>OY720279.1:5000000-7500000 GCA_963082995.1 Noctua comes | reverse complement strand
AACTACTTCATTTGCACGTCATAAACATATTTGTACTTGCTAATTACAAGCCTTTTTTTTTCTTTTTTTTTTAATAATGAGTAGGTATCAACGGCCATAATACGCTGTATTTGAAGTGTTTTTGAACACATACCCTCCTCCTCATCATCTGTCTAGACTTTACCCAACTATATTGGGGTCGGCCTCCAGTCTAACCGGATGCAGCTGAATACCAGTTATTTAGAGCGACTGCCTATCTGATCTCCACAATCCAGTAATTGAGTGAAACGATCCCTTTTAGTAAGACTCGGTCTTCCTCATCTGATGACATTATAGGTACCTAGGTATAAACGAACTTAAGAAACTTGGCACCATGTTATATTCAGTATCCATAGCTCATTTCTCTCACACAACTTACCAAACCTTTCTTTCCACGAAAATGTGAATAACCAAGAATTACCCAACATAAACATCAATGAATAACACTTAAGCATAAAATCCGTGACTCTAAGTGTATGTCATCCACAACTCACAAGGCAGCGGTCAGCGAGAGAAAGTGAACGTGGGTCGTTGACCCCGCTGCCCAATTCCCGCACTCACACGATACTGAGTGGGTAATAGTTACATGTAATTATAATTAAATCCTTGTACACCTGCGTGACGCAATACACACGTGCTAGTCTATTGTTGGATACCTAGGTAATTGGTCAATTTTCTCCTAGTGATTGGTCAGTTTGAACGTGGAATATTTTTGACAGGAGAAAGACTTTTTTTTTGTCGTGTGACTCATTTCTTATACGTGGTCAAAGATAATGAGTGGTTCTAGCGTAGTGACACCATCAGTGCAACATTAACCTCATAATAAAAATCATCTAAGAAAAGTCTAATCGAATAAACTCAGAATATGTAAGATGGTGTCCAAAGCAAAATTCAAAGGAGAATTTTATACATCTACTTATATCATAAGACAATTGGCGAGCAAATGATAATAAATCATAATCCATGCAAAAAAGCACTTGCATCATTGTTTCGGTAATAACATCCGGTATCAAAAGATGGCAATATTGCGTGGATACGCAACCATACAAACAATCATACTCACTGCCCATCTGTTACATTACACTTCCTGCTTCCTTAAATTAAAACATTTGCACAAAACTTACATTGAAAATATTGTTTGGATAGAAACATGTTACTTTAATTAATTCGCTAACTATTCGTCTACATTAAAAAGATTTCGCTTTCAGTAATATATTAGACAACTTGAAAATTACTTGACGGTACGGTTGGTGCAGTGGCTGAGCAATTGGCTGCTGCGCTGCGCGTCGCGGGTTCGATCGCCGCACGGAACAAATAATGTATGATCTACAGGTAGTTGTTCCGGGTTGGGCTGTTTGTGTATGTGAGTTTAAATGTTTGTAAACGCACCCACGATACAGGAGAAATTCCTAGTGTGGGACAACGTTTCTTAAAAAAAAAAACGGTGCTTGTAAAAGCTTTTTTTTAATACTACATACATAGACTTGCGTTTGGCCACAACTTGCCTGATGTAAAGCATCATCATCATCTGCCTAGCCTTTTCCCAACTATGTTGGGGTCGGCTTCCAGTCTAACCGGAATCCGGATACAGCTGAATACCAGTATTTTACATGGAGCGACTGCCTATCTGACCTCCACAACCCAGTACTGGGTAATACGACACCTCTTGGTAAGGCTGGTTGTCAGACTTTTTGGGCCACTGACTACCTGTAACGACTGTCAAAGATCTACAAATGACAGCCGGGACCAACGGCTTAACGTGCTTTCCGAGGCACGGAGGAAACTCGGTATGTAATGGATGGTCACCCATCCACAGAACAACCTAGACAAGCACGGCTTAACCTAAAGATTGACCCGAGTGGCTTTTATTATTTCGCCACGAGCTCCTCTTGCCTGATGTAAAACGATGACCAGAAGAATCAGTTATGTTTTTGGGTCCCTGTAAATATGTGATATGCCACTCTGCAACGAGATATTCTTTATGAAAAACTTTAGTAATTTTTTTTCTTAAATAAAATTAATTATACTAATCATTTGTCCTACTTACTCAATTTCTCATACAAAAGACTTCAACGCACTTTGCTACGTCCACAAATTAAATATTTTAATTGAACACTTTACTGTATAATTAATTAATTAGTTAAATGTAGAATTCATAATGGGTACGTAACACGTAAACTCTTCCTTTAATTAAACGCTAGATAAATAACTAGGAACTTTCAACTGAACAGTTTTTTCGTGAGATTTGATTTTGGTTATCAAGAAAGGAAAGTTGTATTTATCTATAGGTACTAATATTATGAAGAGGTAAAGTTTTTAAATTTGGATGTATGGGGTAATCTTCGAAACTACTGATCCGATTCCAAACATGATATCCGACCATAAGACCCGGGCAAAACCTAGTAAGTTATAAATAACTTAATAGGCTGAACAATAGAATAGCAATCGTAAAATTTGAGACTTAAGACTTCTCTGCATCGATCATATGTGCTTTCTGAGTAGAAAGCACATTAGATCGATACATCATACATCTTTGGGAATATGCTAACCAAAATAAAACTTAACACTGGTAACATTAAATTTTATGCTATCAACGAGAACGTGATGGTTTCCTATAAGCCACACATACATTATTGCCTTTTGTGTATTCATAAAGTAGAAGTAGATACTTCTGTGTATAAATTCAATAAAAACATTCGTTTGACGTAAAACTTGCACTCAATCTCTTAACTTCCGACCACAAATTACTAACTAGGCAGGAAATAAGCCCCTCCTTTCCACTTAATGAATACACAAAAAGCAATAATGTACACTCAAAATTCACACGCCGTCACAAACATTATACGCGTGCAGCGTCCAAACATCGTGCGAACTAATCGGCGAATGTCAATATTTAAATTAGCCGTTTCATAATAATGATTGCGTCACAATTAGATAATATCTAGGAGATCGATGACCGCCAGTGAGTGGCTTTACGTAACACTGTTTAAGTAGTTACTTACCTACATGAAAGAAAGTTTGGACGGAGTGAGACCTAACACTATTGTAACCTATTGTAGTCGATCGATGTGTCTCGCTGCAAAAAATACAAAAGCAACGACACAGACATTGTATTGTGGGTAAATACGTCTTCACGCAAGCTCTAACAAAAACATTGTTAAGTGCTACATCGACGAATGCGTAACAACATTGGTTTTTAAGTCAATAAAGATCATTCAGGTGTTTTATTTTATACCTAAGTTCTTCTTGCAATAACGCTACCCCACCAGCGAGCCATGCCCCTCCACTTCTTCCATTCCATTTCAGTACTTTCCTACCTTCATGAAAAAGACAACAAACAACATGAGCAACATTGTGACTACAATAAATAGGTATAAGACATTATAATTATTTCGCATTGGACGCATTCATTTCAATTTAACGACGATTTAATTCAGTGCAAGTTGTAACAGAATGAAGATGTTCGAGACACAGATTCCAGCGCATTCAAATAGTGACATTTATATAAAATGCTATAAAGTGATTCTCTCTGCGTATTTCCGTGTGTTTTCCTGTTTTCCGATGTTGTAGAAAGCGAGGAAAAACGTGTATCTTTTTCTGTCATAATGCACGCTTAATTTATTGCTTTTATTCATGTTGTTAACAACAGATATTTTTTTAGTGGCCATTTGTTTTTCTTCATTTAATATGAATTGACAACATTTTAATGATTCTGAAATCACAGTAAACGATATTAGAACATAGTTTAGAAAAGAGAGCAACACTATTGTTGTTGACCTTATTACTTCTTTTTTTACATAAGTAATTTCTAATATATTTTTGTAGGTATAAAAAAACCAGTTCATCTAAAAACAGGTAGAAGATATTCTAGGTAACATTACTGATTCAAAATATTCAAATATGTAAATAGAAATAGTTTCCGATACATTAAGGCTACGGAACTCGTCGCGATGCAGCTATCGGGGTCAATCATTTCTCACTAGTAGTAACTTGTATAAATATATTTTATGGTTTGTCAAAGCGAGTCGTCAGAGAAAGTGAGCCTGGTGGGGACCGGGCGCAGGCGCCGGTAAAAAGCGCCCAAATTATGTTGAAGACAAAAAGTAAGAGAGTACTGACGTTCACCTGCGACGAGGGGAAACTACACCTAGTGTAATTGTTTCAATTTAACTTAATGTTAACGAAAATAAGTGTAGTTGTTTACGCGTTTCTATAAAATTGACGGAACTGCTGTTCTACATATGAAGACTTAGCTGCGTAGTTTCTAATGCTAACATACAAATAGAATATTGTCGTGGTAAGAGTTCATCAGAAGCTATTGTTAATTACGGACTAACTTTTTCAAAATCAAAAGTAATTTTTTCAAGTTGAGCTGATAATCAGCACTTTTTGAACGTCAAAGTTTACAAGAAACAGTCCCCCAAAACGCCCACCCTTCGACTCATCCTAGTGTTTTTGCTGGGAGGAAGAAGTGGGGGAGCAAACTCGCCAGCAACACATCTTATTTATTTATTTATTATTAAACTTACACACACTATCTTTACAGAATGAAATATACATACATCAAATAAATTGAAAAGTCAACTTATAGCTAATACTTACAAATCTATCTGAATATAAAATCAGACTTAACACAGAATATTAATATTTAAATATAACTAAAACAATTCAACAAAACTCTTGCGAATTCACTCGGATTGCACGAAAATATGTCAATATGCCAAAATATGCCACTTCTGACTTGTTTTTTTTGCTCGGTTCCTATTGGACATAGCGTGGTGTTATATAGCATATAGCCTTCCTCGATAATTGGACTATCCTACACTAAAAGAATTTTTCAATTCGAACCAGTAGTTCCTGATATTAGAGAGTTCAACCAAACAAACAAATTCTTCAGCTTTACAATATAAATATATAATATATTATAGTATAGATTTCGTCTTTAGGTTTCCGTGCCAGTCCGAGGCACTTTCTCACAATCTCAAAACTTATTGCAATTTAATTTGTTTGAATGAACGCGCAATTTCATATCGTACTTGAGCATCTTTCGTGAAGCTTGGGAGAAGCAGCATCCATTCAACTTTGATTGATGAAGAGAAAACGAGTGAAGAAATACCGGTCTACACGGGATTAAATAAAGACCTTTTTGTTTTGTAAATTAATCAATGACACCTTTAATAGGTCCTAGTAAAAAGTTTTGTTTATAATTTTCCTTGTTACTTATTACAAATAACGAAATGTAGAACCCCGGTTAGATAACAGTTCTATCTTTACAAACTAAAAAAGCTGAAACACTTAAGTGTTATATAACTTTATAAATATCTACTCATTTTTATTTATTTGCCTTAATATGTGTAATTGTCTTGGCTAAATAATAACAGCCGCTCGGGTCGATCTTTAGGTTAAGCCGTGCTTGCCTAAGTTGGTCTGTGGATGGGTGACCACCCATTACATACCGAGTTTCCTCCGTGCCTCGGAAAGCACGTTAAACCGTTGGTCCTGGCTGTCATTTGTAGATCTTTGACAGTCGTTACAGGTAGTCAGTGGCTCAAAAAGTCTGACAACCAGTCTTATCAAGACGTTTCGTATTACCTCGTAGGGTCATTGCGCCGGTTAGCGACCAGTTAGTTGAGTTGCCCACATTAGATGAGGAAAAAAAAATGTTGTCTACACGCAAAATAGTATATGTTAATGTGAATTGGTCCCAAATATAGTCTAGTTTGGATGCAAAACATAAAATAAAATACATTAGTACAAAAATATTTATAAAATGCTGAAAAAGTGAAAATATAGCGAAAACGTCGGTAAGCGACCACTTTCATCAGTTTACGACCACCATGAGCCGGTTTGCGACCGCCCTTTTTAATATGAAAAATATGCTATTAAAACAATTATAATCGCTTTAAAAATATTTTATTTTTTGCCTCTTAATAAAAACAAATATGGTAATCCTTTGGTGTAATGTTTTCTTATAATTAAAAAATAACAATCTTACATTTCGTAGGAACTTAGTCATAGCTGTAATAGAATTAACAATCATTAGTCAAACAATATCCTTAATATGTAGTATAACATTTAAAAATAATCAATATCAATATTTTCAAGTCATCTGGTTTTTTAAATTATTTTAGGAATCGTATTCCGCGTTTCAATAAGTTGTTGCTAGAAGAAGCCATACCTGACGAGTGGTGCAACACTTCGCTGGTGCCCATCTTTACAAATAAAGGTGATGTGCTGGAGTGCAATAACTATAGAGGAATAAACCTAATGGCGCATATGATGAAAGTTTGGGAGAAAGTTATTGAAAGACGACTGAGAGAAGAGTGAAATTTCACGAAACCAATTCGGTTTTATGCCTGGTCGGAGAACGATGGATGCCATTTTTGCCACCCGCCAGCTGTGCGAGAAATACAGAAGTGCGCAGAAAAACTTGGACATGGTGTTCATCGACCTCGAAAAGGCATACGACCGGGTACCTCGTGAGGTTTTGTGGTGGGCCCTTAAAGGGAAAGCTATGCCTGGGAAGTATGTGCAGTTAATCCGAGCGATGTACAGTCGGTGTAGTACCCAAGTCCGGTCTACAGCGGGCACTACCGACAGCTTCAATATGGCTGTCGGCTTGCACCAAGGGTCGGCTCTAAGCGCTTACCTCTTCCTGGTGATAATGGACGCACTTACGTCGGACATCCAGGAAGAGGCTCCCTGGTGTATGCTGTTTGCCGATGACATTCTGTTGGTTGCCGAGAGTGGCCTAGAGGTCCAGAGCAGATTGGAGGTGTGGTGGCAAAGACTGGAGAATGTTGTCCTGAAAGTCAGTAGGACCAAACAGAATACTTATTCTGTGATTTCGGCGGTCTCTCCAGTCCTGTGCCCATAACACTTGCCGGAACGCCCATACCGATCTATTCCGATTTTCGGTACCTCGGGTCGCTTGTCCAAGGGGATGGCGAAGTAGACCGAGACGTAACGCACCGGATCAACTCAGGATGGATGAAATGGCGACGGGTCACTGGAACAACTTGTGACCCACGGATGCCCCTCAAGTTAAAGGAGACAATATACAAATCCGTGATTAGACCTGTCGTAGTGTATGGATCGGAATGCTGCACTGTTAAGAAGATGGATGAAAGGAGATTGCATGTAGCGGAGATGAGAATGTTGGATGTGAGGTGTGACAAGAATGGATAAGATAAGGAACGAGTATATTAGAGGAAGTTTAAAAGTTGCGCCACTTACAGAAAAATTGAAAGGTAATCGACTGTCTTGGTATGGACATGTGATGAGGAGGGACGAATCGCATGTGACTAAAAGAGTGATGAATATAAACGTTGATGGATGGAGAGGGAGAGGAAGACCAAAGAAACGATGGATGGATTGAGTGAGGAATGATATGAAAGTTAAAGGAGTAAATGATAGCGTGAAGGTTGACAGAGGAGATTGGAAGAAAAAAACGTGTTGCGCCGACCCCAAATAACATGGGATAAGGACAGGAAGATGATGATGATATTCCACGTTTCTTATTCAGAATTAAGCCAATCTTGTGTCGTGGTCCTTGGGATCTGATACAGTCTACATGTTTCTCTTATTCCCTTCCCTTCTATTCGGATATCATCGAGAGCTTTTTTCAGGGCTTCTTCAGTGTACTGGACAGTCTTTTTCTTTTTTTTTGTTGACTATATTATTTGAGAGCTCCATCTAAAAAAAAAGTAATATATAAAATAGTTTATTGTTGTTTTTATGACTAATTTTGTTTTAAACTGAAAAATAATAATATTTAGGTTTCGACAGATTATGTAAAACCACATGGTTGCTTGTTAAAATAATTTTTAAACGGACGTGATGGCATACTTAATGAACTTTCATACTTATTTCTGTTAGCGACCGTTATTTCTCTCATACTAAATTATAGTGGTCGCAAACCAATGTCTTTATTTCGATTATTTTGGTTTGCGACCACCTGTTTAGCACCCAATTTTGTACGTAAATTAAACTAAGTTCTTTCAAAGAAACTGGTGGTCGCTTACTAAAGAACTACATAGAAAAACGTTTACAATGCTACATTCAAAATTGTAACAGTCCTGTATGAAGCATTAGGATCATATTAATCAAAATAAAATAATGCAGTTCTCGTCGGTTTGCGACCATGCGGTCGCTAACTAACGTTTTTGATAAATAAGCATTTCGGTTACCGACCACTTGATTTTATCTTAATAATAGGTTTAAAAATAGCAAAATACAACTAAATAATAAGCAAAACTTATCGATTGTACAATTTAACATCTAACTTGTGTGTAAAACATGAATTATGTAATAATACTTACCTTTGAGCGCCGCGCGCCGTGTTATTTTTTCTCTAACTCGCCGTACGTTTACTCACTACTGAATCAAGACGCGCACTGAGAAATTTATTTTCGGAGCTGGGTTAACCCATTTGTTTCAAACTGTGTAAATTCTTATTTCATAATTACTTATAAAGCACGTTAGATTTATTTTTTATTTATGTTACCTCTACAAATACTATTATCTTGATTTAAAGAAACTTAGTCCGTCAAATGGTCGCCTACTGAAGGTGGTCGCGCTACCGGCGCAACGACCTACTAACTGGGTTGTGGAGGTCAGATAGGCAGTCACTCCATGTAAAATACGGGTATTCAGCTGCATCCGGTTAGACTGGAAGCCGACCCTAACATAGTTGGGAAAACTCTAGGTAGACGATGATCTAGGTACTCATTTTATTTTAAAGTAAATTTTACATAGCAATGAAAAACAAACTGGTCTCATCGTAGGTTATAGGTGTGTTCCAGCCTAGAAGGACCGTTTGGTCATATTATAGTTTTGAATGACCTTAGGGCGTTAGACTTTGCAAATTACTATCTACTCATCCTTGTTCCACTTTGATAGAGCCTAACCCTCTATTCTAATAGTTATCAGATAGATAAACCACAAAATTAATGAAGTTAAAAAAACAACGGAACGTAGTCATCATTAGGTGCGTTGGTTTAAAAACTAATTTATCTTGTACTTTCTTTTCATCAAATAGGTAGGCAAGTAAATGGAACTTGAAGTTTTCCTCACCACGTTATAAATGTTTAATCTTATGGTGATTAAGTACCTACCTACATATAACAGTTGGTAACTTACAAGGTATATAATTATATGATAGGTACCTACCTACTTTCAAAACATGTAGGCTGCTTTAAAGACGAATAAAAAATCTACGCACGAGTTGAAGGTATTTTTTGTTTACTGTCCTACTTGCCATCTAATCCAAGATTGACAAAAAACCGCCACAAACTGCAGTCTCATTTAGGATCAGGATTAAAGCAGGTCAACTTGAAATTGACGACTTGGAAACTTCACTTTCTTTTGAATGTCCTAAGATCGTTGATTCAGGTACCTCCGAAATTCGTCCGACTGTGGCTGTATTTAACTTGATCAATCTCGATGTTTGTAAATAAAACATTGTTGAACTTCGTACCACAATTATAATTATTTGTTTATTGATCTACATAAAACTGATATTCGCCAATTACATTAGTTAGTAAAAGAATGGTATGATATTAGACAAAATTCATACACTCATCAAACGCCGTTGAGATGGCAGAGTTATGGTCAAAGCAAAGGGCACTCTCGACACGACGACGAAGAAGAACAGAAATTCAGACATATTGATGATCGTCTGCAGAATACATGCGATTGTGAGATAAGTGCGTGAGAAAAGTGATCGTCAAAGACACTTCATTACCTACGCATAGGCGGGGTATTATAGGCGCATATTATAATTAGGGGCGGTCCACACTCCACAATCGTAATCGTAACCCATTGTTGTTTGGTACAAGCGATCCGTTCTGCTTCACATTGGGGCAGTCTTCACTTTCTATGACTGTGACATTGCCAACTTGTTATTTGTATCAAAGCCAAGTCATTGTTGATGCCTTGAGTGAAAATGTCATATATTGCAACGTCTCTATTCAATAAACCCAGCCATTATTGTGAGTTGACGATACTTTGCGATGAAAGCCTTGTAAGCTAGACGGTATTGTTTTAAGCAATACCTTCGTAAGAATTAAGTTTAAATGTACCTAGGTACATGATTTCGAAATATTAATTTAAAACTATTCGATTAGTTGCAATCAATTATTATTAAGCTTATCTGCCCCCGTAGCATGACCACCCACAAGGATTTCTTTGACAGAAGAATCGACAAAATGACAGATAGTGCAAATAAATCTGTCATTGTGTTGACACAATCTGTCATTTTGTCGATTCTTCCGTCAAAGAAATCCTTGTCTACGGTGGTCATGCTACGGGGGCTGGATTTCAGAATAGTTCATTTGCTTTGGATAGGTAATATCGTTAGGTACCTACGCGCAATATCGTGGAGGAAGTTGAGCGTGGATCACGGACAACAGTGAGAAATGAGATACCTACCTAGTTTTGGCCCAGATGGCTAGAAAATATTATAATTTTGCAAAACAACCTGTCGAACCTATAACTAAACAAAATGATTATCGACAGTCACGGTGACACGCACGCTACCACTAACACGGTCGGAATGCGGCGTATCCTTCTAGGTCACGCAGCCTTGCCTTGATAATAGTCAGTCATTGGCAGTAAGAACGAAAGCTACCATTTCGCTGATGCCCTACTGGCCCACAGCGCGCCATGTTTACACATCGTATTATTTGTTTACCTTGAACATATCTTTATTTGGATCCCTACCTACCAACATTCCGGCCTAGAAAGAAGTGGCGAGATGATCTGGATGCGCATCACAAGGGTTGGTTCAAGGTGGCGCAGGAGAAGAGTACCTGGAAGGATATAGGTGAAGCATTTGCCCATCAGTGGGACAAGGCTAATAAAACAATACCTAATAAAAACATTTTAAATACCTCTTGGCCAACATAATACCACTTGGTATTGTCTTTGATTTCGGTCGCCTTGGAATAAATCCTTCTTTGGTTATCATTCTCAACATAGAATTTAACTATGATAACCTTTATTTGGATCCCTACCTAGCAACATTCCAAATTCCCCTTCTAATGTTGCCAGAAAACATATCTGCGTGTTTTCTTTTTTATAAAAACAAATGTAATTTTGTCAATTACAATGAATGAAAGGTAATAGTTTTGACTCTCTATTCTCCATGTATCCAATTAGTTTAAAATTATAAGCTGTCTAAACTAGGAAGTGAAATTGATTGACACAAGTCCTAGATATTACTTATAGTCGGTAATAGCTACTTGCTAGCATTCTCTTTGCACATATAATTAGAAGAGTCTCGAAGTAATTCTCACTGCACCATGAATTGTGACATTTAACTGAATAACAGGTAAGTTCGAGGTCAGCTGGCAAACTTGAAAGAAAAACATACTTTCCAGTCGGTCGACCAGTATTAAAAGGTACCCGTGTCAAACGATCTGCATTTTTCAAAGTTGTACATATAAACAAACAATGTAGGGAAGTACTGATGAGACCAACGCTTTTCGGGTTGTTTTCTGATCTTATACTTACAGAAACCTTAAAATGTTAAGGTTTCTGTATATCTATGAATAGGTGCCTAAATATAGGGTGGAAACGGACTCTTCACGAAGCCGTCAACCAATCATTCTGTACATCAAACCTATAAGTAACTCTGCTCAAAAATTAATGCTGGTAAAAGATATTTTTGGGTGTAAAATCACGTTTTACTGTAGGACCCAATGTAACGCACACAAAATATTGTGCTGATGAATACATTGGAAAGAAGGGGGTCGTTGAGGTATTTAAAGTAAAGTTATACTTATAACAACAAAAACTTGTGAAGAAGTTGGAACTTTGACCCCCATTGTCTCCGTAACTAGAAGGTTCCCATGTCTAGTACTCCAGAATAAAAAAAAATATCGCAATGTCGGGGAGAACCGTTCTTCTTCGTTAAGGGTGCTTTTACACCCATTAGTTGCAAAACTTTTCTATTAGCAAACTGAAATCTCATCCAAGCAATTACCATATTTACGACATAATTAATTCAGCAGTCAGACTTATTCAATGACAATATAGTGCACGTTGGTATGCGATACTCAATTGTTTCTATTCACGCCCAAAGCATTACCTACTGATACTTCTGTAACTTAGGTCTCAAGACTTACCTACCTTTACTGAAGTTATTACTGAGGCACTTAGTTCTGTGGTTATCCAATTATACTGCTCAAGTGCTCATTCAAACAGGTATTATCTCAACGAGCTACGGTTATCATGTTACCGAAATAGCAACTTTTACAAGCGCATGACCCCATGCCTCGGCGATGAGTTGGATCTAGTACCGGGCCCGCCCTCTGCGGTTCATATAAAACCACTATGGGGACGAGATGATGGTGTCCCAGTTCTCAAGTTCCGTTTACGGTGAATAGACACTAAAAGTGATCATCTATAACTTATGTCTGAGGAAGAGGTTAATCATGGCTTTGCTTTCTCGTGAATCTAGTGTCTTCCAAGCCAATCGATCATATTTTCGATAGATGTTATAGATGGCTTTCAAGGCTTCAGTTCAATGCAAAATTCCAGTTTCGCCGATCTCATTAATTTATGTACAACACCTAATCTATACCTACTTTCATAGCAAATAAATTCTGATTCTGATTCTGATGAGGAAAACCAAACCTAAGCACCTAAATTTTATTCTACTGGCTGAGTACTTAATTTCGAAATAGAGTCATGCTGCTTTAGTTGCTAATTTATCATAACCAGCGGGTTATCAGCAGTGCTATAGCCAATAAGAACTGATAAGAAGGCTATAATAAGCTTCATCGATATGCACCTGATTAATACCTGTAATGATACCAAACCTCGATCTATTGCTCTGTCGGCAGCATTAACAAGATTCATCCAAGCCTTCATCAAAACCGATGATTATCAAAACTGCTCCTCACAATTAGATCAGTGGAGGAGAGAAGTAGGTAGGCAAGTCGAGCTCACATTCCAACTTTACAGTTACCTTCGAATGGTCGCAGCTACATGCAAATTGACAAATATTACCGGACACGCAGCTATCTACTAGCACTTCTGTACTGTTTATGTACGTACTTGTTACTGATTGATTTTCTTTCGTCCTATTTCAAGTTGATGTAGGTAAATGTGTCCATGAAATTATGATGGGTAGGTACTGTTTAGAAATTTGAATATTGCACCTTTATATTCATACGCCGATAGTTCATAAACTAATGCAGTTATTTACTACTTACCTAATTAATTTCAGGTCACCTCTTAAAATATACACTCAACCCATTTCTGCCAAGTGCTGGACATTATCTGTTTACTCCCAACACAGCGCCATTGCCTTACTAGGTATTAGGTCTCCCGATTCTGAATTTGTCATCCCGCCAGCCCCAAGTCTTTTCAAATCACCAAATTCCTCTATTTTCTGCTACCGTCTCTCTGCCCTAATGTTAAGTAAAAGGAATTCTAAAATTGTCTAAAAATACCTAAGAAGATGGCCTACGGATAGTTATCATATTTATACAAATTGTACAGAGTTTACATTTCATATTTAACCCTCTACTTACTCCGAGGTCACTTTCTATGCATTGAGAAAGTCCACGATTAAGTCGTGAGATTAAATTATTATTTTAATTCTTCAATTGAGGATTAATCTTAAGTAAGGATGGGGTTTAAAGACTGTTCGAGGATTTACTAGAGTAGAATGTTCGCTCAGATAAGTGGGGTTTTGCGAATAAGAAAGTGAAATGCAATCAAATGAGTCAGCGGCGGGTCACTGCTCCGACACCGGAGTCCTCCGTTCATAATGAACGATACTGCGACCCCCTACATTGAGTAACGCTTCGAGGAACCTAATGAAAGTAATTCTTATATGTTTTCCTCGTATTCCAACTTTCATTCTTTAATTTCTTTCTGATTTCAAGCTACGTTTTTACCTTAAATAATAATTTTATTAGCCTCGATAACTTCTGTGACCTCTTTTTTCGGTAAGGAAGCTAGCGAAAGTAAATTGTTGTTTTTCCATGCATTTCAACTTTCGTTCTTTAGGCTCGTTAATTAATTAATACAAGAATAACTTAAGTATTCAAAACACCGTATCTACTTTTGCTTATACTTACAATAACAATTCTGTCAAGCAGTGCAAAATTAAATTACTACTCACCCAAACTTTTATTTTCTGTTATATTTGACAAGCCTATCCCACACAGGAACTGTACAATTTATCGTAAGGTGCGGCCACCGAGGGGTCAGCAACCTTCTTACCCTACGCAACGTGGTAGATGACCATCCAACCTTGAGTGGACTTATATAGACTTACTTTCAAACAAGAAACTACGTACCTAGCAGTTAATATAAGACTCGTGGTCAACATGGGCCTCCCACAGAACAGGCTTAGAAGAAATAGTTAATTATTTCAGAGTAATTAAAACACGATATATTCTGAAAATTCATTTATTGCTCAAAGTAAAAATAAACATGCTACACACAAGAACAAGCTGTTGTCCTACTATTCCACAAACGGACCGCCATAGATTCAGATCAAATGCACCGTAGCGAGCGGATGTTACAGGCCAAACCGCGTGTTACTAAAACTTGCTTTTTAATTATAAGCTCTATTACCACCCCAATATGAGACTTACTTAATAATCCCATGAATGAGATATTCGTTCGATGCGTTTGCAGATAAGGAGTGACAACACAATGCAGAGAAAGGTCTCTGATGCAATAGTGAACTGTGATTACTTACGCAAAATCAACTTTATAGGAACAACTTCCAAATATCTTCCAGAAGATGCAGGAACGAGTACCTGGAAATAAGTTGATATTATTGCGTATTCAAGTAAACATGTAAAGGGTGTAAATATACCCTTAACATATACGAAAGGCACTTGTTCTCCCCGTCTTTGCGATATTTTTTTTGTTCTAGACCATCCCTGGGAACCTTATAGTTACGGAGACATCGGGGGTCAAAGTCCCCCCACTTTTTCACAAGTTTCTTTTTAAATACATGTTTTAATGTAAGATTTTTACTTTACACAACTCCACGACCCCCGTACTATTCAATGTTCCATCAGCACAATGCTTTGAGTGCTTTTCATCGAGTCCTACCGTAAAACGTGATTTTTCACCCCCAAAAAAAAATCGATTCCCAGCAATAATTTTTGCGTAAAGTTACTTAATTTGATGTATAGAATGCTTGGTTGACGGCTATGTGAAGGGTCTGTTTACACCCTGTATATCACCAATATTTGCTTTATTTGGTGGCAATAAAAATCATGATCTAGGAAAAACAAACATAAGTAAAACCAAGGATCAAAACTTGGCCTCCATCACCAGTATTCACATGATCAAGATAAGCATCATACACCAAAGAAGCACCCCATGAAAGTTCCTTTAAACTACGTATTGAATTACTTTGACACAGAAGATAAAAATAAATGCAGAACTTGATTAAAAAACCAAAAATCACGAATACTAGAAATGCTGTTTCTTTAGGCCGGCTTTCCATCGTGTTAGGGGAACAGGGAAGCTATGCAAAATACTGCCACACCTACCTGAGAAAGGCCAAACGAGGATTGCAACCATTTTTGTCTACATTTCTAGGAAGCATACAAAAATGCTTCCTACCTACCTTGCGATCTATGTTAATATCATGAAAATTAAATGCAACAGCATGCAGCCTCAAGTGAATGACTACAACTACGTAAATCAAGGATCAATTTTTGTCTGCATTTCGAAGAAGGATTGTGACTTACGTTAATATGTATCATAAAACGTTAAACGCAAAAGCATGCACCTTCTATCAAATACCTACGTCATGCAATCCAGAGAAAGACACACCATTCATGGAAAGAAAATCAAATTAGATATGCCTTTACTATGCCCAAGCAATTAAGTGATCGCGGTGTCATTATGTACTTAAGACAAGCGTGAGAAGCAAGAGAATGTAGCCCAATGGATCGAGCGGTAGTCGCTTCAGTTTCCACGAGACACATCAAGTTTACTGGGAAAAGCAACTGATTAGACAAAGCCAACGGATGAGAAATATGTGACATTGGACCTAATTTTGTGTGATTGATTGAAGAATATATGATTTGTAAAGAAACTTAGTGGAAAATTTGTTAAGTTAGCTTTAAGACTTCGATCTGGACACTATCCATCAGCAAAGTTTGCGTTTTTGATGAAAAAAGTCGAATCACTATTGTATCGCTTGTAACAAAATTAAGGACGTGATGACATTTGATGATGGATTGTGTTAAAAATAAGAAAGAGAGAGAAGAATTGGAAAGAGAGCATTCATTGAGCAGATTAAATATAGGCTTAATTCAGACGATTTTGTAACGTCCTAAATCGGATCTAGCGAAACAACTCTGTAATTTGGCAGTAGTGAATATCTTATTATTTTCCTAGTTTTTTTTTATATATTCCATTTAGCATAGTGAATGTAATGTAGTTTTAAGATACAATGGGGTTGAGGTGTCCTTGTGGATAAAAACCTCTAAAAGGAACAAAGAGCAAAAAACTGTTTCGTCTGACGAGAAAGAGAGGCAAATATGCGGAGGATACTGCAAAAATATTCGTATTAGAAGTTGCACCACACGAATACGATGATATATTATTCGCATTGAGGTACCAAAGAGAGCGTGTCGAGGGATAGTATTGTATAGATACTCCTTATAATGGTACCTACGCTTAACCTAAAAAGGAAGCATAGCCCATAGACCTCCTGTTTAGGAAGTGATTATGGTTTTGCTATTAAGAATTGTAATCTAATGTCAGCTTAGCATATCCCACAATATACACTCCTGACGTTAGTTCCTCTATTTATGTTTAAACTAAAAAAAACTTGAAAAGCAGTGATAGCCTAGTGGTGTGACCGTCGGACTGCCAAGTTATAGGTCTCAAGTTCGAATCCATGACACGCAATCTGATTTTTCAGATTCATCTGCGTAATGTATAATTATCACTTGCTTTCGGTGAAGGAAAACGTCGTGAGAGATCAGCATGCCTGAGAGTTATTTTTGGACGTCATGTAAAGCCAAGTCAGAGACCTATGAGCAGCATAAAAACTCTGACACCAGGTTAGGCACACCACACGATAAAGAAAGATTATATTGTTACTTTGTTTGTTTTCGACCAACTATTGGCTAACTAGGTATCGATTGATGGTGATTGTTTTGTCACGGTTTTGTTGCACATCTGCGGGAATAGACCACACTTGCTTTTTGCGACATATCGTGCGTTCGTACGTCAAATATTACACTTTTAGGAATATTACGTATCAGTAGCGAAGGGTCAATTTTTGTAAGAGGTAAGCCGGAGTAGATTTCTTTACTGTGATTTTATTATTTGTCTATAAAATACTGACTGTGCCAGTTTTCAAAGGGAAGCCGGTAGTAATTGAGTTGTATGGAACCTTCGCCACTGTTATGTATTCCGTACTTTTAGGAATATTAGTACATCTAGTTTGATGAGTAGGTTGGACGACTTCCGTTATCATTATGGGTTTTTTAAAGTGAGGAAGATGGCTCGCACCCTGCACTTTATCTTATAATAGGTATCTGTAGCCTTTATGAGGATGTATAGGGACCTAAAGGCATTCGTTCTGCGTTTCATAAATATTTTCAGCAATTAGAACTCATGACTGCATGAAAGCAAGAAAATATCATAACATAACATCACGCCTGTAATCCCCGAAGGGATAGGCAGAGGTGTACCTAAAAAAACCCACCACCACCACCTACATTTCGCCACTTATGTTTAGAGTCTCACGTAATATGGAGCGAACCTATTGCCATCAGCCGGGCAAATCCAGACTTCGTGGCTGCTACTGAGAAATCCCTGATGGAAAAACCTAATAACACTTTGCCCAACCTGGGAATCGAACTCCGGACCTCCTGCTCAGCAGTTGTGTGTTAATGACGATAAGATAACGGCCAACTTGGGTCAACAGACAAGGATAATGTACGAATGCTAGTTCATCGGCCACGTTCTTGACTGATATATTCACAAGCAAAGTAATGAGCTTTGGCAGAAATTACCACTAATCCATTATCCAACATATAATGTTACTATGTTTGTTAAGATGAGGTATTTATGGTAGAATTAAAGGTTTTTTTTATTTATATTAATTGTAAATATTATTTTACCTTTTTCCATTTTCAGATATTTGGATGAGCGAATATGTATGTTTCTTAACTTACCCTTAAACTTCTTTTACCTGACCGTAAGATGCTATTGATCCAAGAAAGGACCTGGAACAATACAAAAAATCTTTTAGTTTCAGGATTTCTTTTAGTAGATTGTAACGTATGCTCGAATAACGGAATCATCCGTAGCATTGCAAAGGAATCTCAAATATTCAAAGTCGTAGAGTTTTCTTCGGTTCGGTAACCGAATGTCCTTGACAAGGTCCAGTCGGGAACAGTGCGTGCAACGGGATGGGAACAGGTTGGACACACGGACAGACGGACCGACTAGCACAGTTAGCCGCTGCCACCATAACTGGGTCATCATATATATATAGTGAAGTTCAAGGCGCAACACTCATTGCAAGTTTAACTCTCGCACAGGTAACACGCACTTTCACCGTTGAAGATATAGCTACCTCGTGGAAGATAACGTGATTCAGTGTTAGTGATATACCCCCAGTTCGAGATAAGGTAAGGTTTTTAAAGGTCCATCCTTTAGGACTAATAGTGGCATATTTTAGTGAACGGTGTTTGAAATAATTGTGTGAAAGTTGGACAGGACGCTGATGATTGCCAGTGACCACGTGAATTAATTGATAAGGTGTTTCACAAGTGCTTTTGGTGATACAAGATGTTTGTTTATCTTACAAAAAGCTTTGCTTTTTTTCAAGTGTTTTATTTATTTTGAAATGATGTTGTGAATAAACAAATTGTTATTGTATCAAAATCACTGTGAAATATTTTCTCTAAGTGCTTTAGTGAATGCTTAATTTATTTAATTAGTAGGTGCCTATTTTGTGTAGACACCCCCGAAACTAGCCCAAAATTTACGAGACAGTGCTTTGATAAAGATACAAATTGTTAACCATACAAATAGTCAGTGTAACAGAATGAAAAATACAGGAACTATCGCTAAAGAAAATAAATTTTGTTCCTAAGAAAACAAATTTGACCAGCTTCGACACTTCGAGAATTTAGCTTGTGTTGGGCTTTGTGTTTGTAGTATCTTATAACTTAAAGTAAAGAAGAAACTTATATGATGGCTTTTAAAATCAGAATGAATGTTGCAGCGTGAATGTACGATGGTTTAAAGAACATCGCATATATCCCGCGAATTAATAGCGGAGTATTAAAAAAATATATGTTCTAGTTTAATCTCTTATGTACGAGTGTCTCTCTTATAACTAATAGGTACCATATAAATGTTTAACTTTTTAGAAATAAGTGAGCCATTTCCAATTTTCATAATCAAAGAGAAGACGTCCAGAAATCTCGCCTTCTGAAAGTAAAAACAGAAAAATGAAGTGTCTCACTTCTAAAACCAACAATAGACAAATTAAGTGTCTAATTCGACACTTGACAAAATTATAAATTAACGATGCATAAAGATGATTCTTAAAACGAAACTCAATAAATAAGTCAAGTTTCACCGCCAAATGTATAAAAAAATAATTGTTCAACGACCGGAAGTGGCAGCTTTCCATCATTTTCAATAACTTGACAAGTCAAGTTCCGACTTTTTACACGGTTTGATTAAACAAATATAGTTAAAACACACGAACACAAAAAAAATATATTCGGAATCAATTATCTTTGAACAAATGACGGAACAATGATACCTAATAATATCAGTCACGAACATTTCACACATATTATGAACTTCCACACGGCACATTATTTTCACTGTGCGCTTTAGTCATGTAAATATGAACCTTCGCTTTCTAAAATGTGAAAATGTTCACATAATGCGTTCTAACCCTGAATTCGTCGCGGAGAATCTAAAGAATAAAGAAAGACAAAACATTCTTGAGTAGCTAATTTGACGTAACAATGGCGTTAGGTGCATTGAAAATATAGTTTAACAAAGAGATTTTCCAACGCTTCTAACCGTAGTTTTTGCTCGTAACATGTTGAATTTACGATAGATACTCGCGTTACAAATGATAATCAATTTTATCTAATCCGGTAGCTCGTTTAATTGCTCTCTTCTTCAAATAGAGCGCATCCATCAATTTATCATGCTTACATATTCAAGTTCATTAAGAAAAGTAAGTCAATTTCATTTGACATTTTTGTGTTATTTGAAATGACAAGGTATAATTTCAAGCAGTTCATTGATATTAATTTATATGAACATTAATTCAATCAAGATTTCTTGAAACTTCTATAAAAGTTTGTAAACAAAAGATGAGATCTTGACGCTTGACGAGTGTTATGATACTTGTGACAGGTTCTTAAGTAATTAAAAGTCTTGAAACGTGCGCCGGCGCGTGTTGAAAGTGGCGAGGAAAGCTGCTGAGATCGGAATGGCCAATAATCCGCTTGCGTGCCGGCTGCCCGGTCCCGTCGCGCCGCGTTTCTCGCTCCAACATATAGGTACTCGAACGTAGTAAACGTATTCCCAGAAATTAAGAAACGTTATGTCATCGGGCGAACGACGTTTCCACGTTGATATTGATGAGCAACATTATGTATAACCGATATCAGTTACTCCGGTACCGCTTATTCCAATTTCTTTGAAATACCTACGGTACTTACTATGAGAAAATTGTTTAATGGCGGAACAGTTAGATACTTCATTCAATCGTTACATAAACCTGGAAAAGTGAGTCTATGTATATTTAAAGTCGGTATCAAAATGCTTAAGCCTACAAAAACATTAAATTATTACATCTAATGTTCGTGTCATCTAATGTTACAATTAATGTTCGTGAAAAAGACATCAACGCTAGCAATTATTTCATAGTCGCGGATGATAAAACTTCGTAGTCGTCATCTTGCGGCGAGACTAACGAAACGATCCACTCATGTCCAAAAAACTTTAAAGTGAAAGTTGTGTCGGCGGACGTGAGAGGCAATCTCGTCATTCACCGGCGACGTTGGGTAATCGAAATGTTTTTAAAACGAAAATTATATACCTACTGACACCTTGCCTGCGGGCTTCGGTGGGCCCTTTCGGATGCACGGAGAAAATTCTTTCTTTTTTTAATCGATTTTTAAGTCTCGAATTCTCGATAGTAGGAACGAAAAAAATAATGAATTTTTGACGGACGAAATACAATGTATTGTGCGTACGGGTTTAGGAAACGTTTGGAAAGTTGGACAAATATTGTATTGAGGATAGACTTAAATCCTCAGACGTAGAGCCAAATGAGTCCCAAATAAAGCAAAGATCTGCTAGCATGCTTCTTGATTCGAAAACCATACAAAACCACATGTCGGTCAAAAAATATGTATTCTCCATTGTATGTTTAGAAATCAGATACAACGTGAACACAATAATTGAGATGTAAAACGGTGATTGACACGATTGAGGACTAAAGTAGGTGGCGACCCAAATTGAACATGTGCATCTTGAATCAGGTGTACCGTACGATTGATCCGCATTGAGAACACGGTAACGGTGTGTGTAACACGCCTATGGATCACTTTGCGGAACATCGTAGCTACTTATGATTACAGCTACAACTAATCAATCGCAAGCATCGATGATACATCTCTATCATCGTAAGTGATATGTTAGTCTTGGAGAAACTGCTACTGAAGCCACTTAGATTTGTTATTCGCGTTTTAATATTCTGCGTCGATTAAGGACCTAGGTGTGTTAATAAAATAATAATTAACAATTTTTTTAGGTAGGCTAAGGGAAACAAGTCTCAAATAAAAAGCGTCTATTTTTTTTTTTAATCTCGTCATCAGCACGACCATAGATGCTGAACATCAAAGCAGACGGTATAATTAACAATATTCCGTTAAAATATTTGGTAGTAAAAACTATGAAAACTGAAATACATGAATAGTAAATATTCAGATAGATTTAATAATCCTAAACATGTAACATAATTCAATTACATGTAGTTATACAGTTAGTCACGTAGTTTTCAAACGATGTATGTTTATTACGAGTGAATAAATTTCAGTCCACGCTCATATCCGCGTAGAGAACACGCACGGACTTACGGATGGTTTTAGAAAGCGGATTGCACGCTGGACCGGTCACCGAACAGGCGAAAAAACGCCAAAAAACAACGGAAGATGAAAACAAGACAAGAGATTTTCTGGTGATAGGTGGATTTTCCCGCGATGAAAACTTTCTTTCTTCTTACCTTTTTTCATGTTTTTTATACATAATAAAGAGCTTTATAAATAAACAAATAAATGTGAAGTAGGTTCGCATTCTCCAATAAACATTACTTGCATGAACTGCCAAGTAGTTTCATAAAAGAAAATCGCACAAATGCAAACAACGCGTAGCAGGCGGCACGCACAAGAGGAAAATTGCCAAATGGCTGGTGAAATTTGCGATTCTCATTTTTCCACGGTGAATTTCCGATGAAAGTTGGGAGCGAGTTGGCCACAACGTAATAGCAGGTCTGAGTCCTCGCTCCGAAATTAGAAAAACGTTAACCTTGCACGGCAGTGGCACACACGCGACCGGACCGGCGTTGCTTTCACCCATCGCCATGTTTGCCGCGCCTTGCGCTAGTCGTTCTGCGTTACTAGACAATATAATTATACCTCACGCTGTAAAAATATAACCTTTAGACGATTTTTAAGGGGAAATGAAGTATCCCTACATTATTTTGTGTAGATGTCAAGTTAGGAAAATACTATCCCGCTGAAAACCGGCCAAGTGCTTGTCAGATCACGCACAGAGTGGCTTCAATTGTCGGGATCTTTTTTCCAATATAATATCATACGGGCTGGAAGGGACACCGACGCGTAAACGGTTACCAAGTATTCAGTGCATCATTCTGAGCCGATCATATAAATTTTTCATCGGTTATAAAAAAAAAAAAAGCATCTGTGGCTCAGAATGATGTACTGAATAAGTGGTAACCGTTTTCGCGTCGGTTTTCCTGCCACCCTGTATAACTAATGCACGAGTAATAGAGAAGTACGGAAGAAGAAGACTTGCTGCGGCGACCCCAAATAAATTGGGATAGGGACAGCAGATTAATGATGATATACCTATAATACACACGGGCTATGAGTAAAAAAGAAAATAAAAATGACATTTAGTTGCAAATAGTCCTCTCTTACCTACCTGACTAAATTGGAAACTAATTACATTTATGCAAATACATTAAAAGAAAAAGTATAGGTACCTGTTACCGTACAATTACCAAGTACCTAACTAACTAAGAATAAATAAACAATTATTTCTTATAATTTATGCAAATGTAGGTCGGCTTGGACGTGAAGATCCGCGACGAACGAAAGTGAGGCTAAGTTTCTCGTGCGTTGCAACGCCAAGTTCAGTCACCTGCGCCAGCGCAGGGTTACTGGGGCATGAGGTCACGCCACCTTCAAACTTGCGCGTAAATCGATCCAAAACAAATAGCTAACCAATAAGCTGCGGTGTGTAAATTATCATTTTATTTCGCGGGCAAACGTTTTCTGGTGCTATTATTGCAAGCAACTTTCCAAACAAAACTTAAGATGGATTTATCATTATGACTGTTTTGACGAACAAACCATTGCGAATAACTACCCATACCTACGTAGGTATGGGTAGTTATTCTATCAAGTGGACGCCGTCATTACATAAATAGCCTCGTGTATGTAGCGGTTTGCCAGTAAATAGCGGCAACAAAGCATACATAAAACATAAGTGATGACGGCGCAAGTCTTGCGACAACAAATTTCTCCGGAGAGAATCTCAACGGGCCCGCTGTCACCGGCGACCGGTGCGCCCGCGTCGCACTGTTCCAATCCAACACTATTTATTTTATACGTAGGTAACACGTTTCTTCAACTGACGGACGACTAATTCAGAATGTAACAATTCGTCTATAATAAAAAAACTATGAACCCGTTCATGATTGGTCTTCCTGGCCACGCGTAGGCCTGGGTTATTATTTTTCGTCAAGTGAGCCGGAAGTCGCAGCAAGTGCTAATAGCTTGCTTTGTCGGCCGAAGAAAGTAGACCGTTTGGCATATCGTGCATAGCGAACTGTTAAAATTTACTTCAGTTTATATAACTAGCGCCTTATTAAGTATGGTAAGAGGTGACAACCAAAGAACAGTTTCAAAAGACCGGGTCACCTGCATTCGAGGGCTATCGGACATGCGGGTAACACACTTCTAAGCCGGATGATGTGAACCGTGATGTAGCCTTAATACCTTTACGCATCTGTCTGAATTGAATACAATAAAATGACTTAGCCTATGTTGTAACTTCCTAAACTTTCTTTTAATATCTACTAAAAGGCAATTATGTGCCGTAACCGCCAAATTAGGAACAGATAAGTATATCCATAGGCAGGAACCAGGGCTTACTACATGAAAACGTAACGCATTTAAAACATTTAGGAGAAAAATTGGTGTTATAACATAAGACAGTCGGTTGTTGTTTTAAACTCTGATGTTTAAATTATAAAGTTTTTGTTTCATTAACAGAAAGCAAAATTGTTAAAAAAATACACTTGGCAAACGTCCTCTAATTAGAGACGCGGGCATCCTCGTAAAAATACAGAGAAGGCGACGCTAGGGGCCACTTTCTAAGCAAGTCTAAAAGCAGGCAATCAATTCGCGCGAATCACTCATCAGAACACTTTCTAATCGACGTCCATTGCGCGAGAGCACAATTAAATTTATTCTCAGTGAGGTTTTATTTTAAAATGTTTACGCATTAGACATTGTGTTCAAAATAATTTTGCAGATTACATTATTTACGAAAATGATCTTTGTCTACAGATGCATCACACAATAACGGGATGGGCGCTGCTGGCGCTAATAAGTTCATCAGCTATTCTCCACACACTGGCATATCCTCAGCATGTCCCTCTTATATCACAGGTACCAGGTTATATACTTACTAACGTTCAATACTTACCCAAATCTGCGTAAAGGCGAGTATAAAATTGTTGCCATCTGAATCCCAGTTTACAGACGAAGCGACGTGAAGATATGGCTCATTTTACTGACAACATAATTAAAATTTTCAGGCCACGAGCAGTGTTCGGACTCATAATCCCCAATACTACAGCAACTCATTGCCGATGCCACAACAAGAACAAGCCCAAGACCGAAAATTCGCAGAGAAGTCCAACGCCTTGAAAAAAGTCGCCTTAGATGATATTGATGAAATTCAGACTAACTCGATTTCTGACGGCGGCTTCTCCTGGTCGAACATGCTTGGTAAGTAAAAACAAGGTTATAGATGCCAATGGCAATTAGTAGAAACTTTGGTGCAATGTAATTATATTATTTTGATGACCAGTTTTTAAATAAAAAAATCATTAAAATCTGATTAATTACATTATTTCAGGTATGCTTATGCAAATGATTTTCAACCCTGGTACAACAGGACCAAACAAGAGTGACAGCATCGATACCGACTCAGTGTCGCCATCACCCTGGGCCAACCTACTCTCTATGGGTCTTAAAATCTTAACTGCAATTCTCGGAGGAGGAGGCTCAAGCGATGGTATTGACAAAGTAGACAATGGCTCGTCTCCCATGCAGGTACATTAACAATTACATTTCTAAAGGAATGTTGTAATATTCCTTCCATGTATTAAATCATATCTTAAAATAAGAAAATCACATCCATGTCCATCGCAAAAACTTCAGCTCTGAAGTTTTATTATTAATGTACAAAACGAAACAAACTTCATTATTTTATTTATCCATACTGATCCACTAACATAGTTTTTTGTAGATACTTATTGATATATTAGAATCACTCCAATAATGTAAAAAAGCACCAAGTAAGTTGACCCTCACCTGTAGCAGGCATCATTTATCAAGTAGTTAATACAAGCCTTAATTCACTACAAATAACTAGTACCTTCACATCCGGGGATCACCTCAGAGAAATTACTTAAGTAACTACTACTTTTCTATATTTTGTGATTGCAAATCATTAAAAAAAATTCCTTGAGGTCTTTCCTATCTTTGGAATGTAAATAGTAAAAATTGGTTACGGAGACGGTGTTGCTTCTCGCTTGCTTCAGGGTATATTGGCTGCGGTTCTGTCGACGGTGCTCGGTGCAAAAGATCCCGACCAGGTCGCCTCCATGGCAAAGCAGGCTGGAGAGGTACGCTACCCATCCTTCCTTCTCCCTTTTTATGCAATTATCTGTATGCCATTCTTTTTAGTGACTATGAATGCAAAGCAGTTTGAAATAATTTTACGATTGAATCTCCAAATATTATATAGTTCTTTTCAGGTTTTAATAACGTAACAATCAGTTCTTGAACGGTGTATTTTCTTTCCGCAGTTCATCAACATCGTCGTGAATCTTTTGGACGCCTTGAAGACTTCATTCTCTCACAGGTCGCTGGCCGCACGATCAATGGGCCGCAAAGATTCAGTCAGTGACGCAGCGCTCGCTGGCATTGCTATGTTCAAAACCTACGTAAGGTCTTTCGGAACAAATGACGACAAGTGTCTGCAGAAATACGTATGCGATGCCAACACAGAATGTTCTGATGACATCGGTCCCAAGAGTGTGTTCTGTCAATTCGGAACGTAAGTACCATATTTTTTTTTTCAATCTTGGTCTTTTCCGTTTTTCGGTACCGATGGTATGGCTGAAAATACCGTAATATTCATTAGGTTTACTAATGTTCCCATCATTCAAGCATTTCATTTTTTTTGTGTGTTTCCGGCTGCTGCATTTATCTATTTATCATTAGGTACTTCTCAATATGAGAGACTTCTCCGATTGATCAATAAGGGTTTGTAGTTCCCATAATGCTGTAAGGCTTAGTTGATTTTTTTGTGGGCGTCAGTCTCTGGATGAACTTGAACTGTCTTTGAGGGCGATAGGTTTACCGAAAAATTCACCTACGCTAAACGGCGTTTACACTCCGTTGCCATAAACAGCCGTACTTTTATGGAAGGAAGCTTAAACGGGTCCAGAAATTCGAGTCAAGTTGCACAGTTGTTATAAGGGCTACGCTTGATGTCCTCTGAGGGATCAATCCCCGAATGCTGTGATCTGGCAGATAACCTAAGTAGTCGTCATAGCCAACAGTAGCAATCTGAAGAGTTAATGACCGCTATATGTATGTTTAGTATAGGCTAGGTAATAGGCAGGGCCTATTCGACTAGACCTATGTCCAGCAGTGGACGTCTTTCGGCTGAAATGGTGATGATGATGAGGATTCGACTAGGCTAGAAGTGATCTTACGACTCAAAAGCAAGGTAGTACTCGACCCAGGCTAGCTGGAACAACAAACTTTGAAGGGTAGCTGATAGAGGTAGATGGGGAGTAGCTGAGGATTGAAGTAAATGACATGCGATTAGAAGAAGCCTGTTTATGTGCCCAACCATCGGCTGATGATTAATCTTTTGAACGCCAGAGAATAAACGCAAGCGCGTGCCCGCCACGCCCAGCCACAATTTCACCTACCAGCTTGCTTGTCATGTTTATGTGACAATGGCGTTCAAAAGGTTAAGGTGGGCCAGACGCGTCTATATTGAACTATAGATTCGAATAAGATTATCCAAAAAAGCAGCATAGCATATTACAAACATGGGTAGGTATATCAAGGAATACCTGTTTATGGCAAAAGGGATGGGGAATCTCGTACTTTGTACATGGAAGGAACTTAGGCTGAGATTTATAAAGCCAGCTTAGCTTTTCGCTAACTTTAGCGAAAATCAAACTTAATCCTAAAAGTTCATATTCGTATGAAATGCTTATTAAGTAAAGCCGAAGAGCGTTCTATTACTCATGCAGATAGACTTGGTTTTCATTGATCGGAATTATTTTAAAGATAATTTTAGGCTAACAGTCGATTATAGCTGATGAGTGTCTTGACTCTTTCTCATCATGTTTGCTTGTACCACTAAGGGCCTTATCATACTAGCGGTTTGCGAATGGCTGCGGAGCGGGGCGGGCGCGCAGCGAATGCGTCGCGAACACGCCGCAGCTGCACAGCGAGGATGTCGCGGACACGTGGCACATAAGCAACGTTACCGTCGCGTGTTTGTAGCGAGTTAACGACGTACAATACACTCAGTAACAAAATGGATTCCGACGAGGAAACACTGCTGTTGGCTTTGTTCCTTCGAAGGAAGATCCATTATCCGCAACGAATTCGCTACGCATGCGCGGCGTGTTCATTGCGCGCCCGCTCTGCTTTGAGGACGCTCGCAATCCGCTAGTATGATAAGGCCCAAATTGTTACACAGGTGTTCAGTAAATACCCACTTCAATATTTTATTCAAAAATAAATCTTTTTTTACAGCTACGCTGCAAGTTTTGTTTTGGAGAGACAATCTGGAGGCACTTTCGACGACTTTTACGAGGCAGGTCGTCGAGGCCGCTCCGGTGTGGACTGTCGCCAGATGTATCTTCAGTGCAATGAAGTTTAATGTCAACAGAAAACTCCGCCAAAAATCTTGTAGTGCGACTTCAAAATTAGTGATAACAAATCTTATAAGTAACGGTTCGTTTCCAAAGTTTTATCTCTTGGAATTGGCATTTTTATATCGTTTCCGCAGTAATTTGAAGGAAGTGTTACAAAAATAGTCAAAATACGATTTTGTTTTGATTTCGGTGGGTACATTAAAGTATTAAACTACTGACGCAATGAAATATGTTGGCATATTGTGCTCAAAACTTATCCCATCGCACTAATTAAAACAGCGTCAAGTATAGTGTTTAAATAATTTATTAAATTATTTATTTATTTAATTTATTTTAGAAGTAAATGAGTAAACGGTAAAATTGTCCCACATTGTTATACGGTCTATTCCATGAAACCCTTAGAAGTGAGTATTGTAAAATGTTGTGTAGGTAATTGGCACATTGTTTATTGTATAAACGATGAAATATTCCGCCAGTTTCTCGATAATTGACGACTGATGTAAAAAGTTATATGTGATATAAATAAATATTTATATCACTTAATAGTTAGTATTTATGTATATTTTGTGCGACTGTGTGATTGAGGACGTCCTTGTGTGCTTGTGATTGTAAAATAATAAAGATTAATATTTAATTTTGTCTTTCCTTTGATGTTTCCCATTTACATTAGTGTTAATAAAGTATGTAATTATCTCGCGACATAGAAACGTAAGTTTTGTAGAACATAGCTACATGAAAATACCGCTATAATAACTTCACATAATAGAGTACGCGAAGCCAAGTAGAGCGTATTATGCACTCATGGCCAAGGGAGCTTAGCTGCTTGCGCGTCCCGCTGTCAGTTAAACCTTGACATTCGTTGACACTACGTGATAGTGCGATGACGTTGGAAAATCTTCTCTCCCAAGTGGGAATGGGAACGAAGCAGCTGACTGACAGGTGAGTACCATCACCAACTTGAAACAAGTTATTATTCAATGGGCTCTAGCCTGTAGAAGTGTAGACAGCCAACCAGAGAGATGGTAACTAAATATTTGGAACTTTCGAATCCATCGTTACTCAGCCCTTTGATTTATTAGTTATTTTTAAATGGGATAAGAAGCCATTTTACCCCAAATTCGGAAGTAGGGAAAAAATTATGAAAAACCAATGTGATGTTCCTCGTTTTTTTTTACCATTATTAATATTTCCGGTAACGGAGTAACTAAGGGAAATTGCTTTAACTGGCTGTATGTGCTTTTCTGACCAATTTCCTCTATGTAAGGTACTGGTTACGAGGTAGCGATACCGCCATAACTTCTCACGTTAAAAAAAAATCGCCAAAATTCCCGTGATATAAATAAAAAATAAACTGTTTATTAACTGATCAAAAATAAATCATTTAAATAGGTTTTTTGGGTTAATTCTTTCGAAATACAGGCAAAGCCAGAAGTCACAGGTCAGGCGCCACGCCCGCGTTAAGGTGATGCGTATGCGCTTTCAGAGAGCTTCTACTCAATAAAAAGTGTCATAAAAATAGGCATCAGTTTTACTTACCTACCTCAAGATTATTTGTATATTTACCTATATTTCCTGCCATAGGTACTCGGAGATTCCAGTTCACGATCATCATGTATATTATGCATACGAACCATCTGCCCCTTCACACGGATCTGTTGCAACTTCCAAGCAGTAAGATTGCTTTTTATACTTATATTTTGATCTTATAACAGCCCTTCACGAGAAAGCAGGTAATACCGAAGCCATTAACTTGTGAAGGCTATTGAAGCGTGTTTTCCCCCAAAAAGTGAGTTATTCTTATTTGCTTAGAAATCAGATGACAGATCGGAAACATAAGAAAGCTGTCACATAAAGCCTAGTGATGGCAATATTGAAAAAGAATGTACCGTACGAGAAGCAACTTCGACCATGCCATATCTAAAAAAACAGCGCACAACCTGTCGCTCAAGTGTACGAAATGCTGCATTAGGTGTGGCCTAGATTTATGCCCTTGTCTATAAATCGCACACATTTCTGGACTTCTTTTTTATTTGTAAACGGATCACTGATCACTTTAACCCTTAGTTAGACAAATATTATGTTAAATTATTTGTTTGTTTTATGAGCTTAGGAGGTAGAGGAGCTCGTGGCTAAATAATAACAGCCGCCCGGGTCGACCTTCAGGATAAATCGCGCTTACGTAGGTTGGTCCAGGATGGGTAAGCACCCATTCCATACCGAGTTTCTTTCATGCCTCGGAAGGCACGTTAAGCCGTTGGTTCCGGCTGTCATTTGTACTCGTAGATCTTTGACAGTCGTTACAGGTAGTCAGTGGCCCGAAAGTCTGACAAGCAGTCTTACAAAGGGGTATCGTTTTACCCAGTACTAACTGGATTGTGAGTTCAGAAGCAGTCGCTCCATGTAAAATACTGGTATTCAGCTGAATCCGGTTAGAGTAGAAGCCGACCCAAACATAGTTGGAAAAAGGCTCGTGAAGTGAGCTCCAAGATGCTAAGGATTTATAAATAAGGGCGCTTGGCGGGCCGACGCGTTCGCGCCCTCTGTAAACCTTTAAAGGTGGTTGTTCCGTCGTGGAGTGCACATCGTGCAAATCGCGGTAAAAGAGCACGTAACACTGGTCACATAAAGGCATAATTATGACGAAGATAATTGTGACAACTTGCACAAAACTGCTTACCTATTACAACTAAACTGTTTAAATATTGGAAAGTGGTCGTTTTACGAATGGATCATGGGCTATGTCTATGAAATCTGGGCGTAAGACCATTGTATAATTGTATTGTATAACGGGCTAGTGTCCGCAACTCCACGTCCAAAGCGCGTATAATGCGTAAGAACAACCGCTTCACTTCATACTTAGGTGATAGTCTACTTGTGCAAAACTCAGAAATCAAGTCACTTCCGGGATATCTTCCGTGATTGTTCATTTTTGAGCTCCCGATATTTCGACGCTGTTGCAAGCGCCATGATCGCGGGTTGACTAAAACCCGCGCTCATGGCGCGTTGGTTGTTAGGGTTGATATCCCGTAAATGACAGTATAAGTTTAGTTGTAAACCGTGAAAGCTTAAAACAGTGTTATTACTAAGAAACATTTAAAGAAATAATAAAACACTGTACCGCCGTGTGTACCAAATAGTCGCAATTGTAAATGATACTTATCGCTACCCATACTCACTGTCCCTAAATTTTACATGCCCGTATACCTTAATACGTCGCGTCCTCCCGCGACAAGCGAGAATATCCCCAAAATTTACGGAACTGAGTCAGTGGATGATGTATTATTTAAAAAAAAAACTGCTCAACTGCACTCTAAACACTTCATTATTAATAAAAACATTTTTTTGGAGATTTATATCAATACTAGCTGTTGCAGACGACTTCGTTCGCTTGGAAATTTTGACTTTGAAAGTCACTTAGTTTGATGTACATAATGCTTGGTTGACGGCTTCGCTAAGGGTCTTGTTGCACCCTGTATAGGATTTGTTGTTGGATCCCGGTCGACCCGAAAACTTCGGGATTACACCACACACTTCGGGATTACAACATATTTTTTTAATTATTATAAAAATTGCATGGAACAACACGCACTCATTTCACTTGACATTTTGACAACGATCTTGTTTTGTCAGATAATTAGTTTGCGCTTACGAGACGATTAGGCAGTTTATAATGTGAAAAAGTGAATGAAAAGTCCCCGTTTCACATTGTGTAAGTAGTATTTATTATTATTTTTGTAGTTAATTAGTGGAAATCATAAATTGTAAGAAAATTTTGTGTAGGTATATTTGTAGTATAAACCCACAATATGAATTTCCGCAGTTCTGGGAGGTTAATAATGCTGTAGAGATGAGAGATGTTTTTTTTTCAGGTTCATGAATAAATAAACAAGTTTTTATATCTATACAAAATACACCAAACTGTTTGTAATTTCAAAATAATAGTTTTTTACTGAAAGTAGGTATACAGGGTGTCCGGTAATTAATGGATAACCTTGAAAAGGGACATCGTAGAACCAATCTGAAAACGAATACAAATTAAAAAAAAACAACTTATTTTTTAATAATAATCGATGTTTTTTGTTACCTTATTTTACATTCTTGAACACCAAGACTACAAATTAATTAATTCCATCGTTTTTTTATTTTTATAGTAACGAACATTCACAGGCCTGACAGATAAGCAATAAATACATAGTATGACTGCTATGTCACGGATTTTTAAAATATACTTTAATTAATTTCTAGTTTGTAAAAATAAACTATTTTGGCAACATTAAGCGTCCATCGTATAAAAAAATCGAAACTAAAGTGACCAATAATTTTAAAATAATATGTGCCTAAAGCCGATTTCAAAATGGTGTTATTCATTATTGTACCTAACATGAAAAGTGAGTTATTGCTATTCATGTTGAAAAGGAGTGAAATTTGGTTAAATATAATAGATGTTAGTATTGCATAGTAATAATGAAATAAAGCCTGTTTAAAACCAGCTTACGCCTAACATTCGCCAAAAAAATATTTTAACGAATACAAATTGGTTAGTCTGTTATGGGTTCTTTTTTGGTACTTTTTTATTTGTATTTTTTTCTGATAGGCCATTAGTTTGACCCATTTTAAGGTTATCCATTAATTACCGGACACCCTGTGTACGGTACTTATAATAAAAAAAACCGGGTGAATTTTTCAAGGGGGTTTGGATGGCGAAATCCGAAACTATGAGGAATAGCAAAAACTCCTCAAAGGAGTCTCGAGCCTGGTTTTGATGAAAACTAAAATGTATGATGATTAGAGAAATGAAGGAGAAGTTGCAACTTTCATAGAAAATTACCCCACGTCCCACAGCTGAGAAATGTATCTCAAAAAATAGATAAAAATGAGTATTAATAAATTGCATACCTCCGTCATCCTTACTGGCTATCATACTTAGAAATTGCTCCAAATATTCTTTCAGGCGCAGTATTACTTGTCTTAAAAATATGTTACTTTCAATCATGCAATACCTACTACTCTAACGACCATAAAAAGGTGGAATAAAGATGGCGTTTAAAAGATTAAACAAATGAACATCTGTGACATTCTAAATTCATTTGCTTTCTTGTTACAAGGAAGGTGTAAAGAAAAAAATAAAACTTATTTATTCCTGTTCAACATCTAGCAAAATATCTTCAAAAAAGGATCGGTCGGAGGATAATTAGACCCTCTTCAAAACTGCTCGCAATCGTTGTAATCGGATGATACGTAACGCTAAACGCCGCCACATTCTTCATAATATCACTTCTTCGCCTGCTGATATTTGGAAGTAAACCTTGGAACTTTAGGATCGGCAGATGGCGGCATTCAGACTTTCCTAATACATTTGGTTTGGACGATCTAATTCGCCATTTCGCCACTGTTCCCACTCTTGATAGTCTAACCAAATGTCAAACCATTGATTATCTTGCTGGTCTGACGCGACCCAATATTACCCCCTTTGCCTTCACCCAAGTCGACCCGGGTGTGATCAAGAAGATTATCCTTTCCATTAAATCCAAAGGCGTGGGCTGTAATAACATCAGTCGCCAAATGATCATGACAGCTCTTGAACAGCTCCTTCCTGCAATCTCCCATGTCGTTAACTTCTCCCTTTACTCCAGTGATTTCCCTTCGCTCTGGCGGAAAGACCATGTGCGACCACTGCCTAAAATTCCTAATCCCACTCTTCCCAGTCACTTTCGACCAATTTCCATCCTTCCCTTTTTATCTTAAGTACTCGAGGCCGTCCATAAACAATTCTCCCACTATTCACCATCCTCTGAACTCCCTCATTAGTCAATTCCAATCCGGGTTCAGGCCTGGCCACAGTACCGTTTCAGCTCTACTTAAAGTGACCGACGATATAAGGCGGGGAATGGAAGACACTAAAGCCTCCGTTTTAGTGTTGATAGACCTTTCCAATGCATTCAATACCGTCAGTCACCAAATCCTTTTATCCATCCTCTCCTATCTAATGTTCTCTCCCGAGGTTTTGCGTTGGTTTTCTTCCTATCTTCGGGGGCGTCAGCAGTCTGTTCTTGCGGGAGACTCTTCTTCCAGCTGGTGTGATCTTGATGCTAGCGTATCGCATCTCCACTTTTGTTCTCTATTTTTATAAATCTTATAACTACCGAGCTTCAGTGTGCGTATCATCTTTAGGCTGATGACTTACAGCTCTACAGTCAGGCAGGTGTTGACAACTTATCCGATGCGATTGAGGAGCTAAACCGGGATCTAGTAGTGGTGAAAAACTGGTCTGATCGTTTCGGGGTAGCCGTTAACCCAACCAAGTGTCAGGCTATTATTATACCGCCGTGTGCCGCCGGTTACCTTTGATGGCACAGTTATTCCGTTTAGCTCCGACGTCAGGATCTGGGTTTGTATGTTGACACTTGCTTGGACTGGCGTAAGCAGGTCGCGATTGTGAGCAAAAAAGTCACCGGAACGTTGCGGTCGCTTTATAGATTGAAAAATATTCTCCCATCACACATGAAGGTAGTGCTGGTTCAGTCCCTTATCTTCCCTATACTTGACTATGGTGATGTGTGTTACTATGACCTGAATGCAGATCTCCTCAATAAACTTGACCGACTTCTAAATAACTGCATTCGATTTGTATTTAATCTCCGTAAGTATGATCATGTCTCCGCACATCGGTCACGCTTAAAATGGTTACCCATCAGACAGCGCAGACCGTTAAGGGCTTTGACAAGCTTGTTTTCTCTTCTAGACAAACCCACTTCTCCTTCTTATCTGACTGAATGACTGACTGAATGAAGTTAGTATATTACAGGTATTCTGCCCCTGAATTAATATTTAGAGCAATTTTTTAATGTGCTAGCCAGTAAGGATGATCACCGGAAGTATTTTTTTTTAACTCATTTTTAGCGATTTAATTAGATACTTATCTTTGCAGTCAGAAGTGGGGCATTTTTGCTACTTCTTTATTATTTATTTACTAATTTTGGAAAATCTATATCCCTAGCCAGGAATCAATTGGAAAAACACTATTATTACACCATTCAACAGCTTCGCTATTAATGATCAAATTCTGGGAAGTAATAACATACGACAAACTAACCGGCGTTTCGGATTTGGCCATCCATGCCCACTTGAAAAATTCATAGGTATTGTCTCTCTGTCTATTTGTTCCGGCTGATATCCGAAATGGCTGAACCGATTTATGGCAGATACTTGATGTCATAAGGAGTAACTTAGACAACTTTTATTTAAGAATAGGATTAGGGTTCCATGCAAAAAATTAAAACCCTTGAAATTGTTAACAAAATCCGATTAAAATAGGGAAGTAATATGTTTATAATAATTTCACACGGACGAAGGACGCGGGGAACAGCTAGAAACATAAAAGAAAATTTATTTTTAAAAAAAACGGCCAAGCTAACATGCGGCAAATTTATGGAAAAGGTAAACATTTTATGTTTTTTCACATCTATACATATAAAATTCAAAGTCCTGACTGACTGACTGACTTATATATCAACGCACAGCCCAAACCACTGGTCCTAGAGACACGAAATTTGGACAGTGTACTCTTTGTGAAGAGTAGGTATCCACTAAGAAAGGGTTTTTTGAAATTCCACCCCTAAGAGGGTGAAATGGGGTGTTGAATTTTCTATGAAACTTTTTATTCCCTGAGTCGATTAACTTGAAAATGTGTCTACATATACTTCAGTTAAGATGATGAGATACGTGTATCACGGTTTTTCCAAAATCATCCCCCAATTTAAAATTCAATGTCCTGACTGGCTGACTGATACATCAACGCACAGCCCATACCGCTGGTCCTAGAGACATGAAATTTGGAGAATGTACTCTTTGTGGAGAGTGGGTATCCACTAAGAAAGGGTTTTTTTAAAATTCCACCCCTAAGAGGGTGAAATGGGGTGTTGAATTTTCTGGGAAATTCTCTCGGGGTCGATTGACTTGAAAATGTGTCTACATATACTTCAGTTAAAATGGTGAGATACGTGTATCACAGTTTTTCCAAAATCATCCCCCAATTTAAAATGCCATGTCCTGACTGGCTGACTGATATACCAACGCACAGTCCAAACCGCGGGTCCCAGAGATATGAAAATTGGAGAGTGTATTCTTTGTGAAGAGTAAGTATCAGTTTTTCGAAATTCCTACCCCTTAGAGGGTGAAACGGGGTGTTGAATTTTCTGTGAAACTTTTTATTCTCGGGGTCGATTGACTTGAAAATTTGTGTACATACTCTTCAGATAAAATCCAGTAAATCCGATGTCCAATCTCAAACCAAGGTATCAATATTTCACATATCTAATTTAATTGATATAACTTTAAACTAATAATTGCAAGTTATAAGCAAGTACATGTAAATCTATGTATGTATTATAGATAGATACATAGATTACTTATTATCCCAGAAGTAAGATCCCGTGGGCAATTCCCTAACACCACGCGGGCGAAGCCGCGGGCATAAGCTAGTTTTAAATAAACGTCCTTCATTGATGACACCCGCAGTGCAGTCATCTTCACAACATTGTTCTAATTAAATGTAGTAGGCGAGCCCCCTTTAACCTTTAATTTATTCTTAATATAAATATATTTGAGATGCTCACAAGCCTCTTCATTTGATACAGTCTTATGTAACACGATAGTTTGAAAACTTTTTTTTTCTTTTCATTTTCCTGTTTACCACCTACAGGGATAGACAGACAGACACGCGAGTGATCCTATAAGGGGTTCCGTTTTCTCCTTTTGAGGTACGGAACCCAAAAAAATTACTCTGAAGTTGTTTGTTTTTAGAGTTCCGTTCCGTACCTCAGTCGGCAAAAACGGAACCCTCATAGGAGCACTTTGTTGTCCGTCTTTCTGTCTGTCAGTTTGTGGAGACCCCTTTTCTAAGGAACGCGTGGAGGTATCAAGCTGAAATTAATAAAAATACTCAGGTCTGCTACCCCTTGGAGCAGTAAACAAGTGAGTCAAACTTGTAAGTCAACGCGATCAAAAGATATTACCGTTTATGTCGCACATTTTGAGATTTCACAAGGGAATCAAAACCTATAGGGTACTTACTTCCCGTTGACCTAGAATCTTAAAATTTGGCAAGAAACAATGTCTTACAGCACATGTAAACGAAAAAATCTGAAAACAGTACATAAATGTAGTTCAATAAAATACCTAGCCCATTTTTTTTTAACAATGATGGTTACTTGAATTTTGTTTCCGTGTAAATAAAGTTTCCTGATTGATAATTTCATGAACATTATTTTGTAATTTAAAGATAATTAAAAAGCCCAGTTTTATACAGTATTTGATTTTTTATTACCTGTCTACAATCCCGGGACTGTTATCTGTGTAAAGCAGATATAATAAGGATATTTTCAGGATAATATTTACGTTGTCCGTCATCGAAATATTTTGAAAAAAATGGCCTTCATTATCATAAACGATTTTCTGACATTTGCGAATGAATTTTAAGTCACTACTGTCATGAAAGTGGTATTCATGAATATTTTCTGATCCAGTTATCTGTGAAAAAACATCAGTTACCAATTTCAAAAGAAATCTTGGTCTTAAAATTCGATATTTTAGAAATGATTGAAGAAAATAGGAAATTTTCAAAAAATACTTGAATATGCATTATTACATCGATATTGAACAAATAATACATCAATATGCATTATAGATGTAATAATGAATAATATTTAAAAAATATATATTTCAAAGGAAATTAAAAAAAAATGTCACGACCCGCGAAGTTTTTTTTTTAACTTGCCTCTCCACTCCTTTAGGAACTCATTAAAAAAACAATTGTTTTTGATTTTAGAACCCAAATAAACGTTAATTTGTTCATAAAAGTAAATATTTTCTTTTAAAATCATGTTTATTATGATATTATTCTATTTATAAACATTCAATTTAAATATTCAAAAAATATTTACGCATTAAAGACGCATATTTATTTGACGAGATTAAAAAAAATCAATCGCCGCCGACTATATAGGCCGCCGACGATTAGTATATTTGTCTTTGGATATTTTTATTTCCGTACACGTGATTATCAAAATAATCCACGTGTGTGAAATACATTCTCTCATCTCATCATCTTAATAAAATAATAGAACGAAAAGTGTTCTTGTCATAAATTATTAGGAAACTATGATTTAATTTGCTTTTTTTTCCGCGCTTTGCTTTCGCAGGCTTAAGAAGAAGCAAAGGTATGAAGCCGCTAAACAGTCTAATATGAAAAATAGAACATTAACATATTTTTGAATTTAGAACACAAATAAATGTTAATTTGTTCATAAAAGTTTTTTTTTAATAATCATGTTTATTTATGACATTCTATTTAAAAACACAATTTAATCAAAAAATATTTACGCCGTAAAGACGCATAATTATCTCTTTGCAGAGATTAAAAAAAAGCAATCACCGCCAACTACAGGAATTGAACCAATTTGGACTAAGTAAAGTATAGTTATCTGCGGAATTTTTTATTTCCGCACACGTGATAAATGAAAAAAAATCATCGTGTGTGAAATACACTGCATGTTGAACCTAATCGTAGTGCGGAAAGAGCTAGTTTTTGAGGAAGTGTATTGAAAAAAAATAATCGTTACAGAAACACATGCGTGTAAAAAATGAGTTTTATCAGTGGATGTAGTACTTATGGCTATAAACCCATTATTGTATTTGTAAAAATCGCCCAAACTTTTCATATTTTTCAGTGACTTTAAAAAAACGAAAAAAAAATACTACCTTCTTCAGTAGACGGCTTTTAAAAATGGTTACACATAATGTTTTTCATTTCAGCAACTATGGAGGAGGTCATAAAAGCGGCGCATCAATGTCTGCACTTACGCTCCTAGCGTTCTTGTTCTTTCTTCACATCTTGCAGCAATGCATTAAAGATCACATGACAGACATGAGCACGCCTCCCGTCATGATTATGACGGCCGGAAGAGAAGGAGACGATGCAATTACAAAATCAGCAACTTCTAACAAGATGGATAAAACCGGCATGACAGAAGTTACTATTAAAGACATACCCGAAAATGACCGAACCGATGCGATGAAGCAAAATAAAATAACCGAAATGTATGGTGAAAAAAATCCATACGAAAGTGACGGTTCATCAAATCAACATCAATTAATGAAGATAAAAACCGCACATGTAGCAAAATCTGATGAAACAAAGAACAAATATGTTTATAAAAATTTCGCAAACCGGAGTTCTTATTTTGATGGGTTTTATAGTGCTATGGATGAAGAATAACTGAACGTTTTAATATAAAGTTGGTGAAATAAATATACACCATTTTGTTTTTTAACTTAAGATTTATTATGAAGTATTATTTTAAAATGTACATACTTTTTCACTTTTGTAATGAATATTCACTATTAATTGAACTCTAAAATATAACAATCACATTATAGGCTGGGGAGAGTTTATTCGTCGTTTTATTCGTTATTCGAGTTTATTGTGTTTTATTTATAAACTATTTAAACACAATTTCTTTTTAGTTGAATTTTATTTTTTTTTCGGTTGAAACCCGATTACAGCAAGTGAATTAATAAAAATCTTTAAATGATAATTCTTCAGAGATATTGGTTCCCTTGAGTGCAACTGGCTACCATCAACCGTTAAGTAGGTACTATTCCTATACTGTCTTCATTTTAACCGTTTACTATTATTAGAATAAAATTAACAGACCAAAAATAATATTTTCACTATTAAATATGAAGAAACTTTTTTCCCAACCACATAATAAAGGTAAGTATTTAGGTTTCAATTAACAATAAAATAATCAACTCATAAAATCGTTAGCCTTACAACATAATCACATTAGGAGCAGGCTAATAAAAAATAAATAAAAGGACACACATTGCCAAATTAAAAAAAAAAACTCTTTTTGAGTTATTGTCATGTATAAAGTAGGTACATGATAATAACTCATAGCATGTACCTACTACTTCATCAATAAAGCAGGACGACTGTCAATCTCGAACCTGTATTTGAGCTAATCCCGTTTGTCCTCCCTTAAAATCCCCCCATTTTCCCCCTTGCAAAAACATAGATCCGGTAATCAAAATACATATTTATGCAATCCACCCAAAGGGTTTTTTAAAGGGGGCCAAGCAGAATAATTCCTTTGTTTCACGACTGACAGTTGTCTCGTTTAACATTAATGACTTTCGCATACCATATCAAATCGACACCAGTCCAACTGAGTCCAACAATCAAATCTAATTTTCAGTTCCACGACTACTAGTCAACTAGCGCATTAGGCCGGTCAACGTTGCGAGTCGGCCACAAGTCGTTAACTATATTTTATCAATATATGTAGAAATAGCACATTTTGGATTAACAAACATTTCAGCAACGCGTAGTCAAGGGTCAAGAAGACCCTTAAACTACTTGTACTTATTTTTGAAAATTCTATACCTATTAGGTATATCAAGTTGCAGGATTTCAAGCTCAAATGATTCGACTTCTAGTAAAGCATTGGAACATTTGAATACTTCACTTTATCTCAAGTCGGTGCCGAGTCAGCATGGTATACGATAGCATTTAAGGGAATTTGGTACAGAAAAACCGAACACCAACATAATAAATCGAAAATATTAGCCGTGTTTATTACTCATGTCTCTGGTAGCCTAACAATGAGTCACACCAACACATCAAAAATCTTATATATAAAAATCTCGTGTCACGGTGTTTGTGGTCGCACTCCTCCGAAACGGCTCGACCGATTGTTATGAAATTTTTACGTAAGTATATTGGGTAGGTATGAGAATAGGTCGGAAAAGTGTATAGGGCACGCCATAATAGTGGCCATAAGTCCCCTCTTTGAGGAGTGGTTACAGAGGCGCCACGGGCACCCCAGTGATGCCAGATTTTGGAATCCCCTCAAATCTGGGCGTTTTTTAAAGTTATAGAGGGACAATTGGGGGTACAGTATTTTTGGGGGGATTCGTGGAGGGAAAAAACGGTGGATTTGGAGGGAATTGAGGGATTTTTATGATGTTTTTGTTAGCAAATTGGCATTCGGTTGAGTTTTTCTAAGGCAGTTCTGGAAAGTCTTCTCCCAAATAACAATTTATTAAAGGCAAGGTTCGATACAGATTAGCCATTGACACTAACAAATCATCTTGAGGAATAAGATATTCATTGCTAGAAGGATGTGTTCATTTTAAACTCAGTTCGATATGCGAAGGCTAGCAAAGGAGGTAGCGGGACGTGAGAAGGAAAGAACCTCACGTCCCAGATGCCGCGGGAGACGCCTCGAGCGTCGCGGGCCACATGGTGGCTCCCGGCCACCGTAGGCGCGGGCCTGTGGACGGTGGGTAATAGGCTAGCTTGCTGTCCGTTGTCTTATGATGATAGGCCGTGTCGCAAGGGCCGATGCCTGCCAGGGCTGCGGGACTTTTCGAAAGAGATACCGCGGCCCTGGAACACAAAGGGCAAAAAAGGAACATAGATGGGTTTTAGTCAGTACAAGTCTGACACTCCCTTCCTCACCGCCCAGAGCGGGAGGGGTCATTTGATAATTTCCCATCCTAAAAAAAAATAAAATAAGTATATTTCACTCCGCTAATTTCACGCGGATGAAGGTCACAACTAGTATTACTATAATAGTATACTGCATTTAATGCGCGTACTCGTGCAATAAATAATACTTTTTGTTCCATCGAAATCGGGCCTGGATTTCCAAAGTTAGTGTTGTAAAGTTTTACCGCTTTTTGAAATTTGCGTTCCTTCGCGCGCTACTGCGATGACGTCACGCTGCGAGTGTCATGCCCAATTGCGGATGATGCGGAGTGTTTACGTTCCTAAAATTTTATTTGTAAAGTGGTTTGCACTATCATTAACACTAAAAACGGAATATTTACCATGTCTTTTGAATGTTTGCGGTTTGCACTAATTATTTTATCTCTAAGAGTGTTTACGTTCATAAAATTTGATTTGTAAAGTGGTTTGCACTTATTATTTCGACTCGCAGCTCGCAGAGTGACGTCACAAGTTGGATGTTGCCGCGGAGGCCATACTTTAACGTTTAATATCTGTCATTTTTGAAGATAGTAAAAATCCTTTTTTCTCGAGTTACCTATTTTTTACATACTGATAACAAAAAACATTGGTGTGACTCATTCTCTGATGGGTGACATGGCACGCTCAAGAGACGTCGTTTATTTATATTTATGGAAGACTGCGTCCATAGTTTTATTTGCACATCATTAAATCTATTGTACCAAGAAGTTGTAACAAACTCAGCAGGTAAGCACCTGCTACAAGAATTGGCGTGCGATTTCTCTATGGTAGATGCATAGAATAATTGCTTTTTAATGATTATTTAAATTTGTAAACCAATACCTACACGGCATCAGCATATCATGAACGTCTGGCGCAAAATCCATCACACATAATTTAGATAAGGTGCCAAATTTTTATTTAGATCCTAAACAAGTTTCAACAATAATTCATACATTAAAACAACACTAACTTTTTTAGTGTTTTAAGATCTTTTCTAATTCTAATCAAGATAGCAGTAAAAGACTTCAACATTAAAGAGTTGCTACAAAAACGGAAGCTTCTCAAATGACCGCTCTAATTGCGTCTCACTCGTTCTATGTATTTCGTTTGAGTGAGCGCACTAGAACCCATTGTTGGGTCTGTCATGCGATTCCAGTCAGTTTGGCCTACAACAAATCCAATGGCACGCATCTTCTCTTGTTGTCTTCTTTCTTCAATGTCCGCCCATCGTACCTGTTTTAATTATTACATGATGAAAATTCTCTGTCACACGGTTGGCTTACACGCAAAAAGAAACTCACCGTCGCAATTCAATTGTTCACGTAGAAACATTTTAGAACAATTTATCGAAGCAACAAACCTCTCATTTACGAAAAAGATTTAATTTTTTACGACAACTTCTTCAATAACACCTTTGCAGAAAATGGATATATTTTTTTTTACGTTTAAACTGGTAACGATATTCGTCAACTAATTTTGACTAGGGATATGGTTGTAAAACTGTTAAAAGATAGTCGAGTCTTGTCGGTAAAAAGAAACGAACTTTACCAGCCGATAGATATAATAATATTAAACATCTTACGCAATCCAAATAAAATTATAAATGGATTGAAGAATAACACGCAGTACGGTCATGTTGAAATTTCTTAAATAATTATAATAGTAATAATCTGAAAGCCGCATAAATTTTGGCAGCTGTGAAACACTTAATCAATCGAATAGAGGTAGGTCCTTCCGTGTTTATAATGTTACGTGTTTGGAAATCGGACGTCAGATGCCAAGACACATTCCACAACCATATCGCTATAAAAGTATAAAATATCCAGGGCAAAAGCCCAGTTAAGGTGTGCACTGGAGAGTCGGTAATCTCCATCCCTTGCACTATTGACATTTGGGTTCATGACTCCTAGCACAAGCATGTTAACCTTAGTTGGAATAGTTAATAGAAATACTGGTAATGCATAAATGTAACCTACAATAAAAATGAGAAGAAACGAATGCGTATACTTACAGACTTCTTTCCTGGCTTTGCTTGGTTAGGCGTCCAGTCGTCTAGTTGTAGGTAGTCTTCCATTGAGAGCTGCGATGGCCGGAGAGGTTTGCTGGTACCGTCGAGGCGAGCTGGAACAACATACAAACATATTTAATTACTCGGCAATAACCATCGTTAATCCAGGTCATCCTGTTAGCTACTCTATCAAGTGATAGAGTCCGCAAAATATTCCTTAATACACTATTTAAAATAAAACTTAAACTAAGAATAATAACATAATATTTTTAATCTATAACCTACCTAGTTGCGCGGCGTCGTCCATTTTCTCCCACTTGGATGTAAAAACGCTTTCGACCTGTGGTGGAGCAGCACCTTACGAGTTTAGTTACAATGCTGAAATAAAACTTATTAATCCTACCCTAGCAAAATGAAAATAAAATAAGACATTCCATTTTAATAAAAATAGGTATAAATAAATACTTAAATTTTAGAATAACATAGAATACACAAACAATGATTGGTTGCGTCGTGAGCTAGGCAGGACGCTTGCATCAGGAGGATTAAACACCATAGTCGATTGGAGCTTGATAACGAGGCCTCACCTCAGGTTCTTGTGCATCCTCCATAATTACTTCATCGTCGGCGTCCTCCATATGGACCTCGGTAATGGCTGCACTCTGCAGTAATGTAGTAGCATCCAGTTGTATGTGATGCGACGGCGTAGGAAAGAATCGGCCGCATATTATTTCAATTTCCTCTAATTTCCTATTGTGAATATTTCTCTTATAACAGATTTGTGGGTCAAGATCCATGTTACAAATGTACACCTACAAGAATAAATGGAACAGTGTTACCCAAATGTTAAGTGAATGTTTTTTTTTTAATATTTTGGTATTACTACATACTTGGAAACCCTGTTGTCTTGCAAAATTCCATATATCTGCATAAGACTTTAATTGGTCATTTACAGCATCGTAGATTAAAAATGAGAAATATCCATCAGTCAAGGTTCTCTTGAATGCTCTCTTTAATGAATTTGTATAGGATTCTTCAAAGCTCTCGTCATATTCATATTTTAGGGTTGGTTTTTTTACCTGAAAATGTCATAAAGGTTATTTTTGTGTAATTCAAGCAGTTTAAAAGCTGTCATAGTATACTTAAGTAGATCAACTCACCAATTTTCCTGTAGATGGATCTTTTTCTTCAACCTCTCCCTCTTGCATAAAATAGTCATCTATAGACATAATCCTGACAGTACCACCATATTCAGCTTCTCTGTCTCTTATTAATTTAGCTAAGTATGATTTTCCACTTCCAGGGGGACCTATTTGGCAAGAAATGAGGTGTCTGATGAAATGACGAGTTATAGAGAAGTATGGAAGAAAACATACTGCACCAACCAAATAAATTAGGATAAGGGCAAAGGAATGATGATGATGAGGGGACCTATATGAAGATAGTTAAATGTATTATTACAGATACAGATGTATTCTTCCCTTCCCTATCAAAATACAAATGATTAACTGAACTCATTATTGAAAGGAATCACAAATGATTTAATCAAGCCAACATTGAGAGTTGGCTTTATTAAATCCTTACCCATCTTACTACTATTGTAAATGCGAATGCTTGGATGGATAGATGTTTGTTACTCAATCACGCCAGAATGGCTGAACAGATCTGGATAAAATTTTATCAGAGATAGGTTATAGTCTGGAATAGCACATAGGCTACTTGTTTTCTGACACACACATCAAAATTTTCACGCGAACGAAATCGCAGGCAACAGCTACTATTTTATAAATTAAAAACTTTTTGCCAAATTGGCAAAAGTATCTGATAAATTGAGATTTTACTCTTCTTATTGAACAACTCACCTCTCAGAATAATGACTATTTTATCAGGTCTCATAGTTCGTCCAGGAGACTCAATTAAATCATCAATCATAACGACATGTTTTGCCTGGGAATTGTCTTTATCCTTAGGTTTTTTATTGTATTGGGTATTGCTATTTTCATTATCCCTACTAAGCCCTCTTTTACGAGAATCTCTTTCGCGACTTCTACTGTGATGACTAACATCTTCTCTTCTTACATCCCTTCCATAATCACGATCTCTATGTTCTCTTTCCCTGTCTCGGTAAACATCTTCCCTTCGGCTATACTTGTCACGGTCATCTCTTCTTCGGTCATAATTACGATCATCTCTTCTTCGGTCATCATCGCGATCATCTCTTCTTTGGTCATCATCGCGTTCTTCTCTTCTTCTCGGCATCATTCTTTGGATCTCTTCACGAAGATCTTCTCTTGATGCATCTCTTGGTGCCCTTCTTTCAAAATCTCTTGAGTATTGGTCGCGGCTATACCTTTCTCTACTATAATCAATTTCCTTCTCAGACCTTCTTGGTTTTCTTGAAAATAATTCATCCACTTCTCTTTCAAAATCCTTCCTTTTGACCTCGCCATCTTTTGATTTGTGATTATAATCAAACATGTGAACAGGTTCAATAAAATCTCGAGCTAAAAAAGAATAAAACACATTACTTACAACACAACAAGGATTTTCAGATAGTCTTTTATAAACATGATATTTCTCACAATATGCCTACAATATAATAGAATACTCATTTATAATTACAATCATATTCAAATTGACTGTCTATGTCTAAAAAAGTGAGCTAGCATAAAATAGGAGTTACAATGTAATAGCATACAAATCAATACATGACATACATACACCTTGCAAGTTATATTACCTTTTAATCTGAGAGGCTTGTGCTCATATTCAACAATCAGAGATGGTGTGAACATTGGTTCATCAATCCACTGGGGTCTGACAGGCTGTTTTGGAATTGGGTTAATGTTACTTTCAAGTAAAGGCTTTCTCTCAGGAGGGCCTCGAGAGTAGTCATTACCCATTTGGTGAGCAACTTCTGGCATCAGAGGGCGTATCGGAGGCCTAGGTGCGGACATGTTAGCCCGGACAGGTGGGGGACCAACCCGAGGTGGCCCATTATCATGAAATTGTGGTCCCATGTCATTACCACCATACTGCATATTTCTGTCATAACTATATTGCTCTTGAGGTACCTCATCATGCATTCTGTTTGGAGGAGGATAATTGGGGTTTAATTCCTGATTTTGTTGCCCTGGGTAATTTTGTCCTTGTCGGTTGAAGGGCATATTATTACTTTGTCTGTTATCATATTGTTGATTATTGTAATTCTGATTCCTATTCCCATGAGCATAAGGAACATTGTTCTGATTGTTATAATTATTGTAAGGCCCACTAGAAGGTGAAGCATTCTTATTGTAAGGTCCACTAGGAGGTGGGACATTCATATTTGATGTATTAATGGGATCTTGAGAACTTTGCCCAACAACCATAGAAAGGATATTCATAATTTTCGCATCACCAAGAATATTATTAATTCCTTTGGAAATTGTTGTATAGTCTGGGGCCTTTGCATGGGGTGGTATTCCTGCTTGTTCTTCTGTAATATCCACAACATCTTGATTTGTATTAATACCATATGATTTATCTCCCTCAGGTACTAAATCTAAGCCAGGAATACCTTTATTAGAGCTACTAGTAGGTAGAAAGCTAGTGCTAGGAGGAGGAGCAGAATAATTGGCATTTGATTGATAGTTATTATCACTTGTATTCTGATAGGATTCGAATCTTTCTTGAGTGTCAATATTTATATTATTACTACTTCTATTGTATGTAGATTTTGGCACATTATATTGCTCTTGCTGATATTGGGTGTTGCTATGATCTGAATAGTTTTGTGAAGAATTATTAGTAACATAATTCTGCGTCTGTTTACCAGGAAATGCATTCATATTTGTATTTTTAATTAAATTAGGAGGAACAATTGGTGTAACATTAGTGGCCATGGTAGTGTTGACTGGCTGCGCAGGTACATTGTTACTCATCAGACGAGCTCTTTTCAGTTTCATCTGCTGTCGGCGTTCCATAAGCTGTGCACGACATGCTTCAAATTTCTGCTCATACTCTTTATATGCCTGTTTGTCAGGGTGATTAACATTGTCCCTTCTCCATTTCTCAATTTCCTCTTCCCATTTTTGAAATTGTATATCAAAAAGCCTCTCTTCTTCAGCTAGTTTCTTCAGAGCTTCGGAATTGACTGAAGTTTGAACTCCTTGAGGTGGTTTAGTTGGTTGAGCTGCTTCTTTAACATAGGACCAATTAGGATTATTACCTGCTTGAGGATGTGTGTTTACATTAGCATGATTGCCAGAGTTGTTATTTTGATGCTGCTTAGCTGTGGGGGCAGGAACAGGTGTAGGTTTAGAAGGGGCACTTCCATAGAGCGGCTCGTTGTTCTCATGCGGCGGCGGCGGCGGCTGGTCAGGTGGTGGCGGCGCGGGCGGTGGAGCGGCGTTCGCCGGTGGTAGCGGCGGCATCCCACCCATAGCTTGGATAGCTTGCATTTGCTCTGCATACTGTGAAAAAAGGAACGCGTAGCTTGAGAAACTTATCAAATAGCTTTCTTAAATTTCGACTTGTCTTACTTATAAGAAAAGGAAAATAAGCCCCTACACACTCAATGACCAAACCTACTAACCTTGTCTCCATACTGGCCCTGCCATTGTACGTATTGCTGCTGCCACTGAGTCCACTGCTGCCAGTTTTGTTGCTGCATTGCTGCCCATTGCTCTGGCGTATATGAGCTCATATTGGCCATATTTACGTCAGGAGCCATAGCCATACCGGAACCCCATTGACCCGAAGTGGGCATTGGCCAGGCCATACTGACCAATTCTTTTAATACGTCACTCAAATAAAAGAAAACAATATATTGATTTCATACAAGATCGCTAATTATTACATGCGGCGAATTCAATGAATGAAATCGGTCAATGATAACATCGCAAATTAATGTTAGCTTTGTAGCACGGCGGCCATTTTGTATCATCGATTTTCATCGTCGACTCGTCGTATCGTGTTTGACGTTGATTTGACATGCGCCGACCTCGTTACATTTGCGTCTAGTGATGTGCGATGTCGATGACTCGATGAATGGAAGAACACTTTATTTTCAGTTGAATCTGAAAATAAAGGTCACAATGAAAGTATATTTGTATACTTTAAAAAATGTATTTTAAATATCACATCATATCTTCAGATTATTATCAACTCACTCACTCACTTAGATAGAGTTGAAATATATTTTTGTTATACAGTATGTGTCAAACATGGCGTGGTACAGTTCTCCAAAGGACCACCATCGTAATTCGTAATCGCTAAAAAATAATCAGCTATCCCTTTCAAAACGAGTTGTTCAGTTCGATGACCTAGCCGTGCTGCACGCTTAAATATACTCATTCCTTGTACACGCTGTTAGTTTTAATGTTTATGTGTTTTTGTTTACATCATTAAACTGCGTATCAAATAGTAATAGGACCCCCAATGTCTTCTGGTTGTTTAATTTCTCTGGAATGGTCTAGGCCATCGAATATGTTTTTTTTGTAATAGTTTAAGGCCAATCTTAACCCATTTTGTAATAATTTTCGTAAAAACTCATTATAACTTTTTTTGTAAAAACGCAACATATTATTTACCTATTCGATTTGACAGCTTACAATTTTCTTTAAGTCTAAAGATCAATCAAGTCAATCTTCAAGGTTAGACATGACTGAAGTCTCAAGTTCGAACCCAAGACACGCACGCCTGATTTTTCGAATTCCTGTGAATTATCACTTGCTTCGGTGAAGGAAACCAGCATGCCTGAGAGATATTTCTCAAAGGCATGTAAAGCCAAGCCAGAGGCCCATGGGTGGCAGAAAAACTCTCGACACCAGGTTAGGCACTACCACACGATAAAGAAGGAAGGTAAAGCACCGAGTGCCAAGGTCAGTCGATGGATGGGTGACCATCAATTACATGCCGTGTTTCCTCCCCGCGGCTAAAAGCATGTTAAGCCATCGGGCCGAACTGCCATTTATAGATCTTTGACAGTCGTTACAGGAAGTCAGTGGCCCGAAAGTCTGACAACGAATCTTACCATAATACCAATCGTATTACCCAGTACTATCTGGTTTGTGGAAGTCAGATAGGCAGTCGCACCATGTTAACTATTGTATTCAGCTGCATCCGGTTGAACTGAAAGCCGAACCCAACATAGTTGAGACAAAGGCTAAGTAGATGAGAATGAGAAGTCCGTGTTGTCTGTATACAGTATGTATCAGAAAGGTTAAATGGATATTTTTTCTTATTAGGACTAATTGCACCATTACGATAAAAAAGGTGTCCCATACATTTGAGTCTAGTAAGTATTGTTATGTACGGGACTGCTGATTTTTTTCGTGATCACGATTTTGGACCCATGGAGAAAATTATCAGTTTGATGGTCTACAATCTGCAACACATTCATTAATGTGAGCACCTTTCTGATACACGCTGTATAAACCACTTACCGATATGATTAAACTTGAGTTTTTTGAACTATCATGGTCACTAACATTATCATTAACACTAGAAACGGGATTTTTATAAAGTAGACTACAGTTGCGGCAAGTCGTTTATCGGTCAGACGAAACGTATGGTAGTTTGTCGAATATCGGAGCATATCAGGGTGGTGAAGAACAATGACACCCAAAAATCGGCCATAGCTCAACATCTCCTGGAATCAGGATCGAATCACTGGATTGGGTTACATAACCCTCAGGTCATCTCGACAGAACGCCACTATATACCTGGACTGGTTAGAGAAGCTATTGAGATTACTAAATATAGAAACTACAACCGGGAGGATGGGTTTCAACTGTCGAGAGCCTGGAATCCAGTGGTCTGTTTAAAAACCGAAAAAGTGCCGAAAAAAGTTCGCGAGCAGACACAGTGAGTTTCGAGTGTCGGGAACAGAATCGAGTTGCGAGTAACAGTGGTAACGGTACTGAGTGCAAAAAACGAACAAGAAGGAGGGTAGACCGATTTGTCTGCTCATAAACACCTACCCGCAATAACTACAGACTATCCGTGATCCAGGTGCTTGCAACAGCGCCGAAATATCGGGAACTCAAAACAATCAGTAAACATGGTAAACATCCCGTTTCTAGTGTTAATGATAATGTTAGAAACCATGATAGTTTAAAAACTTATATCGTGAACCGGTACGGGCTGGATGGTGTCAAACTAGTGAAACATCTAGAACGTGCTTGGAAAAAGTGTGGTTGTTTGGAGGAGTCCTTGAATTTTCTGATAAAATGCAGGGATGCGGACGTTATCCCTGAGTGTGTGACACTAAAACCGCGTCAGGACATCCGTTCACCGGGACAGCGTTCTACGTAACGTGAGTGTTAAATTGTTGCGTAAGGTTATCCGCTATACCAGATACCAAATGGATGTGATCCACCGTGAGTTATATTTTTTACATCTTGAATGCAGTTCTTTGTTGACAACTAGTGATTTCGATGTTTGTGATCGTATTACCTACTTGCAAGCCGAACGCTCACGAGAGATTAGTGCATTGACAAAGCAACAAAAATATGAATCACTAATTCAAAAACCAAAACCGGTGAGCCCCTACAATGATAACTCACAAGAAACTCGAAAGGTTGTCAATTTGTCTAGCAAGGAATTGTCACAAAGTCCTCTTAAAGTCCTTGAGAGAGGGTTGAATTTTGATCTTACTCCGAAACGCATACCTTACGAAGAGGTGATCGGAAGTGTAGAGGAAGCGATAAGACGGAATATGATACCGGCGAGTGATTCCGATGTGCTGAGACAGGACACCACCGTAGCGTTACGTCACGCTAAACCTCCAACATCGAATATCACTGCTGAAGAATTAGCCGCACTACGTGACCTCCGCAAGGTAGAGGACGTACTTGTACTTAAAGCGAAATAGTCATGAACGTTACTGAATACGATAAAAAGATCCACAACTTATTGAGTGATGTGAACACCTACAATCAAGTAAACTACAACCCGACGGCACGAACGAACCGCAGTACACGCAAAATAATAAAGGAGTACCAACATATTATCACAAATGATGCAGCTAAATACTTGTTCCGTCCTAGAAATACACAGCCCCCGAAACTATATGGCTTACCAAAAGTACACAAGTAAAATGATCTGTTACGACCCATAGTCAGTCAGATTGACTCGCCCACATACTACCTAGCGAAACACATAGCTTCTGTTCTTCAACCATTAGTTGGACATTCAACATCTTATGTGAAAGGCTCTCGACATTTCATTGACATCCTGCAATACATTAAAAATCCAAACAAATGACGTAATGGTCAGTTTCGATGTTGAGTCCCTATTTAACAATGTACCAGTGGCAGACAGCATGGAAGTAGTTAATGTAAAATTGCAAGAAAATAACATCCCTGTGGAATACGTGAAATTACTAAATCACTGTTTATCTAACAGTTACTTCATATACCAAGGTCAATACTATCTGCAGATTGATGGTGTAGCCATGGGTAGTCCAGTAGCTCCAGTGATAGCCAACATTTGGATGGAACATTTTAAAGAGTTGGCGGTCTCCACTGCACACACACTGACACACCTATAAATCTGTGGAAAAGATATGTTGATGACGTCTTTGGGATCATTGAAGCAGAGCAACAAGAGGTAGAACTATGCTTGGTACACCTTAACAGCATTCATGGTAAAATAAAATTTACCTACGAGATGGTGAAAATGAGGGGACAATTCCATTCTTGGACGTGAAAATAGGGGTCCGTATTGACGGTTCTCTAAGCCACTCAGTCTATAGGAAATTGACTCACACGGATCGATATCTACACGCTGATTCTCACCACCATCCCGGAAAGCTGAACTCTGTAGTGACTTCACTCACCAACCGCACATGTGATATATGCGACAAAGAACATTTACGAGCTGAGAAAAACCCGGTTTATATAAAATAGACTGCAGTTGCGGCAAGTCGTATATTGGTCAGACGAAACGTACGGTAGCTTGTCGAATATCGGAGGATGGGTTTCAACTATCGAGAGCCTGGAATCCAGTGGTCCAGCTGTGTAAAACCCGAAAAAGTGCCGAAAAAGTTCGAGAATTTTAAAATTTGGCTCGTCATTGAAAACTTATCCTATTTATTACGGCTAAAATTGGGAGTGAAAAACTTAAAATAAGCTGGTGTAGCCGCAATTCCTTAGCCAAAAGTGAAGAATCTTCACGGAGACTTGAAAATACGATTGTTATGGCGATTTGATGCAACCAACTTGGAAGTACCGATATGCGTTTCAAATGAGAATAGGACTGACCTCGAGCCGTGTTGTGACGTCATTGACATCTATCCGTCAAGTGTCACTTGAATAGTAAGATTAGCAAAAAAATTTATTAAGACAAATAAATTATTGATAACACCTTTTCATCATTATAATCTTGTTAGTGTTATCTTTAAATGATTGTCGTTTATTTAAAAGCGTGAAAAAGTGTTGAATCAGACACGGTTTTAGAAAGAACTGGTTTTATTCACCAAAGAATAACATTATTAGTCGATTAATTTGCGTAAAGAATCGCACTTTTGTTTATTACATTTATTATCGTTATCTTTAATACTTTTGTCTTGTCTTTTTAAGTGTTGATTCAAACTACATGTTAGAAACGACTGGTTTATTCAAAAGTTGTTTTATGTGTAGGTATGCCACCGAATAATGTTAAATTGTTGTTATTTTTTTTTTGTCATGGCAAATTATCGATTTGTATTGGTGCGCACTCTTTCCCTAATTTGAGGCCAATATAAATCCTTTCTTTTTTAATTTGTATTTTTTTTCACTAAAATAGTATTACCAAACATATATTTTTGCTGACGCTACCCATCTTCTTCGATTTGATAGCTTCACAACATGGCGCGACGTCAGGCCTATTCTCATAGCTATGTAATGTTTGGTGGCCGCAACTATTGTCAGCTTGGCACAACCCCTACAAAAGCATTCCTGATTATTCACAATTAATTTACGTTTCATTGATGTATGCGAAATGTTTATTTTCGGAAAAATATTTACGATAAAATATCGATACCGACCATCATTTCGACACTAAGAACAATTGACAGACTGAAAATCGAAAACGCGAGGTGCTGAGCACATCACTAGAACGACGCCATTTTCGCGTTGGGTTTGATTGTGGTGTGTGTCGTCTGTTACCATTTTTTGATTTTATAAACAAATACAGTTTCATATTTTGATAAATAGTATTCAATATAACTGCCTTTTAGTTATGCAATGTATGAAACCAAATTGTAACATCGAAAGTTCAGTAGTCGTGGTATTATTCTCTGCGCGGGAAATGTGACTACATCCAACATCAATTTCTCGATTATTAAGACAACAGTGCAAAAGGTAAAACGAAATGATTCCAACTAAAGCACGTGAAAGCCGAAGAGTGAAAGCGTTAAAGCTTCCTAAAAACTTAGAACGCTTATATAAAGAAGGAAAATGTCGCGAGTGTGCCGTTGTTGTGACTCGGATGGACTTCGCCAAGATACTGGGTAAATTTACCAAAGTTAAAATCCAATATGAAAGCAGTACAACTCCTAAAACGAAGCTAAACGTAGACTCAACTTCGCCTAACTCAAATGCCAGGTTAAAAAGCAATGAGAATGGTATGGTCCTCATTCACACCTACAGTGAACGACCATTCAAAAACCTAAAGAATACTAAAACTCCGAAAAAAAGTGTTGCCCCAAATATATTAAAGGAAAATAACAGGCTAAAAAAACCTGTTTTAAAAGACAAAAACTCTAACTATGATAATCAGGAACAGAAAAAAGACACTAACCTAAAACAATATGGTATTGTATTTGAGGATCCCTTGGCAAATAATAATAACAATAATGAAATTAACTTGAAAATTTCATTAACTGAATTATTACCTGAAATTGATGATACTATATTGCCTTCTGAAGATTGGTGTATTGATTATTTTCCGAAGAAAGATGAACCGAAGGATGACCAAGTTTATGATCGCATAGCTGCGGAGTTAGAAGATCTCATGTACAATGAGAAACCAATTGTTAAATTGGATGAAAAACCAGACGTAACCGAGAACAAAGTGGATGACTTCCCATCAATAATGGACATTTTAAATGATACCAGTAGTGAGAGCAAATCAAATGAACAAAGTGAATTTAAATCTAATCTTGAGTCAAGTGATGTTGAAGCCATGCTTCTTGGAAAGTCTAATGCAACCGATGAAACTGTTGTACCAACATCTATGGAAGTTGACAATTCTACAATGAGCAATTTAATTGAAGATGTTCATTTGAGTACCATTCAGGATACTTTAACTAATAATGAAGAACCTGTGAGTAGCAGCGAAGATGTTTTGTCCAAAACAGACATAGCTGATGAAGTAGAAAACCCCCACAGTCCTTCTATACTTGATGAAGCCTTACAAAAAGGTATTGAAGAACACATACCTGCTAAACAAGTTGAGCCCGGTCCAGAGGGTAAACCCGAGGAAGAAGACCAAACAAGTGATGAAATAAAAGAAAATGTAAATTCAGACATTGATACAGAGATGAAGGAATCTGAGATAAAGGTAATGGAAACTAATGTTGATAATGAAAATAGTGAGTCTAATGACAATATAAAGAGTAAAGACATAAACTTTTTAGCTTTGAAAGATGGTATCACACATGTTGTATTTAAAAAGACTAAAGAAGGTATATGTTCAAAATCTGTAACATGTCCAAAGAATTTAAAATATTGTATTGAAATAGAAGAAAAATCGGTAGAATTTTTGGGTGCACCCAAATTTATAACAAGTTTAGAAGACTTACAAGTGCTTTTGCAAATTGTTAATGAGAGTGAATTAGATAGTCTATATGTATTGCATTGAGTTATTCGATAATACTAATATATGTAAATATATTGTAACACAAATCCATACATAGTCGAGTCATTTCAACATTTTAAAATTTAGTGCCTATTAGACTATTATTGTTGTATGACGACTAAAAGACTGTTAAGCGCTTAGCTTAAGTTAACAGACCGAAAAATGTTTTGTATCCAAGCATGTTAGATATAAATAGCATAGCTTTTGTTAGGTCCCTTTGAAAAATCTCAAAAACAAAATATACAATGTTTTTTTTTTCTACTTTATCTCAAAATCTGACTCCTCTAATCTTACTTAACAGTCTTTCAAGTCTGAAGCAGCAAAATGAAGAAGGTATAAAATGCTTTCAAGATGTTGAAAGTTTATAAATAAAGTATCTGGTAAGTGATGCTCTGTTAAACTAGCCTTTCAAGGCTTGGCCATATAATGACAGCATGTTTTCTCTAAATGATCATAAATCAACATGAGTGCTAAAGTAACATTATGTTTATGACTGAAATATTAGTGTAAATTGAGCATTAGATACATACATAGATATGTATTGTTATGTATTGTCTTGCAATTTAATTATTTTAGTTAAATAAGTTTAGTTCTATTACATGAAAACATTAACTTTAGTTGTAGAACAGAAAGGCTCGAAAATAACAAATTGGAAATTAAGAAGTACTGAAAAAATGAATGATTTTGCACAACTGTAACATTCTGAGTGCAACTGTACAAGAACGGTCAACTACTGTCCATCACATGGGATAACAATTTAACTTAACCAGCACCTTTATTTCGTAGCAGTAAGGGTGTTTTTCATAGTTACAAAATGTTATTATTGACACACACCTTCGAATCTCAAGGTCATAATCTGGATGACAGCAGGCAGCAGAGCAGTGGTGGCGCGGGCAAGATTGCATTCAAATGCATTGTATGTATTACACTGTTCTTGGATGTCAGCGGCACGTGTACGGTGCGGCGCACGCTATTGGCGCCCGCGTCCCTGCAGCTTTAAATACTGCACGCTGTCATCCAGTAACAGACTACCTTTCCACTACAGATGTTGGACGATGTGTAGTGAAGGATGTGAGTGAAACTACCCAATAACATCGCTTACTATCATTGCTTGAGCTCAGCTAGCGATGCTATTACTTATCATAAGCGAGGGCACAGCTAAAATGGAGACAAAATGCTATGATTTTTGAAATTTCGAAATGGTAACTCAAGTCATATAGTTTTCATACAAAAATGCCAATGACCGCCCTATTTAGTTCGTCTCCGTGTCGTCAAACGTGTTCCTTTCTGTTTCATTCGTAGATATTGTACAGACGCCAGTACAACAAGCTACTCGAAACTCAAATTTTCCCAATCAACCTTGAACCTAATGCTTTAGCTATAAAGTTGACAATCTATTAAAGTAATTTGACAGGTTGTAATAGCTTCAAGTGCTGATGTCTGTACATTTATTACATCTGATTTTTTCAATTATGGAGTATGGCAACCTTTTATGAGACTTCAAACAGGTGTGTTACAGACATTTACCTATTAAAGGATTGGAGTTTTCCTTATTACTCAAGGAATCATTGCTAAAATAACGCTTCAGATTCTACCTCCGAAGTGTACTTTCATGAAGATGACGATTGCGTAACTGTAGTTATGTTATTATGTTGCTAGATACTTATAAACTTTACGGCCTCCCTTGCTAAACAATTTAATTGCAAGTTCTGAATTTAATAATGCACTCTACTATTTTTTTAGCTTTTCAATGTAATTTTTTCATGTTGGCAATTGAATCAAGAACTTGAAATAGTGCTGTACCCAAAGATAAAGTGAATTAATAGGTACAATGATTAATACGTACCTAAATAAATACATCGTTTTGGGATCTATGAAACAGGCCACATAGTACAATTTGATCCTACATTGTTATTTTTATAGATTATTTATTTTTACGTAGAACCGAAAATTCCGTTCGGATGTACGAAGCATTACAATAAAAGTTCTCGAAATAAATCTATTATGAATTAAATTGGTATGATTATTACTAGAGCAGAGCTCATGAAAACAAAATTTTGTATACTCTAGGTTTTCCCCGCGCACCAGAATCGGATCTATAAAACCAAAGTCTGGTAACTTTTTTTTAACCTTTTTAACGCAAGAGAGTAAACGTATCGGCATCCCACAAGCCACAAATTCAGCGCAAATACCTACAAACAAAATATTTCAACATCTTATCGATAACCAATTAAGGTCTTATAAATTGGTTAGTGAACTTACATGTTTCGCCATAAAATGGCATAGGGATAGGGTGAATTAAGGTAGGTTAATATCGTGTGCTCTCTAGAACCGGTGGGTTTTGCAAGTAACTCTCGCGGCTCGTGCTTATACGATCTTATAAGCGCGTTATATCGTATGAGTTGCGCATGTGGCAGAATGCGCTCATATATGCGCAAACACGCGCTTCACAAAACGATCGAAAATACGCTGATCTGAAACCGCCTTTAAAGAACGGATGTCAAATAAACACTGCTCGATGTGATGTGATTTTTTAAGCTGAATTTCATGGTAGTAAGAAACTTGCCAAAGTATCTGCCCTTTATATCCCTTAAAACGTTGAAATAAAATGAGAATCGACTCCTCATTAAAACTAATATATAATGAGAAAAAAGAAGCGCTTGAAATATCCTAAAAAATACCAATACTTTTTGCGTTATAGCTTTTGCCATCAATTCCTGGCGTCATAACCAGGGACCGATTCGGGTTATCGGGTTAAAAGGTTAACCGGTTAGACCTATATCCTAACGACCTATAACCATTTAAATATTGCTTATTAACCAGAATGAAAGAGACAAAGCACCGAGCGCGGACTCCGTCAGTTGCATTTCTTTTATGTACAAAAATGAACTGTTCGTGAACCTGTTATTAAAAGTTGATTAACTCTATAATACGGGTTAACCTTCGCTTTAGGGTTTTTCACCTAACCCTAAAAATAACCCGATTAGCCCTAAAGGAGTAACCTTTTCCGTCCCTGGACTCAAAATATAAACAGCATTCGCACTTTTCGCGAACTTAAGAGACTTATAAAAATAAAATGTGTATATAGCTTCTCTGTACTTATTACCAGCTATTATATATTTTTTCCCACTTTTTTTAGTTAGAACAGCTCTTGCTTACAAAAAGGTGGATTTAGGCAAAGGATAGAAACTGATAGCATTATAATTATTCAAAAATCTTGAAGATTTTTACTTATTATTGGAGATTTACTGATTTCAAGTCAGAGGACTATAGTTTTATCTTCTGACTGTAAAGCCATGTGGAACGAGTAAAATAATTGCTCGTGACGTGTCACCCGGTGGTGTCACTTTGTATCAATGCTCGGGTGCCCAGGTGTGTACACAGCTTGAACTTTTTTCTATCTCTGATCAAAATTATTTATTTTGTTTGTCGTTTAATTAAATTGTGGCCTGCGACGTAATATTATTCAAATGTACCACGAGAGCATAGTGCTGCGTTTTTTACCGAGTATGCTTGCTGACTAAGGTATTAGGTACTTAATAATTCCATGTCACTGCAGTCAGTTACACCTCAGTTTGTTTGGGCTGGCACTTAAGTTAATTAATTCCTCCTTTCCATATTAATCATTATAGTAATAATTAAGGGGGAAGCAACAGGGTAGCCCGCAAAATCCAAATTTTCTTACGTATTTTTGCAGGTCAGTGCCAGGCTGTACGTTGAACAAAATATGATTCGGGACCGTAACAAATATGGCTTTACAGAGTTATAATAATTAAAATCGTCAATACAACCTTCAAATGAAGAGGGATATGTTGATGATTTTAATAATTATAATATCGCGGGCTACCCTGACGCTTCTCCCTTAACTAATATTTTAATAATTATGGGAAGGAGGAATTATACATTTTCATAAATGTTCTCCAACATAGAGCTGTTGCACTACATAATATAATAATTTAATTTTTAAAAATTATAATAGAGAGCCAATTTATTTCACCAGACCTATGTCTACACCTATGTTAAAAAAAACTACCCACTGTATACGGAGGTATATTGTATTTTTTTTTAACATAAAATTAAATATAATTATTATCACTTAATTATTTTTAGCAAGATTTATACAATTAATAAGTTACTACTTCATGCTGAATAGTAAGTAGATACATTCGTAGTTTTATTAAAAAGCACAGGTTTATGTCATTCAACTTGTGTTATTTTTTTTATTTTTAAGTATTCGTCACAGTCATAATTATATCGCATTGGCCGCTTTGAACATTTCGCATCATCCGGGTAGATTTACCTACACACCTGTTCAGCGAAATGAATTAAATTGAACGTAGGGATACAGAAAACATCATCTGGATTTGACAGATCTTTGACATCTGTCTCCAAATGTCGATGCCTGCCCGTTATACGCAGCATCGCGAATACATCCACGGTCAGCAACAAAAGTTGGATAAACACGTATAGCCCAAACTGATGAAATATAAAATAGGTGAACTCTCAGTAATTTGTGACGAAAAACGGCATCGAATTTTTTTGTGTTGTATGTGTTTTTTTTTTTCGTAAAATGTTAGTTCAGAGCGGTCATGCATTGAACGTTATTTGACAAATGGTTTTATTCTTTATAGTCTGTCTAGAAGATGTTGGCGCAATTTATATTGGTCCGTCTATAGGACAAAAAATATAACGTGCTTGAGCGCACCTCGACGGTTTGCTTTAGAGCGGTTACTTGAATTATTTCTGCAATAATTAACTGAACTTTTTGTGCGGCTGTCAACGATCCTTCCTTGAATGATGAAGGCACATCTAACCAACTATTTTGTCCATTGAAAAAGTTGCCTGGTTAAATAGGGCATTATTCTATCTAAATGTTAATCAAGTTAAGGTTTGAACGGCAAACCGCCGATTATTTTGGGGTTTTGTTAAAAATACTACATAATTTTTTTCAGAAATAAAATCCAACCATGTAGATTATGGAAATTTTATTTAAGTATATTCAATATTATAATAAATACCAATGTTTTAGCCTTAGTGTATCTTAAGCTTCTTTAGTATTAGTTGGTTCAATAAAATAAAAAAGATTTAGAATATTACAAAGGCGTGTTTCATTTATATTTACACAGATAGTAACTGTAATTTTCGAATTATAACTCGATATATTTATATTCCTTTCTAAAGGCATCGAACTTAGATGGGTAGCTTTTTTGAGTACCTTCCTTAGTAACAGAAAGTGTAGCCACATGACAGGCAGCACCAATTATTTGATGCATGGGTTGGTCTCTGTATGTCACCAAGTACGTTGCTAAAGCACCAACAAACGCATCACCTGCTCCCTGTAAATAGAATAGTGTGATCAAGATTAATAATTTAAAAAAAAATATCGGTCCCATAAAAACTCGGCAAAAATATACAGAATTTTAGCGTTGCGACAAAACTCATCGGGTGACGTCGTGTCGCCGACTTGTGTCACATTGCAAGTAAATGACGTCACCCGATGAGTTTGCTTGCATTGCGTAACGTCGCATCGCTTATTTGTGTCAGCATCATCAGATATTCCACCTAGATGAAACACGATTGTTTCATCCGAGATTTAATTTCAAAGACGGTTCACTTAAATCACGACCAGGGCATTGGTATGGTTTGCAACGAAAGTCGATTAATACTTTTCAACAATATTTTCTAAAATCTCTTCTTCCTGTCATGCATCATGGTGATATTTAAAAAAAAATAAACGGAAATTTCAGGTGTTTTTTGTTGTAGTATGTATAGTGTTACGTATACATACAAGGTATGTTAAGAAGCATATCCTAATACAGAAATAAACTTGCACTAAAAATATAAAACGATTTTTACGCAATTTCTAAATATGTCTTTTTCATAAATTTCTTTTTCTCGTATCAGCTCATAATGTCAGCTTCTCAAAATGTCCACTTCTCACAATGTCAACTTGAACGTCAAATTCGCATAATGTCAATTTCTCACAATAACAAATTCGCTCAATGACAACTCCACGTAGTTTCTACTTTAACAAGGTAATTTGAATGTGGTAATAGGTATAGCTAGGTATACAGGGTGTAACAGAAAGGGTATAGTCATATGAAAGAATATGCTGCAGACCATCAAACTGAACAACTTTCTCCTTGTGTCCAATAATGTAAATGCGAAAAAAATATCAGCTGTCCCATACATTTGGGTCGAGTAGGTATTGAAATTTTGTATGGGACAGCTGATAATTTTGAAGAAAAATGTATTTTATTTTATTTTTTCGATGCCTTCTAACGGCGGCTGGCGCCTGAGGTAAGCCACGTGCCACACGCGCTCGGCCAATGAGCACCCACCACAGAATGAGAACGTAATTTATCTCTCTCTAACAACAGGAATTCCGTATATGACATTGAATTTTCTTTCCCTTTCTTCGTGCGTCTAAGTAGCTATCTAGCTACCGATTATACGCTGTTTTCGAGTGCCGTGATGTTCATGCATGACGCGTCTATTCATATTACGTCATTGACTTAACCTAACTACCTTAACTACCGCACAACAAATTCGTTAGAAGGCTGGCACCGGCGTATAAATGGACTTGTTCCAAAAAAACCATTACCACTTTTTATTTAAATTAGAAAAGAAGCAACATGTTCGGTTAAGAGAATAACGAACAGTTTTTTTTTAAGTTTTAAGAAATAGGAGAATATAATTTGATATTAAATACGGGGGAAACCGACATTAATACTTACTTGAATTAGGAAAGGCCTAGGGTAATTTAGGAAGTCACGTGTGGATAAATATTTAACTGCACTGTAAAATGAAAGTCTGATTGTCGCATGATTTTTAGATACCTATCTTCATATACCCCTACTGCCCCTTAGTATATGTATACCTATTACCAATACCACATTCAAATTATCTTGTAGAAAGCTAGTAGAAACTACGTAAAGTTGTCATTTTAAGAAGATGACATTGTAAGAAGTTTACCTTATGCGAATTTGTCATTGTGAGAAATTGTCATTTTGTGAAATTGACATTATGCGAATTTGATATTTTGAGAAGTTGACATTATGAGCTGATACCCTTTTTCTTCAATAATTTTAAAACTACCACTACTCTGGATCCGACTAAATTGACACACGGCTGTTGTAGGTACTCTTACATTTAAAATAGTTAATAGTAGCGAATAACTAATTAAAAGCGGAAGACTGCTTTTTGGGTCAAAAAACATAATATTAGGTACTGTGCGTCCGTATGTCACAGCCATTTTACTCCGAGACTGTTGGCACTATACACCACACTGTTAAAATTTTGATTGCAGGTGTCATCTATGAACCGCTACACAAAAGTGCTGTGAAAATATGAATAAAAAATGGATGGCCATTTTAAACTGAAAGTTGAAAAAAATAACAATAACAAAACATTTAACTGTGTGTGGTGTCTATCGACAGCTCTTAGATAATGTTATCGGGGTTCCTCAAATACTTTTCTCTTACGTTGACTAACGTTAAGTTGATGATATATTCGCTGTAAAAATTGTGCCCCCAAATTCTTAACAAATAGTTTGTAGAACTTTGTTTTTATAAACAAACTGTGAAAAAAAAAGTTTTTTTGTTGAGTCTGTAGTCTAAATTGACTGGTTCCTATGAATGAGCGTTAAAAATATTGTTACTATATTGTTTGGAGTTCGGATTTTGCCATATTTCATTATCACAATGTTATGAGTGCGTTACATTAAGCGCTTCTGTAAACCGTGATTTTTCACACAACCAAAGGCGTTTTCGAGAAATATATTTTGCGCTGGCTTAGGTTGAGGCCAAGCGAGTGCAATTTTTTGAGCTGTGAATCGCGTAATTTACGCTGCATTCGGTTTCATACTAAATTCCTGGGTGTACAACTCATGTTGCGTCGCCGTGTGGTACGCATGACGGCGAATCAAGCTACACAAAAACAGTTTATGCGGATCTCTCATTGTATAGGAAATCTATAGCGAGGCCAAGTTATACTGGAAATGTATAGCTTCATGAGCCGCCGTGTGTACAAACAGGACTTTAGTATGAAACCGAATGCAGCATAAATTCCACCATTCACAGCTCAAAAAAATTTCGCTCGTTTTGCCTCAGCCTTATTTAGCTTGATGTGACGCTTGGTTGACATCTTTGTGGTGCACTCTCACACCCTGTATATTACTTTAAACCTGGGGGTTTACTGTGACGTCTTAAAGCAGGAGTAATTCCAGCGTGGGAAAGAGACAGAGCTATACAGGTCGTCTAGCGCCATCTCTTTCACACACTGGAATTACTCCCGCTTTAAGACATCATGGTAGGCCACCAGGGGAGTTACTATGACGCCTTAAAGCAGGGGTATTCCAGCGTGGAAAAGAGACAGAACTATACAGGTCTTCTAGCGCGATCTCTTTCCCACACTGGAATTACTCCTGCATTAAGACATCATGGTAGGCTATCTGATATGATTTTTTCATTGCATTGAGTATGTAATGTAATGATTTGAGAAACTGTAAAGTGTTAATTGCCTTTCGTAGCTGGCTGTAGGTACCTACATGACATTAATTTTGACATTAAAAAGTAATAATAATAAAGTCATACAGTAGTATCCACAGGTGTTACACGTTGACATAAAACATGTACTGGTTGCTGATCATGTTTAGACAAATAAACGGCACCTTCGGGTCCCAATGTAATAATAACTGATTCACAACCAGTTTCAAGTAATTTCTTGAGGGCTGTCACAGCATTTCTGTCAAAAGTTAATTTTTATAAGAACATTACTTGACTTTGTAGTAAGTAAGTAACAAAAAAAATATAACTTACGTAATATTAACATCAAGACCAGTTAGTAAAGATGCCTCAGGTTCATTAACACAAAGTATTGAACAATAAGGCAAAATTTCATCTATGCCTGTTCTGGCTGGCGCTGCATTTAAAAGTTTAATCTAGGTAAAAATAAAAATAAAATAATTACCTATGTATTTAAGAAATTGGGTATTTTGTATTTAATATTTGTATGACTTACTCCTTTATTCAATTTGAAAGCTTCCAATGTAGTTTCAAACGGTGTCTCTAACTGACCAATCAGTATATCAGCGTTTCCTATCAGTTTTGCAGAATTTTTCACATCATCCTTACTAAGCATGCTGTTAGCTCCTGGTACAATAACAATTTGATTCTCGCCATTTTCAGCAACTGATATCTGAGCAATGCCTGTTGTTACATTTGGTGTTAATTTGACATAAGTAGTGTCTGCTCCGACTTGTTCCAAATTGTCCCTGTATTTATCACCCCATTGGTCATTGCCAAGCTAAAGGTAAAAATGATATATTTATGATTATATAGGTATATCTATGGTAGCTGAATCTTATTGTAGGCACAGGTTTTTGTTATTTATGTAGTAAAAAAAAAATGAAAGTAATTTGAGGCAAACTTACTCTACAAATCATGGAGGTGTTTCCCCCCAGTTTTGCAGCAGCCACACATTGGTTAGCCCCCTTACCTCCATAGCTTGTTGTGAACTTTGTTCCAATGAGTGTTTCTCCAGGATTAGGTAGCCTTGGTGCATATCTTTATTAGAAACATTAGGTATGAAATTACTTTTTACAAATATTTGACATAAGTACCTATACATTAATTTTATTATAATTTATTAATGATGAAGATTTACTAACCTACTTACCTATCTGCCTACTGTATTTATTGATTTAACTAAAACCAACCCTTCATTTAGCTATAGTACTTACTTTCCCAAGTTTGAAGCAATAAGAACCTACTAATTTTATAAAGTTTGTGTTTAATCTATCTAATTATATAATCCGCAATCAGCTAATTCCCACTCCGAAATACAAAGGTAAATCATGAATTTATAAATCATAGTCCCACTAATTCGTACATACGTGGTAAAATCAACACTGCAAGATCCAATCACTACAATTTTTGGCATTTTTTTGATAGTTTTCTTCAATTATTCAGTCTTGAATTCTTGATACGATCACGTTGTTTTGATGATAAGAATTTTTTTTATTAGATGTGTGTACATTTACGCGACTTACGCGACCGCTAAGGACACAATCTTGGGAAAATTAACTTACTTACGATCACGAGTAAATACTTCATAGCTGTTATTTTTATGACAATGATAACAACTAACGTTATCTGAAAAACAATGCGATAAGTTACCTATCAAAACAATTGACAGCCGCTAGCCGCTATCATTAACGAAATGACAAATGTCTGAAGTCAATCAAACTCAGCTTATTTCCAAACAGCCAAAGGGTAGGTGAAACCACGGAATTATTAAGTACGCTAAAGGTCAAAAATATTTACTTTCAACGAAATGTCGTTTGGATTTACAAGCCAGAGGTTTAGTTCCAATTACCCTGCCGAACTATTTTCTACTTCTACTCAACATATTATAATACACGTCATATAATCCCTGAGGGGTTAGGCAGAGGCGTATCTAATAGTACACCCACATTTCACCGTTATGTTTAAGTCCATGTAATAGGAGGCGAGTCTATTCCCATCAACTGGGCGTAAATCCAGACTCCGTGGCTGCTACTGAGAAATTACTGATGGAAAAACCCAATATCACTTTTCCCGACCCCAGGACCTCATACTTAACAGTCGTGCTTGCGACCAGTGACCACTAGACCAACGAGGCAGTCATCAGCCATATAATACACATAATTATTGACTAGAGTAGTCAATAATTTATGTCTGTCTGTATTTATGTGTGTCTGAAATATGACATCATGCTTGTTTTTCCCAAAGGATTATGCAGAGCGTTCTCGTTTTGCGTAGACTCACGTAGGTATGCGAGCATGGGCGTACCCAGCATTTTTTAAGGGGTGGGGCAGAAGTAAATAAACTAAGTAGTAGGAAATTAAAAATGCTTTTTATTTACTGACTGATACATTTTATTGACTGCACTATACCTTATTTCAATAATAACCTGCGAGGGTTCTGGCTAAATCTTGCTAAAATTTCGTTTTCAAATGTAGGTATGAATCAGAAATGAGGAGATCCGCAAGAGAACCAAGGTTACCGACGTAGCCCGAAGAATAGCCAAACTTAAGTGGCAGTGGGCAGGGCACATTGCTCGCAGAACGGATGGCCGATGGGGCCGAAAAGTTCTGGAGTGGCGACCGCGAACCGGAAGACGCTGCGTTGGAAGGCCTCCCACTAGGTGGACCGATGACCTTGTAAAGGTTGCAGGGATCCGCTGGATGCGAGACGCACGGGACCGGTCAATGTGGCGGCACTTGGGGGAGGCCTATGTCCAGCAGTGGACGTCTTTCGGCTGAAATGATGATGATGATGATGATGAAATGTAGGTATGTTGCTTCCGGAACCCTCATTTTATGCACACTCATCATACAGAGGCCGACAAGACGGTTTTCTGCCATTGTTGGCCTTAACCAAGTTATTATTTTAAGTGAAAAATGTTAATAAATGAATCTTTAATTTTGTCACTATATTAATTTTGCCTAAAAATTCTTGGCTTCGGGTCAGAGAGCATGGGCAAGTGCCCCACCCTGCGTCACCGTGGGTACGCCCATGTATGCGAGTGCTCCATCCAGTAACCTAATCCTTAGCCAAAGCTAGGTTTTAGAACACAATGTGGTTTTGCTTGACAGGTTGTTTCGCTTACCCCAGAGAACTATAAACAGGGTGTATGTTCCCAAACATATGTATGCAAACACTGCACCTATGAGCCATAAGCCACAAGTTAGTATAAAATGAGACAGTTAAAACACCCAAATAATCCAGTTGTAGCTTTTCTATTTAAATAAAGCATTGGCCCTCCAGCACAAAACTAACATCCTGTAACTGCATAACTGGTTTTGATTGGTGAATCTCATTCTGTTTGACGGACTATTATACTTTGGTGTGGAAGTTCCCTTTGTGGTTTCTTGACGAGGGGAGCAGGTTTATTTCTCTGGCCCATGCTCACTGCTGGGCAAAGGCCTCCCCCCAAGTGTTTCCATGAATTCTTTTCCCACACCACCTCAATCTAACCCCTGCAGGGATGATTGTACTATGTCAAATACAACTTGAAAACTGTTACAAAATGTTTATTAATCTAGATACACAATTCAAATATGAACATATAAAAAGGGTGGCGCAAGTTAGTTTGAGACTAATTTGCTACAAACCTACATTTAAGTTTACCAGCCTAGGACTGAAAATTCAAACTCAAGGCTTTCTTTAGTGCCACAAAACATGCACCATGCAGTTTGAAACTGATCCCAGATTTCTAAGTGCTGACATGCATCAAGAGACCAGTTTTTATATTTTAAAAATCAATGTTTAAATAAAATACTTTGTGTACTTTACATTTTTTAATACATTTTTCTACGTTATAGTGACTTAAATGTAAATTAGGATGGCATTTAATCTAGCTTTCTGTGAGTTTTTCTGCGGCTTGTTTAATTTCGCTACTTTTATTCAGTGATGCCTTTTCAACTTTACCAATTTTTTTAGCCATCTCGGAAATTTTTGATTGCCTGTAATCATACTTTGCTGCATCAAGTAATACGTTTTGAATTAAAAGTTTATTGTTAGTTTTATTATTTAGCAGGTCAGGGAAGGGGTTTCCTCGGAGCTCTAACACAACTTTGTTTGTGTTCCGACCATATTGTAGCTTTGGTGCATTCAACATTCTTGTATAAGATAAATTTGAGTTTTCATATCTTGGTACTAAAACCTTGAATAGTTTATGAATAAGTTCTTTTTCGAGAAGCCAAAAGTCTGCAGTGTCCATTGTGGGTTTGTGACAGTCTCCATGGCGTATCGCTTCAGATAAAAGCTAAAACAAAAGAAATATATAAATCATAAATGAAATAGGTAGTTAAAAAGAACCAATATCATAAAATAAACTTAATAACAATCATGGTCAATAGGACAGGGTTATAACAGAAATTATTGTTATTTTCTACTTACTCTTTCTGTATATTGGCGTGCTTCATCAGCTGTATTATAGTTTAATTCAATCCTTTCGAATTTTATTAAACCAGTTACTGTTTTACGTAATTTATCTAGTCTGCCTTCAGGATTTCCCTTCGGATTTTTAAGGTTCCGATGTACCGGTAAAACCTTTACGCGAAGCTTGGAGACTAGTTTAGACACTTCTGCTTGATTCATGTTTATGTTTCTCCAATTCTATTAAATTAAAGAATCCTCGAAATTATCAAAACTTTCAAAATAAACTTGTAGAAACTAGGTTATGTTTTATTCTTCCGCCATAGACAACTTCTATCTTACCTCTGTGAGGGGCGGGGGAGGTGGGAGATGTGAAAAGCCCAAGGACGTTATATACTAACTGGAATGATTACGTACAAAATTTTGATTTCAAAAATCCGTTTGAAAATAAACTTTATCTCAAAGACATAGAGTTCGTATTACTTTAATTAAGTCAAAGGGGGAAAATAACTTCAGAGCGAGAAAGCGAAATAGTGGATTGTGTCCTTGTCAAAGAACTTATTTACTAACTGGAATGAGGACGTGCAACGGAAAGCCGTTCCGAGCGAGAAAAATTCTAGAGTGGATGGCATATTGACACAGGGCTGCAATATTCACATAGATGAAGCATGAGCATCTGGCATATTCAAACAACTTAATACGTAGTATTTGATAAATTTATTAATCACACTATACATAATTAAATGTATGGTTTTATGTAATTGTTGGTTTTTAGTATATGTCAGTAATCTTAAATTTAAGTGCCAAGATGCTGATGATGGAAGACGGTTGCAAACTAGGCAATATAAAAAAGTAATAAATAGTATATAAAAAGTATAGAATTCAAATGTTTATTTTCAAGAAGTTATTTTGTTAAATATAAAATTGAGTAATTGATTAAGTTTTGCTAATGCATTATAAATAACAATGTTTTGAATTTTGTACGCATTTGCACAAGATTATAAATACCGATATGGATAATAGAATAGGCGTATTCTTTACAATATTTTCATGATCCCCGTTTACATATCTAAATCATTGTCACCCTAGTCGTAATTTATAAACAAAATTAAAGGAACTAACCTGAAAAAGTAAATTTCATCCAGCAAACCCGTCATTATTACGGGGTGTAATAATGACGGGTTCACACAACTCGATTTCACGATATTTAAAGAGGAAGATTTCACTTAAGTAATGTAAAAAGAACTTGATAACGAAAAAATATGACTTCAGCGCGAAATTGTATCGGCCATAACTTAATTCATACAATTTAATTTATATTAAGCTTACTTTATTTCGCAAGAAATTATTATTTTAATATTTAGTATTTGAATATTAAATTAATCCCGTTACGATTTATGTGCTAGTTTAGCTATTAATGCGATTTCCAATTACTAAATGAAAAAAAAAAATATATGTATATTTTTTGTTTACTGGCAATTATTAGATAAGGACACAATCCACTCTAGGTAGCTTTCTCGCTCTGAAGTTATCTTCCCCCTTTGAATTAATTAAAGTAATTTGAACGCTAAGACTTTGAGATAAAGTTCATTTTCAAACGGTTTTTTGATATCAAAATCTTGTCCGTACTCATTCCAGTTAGTATATAAGTTCCTTGGTTCTTGTCTAAGAATTGCCAGTAAATATTTTTTTTTTTTTTTTTTTTTTAATATTGTAATGGGAAATCAAGTTGATAGCTAAACTAGCACAAAAATCTTAACAGGATTAATTTCATATTCAAACACTAAATATTAAAATATTAATAACGATTTTGTAAACAAGAAGATGATTTAAATTTTTTGAAGATTGTCATAATGACGTATTTGGTCGGTTTCAGGGTGGGTGGTAATTGCACCCATTGCATCCTCTCTGTATCCGCGCCTGATTTTGACCGAATGAAAAATATTTCTAGCAATACGAACGGTTTGAGTACAGAAATTAAAAAAAAAGTTGTTCGTAATGTCACTTTCAATGTCAACCAGCTACGTCAAGTTTGACAGTGAGAGTGACAGTTGGGTGGGAATTGTTTTCGCTGTAGCAGCGGCTAATAATGCTAATACTATTGCTGTTCTTTCTCGTGTCTTAAATAAATGCCTCATATTAATATGAGGTTACCGAAACCATACATTTAAGGGTTTGAATGTTGTGAACGATTTCCAAATGAAACCTGAAGCCATGTCTAAAATAAATCTTGAAGATGCGGGTGTTTACGATCTTCTCACTGATCTGTGCACCAAGACAGCTGCTAAGTACTGCAATCAGAATAGGATATCACAGAAGCGTCTCATGACTAAAATGAGATCTAATGCTTACGAGATAATTTTAAAAAAGTCTTGCAAAGACTTCTCATCGACAAAGGGAGAGCCTATTGTCGACTTGTTGTCATATTACTTTGTGTATCAACAAAATGCAAGAAACGTGGCGGAGTACAAAAGAACAGTAGAATTAAAGAAAATAATCAGCAAAATACGGCAAACAGATTTTGGTGATAACAAAGAAGTTGTTTACAATATATTGCGATTCCTAAATGGACTTAGCAACACAGTCAAAGATGATTTGTCAGGTGAAATGTTTCAGGTGAGTTTGTATGAGACTATTTTATAGATTCATTAAACCATTAGGCCAAAGTGGCTAGTCCATGCATGAATATTGAATATCTTTGAACCAATCCTTCAATGGAGTTTCAGCTTGGCTTGATATTTCTAATGAAAAGCATATTTATCTGAAATTACAAGAGTGTATTGAGTTGTTTTATTAGTTCTATTTCTTAAAAATAAAAAAAAGATTTTAAAATATAAAAAATACTACCCCACCAGCATTGGGAACAGGGTCCGAGCTACACGGCAGTCAGTGCTCTTGAGAGAGGGACCTCCTAACAAACGCGCCATTTCCAGAGGTACTGCTTTCTGAATCAAACCCCTGCTGAATCAAGCTGCCAAGCAAGAGCTGGCTATAAAGCCGTTGGCCAACACGACTATCGGCACAATGACTGCTGTACTCATATTACAATTATCATTATAGTAGTAACAAAGTCATATATATACCATGAAAATGATATGAGAAATACTGATTTTGTTAATCCATTTTCTATTTTAATACTTTCAGAAACCATTTACATTTGGTCTTCTAGATGAGATGCTCCCTAAGCCCAATCGTGAGGTATTTGGTTCTGCACAGCCCTACTCCTATTATCCATCACATGTGTTTGAGCTGCCTTTTTCATTGAAGAAACAAGGGGCAATGTCGGACAGTCGAAAGTCGCAAACATATACTGAGTACACAGTAGAGACTTTTGATTCCAGAGCATGTGAGTAGTTTAATGCTCAATAAAAAATAATAGTAAAGTTTAAATTAATAATAATAAAGTTTAAATTAATAATAATAAAGTTTACACATTTTTAGTAAGAATAAACTAAAGTTGACTACTTCAATTTCTAAGAATTCTCACCTTAAAAGTAAAAAGGAATCTTTATAATCTTACTCTTTTGTTTCTGTGTTTTTTAACTTTTACATAATATGTATATAATCTTAAATATGTCATTTATTCAACAGTTCTACCCATTGATTCGAACAAGTCCCAAGTTCCCATACAAATGGAGCTGAAAACCTTTCTAAGTCCAATGTCCCTGGCCTCAATGACATCTTCACATTTGTCTCCTTACTCTGAGTGTGCCTTTCTGAACTACCCAAGGTTGACAGCTCCTAGAGATCTGCAGATACCTGGATCGGAGACGAATGAGACCAATGCTAATGTAAAGGTAATGAATAATTTATGTGGGATTTTCAGTAATTTCTTTGTAGGCAACATGTGAAAACCCATGATGTTGTTGAACAATTATTAAAATGAATAGCAGTGGGAATGTGAGTGGAGGCAAAAAGGAAGTTCCCCATATTCAGCACTTTTCATTTAAAGAACTGATTTAATTTCAGATATCACTGGCCAGTACAAGTGGAAAGTCTGACATTAAAGAAGTGTTCAGAGCTAGATCAGGCGATGATTCAATTGACATTTGGGAACTGGCCACTCATATTGACAAGGATATACCTGATGACATATGGGAGGTTGTAGGTAAGTCACAACAATGCAAACTATTTCATACTTTTTGTATCTACTAAATGAAATTTCAATAAAATTTGGCAAAGAATAGGACAAAGGATACCTTTTATCCCAGTATTAAGTTCTCCTGGGATCATTTCGGACATGATTGTGGGTGAATCAGCAAGCAAAAGTATAGTTATAATATTTCACAGCTCAATGGTTATTGAATGATGTTTACTAACAGTGTTTGATGTTGTCATTTTATGTAAATAGTTATATGCTTATGTAAATAATTTTTCGAAAATTGATTATTTCTAGATAATATCAATTCGATAGGTTCTAGATAATGTTGAATATTTTTTCAAAAACCTTGTTACTTCGCTGGGCGGCGTCAGACCTTATGAGTATATGTCTTTTCAATGCAGTTTTAGATCTCTTCGGTACCTCAGACCCATGATAATCTACATTTTCATTATTCATCATCTGCCTAGCCTATTTCCCACTAAATTCGTGTCGGCTTCCAGTCTGACTGGATGTAGCTGAATCTACATTTTAAATTAACTCATTGAATCATGTTTCAGCAAAATTGCCCCCAATCAATGAGCGACAACTGTTAGCATCGTCGTCAAGAGAGCATTGTCTATGGCGTCAGAAATATGATAGCATGATGTCAGATCTAAATGTTATATCTGAAAAGCAGTTTATCAGACATATCATGTATTTAATAAGTGAGTATTATATTTAAGCAATGGCAATTTTAGCGTCCCCCTAGTTAGATGGATCAACAATCTTAAATAGGTCTAACCTTAGGTAGGCCTTACGAACGCGCGACGTAAACGTAAAGTAAATTGAAAAAAAAAAATGACCGACAAGTACAATTAATATCACCCATATAATATGAATAAGATCTCTCTGAGGGGACGAATCCGAAACAAAGTGATCCGACAGAGAACCAAAGTTGTCGACATACCTCACAGAATAAGTAAGCTGAAGTGGTAATGGGCCGGCCATATTAGCCATAGAACCTATTACCATTGGGATAGAAGTGTTCTTGAGTGGAGACCGCGTATCGGCAAGCGTAAGTTGGGATGCCCGTAGGCTGTGTGGAGCGACGATCTCTGCAGGGTGACTGGTAGCAATTGGATGAGGGTTGCCGAGAATTGAGTTAAGTGGCGTACGGTTGAAGAGGCCATGTCCAGCAGTGGTCTGCTGTAGGCTGATATGAATAAGGTTGTGGCCTATATCCAGCTGACTGACTCCACCAGTGGACTGTGAGCTGCTGTATATCGGAGTCTAAAACAATATCCCTTTATTTCTTTTGCAGTTGGCATAGAAACAAGTTCCTTCCCCTTCAGTCAGGAAACAAACAGTTTCAACATGAGGGAGGGTTTAATACTGGAGTGCATATCACAGGAACATATCAGAGGCTATGTGTCAGAGCTGTTGCTGGTTGGCACTTACTATAGGCGACTGTACAAGTTCGCTTTTAATGATACACTGGAGGACTACTTTCATTCTCATGGGCTGGTTTATGAGGTATGTCAGTTTGTATATTCCATATTCAAATCTGCTTCCAATTGAAGTCATTTACTCTTAAGCGAATTTTAACTGTAAGCTCGTTTAATTTAAGTAAGTTTTATTGTTTCCAGGCATCGAGAGAAGTAATAAGGCAATACCTATTAAAGTTTCGCTTGAACGCCACAGATATTTACGAGCAGTCGTGTGAGAGTGAAGAAAATTTGAACAGAATGCCGACCCTGTTGAAAATATTACAGCACACGGAGCCACTCAAATATGAGATAGAAACTATTGCTTCTATTTATAAACTTATAGATTCTGGTAAAGTATTTAACACCTTTTACTTTTTTGTAATCTTTGCACCAGGGCCTTTGACTACTAGGTTACCCCACTGCAAGAAGGAAGAGAGGAAGAGCTAGTTCTTAATCATTTTTGGGGAAGTCAGTTTTGGCTACTGCAGTAAAAAAATGTTTTACTTTTGGCCAAAACAATCAAATCCACTTTAAAATTTGCAGGTGTTAACTAAGGTAAAGGGTGAAAATTAGGTAATTATGTTATTTTCAGATGCAAAATCAACAATTCCTCACGGAGCAGAGCTCATGTCGTATCTCTTTAACGAAATATCGTTAATTACCCACAGACAGACCACGTTCACCATGTTCAACTCGCTATATTCTATCTGCATAATTTATTTTAAGTAAGTATTGATCATATTAAAATAATAATAATACAATCATCATCATCATCATCATCATTTCAGCTAAAAGACAATAATACAATATACAAATATATTTTTACACATGTACAATTAATTCATTTTGCGATAATTATAAAATTAAATTAATTGATTATTAATTTTTTTGTAAGCAATATTTAAAATTTTAAAAATGTAAATTATATGTATAGAAAATAAATAAAGGAGTACACTATATAAATATATTTTTACACATTTACAATGAATTCATTTTGCGATACTTATTACCGAAAACTAATTTATCATATAATGTAGCTCTATGATGTTCATCTAACTCGAATAAGGAAAAGGTATGGTAAAATAATTTCCCGATATAATATTGTGTCTGGAAAAATAACATAATTTTCTCACTTTAGATTTATCGAAAGATTCATATTCGAAGGCGAACTAGACGATAGATTCAACGAGTTCTTCATACGGAAAGACGATCAGTACGTGAACAATCGTTCAAAGAGATATTGGGACAGAGGTTTCCATATAACGCAGAGTGTGGCTGTGCCAGAGTTTTTGAAGGCTTTGGCCAAGTTCATACTGCTATGTGGAAAGTCTTTGAGGTTGTTAAAACTGTGTAACCCGACCGTGAGTATAAATCCTTGTTTTATTGGCTTGGTAGCTTGCAAAGAGGATTATTTGATATTCCATCGCACATTCCACCTTAGGGGCCGTTCAAATATTACGTAAGCAGATTTATTACAATTATTTACCCCCCCATCCCCCTTGTTAGCAAAAGTAAGCAAAGCTCTAACCCCCTACCCCCATGCTTACGTTAACATTTTTCAATTATTAATGTATTTTTTTTATATCGTAATTATAATGTTATAATTATAATTTAAAAAATAAGAAAATGGATTTAGGATAGAGATTAGATTTTACTGATACAGTATTCAACATAGAGTAAGGGACAAAAATATTTAGACAAGTGAATAGCGCGCGGTAATTCCCCTAATCGGTTCTAAAGCGAGTGCCTAAACGTATGCATTATTTGCGGGAATCCCCGAAAATGCGTTTCGTTTTCAAGCATAGACAATGTGAGGGTTGCCATTCGTGTAAAAAAGTAAATAACTACCGATGATGTAATCATCATCTAGACTCCCCTACCCCCCATGTCATCCAAAATAAGCAAAACAAAGACCCCCCACCCCCCATAGTGCTTACGTAATACTTGAACGGCCCCTTATGCACGACTGTGGTGAAACTTCATAAGAATAATTAACTTCCTTGTAGGAGTTTACTGAAAAACTAACAAATTATAGAAACTTCGTTTATTAAGACCAGATGCTTCTAATACTTACACTATATTTATTGAATTAAACTTTATGAACCAGTAAAATATAACCATAAAAAGACGAACGCCTAAAACATTTACCACCGGTCTGTCTTAAGGCTTATCAATTCAAAATCATCCCCAGGATCCCCTAGTCCTCCTAATATCCTCGGACCACCCATCAGTGAAGTGCTGTGCTAGTTTTCAAGAGCTGGAGACTCAGCAACAAGTCCTGGATGTGTATCGCACAAGATGTCTGTTCGTTAGCGGGGAGCTGGTCACCTTCGACCAGATACTGCTCAAGAGAGAGGCTGAGAGAAAAGCTTTCACTGAAATGGCGTCCCTGAAGCAAGCTGAAACTATGGAGAAGATTGTTGGTAAGTGGGAATGAGGTTTCTGTTTATTTTTTTTTTTTTTTAAAAAACGTTGCCCCACACTAGGAATTTCTCCTGTATCGTAGGTGCGTTTACAAACATTTAAATTACACATACACAAACAGCCAGACCCGGAACAACTACCTGTAGGCCATACAAATATTTGTTCCGTGCGGGAATCGAACCCGCGACACGAAGCGCAGCAGTCAATCGCTCAGCCACTGCGCCAACCGTGCCGCCATTTGTGTTGTAATGTTGTGCAATATTATATGCTGCTGTTGCAAGATATCAAAGAGATCTCCCTAAATAATAGCTTTAACGTGTGGAATTTGAATTATAGCTTCAGCTAAATGAAATTAGCTTTTGATTTCTTTTCTTCATTAAATTGCCACTTTGAGTACCTCGAGTTTGTAGAGCAACTATCACTATGCCTTTGTGCAATTCTAGCTGCTTTTCAAACAATTCATACATTTCTAGCCGAACGCAAAAGACTGGCACAGTTAATAATAGCCGAAAAGCAACATTCGCTACGAGTTCTAGAAGCCGCTATGGCAGAGGCTAAGGCAGCTAAGTGTAAGGCTAAACAACGAGAAAGAAAGCGCTTCGAGTTGGAACATGCCGCCGAAAAGGCCTCTGAGGAAATTGACTCTAAACTTCGGGATGATGAAAAGTAAGTTTTAAGTTAAGGATTTCTCCAAATAAGCAAACAATTTCAGGGTTTTTCCAAATTATTATTTATTTATTTATTTAAACTTCATGTACAAGAGTGGTACATAGGCGGAAATATCACAGTTTACGTCTATTAATTTTGTCCAGTAGATAAAAAATAATATAATAGAAGAAAAATAGTCCATTTTAATTAATATTCAACTGAGTAAATTTGCACCCAGTTATTTGACATTCTTCAATCATCTTAAATGAGGTTTAAAATTGTAGGAACAAAATAATGGAGTACTATTCAAAGCTTAATATGGAAGTAGAGAAGAGCAAGATACACACGGAGTGGAAAATAAAACGCCTACAGTTAGATCAAAGTAGGATGCAGCTATTGTCCACCGAAGAGAGGAATTTGAAGAGAGAGAAATTGGAACTGGAGCACCAGAAGAATGAAGAAGTGATGGCAATGTCTATACAGAGCGATATGTTGAGATCAGTAGAAGATGATCTCGATAATAAAGAAGAGATTGTAGAAGAAAGTACTGTCGATATAGACCCAAGTCTCACGTTCTCTTCAGTTGTTGCGGAACAAGTAGAAGAATGTGAAGACCCTTCAGAGTTCGACAATAATAAGATGATGGCTCAATCTTCCGGGGTAGTTTTAAGCGCTTTATTTAATGTTGCGAAAAGCATTTTCGGCGTTTCTCAGACAAATGACGATAAAAACTGCGATAATAATAAAGAACTAGATGCTCAAGGCAATATCGTTCAATCAGAAACTGACGGCATTTCGCGTACGCTACATACTCAATCTTCTTGCGAAATAGGCAGCAAACTAGATGACAGTTACGATAATTTACAATATCAAAAGAGTAGACAAGTAGCTTTATTAAATAAGCAAAAGATCATGTCTCACGAATTTGGCCAAACTGATAAAGAGAACAATCAACTGAAAGATCCGCCACTTATACAAGTTGCAGCAATCGACGAAGAAAATAATTTGCAAGATTGGTCTCCTTTTTTAGAAGCGAAGCTTAATAAGGTGAAAGTGTTGAGTACAAACTTTGACGTTATCAAACCGGAGTTAAAACCATCGGAACCGAAAACCGATGCACAGAAAGAGGCGTTGATAAACAAGCAAAAAGTGTTAGGTGTTGAATATAACCTACCTCCCGAAGGTTATGTCAGACGGGAACCAGCGAATACGGCGCAGGTGGAAGCATTGCAAAACAAGGAAAAAATTCTGCACTCAGATTTTGATATATTGAGTGGCAGTTCAGAGAATACCAGAAGGGACAACAACAAAAGGTCGGGGCTGACATTGAATTTAAAGCCCTATGGCGAACCTGCTTCATCCACTTTTAGACTTGGAGTTACACCTAACGCAGGGTCCGAAACTCCGGGAGAATATTTCCCAAGGGTATGTACTGTATTTTTACACACATAAAATCACGCCTTTTTCCAATGCGGGTAGGCAGAAACTACAGAACGCCACCTGCTGCAATCCTTAGCTTGTATTTTTATAATTTTTCATAATGGTTAATTTTCTACAAATCTTATTTCAGCTTGACCTAGAAACACCGACTACAGCAGATATACATCTCGAAAGCGGTATGACCTCCGAAATATTTACGCCTAGAAGTGATATCAGTAAGGAATCACACTTGAAGTCCAAAGGCAAAGAATTTCTAGGTTCTGATGGCTTTAATTTCCCAATAATTGTCGACGAAGTAAACGAATCAGAAATAACTAGCAACATTCAAACTGATGACACACCTGATAATTCTCCATCAAAATGTTTAGATTCGCCAGTCAGAAAAGTGCCTTCAAAATATTCCTGTTTAAACGCATTAGATGGCTCGTACACTTTGACAGACTTCGATCCCTTTGGAATAAAGGAAATTAAATGTTTCTCCACGGACCATTTTACAAGTAAAATGAATTTGGAAACGTCAACCTCTTGTTATACTCATCCTTCAGTTATAATGGAGGAAGTGAAGAAACGACCTTATAATAATATATTTGCGTCACATTTGGCTTCTGGCGGTGAAGACCAGAAGAAGATAAATTGTGATAATATTGCTTCCCTGACAGCTTGCCTCCAAAGATCTGTCATGTTACCGCTTACATATCAATTAGAGGTGGTAAACAACTCTATTCTAACCTACTTCTTAGTAAATCAGGATATGTATGAACATATGAGGAGTATGAAGGATTATTTCTTTCTGATGGATGGGGAATTTTCTAGAAGCATTTGTCATAATTTGTTCACGAAGTTAGTGAAGACTTTGAATCCTCAAGAGTTGATGAACTTTGCTACTTTGCACAATATATTGGATAAAGCTCTGGGGTCATCTATTTCACGTAAGTACCTGCATTTACTATTCGTATCCTTATCTATTTCCTATGCTATCTTATCTAAATTAGTAATCTTGTTATCATAATTTGTATTCCTTATTCGTTACTTTTCTGTTTGCAGATGTGCACAAATTTTCGGAGAACCTATCATTCACGATCACAGAGTCCCCTCTAAGTTTCCAGCATAGTTCTCCGGACGTGCTACAGTGTCTATCCTTGACTTACACAGTCAGTTGGCCACTCAACATCATATTGTCGCAAGAGGCGCTGCTTCGGTACGCCAAAGTGTTTCAGTTTCTGATCAAAATGAGACGAATAATCTGGGTTTTGGGTGAAGATTTTGAAGTAAGTTTTAAACGGTTGAAAACTACGTTATTTAATGTTTTAAACAAGTATTATTTTAATTAATTTCCTATATTACTTCACAGTCTTTAAAGTTATCAGCAAAATTATCAGGCAAGCATTCCCGCAAATTACTAAGATCGCCACAATACATATCTGTGCAAATATATCGGCACATAATGGCTTCAATGATTCGGGCCCTCGACAACTACATCGTCACGACTTGCATTCTCACATCGTGGACGGAGTTTGAGAACGATTTGAAGAAAGCTCGAACGTTGGACGATCTTTACGAGTGCCACGTGGTTTATATAAAGAAGGTGCTGTTCCGATGCCTGCTTAACAATAGATCGACGCCTGTGATGAAACTTTTGAATGATATTTTCACTGTGATATTGAAATTCAGTCGGGTGTTGAAAGCGGGGTAAGTTGTTTTATATATTTTTATTATTTACTAGTAATAGTATTTATCTTCATTAAATCCCGTAGTTGCTGTTGTTAAATACCAAATGTCCAATATCTTTCGTTATCTATAGCGTAAGCTTTACAATTCCTCTGCCGTGTTCCTGTATCCTTGTCTACTTTTATTTTATCCACCTTAAATGGGAATAGCTTTAATGAGTATATTTTTTGTCTCCTAGCGAATGGCAGCAAAAGAAGCTGAATGGATCGTTCACACACTCAAGCTTTCCTCAGTTGGAAGAACTATTCCATTTGTTCGAGAAACTCGCTAAATACTTGCACAAAGTGGTCACAAAATTAATGGAATGTGGGTACCAAAGACATTTAGTGGAACTCTTGACTATGGTCAATTTGAATGAGTACTATGACCCTGAGAAGTCGAAAGGTCATAATACAACTGTTCAGTCGACGACGTGAGGACAAATTGTAACAAAACTGGAACGGCAGATTCCAATCTCGAGTACTTTTCGTCGTGGTCGCGATGAGTGACGCAATTGTGTAATTACGCTTCTGAAATGAACTCTACATAACATTGTGTAATATTGGCATTTATTGATAGTTCTGAATGGTTGTAATGAGGTACAAAAGTCAGTAGGGCTACAGATTTTTTTTTTTTGCGGTTTTAAATGCGAACCTAAGAGGCATTAGGTTCGCAGACGATAAAAATGTAAAAATGAGAAAGTTGCGTTATTTTTTGCGATAGACTTTTGCTTCGGGTAGTCGTTAGTCTGCATAGGTCATTGTTATAACCGTCGATTACTTGTTTCCTCTCTAGGTTCTTCTAAGTTTAGTGCAAAAATACTCTTAACCGTAGGTTACTTTTAAAAGACAAAAACAAGTTACAATATTTTTTGGGAAATTCGCTTCCAATGTTCCAAATTATACCAAAACATGTTCCCTGTTCCAATGAGTTAAATTATCTTAATATTAGAGTTAGAATCTATTAACTTATATTGCTTTTTGCACTAGGTAGGTAACCATTTTATACCTTCATTATTGTTATTTGAAATATTTAGGCACAATAATGTTCTGCTTTATTAGAAAATGATATTTGTGAAAGTTTGGCGGGCCTAATCCATGACATTTTATTGTTACTCATTTTAATTTGATCGCCTGTTACCCTGTGTCGCTAAGACTCACAAACAGTGACACAGCGCTGACAACGTACATAGGTAGCATGAGGTCTTTTGCACGCACGTTTTTCTCACGAAAATCTACTTGTAAGTAAGGATCAGTGTGGAAGCTTGTGCAGTCCATGATACGTGTCTATAGTCAGCAAGTGCAGCAGCACTACACTGTACGTCGAAAATAAAGAACTCATTAGCCATGTTTACTTTTCACCCAGTCGGTGAACGGCATTTTCTCACTGTTTAGTTTTTCACAAAGCTTCAAACAAGTTTCTGTCCGTACAACGGATCTTAAATAATATATTGTAGCGATCAAACGTATTAAAACTATTGACCTTTTAATTTCTCCCACCTAATAATCATGTGATATAATTATTATCTTTAATCTCGAATAATATTAATTGATAGTTATGTTTCTAGAGTGAATGTTGAGTCCCTAACTGTTGTTAAATATGGGTTATGTAAATAAACTAATAATTATTATAAATACAATGATCACCTTATGTTATATTTTAATAAAGTATGGTTATTTTTTTATAATTCTTGTTTTGATTTACGATTTGGATAATTCCCTCCGGTCGAAGACTCCAAAGGGTCTTGACGGCTCAAAAACATGAAATACGAGTTACTCGAGCTACGCAGAACTGTCTCATTGGTGTTCGATCCCCGGATTGGGCAATGATATCTGGTTTTTAATAAGGAAATTCTAGACAGCAGCCAAATCTGGAATATTGCCCAGTTTATAGGTTACTGACAAAATAATTGTCGCTGAAAACAGATATTGCTTCTGAAGGGTTATCTTGGTTTCCAATAACTTGAAACAAGATGGCACTGTTATAAAATGACAGCGTGAAAAGCGCCATCTCTTGCAGAGTAGGGTAACTATTATTTACCGCCATCTCGTGACGAATAGACGAACTTTTGGTTTGTTTACTATTGTGATTCAGTTTTTTTCTTATCTAGAGTATATTTTTGGTCATCAATAATTGCGTAGAATATTGATCTTTAACCGATTAACATTTTTATATTATTTATAACTACAGTACTCGCTATAATATTCAGATAACAAGTCAACAGTGGTACAGATCGGTTTCATTTATTATCCGTCGCGATAGTGGCGCCAATATTTTTCCTTATAATAAGACGGTGTTTTCACGAATACTTCATTCTACCGCAATTCGTCCTAGGGTTAACATCCTTGCCTAATCAGTGAGTGACATTGAAGTGAAAGCCGGCATTTCCTGCAATCTACTGCCGATTTCCTTGGAAAATTTTGAAATTAATTCTCAATACACATAATTTTCGTGAAATTCTAAAATTAAGTGAACACAAATCATTGTTTATAGTTATCGATTGGAGAGCAATTTTCCACTATCGGACTCAGTTTTCGTCGCGACGAAGACGATATTCTACCAAAAACGTTAAAACCCAAGAATCACCGTCACCGTCGCCGAGATGGCGTTCATGATGCCTGTAGTGAAGAAAGATTGGGACCTGTACAACTCTCATCGGACTCGGCGGGTGTCCGAGTCAGCGGAGAAGGCGGGGCTGGGCGGCCGCGTCCGCAAGGTGTCGGAGTCGCGCTCCGAGGGCCCGGCGCTGTCGCCGCGCGCGCACACGCTCAGCCCGCACCGCAGCGTGCCCGCCATGCGCTCGCTGTCCTACTGCCGCGCGCCGCCGTCGCGCGCCTCGCTGCGCACCGCCGTCGACAGCCCCAGCAAGGGTTCGGCTAGCCCCCAGAGCGTCCCGCGCGAGGATAAGTTCCACAGCAGGTTGGTGGAGAAGTTGAAGCGAGCCCTCGGGCGCTCGGAGTCGAAGCGCGAGGAGAGGAGTTCGTGAGTTAACGCGTGCTTGTGTGCAGGGCGCGCGCCGAGTCCCCCGAGCGCCACTCGCGCTGCGGAGCGTGCGTGCCCTACCTGTGACGGCCGCCCGGCCAGCCCGGCCGGCCAGCAGGCCCCGGCGCGAGCGCGCAGACACACTATCTGTGATATGTTTCCGATAGTGAACACGAAGAGATGAGTAGACATTTGATGAATGTGCTAACTAACCGCCTAAGGTCTTTCGGACGCTGAGAACCTAATGTTTGAAGTTACACCGACACAATGCAATATTTTTAGTTGTCATACATTTGGTTCGCTTCCCTTAACTGTTGCATGTTTGTTAGTCGTCATCGTACCGTATATTATATCATAAAGCGCAGGTTGTCAGATTTAGGTTGTAATATGAAAGTATGTTGTATGGATTTTAAGACTGCGTTTAGTTTAAGCACACCCTGGGGTTTGATAAGTATTATTTGAAAAATCACCCCGGCGGTCACTAGAGGTTAGTTTGTGGCAGTTTGCGAAGGGTATCTGTGATTCGTTATTTGTAAATAACGTGGATTTATTTATTTAAGCTGAAAGGGAAATTGCATTCAGTTTTACCTATTGTTTGTGAGAGTCCTTATTGTAATAACTTTGACATAATTGTATTGTTTACCAACATATTGTATTCAGTTTGTTACAAATTGATCAGAAATTGTTAATCTTTGGTTATCTAATTGAAATTCAGCAGCAGCTTCATTTGGCACTTATTGGTATAGAATAGAAAACATTAAATTCAATACGAAGGAGTATGAGACATTTGTTATAATATTTGTACTGTAGTTGTAATAAGAGTACCTTTATATTAATGTACACGTACACGTAGTGCAAACTGTCGATATTGATAATTGTAAGCAGTGTTGTATTGTAGTCATCGATGTAATAATACAATGATAATTTATTTATACAGAACGGGGCTCGCCCTTGTTTTACAATCAATTTTGTTATGATTTCGCTTGATTTTATTATAATGTTATCTTGTGACTGTAATTGGACCAGCTTTGTTAATAGTATTATCTATCAGTGTAACTGAAATCGATAATAGTGATATAAAAGTAAGATGTATCATAAAATTCTAAAATTAAGGCATATCTCGATGAGATTTTGATGAGGGCATCAAGGAGCGTTGTATCGATGTGTTTATTTCGTTTGCTTAAAGTTCCTTACGCCTATTAGACTGCCACTAGGTAGTTAGATAGGCCTATTTAAATTTTTAGATGTATGCAGTAGTTTTATACAATACCAAATTCAAATCTTATGTCATTAACATTGTTTGCAAACACTTTCAAAATTGCATGTATTGTCAACGATTTCTGATCTGATGATTTTAAACTATTAAACACTTAAATAAAAAGCTTATTCTGAAACATATTTTTTATTTAACACCTAATACCTTGTCACAATAACTCATTACCTGCATACTTACAGTTTTGAGTGATACCTATCTACCTATAACACAATGAAATGATTAACGAGGAAAAGTTTGTGATAAGTTGGCACATAAAAGTTGGCGCACTCTGTAGAAAACATTACAAGAGCTACGAAGATACAATTGGCCACGTGCGCTGTCAACGGAAATAGAAGTTCTTTACGACGACGTATGTCTATTTAGCGTAACGAGGAATGTCCGCATCACTAATCTTGGCGGGAAAATTCTGGCAATTGAAGCATAAAGGCATAAACCATCTTTAACAAAACAAATGTCATGTCTACTCTTAAATAAGAGGTATCATGATCATCATTTCAGCCAAAAAACGTCCACTGCTGGACATAGGCCTCCCCAAAGTGTCGCCACATTGACCGGTCCCGTGCGACTCGCATCCAGCGAAGATAAGAGGTATACACTACATAAACCAGCCTGCTTTTGTTCAAAATACCACTTTTTGTGAGAAGGAACGAACATTGATCATAATCATGAAGAAAGATGGAGGTAACAATTCCATGAATATAAAAAAGATTGGCTATAAATACGAACACGAAGGACTACTGAATGGTATTTAGGCAGTCGCAATGACGATGACGGTTTTACTAAAACCTTTACCGCCTAACCCTTCATCGAATACAGGCGTGAAGTTATTCTAATAACTTCTTGGCAAAGCGCCACTTTTCGCAGATCATTACTCATTTTCTTAAAACTACCATTTCCTTCATTATGTAGTTTGACTTCCGCCAAAATTCACGAATTATGAAAACGATCTATATTACATTAAGAACATTTTTTCAGAACCTAACTTACAGTATACCCTGTGGCGTGTTTAGGTGCCAACAATACGGCACGCCCATACGGTAAGCAGGCTGGTCAGAAACCTGCACATCATGAAGAGCGGCAGGTTATAAGGGTAAGCGAAGCTTGTAGATTTGTATGAAAGTACCGCCACTAAGTATACCTAAATGAAATAAACATTGAAAATTAAAACAAATCAACAACAATAATAACAATAACAACAAAAATAACAACAACAGCAATAAGTACTCCTGGACATGGCTCGTATTGTTAGGAGGTTCCTCTCTCTGGAGCCCTGACCGCCGGTAGCTTGGACCCTGTTCCCGATACCGGTGGGCTACAATTTTTATATTTTTAAATGTTTTTATATTGTTTTTATTTGAAGAAATATTTTAAATTAATTTTATAAAAATGTATAATATTTGTATGAAAATAAATAAAGGTCCATAAAATACAACAATAACAACAACAACAATTATCTCATTAAAATTTAATAGCATTTAAAATCGAATTAACAAGTTTCACGATCTTACTAATGAAACTAAGTACAGTCACTTATCAGCTAACACGATCTTAAGTATCGATTTCGCTCATTCAACAACCCGACACAACACCTCAATGATCCTGACTTTCAATACGGCTGCGACTTTCGCGTATAATAGGCAATTAGGCAGTGAACAGACTGAATGCAAGCTGGAATATTACCAGGGGTCAGATCGATCGATCACTCAATGGACAGGACAAGATTGTTCTCGAACTGAGTAGAACTTTCCGAGTGTAAAGAGCTGTCAGAGTTAGTTACCCCGCTTTTAGGCAATGAATAAAACATGTATTCAACATGTTGGGTCTACTGTCTTCGTTTTTTGTTTACACCTGAAACAAGTTTAAAGACTAGTTGTATTAAATAAACTAAGTGCGTGTAGAAAAGTTGTCCACAATGTTCAAACACTGGCCAAGTGCGAGTCGTACTCACACGTTGCGTGCGTGTGAGTAGGCCAGTTTCCGTAGCACCAAACAATATAATAAAAAATATTTTGAAGGAATTATCTGTGGACACCCCGCACGAACAGGCTTGTTGAAAGAAAAAATAGTTTCAGTTCCATGTATAGTTTAGTCTTTTTTTAAGTTTTTGTATATAAATCGTTAAGCGGTTCACAGAATACATCTACCTACCAAGTTTCAACTGTGTAGTCTTAATAATTTCAGAATAAAGCGGCTGTGACATACAGACGGACAGACAGACAGACATGACGAATCTATAAGGGTTCCGTTTTTTGCCATTCGGCTACGGAACCCTAAAAAGTTAACAAATGGGAAACAATTTAATTGTATTTGTTTAAAGGTTCAGGTGTGTTCAGCTTTGCATTGGTAACTTGAAAAAAGTTCGTTGTAAGTGAAATGAATTCAAATAATTTATTGTGGATAAATACAGGTAAATCTGCTATGTCCCGCCATTGAGGCATACAAAATTCATGTCACAACTAACACTAAATGTGTAGTTACAAACTTAATTTATACAATACATCCAATTGTCATCCATCTTGGGGGAGGCCTATGTCCAGCAGTGGACGTCTTTCGGCTGAAATGATGATGATGATGATGATGATCCAATTGTCATGCAATACATTATGATGAAAGAGAACTCGACATTTTCTTGAAAGAGGTTTATGATTTGACTGCCAGGAGATCAACAGGACCCACGGGCCTGATCGATAGCATCGCATGACGTCACTTCTCTCTCGAAGTTTCCGAGAGTGTAACATCTCATATTTGACTCGCTGTTAACACACTACGCGCTGGTTTAAAGGTTAACTGATTGATTCCAAGTCAATTGACATTTATTAAATATCAATTATAAGTTTCCAGGCAATGTTTGAATGGTTTGCATACTTTTTGCTGTAATAAAGGAGTTGGGGCTCTAGACTACGAACATTATGATGTAGAAAGAAGGGAAAAAATCACAGTAAACTAGCTTTTGCCGGTGGCTTCGCCCGCGTGGCTAGCTTAAAAATACAAAGGAAACGTACTACCGGGGTAAAATCCAGCATCCCATGGAGTAAGCCAGGTCATGGTCTAATATGGACATCTGTTCAACCGTTAAGGCCTGAAAAGCCGACAGAGTCTATTACCTTCTGCCATCTTACTCCGCGTGTCTGTTGAAAAGTCCGACAGGCCCGAGGGCACCTAAAAAGCCGATTCCTGCCGGCTTCCTTTCGGGAACAAGGCACTATGTAGTGTCTACTGCAGTCAAATACTATATTATAAAGATGCGCCTCCCTACTCGCTCGCGTTCGTGGCAGTACCAACACTATACTGGGTGTTTTCACAGATCGGTGGGAATCCCCCATGCTGCAAAGGTGGGTGCGGCTACATGCCGTAATTAAAATTTTGTTTTGCCCATACTAACATTCGTTTTTAAGTACATTGTTACTAACATAATATGGACCTAGTCTGAAATAAATGTTTATTATTATTATACAGGGTGTAACAGAAAGGTTATAGTCTAATTATCAGCTGTCTCTTTCATTTGGGTCGAGTAGGTATTGAAATTTTGTATGGGATAGCTGATAATTTTTTCGCATTTACGATATTGGACCCATGGAGGAAGTTGTTCAGTTTGATGGGCTGCAGCATATCCTTTCATATGACTATACACTTTCTGTTACACCCTGTGTGTGGCTATCACATCACAGCTGTTTATAATAAAGGGTGTAAATAGACCCTTAACATAAAAGAAAGGCACTTGTTCTCCCCATCTTTGTGATCATTTTTTTGTTCTAGACCATACCTGGGAACCTTCTAGTTACGGAGATATTGGGGGTCATATTTCCAACTATTTCACAAGTTTTTTTATGTTTTTAATGTAAGATTTTTACTTTACACACCTCCACGACCCCCGTACTATTCAATCCATCCATCAGCACAATGCTTTGAGTGCTTTCCATCGAGTCCTACCGTAAAACCTGATTTTTCACCCCAAAAAAAAGTCGATTCCCAGCAATAATTTTTGTGTAAAGTTACTTAGTTTGGTGTACAGAATGCCACCCTGTATAAGTATGGATTGATTGTATGCAGCTTGGAACTTTAGCAGGTCCAGGGGCCGATCGATACCACAATAGCATCACTAATGAGAATTCTCGAACGATCGCCGTAAAGAAATATGTATAAGTGAAGTGCGAAGCTGCTAATGGTCGCTTAGCGCTTATTACAGTCGTTAGCACACTTTGCAACTCATTTATAGGTTGATTCATGTCAATAGACTTCTATTTAGGTATTGAGCTGACGAGTTACGCTTTTCATTGAATTGAATTTGGAGGTTTTGCTTGTGGCTCTACATACTCGTAGAGTAATCTTTGACCAATAAACAAGTCATATTATTTCCCTCAATTCATAAATAACAGGTACTATACATTAACGTATACCTATCTACATTATACATACAAATAAATAAAATTGAAGTGTCTGTTTGTACTTTCAAAATAACAGCTTTTTTATTATTAATACTCGAAACGGGATATTTACCATGTTTACTGTTTTTTATGAGTTCCCGATATTTCTGCGCTGTTGCAAGCACCATGATCACGGCTAAACTGAAGTTATTGCGGGTGCGTGTTTATGAGCAGAGAAATCGGTCTACCCTCTTTCTTGTTCGTTTTTTTTTAAATATCGGGAACTTGAATATCCCGTTTCGAGTATTAATAATAAAGTTAGTGAACAGTAGTTTAAAATTTTATAACAGCTTTTTATTCCATATATATGAAAGTATAAACGGTACTACTGATACTGTTAGCCTGCGTCATCCCACTGCTGGGCAAAGGCCTCTTCTCATCACTTCCAGTATACGGTACTATAATAACAAACTTTTATTTTTAAATTTTGTCTGATAATCTCCGAAACGGATGGACCGATTAAGACGGGACAAAATATTTTTATTTTAGAAAAAAAATCGAGTTATTAAACAAATATTTTTTTTTTAATTCGACGCGGAGGAAGTCGCGGGTCTACAATAACCATGAAGTCAGTAAGTTACGCAGACATGAACATTTTTACAGCAGTATTTCATAGCAGTAATGATAAACCACGTAATAAATTATAAGAAAACGTATTCGTCATCTTTGATAATAGCAGATTAGGTACCTACGTGTAGCAAGTACTCACTAATCTGTCGGTATCTTCTTACATCTTTACTGTAACCTATATTACTGATAGCTATGCGTGGAAAATTCCTTCAGACGCTGGAGAGTCAAGTGACGAACTTAATTAACTTTGTACCGTCATCGTAAACGTCAACATTGTTAATGTCTTTTTTTTTAATAAAGGGTCTCATTGCATTGTCAGTTTAGGTTTTTTAAGTTCCAGACTTCAAAGAAAATTAGGAAATTTCTATAAAAGTCTCTGTTTTGTTCGTCTGTCACACAGGCTTATAAGCTCTATTAGCTTGAGCTTATTTTGCTAACACGTGGATTTCAGAATTTTTCATACTAACTTCAACAAAACGCCGCCAGTTTCTTGGGGACTAGTTGACAGCGTTGAGGTTTTTTGACTCCTTTTTTTAGTTTATTGTTAAGTTAGTTCCTTTAGGTTGTTTTAATTTATAAATGTACATACTATCGTTTATATTCAAATAAGTAAATAATTCACTAAACTTCAACAATGCATTTTATAATTCGCGTATGGCTTTAAAAAACGTTACACCTACTTCAGAGTTCAAATTATCTTTAGGTACTGCTTCAAAATCGGCTCAAAGATATAGCCGTAAAAACTTATCAGACAGATAAAAATACGTACACTTTGGACTGAAAACATGTAATTTTCAGACTCATTTTTAACACACTGACTCATTTTTTTTGTTTTTTAATGAAAAATTGTTATTTATTCGTTTTCAGAGTGTACACTTAACTCTCGTTTCGCTGCTGACGGTACAAGTCTTAATAATCGCAAATTACTTTAGGATAGGATTCCATTTTAATCTGGAGCGTAACAAACTATTTTCGAGATAATAAATTTACCTGAAGCGGTTGCCTATTCTGTATTTTTGTGCTACTCGAGAAATATGGTGGGCGGGGAAAATGCGTAGTTACCTACTGAAAAATATGCTAGGAAAATCTATTCAGTTAGCGTTTTAATCTTTAGAAGACAAAACATAAGTAATTTATTAGTAATAAAAATAATATAATATATACAGGGTGTAAACGGACCCTTCACATAGCCGTCAACCAAGTATTCTGTACTTCAAACTAAGTAACTTTACGCAAAAATTATTGCTGGGAATCGACTTTTTTTTTGGGTGAAGAATCACGTTTTACGGTAGGATGGATGGATTGAATAGTACGGGGGTCGTGGAGGTGTTTAAAGTAAAAATCTTACATTAAAAACATGTATTAAAAAAAAAAACTTGTGAAAAACTTGGAACTTTGACCCCCAAAATCTCCGTAACTAGAAGGTATGATGGGAAAATGATCGCAAAGACGTGGAGAACAAGTGCCTTTCGGTTATGTTAAGGGTCTATTTACACCCGTTATGTACTTACTTTTAGTCTTGTTTCACTATTTTAGTTCTATATAATGTACATAATAACCTAATTATTATTGTTAGTGGTAATAAATTTTATGTAAAAAAAACAAAATTAAAATACACTATAAACAAAGTAAAGTAACTTATTTGTAAAAAAAAACATGAATATGCGGTACAATGTAGAGTTTTTAAAGTAAAACTTTTTCTTTAAAAGGTTGTATTGTGTTCCATGATTACCATTATTTATGGGAAGGGCCTTTTATATAAAAAGTGTACACAATCGTACTAATCAGTTTATTTGTCTGTTTTTCTGCATTTTGCGTTTCCTCTTTGCTTTTGTTGCTTGATTGTTCCTAATCAAGTTGTTTTTTCGTGGAAGATGAGGTGAATAAGGTTTTTATGGAAAAAGCCAATGATCTATTCACTAATAAGTATAGATACTATAATTAGGTACCAAAATCTACCTTGAACAATTAATTATCTTATACTTTTTGCTCATTAAGCTAATAGGGTTTTAATTACATACTTAAATTCTTATTTACTCACCTAACACAGGTGATGTTGTGTTAGGTACACATAATCAGCTTTCCCACTGTTGGGATACAGACCACCTCTATGTGGGGTGTTAGGTATCAAGGTAAATGGATAATTAATAGAACTATGTTTTTAAGGTGTGTTATGACAGTTATAGGGGTAAGAAGGTTTTATTCTACTCCTCCGCTATTCTTTCCTGATTAATTTCGTTGCGGGATCCAAGACAGTTAAATTGTTTCTCTGGGACTTCGTCGAGGTTCATTGTCTCGGCGCTTTTCTGGTGGTCGCCACTGTTGATTCTGGCTTCCAGGAGTTGCAGTGGTTTGATAAAGTTTTAGGGGTATAACAGGTATTTGAATGAAATTTTTATTAATGAATTCAAAATGTAATTAAACATTATCTGTTTTTTTATCATCAGAAATCTCAAATAGGTACTATGTAATCGAAAGTAATAAACCGGAATTACGACTCTGCTAGGTCCTCGTTTAGATTCGGTAGTACTAATTGTCTCTAATTGACATAATACAATATCTAATTATTACAAAGTTTGTAGTGGTAAGGTTCACCTGGCTTGCAAGGGGCAGATTATTGAAAATGGTGAGTCGAGGCGGTGGATTTTTTTCTCGAGGAATTAGGCTATTTGCGTGGGTGGGGATGACGAGATTCATCGTATTTTTAGAAAATCTCAGTGTTATGTAGGACAATTAGGTCAATTGTAATCAGGCCGGAAAAACTATTCTCCTATAGTAATAAATACTGATGAAAAAAGTTACGCTCTAATGAAAAATTATGTTCGTTTTTCAGAGAATTTGTTTTAGACCGTACACATTTTTAGCACAGAAATTCATTTAATTTTAGACTACAGCTTATTTTACTCAAATATCGAGCCAGGTATTAATATAAATGTAGATAGTCTAAAATACTATATTGCACGTTTTCACCAAACTGTAAGCGACATCTAAATGAATACTTAAATATTATTGGACTGTTGGATTATGACCTCTCAGGTCTGAGTTGAACGTTGGAAATCCAACGAGGCGCTTTTATTTCCGCATTCATTTAGTTCATTTATTTATTCATGTGTGTGAAAATGGAGAACAAGTGCCTTTCGGCTTCGTTAAGGGTTTTTTTACACCCATTGTAGCTGTGATGTAACTAACAAAAATGCACAATGTCAAATTATGCTCTACTTAATTTCATATCTATTACGTAGATCTTAACTTTCTCGTTGGTCTAGTGGTCGTAAGCGTGACTGTTGAGCATGAGGTCTTGGGTTCGATTCCCAGGTCGGGCAAAGCGTTATCAGGTTTTTCCATCAGGAATTTCTTGGTTTTCTGATTGATGGCAATAGGCTCGCCCCCTATGATATGGGACTTAAACATAACTGGCGAAATCTGGGAGTACTAGCTACACCTCTGTCTAACCGTAGCCTTATTATGTAGATAAGTCTTACTTCCTCCATTTTATGACCTAAACCCTTTCGTATCAGATAACAAATGTTCCCCAAACGAGCTTACGCACCTCAATGGTAAGGATAATACCACAGATTACTGATAATAATGTTCTTATCAGCCCCAAAGCTTTGGTTGGCTATTTGGAGCTTAGTCTTACACAAACAAAAGCTCGTGAAAAAGGGTCTGATAAGAGAAAGCTTATAATTTTGCAGCTTTGTGAAAATCGTAGTCATATAATAACTTAGAAGTATGTCGTCCCATTTACCTGTTTTAATGTGGGTAGCGTGCAGTGGCGAAGGTTCCATACAACTCGATTCCTACCGGCTTCCCTTTGAAAAATGACACAGTCAGTATTCTATAGACAAATAATATAATCACATTAAATATATGTACTCCGGCTTACCTCTTACAAAAATTGACCCTTCGCTATTGGTAGCGTGTCTTTGACCTTATTTTTTCGGATGGGAAATCATCAAATGACACCCCCGCTCTGGGCGGAGCGGAAGGAAGTTTCAGACTTCTACTGACTAAAACCCATCCATGTTCCTTCTTTGCCCTTTGTGTTCCAGGGCCGCGGTATCTCTTTCGAACAGTCCCGCAGCCCAGGCAGGCATCGGCCCTTGCGGACCCCTTACTTGTTGCTAACATCTCTTTGACCTTAAAAGTATGTTTAACATGGTATTTTTTTTTTTAGATTTCTATGAAATCTGGCCCACAGATACATCGTTACCTACATTAGAATATTTTTAACCGACTTCTAAAAAGGAGAAGGATATGTATTTCACCAGGATCGTTTCTTTTTCATGTATGTACCTACACCTTTTATTATCCCGGTATGTTTTCCTGGGGTAAATACACCACCGCGCGGGCGCAGCTGCAAGCAAAATCTAGTCGTCTCTTTGAACTATAATCACAGTTAAACTCAAACTTAAATTGGATCTAAAATACTATTAATCTAATTTCCATTCATTAACCGTGTTGTACAAAACTTCGGTGCTAAAGCAAAATCTATGTACTTTGCTTTCGTTAATTTCATGATGGTATATGTATATTGTACGCACGACGGCCAAAATCCAGCTATACAAAACCAGTTTATGCAGATCTCTCATTGTATAGGAAATCTATACAAAGCGAGGCCAAGTTATACTGGAAATGTACAGCTTCATGTGCCGCCGTATGTACAGTCGCCAGCACATCAAGTTGCCATAAACCGTCTTTCTGCAAATGATTTTAAACCATAAAATGGTGACGGTTAAGTTCAAATTCGAATGCGAAAATTTGACAGTGTGTGATACCTTGATGCGCTGGCGACTGTACCTATAACTCACGAACGAACCAATAAGAAGTAAGTAAACACCACGATGACTGATGTTGCTTCAGTTTACCTTCAAGATGGGCTTGCAAACTAAACTATACCTACTCGACGTTATTGCTACCACGCCTACGTAAGGTTTCTGTAACACTAATTACATTAAACTAATCTAATAAACACAGAGGAAGTGTGAAAGGGACGAGACATGTGCCCTAGACGCAGTCGGAGTACAGGGCAATCAGTAATGCTAACTGTGCTTAGTTATGCCAAAACGTACCAACTCACATCTTTCTCCTATTTTTCCGAAGTAGGTGTAATGGTTTTGGATAGTTAATGCATGCTGACTGATTTTAAATCTATTCTTCTGAGCCAACGGTTAGGATGCACAAGGGACTGATTATAATGGACAGTAATATACCACACTAGCTTGTGCCCGCGGCTTCGCCTGCGTGGAGTTAGGGAATTTCCCACGGGATCTTACTTCTGGGATAATAAGTAATCTATGTATCTATCTATAATACATACATAGATTTACATGTACTTGCTTATAACTTGCAATTATTAGTTTAAAGTTCTATCAATTAAATTAGATACGTGAAATATTGATACCTTGGTTTGAGATTGGACATCGGATTTACTGGATTTTACCTAAAGAGTATGTACACAAATTTTCAAGTCAATCGACCCCGAGAGTAAAAAGTTTCACAGAAAATTCAACACCCCATTTCACCCTCTAAGGGATAGGAATTTCGAAAAACTGATACTTACTCTTCACAAAGAATACACCCTCCAATTTTTATATCTCTGGGACCCGCGGTTTGGGCTGTGCGTTGGTATATCAGTCAGCCAGTCAGAACATGGAATTTTAAATTGGGGGATGATTTTGGAAAAACTATGATACACGTATCTCATCATTTTAACTGAAGTATATGTAGACACATTTTCAAGTCAATCGACTCCGAGAATAAAAAGTTTCACATAAAATTCAAAACCCCATTTCACCCTATTAGGGGTGGAATTTCAAAAAACCCTTTCTTAGTGGATACTTACTCTTCACAAAGAGTACACTGTCCAAATTTCATGTCTCTAGGACCAGTGGTTTGGGCTGTGCGTTGATGTATCAGTCAGCCAGTCAGGACATTGAATTTTAAATTGGGGGTTGATTTTGGAAAAACTATGATACACGTATCTCATCATTTTAACTGAAGTATATGTAGACACATTTTCAAGTCAATCGACTCAGGGAATAAAAAGTTTCATAGAAAATTCAACACCACATTTCACCCTATTAGGGGTGGAATTTCAAAAAAACCCTTTCTTAGTGGATATTTACTCTCCACAAAGAATACATTCTCCAAATTTCATGTCTCTAGAACCAGCGGTTTGGCTGTGCGTTGGTATATCAGTCAGCCAGTCAGGACATGGAATTTTAAATTGGGGGATTATTTTGGAAAAACTGTGATACACGTATCTCACCATTTTAACTGAAGTATATGTAGACACATTTTTAAATCAATCGACTCAGGGAATAAAAAGTTTCATAGAAAATTCAACACCCCATTTCACCCTCTTAGGGGTGGTATTTCGAAAAATCCTTTCTTAGTGGATACCTACTCGTCACAAAGAGTACACTGTCCAAATTTCATGTCTCTAGGACCAGTGGTTTGGGCTGTGCGTTGATATATAAGTCAGTCAGTCAGTCAGTCAGGACTTTGAATTTTATATGTATAGATTTAGAACATTGAATTAGTTTGTGTTACCTGGTTTAGGTTTAGGTAAGTGTGGGTTGGCTCATTCTTGCAGGACAAAGTTCTGCTGGGTTGTTAGCAACATAAGTTAGCTCTTACAAAATGTTGGCGGTTCTTAAATATAAAGCTAACAAATAAAAAAAAAACGAAAATAGTTTTCTAATTTAAGCACGTTATGAATTTGTTTTGGTATTTTTCCATTCGATAACATGGTTTTATGAGAATTTTAATGCCTGGTTAATGTTAAAATTGTGTTGGAGAAACGCTAAAAGTTTATGCCAAAACTTTGAACATAATTTACTGAGTTCTAAAAGATCTTTGCTTTGTTGTTTTCATTAGAAAATAAAACAGATACTGGCCGTATACCTTAGACGAGTGAAAATGAACGAAAAAAAGGAAGTTAGAGCAGGGCTTGCGAGAGTTTTCCATGCTTGTTCCTCAAGCAGTTACATAGTCTGCTACTGAAGACAGAAGGAAGGGCTGGGAGAATCTTGTAAAAAGCAAGAAAACAAAAAAAAAAAACCTAGTTCTAACCAGCATTATATTTCTTTAAACATACTGGCAGTCGCTCAGCTGTGTTCGATTAGACTGAAAGCCGACTTCAATTTCGTTGGGAAAAGGCTAGGCTAGCTGACGATGTTGAAGGTGTTGATTGTTCTAACCATTCACAAAATGTATAAATAACATGCAGTTACATAAAACAAATCAATATTATATGCTGTTACGGATATTACCTTAGAATAGCTAACCTTAGCAAGGTCGGCAAATAAGGATAATACCTTACATGGATAATATAATCTATCTGATGCAGTGAACATAGGAAGTCGATCAGCGGAGTTACGATATGTAAAACATTTCCTAGCGGGCTAGTAGTTCTCATTGAATTTATGTTATATAGATTAAAAATAGAACATTGTAGTAATTATAGAGACAGAATACAAGGAATCAGGATGGGGAAGTAAAAAGCAATTATTGTAATTAGCTTTTAAACGATTTCAATCCCATCAAATGCATACTTGCCTACTGCTAATAAATCTAGCCACAGTGTATGCAATACAGGGTGAGTATTTTAAAATGAGATGTTTTGTCTTCTCTTTTAAAATGAGGTGTGTTGTCTTCTCTAAAATCAAACTCGTCGTTGACTTTTTTTTATTTATCTTAGTTCTCAAAAAACACATTCACCCAAAACATAGTTTTTTATTAGGGGTCGTCCATTAATCACGTGATGTTTAGCAAAATCACGTGTATTTTTTTGGTACAAAGTGTCTTGAAAAAAAACAGAATATTATCTTTAAATACAGGTTAACAGGTATAATCTAATTTAATTCTGGAAACTTAAAGAACCGTGATAAAAATGTCAACGTCACGCACCGCATTTCGGTTAAGAAATTGCGCGTTCAAAGTAAAATAAATACACGTGATATATAAATACCTCCCCACCCTCCCCCTAGTGATATATCGTGATTTTTTCCGAACCCCCTCCCCCCTTTCGAACCCCCTCCCCCCTTTCGAACCTCACGTGATTAATGGACGACGCCTTAGGTACTGGGTTTCGGCCAGCAAACGATATTTACTTCTATAAAGTTCCCATTTTCATGTTCAATAACATTTCGAGTTTGACCCAATTTAATTTCGTTCAGTAGTTCGCCAATCTGGAATTCTGGATACAGATTCAATTTCGAACTTTCTTGCTCGGTGCTCCAATTCCGTGATAGAATTAAATCTCTATTTATAGAATTCTAGACGTAACGTAGATGGTCTATAGTTGTTTCCGAAAAGCTCACTCATGGTGTCTAAATAATTATCTATTCTTTCGGATAAGTATCGGATTATTATCAGATAATCATCAACGCTTCTCCTTTTCGTGTGATTCATAACTTGATCTCCTTGATTTCTGACTTACTGATTAATTACTTACTTATAAAAGTAGCATTAAACGTAATTTGTATTATTATTTTGTTGATTAAAAATTCTGTTTGTAGATTAAACACAATATAATTATTGAACCGTTATTTTTCAAAGTTGACACTTAACGCATTTGGGTACGCAAGAAATCGGCAAATCGCGTTCGGATACACGTGAAGAGTGTTTCATGAAGAAAATTTTCCAGGTAGAATTATAAAAATATTATGACGATTATCACAAATTCATTCAGTTTTCCATCTCTAGTGCTGGGTTTGAGTTTGAGTGAGGTGAATGTCAGATCTGGCAGAAACTAAAGCCCCGTATTCATGGTAAACATTTGTTTAGCAACAGTTGATCAACGTTGTTGATGAACGGCGAGAATGCTTCTGGAAACTTTGTTTAAATCAATATGGGTTGTCCACACACGCCAGTCTGCGTTAAAATGTTGCCTGCATAATTTTGTCGTTGTTCCACACTACCGCCATGTTTATAAACAGTTGTAAACACGTCCACACTCGTCAACATTTGTTGATAGACTGATGTTTTCGCTCGCCGGGCGTCAACTCTGCAACATGGCGTGATCAACTCCGCAACACAAGTGTTGCCTGCAATATGTTGACATCAACTCGGCAACATGTTTATGCAACCATGTTGCCAAACAAATGTTCACCATGAATACGAGGCTTTACTGGTTGAACAAATCCAACTAGTAGTCACTCGGCACGAAAAGAAGAAGAAGAAGAATTCCTAGGCTCGGTTCTCCATATAAGTAGATACAAATTGCATTAATAGACCAACAGTATGATGAGTTTGCACCGATAACCTTTATAACGATCCTATAAATTACCCAGTTGCAGCCTAATTATAAACTCCAATGAACAAGCAATACTATTATATCATCGATATAGTTTCCAAGACAATATTGATACAAATAACTCATGATGTACTTGACCTCTGTTTCAAAGATAAGGGCGACAGTGGTCGCCGGCTACACACATAACAGTGTCAGTTATATTACAAGTGTCATAATGAAGTCTATAAAATCAAACGGCTGTAACCGGTTAAAACCGGATCGGAAAACTAATAGCAGATGTAAACATAGGACGGCAATCATAATAGTTTTATTGGCTACTAGCTGTTGCCCGCGACTTCGTTTGCGTGGAAATTTTGATCTGTATGTGTAAGAAAAAAGAGTAAAAATTAGCTTATGTGTTATTCCAGACACCACTGATCCAAATGAGATCTATCACTGTCCCAAATTTCATCCAGAGCCGGTCAGTCGTTCTGGCGTGATTGACAAACTTCCATTCAAACTTTCGCACTTATAATAGTAGTAGGATATCCTATTGTATAGATGCTAATGTTTTCATACCGGTCTGATCAGGAATTTATTATGATTTTCTTTATAGCAGTTGTGGCGTATGGTCCAAGAGTCCAACTAATGACGACTTAGAGCTGAGGTAGGCTTCGTTATGTTTTCTCTTTTAATATAGATATTTTCATCTGTTTTACGGCAGATTTTTCCAACAATCTTCCTGATTGAATTCCAATCTTTGCACTTATACATATTTATTCGTAACCACACGCATTTGGCTCACCATCTCCACTTACCCAATTAGTTATCATTAACAAGAGCTGTAAAATCTACTTACCAAGGTACTTGGTGCCTTTACCTCTTCTGGTTTGTGTAGCTCTGGGACACAACACTGAATTATCTTGGCTTTTCTTTTTTTTGCGGTAATAAGCCCTCGTTATTAGTCCTTATGCCAAAACTGGTACGTTTTCTGATTAAATAGAGCTTCACTTGTTTTTGGTGTCCTTCAAGCCCTTTGTGCTAATAGGCCGATAAAACAAATGAGTTCAGATTTCTATTTACCAGTGGCGAAGGTTCCATACAACCCGATTCCTACCGGTTTCCCTTTGAAAAATGGCACAGTCTGTATTCTATAGCCAATAATATTCCATACAGTAAAGATATGTACTCCGGCTTACCTCTTACAAAAATTGACCCTTCGCTACTGCTATTTACTATACATGCATAGCTTGTTATTGTAATGATGGAAATGCTATTGTACCAATTGTAGAGTCGTTTGCCTTTCTTCCATCTCGTTTTATCTGCTTCACTAGTGTTTGTTTTATAAATATCGCAGATACCAGTTCTAGTCAAAGCATCGATCGGTTCTAGTCTGGATAGCCTTTGAATTGCTTTCAATCTATATTCTGTAAATATTATATTCATAGGGTTATTGCTTTGATTGCTATCAAGATTCTTTAGTAGATGTTTCGAGAAAGTCCTAAGGTGTATGTGGTTACCATGATTATACTAAGATTTCAACTTTGTAGTTTTAGCTTAGTTACGAGTTTAATCCATACTTACTTACATACTAATATTATAAAAGCGAATATAAGTTTGTTTGTTACCTTTTCCCGCCTAAACTACTGAACCTTCCATCCTGAAATTTTACGCAAACGTTGCCAGGTGTACAGAAACGGACAGAGGGTACTTTGCTTCCGGAAAAAAAGTACTGTTCCCGAGTAAAACAACAATAACGTTCTTAAGGTAACAGATGGCGCCACGTGTCTTTCGAATCATGATTGAATTATATTATTACAAGCAGAGTACAACCCGAATTGATTGTCAAATTCCAAATTAACGCGAGCGAAGCCGCTTGCAAAAAGCTAGTTCAAAATAAATTCGAACATTTATTTTCTTACAAAACAATAGATTTGCCAAAAAGAAGTCGCACGTAGGTTTTTATTATTATGTTATATTACGTCAGTAAAAAAAGAAAAAAAAACATGAAAATGTTTTATTTTCCTTCATGTGCCAAAGTCATATTATTGTTGGCAATTTTAATGAAAACAGGTTAAAGCAGACAATTTGCAATAACACTGGCCAGTATTATCCAATTGTGTATTTGTGAAGCATCCAATTCAATTGTGTTGCAAAGTGCTGGCTGTAAATCAATTGTGGAACAAATTACTTCGAATTGTAAAGTCTCCTCCGTGTCTTGGTGGCGAATGACTTTAGTGTCCAATATTTGTAACTCTGCTTTATATTGAGTTTTATCTAAAGACAGACTTGGTTCACAGCAGATGTCTGGTCGATTGATTAGACGTGCTTGAGATATAACAATTGAGTTTTGTTGTCAATTTGGCACGGGTCGACAAATAATCCAGCCGTGCACCTGTTTATTTTGTAAAATCGCCATTTGCAATTTTGATATTTCTAGTTAATAACACTAAAACAGAACTATCAAAAACGAAGAAGATTTTAATGACAAAGCTGGGGTTAAAAAATCTATTGTGGATTTCGAAGCATTAACAGACAGATCTCCGTGAAGGAAACATAATTTTTTCACCGATTTAAGATACACAAAATAATCATGGTCGCTGTCTCGCTGGCTCACAAACATTTCAATTTATTGTTATTGACGTACCTAATGATCTAGTTCACGCTGACGCAAAATATCTTCAAACAAATAGTACAATTTGTGTTTAAGTACCTTACAATGTTTCAGACTCGTGTTATTTAAAAACGACCACTAATTCTATAATTGGACCATTCATATTAGGTACATACGTAAAGTGTTTTTACAGTCGTCTGGTTCTATTATAGGTTTTAAATCTGTCGTTTTTTTCTGTATTAGAACGTTTTATATTTTGTACCCGACTGTGGCGAAGCCCGAAAGGAGGGTTATGTGTTTGACCTGTGTGTATGTATGTCTGTTTCTATTTTCCCTCGTAACTCCTAAATGGATGAACGGATTTGGATAAATTATGCGTCGTTAGATTCGTCTTGGTGGCACGAGTGTCACTGGTTACATTGAAATGAAATGAAAGTTGGAAGCAGGCGGGGCCCATTCCATTTTCATAATTTTATATTCAAGTGGGCCCCGCCTGCTTCCAACTTTTGTTTAAATTAAAATGTGCTTGGTTTATGCTTTTCAGTTTTTCAGTCTGGTTTTTTAGTTTTTTCGTTGTAGCACTGATTTCTCCTTTATTTAACCTGAAAAAAAAATGGTCAAGGAGAGGACTTCCTTGACCGTAATTGTTTTCCGGTGGTTCTTTTAGCCTTGGAGCCGTTTCTTTATGTCGAAGACAAACCTTTTATTCGTAAGCTTAAGCTATAATTAAGGCTTTCAGGGTCAACACACATATTTCAGCTGTAGATACTTTATTTGTTGTGTTATGTTTGTTCAAGAATTTAGGGTAAACTCTTGAATGTTTTCACTTTAACTTGCGAGAATGTCGTTGTTCCTATAAATTACTATCATGTCATTGACCCACAAAACAATTGCGTTCATTTAGGAGACCCTGCCATTAGGAGGATTACGGTAGTCAGTAAATTACTATTTAGAGAATTTAAACTACCTACGTTGTTAATTTCGTTGGCTGAATTCTTTTAATTAAAGTACTTCAGTCTTGGCTTAACGTTTTGGCTAGACTTGGTCTATCATTTGACTCATAGAGACCATGAAGGGATCGACTGACTCAGACTCACGTATATTTCAACTTTCTTGTGACGTGCTCATTGCACATCATGATAAATTACCAGAATGTATTTCTAGAACATTATTACGATCTGTTACTTATGTAACAGCCCATTTATGATTCCTAATGAGATGTGTGCACTGCCAAAACTGTACTGCGTACACTTACTGCATTTCACCGTCTGTTGCCCAATATTTTATCTACCAAAATGGGATTATCAATTTCCTACCAATATTGGCACATTTTTGCGCTTTTCACTCAGGTTTTCTGTTAGTTTCATTGTTAGTTGTTTGTAAGTTGCATTTGTATCATCAAATGACCCCCCCCCCCCCCGAGGAAGGCAGTGTCAGACTTGTACTGACTAAAACCTATCCATGTTCTTTCTTTGCCCTTTGTGTTCCAGGGCCGCGGTATCTCTTTCGAACAGTCCCACAGCCCAAATATAGTTCTTGACTCTATGAAGCTGTATTGCTGTAGCTATAGGATCATTTCCGGATTACAGGTTGATAACATTACAGTTTATTTTTCTTGGTTAAGGAGCATTATCTGTGTCTTCTTGCCCTTTATTAGTTACTTAATAAATGGGATGTTTTAACGTAATTACTGAAGTTATTGATTTTCTTTTAACTATGTCATAAAGTCCAGGGTTGCTAGAAGGAGTGAAGGAGGTCTATTTCACTGTTCTTTAACAACCCCCCAGTTCTTCCAAGGCGGGTGGTGATCACCATCGCTTCTTTATCTATTGTTGTTATCAGTTATCAGTCGTTTATTAGTTTTACATCTATAAGCTGGATCAGTTTTTGTATCCAAAACAAAATTTCGCCCAAAATAAACCACAACAACATTCTCACTGATTCATATAGGCGTATCACATATCTGCATTTACCAGTTACATTACGTCCGATTGTGATTGTCCGATGCGTGCGAAGCGGTGTGCAGTGTGCTATGTATCCAGTGAGCAATACTGCCGAACGATAACACCGACCGGTTACAACCGGCTCGGCGGATGCCACCGTCACTGATTCCGTTCGATTCGCTAAGTCTATCACAGAGCTAAGTGACCATACTTAAACAATTTGTAGGACAATCTTATCGGTGTTTTTGTTATAGTACACGTGTCGTGGCGTGTGATTCGTGGATATTGAAATATTTTTTTTTTGTGTGGATTTTTTTTTTAGTGGAGTTTAAACATCTTCATGGTCGTGTTTAATTTAACGTTAATGACGTGTAATTAGAAGCCCAAGTAAAGAAATGTTTGAAGCATATGGAAATAGTACATTTTGATTTAAGTGGGGAAACTTTGTTATTGCAGTCTCGGCTTCATAATACCCTCGACATTGCAGTAACAAATCCCCACGCGTATCAAACGACGGTTATCAATATACTTTCAAAGATATAAAATATTAGAACGGAAAGCATTTTTGGCAAGAATTATTAGGAAACTATGGTTTGATTTGCTTTTTTTCCACGCTTCGCTTTCGCCAGGTTGAAGAAGAAGCAAAGATATGGTGCCGCTAAACAGCCTAATATGAAAAAAAGAAAAAGCAAATATTTTTGAATTTAGAACACAAATAAATGTTAATTTGTTCATATAAGTAAGTATTTGTTTTAAATAATCATGTTTATCTATGACATTCTATTTATAAACACAATTTAAATACTAAAAAATATTTACGCCGTAAAGACGCATAATCGGGGGGCACGGCAGTGCCCCCGCCAAGTCGAGCGCGCAGCAAACACTGCCGTACTATCCTTTACTGGAACCATTTCGCCGCATTTTCAGGCCCCTATTTGAGAACCTCTGGATAAGACCAGAACGCAGAAATTTTCGTCATCCAGTAAGCTATAATCACATACTTAAAATCCAAAATTTCAAGTCTGTAGGTCATTTAGTTCCGAAGTTAAGCGAAAGCAAAGTTTCGCATTTATGACACTCACTCACTCATGATCATCAAAATAGAACTAGTACTTCCCATAAACTCAGAGAGCTGAAATTTGGTACAGAGTTAGGGTTTAATGGCCACATAAAGGGAAAACTATAAAAACTAGGATAATCGAAGATCTGGTACCCTTCAACGGCCAAGTCACACAACATTAACTATAATAATAAATAAATCGCAGTAAGGAACCTTAGACTTGACACGACTTTGTCTAGATTTCATTACTTTTTAGAGATAAACAAGCAGCTCCATATGACTTGGCAAGTTTTTTACAGAATGTTTTTGGTGGGATACATATATCTCTTTGCCGAGATTTAAAAGAAAAACAATCACCGCCGACTGTATGGTCATTGAACCCATTTGGACTTAGTTAATAGGTATAGTTATCTGTGGAAATTTGTATTTCCGGAAAAATATTAAAAATTCACGTATGTGAAATACACTGCATGTTGAACCTTATCGTAGTGCGATAAGAACAAGTTTTCGATAAAGTGTTTTGAAAAATAAATTGATATTAGGTAGATATTGTTCTTGCTGTTTGTTATTGGGCAAGGGGTTCGTCTTTCGATCATTTGTATTTTCTGGGATCGGAATTTTGATTAGGAGAAAATACCATTACAAAGGTTTCCAAATATGTCGAGGAAGCACAAATCATCTGGATTATAATTTTAAAATTATCTTCTGAAGGAAACATTTTAAGCATGCATCGGATTATAATCTAAACTAGCTTCTGCCCGCGGCTTCGCCCGCGTGGAGTTCGGGAATTGCCCACGGAATCTTACTTCTGGGATAATAAGTAATCTATGTACAGTACATACATAGATTTACGTGTACTTGCTATTGCAAATATTTGTTCATAGTAATATCAATTACACACCGGGACACCAATCAAATGATTTATTAGAAATCTATTTATAGACATAATACTTTGACATAATATTTAATATCAATGTCCGGTATCGCAAGCCAACGTGAAAATCGGTGGAATAAACCATATTCACAGACACGTCTACCTCAGAAAAATCCTACCTACTTAGTTATAGGTAAATACTCCCGCGCCCCGCACGCCCCACGCAACGCTGCGCGGCATGCGCCCTTCTACGTGAGCTTCGAAGCCCTATTTATGATGATTGGATTGGATTTGGGATGATTTTGGAAAAACTGATACACATGTCTTATAATTTTAATTGAAGAGTCGAAATCGAAAATTGATGTTCACACATCAATTTTCGAATCAATCGACCCAGCGAATATTAAGTTTCACAGAAAATTCAACACCCCATTTTACCTTCTTAGGGGTAGAATTTCAAAAAACCCTTTCTTAGTGGATATCTACTCTTCACAAAGAATACACCGTCTAAATTTCATTTCTCTCGGACCAGCGGTTTGGGCTGTGCATTGATATATCAGTCAGCCAGACAGGACATTAAATTTTAAATTTGGGGATGATTTTGGAAAAACTGTGATACACGTATCTCATAATTTTAACTAAAGAGTATGTATACATATTTTCAAGTCAATCGACTAAGAGAATAAAAAGTTCCACATAAAATTCAACACCCCATTTCACCCTCTTAGGGGTGGAATTTCAAAAAACCCTTACTTAGTGGATATTTACTCCTCACAAAGAATACACCGTCCAAATTTCATGTCTCTCGGACCAGCGGTTTGGGCTGTGCGTTGATATATCAGTCAGCCAGACAGGACATTAAATTTTAAATTTGGGGATGATTTTGGAAAAACTGTGATACACGTATCTCATAATTTTAACTAAAGAGTATGTATACATATTTTCAAGTAAATCGACTCCGAGAATAAAAAGTTCCACATAAAATTGAACACCCCATTTCACCCTCTTAGGGGTAGAATTTCAAAAAACCCTTTCTTATTGGATATCTACTCTTCACAAACAATTCACCGTCCAAATTTCATGTCTCTAGGATCAGTGGTTTGGGCTGGGGGTTGATATATCAGTCAGCCAGTCAGGACGTTTAATTTTAAATTGGGGGATGATTTTGGAAAAACTGTGATACAGGTATCTCATAATTTTAGCTAAAGAGTAAATACACAGATTTTCAAGTCAATCGACTCAGGGAATAAAAAGTTTCACAGAAAATTAAACACCCCATTTCACCCTCTTAGGGGTGGAATTTTGAAAAACCCTTTCTTAATGGATATTTACTCGTCACAAAGAGTACACCGTCCAAATTTCATGTCTCTCGGACCAGCGGTTTGGGCTGTGCGTTGATATATCAGTCAGCCAGACAGGACATTAAATTTTAAATTTGGGGATGATTTTGGAAAAACTGTGATACACGTATCTCATAATTTTAACTAAAGAGTATGTATACATATTTTCAAGTCAATCGACTCCGAGAATAAAAAGTTCCACATAAAATTGAACACCCCATTTCACCCTCTTAGGGGTAGAATTTCAAAAAACTCTTTCTTAGTGGATATCTACTCTTTACAAACAATTCACCGTCCAAATTTCATGTCTCTAGGATCAGTGGTTTGGGCTGGGGGTTGATATATCAGTCAGCCAGTCAGGACGTTTAATTTTAAATTGGGGGATGATTTTGGAAAAACTGTGATACACGTATCTCATAATTTTAACTAAAGAGTAAATACACAAATTTTCAAGTCAATCGACTCAGGGAATAAAAAGTTTCACAGAAAATTAAACACCCCATTTCACCCTCTTAGGGGTGGAATTTTGAAAAACCCTTTCTTAGTGGATACTTACTCGTCACAAAGAGTACACTGTCCAAATTTCATGTCTCTAGGACCAGCGGTTTGGGCTGTGCGTTGATATATAAGTCAGTCAGTCAGTCAGTCAGTCAGTCAGTCAGTCAGTCAGTCAGGACTTTGAATTTTATATGTATAGATAAACAGTAAACATTAGTGCCTACACCACAGGTGCTACAATTTTACTTATAGAAGACATATCAATACATCAGTCAATAAAATGCAATAAAATCTTAAAACGTGGCCATCACAATGATTGTTATTGTTTGTGGCATGTACTGTGCCGCTGCTGAGTGCTTGCAATTTCACTGAAGTGCGATGTCGGCTATACAAAGCACCGTAATCAAAATGTATTCCACTGAGCGCACCCGTCACGTGCTCATCAAGAGTGTTCCGCACCTTGATTTAGTCCTGTCAAGCGTCACGGTGTCATTTAGAAAGAAAGAATAAGTATTTATTTGTCTCGCACATGACAAAACAAAATGATTAAAATTAACAATAAATAAAGGGTGTAAATAGACCCTTAACGAAGCCGAAAGGCACTTGTTCTCCGCGTCTTTGCGATATTTTTTTTGTTCTAGACCGTACCTGGGAACGGTTAGTCTAGTTACGGAGATATTGGGGGTCAAAGTTTTTTTTCAATATATGTTTTTAATGTAAGATTTTTACTTTAAAAACGTCCACGACCCCCTTTCTATTCAATCCATCCATCAGCACAACGCTTTGGGTGCGTTCCATCGAGTCCTACTGTAAAACGTAATTTTTCACCCCAAAAAAAAGTTGTTTCCCAGTTTGTTTTTGCGTAAAGTTACTTAGATGAACAAAATGCTTGGTTGACGGCTTCGTGAAGGGTCTGGTTACACCCTTTATAAAAAGTAAACACAAGAAAAGCTTAAAAATAAGACTTACATTAAACTAAAATTACTCCTGTACTAGGCCAAAAGGCCCTACCTCAGCATAGTGCTGATTTACTCCTTTTTCTTTCGTATCCATTCCTCACACAATCCGTTCATCTCTTCTTTGGTCTTCCTCTTCGTCTCCATCCATTAGCATTTTACTCATTGCTCTTTTAGCCACAGTCCATACCAAGGGACTCATCATATGTCCATGCCAAGAGGGACAAAAAACACAGATAGAAAAAGAATGTTTAGTAGTCCTTGTAGGTGTAAACGGACTTCACGAAGTCGTCAACCAAGCATTCTGTACATCAAATCAAGTAATTCTGCGCAAAAATCATTGCTGGGAAACGACTTTTTTTTGGGGTAAAAAAATCACCTTTCACGGTGGAACTCAATGCAACGCACTCAAAACATTGCGCAGATGGAAGCATCGAATAATACCGGGGTCGTGGAGGTATTTTAGGTAAAGTAAAAAAAAAAAAACTTATGAAAAAGTGGGATCTTTGACCTCCAATATCTCCGTAACTAGAAGATTTCCAGGTATGGTCTACAACTCTAGAAAAATAAAATATCGCAAGTGCCTTTTGGCTTCATTAAGGGTTATACGAGTATTTACACCCATTATAATTTATTGTGTTGATGTGTCAGAATGCTAAATCGTCTTTTTACCTACCTACATAATTTAAACGTGGTATTGAATGCCCGTACGAAACTTAAAAATATTCCACGCGGCAATACAAAGGGAATCATTTGGCTTTACCTTATCTTATCTGAACACTTTATATGCTTTTTGTCAAAATCGAATGATTTCAAATGTCAAACCCATTGAAAAAGTGAGAGTAATTTAGATAAATACTTTGCAGTGTCAATACCGTAAAAGTAAAAGTGCTGATAAAATGTTTCGAAATGCCAAGCAAATTATTCGTTTTTCAGTGGTAGAAAACACGATGAAAAGATGACAAGATGTGTTTATGTCTCAAATTATGTGGAGGGATACAAAAAGTAAAAATATATACTAAATCAGCAAACAAAACATTAAACATGGTAAATATCCCGTTTCGAGTATTAATAATAAAGATACTAAATCATTCGGTTAGTGAGCAAAGTTCTCTATTATACTAGTACCGAGAATTCGACTATTCTGGAGCAGTTTCACACAATTCCCCTTTGATGAGGCTTCCAAATGTCTTAATCCAACGGGCGGATCTTACAAAGTCTGTAGAAGGATACAATTCAAAATTATTTCGAGGAAATACACGTATTTGTTACAGATGTAAATAAGTAACTGAAATAAAAAGAACGTCTGTATTTACTACAAATACAGTCAGCAACAGCAGTCGATTACATTTCTCATCATATCTGTTATTTGCGATGATTTGGGGAAGCCTGTTGGAAATAGGCCTCCCCGAACCGTCACCACATCGGCCGGTCCTGTGGTACGACCGCTTCCAGTGAATTCCCGTGACTTTCGCCTAGTAATCGGTTCATCTTGCGGGCAGGGTGGGCACATTGTTTGAAAAACGGATGGCCGATGCCTACGATGGAGCTGGAAGGTTCTGGAGTGGCGACCACGTATAGGAAGGCGCAGATTTGCTTAGTCTTCCACTTTTCATCTAAAGCCATACTCCGTTATTCTATGCCCTGTTTTTCAGCATTTAATTTTTATTGTTTATCGACTTTTGTTGCTGACCGTACAAAAAAAGAAGAAAATAAAAAAATAAAAGTTTTAAGTTGCTCATACTAATAAAAATGTTATTAGTATTATTTAAGTTAAAGAATTTGTCTATGTGTCTTTGTTACCTGAAATAAATGGATTATTATTATTTATTGTTAAAAGCCCACAGCTCTTCTTTTGCTTCGCGGAAAAACATAAGCAATAGACTGCTGTTTTTGGGTTAATTTGTAGGGAGTTACCAGAGCAGAATATAATTGCACGTGTACCAATAACGTACACGATTTTCCTTAGGAGATTTCCTGTCTACGCCTAAAAATAAATAACCAATACGAATATATCAAACACTTTTTGAATTAAGTTTGACGTCATATATTTCAATTTCTTAATGGGAAATTATTAATCGGGCGAATAAAAATTTAATTGGCTTCCAATATACTGAATGGGCGACTATTGTACCAAGTAAGTAACTATTTATTCGGTCATTGCGGCAAGGAGAATATAGGAAGCAAGAGCGAGCGAAGGCTGAGAGAGACTTGGGGCACCCCGATTCGCACAGGTTAGGTTCACGAAGGGGATTCCGGGGTCTTAGTTCGCTCACTTCGCTCGCTCACTAGACCCCACCATCCCCTTCGTGTTAGGTTACATTAAACCCTGCAAACTGAAGTAGGAGCCCCGCGCAGCGGGGCTACGTCGACTACGCCTTATCTACAATCTAGTGGTTAATAACCTTGTTTTAAGTTTTTTTCTGGAGTCCTTAAATAATCACACTACACACTACTTCACTGTAGCTGCCAACCTATTTATTATATTTGCTATCCATTTTAATTATTTTTAAAACCCTAAATCAGATTAGTTTGTCGCCGCGTTAAATACATGCCTTTCTTAATTATCTAAGAAGACAGTAAGAAAATAACGACGAAAATAAATAATGTTGGAATGGACATTCATTAATTTCATTTTGCTATTTTGCATTGTGCTATTGGATTTTAAACTTTCGACGCTGAGTGGAATGTCTTTTAGGAATTAAAAAATTCCAAAGTCCACTACAAACGAAGGCACCAATACTCTTCCAATCAAGAAAATTGTCTTGATTCATTCCTTCACGTTTGTGACTTCTTCAGTTTCAATAAACAATAGAATATTTCTGGAACCTCATGTTAATAGCCAAGTTTGTGTAACAATGAAGTAATGCGATATTTAATATTACTTCTTGTGATCCATCTCTTTGGTTCGTTAATGAATTTAAAACGTTTTAACATCTTCAACAAACCTGAAAATAGCGGTTATGTGCAGCAAAAAATTGGCAATTATATTATCACGGGAGAATCCACTAAGAGGAGGATAGATTCTCTTGTCTAAGAAAAAATCTGCTGCTGCTTGATTGAAACCAATTATTTTCTGAGAACAACACGTAGTTTCATAACGACTACAAATCCAGATTATTCCAGGCCCTCGAACAACACGTCTATAAAAATATGACGCACTTCTGAACACAGATATGTATCTTAGTTAATATGAATCTGGAACGTGTTACGTGGCCACTCTATTAACGTGACATCGACCACAAAGGGATGTGACATCGTAACCACGCCCCCGACCGCAGCCTTGAGGATGGCAGATCAGATGGCTATAACTGGATCCGGTGTATTTTTAGATCTTTGTGTTATTTGTATCAGGTGCTCACGTGTTGTTACCATTTGTTTATTGATTGTTGGAGTTCTCAGATTTCTGCGAAACTTGGAATGTTGTTTTATTGGTGAAATTATGATATTATAATGATGATATTATACAGTCTGTTTTACTGAAAATTAGATGATTCATATGCATACTTAGTAGGGATAACTGTACCTATGCCTTGTTTATTTCAGTCACTCGCAATTTCTTTTGATTCAGACTAATATTGGTAAGCTCACGGAATAGATATCTGTGCTTTTAATACATAGAATAGATGGTTACCGATAGAAATATTAGGTACTGATCAGGAGCCTTTGCAGTCTGACATTCTTGGTCAAACACTCCATTGGCTTAAATACCAAATAGCTCCCTAACTTAACATATTTCATACACAGTTCTGTGTTATTTCTGTAATACAGACGAAACGATCCATCGATATCGTCCCACGCAATACCAACCAATCAATTTAAAAAGCGTCTAAATAATGTACAAACATATTAAGGCGTGTGTTGACTTCAAATTCATTTACACTTACTTACTAGTATCACGCGACTCTTTAATTGGAAGTTTCAACGTTATTTCTTGTTGACTTCGGCTGACGTATTCACATAAGTGTCAAACTGTTAATGAATTGGGTACGTGAATTACCCACCCACATGATTTAGAGACGCAAGCAATTTGCAGTGCGGTGCAGTGACGTCAATCAGAAACGCATGTCTGCCTGTATTGTAATCCTTATCGTTTGGTGTTACGTTCTGAGGACCCTACGTTGTGGCCGTAGTAACCCAGGTTCGAATCCTGGTCACGGCAGTGTTCAACACTGTCATGGCGGAATGCTCCGCCGCTCAGATATGCATCTGTTATCGAGGAATGTGTACAAAAACATAACGAACTTGTTTGATTGAGAGAAACTCTATAATTAAGAAGCTAGCTTTAATGAATGAAGCTTGATATTTTTCCTGAATTTAATCCGATGTGCTGGGGCCGATTCAAAGAGCATTTTCTTGTACAATTTCTTTCCTATTCACATAGGACATGGTACCTTTATGTTCATAACCGATTTATCTGTCATATTATGTATCTATTTTTGCTATGGTTCTTTTGCAGTCACTCCCGAAACGTTCTGGAAGCCTTCTCTATTATCCTATGGCATAAATAAAAGGATTGAGGCAATTTAAAACACGCTTATATTTTTATGTTACGAAAAAAATACAGCTATTCTGTTTCAAGTAATTTATTCTGAGGCCCCTCGTGATGGCTCAATAAACGTAAATCCTGAAAACAAATTGTAAAATAAAATTAAGTCCAAAAGTCAACATTTGTTAACGCGATAAAGGCGGGTGCAGATTGGCGCAGATTAATATTAATCCTATTTAATACCCGCGTCTACTACCTGCTTTATGAATGGCAAACATAATGTTATCTTTGATAAACAAAAAGTAATTATGATTCATGAACGAAAGTGACGTTAGTAAGTAGTCATTATGGAAAGCGCCATAAAAGATGGATACTCAGATTAGACATTTTTATAGCGTATTATGTAGAAAATATAGCTGTAAAATATGCGAGGTACTAAACATATCGTTAATATTTTATTTTAATGACCGGTGAGGCGAGTAAAATTATTATCAGCTTTCCCCCTTATAAAAGACTGCGAAAAACACCTGGATTAGGGACGCACAGAACCGTGAAGTGTGGCATAAAAAAGGGGAGGCCAATACCCAGCTGTGGGTGATTCCGGGCTGATATAATGATGATGATAATGAAAGGCTACGAAAAGGTTTTCACGCTCCATAGTGAAAAGCACATTTGGTCAGTCAATCTTGTGCGTAGTTTTTAAGTAGAAGCGAAGTATTTATTTACGTGGGTACACTTTAATCATTTATTTTCCTTTGTTTATAATTTAACAAATCATTTACATTTACAAAATATAAAAAAATTGTAGCCCACCGGTATCGGAAACAGAGTCCAAGCGGTCAGGGCTCCAGAGAGACCTCCTAACAATACGAGCCGTGTCCAGGCGTACCGCTTTCTGAATCAAGCCCTTGATCCAGCTGCCTAACGAGAGCCTCCTCAGCTCCTCGGCTATTGGCAATTAAGCCATGGGCTGATACAACTATCGGCACAATGATTGTTAATCATTTTATTATTATCTATGTGTATCAACAATAACGCTATGAATTCCATTCAGTAGCAAAAGTTACTGAACATTTCCACAGGAAATGCTTCAATGTGAAGTTAATTTCGTAGAAAATAGTTATCACCAGTCATAATACTGTATTTAGATAAGAAAATCAATAAGGATACAGACGTCGTTATTAACTAAATGCTTGACGCTATAAGTACTTCACTTATATTAAGTAGATACTTAACCTAATTAATATAACGTATGCCTGCTTTGTCACGTACCATTTGTTTATTTTATTTAGGGCTGTTATTTCATTTTCTTAGCTACTAGGCTTTTTGGCTTCCAGTCTAACCGGGAGCAATTTTACACGGACTGCCCTATCTGACTTCAAAAACCCTATAACTGGGTACCTTGCCTTACCATGATACCCATTGGAATTATTAACTAAAGAATAATAAATGATAGTTTGATAAGTTATTTTCTATACAATTACTCTCAAAACTGGCATTACTGCCTCGTTGGTCTAGCGGTCGCAAGCGCGACTGCTGAGCATGAGGTCCTAGGTTCGATTCCCGGGTCGGGCAAAGTGTTATTGGGTTTTTCCTTCAGGAGTTTCTCTGTAGCAGCCACGGAGTCTAAAATTTGTGCCTGGTTGATGGTAATAATCTTACCCGCTATAAGATGGGACTTTAAACATAACTGGCGAAATGTGGGTGTACTTTAAGGTACACCTCTGCCTAACCCTTCGGGGATTACAGGCGTGATGTTGTGTTATGTTACTCTCAAAACGCAATGTTACTCAGATTAAGTTATCGGATTGGTGAAAAATCAGCCCTCAATACTTTTACTTTCATAATAAAAGACGAGTATCGACCCATTCAATGTGGACGTGATAAAAATAGCCCCGAATAAGGCCTTAATGAGGCTTTTCAAGTCACGTAGACATAATTACAGTGGAAAAATTCTTGGCACTGAAATGGGATGGAATGGAAAGCACTCGAGATAAGTAAGACATTATTTTGAAGCGCACTGGAAAGGTCGAAAATAAATCGTATCTTACGTACTTTATTTACCTTGTCAAATATCAAATTATTTATTATTTATTCAGTAGTACACATACATTTTATTCATTTAAGTGGGTGCCAACATAAACTCATTAGAGGAATGTTACCAACATTTTATATTTATCAGGAATAAATGAGCAGTCACATATCATAGGCACGCTTTTTTAACGATCAGTGGTCGTAGTCTGTGTTGCCACATATCCCTTTGCATAAAAAAATGAATCATTATTCATCTTGGCTTAATAGGCCAAGATGAATAATGATTCATTTTTCAATTTCATTCATAAAGCCTTTTTAATTACGAATAAAATTTAAAAAAGTAATTTCTTTTGTAACGAATTTTTTTCGATTTAATCAAAATTGTAAATGTAACCGTTTCATTTTACCTGAACATAATCTGATTTTATAAGCTCTTTTGAATGCTTTTCAAGTTATTTGTTTCAGTTGTAGGTAGGTATAGTTTTTTAACAACCGTACTGCGATCGCCATACAGCCTGCCAACCGTGGCGATTATGGCAAAACCCCCCCTTTGGGGGAGGCCTAAGCCCAGCAGTGGACGTCTTTCGGCTGAAATGATGATGATGATGATAGCTGGAGAGTTAGGTACCATTGCTTTGAGGGAATTTTTTTTTTGGTATTTTAAGACCGAATTTCAAGAATGTGCTTTCTAATAGCGTAATATAGGAAAAATTGACCGTTTGAATCAATAAACATGCTATATTAAGAATCGCCAAGACCACAACAGATATCATGTATTCAAACGTGGACATAACTTAACACAATTTAAGCGAACGCGACCGAAACGATAATACTATTTTATGAACAAAGCCATTGTTTCTTGAGTCGTATCGTAACTAACAATTTTTTACTGTAGGAAATTTCCATGCGAAACACCTAATCGAATCGAGTGAGGCTAATGCAGGTAGGTATACTAGGTACGCCTGTAACTGTAAGTTTCCATATTGTGCTGTTGTTAAAATATTAAGTGCGGTTTTTTATGACGACGAATGTTCCGTAGGATTATATTAGGTGTGCGTGATTCGTTGCTGAAAATTAACCGTTGTTTTGAGTTATGTGATTGTCGCTTTTGGTATTTGGTACTTTTTGTTTTTCATGCGATCTATATAACTTTGTAGAAATACCGAGTAATGCGTCTTGATCACGATCAATTAAAGTAGAACGCAGTAAGATTATACGCATGACTCTCTTTAATTGATAAAACGTCTGAAACCGTAATTTCATAATGATTTCAGACGTTTTGGATCGAATAAAAAAGTCTTTCTGTGAACTCTATAAGTCGTTTAATAACTTATTTATTTGATTACGCACAAACAAATTCTCAAAACAATAAAATTCCTAATCTTAATCTCACGTTAAATTATGAGTAAGTAGGTTATTAGTTATTTTCCTTGAAATTAATTTCATAATCGTTATCAGAATCCAGTATCGCATTCTGAAACATTATAAAGTTTTTATTTGCTTTTAATTTCCTCAACACTTAAATACGTTGATGGCAACACCGCTGTTGCGATTCAGGGGAATTCTAGAATATGAAAACGATTTTAATATCACCTCTTTATTAGCTTATCACATTTCCTTGAATGATGTTGTTGAGACTTATGAGTACCTATTTCCTATTTCCAGTCCTTCAAAAACCTTATCTGAATTACAGACACACCTCTGCTTACCTCTTCAGGGAAAACAGGCAATTTCAAATAATATTAACGTAACGTAGTTCGCGGTTAAATAATAACAGCCGCTCTGGTCAATTTTCAGGTTAAGCTGCGCTTGCCCAGGTTGATCCATGGATGGGTGACCACTCATGACATGAGTTTCCTCCGTACCTCAGAAAGCACGCTAAGCCATTGGTCACGGCTGAAAATTGTAGGTCTCTCACAGTCGTTAAGTAGTCAATGTACCGAAAGTCTGACAACCAATTTTACCAAGGGGTATCGCATTACCCAGTACTAACTGGGTTGTGGAGGTCACACAGGCAGTCGCTCTATGTAAAATACTGGTATTCAGCTGCATTCGGTTAGACTGGAAGCTGACCCCAAGATAGTTGGGAAAAGGCTAGCCAGGTGATGATAATGATGTTACATACATGTAATGTAACATAATGTAAATAGTAACTTTATAATAACATAACATGTGAATTTTGAAAAGGACCCCTAAAACTCCATCGAACTACTCTAATTCAATTAGCAAACCGTAAAAGTGCGGTATATGGTAATAAATCATTCTCTAATAGATCGGTAACGGAAAATATCGACCGATACTGCTGTCTAACTAGTCTCGTGATCATTAACAAGATGGCTGTGTACTACAATGTGACCTTAACTGTCAAATAAGTGCTGAAAGCAAATATTTGTGCTAAAAGCTAATGTTTGTGCTAAAAGCTAATGTTTACGATGTTTAGAGTTAGCTTACTAATTAAAAATGTGAGGATAGGAAATTTTCTTAAAGTGTTTACGTTTTTTCGTTTGTTTATGTTTTAGAATACCTCTCTTTTAGATTTGATGGGCAGGGTCAAAAATAGTTATAAGTGTGTACGAATCATTCTCCCTATGGTAATTTACTATTTTTAATTTACTTTACTTTCCCCCCTTATGAACCCCTTATGAACTCAACCATGATTGTATATTTTGCATGCCTTACGGTAGAATCACATGAAAAATGTAAATTTTATAATACCATTGTAACAGTGTTTTCTGCAAAAATAAATAATTTGATTTGATTTGATTACATTTCTTCTATTTTTGCTGTGACCCCATAAAATTAATATTTTACCACCCAAGTACATATTGCGGCGAGGCGCAACATCGAGAAAAGTGGAAGGAGTGGGGAAGGAGGTAGGACAGTTGAGACTAACAAAAAAGTGCACATTGTAGAATGCAATAAACTAGATATTGAGTAGGTTTATTTAGTACTCCCATATAGTAAACAAGTAAACACTTTTTATGGGCTATGATTCAACACACCACTAGTGATTTCAGATTTCAGTGCTACTGCGTAGTTAGCTAAGATTTTCATCAAGGTCTTGCGTATAAAGGGTGTAACAAGACCCTTAACGAAGCCGAAAGGTACTTGTTCGCCCCGTCATTGCGATCATTTTTTTGTTCTAGACTGTACCTGGGAACCTTCCAGTTACGGAGATATTGGGTTCGAACTATTTCACAAGTTTTTTTTTTAATACATGTTATTAACGTAAGATTTTTACAAACACCTCCACGACCGAACTATTCAATCCATCCATCAGCACAATGTTTTGAGTGCAGTTACATTGAGTCCTACCGTAAAACGTGATTTTTCACCCCAAAAAAAAAAGTCGCTCGGGAATAATTTTTGCGTAAAGTTACTTAGCTTGATGTACCTACATAATGCTTGGTTGACGGCTTCGTTAAGGGTCTTGTTACACCCTGTATGCTTCTAAACTTTTAGAGTCATGTTATAAGCACTCATTTTCACAGGAGAGTGTAATGATGTCAGTGCACGGGGTGAATTATATACTGACGTGTTCTTTTACAGCGGTGTGTCATAATTTAATGCTACAAATTAAATGAGCATCCTATATGATTACGCTGAAAGATAGTGATGAGGCCACGCGTAATATCCTTTATCTACTTTAAAAAATAACATAAACAACTGATAATGATAACACGCTATGTTAATCTCATTTAAAAAATGATAATATTAGGCGGGTTCTGCTCATACGACATTGAGTATAAACACAGTGAAGCATGGCTTCTAGAAAGATTAAATAGTTTCATGCCGTTTATTGCGCCGTATTTTGAAATGCTATATGAATCGATCTTCAGAAACTGCGCACTACTATATTCAAGAACTAACTCTGAGTAATTAAACCACCTTTACCACAAGTAAGTGCTCAAGTATCAAAACGTTTTGTCTAAGAGCTATATTCGTGTCTGATTCTTAGTTTCAAAACTAATATTAAGTGTCTTCGCGTGTTAAACTATACTGTACAAACCGGTGCTCGAATTCTCATTATAATTCGTATGTTACAATTTCAAATTGAAAGGCAAAGTCGCGGTTACAACGCTAGTTACCTATAAAATCTTATCAATTAAGCACAGAAAAACAATCAAGGTTTAATTAAGTCCTATATTTCAAGTAGGTATAGTTATATTTACAATCTACGTGACATTCAACACGTCTATCGACCCGTAGTCCTCTACGTTCCACGTTGAACGTAGACGACGTCATAGTTTCCATACTTTGCACGCAGTTACGCAGGTTAGGTAGGAATTTGAAATTGCTAGTGTGTACCGTCGTAATGTCTTTTACGTTGACGTATAGGGAATTACGTGAACGTCAATATATTAATGAAAAGGAAAGGTTATGACTAATTTGTTTTTGTTTTGTTCTTTTGTTTACAAACAACTGAATTTTTTTAACATCCTTGTTAAACTAATTCGTTCTGCTATAGCGATGAGTGCTGGGGGAAGGTTATGACGTAATTTCCACGCTTCGATTTCTGAGTTAATTTATAGGTAAAAGTATCCACTGAGAAACAGACAGGTATGTCGGAAGATAGGTATATGATGTTAGCACCGTAGTCTCCGTAAATATGTCAATTTTCGCGTTTGTTTGGCATTTTCCGTTAATTACGCCATATTTTTCTATTCTTTTGAAGTGAAGGTAGATCTGTGATTCATGGGGTGTCGTAAGATTAATTTATCCATTCTATCGTCACAGTATCTTTGACGTTAGGGGAATTACGTGTAAGTTGTGCGTGAATGGAAAAGATCCTATGACTCCCAAGGTATCTATAATATAGTGTTGTTATTAGCATGATCTAATATCCTACACCACAGCTGAATATGAGCGTCCTAAGAGACTACTCCAAATGTTATTCGCGTGGGTTTCCAAAGAGAACACGCTAGGAAATTGTAACATGGGCGTTTCATCCTGTACTATCCGATATTTTTTTCTTATTAGTCTTTTACGACGCCCACAGATACAATATATATTTTCCATATAGGTTAGAAAAAGGTGTTATTATATTCCTTACTGCAGTGCGACAGCGCTGTGTTTGACCAATGAAGTTAGAAGAGGAACTAGACATCTGATATATTTTAGTTTAGCCTCGTTGGTCTAGTGGTCGCAAGCACGACTGCTGAGCATGAGGTCCTGGGTTCGATTCCCGGGTCGGGCAAAGTGTTATTGGGTTTTTCCATCACGAATTTCTCAGTAGTAGCCATGGAGTCTGGATTTGCACCCGGTTGATGGCAATAGGCTCGCCCACTATTACATGGGACTTAAACATAACAGGCGAAATGTTGGTGTACTATTAGATACACCTCTGCCTAACCCTTCGGGGATTACAGGCGTGATGTTATTATATGTTTAGTTTAATAAACGGATATTTCAAACCTTAATATCAATCTTTTGCACTGAACCTACTCTCGAGAGTTCCTTGTTGTCACAGTAATTTGCAATGAACGTGACAATTTTCACATCACGCCTTTGGCGTCTTCCCGTAAAAAGCACGATAATTTTCCGCAGATAGGTATCTACTCTATACACGGTGTGGAAAGATCGATTGTTACTTGTTAGTGATGTGCTAATTTTTCCCGTTTTGTCGTCACCTTATAAATCGTCACAAATGACTTACGTTAGGAAAATACGTGTGCGTAGTAAGTAGGTAATCAGAAAGGATTTTACATTGCTATTGTTTAGTGCCCTAGTAAACGTATCTGCAGTTCCGGGAAAATTAAAATGTTATGCGTAATCTATGCAGACATTACACATCTTGTTCATTTTCAAACATTTTTTTTTCCATTGTGAGTACATCACTAAGATAGCAACGGTAGGGTTAAGCCCATCATCTCTTACAGTACGCGTCTTCTAAGAGCGTTGCATTTTGGTGTCGCGTAGTGTATTAGTTAGACAACGTTTACCGGAAAATAGAGCAAGAGACTAATTCAGGAAAAGTAACACTTTCTTCTTAGAATTATTATTAAGTCTTTTTAACTATTTATAGATTGTTTTAAACTGTCATGGTCACTAACATTATCATTAACACTAAAAACGGGATATTTACTATGTCTAAATGTTTTTTTTTTTTTTATATTACTTTGTATAGAAATATTTAAAAATGTAAACAATATGTATAGAAAATAAATAAAGGATCTATAGAGTGTAGTAATCAACATACTAAGAGCAGTAAGCACACTCGATGTCTGGCTTCATAATAAATCTGTGTGGTTCGGTGTTTGCACCGTCAAAGTCAACGTTTATTCCAGCTTTGACACTCGCATCCACTTATAAAAATGGTGCATTAATAGTGATGTACCTATTATAGTGAAAATGTCTTATCTTCCAGTTCTTATGGAAACCTTTATACATTATACCTAGTAGGTAAAGTACCTGCTTAATTACATGGGTAGATGTAAAAGCTTGTTAATGGAACATCTCAGCGTTGTTACCCTGATTTCTCACTTATAAGGCCTAACGCGCACTGCCTTGCGTTTTTTTAACGCAGATCTTGTGAAGTGCGGAGTGTCATAGAAGTGCGCGCACTGCGGTGAAATAAACGCATGCGGTAAAGTCATCGTAGGCCTCCCGCTGCAAATTTGTATATCGTTATATCTCACGAAAAAGAAGCCCTTCATTGGCCTTAAGGTCGTCAAGGGATGTACCCAATACCGTTTTGGTACCTTTTTTTACGTAATAATTATACGCAGAAAGTGACTTTTGCATGGTAGTCCATAACGATGAAGTGTGTGCACCACAGCTGGAGTTCGAATTACAAATCGTGCGTTTTTTTTAGCCGCAGTGCGCGGCCCCATAGATCACCGCAAGGCAATACGCGTTAGGCCTAAATTGACTGCACTAGACTTAATGGCGACTAGCGATCGACCAGTGTTGCCTCTTTAAAAATACATACAGGTTATCTATAGGGTCAATGCTCATAGCAACTAGGGCAATCGATCTAGTCACCGTGTCTCCCAGCCGCGAAATAAAGGCTCACTCAATAAGGTTTCGATGCAGCCCTATAAATGTTGGAAAACTTTTTCCTGTTTCTTCGTAACGGAAAATTTCATTCAGTCTAAAATAAGTAAGAAAATGTTTTGTTTACTTACTTGGAAAATTTTCGAAGCAGAAAATTGAAAATATTAAATTAATATTTTGAATGTTTGCAGGTGTACCCAAATAACGCTAAATTCACAATGTGAATATGTTCCTAGTTATAATATTTTTTCAACAAACTATCTTCATGAATACCAACCACGTTTAGGCTGATTGGTAATCGCTGAAAAGGAATTCTACAGGGTGTAAACAGACCCTTCACATACCCGTAAACCAAGCTTTCTGTACATCACACTAAGTAACTTTACGCAAAAATTATTGCTGGGAATCGACTTTTGTTTTTGGGGTATTAAGTCACGTTTTAAGGTAGGACTCGGTGGAAAGCATTGTGCTGATGGATGGATTGAATAGTACGGGGGTCGTGGAGGTGTGTACAGTAAAAATCTTAAATTAAAAATATGTATTTAAAAAAAAACTTTGAAAAAGTTGGAACTTTGACTTGGTTCCCAGGTATGGTCTAGAACAAAAAAAATATCGCAAAGACGGGGAGAACAAGTGCCTTTCGTTTATGTTAAGGGTCTATTTACACCCTTTATATAACGAAATACCAGTGATATCTCTGTCTGACTGCCTCGTTGGTATATTAGTCGCAGACGTGACTGCTTAGCATGAAGTCTTGGGTTTGATTTCGAAGTTGGGCAAAGTGTTATTGGGTTTTCCGTCAGGAATTTCAGCCATGGAGTCCCGGTTTGTGCCCGACTTATCTTAAACATAATTGGTGAAATATGGGCGTACTATTTGGCGCAGCCGTGAGACACACAAATACTATCTTCGTTTTGTTAGATTTACGTTTTTTTTAATTTCTGTTTAATGTTGTGTGCACATGAGGAGCTCGTGCCTAAATAATAACAGCCGCACGGGTCGAACTTCAAGGTAAGGCAGTGCTTGCCGTTGGTGCCGGCTGTCATTTATAGATCTTTTACAGTATTTACGAGTGGTCAGAAGCCCGAAAGTCTGACAACCAGTCTTACCAAGGACTATCGTATTACCCAGTTCCTGTGTTGTGGTCAGATAAGCAGTCGCTCCATGTAAAATAGTCTTGTGCCTGCTCGGTCATTTTTAAGATCGCTCCGTACTAGTTCATTTCGGACAGTGAACTAGTTCATTCTATTAGTTCTAACAGCTCTATTCGGTCTTCGCTCTCGGTCAGCATTTCCATAGAGCGAACACAGCGCGGTCCATGGACCACGGAGCAAATTAATACGGTCTCTGTCAAACAATCAGTTTCTGTACGAGTACGAAAAGAGATGTTTGACCTAATAGACCGATTACAAGTCAGCGTTCGGAAACGTTTCTTTTAGTACAGTGCGAAGATACGGCTCCTACTCGTTCATCGTTCACGAACTACACAAGACTAATGTAAAATACTGGTACTCAGCTACGTCCGCGGTAAGACTGAAATTCAACCTTTTAATATAGTTTGTGAAAAGGCTAGGCAGATTGGTTGTTATGTGCACATGTGGCATGTGCCAAATAAACATGTTTTCTGTCTTTTTTCCTTTACACCTCTGCCTAACCCTTCGGAGTCTACAGGCGTGAAATTTTGTTTGTTGTCTACATTTAGAAAACCTAAATCTAGCCATCGCTTCAGACTGCCACGCTTCACTAGGTACACACTTGTTTACTAATTTAAAACAGCGTTCCAAACCAATTCGTTCCGATGCGTCGCTCCTTTGAATTGAATTACATAACACAAACTGCGACGCAAAAAGAGCACCAAGCCTTGAAGTAACATTATACGACATGATATAATGGATGCGCAGGTTCCCATACATTATGTAATGTTTTACAGCCATCATACTAGCCATTACACTGACTAGTTATTAATATACCCATTGGTGAGCCACAATTAGTTGTATCTACTTCAATGAGGATTTCAAGGTTATGATTCTGAATCATTATGTTGTGATAGATTTGCAGAGCAGGTAAATGCAATTAGATGAATAATAAGGCCTTTGAAATCATATTCCTCAATGTTAATAAGGCATAACAATATTTAAAGTTCGTTTCTGTAATGACATCTAAGTCAGACTACCCCACCCTATTTTAAATCTGTCTTCCTTATCGTGCCTATCCACCCTTTTCAAATTTACTACTACTTTCTACAGTCTGACTGCCGCGTTGGTCTGGTGGTCGCAAGCACGACTGATGAGCATGAGGTCCTAGGTTCGATTCCCGGGTCGGGCAAAGTGTTATTGGGTTTTTCCAGCAGGATTTTCGCAGTAGCAGCCACGGAGTTTGGATTTGCAGCCGGTTGATGGCGTTTGTCTCGCCCCTTATTACATGGGACTTAAAAATAACTGGTGAAATGTGGGGTGTACTATTAGGTACATCTTTGCCTAGCCCTGCGGGGATTACAGGCATGATGTTATGCTATTTTTCTGCAGAATAGATTGCCTTCTATGAGCAAAAGATCGTCATAACGAAACCTACTACCATTTCTGTTGTTGTTACGTTGTTGTCATAAACAGGCATTCCCAGTAAATACAACGTAACACCTACACACATAGCATACTTGCAAACTGACAAACTGTCTCTTTTGTGGAGAATTTATCAATCTCTTTAGCGTGTCTATTGTCATTTAAATCTTACAACACTCTCCGAAAAATAAATCGACCTGTTATCCGACCTCTAAAACAAACAAAAAACAAGAGATCGTCAAAACAAAAGAGCTACTTAAAATTTTTTTAATTGAGTAACATGAGTTGTTAATCATACTAGCACGTGTGTATCTTGCTTAAAGCGACTGTATCTCAGAAATTCAGGCTAGGCTAAAGTGTAGCCTGTGGCAGTCGGATACAACGAGAGTGAATAAATTGAGTCGTGGAGGCGCCGGTAAAAAGTGGATGGAGCTGGGTCATATTTAAATGGCGCCATGGTTTTTTTCCTTAAGGAAATATTTAATAACCTAAGACTAGTGGCGCCGTAATGTATTAATTTACTTCTAGCAGGTAACTAGCTTATATATGTACAACATTATTTTTAGTTTATGCGAAACCTGAATATAGTTTGTTCAGAGTAACTGAATCGATTCCAATAATTTTTAAACCATGTTATATTTTGTCCCAAAAATGTTTAAAAAGGTTACAAGTTGGACACCGAGCGACACTAAGTACCTATCGCAATCATTTAGGTACCTACTGCCAAATTATTATTATCAATGAGCTCAAGATGACGCTGGAGGCGCGCGCGCGGCTGCGCCGCGCCGCGATCACGTTTTTGAGCGGACAACCCGGTAACAGAACAAGCTTATAACTTTGTGATTTTACATGATACAGTTTTGAAATTTTGTACATAGATTCTTTACATGAAAATACTAGACACGTGTTTCAGGTTTCGCATATACTAAAACTAATTTTGTAAATGAAAATGCTAAAACAGACCCACAGTTAATTAGAAAAGGCGACGAAATTGCATGTTTTGGGTGTTAGAAAAAGCACACTGCTTCGGGACTACGATTTTTACGGTACGGTTGTTTTTTACGGTTCAGCCTAACTGAACTCAGTTGAACTCGACCCATCGCAGTCCACTGCTGGCCATAAACCTCTCCCAAACTGTGCCATAATAACCTGTCCACTGCCCTTTGCATTCAGTTTCTCCCACACCTAGCAGTTAGATGAATCGACTATCGTAAGGTAAGCACCAAACTATGTACCAAATCAGCCAGATTCTAACTGGTTAAGTATATAGTTTGGTCATCATCATCATCATCATTTCAGCCGAAAGACGTCCACTGCTGGACATAGGCCTCCCCCAAGTGTCGCCACATTGACCGGTCCCGTGCTTCTCGCATCCAGCGGATCCCTGCAACCTTTATGAGGTCATCGGTCCACCTAGTGGGAGGCCTTCCAACGCAGCGTCTTCCAGTTCGCGGTCGCCACTCCAGAACTTTTCGGCCCCATCGGCCATCTGTTCTGCGAGCAATGTGCCCTGCCCACTGCCACTTAAGTTTGGCTATTCTTCGGGTTACGTCGGTAACCTTGGTTCTCTTGCGGATCTCCTCATTTCTGATTTGATCACGCAAGGAAACTCCGAGCATAGCCCTCTCCATTGCCCTTTGGGTGACTTTCAGCCTTCTGATGAGGCCCATTGTGAGCGACCACGTTTCGGTCCCGTATGTAATCACTGGCAACACACACTGGTCATAGACTTTCGTCTTGAGACACTGCGGTAAGTTGGACGAGAAGATACCACGCAACTTCCCGAACGCTGCCCAGCCGAGTCGGATTCGACGATTGACCTCTTTCTCGAAGTTAGACCTACCTAACTGGACCGTTTGTCCCAGGTAGACATAATCGTCTACAACTAGTATCGTATAGTTTGGTACTTACTATTAATTTCGAATATTCTCGAATGCTCACGCGACTTGATTAGTCTTATCTCAACAAATTTGTCTCACGTGAAGTGTAGCAGATATGACCTACATACTTGAATGTTATCATGGTAATACTCGGTGCTTTAAATCTTGACATAATCATCCAATTCATCATTCAAATAAATCCATTTTTCACTGAAAGATGTTTATGTTATGTAAAGATACAGTCAATGATTGATGGGTGCACATTCCAGATACTTTCCGGAAGTCTGGTAAGAAGATAACTTTTCTGGTTAGATACAGATTTTATTTGTGTTTTCAAAGAAAGAAAGAAAGAAAGAAAATACATTTATTTTGCACATGCCACAAGTGCACACAATATAAAACAAAAAAAAAAAATAATTAAGAAGACTTGGCATTTTTTTTTTTGTTATCTTTAACTGTCCCACTCCTGGGCAAAAGGCTCCGCGTATTCCTTCCACTTTGTTCGATGCTGCGCCTCTTTTCGGCGAAGAGAGAGTGAGATTTATAATGTTATATTTCAACAAGTTCTAGGTTACTTAATTACATCACGGGTCCCCAAAAATATTGTGTAAATAAATACCCGTTTATATTATTTAAACAAAAAGTTAAACAAATAAAACTATCGTATTTATTCACAAAAAGCAAATACCAAAAAGCCTGAACCAACAAGGTTTTATCTGAAACTGAAATAAGCAAGCAGAACAAGTCTACAGCCAGCATTATCGACTGTTTGTTTTGTTTTACATGTTTACAGTCAACAAACCTGCTTTTATTTACAAAGAGCCGTCATAATATGTAATTTTCACATAACGTCCGCCCGGACGCGTCCTAGGACAACTTGTGACGTCACGGCTCGAGGTCGGTGACCTCAGCTGACTTGCGCATTTTGACAGATCGAACGGAAAATTACCGGGCGGTTGGAGCTCGGAAAAATGTATAGGTACTACGTATGAAACGAGCGTTTTATTAGCGAAGCGCTCGTGCGTGACTGAAATTCATACTGCAATTACATGGTTCCTGCAAAAATACTTTTTATAGCTTTTTAGAAGTAGAAAATTACGGAAGGAGAATTTTCAGGGAGATTATAAATCTTGCTCATTAATAAATACTAACATAAAGGGTGTAAATAGACCCTTAACACAACCGAAAGGTACTTGATCTCCCTGTCTTTGCGATATTTTTTTTTGTTCTAGACCATACCTGGGAACCTTCTAGTTACTTAAAGAAATTGGGGGTCAAAGTTCCAACTTTTTCACAACTTTTTTTTTTAAATGCATGGTTTTAATGGAAGATTTTTGCTTTACACACCTCCACGACCCCCATACTATTCAATCCATCCATCAGTACAATGCTTTGAGTGCTTTCCATCGAGCCCTACCGTAAAACGTGATTTTTCAGCCCAAAAAAAAAGTCGATTCCCAGCAATAATTTTTGCGTAAAGTTACTTACTTGTATAACAGCAGTTTACACAGAGTTTTATAATGTTTGGGCAGGATTATTAAAGTTACTTTTATTTTAAAAAAACAAGCGTTTTACATAAGAAACACATTTCACATCGTCATAACGAGCGAAAAGTTTTCTTTTCAAACCCTCTTTACGTATTTTTTCCTCGAAATCTTACAAATTTAATTTTCCACTGATCACTTTCTAATTAGTTCACTGGTGCTCCACAGAGAACATAATGAGGTAATTAAAGGAGGCTTATCTTTGAAGATCAACAAATCCAGGTCTATCTTTAAGCATCCTGTAAAGCCGGCTTAGTTCTAAAAGCCTCATGGTTCAACATACCACAAGTTATCGATCGAGCTACCAGGCTTTTAGCTAAATGGGTTCGTTCAGTCTCTATCACAGATATCTGTCCTTTCGCACAGGTATATAGTAACCCCAATTTATATAATTAAAGTTAATGAACTGGGGTCACACTGGGGAACATTAATTAATTAGGTTTCAGGAAGGTAACGTTTCGGACGGCAGAAAGTGATGGGTTTAACGACCTCCTTTGGTTACCATGTAAGATGGTGGAAAGTTTACAAGATTATCAAGATATAGTTTTAACGGAACTATCTGAAACAGAAGTGGAAATTCGACCGCTATCTTTGAAAAAGAAAATTTTAAATATGGAATGGAAGAAAAAATCGATTTTATAAGATAGATTCATTCTGTAGAATTATCTACGTTCACAGCATCCAATCAACCATCTTAGTACTTTTCAAGCGACGGGTACAATTGACCTTTAAAAATAGAAAGGCAGAAACATTTTCAGTGCAATAAAGCAATTCGTTACAGGGAATGCGAGAAACTCCTGATTGCCTGACCTTTTCCTGAAAATAGAACGGAACGCAATTTCAAACGTTCAAGTTTAAAATGAAAGTACTGACTGGTTTTATTTTGTTTTTCCTGAAAAAAAATTTTTTTTGTCTTTGTTATAGAAGTAGAAGAACATTCATTCGATAGCTTGCTGCAGATAGATAGGGATTTCCGTAGTTGCAAAATCATGACTTTTCGTCTTGAAATGAATTTTTTATTTCTAGAACATGTAGATTTTATGCTATTACGATAAAAATATTGGGTTATTTCCTTTATTAGCGAGATATGGATTAGCGATGCAGCGTGTTATCTTGATAAATCACCATGTGATGGGGTTTTTTCACAGGAAAATATTTGCCAACATAATCTATAAATAACATTGTTTGCCATGCATAGTATGCTCATACATTTATTCACAGCGTTTATACATACAAAACACCACTCTTATCATTCAAGTACACATAGATCATCGAAAGAGGAAAAATGATAACGCGCCGTGACAATCGATCGTCGCCATAGATATAATAATATGCGTTTAAATTACAAGTGTTGGATAACAATAATTGCAGACAGGTATTAGTTTCTGAAGATTTCCGGTTCAAGTTGTTTAAGGAAAATAAGTATTTATTTGCCAAGCGATTATGGCAGTATTGTATGGAAAAATCTTTGATTGTTGTGGTATACTATACAACATATTCAACGATAGACGTATACGAATTTACTACAGTATTTAAGTAATTTTTGCACTAACCAAGTGAAAAGAATGATCCGTTTTCCAGTAAAAAAATCCAAGACGGAGTTTCAGTGCACCTCTGCATTTTTGCGACACATCAGAAGCTCGTTTAGTTTTCAGAGAAATGTCGTACATCAGATTATATTAGTGGGATACGACATTTTTGTCCTGTCCCATGTTTAGGTAGCAAACATTGGATGTGTCGAATTTCCATGTTACATTGGGCCTTTGCTCTGAACAACATAATAATATGACAAATGAACTACGCTTGGCAGACAAATTGTTGTTTTCGCGTTATCATATCACGTTACTATTCGCAGCTTGCGAATACAAAATACATTGTTATATTGGGATCCTACAACAACATGGCAACGGAATATATACTATACGATGAGTAAACACCGTGTTTGTTGGCAAACACATTCACTAGGGCTTCGAGTTATGATGCGGAAGACGAACGCGCGAAAATAGCATGGAAAATGGCGCTAGACGATATTATTGTTGAATAATAGAATGGAATGGTGGAACATGTGTAAATTGTGAATGTTGAGTAGATATTATTTCTCTATAGCGAAATAAACCAACTATAAGGGGTTTTGCTTTTTAATCGTATTTAGTCATTTGATAGTTGGCAGCACGAAAAGTACGTTACAAAGTTCATAAAATTTCGCGCGTCAATTCGCGTGTTCAAGTTACTGAACTTGTGATCTAAAGTCCAAGTTAAGAATAATACTTTAAAGATAGAAGACCAAAGACACGATGGATGGACTGTGTGAACGATTATATGGATAGAAAGGAGGTGACTGCTGAGATCTTAACGGTGACTGTTGAGAAGTATGGAATTAGAAGACATGCTGTGCCGACCCCAAATAAATTGGGATAAGGGCAGGAGAATGTTGACGATGGTGATGAAATAGTATCTTAAATATCATAGCATCACATCAGTCTTTCCCAGAAGAATTAAGCAGAGGTGTACCAAAGAACACCCAAGTTTCGCCAGTACCGTTTAAGTTTAATGTAACAGGAGAGGAGCATGAAGACTGGGAAGATTGATCTGCTTCTGGAGGGAGGCTGGTTGGCTCACGTTAAATGGTCCACTTTAAGGACTAAGTGCGGAAACCGAAACCCTAACATAGAATAGGGGACGAGCTTATTGACATCAACCGGGCTCAAGTCCAGACTCCTGGCTGCGACTGAAAAAAACCTGAAAACTTTAATATCTTCACTTCCTGAAAACATTTTCAGCACGAACGAGCCTCCGTCAAAAGTATCTAAGTAATTATTATGTATTTCGGTCTGAACTTTGGTTGTTTTTGATCGTATTGAGCCAAGTCAGTAACCTGGCACGTTTCGCTAAGCTATGTCGTTTGTTGTTGATCTGATCTTTCATCCGTCAAAGTCTACGTGAACATTACTTGAAAATTTGCCAAGTTGTTAGTACTTCTTTTGGTATTGCTTCAGATAGCAAGACAAAAATATAACTTTTTTTTTTACCAAACTTACTTTCGATGGCTTTAGGTTTTTACAGTGTATTAATATAAATATTTACTTAAAAATACCAGGAGCTCATTACATAGAACGGTGTTCTTGTAAAGCGTGATCTAATGCGTGATGTTAATGAAATCTTCGGAATTTGATAAAGTTAACAACATCATTATTAAAAATAGGTAATGAGGATATCCATAGAGACTGATTCATTGTTAAGTTTTGCATACTATTGTAGCCCCTATTCTTGTAATAATAAAACTTAAGATCGAGTACCAGACAGATTTTTTTTGTTACATTAGTTAGTTGCTGCCTAGCAAGTACAGTTGGCAAAAGAGATAAGTAAAGACGAATTCTTTACCGATATTGTGTCCTACAATATCACAGTATATGCGGATTTCTGTTACACAATTAGGCTATGATATGACTGAATAGACAACATACTTAATAAAATTACTAGAAAAGCACACATGCACCTGCGTGGCAGTGGCGAAGATTCCATACAACTCGATTCCTACAGAATCTCGTTTGAAAAATGGCACAGTCAGTATTCTGTAGACAAATAATATATCAGGTTAAAGATATGTACTCCGGCTTACCTGTTACAAAAATGGTCCCTTCGCTTCTGCTGCGTGGTTAATTAAGATACGAGTGTAATCGTGGGGCACAGCCAGTAACCAAGTTATCAGCAATGAATTGCCTATTCCAAATTGTGGAAAATCATCATTACAACGTTTTTTGCCTGATAAGAAAACTCTTCTGCCATCTGTACATTATCTCCAACACGTGTTGCACAAAACAATACTTCGTCTTAGGTATTCTGTTATCTTAGTGATTCACTAATACCAGACTCACGTGAATCGGGGCGTAAATCTCTTTACACAGCTACCTATGCGTCATACGCCTACTTACCCTTAATGGCTCAGTGGTTAGAAGTAAGAGGTGTAAAGGTGTGTAAAGGTACTAAATTTGTCAACCAGTGAGGTGTTTAGCTAATATTAGGTCACCTGTCCTTGTGTTTTAGGACGGGTGCCTCTTCCAGCTGGCAGACATGATCTCATGAGTGCTTTAGTTCTATGACACATCGCAAACGGAAGTACTTATGATGTTTATGGTAGAATCTTCTTCGGATACGTATCTTTTATGTTTTTCAGCATTATGAAAGTTGCTTTGGCCCCTGGGGCCGGTACACGCTTGAGTATTTTGAGCTGTTCGTATGTGGTTTTCACTGCAGAACCAGCACTTAATTTAGTACCAGAGCTAGAGTAATATACAGGGTGTAACAGCCTTTCTGTTACAACCTGTGTATTACTATGTATGGTCATATGAAAGGATATGTTGCAGACCATCAAACGGAACAACTTCCTCCATGGATGCAATATCGTAAATGCGAAAAAATTATCAGCTGTCCCATACATTTGGGTCGAGTAGGTATTGAAATTTAGGATGGGACTGCTGATATTTTTTTTTGTATTTTGTACTATATTGCTTTAACCGAACGACACTTTATTTATTTATTTAAACTTCATGTACAATAGTGGTACATAGGCGGGCTTTCTCACTTTCAGGCTGAGTCACCATTTTTAGCTCCTGACTCTCTACAATGATCAAAGTTGCCCTAAGGAATATTTCGTACACGTCACTCCAGAAGAAACAGAGTATAATCATTTATTTCTTAGCAAACATGGGTAATAGGTACATAGATGTTGTTTAATAACAAGGTTCTCCACATTTTGTCGTCACATGCAAATAGTTTGTTTACAATTATTATAAATTTAAAATACGTGGCATGTCATTACAAAAAATTAAATTATAAAAAGTGTCAACATGGTCAAAGTAATAAAAAAATAAACAATATAATCAATATTCCTAGGAAATCGACCAATCCATTAATATTCTCAAACCATTCATCATTACAGAAGCTAGCTAGGCTATTGCTTTTCAAGTACCGTCCTTGGTACAAATTCGCTGTAAAATATTCAATGTAGACGTGCTCCTGAATACACCAAGAGGTATTAAGCAGACACTGAATACTTAATGCTTTAGATCCTTTGAGTGCTGGAAAATTACTATTTGAAAGCATTCGTGGGTGAAGTAATAAACAGTTGAGATGGAAACCCTCTAAGTTCATTTAATCTGTGTTCAATAATGGGATTAAATGAACTTAAGGAGGTTGTATTGATGATTTTAATGATTATAATCCTGTAAATACATAAGTGTTACGGTCGCGAATCTGATTTTGTTCAACATACAGCCTGACGCCGAACTTCAAATTGCAAAAACGTAAGAAAAATTGGATTTCGCGGACTACCCTGGAGCTTCCACTTTTTATTTAAATTTTAATTAACTTATTCTGTCCCACTGCTGGGCAAAGGTGTCCCCCATTCCTTTCCAACTGTCCCAAAGTTTGGCCTCTTCTGGCCAATCAGTCAAGAACGACTCCAAATCGTCACGCCAGCGTTTCTGGGGCCTGCCTCGAAGACGTCGACCGTCTTCAGGCACCCACTATGTTACGATTCTGGTGCATCTGTCCTGATCCATTCTGGAAATGTGACCCGCCCGGTCCCATTTTAACCTCGCAGCCTTATTCCACTTTAACGTTGAAAAACTAATCGTTTTCCGAAAGAATAGTAATTGGCCTTCCGCATCGGAATTTCACAGGACCGGTTGTTTTTGGTGATTTATGGGTAGGGCTATACTATGTTCAGATGTCGTCTTGCGGTTATAAATGATTATCATGATAAGTCGGTGAGGGGCGTTGATTTGAAGTTTAACTAGCTTGATTGAAACTAGTTTTGATTTTTGGCAAGTATAATGTTAATACAGTATTACACGTGTCTCTTGTTCTTTGCTTTAAAACCTGAAACAAAAAGGTTTCATTGGACTGGAAATTATTATGAAATTGGTCAGCTCCGAAGAGATTCTTACTTTCCAAGCATCAAATAATTTGTTTCGTCCTAAGTCTGTCTGAGGCTCAATCCTCAGCCAGACTTAGGACGAAACAAATTATTTATTTATAGCTGTGTCTAGCAAGCAATGTTCTGAAATTCAAAATTATTGTGGTAAAAGCCAACCCCAGATCGACTTCATTAATGATTAAAATAACAATTCAAGCTGAAAGCTTTATCAAGACTAACCATTGCAAACGATCCTAAATTCAGTTATTTTCAACAAAAACAAGAAATTCTAGAAACCTTTAAAATAATACTTATTAACTTATTTATTTTCCTAAGTTATGCAAACATTTTGTAGAACTGTGCTATTATTGAATTATCAAGCAATACTTAGAATTTCGCATATTACACCCTTTGGTCTAGTAGGCCAAGCGCGACTGCTGAGCAAGAAGTCCTGGGTTCGATTCCCGGGTCGGGCAAAGTGTTATTGGGTTTTTCCATCAGGAATTTCTCAGTAGCAGCCACGGACTCTGGATTTGTGCCCAGTTGATGGCAATAGACTCGCCCCCTATTGCACAGGACTTTGAAACATAACTGGCAGAGGACTATTAGGTACATCTCTGCCTAGCCCTTCGGTGATTACAGGTGTGATGTTATGTTATTGTTCATATTTTATGGTGATCTTGATAGGAAAAAAAACACTTCATGACAACTTACTTCCTTTGATGAATAAGACATTCTCGTTCTTAACTACTTGATTTTTCTTATCTTTCGCGTTGTTTTTTTTTAATTCCTGAACTATTTATTTCACTCCTAGTAGTTCATTAGGTCAGTCAGGTCCAAGGCAAGTCTTCGCTATTTATTCCATAGATCTATGAACGGATTAATTCACACAAACAATTTATTTCCAAAACAAACACTACTCGGTACCAGACACCCAAACAAAATTATATTCAGTGGGTACGTAATAAGATACGTTTTCTCATCACGTTGTCAGTCTCATTTCCATTTGTATTAAACTTGGCCTTTATCCACATTGCCCTATCGGGTTATGAGGTACGTGGGGGACTTTTGGCCCGGTCGGATCAGATCAAGGACAATGTACACTGGGCCCAAGTATTTGGTTTACAGTTTATATGTGTGAGTGAAGTCATAGTTATGCACACAAACACAAAATTAAATTAACTTGACTTGCTGTACGAGCCGGTAATATTCATACAGCCGCTCATTATTATTGTGTGAGTAAACATATTGTACCCTACACGGGGTTTATTTTTTTTATCTTTACGCTTGTCGGGTAATCTAGTAAAAATAATATAAACGAGTTTACAATAAAGCCCAACATTTTATACAAACTTAACATGGTAACCATAGCCGATTGGTGTAAGCGCTTGCGTTAGCTAGTGATCTAACCTCGACGACGCGAGTTCGAACCCAACTGAGGAATTATTTTTGCTACTTTTTACTTTTTGTTTTTTAATAAATTTATTTTGTGGCCAATAAAATTACTCAAGCAAAAAGTAAAAAGTAACTAAATATAACCAATGAAATAATTTGATTTTTTTATTAGATAAACATTGCTATTGTTTGCTTAGCTTATCGCTTGGGTCATTAGCAAATTATCCGTCTCGTTTATTCCAATATGTTCCTTTGGTTGTTTTAAGGTTCAATTTGGTGGGGGCTGTATGTTAGAAAAAAAAACTTGTGTGGCCGATACAATGATTTAATACACTGTTGTTTACCTGTTTTTTTGACAAATACAAAGTTTTTTATTGGTAAGGATTGACGTAAATAATTTGTCAAAGTAGGTAGGTATATAAATTGAATCAAAGTAAAATTAGAGGTGAAGTGAATCAACATGTTAGATAGTAAGAAATTATGACAACTTCTAATCGCATAACAATAACATCACTTCACCATACTTTCAATAATTTACGAGTTGTGGTTTTAAAAAAAAACGTTTTATACCTACCTACTTATTACTAAGTTTTGTATTTGTTCTAATTTGCTTAACAAATATGAACATTATTTGCATAAAAATAAGATTCATATTCGTCTACTAATAAAAATAAATTCGACTAATAATGAGTCGGCAATCCTTCGTTTTCTATTACTCCTTGTAACCTTCTGCTCATGAGATCTCACAGTTTGTAAGCACACTTTTATGCGGGTGGACAAGAAGGGATCAGCCTTGTGCCTTGCCACGATGTCGTAGTGTCGAGTCGATGAATTTGCCTTTGGTTTTGGCCTAAGATGTTCTACGTCTCCAAAATACGCATATCGGCGGACCCATAACTGCACGGTTCTCCCCTGTGGATAAAAACAGTATTTATAATACTTATAATAATAGCTAATATTATAATAAATAAACACTATATTTTTATACTATATATATACTATATTTATTCAATATACTTATATATACCTAATTAATATTACTTATAATAATAAAATACATAATAATGAATATGTATAGGAAAGAAATAAAGGAAATACATAAATATAAGATAAACACTGCCATTAGCAAACATTATAATCTATTTTTATTTACGTTATTCAAAGGCTTTTCTTTAATCTGTCTAAAGGCTAGATCAAGCTAATTTTAGACCAAGCTAATTTTATCATAATCATCATACGATTACAAATTAAAAAAAGAAACTATAATAATTCAGTTATGATAATATATTATTATAACTATGGTAGGTATTGCACTTAAGTTACATTAATTATTTATTCCTAGTAAACATCCCTTTCAATGTTTACTAGGAATAAAGAGAATAGAGGAGTTAGTTAAAGTGAAGTAGGTATAATATCAACGTAATATCTAACTGTTACTCACCGATATCATTAAGCGCCTCGTAATTTCACTTCTTCTCATCGATACGCTAATCGATAACAATTCAAATTGAGTCAGCCCAAAATTTGGCGACGAGTTTGGCTCTTTCAGTAGCGTCCTGTGATGCATTTCACAGGAGCAAACAACAGAACAGGCAGGACACGATATAAAGTGTCCCATCGTTTGTTAGGCAGCACCACATTTACACTCACAATTTCACATAATATAGATACGTTTTGCTCATCCAAAACAACGATTTCCACCTCTTTGAACATTGATAAATGTTGCATGGTTGGATCCACAGAAATAAAACCACACACATGCTCAAGAGTAGTAATCAATAAACTCAGTCATGCAAATACTCGTAGATTGACAACTAAGAATGCTCATTTTTTTATAAATGAAGGTGTTTGAAAACAATATTTTTAAATTGTCGGTAGTTGTTGTCTAAACAGTCAAAATCAAATAGCCTGAGAGTTCAATGTTTGTCTCAAACGTTGGAATCGTTATAAATTCTACTTTAAATAATGTTTTAACAAAATAATGAATACAAAAAGAAAAAGAATATACTATTGCATGCATGATTTGAACTTACGACTTCTCGTTCAGTGACTAAAGACTATATCCATTGTGCCAGGATTGCTATAGTGACATCATGCAAAATATTATATCTCCTTCAGCATCATAAGTGAATGATGACTATATATTGGTATATGGTAATTGATGTGCCACACGCACACTAATAAAAATCGAGCTCGCTCGTTTTATTTTGTGTTTGTGTGCATAACTATGACTTCACCCACACATATAAACTGTAAACCAAATACTTGGGTCCCGTGTACTATTTGGGTCAGCCGGTCAAGGTCGAATCTCCGCACTGAAATGGGACACGAAGTCTTTTCCTTTTCCTATTAATTTTCATGGTGAAAGTCGTTCGGGCCTATATTTATAAGGATTTGTAAATAGCCAGCAATTAATAGATCGCTTCAATGATAGTGTAACTTCAGTTTCAATGGAAGTACCAATTTAATTAGAGTTTCAATTTAGTGAATTTTAAAATGGTTTATAAATGAAAGGTAATGAAAAACCTTTCATTTGGCTTTCTTTCTTCTGGTGGCTTTCTTTTTGTTCGTTTCTGATTCATGAATAATAAATAATTTATTGGCAACGTCAATCTTCTTTGAGCGTCAGTGAAAAAGTTCGTTCACAGACATTTGCGTCAATCTTCGCATAAAAAAAAACATTAACGCCGCCGCCGATTGTTTGGTTACCATCGTAAAATTCTATTTAAGTACCTTCTCACAGCTTTCAGCGAAAACAAGCTAATATTAGGTCATGTTGAAACTGAAAATAAAAAAACTGATTCTCCGCACTAAGTGCTTTTCTCCATTTCTAATTATTTCTATATCTATTTCTGACAAATGGAAACGCCCGATAAATGCCTGGGATTGACATACGCAATCTAAAAGTCACGTTAATGCCAATGTGTTGTTACTATTTTCTTTAGCAGCAGTCACTAAAATAAAACTCTTGTATGACGTGTTGAGGACCAGTTGCGTTTGAGCCGTGCCTCCTCTCGTAAAATTATTTTTGCGAGCGATAATGGATTACTATTAAAACGTTAGGGTTCTAAATATAGTGGTGTTAGCGTGTAGTACATTTTTGGCACTGGTTCAGAAACAATTACAACGTAAATATCAGAGGAATTCGCTCTGACGTGGGTACAGGCCCCCTTCGACTCATGAAAACATCGATCGACCAATGTTAAAAAATATACCAATTTTCAATTCAGTGATTTAAGAATACCTTGCATACAAATTTTTAATGAAATGTTAAGTTTTGGCTTCTGAAGCTGACCAAAAAAACGATATCTTTGCCAAAAACCTTTTTCATTTCACTCGGGCTGTGTGGCCACAATTCGCAATGTCGCCTTTGAACTTTTCGAATTAGAACTTGTCTTCAAAGACAAATACTTCAGCTTATGATATCCTGTAATTCAGTCGTTGAAACTTCAACTATATCTACCGAAGCCAAAGCAATCGAATGACCTAAGTCAAAGTTGTTAGCAAGTACGGTTCATTCGTCGTCTCCTCATTGGCTGACTGAAGGGGGAAAAGCTTTCCACATAAAATATGTATTATATGAGTATCGATCATAATGCACTACAAGCATCCTTGTCCCATTTACCTAGTTACAATTCTCATGGACCTTTAATAGCTGAAACTGAAGGCTGGTGTTGACTTTTCAAAAGTGGGTATTGTTTGAAGGCTTGTTATATTTCCTACTTTTGTTTTGAGAGCAGTAAGTGTTTATAGCTTTTTACTCAGATAGTTTATGCCTTTTTTTTTCGGGTGTGTTTTCATCAAATCGCTCTGGGCGGAGCGGAATGGAGTGTCATACTTGTACTAAAACCCACCCATGTTCCTTCTTACTCCTTTGTGTTCCAGGGCCGCGGTATCTCTTTCGAACAGTGGCCAATGCGTGCGGGTCTCAGCCCAGGCAGGCATCGGCCATTGCGGACCCCTTCCACTTTGCTGACATCTCTTTGAGGCGCCATCGACACGGCCTGTCATAAGACGGACGGATGGGACGGCGAGTTAGCCCACTACTCGCCCTCCACAGGCCCGCGAGATAGTATATGCCTTAGATATTTAAACCATGATACTCTTCCTGTTATCTTCAAATGATTGACTGGAGCAGGACAATTTATCTACAACTTTAGCGGTAAACGCATTTAGCCATTTTTTTGTGGAAATTGGCTTCAAAGATTATAAGGTAGGGTATATTACGAAGAAGGTCGAATTTAACTACGACTGGACTGACGCATCTTAAGGCTGAATTTATTGTACCTGTGTCGAAACTGTAGCCGTATAATCTTCATTAAGTTTTCTTTGAAGATTTTCAGATCTGAAACTTATAAAGCCGATTTTCAGGACTTCATAGGTGTAATAGATTACGTATCGAGTGATATTTTACAATCAATTGTACAGCAATTGAATGTATCACATCCAAAACGTTACTTCTAACAGTTTCACGTTCGTTTCTGCAGTAAAACGTCTTTCATTTGCGTCGTAAATCTGCTGAAACAATACAAGCGAATGAGTTCTTTATCACATATTTATGGCTTTCTGACCGTTAAAGCTATGTAGTAATTTGTAGCTCGATAATTTAAACCATATGCTCTGAATGTAAGGTGAAGTAGCGTTATAACGTACTTTTGGAGTGTAATGGGATTTCACAACCTAACTGATGTTATGGCTTTCAGCTGTATTTTTTAACTTACAGGTGGATATAATGTGCTTGCGCATTTAAGACACGCGCTTTTAAAGACTTTTGAAATAAATAAGTAAAAAAATATTCTCGTTGCCTCGTTGACACGCACGACTGCTGAACATAGTCCTGGGTTCGATTCCCGGGTCAGGCATTGTGTTATTGGGTTTTTTCTTCAGGAATTTCTCAGTAACAGCCACGCAGTCTAGATTTATACCCGGTTGAAGGCAATAGGCTCGCCCCCTATTACATGGGACGTAAGCATAACTAGCGAAATGTGGGTTTACTATTAGGTACACCTCTGCCAAACCCTTCGCGGATTACAGGCGTGATGTGATATTATTATTATGTAGGGAAGCAGTTATGCCGTTATCACCAGATTTGGCAAGCGCCTCCTATGTTTAGCACACTTATTCTAAAAACTGTCTATACAACACAATTCTTCAGTCGCCTACAACAGGAGTTTCTAAACTTTAAAGATAACGGAACACCAACCAAATACCTTTTATTTTATGAAACCCCATATCAATCAATATAAATAAACACTGAAATTTATAAAAGAAAAATTTTTATAGGAAATGTGTAATATAATTGATACACATTATTCTTAACTTAAAGTTTTAATGTGAAGAATGAAATTATATTATTTAATAGCTAGTAATAAATTGGCGGAACCCTGTTGACTATTCTACGGAACCCCCTAGGTTTCGCGGAACCCAGTTTGGGAATCCCTGGCCTACAACATCAACATTTTATAACATTTTTAAAATTCACTGATCTAGGAAAACTAAAACCAGAAGCTATAATCGCAAAGTATGTCGCGGAAGAAGTTATCTTTGCCAAATGTGTGTGTGTGTGTCTTTGTGACCTACAATATATTTTTCAGCTGAATTCGCCTCCCTAATGGTGAGGAAGCTCGACTAAATTACGATTTGACATTGAAACTGGCTTGTTCTTGTATAAACTGACCGCCAGTATTATATGATGTTTATGTATATTGTATGGTTTGCAGAAAAAGTTTGCTGTGTTTTTCTATTATTTCGGATGGCCATCATCGCCTTGATTCCTATCGACAGACTGGAAGGCACTAGATTTTTGTTTTTTGGAACACTCACATCGTTGCACTTGCAGTAGGAATAGGGCTAGGAAAACAGGCTAGTTACTTAATTTTAATGGCGTTAAAAGAGGCCCACCATTAGTATGGACAGAGAGTTCTGCTATAGACCGACCGCTTTAAAAAGTCCTCGCGAAGGTATCAATTTAAATGAAATATTCTGAAGGTTGATCAATTAGTATCGTAATACCTACGTGGATTATGGTTATTTTAAAGCAAATAACCTGTGGGATATTGTTAGGACTTTGTGGACGCTTAATGTGCCTTTGATAGGGCAAGGCGGAGGACTCAAAGTGGTCGGTCTATAACGATCTTTCTGATTCTGTTATCAAAAAGAAAGAGACAGAGCTATTTTCATGTTACTTTTGCCGCTTCGAATTAAAAAGGCTAAACCTGTCAAGGTCTGTTGCTTTTTCAGAATGTTAGAGTAACATTTTAAGGATTCGTTATTTCAGTTATTTTTCTTTTCTTTTTTTTCAGTCTTACTTAATGTTATTTCTTTTTATTTAATTCATAGAACAATGTTGCAACTTTGTACAACACCTACTTAGTTCTTCTTCTATCTGTACAGGACTAATTGAACGCCATGCTAACACGTAGTCCGTTCAATGAATATGTTTTCTTGCTGTTGTAGCAATAACAAAAACGTCACGCAGCAATCATCGTCAATTATAGGTCAGCAGCGTGGCAGCCTGAAATATTATGAACATAAATACTTCTGACTGTGCCTTTATTACAGACTACGATTACTACGACGCATACCATTGTAGATTAAAGTTGATTACTAGTTTGTAATCACATGGTAAGGTTGGATAAATGATTAATAATTGATTTATAATTTTTTTACTAATCTCCTAATCTTTATTAAAATACCTTCTGTATTTTAATAAAGATAAGGACATGTTTAGTTGATACAAATAAAAATTTACGCAATATTGGTCAGACCGAGGGTAGAATAGAAAGCAGCCCAGTGTCCGAATATGATGGCAATGAGCTTGCCTCCCAATTATGACATGGGACAATGGGTGGTCAGGCCCAGAAATAGAAAAGCCGGACACAGATTCATATTTAGCCGGACATTTTGCCCCAAAGCCTGATAAAAAAATAATAATTTAATACTGTTATGTGTTATGTTGTGTATTTACATCAGTGCAAATGTATTGATGTGTGGCGCGAATAAGTTGCCTTCTATGCGTAATCTTCAGGGGGTTCTCTGTGAATCAAGTCTGCCCAATCAACAAACACCAAAGCTATAATTGTGGCTTTTGTATGAAAACTTCAGGGAATATAGTAGATGTTACGACATATTTTCTTCTCTTTTTTTGTAGTCTTGTATGTCCCACTGTTGGGCAAAGGCCTCCCCCATATCTTTCCAGGTACTCTGCTCCTGCGCCACCTCGTACATGTGATATTGATTAATTTAGGTTGAAGTGTGGAAAATAAAAGATTTGAAAAGCAATCATCATGAATGTATTGTATTGTATAACGTTCTGGTGTCCGCAACATCATCCCATTTGTATCAAAACAAAACACAATCAATCATCGCTGCAACATTAGTAAACCACGTTTCAGTTCGTGTCTGAATACATCAGGTGTGAGCTCCATGCTGGTGCATTGCAATTCAGATCGATCACATTATTGATACTACTCATTTATATGTACCTATTATGCAGGGAAATATTTCAGATTTCAGTATCTATACTATACACAACATCTAAAATGGGCACAAATTCTTACTTGAGGTTGCTACTGAAAAATTCCTGATGAAAAACTCTTCGTTCGATCTGGGATTTGAAGCTAAGGCTTCATCCTCGGCACATTTTGAATGTTAAGCACTAAGAAAACCAATACAGGGTGGAAGGGACACCGAGGCGAAAACGGTTACCACGTATTCAGTACATCATTCAGAGCGTCTAAAAAAAAATCAGCTGTGCCATAAATTTTGACCGTGTAGGTACTAAGGTTGTTTAGTAGGAAACAGCTGTTTTTTTTTTAATAACTGTATGCTTAGTGCGAGTTTTTTTTACGTATCGAGCGCGTTAACGTTTACGCAAATTAGTATGGCGCTGGGTAAGCGACAATTCGTGCCGCTAGGTGGCGGATACCCAGCGCCATACTAATTTGCGTAAACATTAACGCGCTCGATACGTAAAAAAAACTCGCTCTAAGCATACCGATGAGAAATTTCTGTGTATTTCTGTGTAGCCACAGGGTTGAAGGGACGTAAGGGCTGTTCTAGCCTGCCCATTTCACTGCAAAAACGGTCAAGAAACCTTAACGTGCTGTTGATGAGCTTGTTGTCACGTAAACAAAAATACAAGACCAACAATAAACCAGTAACAACAGCGGCTAGGGTCGCTGTATATTACCGTTTTTGCATTGAAATGGGCAGGCTAGAACAGCCCTTACGTTTTTACACGTGGCTTTTCCGAAAATCATAAAACATCTGCACGTTTTGAGACATTAAATCTTTATGACTGTGCGCTGTTTTATTGCAATATTCAGATTTCTTCGTAACAAGAAAGATTAAGGTAATCTTGTAACGTATTACAGCAATCACTTTGGTAATTGAGGTTCCTCAATAGAAGACCAAGTGAAATTCTACCAGCGAAAACAAGCATGGAAAAGTGATAAGCCTAACCTAGTCCTCACTGAAAATCTTAGGTTAATCCTGTTTCGTCGTTGTAGAAATGCGAATCGCTTTGAAAGCAAGGGCTAGTTCTTTGAGCCTTCAGATCAATTTAAACTCATCCTTACTAATAAACGAGAACCAGATAAAAAAGATCAGTTAGACCACCGAATAATAACAAAATCCAGTTCAAAGCCCAAAAAGTCAATTAACAATGATTAGCAGTACTTAAAGATAGATCTACGTTCAACCAGCTTAACGTAAGTTCGGTGGGTAATTTAGTGTTAAATTAGTATATTATAGAAAATAGTTAACCATTTTTATTCATACCATTTTTAATGCACTGCATCAATGGATGGATGGGTTCAAAACAAAATCACGCAAGACAAAGCAAAGGTACTGAACAGAGACATGTTCCCCGAAGCGAAACCTTTGAAGGACGTCATTCGTAGGTTATGGGCGCGGTCTCCTTACAAAGTTCAGAGGTTGGCTTACCGGAGCGTGCTCTGAATACAGGGGAATATTGTTTATCTATTTTTGCAGCTTTCTCCCACGTATGTTTGGGTAACATTTTTTTTTTTTTGTTGTGAATTCGTGGACAATGTTGTGGGTTACATGTGTAGTAACATAAATATGGAATAGATTGTGTTTAAATGTTTTTCTAAGTATTTACTAGTAAAGCCTGGCATGTTTTTGTCCCTAACAAATAAAATAAAATAAAACATTTCAACAGGATCTAGATTTAGATTTCAGAGCTTTGATTAAGGGGGAATAAAACCCTTTTAAGTTAATTTAACCTCATCATATTACTTTTTCATGAAATAGTCATTCAATGGGATTAAATGAACTGACAGGGTTGTATTGATGATTTTAATGATTAATTATAATTCTGTAAATACATGCGTATTGCGGCCGCAAATCATATTTTGTTCGGCATACAGCCTGACACTGACCGGAAAATTGCAAAAATAAAATTAGAAAATTTGAATTTCCATAACATAACATAACATTTTTATAACATAATATAACCATAACATAACCATAACATTTCTTTGATAACTTTGGGCGTGGCTCCAGCCACGTGGAATTCTTTGTAATTTTTCAAGATAGAAACTAGTTTACCTATGCCAAGAATGTTCCCCAAACCAAAATCTGGATAGTTTCATTAAAATCTAGATGAGCTGTAAAAATGTACATATTGGATTGTAAGTTTTTCCAGGAGCCTTGTAGGTACGCATATTAAAGATGTTTTTTTTTCAAATACTATTTGCATGTTTGTAGGGAAAATATGTAGCTTGATTTAATGAGACATAAACGGCCGTTTTATCATCTAACACTTGGCGTTAAATCTATATCGAGAAGGATTTACGTCTTTCGGCTTTCAGCGCATTAGCCGAAAATAAAGTGCGATAAAAATTAGGTATACAAAGTATAAATATTGTATTATTGTATTGTATGCTGAACATTTTCTCGGATCGTTGGCAATGAATCAAGAGTGTTTTTGTTGACGATGTATTGATGTTTATGCAGCGAACCATTTTATGCGCTCACATTTGGATGAAATTGGATTTCGTTCAGAACCTACCTACATAGTGCTATTTTACTGTTATAGCTGGGTAAACACATTTATTACTTCGCGTAGCTCCAAGGCATAGTGCATCGAATTCACCTGAAATGTCATTACCATAAATAGATCGAACTACTGCATGAGCTTCCCTATATATATTACCCATGTAATTTACCCCGCTTTGCAAGGTCGTTATTGCATTAATGTATCTCAAAAGGTTTTCTTTGTAATTATTCTATGAACTTGGAAAACAGCTGGATCTTTTTCCAGAAGGTTGCTTGAGCAACTTTGCAGTATTACAGAACTGTGATTTCTGCATGTGGGACCGGAAGGTGACGGTGGGCACTCCGGAACCTTTCGGTGGTGGCCACACCACGTACCCGAAGGTGCAGCGTTGGAAGGTCTCCCACAATGTGGGTCGACGACCTGATGACGGCCGCGACAATTTGCTGAATCTGAAATGCTGCAACCCGGGCGATGAGAGGTAGCGAGGTCCACCCTCCCGCTCTGCCCTGGGTGGGAGGACTCATTTGATGATTTTACCACGGCAAACAAAAAAAAAAAAGGGAGGCATGATTAATCACGAAGGTTCGACATTTATGTTGTATTAGTAACTGCTATTGTGGACACAGGTGGACTAATAAATAACAAATGGAAGTTATCTGTTTTAGCATTTGCACACCTGCCAATGAAGTTATACTTTAAAAGGCATCATTCTACATACTTCAAACACAAAGCGGTTTGTACAACAAGTATCTTGGATGTAAATAAAGTTATATTTACAATTATATGTATAGATAACTTTTAGTTTTTGAAAATCTATTGTGTATATTACACGGGAGTGGATCACTATGCACTTACACGTGTATCTGACGGCGTGTTGACGGCAAGGTTGGCGCATTGGCTGAGCGATTGACTGCTGCGTTGCGTGTCGCGGGGTTCGATACCCGCACGGAACAAATATTTGTATGGCCTACAGGTAGTTGTTCCGGGTCTGGCTGTTTGTATGTGAGTTTAAATGTTTGTAAATGCACCCACGATATAGGAAAAATTCCTAGTGTGGGGCAACGTTATTAGATAGAAAAAGAAAAAAAAAAAGAACTTTTTATTTCCTGAGTAGGTGTTTAGCTTTAGCACGTGCATAGATAATGTGAAATTTTAATAACAGACCACGACCATGAACGTGGACGAAGTACAGACTTCTGTAGACCAGTTACGAAGGGTCAATTTTTGTAAGAGGTAAGCCGAAGTACATGTCTTTAATGTGATTATATTATTTGTCTATAGAATATTGACTGTGCCATTTTTCAAAGGGAAGCCGGTAGGAATCGAGTTGTATGGAACCTTCGCCACTGCTGCCTACCCCTATGGGCAAAAAGGCGTGAGTTAATGTGTATATGTAATTTTAATAATAAAGTATGAGTTCAAGATTCGGGCTGCATTCCAGTTATTTATGTTCAAGATATTTCGAACTCAATGAGTAATTGCGTGTTTATTTTAGTCACCCTGTATTTGTACTCGGTTCACCTTTACTCATATTTTCAGGAACTATTACGATAGTTATATACAACATTATTTTTAGTATAATATGCGAAACCTGAAAATAGTTTGTTCAGAATAAGTATCTGAATCGATTCCAATAATTTTTAAACCACGTTATATTTTGTCTCAAAAATATTTTTAAAAAGTTACAAGTTGGACACCGAGCGACATTAAGTACTTATCGCAATCATTTAGGTACCTACTGCCAAATTATTATTATCAATGAGCTCAAAACGATGCGCATGCGCGGGCGCGCTGCGTGGTGACCACGTCTTTGTGCGGACAACCAGGTAACAGAACAAGCTTTTAACTTTGTGATTTTTCATGATACAGTTTTGAAATTTTGTACACATAAAAATACTAGACACATGTTTCAGGTTTCGCGTATACTAAAACTAATGTTGTATAGTACCTATATAATAGTGATTAGTTAGTTTGTTTTAGTATGATCAGATTGTTTCATAAACGTTATTGTGTATTTTGTCCCATCAGGTTAAATTGTGACATGTTCGATTTCCAGGTCGGGCAGTGTTATTGTGTTTTTCCATTAGGAATTTCTCAGTAGCAGCCACGGATTTTGGATGTGTACTCGGTTGATGGCATAGGTTCGCCCCCTATGAATACAACTAGCGAAATGTGGTGCCTTTGGGGATTACAGACTTTATGTTATGTTATCTATAAAAATAAATAAAATTGAAATGTCTGGTTGTAATTGTTTGGATCATTCATTGTGTCTGAAATAAATGAATTGAATTGAATTGCAATACCAAAATAACAGCTTTTTAATTAATGCCTTTGAAAGAATACGGTACTTATAACAAAAACACATATTTTCTGTCTATTTGTTCCAGCTAATCTCCGAAACGGCTGGACCGATTTTGACGGGACTTTTACTGGCAGATAGCTGATGTCATAAGGAGTAACTAAACCTACTTTTATTTCAGAATAAGAATTAGGGCTCCGTTCCAAAAAGTAAAACAAAAGTAATTGGTAACAAAATTCGATTCAAAAAAGGAACTAATATTTATCTGTAATAATTTCTCGCGAACGAAGGCCGCAGGCAACAGCTAGTGTTAAATATAATTTACCTGAAAAACGTGAAACCATATTTCGAGATTAGATATTCTAAAATACTTCATATAAAGATGAGATATTAAATTATTAAAATATTCATGGAACACTCCAGACTACCTTCCAGTCATAAAAAACGTGCTTTGTACCATCGCCAAACATAAACCAACTCTCTTCAGACGAAACACAGACAATTTACATAACTAGAAAAGCCGTACCAAACTTCTATAGCACTGACAACAACACTCGATTCTCAATCGTAATCCTATCTTCGACTGTAGATTTAGGGTCGAATTTTGCTTGAAACTTAGATTTTACCGGTAGAATTAAGTGGGGCAAGAGCCGGGACATTGCATTGTGACGAGTATGAAGTCGACCTTGCGGACCACGTGCGAACGCCGCCGTGTCAGCGCACCTGATTATAAATCGTTTACTAAACTAATTATTATTCGCTAGTGCTGCGTCAGGCTATAGGTACAGTCTAGTGGAAAATATTGTAAATTGTTGCTTTGGTCAGCGGAGAAACACGTGTTAAGCTGTTTGACATTTTTAGGCTCAAAGACTCATAGACATTGTGTTTTGTCCTCTAAAGTTCCTGAAATGGTACATTTTCTATGTATTATATAGACTTTTAATGGTTAAAAGAAATAATGCCTCATAAAGTTAAATCGAAGGTGTTTTATATTAGCAACTACAATAGCGGTTATAGGTTTTAAAATATTGGTTTCAGGAGTGTCCTTTGAGAGGTCCATTGTGTATTTCGTTTGTTCAGGAAACTAAGAAACTAGTTCACACACATAGTTTAGTTTAGGATATTTCTATGAACTAGAACTACACACACATACATACATACACACACACACACACATACATGTCCTAATATCGCAACAAGCTTTTTTTTTTTTTTTTTAATCGTGGTGAAATCATCAAATGAGTCCTCCCACCCAGGGCAGAGCGGGAGGGACTGTCAGACTTGTACTGACTAAAATCCACGGTGTCCTTCAATAGCCCTTTATGTTCCAGGGTCACGACGACCCCGGCAGGCTTTGGCCCTCTAGAGGGGGGCCCCGTCATTATGCTGACACTCTTTATCTTAACAAGCTTTAGACAGAACTTTATTACGGAGTTCTCCATAGTCTGAGGGGAGATTTTATCGAGTCTTATCCTTCCTGATCTAATCTAACCCCAATCTCGTCCATGAAAGGGTAGTATGTACTTACCTATTGATGGTAACCCCTCGAAAAGATTAGATTTTGAACACGCCACATCATCCATATTATAAATTCGAGGACATAGGATACTTTTTATCTCTGTAACATGTTTCCGTGGTATACTTTTCGACCTACATACGAGCGCTGCCGCGAGCAGAGGTTAGTCAAAAATATATCAGTAAAGTAAGTTAGGTATATAGAACGTGCTGCTTACGACCTGGCTACCGTTATATAGGTGTTTTTGTAACCTCTTCCTTTCAGACTTTGATGACCTATAACTGCAGATAAGTGGGATAGTAAACATGTACTTGTATGTTTTATAAAGTAAGTACCTACCTATGTACAGTCAGTAAAAAAGTAGGTTCTTATTCATCAATTTTGTGCTCATATGAGAACTAAATAGAAAAAAACTTACAATATAAGATTTTAAACTATCATGGTCACTAACTTAATATCGGGAACTTATAAAAATAGTAAACATGGTAAATATCCCGTTTTGAGTATTTATAATAAAAAACTTAGAAATAAAAAAAAGATGCTGGTGGAATACATAACGTCCTCCTTTTTTAGAAGTCGGTTAAAAAATAATATGGGCCTGAAAAATAAGTAGGCAGAGGCCTATTACTTCTATAATTTCTTTTTTTAATGTAGAATTCTAATTTGCCGCTACTATGTTCAAACTTGATTTCGAACAAACTAACATCAAATTGATGTAACTGCCTACAAGATATTTTTATTCGCTTGGTAACGTCTTTGTTTTTTATGGTTAGCGGTCAGTCGCCTTCAAATTCGACCTTGCAGGGCACGTGTAGGTTTTTATCGTCCTTGTTAAGGCACAAAATTAAACAAACTGTAATTAATTGATTTGCCGAAGTAAGTTTTTTTTTTTCAGAAGGTAACCTAATTGGAGTTAAAGTTTTAGAATGTATGATTATTACGTCATCATCTGCCTAGCCGTTTCCCAACTATGTTGGGGTCGGCTTCCAGAGTTTGATCATTACGATTTTGTAAAAAAAAAATTGGATCTTATTTTTAATTTTAACACTTTAATTGATAGTCTGTCGGTACCCGGATAAAACAATCGTCACAATATTATTTATTTCTAAGGTCAGAAAATATTTATTGAACCTTTGTGATAATGATAACTGATAAGTTTTGAGTAAAATCTTATCATTTTATAAGGTTATCGGGAATAATAAACCCAATGTAAGATAACTGGCCGGTAGTGCACGAGTGACCATTAACGAATAAAAAAAAACATCTTTTTTAAACATAGGTCACAAGTTCACAACAATTATTTGCAAAGGGGATGACCCGTTGAGAGAATTTTCTAGATAGCCCTCAATGGATGTTATGAATAGTGCTTTGTGATGGGATCAAGTAGGGATGAACCCTTCGTTACATCGGTCTCTTTTGTGTTGAAGAAGGTGAGGTTATCTTTAAAGTTATAAATACTTTACCAAGTGATACCTGCATGTAAATTTTAAGAGGAAAAACTAACCTGTATGTAAACCAAAATAAAGAAACATTACGAAAACTAAAGCAGAGGACAACAGATGAAAAATATGCTTTTTGGTCTTGAACTCATGACATAATTACTTAAGTTTTATGTCAGTGTATTTCCATTGTAACTAGTTTACCAGACCAAAAGTTACATAAAAGTGTCAGATTCGCGAATCGGCAACACAAGAGTCGAGCGTGTTGATCACACGAAATAGAAAGCAACACTAGTGGGTCAACGAACCCTGTGACCGTTCGGTACACGCCATCTCCCTAGAATTCGCTTGTCTATAGAATGCTGGCTGGCTGCAAGTCTAGCAGTGCCATAATAATAATGCTGGCTGACTAGTCAAGAGGAAAAAAACCAAAGACAAAAAAGTCGTGGCTCTATTTTTAAAAGTGACAGGTCTGATTTTGATTAATAAGTTTGTAGGTATTCAGTTTCTGTGTCATTTTCTTCATTTACTTTACCAAAATGTTAACTAAATACCTACTCATAAAAGAAGTAAATATTTTTTATAAGGATAAAATAAAACAATACAAACACAGACATCAAACTTTCCTAAAGTCCTTGTAAATGAACTAAATAATCTAACTTATACATTTACAGACGTCACACAAAATGATTTACGAGTTTTCCTTGAATATTCGCAAATATTTCCGAGTTGTTTGTGTATCAAACAAAATAGAAAGTCGCAAGGCCGAACGGATTTAACTCAACCGCGATCTTGACTTGCGAAGAGCGCTACTCGAAGCTACGAAACAAAAGGGAGACAGAAAATAAGCCTGTGAAAAATAATAATAAGATTTCAGTGGGTAGTCCCATTTTATTTTTAGATTTCAGGATAATGTTCTCCTTTTTCTTTTTTTGTGCTACAATATTAACCCTCACCTCACCCACCTAATTCGAAAAGGGAATTGGAATTGTCCGGACGGACGGAATTGTCGCATCCAAAAATAAACAAATAATGTAAAGTGTGATAATTCGACTTACGACTTATACGACTTTTTTTCAGTAAGTAGGTACTCTGTGTTTATGTAAATTAACGATTTTTAAGTTATTGTAAACCCAAAAAAAGCAGTGTTTTGTAAAATAAAAATAGATTTAATATTGTATAGGCATATTTTTTAATCGAATAAAATCAAAACTTTGCTTGTAGACAAAAAACATTGTTTTGTCAACGAATAAGAAAAGCGTACGTGTAACTCATGTAACGAAGCATGCATGACATAGGAAATTTTACATCGAACACGTTTACTGACCTAAGAATCGAAAGGAAAAAAAAAATTGGTGAATGGAAACTTTTTGCCATTAGCTACGAAATCAATGGAAAAGTATTTATTTATTTATGTACACACAAAATACTTAAAAAGACATTACATTAAGATAGAAGAGCACAAAGGTACTGCTTATTTCATGAGAAATCTCTTCCAGCAGACCTGCGAGAGGAAAGTAGAATTAAAGATGTAGACACAGTGTGCAGAAAAGACAAAACAGGAAAATTGAAATTGGAACTTAAAACAAAATTAAACCTATATAAATAAACACACATACAAATATACACATATGAAATAAATATTTACCCTGTAAATATATACCTATAACATATTATCCAGAATATTGCAGTATAGGTCTTTCTCTTTGACTTGCTTTTTAAACAGAAATAAAGTATTAGAATCGCGAATGTTATTAATTATGTGTTAGGCGCAGATGAAAATATAAATAAAGTTAATTATTAAAAATTTTTACAATAATGTATCTTTAAAACTTGGAAAATCTGAATTTGTCAAAATTAAAAAAGCCCACGTGTAATTAAGTGCTAAATATTTGGGACACCAGAAATACTCTAAAATGTAAATGATTGGGCAATCGACCAAATTCCTTTTTTTTATTGGGCACACCTCTTAGCACATGTTTTGTAGATATATCAAAGATTGTACTGTATACATACTCATTACTTTGCTTGTTCATTTTTAACTAATCAGGCCGGTTAAATGAAAGAAATGATTTTAAAACAAATATGACACGAGTTTAAAAGATTACAAAGTACACGTCATGAAATAATGTTAGGAAGGCATTAGAAGATATAAGTAACTATTGCATTATGTTACATCAGACTCACTTCACTTTAAACCTGCAGAAGGCTATATTTCAGCTTTACAAAGGCTAAATTTCGGGTATCTGTCTATTTTACCTTTAAAATGGCGTCACATTGCACATGGTCTACTAAAATAGCTGCAGTTCATTATATTTACTCATTGTTTGCATGTTTTACTGCAATTATCTCAGCGGGTTGTACATAAATGTATGTATGTGATACATAAGTACATAGTTTGCTATTTTAAGTCCACATTATTCATTGTGATGACGGAAATGCCCTGACCTATCTTTATCTGAATCGAGTCGTAATAGGTAACTAGCATGTATTATACAGGTATGTTTCCTTAAACATACGAGTAGGTAGCATACTGTGTAAATATATAGAACATATACACACGTTATATATAGAATATACACACGTAGTTAGTTACATTCATTTTAATGTAATTCGTCATCTGGAATATTTATGAATACCACATAAATATTGCATAAATTTTCTATTGTGAAATTTCTTGTTACGATCATTATAAAATTATTTATAATTAAAGCTTTATTTTTAATAACATTATTTAAAGAACATTTTTTTATTCCTGTTTCAAAAAAATCTTCCGATGACGTTGACTTGGCAAAGTGCCCCCAATCTTTAAAAAGTCATTGTAAAGGCAAGGAGCGCTAGGCAGACGTGTGTATGACCGTTAAAATAATTATGCAAGCAAGCCTGTGAGTTGCAAGTCGGCGGCGAATAGACGACCAAGCAGCGGCGAACGAGGGCTCCACCGCTAGTGATGTACGGTTCGAGGTCATTCGGCAATCGATATCGATGGAAAGTTTTTTTTCCTGAGTAAAAATTGTTCGGTGTTATGACTTTTCTGTTTTTTTTTCAGGGTTGTGGACAGGAGATTTCTCATACATTCATGATAAGCCCATTTCCAACCATATTTAGTTCCATAAGGATCTCTTTCTTGGCTCCAGTTCTGGCAGTGTATCCATATTCTTTACACTCTGCTGTCATTATGGCAAATACCTATAGTACAGAAACTACTAACTACGTTATTTGGGTCAGTCCAAGGCATATTTAGCATTCTATTTTGCCTTTACCTTTTCCCAGCAGAGCTTTCAATCAAATACTAATCTGGGTTTAGTGGTTATTGCATCACATAACTACTCAATATTACATTTTATTAACAGGGTTTTGATGACTTGAGTGATATATAATACTGCTATACACCAAATAGATACTAATTACTATCCGATAATATATTAAAGGTTCATTGACGCCTTTTAAAGACAGAACAGTAATATTAGTCTCATTGCAGTTGAATGATCCCCAATACCTACATAAGGAATTGGTCATAGAGCTCTTTTATAAAGAAGACAGACAAAACACGAAAGTACAAAAACCCAACACATAAAAGTGCAGTAACTAGCCTCAAATGGTCACTGATCAACAAAATTCTACGCAGATACGCAACGCTCCACTCCACAGTGCTGGTTTTCAGCGGAAGCCTCTTGAAAAGTAAAGGAAATCCACAGCCACAAAAGCTTAAGGCATTTGAAATACACTTATGACAGCTGGGAAAATGCGGATAAAAGCTTAATATAGAAAATGCCTATGGCATTAAATCCGCCTTTGTACAGTTTTTTACTTGTTCATAAAGTTTTAATAAAATATATAAATAATGTACATACTTCCAAGAGCCACGTGGTTGCTGTCGTTACTAGTAACTTGCCAAATATGTTATTTTAATATAATTTGCCTCAGTTTGAGATATACAGACACATTTTTTCATGCCTTTCTTCATAAAGCCTCTCTGAACTTCTATAGTATCTCAAATTTCTTTAATTATACCTAAAGCAAATCCTGGCTATGAGCCCGGAGAAGTCAGACTGAAAATGCCATACCTAAGTTATATTTATCTTTAATGTGTTAAGTAGGCATGTATTGTGATCAATTTATGTCAACAATACAACGGTATCTCAGTACAAGAGCTTTCAAGATTAGATATGAACTCCGTTGTTGGTCGCAAGCCAACTATCTTAGAATTGTTTTATAATATACAGCTGTCAACCCGTACGATGTCCATGCCAATATGAGTTAATCTACGTATTTTAAATACTTGCATGATTTGTCAAATGTTCAATTTTGAGTATGTACTTATTTTATTTTGGTCTGGCTGGAGTAGTGATTTCTCATGTTGAGTAATGCATTGCATCGGCTAGCAGAAGAATGACACATAATTTATATTGCCGTATTTTTTTCTTATGAAACTATTGACGTATAGAGAATGCAGTTCATGTTATGAGCTCATCAAGTATTGTGATTTTTTTTAACAATTTTTTTTTTTTAAACCTTAATACTTTTGAACTACCAATCGTTATTTGAACGAAAATATTAATAAATCTTATCGATAATGTAAAAAAAATCCATCACTAACCCTCCCATACGTTCAAGTTTCAATTGTCTGCAGTGGAAATTTCCACGATAAAACATGTAACCTTCGAACGTACTGCTCTTACACGCCTCACTGGGTATATGTGCATCTCTATCGCACGGAATCGAAGCAGGCGCTCTGACCTAACCGGTCTGGACTGTTCTAGCAAACGGGTACGCTTATAAGTCTGTCTCTTTCACTTCGGACAACTTATCGTTCTATTTTACGAATAGCTCACTGCTATGTATACTTCTCGGTCGTCGGCCAAATGATTTTTGTTACCTGTCTTTCTCTAGAGCTTGAATGGGGCAAAATTTGTTTTCTTGATGCAGAGCTACAGCTTCAAATCCAACAAAATACTATAGTTACTACGTCCACGTGCTCGGGAGGTTAACGACTGATACAACAGATAACATTGAAAATAAATAAACAATAATTGAGTCATATAACCGTTAATGGGAGCAAGAAAAATGATGCTCTACGTTATTTCTTCCTTTCTTCTTCGCTTGCCAATATTTTTTTTTCCGCGATGTGTTGAGGAGTATCAGCAGGGTTAAGTGATGATATCAAAAGTAGGTTATATATTGAGCTTAACTTATAAGGGGTTGATTATTAAATATTCTGTTTCGTTCGAAAAATCTGTTTACATTGCAATTAATGTTAGCAGTATTTTTAAATGACAATCAATTTTTAAGAACTTATTAGACAAAGAAGTCTTGCTGTTCATTTAGGTAACAAGGTGCAATAATTGCACATCCTAACAATTAGACTCGTACCTAATTAAAGAGGAATTATATTACTATTAACACTGGGAAACATAGGACTGAATTATATACAGGACGATGGGCTCAAAATATTACAGACTAAGGCTAAAAGTTCTCTGTACGTAAGTACCTACCACTTTCAGCGCACATGATCGAACGTTCAAGAAATATTTGTATAAATATTTTCAGATTAATGTTTATAAACGGAACGTCCTTAATGGCCATTGGTTTGGCCTCATATTAATTCTCACGTTTAGCAGATAAATTAATGATGTAAAGAGAGATATCAGAAACAAATCATAAGTAGTAGGTATATTTGTATTTTGTTTTAAGACTCAATAGCTTGAAACAGAAATAAAAAGTAAAAGTACCTACCTAATCGCACTTGCGCCACGATACCTAACGCGCGTCGTGGAATTTTCCATGCTTCGGCCGATTGAAGAAATTCTTTCTGTATGTAGTAGGTATGTTCTCAACATAGGTATAACTTTGGTATTTTGTAATCAAAAGTATCAGAGATTCATTGTTGTTATTGCGTATTGCCAAAATACTCGTGACATTGGCGGACTACGTCACAGGCGTCGGGGAGGCGAGGCGTTTTAAAATTACTTTGCTCCGGAATCCGACAGCAAATGTTCCCGTATCCGTAATAAATTGTACGGTGAGAAAATGTAGGTAATAATTTAATAAACAAAGACTGGCTGAAAGCAGTTATCTCCCACGGAATAACGATCTGAAGAATAAATAAAATTATGGATGAATTTAGGGAAAACCTGCTACTTGCAAATTCATTCAGCAACGTGAGATATGGCTTATTATTTTAAACAGACCTTACGAAGTAGGCCTTACTTGCCTACCTATTTGTATTTTTCCAGTTCCATTTTCGAAACAATTCTGCTTAGGATTCGGAATTGGAATTATATTAGAACTCATAAAATAAATACACCGCGTGACGAAAGTACTCGTACATGCGGTAACTTTATAATTTGGCACAGAATTTGTTTATCCCAACTCCCAAGTCCCGCCCGTGAATATTTCGTGTAGGTTGCTAGAGTTCATTGCTAGACATCCGGCTTCACACATAATACTATTATAGGGATTATTCTAATAATAGAGGAAAACGGGAATAAAAAATGAGTAGGTATAAAGTAATAAAAAACTTGTAATTATGATTTTACTGCTTTCAACGCTACGGCTCTACCTTGCTGATAACGTTTGGATTTGCAGTCTTCCGTATATAATTTCATCTCTTTTTATATTACTACTTACACACACAAAACATATTTTCGGACCTGAGATGGACCTAGGGTAACATATAAACGCAGTATTGCAGTTTAGCAGTAGCCCTTGAGGAATTGAACTTCTCACAGACCATCAGTATAGTAATATCGATCATATTAGATATACGTAGATCGAAGAAGACCTATGTTAACTAGCTGTCTTCAGTTACAAATAGGAGCTTACTTACTTAGGTGGACATTGCACTTAAGTTTATATCTAGCATGCCCAGTAAAAATGTATTACCGCTCTAATTTAACGATTTGTAAGCAGTGTTACTGCTTATTTAGATAATTAATTTACCTTATTTTGATACTTTCAGCTTCAATACCAAAATAATTAAGATAAACAACCTACAAGTTCATGTAGTCAGCGCCATCTGGCGTGGAATAGTAAACTTACATGAAAAAAAAAGGAAGCTAAATTAGCTATTCGGCAATAGATGGCAGTCTAATCATTAACTACCTCTCCTCTTTCGGTAGTAGAACCTTACAACATAACAAGATGGCAGTGTTTTAAAATTATCAGATAAAAAAAAACAAATCAAATCATTTATTAACACATCTTCCAATCCAATTTGTTAGTAATAATAATAATACATACACATCTTAAACACTAGTGTTAGTACATAATTATATTTTATATTTGGAAAATTTTGGCAATAGTTTCTAATAATGAACAAAAAACAACATAAAACGAGAGAGAGAAAACAAAAGAGAGAGAGATAAAACATCACGCCAGTTATCACCGAATTCCGCATACCCAGGTTGGGTATTCCGCATACCCAGGTTGGGTATACGGAATTCGGTATGTCGGGAGAACTATAGATGCAAACTTTCGGTTAGTACAATTTTGCCTAAAAACTGAGGTAGATTAAAGTAATTAAAATAAAGTAGACGCATTCAGTACATAAGTAATATATTTTTAAAGGAACATGTTACAAATGAGTAACATTCGGAATAATTAACTAACACACATTTGAGTGTGGGAACTTATTGCTAGCTACAGTCTCCAACTTAGTCACCCCTGTGATCGGTATCAATTACATCAGCATTAGCAGTACGTCGTCGGGTCGTCCGCCTCGCCGTTGATTTCCCCAGACAACAATTAGATCATCAATCTAATCATCACGCGACTTGTCATCACCTAAGTACTTACTTCGTATTGTTACAATAATTCATTCGCAATTGTCAGAAAATCGTCTATGGAAAAGTTAAAGAAGGCCTTTATTCTCAAAATATTTCTATGACGGTCAACGTAAATATTATCCTGAAAATATCTTTGTTATATCTGCTATCCACAGATAACGAAAACTAAAAAAACTAAAACAGTCGCCAGCGGAGAACTTTTTTTTTTCACTTTCTTCTCCAGTTCTCTAGGAACTCAATACAAAAAGTCCCATGAAAATATGAGCACTATAAACTTCGTTCCACCTTTTGAGTATTTTTTGTCTAATTGTACACGGCTATTCTTATTTTTAACAATTAGATCATCACACGACTTGTCACCACCTGAGTACTTACGTAGTACTTAACAATACGTACATTGTTACAAGATTAAAGAAATTACTCATTTTCAGGACACGAGAAAAATCCCCAGAATTTGTTTGTGGGTCACATAGGTATAAAGTTGGGATTTTTTATGTCCTTTCTAATACATTTATGATTTGTCAACTTATAACGGTCGTTTGTTTTAGAGGCAGACACTGAATTGAAATAAAACACAAAAAAATGTGTTTAATATCCTCGAAATTGGCTTTATTTGATTGATAAATTGTATGCCATTTATGTTTGAATATCTATCTATCCTTCTACCTATCAGTAGCGAAGGGTTAATTTTTGTAACAGGTAAGCCGGAGTACATATCTTTAATCTGATTAGCGAAACTTTTAAGGTATCAAACAAGAGAGTCATCATCCAGCATTTATAATGATACCCTTTACTACCTTTGATGTATCCAAAAGAGGTGGGGTTCTTAGAACCAGGATGTAAAGGATTCAAGTTAGGCTAAATAGAAAGCGAACAAAGTCACGGGTTAAAGCTATTTTAAATAAATATTTCTTATGTATTGATGAGTAAACTGTTTTTGTTTTTATCAGCACTATTTCTGTCCAGGTGTACAGCATTAACTTTTATTATAATCACGGGTTTTTCCACGTGTTTAGCAGGTGGAAAAACGGATTATTGATTACCAAACAGAAGTTTAAGCAGCCACATAACATAAAACTAACCTAACAGCAAGCAATTTCTATAATCCTCATATGAATTTTGAAGACAGAAATTGCTTTATTTTGACAAAAACCATTTTCCCAAAGCCATTACTACCATCCACCGCTACTCCTAAAAGTCAGAATATACTGTGGTGACCGTAAGAGAAGCGCAAAGAAAGACAATGAAGCTCTACGGAATCCGGCGAAGTTATTCAACGATAGTATTGGAAATCTTGAAAACCAATATCTGGAATAGTCGAGTTGAGTAAGAAAAAATATAGATTCTACTTTCAGACAGCAAAAGTACACCAAAGGCACGTAGGAGCATTTACAACTGGGATAAGCCCAGTGTAGTTGAATGACTGCTATATCTACTTCTACTTCTTTTTAGCGCATCGATCTGTGGAGATTGTCTTTGCTCCGGCCAAAATGGGTTCGAAGTCTATTAAGAGATTTCCAAGTCGGCTACGGCAACGTATGCCCAAGTAGAAGGCTCTCAGATAGTTTATTCTATATTATTTCTACTCATAATATTTTAATGCCATTTAATGCCTAGGGCCTGGCCTAAATCTAGATTTTCAGGGTCTAATCTAGTCTGACCAATCTCGACACTGATTACTGAAACTCAAACTCAATTACAATTTTTCTTCTTATCTTGCTTTTCCAATTTGGTCTGGACTTCTCGTGAAGTATCTTCCACCCTTAACACAATAAAATGCCCATTAAACACGTGTTCACCTCGGCGAGAAATTCACTGACGATTCTATTATATGCTGACTACTTCTGGCTTCCATTCGATTTTGCTGTTATATAGTTAAAAAGATGCTGATGGACAAGTATGGACCACATTTCACAAGTCTACCTACGTATTTTCTTGTGTATAAAATAAAGTAGTACAACATTGATCATAAAATAGACTATTTTTAGCCATTTTCAGGTCTGTCACAAAGATCTTGTGTGAACAACATAATACTATTATGAAGGTTTCTTGTTACGTATAAATCTTGTTTAGCCGTGAAAAGGCAATGGCGAAAAGAAGATCTGCTGAAACCAGCCAAACCATGAATAATTTGTGATATATTTTAAAAATGCATGCAAGATAATATGAAGTCGTCTGTTTCCGCATATTATTGGCTTATTACGAATGCATAGGGACATCGGGAAATGTGTTGGGAAGCAGCTGCGGTGTGAGTCGGGGGACGTCGACGTTCCCCCGAGGCACGGGGGAGTGAGGGCTCAACCGTCCACACCTGTGCACTTACGCGTTTAATTTTATTGCCGTCTTTAAGATAAAGCTTCGAAAACTTCTACATTGTTGTAATCAATGACACTATTATCTCACACCTGCGTTAATTTTTGATAAGTTATCGATTACTTAGCGGATTAGGATGAGCAGATTAATTCAACCGGCCCCATTTTTTTCATTTATATCGCCGTAGTGGCTGGCGATGACAGTCATATCATAGCAATGGTTTTTTTTTAAATTAAGTGTGTAATAAATACGTGGATCAAAATGAAGATTCTAATTGCATTTTTATGTTTTCTGACTCTTTGGTGCAGTGTTAATGCGAAATGTCTAGTGCGTGGTGAATGTTACGAAATGGGTAATGGAATGGTTAAACCATGTCGTGTAGAAATGGAAGCACCACCGTTAATCGAAGGATTATCCGAAGAACGAGCAAGAGAAGTCGTAGATACCTTCAGCAGGATATGCCCAACTTTCGTTGTCGACGATGAAGGGAATAGATTACCAGATGACCAGATTTTCACTTGTTGTGATTCAGACCAAATAATGAGGACGGCTGAAAGTTTAATTCTCGCCGAGGGTGTCCTCGGTCGTTGCCCAACGTGCTACAGAAACTTCGCGAGACAAATCTGCGAAATGAACTGTGCTACAGACCAGGATCGATTTCTGGAAGTGCGGACAGAGATTACGGATGATATTGAATACGTCAATGAAATAGACTTTAGAATGCATGAAGATTTTATGTTGGGAGCACACGCATCCTGTGCAGGTGTCATCGTACCTCAAACTGGTTTGCCAGCTATAAATATAATGTGTGGTAATGCAGTAGTTTGTGATGCACAAGCTTGGTTTGGATTCACTGGCGACACTGCAAACAATCCTTTAGTACCGGTTCAAGTGAATTTTCTCATGACTCCTACTATAGAAGATTCTATGAACAAGGAGGCTCTACCATGTAGTGCAACCTTCGGCGATGACCTGCCCTGCAGCTGTGTGGACTGTGTACAAACCTGCCCCGCGGCTGAACCTGTCGTCCCTGATGTCTGTACTGTTGCATCACTTAATTGTTATGGATTTTATAGTGGAATAGGCTTCTTTGTAATCAGTGTTCTTGTATTTATACTGTTAGCATACCTGGAACGTAGAAAGGAAAGCAGAAATTCTGGAGCGCAAGAAAGTGTGTCAGGTGCAAATAAGGTGACAAAGGTATTTCAAATATTATTTGCTAAAATCGGAGGTATATCTGCGAGTCACCCTGTCCTAATTATTATGATGACTTCTTGGGTTACTTTCGCTATGTATTTCGGTTTAATGCAACTCAATCTGACGACGAATCCTATAGAACTTTGGTCTTCGCCTGATTCTCGTAGTCGTCAAGAGTTAAATTTTTTCAATGAGAGGTTTGGACCTTTTTATCGTACTGCGCAGGTTTTCTTAACATTTAATTTAGATTCTTTTGTAAACGAAGAAGGCGAGACTTTTGGTCCGGCGTTTAGAATAGAGGCATTACAAGAATTAGTTTTACTTGAAGACGCTATTATTGCAATAGGTGAAGATGATGGGGGTGTCACGTTAACAGATGTCTGCTATGCTCCACTTCGACCCCGTGGTGGTGAAAAAGACCCTGGGCAGTGTGTATCAATGTCTGCAGCCTCTTATTTGCCTGAAAGGCATAATATAAATGAATCTACTTATCTTGATAGCCTTCAAAGCTGTATTAACAATCATTATGGCTTCGGTTGTTTGTCGACGTGGGGTGGTGGTGCTGAGCCCGATCTAGTATTCGGAGGATTCGAGAGAGGAAATATTTTGAGTGCCAACACCCTTCTGCTTAATTTTCCTATTTCAAATTTCCTTTTGCAAGAGGAACTAGAGCCTGTGTTGGAATGGGAAGCAAAGTTTTTAGACCTTTTGCATTATTACCGAGATAATAATAAATCAGATTATGTTTCTGTCGCTTTTGCTACGGAAAGGTCCATTGAAGACGAGATTCAACGAGTTTCCGAAGCAGAAGCTATACCTATTGCTATAAGTTATGTTCTTATGTTTATTTATGTAACATTAGCTTTGGGAAACATAAGATCATTAAAGACCTGGTTTGTTGATAGTAAGATAATGGTTGCTCTTGGTAGTATTTTAATGGTTGTCGTGGCTATTTTCTGTGCAATGGGTGCACTAGGGTATGCCAATGTTACCTTAACGCTTCTTGCCATTAATGTCATACCATTTTTTGTTCTATCAATCGGTATTGATAATGTTTTCCTTATGGTCAACACGCTGTATGATATTCAAAGTAATCTAAAATCATTTGACGATTATAAAGAGGATTTTAGTTTTGAGAAAAAGAGAAGTTTTGTCTTTGAAAAAATGATGGGTCAGGTCGGTCCGTCAATGTTAGTGTCGTCAGTGACACAAATAACCTGTTTTGCAATCGGTACTCTTGCTAACTTCCCTGCCGTAGTAACCTTTGCATTATTTGCAACAGTTTCTTTAGGATTCCTGTTCGTTTTTCAAGTAACTACAGTTGTTGCATTTTTATCCATTGATTACAAACGAGCCTCTAAGAACAGATTTGACTTGTTCTGTTGCATTCAGAAAAAAATATTAGATGACGAAAATCCTTTACAATCAGAAACTCCTTACAAAAGTATTACTCAAAGATTGATGGAACCGTATTCTAAATTTATTCTTGATTGGCGTGTTAAAATTGTAGTAGCTATTTTGTTTATGGGCATGGCTTCTGCAAGTGTCATGTTAATTCCTCAGATAGAAATAGGATTAGATCAAGAATTAGCTTTGCCGACAGATTCTTATGTATACGAGTATTTGCAAGCTGTCGCTACTTATATACGCATGGGACCACCAATATATTTTATTCTAAAAGGAGGTTTAGATTTTACTAATCCCAACCATCAGAACGTTATTTGTGGTGGACAGTTATGTCAATCCGACTCTCTAACTACTCAAATATTTTTAGCTTCACAATATAGCGAAATTACTTCTATATCGAAGAGTTCAAACTCTTGGTTGGATGATTTCATAGATTGGACTAGTTTGTATGGTGGTTGTTGTAAATACAACACCACAGACGGTGGATTTTGTGAAAGTACAAGTGTTTCACCTGACTGTAACTTTTGTGAAATCGCGCGATCAGACTACGCTAATGGTTTGTTGAGACCACACAGAGAAGCCTTCGAGAGGTATATACCATTCTTCTTGCAGGATCCACCCACTGAAATTTGCAACAAAGCTGGGCTAGCCAGTTATTCAAGTGCTGTCAATTATGTCCTGGATTCAGAGGGTCGTGCAAACATTTATGATACTAATTTCATGGCTTATCTGACACCGCTAAGTACTTCGAAAGACTATATTAATGCGGTTGATTATGGTTATAGGATCAGTGCGAACATAACCGAGGCAATCCAAAAGCACACGGGTGTGGAAGTGGAAGTTTTTCCTTATTCTTTGTTCTTTGTATATTATGAGCAATATTTGACTATGTGGGCGGATACGTTTGTGTCAATCGGGTACTGTCTTATCGGCGCTATGGTGTTCAATCTGTTGGCTTCCGGTTTTAATGTCATGACTACGTTTGCCGTCATGATTAATGTAATCTTGGTAGTAGTGAACATGATGGGTGTGATGTACACTTGGAATATCCCTCTGAACGCTGTCTCCAATGTTAATTTGATTGTGTCCATCGGTATATCTGTGGAATTCTGCAGTCATATTGCTTACGCCTATGCCACAGGTGAGGGAGCAAATAAAGTACAAGATGCCATTCAAAAAGTGGGTGCGACCATTGTTACTGGTATTACGTTCACTAACATTCCTATTATAGTTCTAGCCTTTTCTTACACTGAAATAATAGAAGTATTCTTCTTTAGGATGTTCTTCTCTTTGGTCATCCTAGGTTTCTTACATGGAATGGTATTCTTCCCAGTACTATTGAGCTACTTGGACAGTTTAAAAAGAAAATGATGTGTTAAATTAAGTACTAGATCTTGAAATATCATTGTAAATATTAAGGAAGCAGCAATAAAGGGAAGATTTAATACCTTTTATTTAACTTATGGATTGTATACTTTATTACCGTTGTTGATATGATATAGGGTTATTTAATCATCTTTAACTTAGGTCTAGAAAATTAAGTTGTAAATAAATAGTATCAATCTTATCTTGTTTTTTTTATTTTCTATATTTACATATGAAAAATAAATAACAGTGGGTAGGTCATATTATTTTAAAGTATGAGGAAGACGATGACTAGATGAGTTTTAAGGATCTACTATCTAATTTATAATTGTAGCCTCTTTTGTACAGCCACGACACGAGTACTTACCGAGCATAAATACCTCACAAATAATCGCAATTATGAGGCGATTTTCTTGTAAAATTACCAAAAAAATATTACAATTTTGAGAAAAGATGAGAGCGTTATTTTGTCTATTTCAATTATTTATTTATTAGTTAGTATTGCAAGGTGTAAATGGACCCTTCAGGAACCCATCAATCAAGCATTCTGAACATCAAACTAAGTAACCCTACGCAAAAATGATTGCTGGACACGACTTCTTTTTTGGGGTGAAAGGTCATGTTTTACTGTAAAACTCAATGTAACGCACTCTAAACATTGTGCTTTGCATTGTGCATTGTGCATTGATGGGTGCATTGAATAGTATGGAGTATGGTCATGGAGGTATTTAAAGTAAAATTATTAAAGCATAACAAGTATGTGAAAACAAACTTGTGAACAAACTTTGACCTCCAATATTTCCTTAACTAGAAGGTCCCCAGGTATGGTTCAGAACAAAAAAAAATGATCGCCTTGACGAGGAGAACAAGTGTCTTTTTACACCCTTAATGAAAACTTTCTTGCCAAAAACACAAAAAAATGCTTTATAATCTTACGTATGAAGTGGTATTTATGCTCGTGACTTTAAATACTTTTTTACACTAAACAATTTTTAAAACTACACGAAAAACAATTAACTAAAGGAAACTAAAGTTATGGGCACGTAATGCTGCAATAACTGCATGTCTGTACTCGCCAACACACAAAGAAAACGATGATTAATTGATCAACGCTTGTTCCTCTGTATTAGAAGAGGCCTAGTTAATCAGCAATACTTGTAACTGTCCTACTGGAACTCAAACTGCCTCCCTGTGCAATCCACCACGCGGATCCAATGCGTATTGGTGGATGTGACAAATCTTCGAATTTTGGCCTCTTTGATTATTAGAGCCGGGCAGTATTATTTGGCGATAAAATAACGATATCACTAAAACATTAGGTAATTATGCCTATCAGTTGTCCGACTTACGCATCCAACACGTGATTCAGATAAGCGATATAGCAGATAGCGAGCCGGAGGATTTCGATTTTGGACAACTTTTTGTCTGGTGGTAACGTGGGTAGAAGTCTTCGAAGGGATCCGAAGGCTGCGTTAAATGCTTCAACACGGATTCTCTCGCGGGTGGCGTGTGCTGTCCTGTACTTGAGGGTGGCGCGGCGACGTCTGCGCCTCTCTTCGCGGGAGAGTCCGGCGCAAGGTGAGCCGCCACCGCTGGATAGGTAAGCCTCTTCGGACATAGCACACGGCTCCAATGTTCTGTCCCTAGAGCAAGTTACGGTGATCAGGTTTCAGGAATATGGGTACAGACCTAGGTCTGTACCTAGTACCTAGGTACTTTTACATTTAGACCTCGTATTAAACAAAAAAAAAAACCTTTCCTTTCTAACCGATTCCTAGGCAACTTTTCTGTCACCGCTGATACTTTCGGACTTTCTCCTTTCTTTAATCATATCAATTCCATTAAAAGAACCTCGCTACTCCCGATGATTCTTCATAAAAGAACAGTTCATAAACAAACTGCTTACTTATTCTTCAGTAATCTGGAGTATTATTAATTTTGTCTGACCTTTAAAAGGTACTTCAACATCTTCCTGCCCCTGTCCCATTCTATTTGGGGTGGCTCAACACGTTTTCTTCTTCCATTCTCCCCTGTCAGACGTCACGGCATCATTTACTCCTTTCTCTTTCATATCATTCCTCACACAATCCATTCATCTCTTCTTTGGCTTTCCTCTCCCTCTCCATCCATCAACATTCATGTCCATCTCCCTTTTAGTCACATGCGTTTTATAATCGTATCAATAGGTCCTTATTAAACTTAAACTACAAGCCTAGTTTAGAATGATTCAAAGCCTACATTATTGTAAAATAAATATTAGAATAAGCTTGGTTGTTAGATTTGATGGATGAGTGCATTATTCATGGTACTTACTTTAAATTCTTTTGGTTGCGGGCTGCACGCATTGCTAAACCATTGGTAATAACGGCTGCTACCAAAAGAATTGTAGACAAGTAAATTATAAAAATAAACAGTTAAATTTCAGACAGGTCTACTTAGAGTTGCAAGGACAGTATTGTTTTGATGAACTGGTTCCAAGGTTTATCTTCTACAGTGAAAAGCATTGCAACCATGTATGGTAAACTTATAATTCAACCGTAGGGAAAGATAATATCACGACTGTTATATCATCATCGTCCTGACAACCATAAGTATGTCCCAATTTTATTGGTGTCTGCGCAATTTGACTTCTTTTTACACAAAAGCGTAATATAGTATAGATCGTCTCAATAGCCACCATTCCAGTCATAAATCATATTTTATACAACCTATCCATCGTTGGTCCTCTACCTTATTATCGTCATTCATACTCAAACCTTTTCTCACATATTCCTCATTCCTCCGCATCACATACCGTGTTGACAAATTCTGAGCTAAAAGAGACATGGTCAAAATGAATTACCTCTTCCTTGGAACCAAGTTCTCTCTGTCAGTGATGGGCAGCAGTGCTTCTCGCGGTTCCGCCAGCATACACGACAAGGAGCCATCCTCCATCCCGCTAGCCTCCAGCCAGCTCTTCATGGTCACTCTATACGTGGTGGAAGAGTAGAATTAAGTCATTTTTACCGTAGCTGCAGTTTGCTTAAATTATGTTCATAGAATAGGGATAATATTAGACCGGGTGGTCATAAATGATAAGGAAATTTGGGCTTTAAGATTTGAGCGTAAGCATTTTACAAAAATAAAAAGAATGTGATCTCTGTGCTCTTTTCGCGCAAACGTCGTTCTAAATCCTGAAATGCTGGTAGAAATGGCCTTCAGACACAATAGTCATAATAAAGCATTGGTATTTACCGTGTAAAGAATAGCTTTTTATCCAGGCATATTATTTGCAAAAAATAAAATGATAGTAAATAGTATTTTATAATTATGAAATAAGCTTGGAATTAGTTAACGATAATTTAAAAATAATTAACAAGGGTACTAGCATAAAAGCCAAAACTTCAGTAACAAATAGAGTCAGATCCGAGAACGCCATCAAACGAATCGATTCGATACGGTTAGCGAGCATGATTCGATTACCAAAGGGTTGGGGGCGATATAAAAAGAATAAATACGGATTTATTATCCCCTAAAGACCTCGCTTAGTGCTAGGTGTGAACGCGTGTTGTAATATTTATCTCAAGCACTCTACCCTTGCGGCCAGTCTATTCGATTTGATCGGGAATCAAAACATACGTGTCTCGAAGGGTTATTCGAAGCGTGCATGTTTGTGTAACATCCTGTAGGTGCAGAGGATTTCTATTTTGTAGGATTTTTTTATTAATCTGAACTTTCCCACTCCTGCGCAAATGCCTCCCCATTCCTTACACTTATCTCGATGGCCTTGCCAGTTAATTTTGTATTTGTTTGTAGATATTTTTACTGCTGAATTATGTTTAAAGCAGTAGGCGATCAATTCAATACTAGTTGTTTTAATTATTTTCACATCACTCTTCTTCTTCTTAGCGTGTCGATGGCAATCTAAATTGTGTCAGCCTAGAACTGAGCTACTAGTTTGGCGCTTTCGGCAGCGTGAAGTGAACAAACAACAGGACACGCAGGACACGATATTAAGTGCCCCATCGTTTGTAGAACAGCACCACATTGCACATCACTCTTACTACGGAGCCATAAGATACAAGCGACGTTTAGTTAGTGATTCACCGAATGTGTATGACACAACTGTATTCTGTCTTTTGATGATAATATAGACTTTTCTAATTCTTACGGTGTTGTGCATCACGCCAGAGTTTCTTGGGCCTGCCTCGGTGACGACGACCGTCTTCAGGCACCCACTGTACTGATACTGGTTCATATGTCCTGTGTTTTTTTGCGCATTAAGGAATGGGGAGGCCTTTGCCCAGCAGTGGGACAGAAAAGGGTAATAAAAAAGGGGGTAACAAAATTCTGCCTTTTAGGCACCAACTACGAGGTCATAGGCAGCAGGACATTAGATCGATTAATTAAAGTCATCAGGCTGTTGATAGAATTGTGGTTCTGAATTATCTGTCATTAGAAAACCTGGAATTCTCATTGGGACCAATCCGATAGATTCTTCTGAAGTGCGATTCTTGATTTAATCAATTTATACTTATACTGTCACTTACGGGATATCTTCCGTGATTGTTCATTATTTAATATCGGGAGCTACGGATATCCCGTAAGTGACAGTATAAGTTTAGTTGTAAACCGTGATGTTTTAATGGTTTCTTGAGGTAAAAAAAAACAGTAAGGTTTCATGTTTGTCTAAATATGCAGAAATTTTAGAAAGTAACTAATTCGCTTATTTCTCCATTGGGTATTCAGTGTTTTCGTGTTTATACAGAGAAATTCTGTAAAACTTAGGTATATATCTCTGAATGTCTAATATGTACTTACATTGTAATAATCCCTTTTGATAAATTATTAATTACTCATGTTTTTTATTCACTTGGTCACCAAATTCTTGATAAAATCCTTTAGCACATACTTTTAGACTTTGTAGACAATAAAACAGAAAAAAAAATCACAATACTTTAAGTTTATACTTTTGAACCAAAAAATAAGAGAAAATGTACCTATGTTAGTTATCACACTTATCACTACACTGTATCTCATTCAGACTCACACTAGTTGAGAGGTCAGCATCCCTCAGCTTTTTATCCTCTCTGAGGGGGATGGACCAACCCTCTCACAGAGAGGGCGGTGCCTAATACCATTTGGACGAAAATACAAACAAGAAGATTCACTTAATATTCATGTTATTTATTTTCTTATTAATATTAAGACTAGTTTTAAAAAATCAGCTTTTACTTAAAAACTTGTCAGTCTGATGGATAAAAAAAAAATTTGGGTCCGAAGTGTTGGACACGATCAAATGTTCAGTTACCTATCAGCGGTGCCATAAAAGTACTTAATTCCTGAAAAATATAAAATTAATAAATATTGTACAAACGGACGGCCGATGGGAACTAAACTTCTGGAGTGGCGACCGCGAACCGGAAGACGTTGCGTTGGATGACCTGGAGAAGGTTGGAGGGATCCGCTGGAAACGAGTCGCACGGGACCGGTCAATGTGGCGACACTTTCGGCTGAAATGATGATGAACAAATATTGATTTCGTAGAGCGTTCCTGGAAGCTGAAAGTCGATCATGCATTGGACCAAGAGAAGGAACATAACTATTTAGGTTTTTCACTCACAGTTACCAACTATCGAATTATCTTAATGACCGATTACGCGATTATATTCCAAGGTTGAAATTAATTAGTAGGTATGTACATACCTACTTACGATAAAATTAGGTACCTATTTGTTACCAATTAATGTGACATTATATGTTACAAAATTATGCTTCTATGTAGATATTTGGAAGGATATTGGGATAGGCGTTGCTGTACCTAATTATCTAGATATATCTATAATAATATTATAAAGAGCTAAATTAAGTTTGAATGTGGACCTGAAACTACTCTTCCGATTTCAAAAAATATTCTATGGAAAGCAACACTATTTGCCGAGTACCAAAGACTGTGTTATCCACGCGAGCGAAGTCGTGGGTAGAAACTAGTAGTATAAGTAGATAATTATATGATTTGACCTCTCTATAAAACTCACAAAATTTAAATAGTTTTCCAGTTCATCTTCGTTTTCATCCTCAGCATAAGTGTGTCTCAGTCCCCGCCCAGCGTAAGGATGCGCCAATCCCGGTCGACTCCGCCTATCGATCCCGGCCATCCCGGGACACAGGTGTTCCCGGGTAATTGACGATGCGAAATGGATTGTACCCAAAAACATCTCGATATGTCTTGCCAATGTTCAAGTTTTATTAGGCGTATGTTTGGTTGGTTCTTGAAGCTGTTAAGAATCAAGGTTTATGATTCGTATCTACGTCTCAGAAGCAATAAAAACATGTTTATGTTAACAGAAGAAAGTAGTAATTGTCAATGCTGTCTTAAGGTGCTCCCTCACCAGGAGCATTCGCCTGTAATGTAACAGTTCAGATTCACTTGTTTCCATACAAAATCGAATCTTGGACTGTTACATTACAGGCTCGCGGTGAGGGAGCACCATTAGATTCCTGCGTGACGTACGTAGACCATGAAAAGCAACTGCTGGAATTGAGCCTCTCTATTAATTTTTACATACCCTTCCTCGAAAACTAGTTATTATCACACTACTATTAGGTTCAAAATGCAATGTATTTCACACTCACTATTGCAACCTCCAACGATTGTGGGAGGAATCGGCTTGAACTGACAATATGTGTAGGGTGAAGTTCAGTTTTATGGTTTGGACGAGTAAAACAAACCTTAGAAATTTATAACAAGCCCTCTCGATTACTTTGTAAGGATTTATGCCGCAGATAGAATTGGGCTGATTCAGAAGCATACTTGTACGAGGAACGTGCTCGTTATGGAAAAATGAGTCACCTTCCTATAGACGACATTTAGAACCTAATGCCATAAATCACAAGCTGCTATATTGGTTACAGTAACCAATATTTTTGGACAAATAAAGTCTATCGAATAATTCGGCGCTTGAACTACCTGTTTCCTCACGAAAGGCCTTTCATAGCCAGTTGATCGCTTCCAGAAGTTATTAGATAATAAACTAACTTTGATCTTTTTACGCAAGTTAAATTATAATCACCGCAGAACACAATAAAGACATTTTTCTGTTGGCATTAAAAAACTTTGATCGTCAATCAAAGTTTTAATGCTTTTGGCATCCAATTTTCATCGTAAATATTATTTTTCCATTATTCCTCTAATAAGTAACCTATTACATTGTTTTTGTTGCTTGTAATGTCCCGAATATTGAGCAAAGGCCACTTCTATTACAGAGGAGAAGTGGCCTATCTACATTATATGAGAAAATTAAAAGAAAAATGTTGTCAACCTGGATCAGCGATAACTTGGGTCCCAATAGTCGATGACCTCCAGTCACTTAGGCCTTGTGAACGCAGAATCCAGGAAAATCGGTGCCCGTAGGCCACAGAAACCATAGTACACTTACATGTCTCTGAGTGTTTGAGTGATTTTTGGTCGTTATCATTTGTATTTTTCAGTTCATCGCTGTCAGAAACTCAATTTAGCGTAGGTAGGTATCCGCAAGTAATAAATGAAAATATGATAAGTACAGTTCTAGGTAAAACCTGTGTATTACTCATCATCGTCTACCTAGTATTTTCCCAACTATGTTGGAGTTAGTTTCCAGTCTCAACGGATGGAGCAGAATATAGATAGGTACCAGTTTTTAAAGCATTGAGGTATCAGTAATAAAGGGTGTAAATAGACCCTTAACATATACGAAAGGCACTTGTTCTCCTCGTCTATGCGATCATTTTTTTTGTTCTAGATCATACCTGAACCTTATAGTTACGGAGATATGGGGGTCAAAGTGCCAACTTTTTCAAAAGGTTTTTTTAATACATTTTTTTAATGTAAGATATTAACTTTACACACCTTCACGAGTCCCGTACTATTCAAACCATCCATCAGCACAATGCTTTACATCGAGTCCTACCATAAAACGTGATTTTTCACCCCAAAAAAAAAAGTCGATTCCCAGCAATAATTTTTGCGTACAGTAACTTAGTTTGATGTACAGAATGCTTGGTTGACGGCTATGTGAAGGGTCTGTTTACATCCTGTAGATATGGTTTTGGTCAGTACCTAATACCTACTAAGTAGGTATAATGTGTTATGTATGAATGAATGTGGATAACACTACTAACAACAACGATACCGTAACACCTGCATATTTCGTGTGAATCATATTTTTCGTCAACAATTATTGATTAAATTAATTGTATCCGCCTATTAGAAATCTTATCATATTATACAAATATTTCAGGCAAGCCTAATCTAATCTATACAGCACAATATGTAGATTTCAACACATTGTAATGCTTATCACGTGTTTTATTAAACTTCTTTATGCATCGCATCAATCATGATCATTCGATGAGAAGGCATTCCTGGAAGTAACATAACATGCATAAGTTCCGTGTTATAAGTGGCGAGCCTATTGCCATCAACCGGGCGCAAATCCAGACTCTATGGCTGCTACTTAGAAATTGCTGATGGAAAAATCCAATAACACTTTGCCTGACCTCGGGAATCGACCCCAGGTGCTCATGCTCAGCAGTCGCGCTTGCAACCACTAACCCAAGGACGAAATAAGTCTTGTATTATTTTATTGAGCCTTGTTTTAGAAAAGTATAGACTTTGACCCGCTGGAATTATGTTCTGTCGCTACAGGAAAACCTATACAGGGTGTTTGGTTAAACGCGGGCAATACTTTAAGGGAGTGAAGTACTCATAAATATGAGCAATTCTTACTATGGGGCTAACTATGAAATATGATTTAAAAAATCTGCAGTTGCCTACATTTTTTCGAGTTACGCGACCAATAATGTGTGGAGCAGCTGATTCATGGTCGGTGCCATAGTAAAACTTGCTTATTTTCATGAGTACTACACGCCCCTAAAGTATTGCCCACGTTTAAAAAAACACCCTGTATTTTCTGCTACATCTGCAGTATCTGCACCGGGAAAACTGGAACACTGCAGTGAGTCCTGAAAATATATTATTTGGGGGTGTTTATGTATGCTCACGGCTAACAGTTCTAAACTTTTCTTGGAGGAGCAAGTTGTGGGGGGATGGCCATTGTTTAAACACATCGAGACCCCTTTGTGCCTCATGAACCACCGTCATTCCAAGTTATGATTAACAATTAGACAGATGACGAAATTCTTGGAAAGCACTGATTTCAGAACATTGGTAAAAGCTACGGGTATAAGCACCGCGTATTTCCCTTTCCTTGTTCAACTGGCGACACCGGTCTCGCGAAATCCACGCGCTTTTGTTTTACTACGGAATCCTACGATCCCGTGTTCAATTCGCGTCAACTGAGCACGCCTTTGTGATCAAGTGGCGCTGGGTAAGGTTTAACAAAATCGTGTGCAGTTGAACTGAACACTTTTTTGACTTGACTCTTAGACTGTTTGAGTCTTCAAAAGCGTGTTGAATTAGCGACGGTATTAGTTGGGGTAAGTATTAAAATCCAGAAATTTCATAATAACTATAACTAAAATACCGACGTCCAAAACAACGAAATTCAAAATACCGAAAGTTTTAAATGCCGATAGCCGCTATATCGAAAATTCGAAACATAAAATACTGATGTCAAAATGCCCGAAAGCATGAAACCCCGAATGGACGAAATCTCAACTGTGACCAACTACTACGTAGCGCTCGCTTCGCTCGCTCGGCTCGCGCTTATTTGGTTACAGTTCTAACATAACCTAACCTATTTGGTTCTTCTTTAAGTACTTTGATTATTCTCATAAACTCAGACACAATACCGTCTACAGTACCTAATCGTATAATTTTCTTGAATTGAAGGCTCTGTGGAATTATTATTGGCTCCCCGCCTGCTCGGGCCGCACGATTTATTCCGAATATTTACGAACGCGCTAAATCATCAGGATTTGTTTTGAACAGACCAATTAAAAAACCGCCTTTAGTTCCATTGCACACTGTTTTGTAAAACCTCTTTTAACGTTGCTTGATCGCAAAAACGTGCTCAATTGACGCAAGCCGTGCACGGGTTGGTTGAATTGTGTAGTAATACAAAGGCGTTTGGATTTCGCGAGACCGTTGTCGCCAGTTGGACACGGAAAGGGAAATACGCATAAGCACCAGCGATTTCGCTGTGTTGCCATTAATAACAGCCGCTCGGGTTGATCTTCAGGTATTGTACTGTATTACGGGCTGGTGTCCGCAAGTCCACGTCAAAGCGCGTATCTTTAAGTTAAGCCGCGCTTGCGTAAGTTGGTCCGTGGATCGGTGACCACCCATTACATACCGAGTTTCCTCCGACCCTCGAAAAGCAGGTTAAGCAGTTGGTCCCGGATGTCATTTGTAGATCTTTGACAGTCGTTACAGGTAGTCAGTGGCAAGAAATTCTTACCAAGGGGTATCGTTTTACCCAGTACTAACTGGGTTGTGGAGGTCAGATAGGCAGTCGCTCCATGTAAAATACTGGTATTCAGCAGCATCCGGTTAGACTGGAAGCCCAATATACATAGTTGGGTGAAGATGACTTGATTATGCAGCTGTAAAGGATAATTCCATAACCATTTTCAACAAACAGACATCTGTTTTCTTTTGACTGTTCAGATTACTTAAATGACGATTATAATGATATCTAACACATATGTAGGTTTATTACAAATAATTTAGATAGGAACGGAAATGCTCGTAGATAACGGGAGGCGATAATATTTTATGGATTTATTGATTTAATTTTAAATATCTTCTCATAGATATTATCTTCACATTGTAAATGAATTTTGGGTAGATGGAACTGGAGCGGATGGAGTATGTGACCCTGGACCTGGATCCTGTAGGATCACTTTGCGGTTATTCTTTGTTCAGACAATGTTAGAATATCAACCTATTCAAGCGCATTTTACCTTGACTTAAGCCTCTGTTTATTTTCTTTACCGTCCTTGAAAATACTACAAGAAATACTATTAACTGCATTTAAAAATACTCCAGCGACTTATCCATTTTCAAGCCATCACAAACATTTTTAAGTTCGGTAGTGGTTCTCTGCCAATAAATTCGAAATTCAAAACGTCTTTTATCTAACTTTAAATGGCTACTCATTTCCATTTTACCTCCCAGAAATTGATTTACTCGATCACAAAGTAAGATAATTTATGCAAAGAATCATGTACCGGTCGGCGACGTCCTCCATCTAATGTCAGTTCGCAATTCTGTATTAATACTATAATAAACAGTTATACATAACAAATACAATACTCTGACAACATATTTCACGAAGGTCATGGCAAACGCTAATTTTCTTTATTGCGACATCGCAACGGGCACGCGATGTAAATAAAGCTATATTTTTTTGGTATTCCCTTTATTTCTGAAGTTGCAATTATACATCTGTTTGTGATGTTGTAGGGCGTTTAGAGGGAGCTTGATGAGGCATAATGAGTTCCAAAACAGAAATCGATAATGCTTCACAGCAGTCAACAACGTCGTCGGAGTCGGTATTAAAACGTAAAAAGGATCGCTTGTGGGATGATGATGATGATTCTATAATCCTCGGAAGTGAGCTGGTTAGTATTATTTTGTAAGTACCTAGAAGTAATTGGTACAAGCACTAGCAGTAGGTCATCTAAAAGTCTGTAGTCTACTTGTTTGAACTGAATGCATTCTTAGATGGAGACTAGGGTGCCGATATTCTGTTTAATCTAATCGTCTGTTAATATAAAAAAAAAAACAAATAAATCTGAAATACTTTTAAACATACCTATCTAGTAAAAAAACATATTCATGAGCCTGAAAACGGGCCATAATTTTTCGAGTCTATTCGTTATCTTTCAAAGATAGAAATCTACGTGACTTCGTATACAAATTAAACCATTAAACCAATCATCATTTAGCATAATTGTGTTATTATGGTAATGCACGATAGATAGCAATCTGTCATTCAAAGTTCAAGGTATTTTCAGAACAGAAAATTCTGACTAGAACAAAAAAAAACTGCTTCTTATTTCAAATACCTACATAATAGATAAAAGAAAAGTGCTGTAAATATTTGCTTTCATGGCGTAGTTTTGGTTAAGTTTACTGCTCCTAATTTGTTCAGGGCGCATGCAAGAATTTTCTTTTCAAGGGAGGCATTGAACCTTTGAAAGCAACCTACGCCTCGCCTCCATGAACGTACACACGTGGGTAACGTCGTCACCATAACGACCACCCAGTTAGGCCAATAGAGTTTCCCATTTTCCGGCAAACAACTGAAGCCTTCTTGCTATTTTGACAAAAAAAAATCATTTTTGACATTTACAAAGTGCACAAGAAATCTGTGATCATTTTACACGTCGTTTTTAATCATTTTTGGAATATAATTGTGATTTTCTACGAGAATGTCATTCAACTTCGACAGCGGTCAAGTAAGTGTTCAAGTTTTTCCTGTAGAAGTTTGTACTTAGAATTTACGTCTCCCATGTTCCTATTATATTTAATTTTGTTCCTATGATTTTCATACGATAAAAAATTTAGGTATGGAATTAAAATTAATGTGATCTTATATCGCAAGGATGAATAATTCTGGTATGTTCTTGTTAATGATAAATTCTGGAGTCGAGCCGCAAAGTTCTGGAGTGGTGACAATGATAGATTGTGTCGACACAATGACAGATTTCTTTGCACTATCTGTCATTTTGTCGATTCTTCTGTCAAATAAATCCTTGTCTACGGTGGTCACGCTACGGGGGCTGGTGAAGGTTGCAATGGTCCATTGGATGCGAGTCGCACGGGACCAGTCAATGTGCCGACACATGGGGGAGGCCTATGCCTAGCAGTGGACGTGTTTCGGCTGAAATGATGACGATGATAAATTCTAGTTGCTAGGCACGTCATGTGTCAATAATCTAGTTATCGGTCAATTTGACCAATATGCGGCTTTAGGTAATTAGTTTCTAGTATCAAGGCTACTTATTGTAGCATCGTGAATCATGCCCCATCCACGTGTCTTCACTTTTACGTTATTATCAAGCGACAAATACATTTTTATCAAGCGGGTGCCGATTTGGTAGGAAAAGGGTCTTTGAGACTTGATTTTCAATAGTTTCTCCTTTTTGTATCCTAGTTTACTAATGTGCAAGTCAGTCAGGTCAGGGTGTTTAGAGTCCCGTAGGTATTGCGTCTTGGGAGGAGCTCGTGGCTAAATAATAAATAATAACAGCCGGTCGGGTCGATTTTCAGTTTACGCCGTGCTTGCCTATGTTGGTCTGTGGACCACCCATTACATGCCGAGTTTCCTCCGTGGTCTCGGATAGCACGTTAAGCCGTTGCTCCCGGCTGTCATTTGTAGATCTTTGAAAAAGGTAAGGTTAAAGGTAGTCAGTAGCCCAAAAAGTCTTACAACCAGTCTTACCAAGGGGTATCGAATTACCCAGTACTAACTGGGTTGTGGAGGTCAGATAGGCAGTCGCTCCATGTAAAATACTGGTATTCAGCTGCATCCGGTTAGACTGGAAGGCTGGAAGGCTGGAAGCCGACCCTAACACAGTTGGGAAAAGTCTAGGCAGATGATGAGGTATACCTATATTTAGGAAATGGTGGTTACGGTAGAATGCTACTACCGCGGGGTGACTACGGACAAACAGAACGGTGTCCTAGGAGGAGGATTATAGTATAATGATGTAACCTGTTTCCTCAAACATCAAAAGCATTTGGAAGCATTATAGGCTGGCTTCATTCAGGAGACTTCGAGGTCAAGGACAGTGTCGCGTCGTAAAGAAACCTGCTCAGAAACATTGTACATGCGTGGCTGATGTAATTAGTTTTTCCTTACAGGAAATAGGCTTTTTCCATGTTGTGGAACAATTATGGGCTGGTATCATTGTCAACTTGCAGTCATCAAAGCTTCGTTCTTGTATTTTAGTTTTCCTCTTCCTGTACATACATCAACATAATTTCTTCACATAAGCATACTGAAACAGACGATGCCTATTTAAATTTGCTGTAACAGGCGCCACTTTCAGACGAATATCCTTACTCATTTCCAACTAAATCTATCTTTGGCTACTACTGGAGGTCTAGTATTTTTTTAGGTTTATTCAGTACCCTGTATATTCAATATTTATCCCACAAATCATCATGCCCAGCTGATCCAATGCTGTTAATCTCATAAATTCAATCGCCACTGCACCTGCAGCTCGCTTCACTTTCCCCTAGGCTAGTGCAGAACGAACGTTTTTTACTTACTTACAAATTGTAATTCCTTTAATCCCAGTTAGATACATCCAATTACATCGTAAACATCCTTAGCTGAACTTACATCACTGGATTATTGATCGTAGTTCTGATAGTTTTAGGGTCCAAAATTGTTTGTATTTTGGTTATAATAATGGGTCATTCGATGGAGGGGAGATTTTTTATTTGCAAGTGAATGACAATTTTTTACACCATTGTGTGCAATGTTAATCCGTGTTTGACACGTCGTGCTGGTAGTCTTTAGTTAATAGCTCTCGTGTATTCGCGATAAATTGTTTTCTGAATTTTTGTTTGCATAGAAAAAATGTTTTAGTAAATCCAGAGATTATGAGTAGATAAATGATGTTTTTTTATCCAATAGTTACACTTGCTATTGTATGTTAGCTGTAGGAGTCAACTGGGGCTTTGTGTCTTTGTGGGCTAAACAAACGGCCTGTTATTGATTAATTTAGTAAAATGGACCATTCTGTCTGACATATAATCAATGACTGACCGAAATAGAACTGGTGCTTACCAATTCAAATAAATTTTTTATTGAACTCCTTTAGTTTGATCTGGGTCATTTCCATTAGTGTAATCACTGTTTATCTATTATGTCTTGTCTGATAGTCTCTACATACATTCTAATCATAGATGTTACTAATGACGTCAATACTTTTCACACTTTCTCACATGTCAGATCGGAGCTATCTCGTTATCTGCAGAACAGACACCTACTCGTTTATAGCCTTAATGGAACTCAACTCTAACCGAACGCCAGTCACAAATCATACCTTCGTTTAGTAGCTAATTGGAATTCCCTATTCGACATTACAGTGGAGTAGGTGTACTGCATTCGCGATTTAGTTTCCATACTTCTAAAAATACACATGTTTTTCGAAAAACAACCTTAAAACCTAATCATAACGTTTAGTTTGCGCTATTACTGCAAACATTTCACGATTTTTCCAATAGTACACACAACGACACATCAAACTATACATTTTCAGTGTAACATCATCGCTTTGTATAGATTTTCCGTACAGTGAGAGCTCGGTTTTGTATGGCTTGATTGGTTGTCGTGCGTGTTTATTAAGTCGATTTCAGAATGACTAGTTCCTTCTAAAATCGACTTAATAAACAGCAATTTAAAGTTGGGATTCGTTTAAGAAGAAATAACATCAATCGGAAACAAGGATTTCAATAGATTTTACAGTTTTCAGCACGTTCGTTAACTCGACGAAGTCTTAACGAGTGCGTGTTCGCGCCGGAAGCCGATAGGGGGAGCTGCTATCGTGTCGTGACTCAGTCGAACCGAAGATGTTTAACAATCGACCTTAAGTTTTACAACTTAAAATAGCTGGCTATTTCTGTACGAGACATTGATCAAAGTCATGAAGTTTTGGCGAACGGAAGTATCGACGGACGGCGAAAGAATAGGACTGTCGCCAAATTGGTTTTATTTAGAGTCGGGCTATAAATTGTCAATTTACTTATTCGTATGGGAAAATGTCATGTTGAAATGTTTTGTAAATCTAATGGACATCTACATTATTTGGGTTATTTACGTAGTTGGTAAACTAACCGATTATGACAAAATACTTTGTGAGGTAGGAACTTGGTGTTAATACACAAATCCACACAACCAATGGCTTCCGTACGTTTTTTCATGGGTGACCACTGAAAACCAGCGCTGTGTTGTGGGCCCCCCATAGCACAGCATCATGCTGAGTGGTAACCTGCTTGTCACAGTCACGCCGTGCAAGCTGTTATTTTTTTTCTTTTTTGGTTCCGTCCTGTTGAATTTATAGTTTATTGTTTATTAATTAATGAAATAGTAATTATGTATGATGCACGTCATGTCCCTGCGACAAATAAATATTTTTTCTTTCTTTCTGCTTTCTTCAATCTGGAATTTTCGCTTCTTGTTTGTCACTCACTCTTGACAAAGTGGGTCTGCTCGTGCAATGCATGTCCCTTCAGTTCTGTTTATGTCGTGGCGATGATATCAAGTCCAAGTGAATTGCATGATACCCTCTTGATTATTGAGGTCTGGCCAACAATCCAGAATTTAAACAGTTTAAAAGATTTTCGAGAAGAGCTTGTGGCTAAATAATTACAGCCGCACGGTTCGATCTTCAAGCTTAAGCCTTGCCAAGGTCGGTGTCGGTCCTTGAATCATGTGTGACTACACATTACAACACTGAATTTCCTCCGTGCTTTGGAAAGCACGTTAAGCCGTTGCTCCCGGCTGTCATTTTTAGATCTTTGACAGTCGTTACATACAGGGTGTAAACAGACCCTTCAGATAGCCGTCAAGCAAACATTCTGTACATCAAACTAAGTAACTCGACGCAAAAATTATTGCTGGGAATAGACTTTTTTTTTGGGGTGAAAAATCACGTTTTACGGTAGGACTCAATGGAAAGCACTCAAAGCTTTGAATAGTACAGGGGTCATGGAGGTGTGTTAAGTAAAAATCTTACATTAAAAACATGTATTTGTGAAAAAGTTGGAACTTTGACCTCCAATATCTCCGTAACTAGAAGGTTCCCAGGTATGGTCTAGAACAAAAAAATGATCGCAAAGACGGGGAGAACAAGTGCCTTTCGGATACGTTAAGGGTCTATTTACACCCTATAAGTCAGTGGCCCCAAAGTCTGACAACCAGTTTTACCAAGGGGTCTCGTAACCCAGTAGTACCAGGGTTGTGGACGATAGATATACAGTCGAGATAAACAGTCGCTCCATGTAAAATACCGGTATTCAGTTGCATCCGATTAGGCTAGAACCCGAGCCCAACATAGTTGGTATCTAATGAATAGATTTTAAACAGTTCATTAATCTGCAAAAATCGGCGATTATCTCAAGATCTGATAAGGTTCAAAACCTCACAAAGAAATCAGAAATCAATGGACAAGGTTAAAAAAGTGAGCATTGCTGAAGTTTTATTGATAACTCGATGTGAAAGCCATGGAATTTACTAGAAGTTCTAGTCTCGAAAAACCTTTTAGGTACTCTTTTATGGTCCATTGCTATTTGATATGGAAATATTATGGAAATTGTAATTGAAAAAACGCAATGAAATGCTTAGACAACTGTTTTCGATTGTAGTACGAGTAGTTTCCATGATAGTATGCGAGCTGGAACACAATTTGATGTAAGTAGGTACTACGGGTATGGCGTAGGTCGGGTGCTATTCATGCACGCAACTAAATCCTAACAAAAGAACATACCTACGCAAATTAGCTTTCGGTTTTAGTCAATAGAATTCTATATATAGCTCACGATGACGTTGCAAAAAACCAATCGCGCAACCCTTACGTAAGCTGCGGTTTGAGCCGAATAGCTATTTAAATATGGGTGAAGACCGTCAGTCCGTGACAAATGATCAAGTTCAGGGTCGGACGCAAATTGATGTCATTACACAACACGCTAGAATGGAATCAGTCACAATTGATTGTGAATGTGGCGGTTACAGCTAAGGTCTTTGGGCATTAATTTTGATACCAATTGCCAGTCAGTTCAGCCTGTGGTATACCAACATTCCGGCACATCGCTATTTAAAGTCTCAATCCTACCTAACAGCCAAACCTTAAATTAGGGCTACATAAAGCGATAAACTACTGAACTTTGCCTACGAGAGTAAATAAATCTCGCAATTTTCGCTTTTCCTTAGATGTTCTGCATTTTATATATTGCACTTGAAAGTGCTTGTAGCATGAATATGGTACATCAAATAAATTTTGGTGTTGCAGGAATAGACATGGAACACATGCAACACTTCAATAACACCTACGATAGTTTTCTATTTTCTTAAAGACTTTCCACTTAGGTTGGTACAAGGCTGTTCTGCCGGTATCTTCACTTTATTTTTCTAACCACGCGATGCGATTCAATGCAAGGGGGGTAGGCTCTAGGCATTATATCTGCATGTGACGTCACGATATGGCTTATTTATGAGGATTTGGACAGCTTTTGCTGAGGACAGTACCCTCTCAAATGTATTTGGGACTTATTGGATCTTTTATCATTTCGTTTGACAAATTCTCCTGACTTTTCTGCGCTTAGATCAGATATCTTACTTTAGTTTGGCTGAGCGTAGTAAATACCTACCACTGAGTACTCCATATCGCACTATTGGCCATCATCTTATTGTTCAGTTTCTGCGGATATAACAGCTTGATCACAACCCATCCTCCCATTCTTCAGTTTGTTTTTTTCTGTAAATGCTCCATTATTGCAAGTATACTTACTTTGGGCAGTTAAGGCTAGTACCCACCCCAAAATCGTGTAATTTAGGATTTTATGTGAGGTCTATAATTGATCCCTTTTACGAGTTTTTATGATAGATACCTAATCTTAATATTGATGGTAGGTATTATTTTCGCAAATATTTAGCCACGTGTAGCATGCGTGTTTGAAATGAACTCAGGTTGAAGTCATAAAACAAGACCTTACCCCGCTTTCTCCATGTTGTACTGTAGAATTTTATACCTTTTTATGAATGCGTTTTTATCGGAATACGATTTGAAGACCTTGGACAATTAATGCTCATGTTGTCCTTGCGTGGCGATTAGTGTGGCATGCGTTCATCAATACGTTTATATTAAGAAAGCTTTCTTCTTCTACTGCCTTTCTTTTTACTTTCCATATGCCCACAAAATTCAGTGCAGATTTTTTCTGGTTTTTTCTGGCCCAAAATATATTTGACAAGATAATTCTAAATTATTGCGGGCATTTATAATTTAGGCAAATGTGCGCGTGATGTATGGGGTAAATAACAATTTGCAACCCTTTGTTGAAGGGATGATTATTATAACGCCCCGCTCTACGGGGGGCGAGTTGACACCTGATCAATGGGTGGCGGGTGCTTGGTACTATTGTTATATTTTATGGGATTCGTTTTTTATTTGAAGATCTCTTGACATAGTGACAAAAGGGTTTTTTTTTCGTATTTGCACTGGTTGTCGTTCAACAAGTTTTAGAAAAAGGAGCGAGCTAAGGGTCTTGTAAGAGAAAAATATTGCTCGTGACTGGGCAGATGGCTAGACTAGTCTTAGTAAGTACCTATTTATTAAGAAGAATAACTGTTAAAATATTTAAAGCGAACCAGAAAAATTCCAAGCAAGTTTTCGAAAAATATTGCACCATGTGTCCTGTATGGGTAGTAGAGGGTCTGTTTAATTTTTAAATGTGTGAGTGGCACGTGCTCCAAATGTCACCGCAGACACGTGTCAGCCGTCGTCGCGTAATCACAATTGTATTGAGAGTGAAACTGTTGTTTTTACCAATATGATGATAATGATTCTGTTTTACTTATGATTATTCTTGGAGGGAGTACGACCCTCGAGTAATGTTAATTCTTAATAACTTTTGACTGGAGTTTATTTTTTCTCCGCAGTTCAACAAAGAATCAACACCGAAGCGTCTGGGCAACTGGCAGGTCCCACGATGGTCGCCAACAAGAGCAAGACCCGTAGAAATGCGACCGGACCCCAAACCTATATGTGACACGAACGGCCACTTCCTGCCAGGTGCCCCGAGGGGCACATCGCGATGCTTCGGCCATTACACCGGCACCTGGGAGCTCCCAAGGAAAATAACAAGAAAAGTCGGTACGTAAAAGCGTGTTTCGGCACCAATAAAAACTTTAATTCCAGATACTTTGACGAATTATATCATTATTGTTCGACCTTGGTAGAAGTTATAAAGCTCCGTCATTTATTTGACAACATACACGCAAAACACTTCCTACTTCCCAAAAGTATCGTGTTACGCAGTACTTAAGTGACTGATTTTGAATATTTCGCTACTTACAGATTTGCTCAATGGCTGCATAAATATGGATTTTTGTTAAAATCGATGACCTATTAATGTGTCTGCACGCGAAATGCGAAAACCACTATATTGTTTATGGCGAAATTGAAATTAGGACATGTATCCGTCACGCGCATATGGAGCGTGGGGCTCTTCATAGCAAGACGTGCATTGTTATCGAGTGCTATTTTGTGTCGTTTCAGCGGAGGAGCTAGCGAAAGAGCCGCCTATTGGAAGATTTCCAGACTGGCTGAATCTTCGTGTTCAAAGACCGAAAGCGGCAGCGGCGGCGCGCCTGCGCTCTGAGAAAGGCGCCAAACCTAGAAAGGAGCCAGGCAAGACTGATGGGCTGGGCGACCAGACGTTCGAAGTGAGTGAATAAGGTTACACGCGGCGTTCGTTTGAGGGTCGGTTGCGCGCGAAACGTGCTCTTGTTTGTTTGTGGTGGCGTCGTAGTGTGTCGAACTGTCGACTTCTCAGGTGTCGACGTCAACGCTACATACGTCTCCTTGAAACTTTTGCGTTCCGAAGTAGGTCAGTGTTGGTGATAGAGTAGTTGCTTAGTTTTTTTTTTTTTTGTTACCCTGTGATGTCCCACTCCTGAGCAAAGGCCTCCCCCCATTCCTTTCACTTCTCACGATGGTGTGCTTCTTCTCGTCAATTCGCGAGGAAGCCATCCAAGACGTCCCGCCATCTTCTTTGGTCTACCGCGACCCCGTCTAGCTGTTTCAGGGCTCCAGTCTTGCGATATGGCTGTGCCGGCTTATAGTTTACAATTTTATTTTTCCACTTTCTTGTATGTAGGCAGTGACCAATACATTCAACTTTTCCGTTGGTGGAGATAACCTTATGATGATGACCTTACCTTTCCTTGATGACCTTATGGTGATTAAAAAACGGGTAAAAACTAAGTAACGCTTTAAAAGATGTAATAATCATCTATGCTAGCCTCAACAAGAAAGTTTTAGCTTCGTAGTTACGGTCTCAATTCTACTTGAAACAAGATTGTATTAGTTTAGAAAACTAAATGACCTGATTTTGAGCTCAAAATGGGCTTTTTAGAAACAATGTAGTTTTTTTTACAGAAAATGCACAAGCTTACCTTCGTCATGTAGTTTTATGAGTTGTCACTTATTAGATTATAATTTTTTTATTATTTTCATTTTTATTTCAGCCGCTAAAATGCCCGTACCACCGACACAGTAAGAAAAGAATTGAAAGATCGTTACTGGGTTGTATTTGAATGTGACACTGTAAAGAAGCGCACTTAATTGATTATTTATATAGAATTATTTGTTATTTATTTAATAATTGCACCCGTAAAAAATATGAATTGGTTCTTCTTAATTCTTACATGTCTGTACAAATAAGGAATCTGAATCGAAACAGAAACAAAAGCTAACAAAAAGTAACGGACATGAAAATAATGGATTCCAGGAAGATGTTGGTAATAAAATAAATGAAAATAACGACGACGATCCATTACAGTTAAATGATAAGAAAGAACCAATAGACACCGAGGGCCGCGGACCTTACGTACCTGGTTCGTTGACCGACCCGGACAAAAGGCACGATAGCCACGAGATCTTGGTCAAGGACGCTGTCGAACAAATACACGGACCTCAAGAGGAAGAGGTTGATAAGTTTTGGAAAAAAGTAGCCCAGAACGCGAAGAAACATGGTCAGGTTGCAGAACAGGATAATATGAGAGACGATAAAACCAGTGGAACTCCTAAATTGCCTCACGTTAACGTCTCGCAAAACTTTCAGTTTGCGAAGAAGATGCACGTCGGAAATCTGGAGCATCAGCCTTTGCCTGATACTTTAGGATACCGAAAATTGACAAAAATCGCGGAACATCGTGATTCTGACATCATTGTAAAACCTTACGCTATCGGGTGGAAGGGATACGGCGCATCTGGCCCTACGTGTTGCACTAAGATGCGCGTTCATAGGCCCAAGACAAGCGACCCCAAGAAAACTGACGGTGACAAAGGAGAAAGTCAAAGGCCATCAACATCTGCTCCAGATTTGGGAGGACAATATACTAAGTCTATGTCCCTCATGGACCTAGCCATTTGCTGGGATTTCAGACCAGAAGACCCTAAAAGAGAACCGAGACCACCAAAGCATATAGACGGTTCAAACGGTTCTAAAGCGCCCGCAGTATTCACCATGGTTCATACACCAAAAGAAGAACATGAGGGTATCAATATTGGTCACACTAATCCGATTTTTAATCAAAATCGTGTGGTAGGCGACATTGGACATCACCCTGTGCCTTATTTCGAGAAGGATATGGCAAAAGATAGACGAAGAGATTCTTGTGATGTTCAATATTGTCCTCAACATGCTGGTGCTAATGAGAGAGCTGCCAGATCCGCGTCATCTAGCAGGAAGAGCTCAGGCCAGTCTGGGAAGAAGCCGGAGTGTGACGGAATCCATGGATGCGGAACACCGAGTGAGATGAGTCGTAAGTCTAGTAGCAGTGATACAAGGCCGGAGAAACTACAGCCTATTAAAGATGCATGGAACAACAAAAACAAGAGTCACAAAAGTGCCTATGACGTCAATCGCAATCGTCATAGTTTGGAGTCGTACGAGAAAACTCAGCTCGCGCAAGGAAAGGTTCACCACAGCTCGCCCAATGACTCCCATCAATTTTCCCGGCGTTCAACAAAAGACGATTTATTGAATACTAAACATAAGAATTGCGTGTCTTGTAATGGCGCAAAATTATCCCATGACACGAAACAGAAGGAAGATTACAAGTTCGCGTTTAAAGCTGGTAATCCTAACTCAGTGCAGAGCGTGACTGGCTCTACTGATTCTAAGGGAGTCAAAATGCCTAAGATGCGTCATCCGTACAGTAAGAAGTCTTATACGATTCCAACGTTAACTCCTCCGTTTAGTATCTGGCGAGATGCGGACGCGTCCGGTTACCCGGAGCATTGGAGACTAGCGAGCGTTTACCAACACGCTTACAAACCACCCGAGCAGAGGCGCAAGCCGCTTATAGACAGCGTGTATCAGTGACAATAAAAATGCACCTTAAGATTCTCCGTTTATTGGGTCCAATAACCAATAACAAAGTGTACATTAAATTATTCTATTCAGCTGTTCAGAATTAAAATATTTCGTAAATGATGAATCGCGTTTTAATTCTTTATCATTACAGCTGCGCAACACCTGCGTATTATCTGGCCTGATATAGAAATAATCCTCGTGCGTAAGGTCGATGATTATTCACGGTAAGAACCTTTCATATTCCATGAAGAAAGTGCATTTTCTTATGGTTTCCCAGGCCTTGCTACAGTAGTGGAACCAGCCTTTTTCTGAGAGGTTGGGTACATTGGTGATTTGGTGTCTGTTGACGCCGAGGATCATCCAACGCAGTCGTTTCGCTAGTTGCTCGAAGGCTGGATGGCCGCGGTAGATGTCACGATTATCTGTGGAGGTAACGGTATGGTTAAGCTCGGCTCTGACGACATGAGTTCAAAAGAGTTCGTGCTCTATTTCGTCCGCGTAAATAAACGCCATTGAAAGCGGTATAACTATGTCATGGGCTTTAAACAATGCAGTTCAAGCTTTTATTTTCACGGAAAAAAAAGAACGAAAACTATTTTCGTCTGTTTAAGGATTTTGTAACAAAATATTTAGATTAGTCATACACGCAGCTGTTCATTCCGGTGATAAGATAAACTGTTAATCTAATCCTTTGGACTTCGATAACAATCGTTAACCCTAAAGCTTCATTTACACGTCTATCTGTCCTATTTAATAAAGTTGAACAGTGTTGTTTGTTTTTTTGTTTGAACGCGTAAATTTGTGGAACTTCTAATCGGATTTGAATAATTCTTTTTGCATTTGATAGCTCAATTTTTAAGGAAGGCTATTTAATATCAAGTCACCTTTAGGAGATGAGCAAAAAGAAAAAAGTCTGGGGCTAAGCGAAAACGAGGTAAGCGGGCGATACGACGCGCGTTGGGTTGGGGTCGAGGTCGGGTGAGACCGCGGCGCATAGCCTGTGCATCATATGATGCATAGTACGATTATCATTTGAGATAGCTCACCACACGGTTTTCACCTATATCAGTTAACATGATGATTAAACCGCGCATCGATTACTCATAGTGTTGTTGTTTCCTGAAGCACATCATTCATTTTAATTTAAACCTTATGTCAAAGACATAAAAGTCAAATGACGCGCCTTTCTGCAATTTGGACTTGTTATACCTAAGCGTTAATCGAATAAAGTATCGGAAGAGATATCGCTTACAGGATGTACCTACCACAGCGCTCACTGACGGTTGACCAATTTTCAACCTTATTTCTCAAGTCTTATGACTCGGTAGTACCATGCTCGAGACATTATTCTAGTGTAAATAAGCCCTTAGTTTTATAATTGAGTAGGTTTAGTCATAACAGACGTGCGCGTTATCGTACGGTAGAATTTCTGGCGTCATGATTTTCGTTGTCATTTCCTGTGAACGTGAAATATCTGAGAATTTTTGCTCAAAATTAATAGGATGTATTTTCTTTTGCCAACCATGAACAATTTACAGTTACGAGTTAAAATACACGAATTTCAGCTATCACCATAAATCACAACGAATTATCCAAAAAACATTAACAAAACTATAATTTAATTCCTCCATCCATAAAATGCTAACTACAGCTTGATTTATCACAAAACTTTTACCGACGAGCAACGTAACCTTCTTAAAGACAAATGAACGCGAGCGACTGAATGAAGTGACCTTGACATTGCGAACAAACTTACCGAAGTCGCTGTATATTTCCGGCAGTAGAAACAAATTGTTAGGAATTCTAGCGTAATGAATTTCGTTGTATAGGTACCTGTTAGCGTAGAATATCTACAAACTCTTGTACAAAATTGGGAGAATATAAAGGGTGTAACAAGACCCTTTACGAAATCGAGAGGCACTTGTTCTCCCCGTCATTGCGATATTTTTTTTGTTCTGGACCGTACCTGAGAATCTTGCAGTTACGGTGATATTGGAGGTCAAAGTTCCAACTTTCTCAATTTTTTTTTTTTTTAAATACAAGTTTTAATGTTATAACTTTACTTTAAATACCTCTACGATCCCCGTCTTATTTAATGCATTCATCAATACAGTGGTTTGTGTGCGTTACATTGAGTCCTACCGTAGACCGTGCTTTTACTCCCCAAAAAAAAAAGTCGTTTCCTAGCAATTGTTTTTGCGAATGCTCGGTTGCCGGATTCGTGAAGGGTCCGTTTACACTTTGTATTAGCCAACCATAAATTAACAGTTGCTTTGCAATATAATGTACGAATTTCAGCTATCATCATCATCAAGACAAATGAACGCGAACGACTGAACGAAGTGACCTTGGCATTGCGAAAAAAAACTTACCGAAATCGCTGTATATTTCCGGCAGTAGGAACAGATTGATGGGCGTTCCGCACTTTTCTATGCTGTACCCTTTACAAACACTGTCCACGTTCAAACTGTTCTTGTTTGTGTCGCTGTACATGTACATTCCTGAGTTCAGTTGCAGGTTTGATTTTTGGAATGCTTTCCTGAAAATTTTAAATGGGGTTAGTATTTTGAATTGAATGAATAGCCTTACTTAGAAGTCTAAACAGACCGCGGAATAGCTTGCTTTTTGTCTTCAATTCTTACAACATTTACACTTTTTTTTAAACACACTATTAATTTCTCCTGTATCGTGCGTTTACAAACATTTAAACTCACGTACCTACACAAACAGCCAGACCCGGAACAACTACCTGTAGGCAATACAATTGTTTGTTCCGTCAGGGAATCGAATCCACTACACGCACGCAGCAGCCTACCGCTCAGCCACTGCGCCAACCGTGCCGGCAACATAAGTGTGTGACGACATAAATGTGTGATGCCGATAGAAGAGAGAACATTCTTCGGAGGCTTAGAAGGGTACCCACATTCATGTGAGAAAAATAGTGCACCATCCACGAGTTGACTAAAGAAGCTCAACATAACATGACATCACACCTGTATTTTCACGAAGGGTTTGGCAGGGGTCTATGGTAAGGCCACATTCCGCCAGTTGTTTAAGTCCTATGTCACCTTAAATATCGATCGAACGTATTATTAACACTAGTTTTGTTGTATAGTTTTCATTACATCAGCCATTCAGCCTGTTATGTCAGGTCAGGGTTGAACGTGAATCAACCCTTTGTAGCGTTGGCCGTGACGCCCGAGTACTAGGCCTTCGTAATGAAGCGCCACGGTCAATGCTCAAAGTTTATTGACTTGAAGAGATTATATAATTTAAGTTTAACGAACTTGGAATTCAGTACTATTTTAGCCAACGTAGGTCCAAATTGTAGGTAACCTAACCAAGCGTTAATGATTACCGTGCCCGACTTTCGTGGCATAACAGTTGCAACGCCCGAGAATAAGAATGCTAAGAGGAATGTGTGGTGTTTAGCGCGTGGATAAAATAATAAATGAGTACATAAGAGGAAATCTGAAAGTGGCGCCGGTGACTGAAAAGTTGTGTGGTAATCGGTTGTCGTGGTATAAGAATGTGATGCGGAGGAATGAGGAAAATGTAGTGAGGAAAGTTTTTGTATGAATGTGGATGGATATAAGAGTAGAGGAAGACCAAAGAAACGATGGATGGATTGTGTAAAGGATATGTGATATGGCAAGAATACCTCCTGTATCTGAGGTGATGACGAGTAATAGAGAAGTATGGCAGAAGAAGACATGCTGCGCCGACCCCAAATAAATTGGGATAAGGGCAAGATAATGCTTTATTCAGAAAAATTTTGGGACGTCAGTGGCCACAGAGGAAATTTCCTAACTTAGAAGTTGGTAATATGGATTAGCGAGGTTTTTGTTGGCTGTTACCATGGCGTGGTGCAACGGTGCAGGTGTGCTTTTATATCGTAGCAGTAAAGGCGGTATTCATTGCTCGTATGTAACTACCTAGCTTTGACGTGCGGTTGACAGTACATGGGGTGCTCAGCCGGGCTTCGGTTTCACGGGCCCATACTTATGCAAGGCCTGGAAGCTACGAGACAATGGCCCAGGCCACTCACATATTTCCTTAGCACGTTGTAGAAGGCTCTAGTTGTTTCTAACAGATCTAGACAAGTTTTTAGTAGCTTTATTACACGACATAACATCACACTTGCAATCTCCGAATGGTTAGGCAGAGGTGTACCTAATAGTAACTACACCCACATTTCGCAGGTTATGTTTAAATACCCATGTAACAGGGAGCCTATTGCCATCAGCCGGACACAAATCCAGACTCCGTGGCTACTACTGAGACATTCCTCATGGAAAAACCCAATAAACTTTACCCGACCCGGGAATGAAACCCAGGACTTCATGCTTAGCAGTCGCGGTTGGGACCACTACACCAACAAGGCTCTATTAGTTTTTCGCTATTCGTCGACTGTGGCACAGGTGCCTTAGATATCATAAACAACTAACCTGTAAAGATCCTGCATAGCGGAGATTGATTCCGGAGTAAAGTCTTCAAGCTGACAGCGGTTGTGTAGCAGCAGTAAGTGCGGGTGACACTCACCGCCTCCCGTCGACTCTGAACCTTCTAGGTTGGTTGGCACCGTGTTGGAAGCCGATAGGGATGGCTTTAGCATCTCAGCTGCTTGGATGTATCTGGAGAATGTGAAGGCAGTATTTTTAATATTATTGAGTAAATACCCATAAACAATGATTAAACACAACACAAGGACCTTTCGCACTACGCGATCGGGGAATCAAAAAAGGTTGCTGTAGACCGCCAGTACTACTGGTCGGGGTCCTGGGGCGGGCAGTCAAACCATTTGAGGCTTGGAGAAATTGGAGCTCCGAGCTTCGGCTCAAAATGCTGCCACGATCTACCATGACCGCGTACCGCTCCATTTTAATTCGCACTTTGTAAGTAACAAGCATGTGGCCTAAGTAATGTATATCTTGAGTCTGCGCTTAACAACTTGAGGTCTTTTTGTAAAAGCAAACTTCTGTAAATGCACAAAAATATAAAATTACCTCAGAAAATTATAATCTGCGAACCAGTCCTGCACTGCAATCAGTACATGACATATCGCCATCAAATAAGACGCTATTTGAAGACAGTCCACCGTCACCACATTAGCACTCCTGGCTGTAATGGTCGTGTTGGACTCTTCAATCAATGATGGTGACCATAATGCTTGGCAGTCTAGGAGGATCACGCGATCGTTCGTGATGTACATGTCTATACCTGGAATTGAGGAGTAGGTATTATTAAATAATGTGGCTGTAACAGCCATTAAGAGCAGAACACTTGAACTAAGAAAACTGCTATGTAAAGTGAATTTGTGCTCCAATCGTGTTCGGCGCGCCTGGCGTAGACGTAGCATGAAAGCCCGCAAAAACTACGCGAGAGATGGCGAAGTGCGGTCTTACTCTAAAGTCGATTCCTAACCAAAGCAATCTTCGCGCGAACATGCGCCTGTTTTTCCAGCAACAGAGCCTTCGACAGAAGTCCTGCCGGTTCTACGAATGAACGTGAGCATAACGATTGCATATTCACGCGTCCCATCTCTCTGGTTAGAAGTCTTCATAACTTGATCGTAATTTCGCTCTTGTCTTAAAGCTCTTAGCTGTTGGGCTAATGCCGAATGTCTAGTCTACCATCTATTTCTATATTTATTTATATTACCTTTTGTGCAATGGACTCCTCTCTCTATCTGCTCGATGTCTTGCATTTTGAATTTAAATGTACCGTCAGCTTTATCCTGTGCTTTTGGTTCTGGCAGGCCGGCAAAGTCCAGTGCTTCCAATTGATTCTCTAATCCACCCTCATTGCTATCGAATGTGTTATCACCAGGCATTTCATGAGAGTTCAATATTTGCATGCACAGATTCTGATCATGAACATTTTTAGCAATTAGGTTTAGTATCATTGACTTGCCCACACCTTGGGTCCCTGAAAACAGAATACATTTTTGTTAAAGACAATTGCAAATGGAACACTTTGCAACACAGCAATAAAAAAGATTTTAAATACATTTAGCTGCAGCAGTTAAACATCAACATATCTTTTTTTTTTCGCACGCAAAATACGCGCTTTGACGTGGAGTTGCGGACACCAGCCCGTTATACAATACAACAATATCTTTTTTATTCTAACAATTTCCTGCAATTAATATTGATCTTAGTCAGTCTCTAGATAACTAAGCTAAGAGAAAAGAAGTTGAATTGTTCTAATCCAAATTTCATGGTTCAAGTTCCTTTAGCCAAGCAGAAAAGTTAATATTGAGAATAGTTAAAAAGTTAATTTTTCTTCATGAAAAATCTTAGGCATTAATATCTTGGGCTGACTGTTCGAAAGAGATACCGTACTTTAGGAACATGGATGGGTTTGGTTTTAATCAGTAGAAGTCTGACACTCCCTTCCGCTCCGACCAGCGCGGGGAGGGGGGGGGGGTCATTCGATGATTTCCCATCCGAAGAAAAAAAAAAGGCATTAATATCTTACCTATTATGCCAACAACTAGATAATTTGTGCTAGAATCATGTAAGAACTCTAAAGCACTGGTGTTGAGTTCCAGGTTCTCATCTAGAAGTTTCACAGGTTCGGTCAAATACTTCAGCGGTGGGCTCGGCTTTTGTTCTGAAATTGATATAAAGAATATTTCTAGTTATTTTGATGTTTTTTTATTTCTAGCCAGTGTTAGACTAACATACAATATTAAGATGCTGCATGGTACAAGTACTATAATATTGTTGACTACAAATTATTGGAACACACTCTAGTGGAGACAAGTAGCAAATGGGACCACACTATTTGAACTACTTTTATTAATTAACAAAAATGATGTAAAGGTGCCTAGAAAACAGGGATATGGATACGGAGAAGAAAGTAAATAATTCCTTTACCTGTGTTTTTCTTTTCTTTATTCTCATTTTGAGCAATTTTATGGATAGATGGGTGTCCTTCACTTTCAGATGTAGAAGTTTTAATACCCTTTGGGCTCTGTGATCGATCCTCTTTGGGAGCACTCTGTTCTCTGGTCTTCAGTATGATAGTGGGTTGCTTTTCCTTTTCCTGCTTCTCTTTGGCCTGATCTTTTGAGGATTCACCGCGATCTGATTTCAGAATTACCGGCCTCCTTGGTGCCGTAGCTTCCTGCGTTATAATGACTAATTTTAGAAGAGGTTCATCTAAACTAGAGTGGCTTTTTGTCAGAAAATTATCCATTGTGTGCAATTGAAATTAAACAATGCTATGAAAATGATGTTGATGTTGAATTGTTGGCTTAATAGAAAGAGGAGACAAATACATAGGAATTAACGGGTGACATATGCCTCTGACTGGCTTCCTCTTGTTAGAAGTCGAAGAAAACAGACTCATGTTTTAAGATATTTTTTTAATGAGTTCTGTGACCTACCTTCGAAGTAAATATTTTTTTCTTCTTATCTGCCATATTGGATATCTTTTTTGGGCAATTGGGATATCTTGTTATTTATTAACAATCCCAAAATTCCATTTTCTGTCGAATGTTTACGTTTGCTTGAAAATTAAATCGGTAGTACATTTTGACATTCCATTACAATATATTCAGTCAGTGTCATTTTAATTTTTTAACTTTGGCAAGACAATGGACAAGACAGGTTTTTTAAAATTTCATGATCATGGACACAAAGTCCTTCAGTTGAAATAATTAAATAAAATTAAAGTTTCACAATCTTAAAGAAATCTTAACAATACACATTTAAAGTTTACAGTACATACAATAGCTAATAAAGATACATTTAGATTTATGTTACTATCTTGAAAAAGTCCTTGAAGTGGTGGTGGTGGTGGTGGAAGCATTGGATAATTTTTGACAAGAAGCGAGAAAGATTACCAAAAGACTATGAATTAAGTCATTAAAAAAGTAAAATTTCAACAGCCAGCTGTATTATCTTCATATTTTGTTGATTGTGATTGGGTAAAAAACTAAAAATATACGTCGTCGTAAGTCGTACACAAAGAGTGAAATAATCCTCTCGGGAACTATTACGTTTTTATTATAGTTAATTCCATCAAAAAGATGGGTTTCTTGAACATTTTCGGTTTTGGCATGGTTTATTTGATCTGCACATCATCCTTAACGAATGCAGACCCTTGTGTAACTAAGTCACCGTGTTCATGTGTTTTTTCGAATGGCACCGGAATCGACCTTACGCCCGCAATTTCATCTGAGTTTTATACAGCGGATATCTATGCGGTTAAGATGAACGGTACGCAATATGAAATGAGTACCTATTTCTATCATCCTTGTTACGACATTAGTATAAACGTGAGCCAGACAATTTTGAAAAACACCTGTACATCACCTTTGTCGGTAAGTTCGTCTTTAAAATATATTATATCATAGTATTCTACACCAGAATGCTCATATTACGTGTATAGGTTTCACCACAGAATCCCATGTGTTTGATTTAGGGCCTCATTTGTTACAATTCGTAACCACCTACCTACTAACAAAACGTGTTTACAGAGAGGCATTGAAGAAACCTGTTTTCCTATAAAAAATGCGTAATCAATACATAATAATCTATTTCCACATGTTATGGTGCTTAAACTATATTAGTATAGAATGGAGATGAATAAATAAACAACTATTTTAAGTTTTTATGCTATAATTTTTGATGGAATAAAAAAATATTGCATGTTAAAACATACATATTATTTAATCTTCGTTCTACCAATCCAGTAACAATTAACCTACATAGCATTGCACATTAAGTTAACAATGTTTTATTTCAAAAACACACGAATGGGACATAAATTGGTTTATGATGTTGGGGGACTAAAAGATAAGAAAATTGATGATATTAATTATTGAAAGAGTATATTTTATTCTATACTTAGTAGCTTTTGCTTTGTCTCTGCTTCATACATTTTTATGACTTGACAATTCATTGAGGTTTCTTTATTGTATGTAAGTTTAATAAATTAATGTCTCATACAGAAACCTTCCAGAATACATTCTCTAAACTGTGGCGAAAACCGCATAAAAATCTGTTATAAAGTTAAGAAGAACAGCATGATCACAATATTACAATGTATAGGTTACTAGAACTATCAACTATCTTATCACCCATCTTATCAACCAATCACTGAGACTTGATGCTGTTGCTTAGTAGGTAGTTCAACTAAAACTATGTCATTATTATCAAATAGCATTGTAGCCTCTAAAGAGATGAAAATATAACTATGATTGTATGCAGAAATGACAAGGCATGCATTAACTTAACATTATTTGAATGCACACACACCGCATTCAAATAAATTGCACACAATTTAACCTGATTCAAAGACATGATATTGTATTCTAGTATATTTCTAGTTTGATACATTAGACTAAATACGAGAATGACAAAAAATAAAAAGTTACAAAAGTGCTGATAATAATTTGCTCAGTGTAAAATATAAAGAAAACACTCAATGAGTCTTTTATTAAATATATATATAGTAAATTTATTTTTTTATTTCAGATCTGTCGACATGTAAGCGCAATGAATTTGTCCAACAAAACAGCCGGGACATACACACTTGATGAAGGATCATATGACTTTATGGGCAGGACGAATATATCACAGTTTTCTGCTCAAGGCGACTCTATCATTTATGCCAATGGACCATCGTAAGTTTGTATTGATTATTTAGAAAATAATTATAATGTTAAATCCTTAACCTAGGTACATACATATTTAGCCAAAATTAATGCTAATAATATATTCTATAATGACAGATTAAACATCTGTCATTATATAATATGTTCGTGTCAGAGATAATTCTTATCTAATTCTACTAGTTTTGAGATAAAAGCAGCTTCCAAGTAGTAGGTAAATTGTACAAAGGTAACTATTCAATGTGATAAAATAAATTAAATGTAGCATTTTTAACATTTCAGTGAAACAATCGTTCTTTTGGAGTGCGCTGAGACAGAGAACAAACTACAAGTGTATTCATTATCGGAACCAGATAAAATTGTAAGTCATTATTGTTTGCTCATTCTGTAGCTAAATTATAATATTTTAGTTCATTATAAAACATGTGGTTTAACAAGGTCAGTTGAAAAGGCCACTTGGTAAACAGCTAAAGGAATTTTCACTATACCTAGCAACCAGTGTTATGATTAACTAAAAAAAGTTACTTTCTTTTAGAAAGATGACCTATTTTTTTAACTTATCGAGTTCTGATACATTTGTCTAATAATCTTACTAATACTTTTATGCATCTTTCTAAGTTTTTACTTTCACGGCTAAGCTGCTGAACTGATTTAAATAAAAAAGGCAAATGAAAGACCACTTTCTCTTTTTTTTAGATTTCATCTTACTGAAACAAAAATATATTGACATGGTTAAAATGTACACCCACACGCTAAGTTAAACATAAATGAAGTAACATCCTCTTGGTAAATCCTATGAGGGAAAACACAATTTACCTTTAATAACTACAATTGTTTTGCTGTTTAATTAACTACCTACTTCCCAACTAATGTAGTTTGGTTACTAAGTAGCAGTAGCGAAGGGTACATTTTTGTAAGAAGTAAGCCGGAGTACACATCTTTACTGTATAGAATATTATTGGCTATAGAATACTGACTGTGCCATTTTTCAAAGGGAAGCCAGTAGGAATCGGGTTGTATGGAACCTTCGCCACTGCTAAGTAGGATTAAAGCAAGTTTTACGCACTTAGTCCTTCAAGTGGACCATTGTGTGTGTAGACGCCATTGATGGAGTATGCATTATTTAATACCAGATAATCTGGTAATACAATAGTCAGTACGGGTGTATAGACAGAGCCCATAGAAATGATGATAGCTAAGTACAGGCGGTCAACTCCAATCTCCTCCTATTATAGCACACTGGGTGACCTTTTTAATTAAAACTGTCAAATATTAGTTGACGATTTTACATTTTTGAATTAATTTTATTCATTTATTTCATAATGACTAAATAAAAACCATGTGACTCACAAATTTCGATAAAACGAGTTCTTCAGTCGTGTTAATTTAACACACGATTTTATCAATTTCTTGTCTCTTTAAACTAAAACATTGTTTGCAACAATTACTAATTTCAACGTCTTGGGTGTGTTTTAGGTGCTAGCATTCTATTCAAGAGACGCCTGTCTTAAGCAAATAGAAGAAGTTGGAAGGTCCTTTGGTTCAACCCTCTTGATCATATTCTTCTCATTTGTGGTATTCTACTTGGTACTTGGGATCTGCACAAAGAAGTTCTTGATGGGTGCGACGGGCGTAGAAGTTATACCCAATCTCGCCTTCTGGTCGGATTTGCCTAACCTTGTCAAAGTAAGTGTTGATTTGTTTGTGTTATTTAGGAGACACTTAAATGACCCAATAATCCTAATCCTAACTAATATAAAAAAAAAAAAAAAAAAAAAAAAAAAAAGCGAAAATAAGTTTGTTTGTTACCTTTTCACGACTAAACCACTGAACCGATGATCCTGAAATTTTGCATATACGTTGTTAGGTATAGAGAAACGGACTGAGGTAACCTTTCATCCCAAAATAAAGTACTGTTCCCGAGGAAAACAACAATAACATTCTTATGACAATAGCACCACGTGTGTTTCGAATCATGATTGAATTATATTATTTCAAGCAGAGTACAACCCGAATTGATTGTCAAATTCTAAATTAACGCGATCGAAGCCGCGGGCAAAAGCTAGTATATGTATAATAATAAAGATTTATTTTACCAATGGAAGCCAATTTTTAACACATTCCCATAAAGTGTACAAGATAAACTGAAAAAGTACAAACCTAATTCAAAGTCATATTGGTCCTAGTCAGCTTTTGAACCCCTTAAGCTGAAACTTATTAAGTGGATCCATACACCACATAGAAAAGGTTATTATTAAAAGTTTATTTAGCAAAAACAATTGTTCATCTTGAAAGTTACTTTAAGAAAGTACAAGAACAAATGATGTTTATTCATTGCCTAAAAATAGTTTTCCTCACACGTGTTACAATTGCGTCTCGATGCAACAGAGTTAAAAATACTTACGAACATTCTTTGACATTGTTCTTGTTACCTTGCCTGTCGTCTCGTAGACGCAAGCTGAGCTTGGGGTCTTGGATTTTTCCCGGATTTTGGAAGTTGGCGGATACCCCCTGTGCTTCGGAAATCACTTTAAGCCGTTGATACTGCGCTGCGCCTGATCTCTCTCCGATTGTGTCGGATTGTCATCCCATCAGACTATTAGAGTGAGGGAAAACAATAGTATCATCCGCGGACATGGCTTGTCTCTAGTTTTTTTTGTAGATTGACCGCGATGCTCAGATTATTACATTATTTTTATTTTACTTTGCAGGATGGTTGGGTGTTCATGTTGAATGGTTTCAAGCTGCCAGTGCGAGGCACAGCCGGCCCCACCGTGTCACCCGACCCCAACAGCTATGACAGCATATAACATCAGGGTGACGAAGACCTTTCTGAAGGTCACCTCATCTTTGTGGAATAGACAATCTGACTGTGTTTTTTATTTTTCATTTGTTTTCTTTTTATTTTGCAAGGCTGTAGAATTTCGAATATTATTTTTTTAAACTCTTCGAAATAAATTTTAAAATGTAGAAACTTTAGCGCGAATATAAACATAGCAAACTTATTGATTGAAATTTATTTTTAAATTTCAAATCATTTGTTAAAACACGGCTAATAGACAATTTAAACGAGTTTTTCAATATCGTTGTCTGTGTAGTGATGATATTAATACATATAACAATTTATTCTCGAATATCTGTGCAATACAATCTTCCTGTAAAGTAGTATGCTCAATAGGTTTACATAAACAATGCATAATATTATAACTTATATTTTCCGTAGTGATGTTAATATATTTAAGCATTTTATTTTTATTGACCGTAAATTATAATAGTATCATTTATTAATCAAAAACTCAAATTGTATTTTATATTTATTGAAATTTATATTTTTATAGACAATTTCAACGAGTTTTTCAATAACTTTGTCTGTGTAGTGATGATATTAATACATTTAACAAATCTCGAATATCTGTGCAATATAATCTTCGTTTAAAGCAGTATGCTCAATACGTTTACATAAATAATGCATAATATTATACCTTATATTTCCCATTGTGATGTTAATATATTTAAGCACTTTTTTATTGATCTTAAATTATAATAGTATCATTTAATAATCAAAAACTCAAATTGTTATATTATTTTTATTGAAAATAGTCTTTTAAATTTCAACTAATTTGTTAAAACACGGCTAATAGACAATTTAAACGACGATTTCAATAACTTTGTCTGTGTAGTGATGATATTAATACATTTAACAATTCTCGAATATCTGTGCAAGTGCAATACAATCTTCCTGTGAAGAAATAATGCATAATATTATAACTTATATTTTCCGTAATGATGTTAATATAATATTAAAGTAATTGTTTTTCTTTTTATCGATCGTAAATTATAATAGTATTGTTTAATAATCGAAAAATCTAATTTATACTCGTATATTAAAAAAGAATGCGATATTATTTTTTTATATTGGCGTTAGTATATTTGCAGACGGCCTATTTATTGTGATAAACGCGTAAATAACTTGCCATACTGTTTGATGGAACTATTTTTTATGTTCAAGGTGTATATTATACTTTCATTTTTATTAAGTTACTGGTTACAATTTGTTTAAACGGATTTTGTCTTCTAATTTCCTCTTGTTTTTTCAAGCTTTTGGCTTTCTTATTCCTTTTATTTACTGTTTGCTGACAAATTAAGTATTTCGATTGTGCCAATTTAGTCAAAATTTATTTAATTTTCTCGAATAAATAAATATCTATGAAGTAGTTAATTCTATCAAAATATTACGCTGTATAACAATAATATAACTGCTATCAACGTGTATTAAATAATATATACCTAATGTAACTGAAATTCTACCTTTTTGTACTAATTTGGACCTCAGGAATTATTCTTGAAGTTTAAATAAATGGAAGTAAACTGTGGAAATCGGTTATAATTCCATGCAGCATATTTTCCTATGTATATTATGCATAAGCATATATAAGTAATGTAACATTTCGATATTGATTTATTGAATCTCCAAAAAAAATTGGACCAAAACGAATATTTTCATACTTGGCTTTCTCTTTCTACTATTTAACTTTACTAAATTGTATTATTAATATTGTAAATCTCTATACCTTCGTCTGTACTGTCAATCATGTTTAATGTAGGCAATTCAACTGTATCAAAGCTTAGGTTATATTTAACTACACATACCGTGAACTTAGTTGATAGTCCATAAAACTATATTTCTACTAATCACCAATTAAACTGTTTGCACAAATATACAGTAGTAAAGAAACAAATATAATGTATAATTGAATATATTAACAGGACTGTCTGGAATCCTTCGAATACATTTTAAATTGTGTGTGTGTGTGTGTGTGTATAACTGTATAATTTGCATAATAATAAAATCGTAAGCACTAGTCATTGTTAGGTTCACTGTACAGTCCTTCCACATATATTTTACCTCTGATTTTGGATCACCGTCAAAATCACAGTGCCCTTTATTCTGGTCACGATAAGGTTGCTATTCTCTTGATGCTGCTGACACGTCTGTAAAAATGACGGTGAACTTAAGTCCCTTTGTAATAGGGGTGTTGTTGGGTTGCTTCTGTCAGGTAAAATAACTGTGAAGGGAATGTAACGCACTGTTTATCACAAGGCTTGTTAAGTTTTTTCACTGTCACCTCAATATCAATTTATCAATGCATACTGTATACCATTTTTCATAATATAATAGCTGTAACTATAAATAATTAAGTGTGAAAATGTAAAACGCTTTTGTAAATGTATATCAACAGAAAAAAGAACAAGGAAGGTGTAGACTCTATTTGACGAGTTAGCTGTACCTTTAAAAAAAGAAAGGTTTTTACTAATATTAAAATCAATGTTTGGCCATAATATGTAATTATATTTATAAATGTAAAAGAAAATATTAAAATTATCGATGTAAGTAACTAAATTGGAAAAAAGCAAAATATATTTCTTGAGAATGTAACTAGTATTTGATAAAGGCATGTTTACACTCTAGTGTGCGAATATATTCATAGACAAAAGTTTTCATAATAATTTTGTGATAAAATGTAATTAAAATCATGAAATGTACTAGCTAGTTGTACCAAGTATATTTTATATTGAGTCTCATAACGAAACGTATGCTCGATTATTTAATATATAAAAATATATTTGTACAGCAACTCGACAAGGCACGAGAAAAATTGAATTGGATTGACAGATAATTTCCCATCTTACTCATAAAAAAAATTGAGTCTTTTGCAATCTTACTTCAATGACAAACAGATAGTATTTAAAAGCTTTTTTTCTCAAGTTTTTATGACTAAGAGGGTAATTTATCGAATTTGACTGGATTGGAAAAAGTGTGGGATCATCTCGAATAGATATTAGATTGATATTAAAAGGCAACAGTTTACATGTTGTTTAGAGTCTGAGCAGGTTATTTGAAACATTGTGTTATTCACACCCTGTGTAAAGTAGAGGGAACACGATAGAAAATATTATATTTGTAGTAAGTGCTGCCGAGGTGTGATCGATTCCAATAATTATGGCCCTAGAATCATAGACAGCAAATGAAATCGCTTTTTCATTTGTTTTCGACGAGTCTGTGGAGATACACAGCGAAAGCTCTCACTACAAGGCTGTCACTGTTCGTATCTTTTGTTTTTTTTTTTTTTTAATAATTAACGTCATAATGTACCCAAATGTTATTCTTACATTCGTGTGGAGGGTCCTTTTTAATTGTTGTAGATCAGTGTGATACCAATATATCGTTAAATACGTCATAATAACCCTAAGAATCGCATAATACGTATTTATAGATATTTTGTATTTAATATTTTAGATTTCCCTGTTGTTTAATGTGTTTTCTAAGGTTTAAATGAATAAATAAAATTATTATTGCTCATAAATCTATTTTTATTTCAACATATGTACTATTTATTCTTAGTATACTTTAATATTATGTGGAGCATTTTCTAAACGTAGCTAAGAAGGCAGTTTGATTCCCAGCTGAAACAAAAATTAAAAAATAAATTAAATTAAAGCTCCGTTAAGTCGATCTCGTAACCGTAATCGTAGTCGCCCTCGTAATTGATGATATTGCAGGTTAGCTAGCTTTTTTCGAGAGTACTTTGTATAATCGGTATGTTAGTAAGTCGGTCAGTATAATTAAAGTAAAAACTTCACCTTAGGTGCAGTATCGACGAAACATTTATGCAGAAATACAGATCGTTCGCAGCCTTTTTCGCCGTCGGAGACTGCTTGGTCGTTCACTAAAACAGATAATTATTTTATAATGCATTGCAATTTGCAACATGAACGTACTGAAAATATAGTTCAAAGTATTTTTTATGAAACTGGTCTATGGAAACTGTTTGCTTCGTTGGTAAGGTAAGTAGTTAGATAAATAGATGGTATTTTTATAACCTTATTTGGGGCATTAGGTAGAAAGAGATGCCTATAGGTAGGTACCTACAGGACAAAGATCACCATTCCTTTTTGGTAACAATAATGATCGCCCCTATGATCTAACAGAATATCACCATCTGCCTAGCAAAGGCTAGGCAGACTCAATACTGTTGTTTGGCTTCCAGCCTCGGATAGGCTGGAAACAGCGGAGTTTAAATTTGAATCTGCATTTAACTTAAAAAAATTGTTGGCCCAATTTTGGCACTTAATATCGTGGTCTGTGTGTCCTGATGTTTGCTCATTACTAAAACTGATGAAATGAAAATGAAAAAAAAAAATGAAAAATGTTTTTATTTTACGAAAACCTTCATGTACAATTAATTGTGCTGGGAGCCTCCTTTTAGGCAAACAATGCCTGTGTTAGGAGACTCCGCTCTTCCATATCTTAGAATTAATAACATTTAAAAACAAAAGTTAATTACTACACTTATATTTTATATTTATATAATTTTTATAGTTTAAAATAATATCTTATATATGTCGCCGCAAGAGCGTCTATCTGCTAAGAATATTAGTTAATTTAATTAATAACCAACTTATAATGTCTCATCCATCATAATATTGATCGTGCCATCTGTGGGTTCCAAGAACAATTATTACAATGACCTGTATCGATTGACAGAAGAGATAAGCGCCATCTAATGGTCTCTGTATTAACTAGTACTGAGATCTTATCACGAACTCGTGATAAGATCTTCTGAAGATTAATTTATTAAACGAAAGTCTAGCTAGAACTACAGTTAAAATTAAGACAAGCAAATATTTGACAATTGGGATTTTAACAATTGCACATTTAACACTAAGATTTGTTTTGAGGCAACATTCCACAATATTGTGGAAGATGGCGCCGAATACGATTTTAATGATCAATAACTCAATTTATAATTTGAAACTACAACTAAATCAGTTTCTGTAACTAATTACAAACTAAAAAGTAACAAGATTATTTTACAGAGCAATGTATTAGTGAAAGACCTGTTTGTATTAAATTCTTTGATCTGCCAGAAATGGTTTTAAGCAAGATCCCATTATTGTAAAAAAGTAATGAAGCCACTAATTAGTTTTAACTCAATAATGCCTTTGCATTTATGAATATTGGCATCGTTTAATTATTAGAGTAATTAATTGTGAAGTATTCTAGTATTGTTTGTAAGGTTTAATGAACTTACTATGTTATAAATTACTGTACCGGCGGTGTGGTACTTCCGCCCGGACAGAGAGAACACGCGTAGGTACAACGAGAAGTCGAGTTAGTTAGCTCGCGATTAGAAAACAATTGAAGTATAGAAAAGAAGTGGTTTTTGAAGTGAACAATATTACGTTGTGTAAATGAGAACTGTAACACGAATTAAAAGAGTGTGTAAGGAGTTTCTTAGCCCGTTCTTCTCCTTATGAACAATCATGTTTGCGAACGGGTGGCTCAACTTGTAAATGGTTTAATAGAAATAAACGTTTGAAGTTTGAGTCAAGTATTGTGTGTGATTTAAACTACCCAACTACCTATCTATCAACAAAAGGATCATGTCACACGAAGACAATATGGCGGAATGACGGATGGCGCCGATATTTGGGATTAGCGTCCTCCTACTCCATTCTCTGTCATAATATCAGAAGAGGTGATAACTCTTGCGCGCTGCTCATGCATGCCGGACATCTGAAGACTTACATGGAACTGCGAAACTTACTTGCATGGTCATGGCCGAGGGCGTGCCTTAAGACTTGATATGGAATCGTAAACATGATGCTTTCCAAGAGCGAGCGACTTGCCACAGCCAATGTACGGTGGCAATGGACAGGAAGATACTGCAGACTATGACAGTCAAAGAGTTGGCTGCATTTTTATCCAAGTGGCTGACAGTCATTAACATGATAATATTATGGCTTAGTGCAACTTGAACACACAACCCAAGTCAGACCCTAAGAACACATTATGAAAATGAAATTTACATCTCTAAACAAACAATGAAGTTGTATGTGACGGACAACTTAATAGTGCACCCAAAATGACTAACATTAACAGCACAGAATGACCGAACAGCAGAATAAAAATTGGACACCGGGAAAGCATAACGATAGATAAACCTGCTGATGGATACCCACATCAATCCCGGGAAGTATTTTGTTTTTATAAATTTTAGTATTTTGTTACTGTAGTTGCAAGTAACTGTAAGTTAACATTATTTTATCTTGTCACATCACACACTGGCTAGGTTAATGCCACCTTTAACTTGACACCTGTGGATGTGAAATAATAAGTTAACACAACAGCTTTAATCACTCCATTTAATTCATTTACTAAGAGCTCAATGTAATTATTGAAATCCAGTAATGATGTGTTAGAAACTGAACTCATGAATCAGATTTAACTTTTTAATTACTTGCATTAACAAAATAATTAACTAAGTGGTATCAACAAATTTTAAATCTTGTATTTGACTTTTCATTCGCAGTGACTACAAACATTCAATAGAGAATATTAATTTTTATTTGAACTTAGTCACATTTGACATTCACACTGTAGGTTTATGTCTCACAATCAGATATTGTTTGCATTAAGTGCAACGTTTAGGGCTTTTCAATGAAATGTCAAACAAGTTTTAGTTCAACAAGTTGTGACTATGAAATCTTAGTGCAATCAACAGAAAGCAAAGCTTTCAATATGTTAAAACATGAATGTTTTGTCGGTGTAATTACACAACCAATAGTTTTTAAAGTATTTCTGATCAGTTTAACTTTCCCATCTTAGTTTAACTAACTTAATCTAAGTAAATAGTTATTTCAAAACAATTGATTACCTACTTTATAACTTATCACTCCAACTAATTTAAACACTTGTAGGACTGCTTTGTTGGTCCAGTGGTCATGAGCCTTATTTTTAAAGCATGAGGGCCTGGATTCAATTCCCAGGTCTGGCAAAGTGTCATTGGGTTTTTCCATCAGGAATTGCTCAGTAGTAGCCCAGACAATCATATTAATGGCAAATAGCAATATCGCTAAACAAGAGGCTCAGGCATGACTGGCAAACTGTGGATGTATTATTTACACCTCTGCCTAACCCTTCAGGGATTGCAGGTGTGATGTTATGTTGAACATGTTTTCTTGCACTTTATTTACCTGCACTAACTACCTCCTTGGTATAGTGGTCGCAAGCACACCTGCTGAGCACGATGTCTTGGGTTCTATTCCCAGGTTGGGCAAAGTGTTATTGGGTTTTTCGATTAGGAATTGCTCAGTAGCAGCCACAGCGTCTGGATTTATCAATCAATCAATCATTTTATTGGCAGGCAACTGAGGCCCATAGATTAAACCCAGATTATTGATTTATGCCCAGTTGTTGGCAATAGGCTCGCCCCCTATTACATGGGACTTAAACATAACTGGTAAAATGTGGGTGTACTATTTGGCACACCTCTACCTAACCTTTCGGGGATTATAGGCGTGATGTTATGTTATTTACCTGCATGACTTCTCACATTTCAGGTTCCAGGCAATTGCCTTATAATAGAGGAAATGATAACCTACTATCAAAGAAATTGAAACAAAATTAAAAGCAACTATAAGGAACTTGAGTCTTCTAAAACTATGCACCCAGTCACTCTCAAGATAGTGATGACATCAAGTGTGGAAGTACTAGACCACCGTCAATAAGAACACCTTTGAGAATAAGCTGGCCTACCAATGCATATCACAATTGGTTTTAGCCAACCAATACAATTTATTTTAATGCTAAGTGGCAACATTCCACCTGTTGACCACCACCTCAGCAAATGACAGTGGAGCGAGATCACTTAAATATGTGATTCGACCAACAGTTTCAAAAACAACCAGCTTCATGGACTGTAGCCTGGTGAACAAATGACCGTGTCGCCAGCTATAAAATGAGGAACAGCATGGAAACAGCCAACCAAGGATAACTGTTTCAGTGTCTACACAGCATAAACTAACATAAAAGGTGAGGAGTTTTCAAACTACTTGCTACACTTCACTGATACCTACAGTGTTACATCAATAGGCTTAATACAGCCAAATCAACCTACCCACGTGATGCTCATGCGTGATGAGTATTGTGTTGTGTATCCATTTTTGTTTTTGTAATCCTGCCAATTGTAAGCAACTACTAACAATAATAATAACAAAGTATTAGTACTCCTAACAGTAACTAATAAAGTAAAAAATAATAAAACTCACAACCAGCTATTGGTATCCATGGAGGAAACAATTAGCTCAATGAGTAATACAACAAATTAAAAACGATCCTATCAGCGCCGTGGAGGCAACCGATAATGAACACAACAAATGACAAACAATCCTATCAGTAGCCACGGAGGCGATTGATAATGAACACAACACATGACAAATGATCCTATCAGCAGCCGTGGAGGCAACTGATAATGAACACAACAAATGACAAACAATCCTATCAGTAGCCATGGAGGCAATTGATAATGAACACAACACATAACAAACGATCCTATCAGCACCCGTGGAGGTAACTGATAATGAACATAACACATGACAAAATATTCTATCAGCAGCCGTGGAGGCAACTGATAATGAACATAACACATGATAAACTATCCTATCAGCAGCCATGGAGGCAACTGATAATGAACATAACACATGAAACTATCCTATCAGCAGCCGTGGAGGCAACTGATAATGAAAATAACAAACTATTAGCGGCCGTGGAGGCATCTAATAAACAATACTCTCATGTTATCCTGCTGGGTCCACGGCGGACAAACCGCCCAGAGCCTGGTTCCTTATATCCTGTCAAATCAAAGACTTCGTGCCTGTCACGGAGCAATGGTCCTAAACTCCTTATCCTTTAATCCTGTCAAATCAAAGACTTTGTGTCTATCACAGAGCGGTGTTCCTGATCCTATCCTTTTATCCTGTCAAATCCAAGACTTTGTGTCTATCACAGAGCATTACCTTCCCGTGAGAATGAACAAATAAAAACATGCTACTTTCACTACACTTACCAAATACAAATTACAGATTATGTAAAGCAATCAATAATTTTATTTAAGATGAATCTAGTAAAACGAGGTTCTAAAAACCTAACTCATACTAAGATTAACAATTTAATTAACGTTAACGTTGTTGGATAATTTTGGCAACAATATTCTATTCAGCTAGTAGCTGATCAAACAATAGCAGTAAACTCAATACAATTAATTTTGTTGGATAATTTTGGCAACAATATTCTATTCAGCTAGTAGCTGATCAAACAATAGCAGTAAACTCAATACAATTAATGTTGTTGGATAATTTGGCAACAATATTCTATTCAGCTAGTAGCTGATCAAACAATATCAATAAACTCAATGTAATAAATGTTATTGAATAATCCAGGCAACATTATTTTATTCAGCTAACAGCTGATCATCAATAAATTTAAATAAAAATTGCAAGCAGCTTTAAGTCTGAAACTGTGCATGTGTCTAGGTGATTCATAAATGCATTTAATTTTAAATATGAAGAAAACTGAATAGATGTCAGATCTATTACAAGCTTTCTATGTTGACTGAAACTTTCTGTTACCAAATCCTACATCTCAATGAACATTGTAGGATAATAAAAGTAACAATAATCTGCCGACAAAATTTATCTCCACTATTTCAGATAACAACCACGAAATTCCATAAAGTGACGGCGGCGGCAGGTGCAGAGCGCGCACCACCGATCAGAATGGCCGTGTCGCCGCAAGAGCGTCTATCTGCTAAGAATATTAGTTAATTTAATTAATAACCAACTTATAATGTCTCATCCATCATAATATTGATCGTGCCATCTGTGGGTTCCAAGAACAATTATTACAATGACCTGTATCGATTGACAGAAGAGATAAGCGCCATCTAATGGTCTCTGTATTAACTAGTACTGAGATCTTATCACGAACTCGTGATAAGATCTTCTGAAGATTAATTTATTAAACGAAAGTCTAGCTAGAACTACAGTTAAAATTAAGACAAGCAAATATTTGACAATTGGGATTTTAACAATTGCACATTTAACACTAAGATTTGTTTTGAGGCAACATTCCACAATATTGTGGAAGATGGCGCCGAATACGATTTTAATGATCAATAACTCAATTTATAATTTGAAACTACAACTAAATCAGTTTCTGTAACTAATTACAAACTAAAAAGTAACAAGATTATTTTACAGAGCAATGTATTAGTGAAAGACCTGTTTGTATTAAATTCTTTGATCTGCCAGAAATGGTTTTAAGCAAGATCCCATTATTGTAAAAAAGTAATGAAGCCACTAATTAGTTTTAACTCAATAATGCCTTTGCATTTATGAATATTGGCATCGTTTAATTATTAGAGTAATTAATTGTGAAGTATTCTAGTATTGTTTGTAAGGTTTAATGAACTTACTATGTTATAAATTACTGTACCGGCGGTGTGGTACTTCCGCCCGGACAGAGAGAACACGCGTAGGTACAACGAGAAGTCGAGTTAGTTAGCTCGCGATTAGAAAACAATTGAAGTATAGAAAAGAAGTGGTTTTTGAAGTGAACAATATTACGTTGTGTAAATGAGAACTGTAACACGAATTAAAAGAGTGTGTAAGGAGTTTCTTAGCCCGTTCTTCTCCTTATGAACAATCATGTTTGCGAACGGGTGGCTCAACTTGTAAATGGTTTAATAGAAATAAACGTTTGAAGTTTGAGTCAAGTATTGTGTGTGATTTAAACTACCCAACTACCTATCTATCAACAAAAGAATCATGTCACACGAAGACAATATGGCGGAATGACGGATGGCGCCGATATTTGGGATTAGCGTCCTCCTACTCCATTCTCTGTCATAATATATACAATATTTGTGTCATGATTGAAGTAAGCATAGCGTAGTGTATACAAATTTAGTTTGTGTGTGGTGTGTATGAGATGTAGTGTGGTTTGGTTTAGTGTCTTGTGGTGTGATGTGGAGTGGTATTGTATAGTGTGGCGTAGTGTGGTGTGTGGATAAAGAGTAAGGTGTGTATCGTTACGGTGTGACATATTACTCATGATATTCCAGTAGAGATTCCGTATCCTCATAACTAAGAGACTTAATCCAGTTTGTGATAATTTTTTTACAGTCAAAATGGTTTCTATTGTGAACATATGTGGTTTTATTAATCCTATTGTAAAGTTGAGCTGATAGGTGGTAAAACTGTCTGCTTGCAAGTTTGGTTTTACATTGGGGAATTTCTGCAATTATATCTTTTCTTCTTTTAAGTTTTTTGTTTTTGTCAAATGGAAGGGTTTTATGTTTTTTTAGAATCGTTTGAGTTATGTAGAGTTTTCTAACTGAGAGTAAATTACTGATTTCGTATAGGTTTTTAGTAGAGTATCTTTTATTTTTAAAGTACATGACTTTTATAATTGTTCGTTGTGCACGTTCCACGTCCAGAAATCTAGTTTTAGCGGCGCTACCCCAGATGGAGATACAATACAGCAGAACGGACTGTGCAAGAGCAATGTAGATTTCGTTAAGAAGATTTCTGGGCTGGTTGTTACTGCTCAACATGTTAGTTGGGGCAACGTGTCTTAGTGTTTTGAAGATCCAAGTAAGCTTCCTAACCCTACTAATCACTTGCTCAAGGTGAGGGTACCAGGACAGAAATTGGTCAACCATCACCCCTAAGTATCTCGTCTTAGAGACTCTGTTTAGGCTTGGGCAATTACAATTTATGCTGTTTGTATGTACTTTTAGATTGAGTTCTTCAATGGGCTGTGTCCGGTTACTAACACTGAAACATATGTAGTTAGTCTTGGTGGTGTTTAAGGTTAGTAAATTATTTTTTAGCCATTCAGCTATGTGTGCCATCCCAACCTCTGCAGTCGCATTAATTTCCTGCCAAGACTTACCAGCAAAAACAACAGCAGTGTCATCGGCGTACGCAAACACTCTGGCATTTGTTAATTTAATATTACACAGATCATTGATGTATATTAAGAAAAGGGTAGGTCCTAAAACACTACCCTGTGGAACGCCGTATGTTACCTCTGCTTCGTTACTAATGTGTTGTCCTATTTTTACTTTTTGTTTCCTGTCAGAGAGGTAATCCTTTAGTAGGCTGAGTGCAGTACCTCTTATTCCGGCTTTTTGTAATTTATTCACAAGGATAGGAACAGAGACGGTGTCAAAAGCCTTTTTGATGTCTAAGAAAATAGACAGGCATTTGTGTCCCTTGTCAAGTTGCTGATGGAGCTACTGAATGCGCCCAACTCGTTAAACAAGTTCTGGGCCGACTCAATTTAGATTGCCATCGAAACGCCGTGAAGAAGATAGAAAATGGTGTTGGTTAAATCCAAAAGTTCGTGTCTTACCAGTTTTGCAGGATTCCAGAAGCTTTTTAGAGCTTTCCAACCTCTTCGGGTCGTCAGCGAAATCTTTTTCAGTCATTGCTATTGAGGCTGCTGCATCGTACATCCCTTTGCTGTCCAACTGCAACACAAAACAATTATTTTTAAATTGTTCTTGGCTTCAGCCCCGGATCTAGGGGGGGGGCAAGCCGGGGCCCGTGCCCCGGGCGGCAAATTTAGGGGGCGGCAAATTCAAGCTTGGTAGACGAATACACTACTCAGCATTATCGCAACTTTGCGATTACTAACGGGCAGTATAGTAAAATAATAAAATAAACAATCGACCTATCCGAGGCGAAATACAAAAATTTTCTCGCTAGCTTCGCTCGCCATTACATTAGATATAGTTATACGTTTGAATTCTCCACAACTAGACAAAGTTCCTCCTATACACATTCCTGTATGAATGAACAAAAAGAACTTAATTTATCCGAGGAAGGGTGCAAAGATTTTCGAGCTCGCTTCGCTCGCTGTTGCGTCTGAGTACTTACACAACTCTTGTATGAATGGTCAAAAGAAAATCTAACCTACCCGATGTAGTGCTAAAATTTTCGAGCTCGCTTTGCTCGCTCTGACATTCTGCATTCTTTTCAGTATATCTCTAAAAACTGACACAATTTCTGAAAGCTAAAGAAGGACCTCCCGGAAATAAGCCTTAGGCGCCCTTGATTGTTTTTTTTATTTAGTCAGGCGGGGGCGGCATTTTTCAGTTTTTTGCCCCGCCTCGAAATAATGCAAGATCCGGGGCTGCTTGGCTTAGTACATAAACTACTTACTGCTAAATTATTACTGGCACTGCAAATCCGGACAGTTTAGTTGTTCGAAATTCTGGGGTCTCATATCAGCTCTGCTCGGGCCTTAGGGCCTTTGTCTTCTTCGGTAAGAGGGAATGCCGTGTGGGCCATAATCCACAACGGGGACCCAGTGCTCGTTAGTGGACGTTACACAATACCTGTCTTCAGTGGCGGGGCAACACCACAATTTTATGTGGGCAAGGTACATTTAGCGAGGCCCGGAATCGGCAACGACTCGGAATTCACATGTATCATTCGAAAGGCCATAATCTCAGGAACAAAATGGTACATAATATTACGTACCAAACAAAACTCCAACAGCTTTCACTTCAACCACAGAAAAAATGAACTGCAAATAATTCACTTGAAATCCCATCACGGAAAACATTTTTAGTAATCCTATACGAACAAGCTTAAAATATCAGAAACTACAATGGCTTTCTATCAGTACCAGAACGAAGGATGTCGGAGTGTTAGAAAAAAAAAAAAAAACAGAGTGCGCTGTCAACAAAAAATACAATATATTGGCCAAAATTGACCATGTACAGTTTGGAGATTTCCTTCCGGTCCCAATTTTGTCAATGGGTTTTTGAGGTGCGAGGCTCTCGTACCGCGAGGCCGTAGGCGGTGGCCCACGTCGCCTACGCCTAGCGCCGCCTCTGCCTGTCTTCGATTTTAGGCTACCGTATTTTTTTCATACTTTATCTTAGGCTACTTACCATACCAGTTTTCTTAAAAATACAGGCAACAAAACATTTAGCGGTCTGGGTGTCGGGCATTTTGTTTTCCTTCAGCATCAAAATTTCCTTTGGAGAGATAGCGTGTTCATTGTTACACTCGATGCCCTCACGGAAGAACCATGCTTTGATTTCTTGGTCTGTTCTAGCCTGTTAAGTAGAACAAGAGTTAAACCAAATGATTTGCCAACAGTGCCTAGATGATTCTATTATTCCATTTCAATCGCATCTCCATACAGGACAGACGGACATAGTGTTGTTCAGCTTGGGAGAGGCCAAATCCAGCTGTGGACTTCGAAAGCCTTAGCTGAATAATTTTGAATAGAATCAATTATATAGGTAAGTACCTAAAAAAAATCTGTGAACCATCTACCAATTTTCTCACAGCCTTCTAAATGAGCTACTTCATAAGTAGGTAGGTACCTACTTATGAAGTAGCTCATTTCATTTTATAGCTTCTAATTGAGCTACTTCAAACTTAGGTGCCTACTTATGAAGTACCTCATTTAGAAGGTACTCTGTACTTACACAAAAATAATACTTACATGAGTCCCGTAAAATTCTATGAAATATAAACACAATAAAAACCGAAAAATCATTTTCAGTAAACCACTAGAAACTAGACTGTTCGCAAATAGGTGTACCTATCTTTTATATTATTTTATATCTACTAGTTTGGACCAAACTCATTATGGATAAATATGATCAGATCTATTTAAAAAGCAATTGAGATAGCAAAAGATCGGTATCATTTCAATTTATAATTATTGCTTTTTGTATCTAAGTATAATGTATTTTAGATGAACTCTTCGTATTACCATAATAGATAGGTACCTCACTATTTACCACGGAGGAGCTCGTGACAAAAAAAATAATAGCTAAACGGGTCGATCTTCTGGTTATGTCGCGTTAGCCTAGGTTGGTCCGCAGATACGTGACCATACATTACAGAAGATTTAAGCCATTGGTCCCGGCTGTCATTTATAAATTGTCATTGTGATCAGATCACATTCAAAGTGTTATCGGGTTTTTCTATCAAGAATTTCTCAGTGGCAGCCATGGGATCTGGATTTGAGCCCGGTTGATGGCAATAGGCTCGCCCCCTATTACATGGGACTTAAAACAAAATGACGAAATGTGGCGTTACACCCCTGCTTAACCTTTCTTATTTATAGGATATGGATAGGATTATAGGCGTGATGGCAAGTTATGTACAAAATAACGTTATACATTTGCTTTTTAATCATAGGTCACTACCTACTATAATCAATTTCATACCGTAGGGTAGGTATTTCCAGATAAAATTAGTCACGATCCAGTTGCTCTATTAATTGAACTATTGCTACCTAAAACTTCCTATAAATAAACATTGTTGCTGGCATTACGTTGACGTCAATGGCATCAAATACTAGCTTATCGCATATTACATGTGTGTAGGTAGTTATGGGGACCTGGGTACCTTATGAATAGTAATGACTAAATGAAAGATTAGCAACGAATGCAGGTAGAGTCCACGTGTTCTTAGACTCCATATTATGCAAAAATAAAAAAATAAAGAAGGTTTAAATGGCTGAAAACGCCGTCCCAAATTGATTCTTACTGATCATCATTCTCCTGCGCTTATCCCAATTCATTTCAGCCCAGCATGTCTTCTTGTTCCATACTTCTCTATTACTTGTCATCTCATCAGACACCTTCTTTCGTGCCAAATCATCCTTCACACAGTCCATACATCGCTTCTTTGGTCTTCCTCTACTTTTATATTGATTCTTACTGATGTTTAGACATAAAAAACTGCCCGAATATGCTTCGATAAGTTCAAATCATTGGATAGGTTAGGTTTGGTAACCTACATATTATGACTAACTAACTATTATGTTACAGAAATTTTTTTTTCGTTCCCATCTTGATCATATTTGAACGGCTGTGTCCACTTGCGCCGCTCATTGTTTGGGTCTCGTCTTCTCATTCGTGTCTACGTACCCTGAATTTGTGATTCTGGTAAAATTTGTTTGATTAAGATCTATATTAGTCACAATCATTACGGGTTTCGAGTTAGTTGTATTGTCCCAAGTGTTAGATATACCGCTCATGATAAGAGCAGGTTCACATTACTTGTACCTCGCCTCGCCAAGTTAAATTAGACGTAAAACAATGTTCTCATCATATGGGCAGCTCCAAGAAACGTAGGTACCTACTCGTACATACTAACATAAATAAGTGTTGTAAAAATTGCAAGTTAACGGGTCATTATCTACAAATTGATGGTGTTTGTTCCACGGTAGATGGAAGTAGGTAAATACCCGACACGGAGTAGGTATAATGCTGTATTTTTTTCTTTGTTGTTACATAAGTTATAATCAGGTAATGCAATGAAATGATTACTGGACACGACCGATATGGGGACCGAAACTTTGTTGCAGGCGCAATAAAAAAGTAGAAAGGAAACATGTGGTTTTGTTTTATATTTTAATCAGCCTACAGATCTAAATACAATGATATATCAAGTAAATAAACATAAAAACCCGTCACGGAAAGTAAAATATACCCGGATTCTGATTGTATATGCATTTAGTGACGTGAAATGATGCGTCGCAAATATCCTTGTGGCCTTCTGCTGAAAAAACACAAATCAAATCATTGACAACATGAAGTTGGCAAGTATATAGGTAGGTAGCTACTCGAAATAATTGGCCAGCCCAAATGACTTCTGGTAGGCAATATGTAAGCAAGATAAACCACTAATGTGATTTTCATGACCTTCTGTCGCGATTTTAGATTGGGAAGGTATATTTATTTATGAATCAGGATTTGTGGCTTTAAATTAACTTCATGAGTGGTTTATATGTGTTTTCATACAAAAATTAGTATCGTAAATAAGTATAGTTTTTTCTAAAAATAAAACCACTCCTATCTATTTAACATTCTTGTTTGAAAACCAATCAATGGATGAAGATAGGCCTCGATGGGCACTTATAAAACGTCGACAAAAAGGTGCATGGTTCGGGTTGGTCGTTTCCTATGGAGAAGAACCGGCAAGAAACTCCATGGTTACTCTTTTCAAATCATTTGATATTACAATATTATCATGGATACAGCATTTGTACTTAAGTATGGGGTGACAGCGTAGGCCCGACAATAAGTCGTTGCTTATTACACAAAAAATGTAGAACAAAAAATAAAAAGTTAACAAGCAACTGGGAATCTACAAAGCCTACAATGTTAATAAATAATGTAATAATAGATTGGTTCATACCTAATTATAATAATTTTGTCATAAGACTTCATAGGTTGAAACGATTGTTACAGGCTACTTACTTATAGCTGAAGAACACTTACCAGCTTTCTTGCAAGCCAAGATGGCTTCCTTTGCAGGTTCCTTTACTTCCTCAGGTAGCAATAAGTCAGCTTGCTTTAAGGCTGCGTCAAAATTTAATTTTCCGTTTTTAATCTGCAAAAGAAAAATGAAGGGCCATCATGTTTGACTGAAAAATATATTACTTGTAACCTTATTTTTTGCACTAAATTAAATATTTACATTACAACACGCCTATTTTTCCCTGAAAGAGATGAATCTACATTACGATTAAGATTTTCTCTAAGTGTTTTAATAAAATTCATACCAACCGTGTTAGCCATTTTCATGATGCAGGCCATGTAGCACTTTACTTCTTTCTCGTCAATAAAGACTCCTTCAGCAATCGGATCGATTTTTTCTGAGAAAATATAGAAAGTATTCCTTTATCCTAGATACCAAAAAACGTCGATGGTAGAGCTGCGGGACTGTTCCAGGGCTGCGGGACTGTTCGAAAGAGATACCATGGCCATGTTCCTTCTTTGCCCTTGGTGTTCCAGCACCAAGGGCAAAGAAGGAACATGGATGGGTTTTAGTCAGTAGAAGTCTGACACTCCCTTCCGCTCCGTACAGAGCGGGGGGAGGGTCATTTGATGATTTCCCATCCGAAAAAAGGTACCTACTTTTATTTCATAAATATTCTTACCATCTTCAACATTATTCTTTGGTTGGCACGTTTTCCTCATCATCTTGCCTGTATTCCTGATTTGTTTCATCGTCATCTAAAATGTTACCAAAGATAGTACAATATCCATTAAAAAAGCTGAAACAGAATTTAAAGCATTCTAATTATATGTTTTTACTTCTACAAAGTTGTAGCTAGGTAGGTAGCCAACTTCATAAACTCCCTTTTCATGGTGTCAATTTTTTTTTCGACATCTCGCAGGGTATGGCGGGACGAGCTGGACAAAACTAAAGGTCCACATTGGCTCTGAATCGAAGAATTTAGAAGTCATGGAGAGAAGCCATTGCCCAGCAGTGCGATGACGCAGGCTAACAGTATCAGTATGGCATCTCGCAGATCAACCTATGAGGCTAACTTCTGCTTAACCGGACTATCCTGTGGGTGCCTTGAATGTAAGACCTCCAGCCAAGGGCAAAAACCTTATAAACAAAGCAACAGCGCGCTAAGGGCACCCCCTGTGGGATACGAGCCTCGGCTTAGGGCATCGCTGGGGAGATGATTTAAAAGTACTGGCTCAGCATCACGGGTTGGCTCGAGCACGGGTCGGGGGTTAAATTTTCGTCATCATCAAGCCTACATAGGCTATAATAGGCCTATATCATAACACCTGGTCCTTCTTCCACAAACCGACTGTCCCACTTTTAAAATAGAAGTTTCATTAGTCAATTTTGGCACTCGTCTAATATTCATGTGGTACAGGCTTGTTAAATTAATACACGAACTACTCACTGCTTCACACGTTGCAACCAGTATCAAAAACTTCACTATTTCAATGAGGAGCATTTTTGTAATCTTCCACGGTGCCGTAGAGTAGTGTCATGGCCTCCAATTTAATGGAAACCTTGATCTTCAATGACAGCTTTATATGAAGTTCGACGGGTGATCGGTTAATTGAAGGCTGTCACCGTTTAACACCTGAATTATTGAAGTGTCCATGAATTTAGTTGGTTTAGAAGATAACTTCTCTTATTCTCATTGAAGATACGACAACTGTGAGCGGCTTGGTGGAGTAGACTAGAAGAATCTGCTGATAGTCACTCATTATTGGTAGATGAATTTTGACAACTTGAGTTATTTTTAATTTTCAAAATGTAGATCCGCTAAATGTGTTCTGATGATCCTGTTTTTTTTTTGCTATCAACAGAGTACTTCAATACTGATTTCAAAATAATGAGGACCTTAAATCAATTTACAATTGTATATCTTTTCATCTTGGTCACCCTATTCACACTTATAGAAGACCATCAGTTTAGTAAGTGTTAATCGCTAGTTATAGGCTTCCTTGTTCTTAGTGATAATTTCAGTTAAACGCGTACTTAGAGTTAAATTGCATGCGAGGCACTCATGTAACATTAACCTGAATGAGCTTACAATGCAACCAACTGGTAATTTGGGCTTGTGTTCTTGGAAGCAGTGATCCATTTCTTAATAACATTTGTAATGTAAACGTAATTTTAAAGGCGAAAAAGTTAAAAACAGTGATATTCCTGTGAATATTCGCTGGCCCATCCCCAATGATCTAGAAATGCCTTCTGGAAAATCGATCATCCATTGAAACTTTGAAAGTGCAGGTGAGTTCTACGACGGGTTTTTTTATCAAATTGAGCTCACACAAAAATTAATCATAACAGTGTTAAAAGAAAAGAATACCAAAATGCATTAGATAATTATCTACGGGTACAATTCAAATGCTCACCAAAATATTTTTTAGCCCCTAAGACTAAGTACCAAGTAAAATATATTAAGATCACATAAATTAAACCTACTCCATATCGAGGTGCCTAAAGAACAACGTTTTATATATTATCTACTATGTAGAAAAAAGGTTTCACAATATGCTGCTCTATTCAACGTTGTAGCTTCTGTCAGGATATCATTATGTATGTTCTGAAGTGGGTTGACGACCAAATAACAAGTTATTTTATTGTCTAAAGGCACTGTAATCAATCATTTATGTCTACTAAGTAGGTAAACGCCTTCTTATAAATAGGTCTAAACGTTTTTTTGCAATACTTTGCTGAAGTAAGCCTAATTATGAATACGTATAACTTTCAATCCATCTGTTATGTTTTATGCATTATTTGTTTATTTTTTGGCAGCAATTATGCGGTAAGAAATCACAATAATATTATCTTAGAATATTATAAACAGGTTCTGTTCACTATAGTAATGATGATGAAGCAAAATATTAATTAATTCATATTTTTCTGCAAGTTTTTAGTCACGATTTCTTTCATCTTATTTCTAGATCTTATCGTGATTCTTATAGAAAAAAAACCAGAAAAACATTAACATTTTATTCTTACAGATGACTCGACAACAACTTAAAAATTCTGGCAAACTTATGAAGAAATCCTGTATGCCGAAAAATGACGTTACAGAGGGTGAGTTAGCTTAAAAATAACAATTCTAAAAACAAAAGCTGCAGTTCATAAAACAGGGGTTAAGTTTTTAAAATTGCCTTGTTTCTACTGAATTAATTATAACTTGCTACCACTATCTGTTATTCTTCTTGTTGTGTTGGTATCTGTTATTGCTACTTGTTTATCACTTGCTTCGGTGAAGAAAAACATCGTGAGGAAACCAGCAGGCCTGAGAGATATTTCTTGACGGCATGTAAGGCCAAGTCAGAGGCCCATGGGCGGCATAAAAACTCTGACACCAGGTTAGGCACGAACCACTCGTTAAAGAAGAAGAAGGACAAGAAGAATCTACTGAATGATGATGACATGAATGTTTTAATGATTTTGTTTTAGAGGAAGTTGGAAATATTGAAAAGGGGAAGTTCATAGAGAGCCGTAATGTCATGTGCTACATTGCCTGCATTTACACTATGACTCAAGTGGTATGTATACTGTATACTGTTTTATAAGTATTTAGCTTCTGATTAAATTAAAAAGAGTCTCAAGATAGTTCCCTAAGGGACACCGCCCGTAATCTTACCCATAATCATTCCGGATGACGGATTTACTGCAAAAGAATTCACGCTAGGCATTGGTTTTTTTGGTAGGCAGAGGTTTTTAACGATTAACTGGGTATCAGGTAGCTGAGAATAGCGCTCATTTCCTGAAGTCAAGTCAAAAAATATCTGACCTAAGTCACGCAAACAGTTATAAAGCATTTGGAAATAAAAGAAATCGAATTGGTATTTGCTAAACAGGTGAAGAATAACAAACTGAGCTACGAGGCAGTGATCAAACAAGTGGACATCATGTTTCCAGCCGAGATGAGAGATGCTGTCAAAGCAGCGGCCACCAGTTGTAAAGAGACCAGTAAGTCACAACAACATATTTTATTCACTTTGGAAAATATAGAAATTAAATCGACAGATTGGTAATTATTTTTAAATTTTTTATAAACAAAAAAATTAGAAATGGATGTAACTTACTACTGCCAATGAAAGGTCGTAAAACATAAATAGATTCTTTTTAAATGCTGTTGGGTCTAGACTCGTGTACTGAATCCATGGTGTGTGAGAATGTCTTATGTTATGAAATTTAAAATAACATTCCCTGTGCGCAGAACTCTATTTATGTACATAATACGGCTAAATCAAAAATCCAACAACAGATGTTGAAATACTCAAACGAACATCGCGTGAAATCAGCTCATTTACTGCCAAGCTACAGAGTTCATCAAACCCGTCGTCGCGCTTGGCATTCGCTACGTGCGTTTTGCCTTTGTAACGATACATTGCGTATGAGGAAATAAAACAAATCAAATTTATTGAATTCCCATACCATTCCTGAAATAATTTCTTGTACCGTTCATCTTAGTATGATATACTGAATTCGCCCCATCAGTTTGTGGAAGGCTTTCCCTTACACCCTATTATAGGTCACCTCTGCTTAACCCTCCGGGGAAAAACCTGTGTGTGGATGTTATGTTTTGATTGCAAAAATCGTTTACAGAAGGTCAGAGATAAATGCAGCCATTTAGATAACTAGCTGTCGTTATGTACGTATGTACTCGTGAAGCTAAACCACCAAATTGTGGTTTATTCGGCAAAATGTACTGATTAGTAACACGTTTTTCTATAAACAGTCCATCTAACGCTTGTCGTTTGAAGGACCCTCAAAATTAGTAATTCTGAAGCTACTTTCTTTTTTAGTCCAAAAATTAAATGCTGTATAGTTTCTTGCTAAGTTTTGGTAAGGTACATTATGAACTCATCAATAGTACTCCTATTTTGAACAATTCCAATTATCTGTGATTAGCTGTACTTATCTGAAATAGATAAGACAGAATTTTTCAACCGCTAATTCAAATGACTTATTTTGGACTTTACAACTGCTGTTGTGCACCAGTCTTTTCAGTAGGAGTAAAGCCATCGCAATCGTTGCGTTAGTCTGACTGGCGTTCAATGTGATCTTCAGTTGTTCTATCATGTTGGCAATCTTAAAACACCTGCTTTTGTTTCAGCCAAGAAATATAAGGATTTGTGCGAAGCTTCGTACTGGACCGCTAAATGCATGTACGATTACGACGCAGAAAATTTTGTGTTTCCCTGATCATAAGAAACCCAAAATAAAGACCTGTGTTCTGTAACAAAACTAACTAGTTTTATTTTTTCATTCACTTCAATGATACGTGAAAAGTGAAAAGTTCTGGAAAATTGGTCAAAAAGACGTGTTCAGCGAAAAATGATCTAACGGAAGGTTTTGACTTACTAAATGTTGTGCCTTTGTACCTGCTGCTAGGCCTGCTACCTTTCTTACTCACTGGTCAATGTTTTTACTGAGACTGTTTCTAAAAACGATACTAATAAAATGACCTCCGAATGTATCTGGTTCTCTTTGGTGACAGACGTAAAAATCCATGAGCAAGGGACTACCTTCTCCTGTCACGAATATTAGCCATCTCAAAACTATACTGTGACTAAAGTACTTGATGTCCTCTAAAATAAGTACTCTTGTAAATGATTGCTTGCAACTACATGTTTGTAAAAAAGACCGTCGGAGTAAATAGCTTTATCATGTATCAAGAAACGTTTAGCTAATGAGTAGTTATTTTGAACAAAATTAATGGTCTCTTTAGCTAAATATCTGTTTGATTTAAAGTTGTTAAATATAAATTGAAGGATTTTTTTGATAATCTTTTCAGTTTTGATACCGTTTGTAGGGACTAAGTTGTGTGCGGATAAAATCTTACATTTGTTACAAATGAATCAGTTATATTTACTAGTTTTATTCGCCGCGTGTGTAAGGATCAGTAATGGGGTAAGTGATTAGTTTCCATTCAAGACGATAAACTTTTACTGGAAATATATTCGAGCATCCAGTAAAAGTCTTTTCGAATTTATGAATAGGTATACGTTTAAAGCAGAATAATTTTCTGTTTTAGATGACGCGAGCTCAAGTTAAGAAGACAATGAGCATAATAAAAAATCAATGTATGCCGAAAAATTCTGTTACAGAAGGTAAGAAAAATGACAAAAACAATAACTTAGAAGATAATAAGCCTAAAGAAAAAACTAAAGCAAATACTGTTGTGTTTCTAGATCAAGTTGGGAAAATAGAACAAGGTGTGTTCAATGAAGATCGCAATGTTATGTGCTATGTCGCTTGTATCTACAAAAGTCTTCAAGTGGTGAGTGCATCCAATAAAAAAGCGTATGCATGTGTTAAACAAACTAAAGGTAACAAATTGGCAACTAGTTTTCTAAAGGGAGACTTACTAACCAGTCATCAATCATGGATATGATAATCTCTTGGATCATTCGCGGAGTTTACTATCCATTCATGGATGTAACCATCCAGATCGATTGATCACTGCAGGTCTTATTCACTAGCCCCCTAATGTCTAGCGCCGCCAGCTCATGGATTTATAGTAAGAAGAAAATAGTAATTGTTTGTTATCAAATTATTGCTAATAAGTTCTTATTGTTTTAGGTAAAAAATGACAAATTAGACATGGGCCTCATATCGAAGCAGATTGATGCACTCTATCCTCCAGACCTAAAAGAGCCTACTAAAAAGTCCGTTGCGTTGTGTATTCATAGCCGTAAGTATTTATGAATATCCTTCTTTTTCTCTTGATCTTTTTAAACTATTTCATTTCATATAACTCAAACTCAACTCAAAGCATTTATTTCAATTAGACGATCACAGGCACTTTTGAATGTCAAAAAAAAAACAAAAAAAAAGCGAAGCTACAGTCACAGTCACAAGGCACAATAACTTGAGAAAGTACTGTAGTTGCACATTCCAAAGCGACCATAGACACTCTTTTAAATAAAATATTGTTCCAAAAACTTCGAGAAATAGATTCTTGCTTAATATCTTACTGTCTCTTCTTTTCAGAGGACGATTACAACGACTTATGTGAAAGAGTATTTCATGCTGCAAAATGTTTGTATGAAAAAGACCCGCCCAGCTTTATTTTTCCTTAATGCCTATAGTTTACAGTACATTAAACTCATTGATGTATTTTCGAGCTAATAAATGTATAAATAATTTGACTTCATTATTTTGGTCTAATTTCGTTTTAATATTAATATTAAAATGACTAGATCGTTCCTCGAAAACCCTATATAAAGCTCTTATAATCGAGTCATCTACTGTTTATTCGTCTAGTTGCTATATATTTTAAAGTATACCTTGTCAGTTTAAATACTGTGTTCTAGGCTGCCAAGTAACACTTACCTCAGTAATTAAACATTTTGTCGTCTTTATAAAAACAACTCCATCAAGATTTGTTATCATTGTTGCAGCTTCAGATTGCTAAAGATCTTTCAAAATGAACACCAGTACCATTTTTATTTTCTCGGTCATTTTAGTTATTCTGTTAAACAGTGCTTTCGTCAATTCGGTAAGTTGTGTAATTTTTTTTTGTAAAATACAAATTTAAATATTACTGAAATTGAATGATGTTAATACGGTTGAAATATTTTTTTCTATTAGCAGATGACGAGGGAACAAGTGAAAAATTCTGGAAAATTGGTCAAAAAGACGTGTTCAGCGAAAAATGATCTTACGGAAGGTTAATCACTTAAAATTATAACTATTTAAGCTAGGTTTCGACTTTTTCTATCACTTGTTGAAGTCAATCCGGGTTCATACATCAGAATATATTTTTACTGCTTAAATATTAAATCAACTGTTCAGGATACTGCTGCTTACAAATTTAATCCTTTACATAACAAAATACCAAAATTCTTGTAATTTGCAGATCAAGTAAAAGATGTAGACAAAGGAAAATTCATAGAGGAGAAAAACTTTATGTGCTACATAGCTTGTGTCTACAAAATGGGACAGAGCGTAAGTTACAATGTACGAACAAGGTAAATGAAACTTTATTCTTTACAAAATTAAAACTGTATTCATGCCTGTATTTATTTCAGATAAAAGGTAACACGATAAACCATGAAATGATGCTAAGGCAGGTCGATATGTTGTTCCCAGCAGACATGAAGACTCCTGTTAAAGCAGCCATAGAACATTGCAGGGGTGTTGGTAAGTAGATATGGGAAGCATTATACAAAAAAAACTCTTTATGATTTTAGAACTCATGGATAGTGAATTCAGACGTAAACAATACTTCGAACAATTCACGTCCTTTAGCAATTTTCATCACTACTAGTTCATTCCTTGGTACATATTAGCACAATGAATAATGGAAGTTTCATTTAGTTTAGATGAGAGAGAATGACAACCTCGTACATCATCATCATCATCATTTCAGCCGAAAGACGTCCACTGCTGGACATAGGCCTCCCCCAAGTGTCGCCACATTGACCGGTCCCGTGCGTCTCGCATCCAGCGGATCCCTGCAACCTTTACAAGGTCATCGGTCTACCTAGTGGGAGGCCTTCCAACGCAGCGTCTTCCGGTTCGCGGTCGCCACTCCAGAACTTTTCGGCCCCATCGGCCATCTGTTCTGCGAGCAATGTGCCCTGCCCACTGCCACTTAAGTTTGGCTATTCTTCGGGCTACGTCGGTAACCTTGGTTCTCTTGCGGATCTCCTCATTTCTGATTTGATCACGCAAGGAAACTCCGAGCATAGCCCTCTCCATTGCCCTTTGGGTGACTTTCAGCCTTCTGATGAGGCCCATTGTGAGCGACCACGTTTCGGTCCCGTATGTAATCACTGGCAACACACACTGGTCCTCGTACCTCGTACCTATGTAACAATTTGCTTATAAAATATTGAAAAGTATATAAAGCAATCTCATTTTTTACAGCTAAGAAATACAAAGACATCTGTGAAGCATCTTATTGGACAGCAAAGTGCGTTTATGAATTTGATCCACCCAATTTCATGTTCCCTTAATTTGAAGCAGACATGTTTTCAAATCGTGTATTTATTTCAATGTGAAAGATAAAATAAACCAATTAAATAAAGATTTTATTTGTTTAAATCCCGCAGCAGAAATTAACCTCAAATCACATAATCGTGTGATCGAAAAAGATACAGTTAAGATTTCATGGAGCGAGACTCATACAACAACAACTGAATTGTTTTGTTTACTTCAATGATACCATAACCTTCAACCATGGTTTTTGCATATTGTGAAAAAAGAAGCGATCATGTTGACATTAAAGGCCCAGTAAACAAGAAAAAAAATGAAGATAGATATATAACTGTCAAACCAGATAAAAGCCCCCATTTTGCATCTTATCGTGTTAAGAAAAGGATGCCTAGTTATATAAGATAATGCATGTATTTGTACTAGTAAATGATACACCAGGTTGCACTGAATACGTGGTATGGACAGTGATGTCCTATAATTAAGGCGTAAGACTGTCTATATATGGTTTCAAGTAGATCTTGAGCAAACAGTTCAATTTAGTAAAGGTCTTGAATGTCAGTGTCGTAATGGATCAAAAAAGGTTGTGTTTATTGATTGTCGCCATGTTTTTGGCCACTGGAAGTGACGCCGTAAGTACAAGAATAAATAATAATAAAGATAATGATGAAGACAAGAGAGCAGAAAGCAAACATATTGTTGGTAGTGATCAATGTGATTGGCGGATTCCATAATTTCTTGCAGATGACTAGACAACAAATGAAGAACTCGGGAAAAATACTGAAGAAAAATTGTATGAAAAAGAATCAAGTGACTGAAGGTAGGACCAAGAGTAGTATTTTGAAACAAATCAGTGCCATGAAAAGTATAAAAGCATGAGTTCTTTTTATTTTTTTCAGACCAAATAGGTAGTATAGACAAGGGAAAATTCGTAGAAGATAAGGAAGTTATGTGTTATATAGCTTGCATTTTTGAAATGACGAACGTGGTAAGTTGATTGCGAAATTGTATTGGAAATCAGCATTTGTGAATTGTACAGTTATATTTGTTCCTATCCTGAATAGGAATTTTCCTGCACATTGCCTTTATCGTATTTTTTAAGTTCTACCATATTATTTTTTTAAGTAAAATCGTTAAAGTTAATGACAAGCTCTAACTTTTTATTTACGGTACGAATTGATGATTATTCTTTATTAACATTATCTATACTTTCATAAAGAATAAATGTTTTTAAAAGTTCCTGTAACAAAGCAGGAACTTATTTTCCATAAAACTTATGTTTTCATTCACTTGTAATAATTTATTTATGCAGATAAAGAACAACAAATTAAATTACGAAGCCTCCATTCGACAAATCGACCTCATGTACCCACCAGATTTAAAGGAATCTGCGAAGGCTGCTGTTGAAAAATGCAAAGATGTTCGTAAGTACAAATACAACTTGAGTTCTGGAAATGACTTTTATGTTGAATTCTTTTATAATAATGAATCCAAATAAATCTAAATTATGATCCTTTGGAGTACGTACTTATGTTCATGCTTTCTTCAGAATTATCGACACATACAAGGTTAAAAGGACATTGGCGCACAAACGGTTACCACGTATTGAGTACATCATTACAACCAAAATTACCAATGAAAATTTATGTGTAGGGGGGGGGGGGGGGCTACACATAAGTTTTCATTGGTAATTTAAAAAAAAATTGCTGTTCCATACATTTTGACTGTGTAGGTGTATTGGTCTTTTGTAGGACAGTAGATTTAAAAAAATATCAATGAATAAACTTTATGTGGTGAAAAAAAATCAGAATGGTTTACTGAATACGTGGTATTCTTTTGTGCGTCGAAGTCCTTACCACCCTGTATGGAGTCCTATACGAGCTAATAAAAGGTCCAGTAGAAAAAACACGAAAATGTAGTCATTTATTTTTTTTCCGATGCATCATGTTTTGTCAATTGCATTCATACTTTTAATTCTATTGACGAAATTGAAACCATGGAATATTTACGTCGAAGTCTTTGTTCATGTTTTAACCTCAAGTCAATAGAGGATGAGTAATTTTCATAATACCTTAAAATTTCAGAAAAGAAATACAAGGACATCTGCGAAGCTTCGTTTTATACGGCGAAGTGCATGTACGAGTTCAACCCTGCAGATTTTATATTCGCGTGATTTTGGATTATATCCCTCTTCTAATTTAATGTGTTTCATTTGAACCCACAAGATCGTTGAAAGACTAGTTGTTAGTAACATTTGTGTCGATTAGAAACAGAGGAGCACAGGTTGCTAGAACTTAAAACATGTGGTTTGTTTCCATTAATTTAAGTTTTAAGATGTAAATCCATACCAAAATGACCTATGTTTGGTGGTTATAATGACACTTTTGGCTTTGATATCCTTATAGACATAGTTAAGCGAAAGTACGTTACATTTTTTTGGCTCTTGTGATACAGGAACTCCTAGTACAAGAGCCAGGGCTACACTGATGTTTGCGAATAATATATGTAAAGTTTTTTTTTATTTATACATAATAACAGTAATCCTTAAATTATCTAAGGTTTTTTGCTAGCTTCTGCTAATTAATTGCTAGCTGCTAGTTAGCAATTAATTTGATTTCCAAGAATACTATTTTTTTCTGTTGGATCGCTGTGATTGCATCCAAGGCCATCCAACTGGATGTGTACTCACGATTTCCCGCGAGATTGATAGATAGATAACATGGCAGCTGGACATTGTACTATTAAGATTTTAAACTATCATGGTCACTAACATTTCTATTAATACTAACGGGATATTTACCATGTTTCCTGTTTGCTATGAGTTCCCGATATTTCGGCGCTGTTGCAAGCACCATGATCACGGATAAACTGAAGTTAGCCGTCGTTATCCCGTTAGTATTAATAGAATTGTACTATTATGTTGTAACTAAAGGTAGTGTAATAATAAAAATATCTACAAGTATCATATAAATATAAAAGCAGAAAATAATTACAGGGCGTAAAAAAAAACTGTCACTCTGTCAACGGGACAAGTGGCAGAAGACATCATTGCCACGTTGGATGGCGAGGATGATTCTTTGACCGAAAGATAGGCCTGCCCTCTGGTCCCTGGTCCCGGGAAGAGTAGACCAATCATTTAGCGATGTCCCGAAAAACTAAGTGGGCACTTGGGTAAGGTAGTGTTGTTTATTATTATACTCATCGATATTATAGTGCTCATTGTTAATATGGAGAAAAATGTATTCCCTGTGAAACGAGATGAACAACTGTTCTAGGTTACAGAGGGTTTCAAACTAAAAATGGGGATACCACAAGGTTTAATATTGGGTCCGTTCTTCTTTCCAGGGAATTAATTATCTACACCATTAATTATAAAATGATATGTTTTATTTACTAATAATAAAACAAGGGAAGCGCAAATTCATCGACATGTGCATTCTGCCCGTCCTTACCTACGGTGCTCAGACCTGGTCACTCACAGAGACCCAGAAGTTCCGCCTTGGAGTTTACCAAAGGGCAATGGAACGCAGCATTCTGGGTGTCAAAAGACAAGACAGGGTTCGTAACACCACGCTGCGTTCCAAAACGGGCATAATGGACGTTGGCAAGAAGGCTGCTACTCTAAAGTGGGATTGAGTGGGTCACGTCAGCCGTATGCACGATGATCGCTGGGCAAACGTCTCCACACGATGGTTGCCGGAAGACGGACGGCGGCGGCGCCGCCGAGGCCGGCCCAGAAAGAGGTGGCGAGACGATCTGGACACGTACCGCAAAGGCTGGTTCGAGGAGGCACGGGAAAAGAGCACATGGAAGGAATTAGGGAAGGCCTTTGCCCAATGCCCAGCAGTGGGACAGTACAGACAAAAAAAAAAAAGTAAGTTAAAAAAAAACAAACCGTGTCATCGTTTATTCTAAACAGAAACATATAGCTCACATTATAATAACACGTTTTTAAGTTTCGACCTTTGACTAGCTGAATTAGATAAACATTCATTATGGTGAAGGTCGAAACATAAAGGTTTGGATTTTGTTTAGATGTGGATTCTAAAAAACCTTCGATTTTTTTATTTTTTTTATTTCAATGAATATTGGCAGTGGTTGTTTGTCTATTTTCTCTGTTGCTCGTTAGTATCAGTTTCAGAATTGAGTATAGGTACAATTATAAATGTTTTTGATCTTTTATTACAAACAAAACAGCAGTTTCCCATTATGAACGTGTAGGTACCTATTGCAATTTTATATCAAACAGCTGATTATGTTCTAAAACTGAAGAAAAAAATCTGCGATGATCTGTTATTTAAAAAAAAAAAAAAAAAGAATTTTCTAAGGAATTCATGGTAACAGGTTGCTCGTAGATTTCCCATTCACCAAGTATTATTCTTTCACGTCCAGAAAGAAACGATACTGTCCCTCAGCTAAAAGAAAATCGTCTGACTCATCTTATGCTTAGCCTTTTCCCAACTATGCTGGGGTCTGCTTCCAGTCTTACCGGATTCAGCTGAATACCAGTACTTAACATGGGGCGATTGCCTATCTGACCTCTGACCTGAATCAGATACGCCTTGCTAAGACTGCTTCTCAGACTTTCTGGACTCTGACACTGACAATGACTCTCTGTAACGACTGTCAAAGATGAGAGAAAAATGACCACCGGGACCAACGCGCAACGGCTTACAGTGCTTTCCGAGGCATGGAGGAAACTCGGTATGTAATTGGTGGTCACACATTTACGGAAAAACCTAGGCAATTGCGGCTTATCCTAAAAGTCGAGCGGAGAGGCTGTTATTACTTAGCAGCGAGCTCCTTAAAAAAAAATAGACTGACTTTGCATTGAAAGTTTTGCTAAAGATTTCGAATACTCCATCGCAGGCAAACCCACCAGTTAAACATAGCGTGAAAAGTGCAAAGTCATGTTTCCTGTACATGGAACAGTAAATGCATGTTTGTTGCATGTAATTAAGTTCCTACTGCGTTTTCAGTGCAGTACAGCGGCAATTATGAGTTGTTTTGCCTGCTTGAAAGAAGGCTACGTGTATTGACAGCATACCATACAAAGTAATAAAATACATTAATCCGCAGAACGATTTGTAGAGTTGTATTCCAAATTAGGAATACAATCGCGTTGTATACTCGGAGAGGTGGGTAAAGGTCGTCACTCATTGGATGCCTGACGGAGGATATCACCGTCGAGGTAGACCGCAGCGAAGGTGGAACATGGCCAGGTATAGAGAGGTTTGGACGGAGAAAGGGGAGGCCTTTGCCCAGCAGTGGGACACATGACAAGCTAACAAAACATAACCAAATCATGTCACCAATTCCTGGTGTTCCAAGTAAGGATTGAGCCTTGTGCTATTTATCGAGTACAGTTGCAAACTAGGGACTACAGCTGAGTCTTAGCTTACCGTAAAGCGCTAAAGTTAATGCTATGAAGGACCTGAAAACGTAACGTCGAACTGAAGGCAGATTTACAAATCTTAATAATGAGGCATTACACTGCTCTCGACGGCAAATGAGGGTTAGGCTCAAGGCCAACCTAAAGCGTCTAGATGCAGATTGCGAAGGGCGGATAAGCAATCGCATTGCAAAACGATAAAAAGGCTTTCTCTTTTTTTATTTATAAGACCATAATGTACCATATTTCATGCAAATAAAGAATGTTGATGTTTAAGTGACTAGACTATAGTCTTTGCACCTAAACTTCGAGGCTCAATAATAGGCTCTAGTATTCTAGAGCATTATGTAAGTAATGCCGGTTGCTGGGAAGTCGGCATGGCGTCCTTACTTTCTGATAAACACAGACACTGGTGTTCTTCACAGATACTTGCTACGGGAAGTACTAGTATAAGCCGGTAGACAACACCTTGGTTTCATCATTACCACATAGTGGTAACTACCTGGTCAATACGGAACATTTTCGGCACAAAAAATTAATGTGTGCTTACAAAATAATGAAATTCGACACATTAGTTTTGTTAGAGAATATTAATCAATGAGTTATTTATACGATGATACATTACTAATAGATTGAAACACTGACTAAATTTTTCACTTTAATGGATCGATAGGATAAATCGACACGAATATGAATGTTCTCTATTGTTCTATGGAGAGTTTTGGAAGTCATTTTGAATGAGGTCTTCACTAAAATCTCTTTCTTTGTGAACGGTATATCGATATTATAATTTATAGCACTAAAGCAAAGAATGAAAAAATATAAAAAGACCCCATACCTAAAATACCTACATGAATAACACGTGCATTCAGTACGACGATTCTCATATGACTGAGTAGCGACCGTCATTACCACAATTAAATAGTTATGTATTCGTATGTAATTATCATTAGAAGCAGTCGCTATTTAATGTTTACCTATTTTGTAATTATGATTCATCTTAAAGGGGCATTGCAAGCTTAATAGATTTGAAGTTCGTAGAAGCAGGAAAATATAATAACATATGATGGCTAGCGAATCCACCTGCGTAAAAAATTTACCCATATTGACAAAAAAGGCGCAGCTAAACCGCTTTGTGGGCTGGTTGGCAAGAAACGTGATTTTTTACATAAGGTTTCTTATAACGAAAGTGAGCATTAATGAAAGGTTTCCGAAAATTGATCGCCTAAAGGAGTTAAATAGGTGGCAAAAGTATCTATAGAAGTTCGTCCTATGGAAATTGGCCGCACGAGCCATATAAATTAATAATAAACAACAAACAATAATATTGTCATTATTTATTGTTCTTACATATAACTTTTCACTTTTAAATATTTTTAAAAGCAAAAGCGTATAAATATATAAAAAATAATAGTCCACCAGCATCAGGAACTGGGTCCGAGCTACCGGTGTTTAGGTCTCTTGAGAGTGGTACGCGCCGTGTCCAGAAGTACTGCTTTCTTAATCAAGCCTTGATCCAGCTGCCAAGCGAGAGTCGTCGATGTTGGGCGAGGGATTAATAATATTTGCATTGCTTACTAATCTTTCGCGAAGTGATTGGTTGCCGTGACATTATCACGTCAAGGTCATAAAGTTCTGCTATTCAGTAATCCTTTTTGTGAATGGAGGTAAACTGGTTAGGAGGAGCGGTAATCGCAAGATGCCGTACGATGCCGAACATAGATGGATAGGAGAGACGAAGTATTAAACTTGAGGTTGAGATTGCTCTTACTCATTGATCAAACTTAAACGTTTACTCTTTGGGCTAGTCACTTATATCTGTACATTAACCTAGGATGTTGTAATTTTTATTGTAGGTTCCTACTAATATAATAAAACGATTTGGCAAATTTCAACCGTCGGAAATGAATAGTTTCGGAGATATTAATTGTAGAATTATTGATGGCATTGTATTGAAAATGACGATATTTCACACCACAGACTATTTTGGTTCACACCACAGACTATTTTGGCATAGAATATAACGTACGTGTGGAATGTGCAGTGAGCAAAGCACACAATGCTATTACAAAAAAAAAAAATGTGCGTGTAATTTAAAAGTAAAGTAAATGTGGCCTTACAACGAACTTGAATTCAGATCCGAATTTGTCAACCCCGACACGCCGTGGTCTTGGTATGTCCTACCCCTAGAGTGTTTTTTAGAGCCCGGAGGCGCGGAGGGAGGGCAGCCCCAGCCTGCCGTGACAAAGGCGCAGGCATTGCGCGACCCGTAGCGACCGAGGCTGGTCGCCACCGGAGGTGGCGACCAACAAGCCGAAGGTGCGGAGGGGAGCGTGATCGCCTGTGACTTTGTTACGCAAAGGCGAAGGGGCTGCTATTCCCGCAGCGCCGGAGATAAGGCAGAAGTACTGGTTCTTACTCCCCTACCCTTTCCTCCCTGAAAAATAGGGACAGAAAAAGAAAGGTTACAATTTAACAAAAAAAAAAATGGTAACTCCGACCGAAACTACAGGGCGGGGGTACTCCTCTCCCCCTCCGCCCCCATCAGCAGGTGTCCCGTATGTATAAAATTACCGATTTTAAAGCTTGTATTAGTATAACTCAAAAATAAATATTTCCCTTTTAAAAAAACATTAAAAAAAACTATGCATTTCCGACGAATTTCCCCCCCCTCGGGGGGTTCCTATGACCCTCCCCTCCCTTCCCTCCCCTCTCCCTCCCCCTACCTACATGTACTTATATAAGTGACCTTCCACTATTTGTTTCGAGATCCCGATATTTCGGCGCTATTGCAAGCACCATGATCACGGATAAACTGTAAGATAAAGTTATTGCGGGTGGGTGTTTATGAGCAGACAAATCGGTCTACCCTCTTTCTTGTTAGTTTTCTGCGCTCGGTCGAATCTGTTCCCGTTACACGAAACTCACTGTGTCCGCTTGTGAACTTTTTACGGCAATAAACTTCAGTTTATCCTGGATCATGGTGCTTGTAACAGAGCCGAAGTATCGGGAACTTGAAATATAGTAAACATGGTAAATATCCCGTTTTCAGTGTTAATGATAATGTTGGTGACCATGTCAGTTTAAAAACGTGATCCAAGTTGTCGATAAGACAGGAATAAAGTTATTAATGAAGAGAGAAAATACGATACACGAGGAAAAAGTCTACAAATTGATTGGTTTATTGAAATTAATTCAGTCTTAAGGTTTCATTACTTGACGTCACAACTTTACTATCAGTCTGCAAAAAATATAGATCCATTAATGGCAATGTGCAGTGTACTTAACATGTCGTAACATAATTATAATCAAGATAGATGACAACTCTTTGTTATCGCGACGTCGCGTCGTGTGAAAAATTCAGTAAATTGTTATGATGAGACATAGCAGGAACTACACAGTAATTGCAATATCTCGTGTAGGTACTCTTAATTGGGTAGTATACTTAGTTTATAGCACATTGTATATCGAATATGAATATACTACCTTCACCTGTGGTTTCTGTCAGGCTATTCAATGTATGGCAATAATATGATCTTGCACAGGCAGAAGTTTATTCAAAAACCAAAATAATTATACAACATTATTTTTAGTATGCGAAACCTGAATATTTTCAGTTGAGAATAAGTAACTAAATCGATTCCAACAAATAAATCATGTTATATTTTGTCCCAATAATATTTTTAAAAGGCTAAAAGTTGGATACCGAGCGACAATTACTACTATCAATGAGTTCAAGACGACGCTGGAGTCGAGAGCGCGGGCGCGCCGCGTGTTGACCACGTTTTTATGTGGACAGCCAGGTAACAGAACAAGCTTGTAACTTTATGATTTTTAATGATGATCAGTTTTGAAATTTTGTACATAGATTAACAGGATTAACTTTCAGCTTTTTATGTTAATGTCAACGGCTAAACGGGGTCGGGAAGAACGAGAAGCTGGCGGGATGGCTTGGATAGCTTCTTCATGAATTGCCGAGAAGAAAACACCATCGAGAGAAGTGGAAGGAAGGGACGGCTTTCGTTCAGGAATGGGAAATTATAGGATAATAAAAAAGGTTACTTTACAATGTTCTTTTAATTTACATATACACAAGGCGCATCTATACTTTTCATCGTATTTAGAAAAATATACTCTGAATAGGGTGTGAAATACCTACATTTTAATGATAAAATTGACACAATTATCTTGCTAAGATCTGCGTGCATTTTATATAAATGTCGCGGGTGTCACATTCGTCCCATATGAATCTAGAAAATCGGATAAGTACTTAGTTTACTGTGAAGATGTTTGGTTACGGGTTCCTATCGTTTGCGGCTGTGCTGCTCTGTCTGGGAAGCACTCATGTAAGTCATTATTTTTTGTTAAAAGAGCAAAATTTTATTTATTTATTTAAAAAAGCGTTGAACCACACTAGGGATTTCTCCTGTATCGTGGGTGCGTTTACAAACATTTAAACTCACATGCACAAACAGCCAGACCCGGAACAACTATCTGTAGGCCATACAAATATTTGTTCCAAAATATTTTCGATGAAATTGCAAAACATAAAAATATACAGAGAAAGAGAAACAAATAAAATATCTGGACTTTACACACGAAGTTGTCAATATGTGGAATGTGAATTCGGCTATCATTGCGCCGATTGTCGTTACGACCAATGGCCTGATGGTTAAGAGACTCAAACTGCTGTGGAGGCTCTCGCTAGGCGGTTGGATCAAGGGCCTGATTCAGAAGGCAGTAGGCATTCCTCGATACGGCCTGCATTGTGAGGAAGTTCCTGTCCCTGGAGCCCTAACCACCGGTAGCCTGGGCCCTGCTTCCGACACCGGGGGATCAATATATTTTAATTTTATTTTAAAGAAATATTCAAAAATGTAAAGAATATGCAGAGAGAATGAATAAAGGATAACAATAGTGTAATTAATCGCTGTAAACTCTATAGAAAGGTACAAGAATCAGCAATTCAGTACCACTAAACGGATAAATAAAGGCCCAATATGACAATAAGTAGTAGATAATATCGACCAACCCGCATTGCAATCGCTTGGTGGACTATGTTAAGTTATAGGCTGATGATGTGAGGTATCTACCGGTTATAGTAAATTTTGGGTTAGGTAGGTATCTAACTCAAAAATTTAGTTTGTTTTCTTACCGGTCAAAGTGGCGACACTTGGGGTAGGCCTATGTCCAGCAGTGGACTTCTTTCGGCTGAAATGATGATGATGATGATTTAATTTTCAGGCTACTTCAGAGGAAGAGGTGAAATTAAAAGAAGCTTTTCATCCATTTGTAATGAAATGTGCGGAAAAATATGAAATAACTGAGGAAGAATTTGAAGAAGCGAAGGAGAAACGCAGTATAGAGGGTATTGACCCATGTTTCGTGAGCTGTGTCTTGAAGGAATCTGAATTAGTAAGTAGTCATAAAATCCATGAGGTCGGCGCGTAACATGTCTTTTTCTTCTAGACCTCTTCACTACTCGTCATCTCGGGAGTCACCCCCTTTCTATCCGCTTCAGCTTTTACAAAATCCATCCATCTATCCTTTCGTCTACTCTCATAGCCATCCAGACCCACATTTAAAACTTTCTTCACGTCGAAGGACGTGCTTCTTATGTCAACATGATATTGTTCAATGCTATCATTCATCATTACTGTATAATTATCACTTGCTTCGGTGAAGGAAACCATCGTGAGGAAACCAGCATACCTGAGAGATATTTCTCGACGGCATGTTAAGCCAAATCAGAGGCCCATGGGCGGCATAAAAGCTCTGACACCAGGTTAGGCACTAACCACATGAAAAATAGAGAAGAAAGACTTTATAAGATTTTAAACTATCATGGTCACTAACATTACTACTAATACTAACGGGATATTTACCATGTTTACTGTTTTTTATGAGTTCCCGATATTTCGGCTCTGTTTGTCTGCTCATAAACACCCACCCGCAATAACTTCAGTTTATCCGTGATCATGGATGGTGCTTGCAACAGCGCCGAAATATCGGGAACTCATAAAAACAGTAAACATGGTAAATATCCCGTTAGTATTAGTAGTAAGAAAGACTTTATCAATACGCGGGCGCGATTCACCAGTTTTAGGTTGTAAATGTAGTTGTGTAAATTATTACAATATCACTACTGCTTTTAGTACGATGTATGAAAAGATCAAGAGGTCATTTTAGTTAGGTATTACCAACAATCCGAAAACATATATCATCCCAAACCACCATTGACTTCGTTGTCAACATGCTCGCTTTAAAACATTTCAGTTTGACAGCGCGGGTAAGTTTGACGTCGAGAAGACCAAAGAATTTATGAAGTCCCATTTGGAGAGCGAGCCAGCTATCCTGTTCATGGAAACAGTTTGTTCAGAATGTGCAAAAGGTCAGTTTGTTTGGCACTTGCTTTGCTTACGCTAGTAGGAGGTATTTGTGGACACTCTAGTAGAACTTGAAAAACCTTCAATCAAGACAGAATAAGGGTCAGCGCAGACAGAGAGAAATAATCCCCGAGCGATCTCGGGCATTTTCTTTACGGATCGCGTATGCTCGCGGGGATTCCCGTATCTCTAAAGTCCCTGAACAAAATGAATTGTTTTTTGGGTTTAATATGTTTGTTTTTTTTTCGGTAGGTATATTAACTCATTTCAATCTGGCTGGCAAGTTTTGACAGTTGTCATATTGATGTCGACAGACATCAAAAGTATATTTTGTTCAGGGACTTTAGAGATAAACGATGGTATGCTATTTTTGTCAAAAATTTGTTCAGAGGCTTGAGAGACGAAGAATGTTATGCTTTTTTTTACTATAACTTGGTTTAGCGACTTTTGAAAAGTGATGGTCACCTACTTAAATGTCCTTTTATGATAATCAGTCATTTCTGGCGCTTGTCATGTTGAGCGATTTAAGTATAATACGGTGTTCAGCGATTTTGAAAATCTAAATGTCATCAACTTTTGATGCTGACTGTACTAGAGTATTTATTCCCACATCAAATGCTCACCCATAAGTGTATCGATATTTCGAGCACTCACCAAGCAAGAGGTCTATTTTAATTCTTAATTTTTTTTATGATTTCACAAAATACGCGCTTCTTTAAACGCTTTTAATTTTTTTTTTGTTGTTGCTATAGTTTTTTTTGTCAATCTTATTGCATAAGATTCTGTAATATCTCCGCTTGGGAGAAGGCACTGGCTCCTGTAACACAGGTCTATCACCTAGCACAGGAGTCAGGGACTTCACACAATTTCGGAATAACTTTCTTGTGTAATAAAGATTATTATTGAATTTCAGTGAATGATGAGGAAGTCACAGACGGTGATGAGGGATGTGACAGAGCAAAGAAGATGTGGGGCTGTATGAAAGAAGTCAAGGAAAAAGTAAGTATACACATATAGATATATAGAAGGTTCGACATGGCAGCAAACTAAAGTGGTAGGTAGGTATGAAGAATCTGTGCTGGCCCTCACAGATTTTCATTAATCCCGCCACTAATACCGGATTGACAAATATAATCCCGTATTCCATTTATAAATACTTCAAACTTATACTGTCACTTACAGAATATCTTCCGTGATTGTTCATTATTTCGAGCTCCCGATATTTCGGCGCTGTTGCAACCGCCATGATCGCGGGTTGAACTTCTTCCGCAAACGTTCAAAATGATGAACATTTAGTCTGCATATTGCCGACCCGTACCGGTTTTTCAAACACTGTTTTAAGCTTTCACGGTTTACAACTAAACTTATACTGTCACTTAGGGATGTCTTCCGTGATTGTTCGCATCGGGAGCTCAAAATAATGAACAATCACGGAAAATATCCCGTAAGTGACGTATACGTTTAGTTGTAAACGGTGAAAGCTTAAAACAGTGTTTATAAATATTCCATTTATATTTCTAAATTTAATGTTGGGCCTTGAGGAGCTCGTGGCTAAATAATAACAGCCGCTCGGGTCGATCTTTAGGTTAAGCCGTGCTTGCCTAGGTTGGTCTGTGGATGGGTGACCGCCCATTACATACCGAGTTTCCTCCGTGCCTCGGAAAGCACGTTAAGCCGTTGGTCCCCACTGTCATTTGTAGATCGTTGACAGTCGTTACAGGTAGTCAGTGGCCCAAAAAGTCTGACAACCAGTCTTACCAAGAGGTATGGTATTACCTAGTACTAACTGGGTTGTGGAGGTCAGATAGGCAGTCGCTCCATGTAAAATACTGGTATTCAGCTGCATCCGGTTAGACTGGAAGCCGACCCCAATATAGTTGGGAAAAGGCTAGGCAGATGATGATGAATGTTGGGCCTTAATTTTTTAAACGTGTACTATTTCTATCAAATCATGATCGGCCATCAAAAGAGTGATTCAGTGTCGTTTCTACAAACGTCGCGTCGTTGGCTAAAATAATATTATGTTAGATACGTTCATGACTATATTTATGAACGTGGCAAGTGATTCTTTAGTTTCTACTCACCCGAATGTAAAAAGGCGTGAGTTAATCTCCTGGCTAGACGAGTGTTTAATAATTACCAATATTGCTTTGTTTTTGTTTTCAGTTGCAGGGCGCTGATTGATACAAGAAAGCGGTTTTACGTCACCAGCCTAAAACCCAACAGGGACGATTCAGGATTTACCTATTTGTTTTTATGCAATAAATTAAAACATTGATCATAAATGGCGGTATTAATTCAATTCAATCTTAGACCTTTTATTTATACACCGTGTTCTTCACGTTATCCAGAAACTTTGGCAAACGCTTCTATAGCTTTTACAAATCTAATCTTACAAAGGAAGTAGTACTTAAAAAGGGTTCGTTACAAAGATATTTGTAAATTCATTTAATGAAATTTAATTGAGCTATGCAGTAAGAAAGGGTCTTAATTTGGCCTTTGTTGCCGCTTAGTGCAATTAAATGATCAAATGCTATTTGCATTTCATTTGCACATACGAGAGGAACCCGATAGTAAATATTCATTAATGTGTCCATAATGAAAAATGCTTATTTCCGTGGTCTGAACATCTTCTGGTCGAAGTTTATGTATTGTCCGGAACACGATGTATAAGTAGGTAGGTTTTTACTAATAAGTTTCTTAAATGCGCCCGATGTAAGAAAATCGCTAGTAAAAATCTACCTACCTATCAGTTTTGAAGAAAAAGTTTAGGAAAATAATGGAAATATTCTTGTTTATCTGGAAAATTTTCTTCAAAACCTGCTTTCAAAGATTCAATACGCGCTCACGTATTATAACATTGTGCACGTGAAGGTATAAATAATAACAGAACAGTCACGTTTTTATCCGCCGAGCACAAACACTGCGTGCACCATGTAATTAATGTAACAACGGTCTTATAAATACCCTGTAATTTGTTGTGCATTCATTCGTTCCATATGTCTTGCAGTGGAGATGATGGCAAACACGTTTTCACTGAACTTGCTAGGATGAATTAATTTCATCTGACACCTCATCTGACATCCTTTAATCGCAGTTAGATGTAGAACATAATACTCGATAACAGGTACATTTCCGCAATTGGTTAGGTACATAATATCTGCATGTTAATGTAGATATTGAATAAGAATACTTGTGATAAATATAGTCTTTTCATTACACAACGTTAGTTTTAGTATATGCGAAACCTGAAACACGTGTCTAGTATTTTTATATAAAGAATCTATGTACAAAATTTTAAAACTGTATCATGAAAAATCACAAAGTTATAAGCTTGTTCTGTTACCTGGTTGTCCGCACAAAAACGTGGTCAACACGCGGCGCGCCCGCGAGCTCGCCTCCAGCGTCGTCTTGAGCTCATTGATAATAATAATTTGGCAGTAGGTACCGAAATGATTGCGATAGATACTTAAGTGTCGCTCGGTGTCCAACTTGTAACCTTTTTTAAATATTTTTGGGACGAAATATAACATGGTTTAAAAATTATTGGAGTCGATTCAGTTATTTATTCTGAACAAACTATATTCAGGTTTCGCATATACCAAAAATAATGTTGTATACAGGATGGAATCCACCGACGCGAAGCTAAAATGGTTACTACGTATTCAGCACTTCATTCTGAACCCCATTTATAAAAGGTTTCATCGGTAATTTAAAAAAAATAAGCTGTTCCATACGTTTTCTCCGTGGGAATTTTGTAGGAAACGGCTGTTTTTTTAATATTGTCAAGTTGTACATTACAAGGCTCTCTCCTGAGGCGTTCCCTCGACAGGAGCGCCTGTTATGTAAGAATCCAAGATTCGATTTTGTACAAAACCAAGTGAATCTAAACTGTTACATTACAAGCGAATGCTCTCGGTGTGGGAGCGCTGTTACGAGCGCAACATATTTTTGTAATATCAGTCTCTTTTATCGATGTGGTAAAATCCTTTTGGATACCATTCGTTTGGAGAATGGAGGTCCATGTAAGAATAAGTTCTACTGACGAAAACCCCACGGTTCCTACTACTATTATAAGTGGGGAGCTTGAGAGTTATTCGTAAATTCGTGAGCAACCCCGGGGGTTGCTAACGAATTGGCTGGCATCCCTAAAAAAATATGTGACAGAGAGACTCTATTCGCAGCCTCCCAGAACATCGTCAAGCCGTGTCTGTGTGTACAGATGCTGTTTATGCAAGTCAATCTCGTAAGGGAAAACAAAGAAAATTTCACAATGATTCTTGCAACAATCACGTAGCTGTAACTGTTTAATAGTTTCCTTATTTACAAAATAAGAATATACATTGCTAATAACAAGTTCAAGATTGAGATAGAGCTAACTATGATAGTGTTTTGTTTTTTTACATGGACACATTACCGATTTTATTAGATTATCTGTACTCATACATCCAAACAAAAGTCTGGTATCCACTCTTTCTAAGAGTCTTAACTAGGGGGTATCGTGTTACCCAGTAATTGAAATTTATGCAGGTCAGATAGAGAGTCGCTCCATGTAAAATACAGAGATATTCCGTAGCTACACCTCGGCGGGTGGAAGGGACATCGAAGCACAAACAAACACCACTTATTAGGTACATCATTTCGAACCATAGAAATTATTCATCGGCGATTTCCTACAAAAGTGCAGTACCTACACTGTTAAAATGTGTAGAACAGCAAGTTTTTTTTTTAAATTGCCGGTGAAAAATTTCTGTATGTACCTACTGAATACGTGGTATGTATTCGTTTATGCGTAGATGTATTCCACCCTGTATATTATCTAGGGACGTAAACGGTTCTTGAAGTGATTTCTAGCGACTGTAAAACCGTTCGATTATTATTTTAATTAAGCGTCATGCCTTTACAATGCTACCAGCAATACTGAACGATTCGAAGTATATTCACATAGGACATTACATTTTATTGTTGGCAAAGTTATTTACATGTCGTATTCAATGTATGTTATTACGAACTAATAATTAGCCTGGTGTTACCCCATTGTGTGTCCGCATATAATAGAAAGAGGAAGTAGCAAATGATCGCAATGTATTGTGTTGGTGCACGTTACAACCATGTTTATTTTACTGCATATCAGGGTTCCTTACACAATGAAGCAGATTTTTTTACTCTATATATTTTACTTCCTGGAGACTTGTAAAGACGACGCTCAGCATAAAAAAAAAACAATTTAAAAGGCTGCGTTGGATTTTCTTGTACTTTTGTAGGTATTCAGAAAACAGAAAATTAAGACAAAAATAAAATCATAAATCTATAATCTATCTATCTATCTATCTGTCCATTTCTTTATCTAAAAAACGGGACACTTTGTACCAACTTCAAAATCTTTGTCACAGTTTTCGATTACAAATGCTGTGCGATAGATTGCCCAGGGTAATCTGATAACCCTGATCAGTGACAGATTTTTTTAAAAAATTAACGAATGCACAAATTATGGGTCTAAGCACACAAACTTATTCATAAATGCATACTAGCTAAAGTAGCTTTCAGTTCCAACGGAGCATTTTCACTCGTCTGAATCGTATCTTGGGTCATGCGAATCACAATGGTAAAGGCTGACAGGAAAATGAGAAAAAATTTATAATCTTCGTGACGATGGTACAGCAGTCTTTTTCATTCCAAAACTTCGCAACATATACGTCGTCACTTTGACTGTATCTTTTGTTACATAGACGGAAGTATATGAGTGAGACATAATTATTATGTGCAGCATAGTTCAACATTCACACTCCTTACGCCGGTAATAATTCTATTTTATATACAGAATCGTAATTTATCAATCTGGTTCGAACTTGACATACATATAATACTGTCCCCTTTTGTTATATAGGTGTAAAATATAATATATTAAAATGGTAATTATCTTACCATAAAATTATAGTAACTCATATTTAATAATAGTCCTCTTCACGAGCTCAAAAGTATAAAACGGGGCACAAAAAGTCATGATACAAATTGTCTTTTTATCATTTCAAAATGTTGAAGTTCAGTGTTGTGTGTCTATATTTCGCAGTGGTGGCTGTTAATTTTTGGAATGTTCATGTAAGTTTTGCTAGACGTCAGTAATAATAAGTAGTATAGATGAAGAAGAAGCTATTAGTAATAAGTAGTAAGGTTTGGTTTCAGGCTAAGGGTTTATTTAAAAGGAAAAAAGCTTCAGAAAGAAAGAAAAAAATATTTATTTGTCGCAGGGCCATGACGTGCATCATACAAAATTACAAAAAAAATAAACAATAAACTATAAATTCAACAGGACGGAACAAAGAAAGAAAAAAGTTAACAGCTTGCACGTCGTGAGTGCAACAAGCATTTTACCACTCAGCATGATGCTGTGCTGGGGGGGGGGGGGGAGCACAACACAGCGCTGGTTTTCAGTGGTCATCCATGAAAAAACGTACGGAAGCCAAGACAGCATAAATATTTTTAATATAAAATAAACAGTACTTGGGTTATAATATAAAACACTACAAAAAATATACAAGTATGTGTGCAGGTTAACCAAAATAAACATTAACACAATTATAATGAAGACATGGCGTGCAGCGAGTAGTTTTGATAAAAAAATAAAACCGACTTCAAAACACTAAAAAGTGAAAAATAATTTTAGCTTCAGAAGTCGGTGAAAAAAAAGAAGATTCCGACGAATTGATAAACTCCTCCTTTTTGAAGTCGGATAGAAATAAATAAAAATAACCTTAATTTTAGCAGTCGGTGGCAAACAACTGAATTAAACTAACAAAAGTCACCAAATTTTGAAAATCAGGTTATTTTTCACGTTTTTAATTTGAACTAGTAGCATCATCAACATAGATGAAGTCTATTAAATACGTATATAAAGATGCTAACACAAAAATCCAATATGTAATAAAATCAATAGAAAATTAAATTATTATTAATTCCTTACATTTATTTTATTTTGTAGTTCAAATCTCATTATTCATGAATACTAAATCATCGATCAACTCCTATTTTTGTTCTGCTTTTTCAGTGCGCATCTGAAGAAGAAACAAAGGCTTTCATAGAGGTAATGAAACCAATTGTAGGGGAATGTGGATCAGAATGCGGTCTTACCGAAGATGATTTCAAGAAATACAAGGGAGGCGACGACGACATGGATCCGTGTTTTAAGAAATGTTTGATGCAGAAAATAGGGCTTGTAAGTACCACTGAAAAGTACAAATCAAAAAAATCGGTTGTCTGTAAAGTCGGTTTACTGACGATAGTTGAACGTGACAACGTTATAAGAAAATACTGATGGAGTGGTTGCATTTTTCAAAAAATGAATGTGCGTTGAGCAATTGTTTTATGGAACGCCTCAGAGCGAGGTAACGCCTCATTTTTTCGTGCGTGCAGCCGGCTCCATCGAATTATAAGACGTTGTCACGTCAAAAATGTTATCGTTAATGGCTTTTTACAAGCTTTTTTTGTGTATGTTTGTTTGTTTTGTCAAATATTTCAACTGAATTTCGAAACAGTTATCCCCAATCAATTGAACTTAAATACAAACACGTTTAGTTTAGACGACAATGCATGGTAAATGCTTCATTCTAAATCCAATATGGCGGACTCCCAAAGATAGCGGAATTGTTATTTTTATGCAGCCCCATGATATGGATTAAATCATATTTTTTTCTAGATGGACGAGGCTGGCAAATACAACCGAGACGGTGTACACGAAACGATAGCGGAATACACGGGAGATAAAGAGGAAGCTAAGAAAGTTCAAGACCAATTAGATAGCTGCTTTGATGGTAAAAGAGCTACACCATTGTTATATTTCACTGGCACTTACTGAGCTTTTATCAAATAAAAACGTTTATCTGCATTTCATCTGCGTTGGACTGCCTCGATGGTCTAGTGGTCGTAATCCTGAGCAAGAAGTCCTGGGTTCGATCCCAGGTCGAGCGAATTGTTATCGGGTTTTTCTGTCTAGATTTGTGATCCGGTTGATGGCATTAGGCTCACGCCTTTACGACAAGGGACTGAAACATAACTGGCGAAATGCGGGTGTAGTATAATAAGGTTCATTGTTTATGTTATGTGGATTTTGATGAATGCAGTGTCCAAACATCGGCATTTAAAGGCTAAAAATATACGGTTCACTGCTTTTCGACTTAGAACAAATAAATTAAAAGTCGATTGATAAATAATTATTGATTGCACGGTTGGCGCAGTGGCTGAGTGATTGACTCAGCCACTGCGCCAACCGTGCAATCAGCTGCTGCGCTACGTGTCGCGGGTTCAATCACAGCACAAGTATTTGTATGGCCTACAAGCAGTTGTTCCGGGTCTGGCTGTTTCTGTATGTGAATTTAAATGTTTGTAAACGCACCCACGATACAGGAAAAAATGTTAATCAAACAAATAGGAGGAAGTAATAAACAATGATCATTTTTTTCTCTGTCCTTAGCGAACGCAGACAATGATGGCGATGATGAAGAATCGCAGGTGAAACGAGTCGATGTCTTGTTCAAATGTCTGAAGGAATTCAAAGAAGTAAGATTTTTGATGAATTCCGAAGTCGAAGTCCTTTCATGGAAATACTTCCAGTATTGGAATCTCTTAAAGTTGGCAGTTCTTAAGGTGGAACCGCCAGGGTAGGCCCCGAAATTCAAATGTTCTTAGGTTTTTGCAATTTGCAGGTTTTTCAGTTTCAGACAATTTCATGAAAAAGTCATTCAATGTGATTATAATGAACTTAGAGGGTTGTATTGATGAATTTAACGACTATAACTCTGTAAAGCCATATTTGTTACGGTCGCGAATCTTATCTTCAGCCCCGGATCTTGAATTATTTCGAGGCGGGGCAAAAACTGAAAAATGCCGCCCCCGCCTGTCTATTTTTACCTTTATCATCATCATTTCAGCCATAACACGCTCAGTGATAGACATAGGCCTCCTCCAAAGAACGCCGCAGCGACCGGTCAAGCGCTGTTCTTTCTCTGTTAAGGCTATATTATTAAAATACATGGCCGTGTTGGAGATATTTTAATTAGAATAGAACAAGATGGTCTGAGATCGATCGATGCGATCTATGCCTACGCGCCCCGCGGAGAATAAATAATTGTTTATTTTATTATTTTACCATACTGCCCGTTAGTAATAACAAGGTTACGATAATGCTGAGTAGTGTATTCGTCTACCAAGCTTGTATTTGCCACCCTCTAAATTTGCCGCCCGGGGCACGGGTCCCGGCTTGCCCCCCCCCCTAGATCCGGGGCTGCATATCTTAATCAACATACAACCTGCCACTGACCTGTAAATTGCAAAAAACGTAAAAACAATTAATTTCTCGGGCAAGCCTGGCGATTCCACCTTAAAATCAAAATCTGACATCTGGGTATCACAGCTGCTGTTCCCAGCACTGAGTTTGCACTTTCTGGCAGTACATTCACCTTAAGCTCAAATTATTCTTAATATTTTTGAACTGCTAACTGTTTTTGTCCAATATTACATGTGGTTTAGTAAAATACTATCATCATGATTTCAGCCGAAATACGTCAACTGCTAGGAGTGTTAGGTTAGGCCCAGCGTATACTACCATATTTAAATGAAATATATCTCATTCTTACCTGCCCCTGGCTGGAGGCCTTAGTCAAAGCTTCAACAGGATTAGACCGGTTAAGCAGAAGCCAGCCTCATAGACTGAACTGCGAGATGCCATAACAAAAAAAAAACTCATTCTGACCTTCTATTTTCAGTAAATTCTGCAACAGGGGTTGAATCTACTTACAAGAATGATTACAGTATGAATTTCGTATTTACTATGTCTACTTTGAAATAAACAAAATGTTATGCCGAAGGTGTTTTGTTGTATTTTAGACCTTTATCCCAGTCACTACTATGTGAATACATGCTAAATGAAACTACATTCATAAAAGGTGAAAAGAAAAAAAAAAAAAATGTAAGTACTGTATATAGGGCATGCGGAACCGGCTTTCGGTCCTATAGTAAAACCGGTTTTTCCTGGCTTTGGGACTGAAACCGGGTTTCGTATGCCCTAATTATTTCTGAAATTTATGGTCATTTTAATTTAACCTTTTTTTTTTTCGGATGGGAAGTCATCAAATGATCCCTTCCACTTTGGGCGGAGTGAAACACATCCATGTTCCTTCTTTGCCCTTGGTGTTCCAGAGCTGCGGTATCTCTTTCGAACAGTCCCGCAGCTCCGGCAGGCATCGGCCCTTGCGGACCCCTTCCTTGTTGCTGACATGTCTTTGAGGCGCGCGTGGAATACGCGGCGAACGTGCCGTCGACACGGCATACCTTAAGAGTGTGATTCCGACCATCCAACTGAACAACTTCCTCCATGGAACCAACATCGCAATCGCGAAATAATAATCATCTGCCCAATCATCATCATCAGTCTTCAGCAGTCCACTGCTGGACATAGGCCTCTTTCACCGCACGCCACTTAATTCGATTCTCGGTAACTCTCATCCAGTTAGCCACCTTGCGAAGAACGTGGTTCCACCTAGCTTGAGGGCGCTGCCTTACGCTTGCCGTTTCGCGGTCTCCACTCAAGAACACGTCTACCTCAACGGTCATCGGTTCTACGGCTAATATGGCCACTTCAGCTTACTTATTCTATGAGCTGTGTCGAGAGCTCTGGTTCTCTGTGGGATCACCTCGTTCCGGATGCGATCCCTAAGAGAGTTCCTTGGTAGATGATTTCATAGCTCCAAATGAATTGACAGAAATCAGTGAACAGTTTAGCCTAATTCGTTTTACCCACGAAACTGATTGTAACCTGCTTTGTAGCGAGTTCAATTGTTCAACCTTAGGGCGAACTTCCGCTTTGAAATCGAAGGTTTTGGTGAAACAGTCATTCAATCAGTTTAGCTGTTTCATCGCGTATTTTCAATCTATTTGATATAAATAGGGAGACATAAATAGATTGGACACTAGTATTCAGGTTTGGTTACGTTTCGCTACTATTTTACTGTGGGTTAAATAGATTTCTATTAGAATAAAAGTGTTTCCAAAAATCGAAAAGTTTTAAAATTGTAAACGACTTTATTTGTTTCTTAGGAAAGGTGGTTGTTTACTTATTTACACAATTATAATGAATCCTTCAATGGACTTAATTCGTATTGGATATGTTATGCTATTTTGGTTCTTAATAAAACACGTTGCAGTAAGTACAAAAATTATTGATTTTTGTTTTTACGATAGTTCGTTGTATCATATATATATTTTTTTATATGGTTTGATTCTAGGCTATATCAGACATGCAAAAGGCTGGCATCCAAAGAGAGTTAGTGACTGTAGGTATTCAATGCATAAAAGATCACCCTCTATCATTGTCAGATATAAGGGCTTTCAAGAACAAAATGATTCCCAATGGAAATGATCCAAAATGCTTCGTAGCTTGTTTGTTCAAGAAAATTGGTGTGGTAAGTACATAGCTGAGTAAGCAGATAGCTCTAATGATGAATGGCAACTACCTAACATAGGATTTTCCACGTTAAAACAATAAGGAGTCTTGGGGATGTTGCAGATCATGTTGCGAACTTTATGTTTAAGTCATAAGAAAGATGCTGAGTACTTTTAACATAACCCAATGTCATGTGGAAGACACGAACGGAATACGGTGTCACCAAACAAGTCGGTTTATGACCGTCGGAGTAGTTGCTTAACATAGACACTATCCCAATGACATTAATTTTGACTAAACAACAATATTCATTGCGTTATGTAAGTGTCGCTCGTTGTCGATCAGACAAATTTTTCAAACATAAGAAGCAATGTAATAGGTAATTTTCTAATGCTTTCCTTAAAATCCTTTGAAATGCAATAGAGACGTGGGTTACGCAGTTGGGTTGCTGGTTACATAAAAAGGGTGTAAAAAGACCTTTAATGAAACCGAAAAGCACTTGTTCTCCCCGTCATTGCGATCACTTTTTTATTTTGGACCATACCACCTCGTTGACCACTGTACTATTCAACGCATCTATCAGCACAATGTTATGAGTGCTTGACATTGACTCCTACCGTAAACCGTGTTTTTTCACCACAAACAAAAAGTTGTTTCTCAGCAATAATTTTTGCGTAGTTACTAAGTTTGATGTACAGAATGCTTGGTTGACGGCTTCGTAAAGGGTCCATTTAGACCTTGTATAGTTAGTTTTTATATTTTCCAGATGGACAACATGGGAATGATATCGCCAGCGAAAGCGCGAGAGAATGCCAAGAAGGTGTTCAAAGGGAATGACGAACATCTAAAAAACGTCGACGAAATTATGGAAAAGTGTTCGGCAGGTAACTAAGTTTTTGAATAGATGATTGTAGTTGTGGCATTTCAGAATGGCAATGGCGGACATTACCTTTTCTCTTAATACCTGACTGGTAGAGATTGCCTTGTGGTGTTAAATCTGTCTATGTACTACCATTGCACAAGAAGCTCTTAAAATGAATCAAAACAATAAATTATGCTTGGTTTTATGTTGGCACAAAATGTTGAGGATCACGATTGATGACAATTGACGACGTTAAAAGATTTGGTTTGTTTATTTGCAATAAAGAAATAATTGTAGGTGTGGTGGTTGTGTCAATAACCGCTATTGCTACGCTAACATACCAGCAACAACTAAAAGGAGCCACGATAAATTAACCGATTGATAAACCAATCGTGTCATAGCACCAATGGTATCAAATGCTAATAAACTCATAACATAATTCTTAAGAATGTCGGTCATTCAATATCAGATACCTTTGCTATTGCTATTTATAAATATTAAACAAATGCATATTACAACATAAATATATATTATTTACTATAAATAAATAAATATATTAATTAACCATGAATTAATCCCTGGACTGGTGTATTTTGCAGTGAATCGACAAAGTACGAATGACGGGAAAAAAGGGTGTGATAGAGCGAAGCTCGCATTTGGATGTTTCACTGAAAATGCTCCTAAAGTAAGTTTTTTTTTAAATAACAGTAGTATTCCTTTGTTGGAATGGTCACTTTTGAAATAAAGGAGTCTGCCCACTACAGCGCATAAATATTCTTTGTACTTTACACTTATAATTAAATTGACCTTTACTTGTAACTGTTGCTCTGGATTTCCATATTTTTACTGTAGCCTATGAAATTTTACCTGTACGATGCTATTGTATGTATGCCTTACTTCCTATTTATCTTGTAAGACGAAGGAGACTAGTCTCCACGACACTAGTCTAGTCTAGTGTGGAGGCTATATTAATAATTTTCAGCTTGTGTAATGCTCTCTTGAACAATATTTTTTTTTATAATTGAAAAGTACAAGCATGCCCGCTACACCGTTCCGTCGACGTCGCGTGCTATGCACGGAGCGTATTGGCACCGCCAAATATTTTCACCGGCAATTGATGACGCTCTCTGTTATACACGGGTATGATACGCTGTTGATACGTTCTTGTAGGCATAGTTTTCCGCGTCATGTTGTTTTCCGTGCTTGATAAGTTGGCTACAGCCCGTTTGGTAACTTTCCCGATTCACCAACTAAACAAAAAACTAAACTAAAAAAGACGTGCAAAACAAGTGAAAAAAAGTGTCCTTTCGTAACTATTTTAATCTTCGTATATTGATTCCTGTTTCGTCAACCGTACATTTGAATAGCACGGTCGGTCATGGTATGGTACGGTGTAGTGGGAAGACTCCCTAAGTTCACTTCTCAGTAAAAAATAATAATTTTTAGATTGTGGAAATCGGAACCAGTGCAAGTTTTTACAGTTAAGTAAAAACCCATAAATCCAATTCAATCCTTTGTTTTTTGCTATCCTCAGCTCTTGTGATCATAATTAATTTATCATGATGTTAATTGTTTCTTTTTGGGTGTTTTTTCAGTACGGATTTGATTTTGATTTCTGATGAGTCACCGTTGCAAGGTGTTTTAGAAGATGCTGGTGAAAAAACTTTATAAATAAATAAATAGCACTTATTATTTATGACTGAGATTGGAGTGTTTTTGTTCAATAAACTGTTAAATACATGTCAGTTTTTATCTTCAGTCCTGCGTCGATGCAGTCGATATCGAGTGATAAGAACATTATGCGCCGAGGGCCACGCAGCTTGATTTTTTCATAAATATAGACTTTCAATGGCAACTATGTATGTTTATTAATTAGCATAAAAGTCTGGGCCGTACACAGTTTGGTCAAAATATCTCGCAAAACCGCTATTTAAAAGCGACAGCACGGTCGGCGCTCAAATCGATGGGCTGCTGTACTGCGTGTCTCGAGTTCGATTCGCGTACGGAACAAATATTTGGATGGGATACAGGTAGTTGTTCCTGGCTTTAAATGTTTGTAAACGCACCCACGATACAAGAGAAATTCCTAGTGTGGGGCAACGTCCTTAAAAAAGCTAGGTACGTCTTCAACAAGTACACAGCAATTAAGGTTTTCAGTCAGCAAAAGTGATTTACGAATGCTTTTTAAGCTATTATTCCTGAATCATGTCAAATGCATCCATCAATCTGTCTTTAACAGACGAACACAAAATAAAGTGGTTGCGACCTTCTAGATTTATCTATGTGTCTATTCTATGCGCAATGCCTCTTACTAATATTATACCTCAAGACTATATACCTAAGTTGTATTTATTATTATGCACTATGTTGATCTTCAATTAAAAATAAAGTATAATCACTGAAGGCCATTGCAGTTGTTTCCTGAATCATGGTGACTAGGCACAAATTAAAATAACACATCGTCTTGATAAAAAACTGGAAGGTATCTAATAATTATAATGGGTAACTGATTTATGAGTGTCATTTATTTTACTTCCATTTTTTATAGTAGATTAATCTGCCAACGAGCGAGCGCGTGCGAGTCGCACGGGACTGGTTAATGTGGCGACCCTTGGGGGAGGCCTATGTCTAGCAGTGGACATCTTTAGGCTGATATGATGATGATGATGAATCTGCCAACCTGCATTGGACCCGCGTGGGTATCAAATCCCATTCCTTCTTGCTGGGAGGAGGCGTCTGGCCCAGCAGTGGGAAAGGTACAGGCTGATTATGAAGACATAACATCGACAGCATAGTTATAAGGTTTGAATCTTGATATAGACACCTCAACAACATTAGGTACAGCGGGATAAGTGCAAGCAATTAGGTAGGCAATCAAGGAAAAAAAATTTATTAAATATATCTAACTAATAATTTAAATAAATGTAATTTTACAGTAAATCCACAATCCGATATATAACTTGACGCCTTGATGACAAAATTAAATTAAATACAGAGACGTGTATGTGTCTTAAATTAAATTATCCAGTATGGATCGCTGGAATCACCTTGCAGTAGATATAAAACTACATTCTGCCCATCTTAAAATTTAAAATTGAGCTGTAACAGAAAATCATAGTTAAACAGGGGTATTATCCTCGGTGTGGTCGTAATTCTTCTCTTTCAACACGGCTTCACCTATTTTTTTTTTTTTAACGTATATCATTTGGGTGATTCTGTTGTCGGTATCTAGGAAATTATAGGGAAACATTTATCGGGCCACCTAGTAGTTAAATCTTCAAAGTGGCACACAAAGTGAAGCATGCACGCTATATTTTATGTTTAGATCTGTTTTGATGCAGCTCCAGTCTTATTCACACGAATCCAGACTCACTACTGTCTGAAAAACCTAGATAAGGGAACGAGGTATTCAAATCTATTTGACAAGATACCTGTTTTCATGGCCACAATATCAGTCCCTGTGGCGCAGAGGATAGCGCGTTGGACTTCTAATCCAAAGGTCGTGGGTTCGATCCCCACCAGGGATGGCACATTCTTTGAAGTGCATTTAAGCAGCTTACATGAGTCTGATAGTGCTGATTGACTAATATTTTTACCACGGTTTGAACTTTTCGGGTACCAGAAAAGTACCAGCCAGCCAGTACCAGTTTTTTTTTTAAATAAAATAAATAAATAATAAATGAAAGGAAGGTGAATGCCCTTTAATTGTAATAGCCTGGCCACTTGATATTCGCTTCAGTGAAAATTCGCGCTGTGCGAACGGCGAAGACTGGCGACTAAAATAAATGTATGGAAATGTACTAATCAAGCCACGCGTAGCGTCAAACGGCGATATTTCCGTGGCTAGGCTGTTACATTTGGGAACGGCGATCATCAGGCGGTTGCTTAATCTTGGCTACCGCCCCAGCAAGTGACATGTCATACCGATATGAAAGATTATTTATTCGGAATAAAACGAGTACATACTTTTTCAAACTTGTCGACAAAGTAACCAAACATGATTTCAAGATCGCTTTTATTTTTTTCAAGTCTTCTTCATCTTTAAAGATTGTCTTAGCTTTTTTGAAACCGTTGTGGTATGACCACCTTTATCGTTAATCTTTGAAGGCAATAAAAAAGTTCAAATACAGACCCAAGAAAAACTAAAACTGATAGTGGTAAGCATGGAAAGGAGAAAATTAGATTAAACTATATTCACAGTCAGAAGGTGTCACACAGCAGATCGCCTTGAATATGGCAGCACGAGCTGGACAAAACCAACGACCAGACCTGGAAGTCATTGGGAGAGGCAAGAGGCAGCCCAGCAGTGGAATGACGCAGGCTATCAGTATCAGTATCAGCATTTCAAAAAATGTCGAGCGATCGTAATTTTGTAGAGCTTTTTCATGTATTATGAAAAAAAATCAACCCCATTTCAATAGAAATTTTATCTGAAAACCAATAGTCGGTTGTATCTTTAGATTGTGTCAACTGTCTAAAGCTAAGCATATCAAGCATATTTACTTAGTTAGTTGGAGTTACATTTAAACACGTTAAGACGACGCAACGTGCCACGGCACGGTAACGTGACGTGGACTTCCACATCTTGTTGCGTCGTCGTAACGTGTTTATATGTTTGAGCCCTTAATCAGTGGACCCTACAGCGGTTGATGTAGCGACGCTTGGGGGAGAGGCTTATGCCCTGCAATGGCTGTCATACGATTGAGGTTACAATGCTAATGAGTCATTTAAATATACCAAACCAAATTTCTTAAAGATGTAAGCTGAGAAGCAACTCGCATTTTCACCCTTGGGAACCACTCCATCCTTGAACGACGAGAAGTCTTCAAATGTGATGGGATATTCTAAATTACACCCTGCACCAGTTGTCAGGAAGTATGTTTTGTTTAAAAAAAATTCTCTATTACTGATGGCCTGAAAATAATGCACAAAGTATAACTAGGTAACTGAAGAAGTTCGAAGTTTTTTTTTAAATATTAATCAGAAAAACTAACCATTGTATTTTCCAAGAAAATTGCTATGATAAGAACATACACGATACCAGATCTAAACATTTTGAATATTCTTTCGGAATAATTCTCAATCAAACTCATTGGATGATTGTATTGACCAGGACGATGTTTGGTGGATTTACCTATACTAAAACAAAGGAACGTCAATAAAACCAATATCCTGTGTGGTAGACACACCTTCGATACGGAGACAAATTGATTCTTCCCCCATTACGAGATGACAATAGAAATGCTAACAATGATGGAGTATCCGTGTCACGATGGCATGAGGTAAATGATACGTCAAATTGTTTATTTGACAAATACAACATTGCAAGGCTTGAAATTGTTAAGCGTATCAAAATACCAGCGCTTGGTACCGAAATTAGGTCAATCAATCAAATTCCAATGAGAGTAAGCATAAACTACAGCCGCTACGATCCTTATATACTCCTTTTGCATCAGCCTAGTTCATACAGTATCAGGTCATAGACGTCGACGTCGCTTGTGACGAAAAAAGGCGTGAGTTTGTGCAATCAAATTCATTAGATTTCCGCACAAGAGTTCACATTACAGAACATGTTAGGTTACTGAATAAAATATGTTTATCAGCATCAGGATTAATGACAAACTGTGTTGTTGTTGAGAAATGTCTTACGTTCACAACATGTATTAGTGATGCGATAGGTTGTTGCTTAGTGATTATTTTATGAATCATATTCTTCAACACCTGCGACCGGAAAATCGAGTTGTGTAACTTGTACATAACACAGTGCATTGCTAATCATATCTTATAATCTCTCGTACTTTAGACTTTGTAACATGTGACAACAAACAATGCAATTATGACTATTCTGTTGTTTTAAAATTGTTTTTTTATACTACTATCATTTCACATATTACATTGTTGAAGAGTACGAATATTTAGCATTCTTCAACAACATTGAATTGATTTAGATTTGGAATCTGGCTTATTTTTGATGATAACCAGCCAGTTATTTATGGTCATACAATGGCCTGACAATGTCATTATCATTGAATGCTGCTGGTTTTTTTTTTAAATTTCGCCCCTCGCTAGTAATTTATCCTGTGTCGTGGGTGCCTTTACAAATATTTATACTCACATACACAAATAGCCAGACCCAGAACCACTACTTATAGGCTGTACAAATAATTGTTCCGAGTGGGAATCAAACCCGCGATACGCAGAACAGTAGTCAATTGCTCAGCCTCTTGATTGAATTTTATCAAGAGACATCTCTAAGTGCGGCAGCATAAAGTCTTTTTTGCCTGTAACATGGCTATTAGCGCCAGATCCATTGAAAAGCGACAGTGGAACAAACGTGAATGTTTTGACTAATGATGAAGAGGTCATGAGGCCAAATCTTTTGTTATTGTAGCTAAGAAGTAGAAGATTAAGGTATAAAATGTGAACTAAAATAATACTATTTAGTTATGGAACCAAGGTAATGGTGTATTCAATATGATAAACACGAATGCTAAAAAACGAGGAGCCAAGAAAGTAATAAAAGACGTGGTTTATGTGAGACGAAGACAAAACACAAAGTTCAAAGTTCCAGTACTTTTCTCAAACACTTAAGCTTCCTAAAATAACTATTGCCTGAGTTGGAACTTGAACTTAAGGCGCGGTGCCGATCGTTGAAATTGCATTTTTATTTAAGCATTAATTTAATGGGCATTGCAAATCGCATGGGACTAAAAGAGTGATGAATATAAATATTGGAAGGAGAGGAAGAGGAAGACCAAAAAAAAAGATGGATGGATTGTGTAAAGAATGACTTGAAGATAAAAGGAGTAAATGAGCGCGTGACGATTGACAGGGGAGAATGGAAGAAAAAAACGTCTTACACCCCAAAAAATATGATGATTCATTTAATGGGCATAACTCGTTTTTGTTGAGGAGCTCATGGCTAAATAATAACAGCCGCTCGGGTCGATCTTTAGGTTAAGCCGTGCTTGCCTAGGCTGGTCTGTGGATGGGTGACCACCCATTACATACCGAGTTTCCTCCGTGACTCGGAAAGCACGTTAAGCCGCTGGTCCCGGGTGTAATTTGTAGATCTTTGACTGTCGTTAGCTAGTCAGTGGCCCAAAAAGTCTGACAACCAGTCTTACCAAGGGGTATCGTATTACCCAGTACTAACTGGGTTGTGGAGGTCAGATAGGCAGTCGCTCCATGTAAAATACTGGTATTCAGCTGCATCCGGTTAGACTGGAAGCCGACCCCAACAAAGTTGGGAAAAGGCTAGGCAGATGATGAACTCGCTTTTGTTTTGTGGCTTGTTTGCAAATTATAACTTTGAAAGATTAGTTCACGGTACACAGATCACAACACTTAGCTGCTTTAATCTTAAAGGTTTTTGCAACAAGCTTCAGATTGGACTTTGTAATGTTTTGAACCGTAATTATCATCATAATTATGGGATTTGGGAATTTCCTACATCTATTTTTGCAATTAATCGTTTTCTTATAAGCTAGGTTTGGACTTTGGCATGTTCTGATATTTTGTTTGTTATTACTTTGAACTTTGTATTGCATCTTCTTTTGTTCACTAAGTATAATAACTATGTGGTTCAGTTTTTTTTTGTATCTCAGTAACGAAGCCGAAGCTTGAAGAAACGTATGCGAAATGTATTTGTGGGATTCTACCGCCCAAGGAATCCGTAAGTAACACATAGGCCTGTAAATAATTTATTTACATATGATTATTTATCATTAAGTACCATTCTCCAAATCACGAAACTGATTGAATGGTATTTAAAGTTTACTAGCCGCAAAACTGATGATGCTGTGTAATTGTATCAGTTTGCTTACAACCGGCGGTTTTAAACATCTTGAACTATTTCGTACCTGATAATACTTCTTTAGAATTTTTCTTACTATTTTAAATGCGAAAGTTTGTGAGGAGGGATGTATAATGGACGTTTGTTACTCTTTCACACAAAAACCACTGAACGAATTTGGATGAAATCTGGTACACAGATAGTTTATAACCTGGATTATCACATAATGATACTTTGTATCCGGGTAGCATGATCCCGTGGGACGATTATCGAACTTCACGTGGGCGAAGCCGCGGGCACCAGCACAGTCTAGTTATTAATATTGTAATACACTCAGAAAAGGTTCAATGGTACGGTAATTTGGTATAGGTACTCTGGCAATACTTTCATTCTTACAATATTTATATAATTAGAATAAAGACGGTAAAAACACCGTATTGCTCGCATTTATACAATCAGCACATAATACACGCGCACACATTACTCATTCTCATTTACGATAATGTGATTTATCGAAGTTTAAAATTAATTGTCAATTCATTATTTCAATCAATAGTCATTCGTACTCGCACAACGTTCCTTGTAAAATGTAAAATAGCCTCCAGTTGCTAAGAGGCAAAAATATTCTTCAGTTTCTTTGAGGCTATCGTCATAAAAATAATAATTAAAACTGCGGTGACAATAAGTGCGACATTTTATATTATCAACTGAAAAGCAAAAAACACAAAAAGTTAAATGCAGGCGGGATCCATTTGAATATAAAATTATAAAATGAAATGAGTCCCGCCGTAACCAGTGACACTCGGGCCACCAAGACGAATTTAACGACGTATAATTTCTCCAAATCGACTCAACCGTTTAGTAGTTACGAGGAAATAAAAAAACGGATACAGATGTACATACAAGCCAAACACATAACTCTCCGTTTGGGTTTTGCCGCAATCGAGTAAAAATAGCAACTGATCGTAAGTATTGCATGAGATGAGAATATTAATTAGATATTTCCTGGTGTTTATTTCTAAGACAGATATTACATTATCATATTCTTACTTGTCCTGTAGCTCCATTAGGTACTTATTAAGGACCAACTGATGGAGGAAGTGGATGAGGTACTGCGTTTTAAAGAATAAATACTCTACGGTTGTCAGACTGTTGGACCAGTACTACCAAGGGGTATCGTACTACCCACTAACTGGGTTATGGACGTCAGATAGGCAGTCGCTCCACGTAAAATACTGGTATTCAGCTGCATCCGGATAGACTGGAAACCGAACCCTTTGTTACTTCATACCGGGAAAAGGCTATGCAGTAGATGATGGTTGCCAGACAGGTTGGTTACGTAGAACGATCCTTAAGCTTGAGCAACAGCCGCACGGTTCTAACTTCAGGGATAGCCGCGCTTGCCTAGGTTGGTCCATGGAGGAGTGACCACCTATTACATACCGAGTTTCCTCCGTGCCTCGGAAAGCCGTTGGTCCCGGCTGTCAACTGTCAAAGATCTATCTGTAACAGTTGTTAAGAGTTAGTGGCCCGAAAGTCTGACAACCAGTCTTCCCATGGGGTATCGTATTTCCCAGCTGGTACTAACTGGGTTGTGGAGGCCAGATAGGCAGTCGTTCCATGTAAAGTACTGTTATTTTGCTGGATCCAGTTAGACTAGAAGCCAACCTTAACATAGTTGTGAAAAGCTAGGCAGATGATGAGAACGATCTTTGACAATTTCGACTTGGTAGTTCAGAAGATCGATTTCCGACATGTGTACGAGTTCTACTGCTGCTGTAGCTTAGATATCCTCTATCTAAGGGAAGTACTACAGAACTGTAGGAATTGGTGTTGCATTTGATTGCTGCCTTTAGCTGGCGACATAAGTTTTAATGATACCATTACAAGCCAAGCGATAGATTGTTCTAGTATGATGCTGAACCCCTACATTCATGATTTCGATGACTTTTCAGTTGCATTGTTTATTATTATCTTCGTCACTTGAGTATTCCCAAAATAAATTTTGTTTATTTCAACATGACGAAGCCATCTGTGAAAAGGGTTTAGTTTTTATATTACCATCGAAGCTGGTAGATCCACCTCATGGCTTTTTCTGCAAACTTTTCAGGAGAATGGAAATTACATGACACACACACACAGACACTAAGTTAAACAAAAAATGTTCAGGGATGTGGTGCCCTAAAGTGTTACGTTCGAGATAATTAAGTATGTAAAGAAAATACGTTATGAGGTAAAGGAGGCATTTTAATGGATCATGAAAGAAAAAGCAAAAAAAAAAAGTAAAAAATATCGTTTGTTTTCTAACCCCAAAAGACAATTTTCGAGTTAGAAGCTCAATAGTCGGAAAAGCCACTAGTGAATTAATTGAACAAAGAGATCTTTTTTGCTACGTTTCCTGCCGTTGTAGCATTGATCAAAGCCGCAATGAGATTTAATGATAATTACTTCACGTCAAATTACCTAACAACAGGAGTTTTATATAAATAGACGTCAGGTTGCGATCCAAGGCATACACAGTTGAAGCTTTGAAGGATCAGTACAAAGCTGATAGTACAACATGTCTAAGTTCACTTGTTTGGTTCTGTGTGTGGTGGCTGCGAGCCTTAGCAGGGTTTATGTGAGTAAATTATGTTTTCTTCCATACTTTTTTTGACCCAATAAAGAAATTCTTCACTTTCATTATAAAACTAGCTGTGTCCCGCGACATTCGTCCGCGTGAAATTATTATAAAAACAATACTTTCTTGTATTAATCGGATTTTCTTAACAATTTCAGGAGTTTTATTATTTTGCACGGATCCCTAAATCTTTTTCTAAAATATAAGTAGCCTAAGTTTCTCCTTATAACATCAGCTATCTGCCTGTAAACGTCCTATGAAAATAGGTAAAGCCGTTTCGGAGATTAACCGGAACAAAATGACAGAAAGACAGACGAACCGACAGAAAGAAAAAATTGAAAAAAAATGTTTTAAGGAGCATTCAGTAAAAAAATGTTATTTTGAAATTACTTCAATTTTATTTTTTTGTATAGATAATGTTAGATGAATTAGGTCATTTTTAAAAGTTAATCTAACTGCCCTTTTAAAAAGTTGCTTTGATAAATTTTGTCATTGTTATGCTTGTGTAGGCAAATGAAGAAGAAAGCAAAGCAGCTTTCCGTGAAGCCATCAAGCCCATCATAGAAGAGTGCTCAAAGGAGCATGGAGTCAGCAATGATGACATCGACGCTGCAAAGACTGCTGGCAGTGCTGACGCCATCAAGCCTTGCTTCCTCGGATGCGTCTACAAGAAAGCTGGAATTGTAAGTATTTTATTGAATATTAACTGTTGCCCGCGACCTTCGTCCACGTGGAATTATTATAAAAAATAATACACATCAGCTACCTGCCAGTAAATATAATTATTACAATACTTACCGGCGACTTTGTCATTAAAGAATATTTGTTCGATGACGCGACTTTTTTTTTAAATAAAGGTAGCTTAATATTTTCATTATAACATCAGCTATCTGCCAGTAAAAGTCGTCAATATCGGTCCAACCATTTCGGAGATTAGCCGGAACAAACAGATTGACAAATATGTAATTTTTTTTTTTTTAAAGTACCGTATGCTATCCTACACAATCAGTAAAAAGCTATTATTTTCTAATTACAAACAGACACTTTAGTTTTCTTTATTTGGATATATGTTCCTGGATTAGATATATGTCTATGTTAAGACTCAAGATCACTTTAAGCTTAGGCCGTTTGCTCTCTTCAAAGAAGGTTGTATCACCCATAAATAGTAAATGGCGCATGATGATAACAGTAGTATGAACTCTAGTTATTTCAGAGATGGTATTGATGAAAAGGCCTACAGAGGATTGTTTATAGTCTGCAATACAGAGGAACTCTGTAATGTGACCATGACAACACACCTATTCAATTATTATGCGGATCTAAGAAATATGAACGACATAATGACGATACTTAGAAGCAATTATCTGTGTCATGAGAAATCAATTGTTGTGTCAGAAGTATTTAATGGCTAAGGAATAATTTATCAAGCTAGGTCGCATCTCATATACCTGCCGCATCTAGTAAGAGTGGAATGGAAGCAATCAACTACCATCTTTATTGTTTTATCGTTACAGTTCAATGCCAAGGGAGAGTACGATGTTGATTCCGCTCTGGTCAAGCTGAAGAAGTTCGTGCCCGATGAAACTAAATACGCTACGTTCGCTGAAATTGGAAAGAAATGCGCATCAGGTATAAACAAAATATTTTGAACTCTATGAACTTCACTTGTAGCAATTTTTTTTTTTAATCGTAACATTTTTATTTCTCTTCCACAAAGGCATTTTAAAATGTGAAGACACTACATCTGATAAATCCTTTGTGGGAGACTGGTATCTGCATTAGGAAAAACCTGTCATACATATTACCAGCCCTCCCCCCCCAAAACAGTTTGTAGAAGAATACAGTACTTGAACAAAAAAATCAGTTGTCTGTAAAGTCGGTTTTCCGACGATAGTTGAACGTGACAACGTCATAAGAAAATACTGATGGAATGGTTGCATTTTTCAAAAAACGAATGTGCGTTGAGCAATTGTTTTATGGAACGCCTCATTTTTTCGTGCGTGCAGCCGGCTCCATCGAATTATAAGACGTTGTCACGTCAAAAAGGGGAAAAAAATACTAATTATCTAGTTTTCTTGTCACAGTTGTCTTATTTGTCGTGGACATTATCAATGGTCGATGCACGACTTATAATTGTTTGACCGGACTTAAAAAATGCTGTAGTTGGATCTATAGACTGCATACACATACTTATATTATTTCCTTTGATGATTTCAGTGAATGAAAAACCTGTGACTGACGGAGAAGCTGGATGCGAGAGGGGCGCGTTTTTGACAGCTTGCTTCTTGGAAAACAAGGGCGATGTAATTACTGTTACATAATATAAAACGTTATACAAAAAATAATTTATGATCTGTTAGTCAAGTGACAACAATTCCTAGGTGTGATCTGTGGGCTTCGTAAGTGGGCTGATTGTGGCTCCTTGAGAAAACCCTCTTAAGATCAAAGTTGAAAAATGCCAACAGGCTAAGTTTGGATGTAAACAACCGAAGGTCTGATCTGATCTGTGATCGCAGTTTGGTTAATTTTTAAGCAAAATGCTGTGGCCCATTTTTATAACGTAATCCGCATTTTTTTTAATTTTTTAATTTTATGACAAAATGGGTCTGCTCTTGACCTCGATCACGGCTGATGGAAAGCGATAGATGAGGTCTATGATGGAACTTTGTTTAGATCTATGTTTTCTTGACTAGGCAGAACAATTAATGTGTTAGACTTTAAATCTTGCTTGTTCTAGTTTATTGAATTTGTAAACATTCTTTTTCTGTTTCTTTCAGATCCTCATCTAATCGATATTGACGGGATAAGCGACATGCGGTGATACAAGATGGATACAAGTTGTGTTTTGTTTACAATTATAATAAATCAGTTTTACTTTTATAAACTTCTTTCGTTTCATTTTTTGCAACTTAGTATCTATTACTGGTACTACACAGGGTGATTGGTAATTCGATAGATTTCACTGAAAGAGGATATAGTAGAGCTATTTTACAACTTAACCTCGATAACTTGGTGCTAATTTGTTTTTGAGACTAGTTGTATAGTCTTTCTACCAAATACTGCTGAAATGTGTGAAATCTTCTCAAAAGTTGATTTTCCTTTCCTAAAGCACTAATTAATGTTTCAAAATCAATGTTTCAAATAAACCAATAACTTTGGAAAGCATTCGTAAAATGAATGTAGGGATAACAGAAAGTTACTTTACTGTGTGAAAAGAGGCAAGAGTGTGCGAGAGAAGCAGGAGTTACACGATCTTGTGCCAAGACGTTTGAAATTAAAAAAACTTGATGATACTCACGTTTTTACTTAACTAAAACAACCTAGATATCGAAAACAACCCAGTTTTAACAACATGCTCGATAATACACATAGATTTTTAGATTGTGGTAGTTATGGATTCTACACACCAAAGAAAAGTATAAAGTAAAGGATTCGAATTAATCGCACTGCAAATATTTGTAAGTGTACAGCGTACAGCTAGTACGAGTGAGAGTACCGCTGGTGTAAGGATCTTTTGATGTTTGGTCAAAATCGAAACTAATGCTGCCATCTTGCTTTTTCAATACATTCGATAAAACTATTCTCAAATGTTGCGTCCCTCTGTCAGTCTTTCGAGCGCCAGAATCTCCAAGTATTACTTTTTAGACTTTTTACCAACTTTTGAAACCTCCGGTGATCCTTAAAAATATAATCAATCATACCAACCCGATAAAATTATGCAGTGTCATAGTTTAAAGAGTTGACAAACTTAAGCACCCACGCACTAGGCTACGCCATGGATGTCTGTCTGCGGCAGTCATTTGGACGCACATGATTGAACGGCAAGCACAGGCAGAGTAAGACAAATCGAATGCATGTGGCTACCTTCGGTCCCCGCGCACTTACCGCAGCAGGCAGTAGTATTCTGTGTTACGAAAATGTTGATTACAACAAAATGAGATCATCACCTATTTGATGGCCGTCGAATGGCTGCTTGAACTGGCTGCTCAATAATTCGGTTTACAGGATAGAAGAGACACCGCCGTACAAACAGTTGCCATATATTCAGTACATCATTCTAACCATCCATCCATTCTAAATTTTTAATCGGTAATTTAAAAAAATCTGTCGTACTGACTTCGTGGTAGCCAATTGTGCGTCAGTTTTCCTGCCACCCTGTATAGAGTACTGAGGAAGAATGCCCGAGAAGGCCGCGGCAATTCGCTGGATGCTAGAGGCATAATAGCGGTCCTTGTGGCGATGTTTGGGGGAAGGCTTTGGCCCGCAGTGGACGCCTTTCTACTTAAATGATGATGACGATTATGAAAAATGTTGCTTTTAAGTAGGTATAGCTGCTATTAATTGATTAAACAAAACGGTAACCTAATGAAAAGGTATCTAAGAATTGTGTTAGTCAGCTATGTATAGGGTGACTGGTAATTAGTGACCGATACTGATACACATGATTTTACTCATGATAACAAACAACTTTCCTAAAGAAACATTTTTTTAATAGTCATTTACTTTTATCACAATAACACAACAGCCGTATGAAAATCACTCGCGCGCGCCGGTGACCTATCAGCTGTTAGCTGCGTGACGCCGTTCTGTCTCATTACTATCTTACCGTGGAACACTGAGTAGGCAGAGTCACGCGGCTAACAGCTGATAGGCCAAAGGCGCGCGCGCGAATTTCATACGGCTGTTGTGTCATTTTTCACTTTTTTGTGTTTTTGAAGTCGGTTTTATTTTTTGTAAAAAAGTTTTTTATTTTTCCATTTTTAGTTGTAATATCGTACACAATTAATATTTGCAATGTAATTATTTTATATTGTCAACAAAAACAAACAAATCTGGTTGAACAGTACACATCTGCGTACTCAGAGCATACAGGCGTTATGTTATGTTACGATATTGTGTAAACAATAAACATCTAAGCGATTGCAGCAATCACGGCAGATTTGCTGTCTATTATTGAAGAGTTCCATTGTACATCTATCTCCGAAGATCAGCATCAGATCTTCACCAAATTTAAATGGGACCACCGAATAATATAAATTCCAAACGCCGCAGTAATATAAACGCCAAATAAAAAAGAATCATTGAAATCGGTTCACAATTGGCGAAGAAATCGCTGAACAAACAAAAAAAAAAATCAGAAAAATCGATATAACCTCCTCCTTTTGGAAGTCGGTTAAAATGTATTGAATTGCCTTAAGCTACCAACGAGTTATGTTAATTCTTTTTAGCAGCATTTACGGGCCAAAGTAGAATAAATAAGCAGTTATGATGAGAGTGTAGGTACCTACGCCGATGTGTATAAATATCTTAACGAAATCTTCAAGCGTTTAAACGGGCTGTTTTGTGTAGACTGATGTAAAGGGATTCTTCTAGATGACTATGACTACCTCGTTGGTCTAGTGGTCGCAAGCGCAGCTGCTGAGCATGAGGTCCAGGGTTCGATTCCCAGGTCGGGTAAAGTTTTATTAATTTTTTCCATCAGGAATTTCTCAGTAGCAGCCACGGAGCCTGAATCTGTACCCAGTTGATGGTAATAGGCTCGCCCCATATTATGTGGGACTTAAATATAACTGGCACAATGCGGGTGTAATAAAAAGCCTCTGCCTAACTGTTCGGGTTTTACAGGCGTGGTGTTTATTTATTATAATTTACTTTATTATAATAGCCTAAGTCCTCGGACATCAGACATGCTTTGAAGAGTTCTTGGATTGATTTTTATTTTAAAAATGAATTGTATAAATCTGCCCACTGCTAAGATTCTTGTTCGCATCTATTAATCAACAAATCGGAGAGACGTCAGATTTTTTTGCGAGGTACTTGTTGCATTTAGCAGAGCTACAAAAAACCTAACTGGCCCATCGTAAAATTATCTAAGGCCAAAAGTTTAGTATAAATAATCGTCGATCTTATCTTCAGAGCATAAACAGTTGAAGCTTGTTAGGATCAGGAGTGCTAAGCTGAATACTGCATCATGTCCAAGTTTTCTTGTCTTGTGTTGTGTGTCGTGGCTGCGAGCTTGACCAGCGTCCATGTAAGTTTAGATTCGTCATGGAAAGTATTTCTACCTATTTTCTCTTCTACAGTGTGTTTCGCAAATGTATGAAAATTTTCAGGATCCTAATATTTTCGGCTTTCTTTTTTCATCGCAATTCTTAAAAGTTTGACTATGAAAGTCTTCGGTATTCTGTTTCACGTATTTTTTATTTTGATTAAAACGATGCTAATCCATTCATAAGCCATGTTTTTATTGTATTTCAGGTTGCTAAAGCTGAGAGTCTCAGCGATTCTCTGCGGCCCGTCATAGTGGCGTGCTCTAAGGAGCACGGCGTCACCGACGCTGACATCCAAGCTGCTAAGGACGCCGGCAGTGCCGCCAGCATCAATCCTTGCTTCCTTGGCTGCGTGCTAAAGAAAACCGAATTTGTAAGTACTTGCTATGTGGAGATAGTTGCTGTTACTTGTGAATCCTATTAAAAAAGGATTCAATACTCCTGAAGCTGAATTTTGTTTGCAGTATCACCTACTAAAATAGGGCAGGGAGAATTTCAGCATGAATTTAATAAAAATCGTTTTATTACAGCTCGACAAAAAGGGTGATTACGACCTGGATACCGGTCTGAAGAACCTGAGACAGTTCATAAAGGATGACGAGCAATACAACAAACTAGCGGATGTTGCTAAACAGTGCTCATCAGGTACCAGCCCCAGATAACATCTCTTTATAAATTCAGAGTGTGCAGACAATTTACACTTTCTTTTCATTCTTTAAAGTAACAATAGACATGTCTTACAAGCTGACAACTGATGCAATCAAGTCTAGCTTTTGGAATTGCTTATAACACAGTATAAATGTATCAATAATTGCATAGGTAAAGTATTAAAGTTTTGAGGAATACACGAAAACATGAATGGGTTGTTTGAAAAAGAATACTAAGGTGATGTGATGATGTAAGAGATACGAAAGAAGTAGTAGGTGCTGCGCCTTTTTAAAGTAGATGAGTTGGGATGAGACAGACGGATGCTGATACGTCTTTTCTTTTGATACCAATTGTCTTAAATCATTGTCATAACCTGTGTTGTTTTTTTCAGTTAAAAACAAAGCCGTGAGTGATGGAACCGCTGGATGCGAAAGAGCTGTTCTGGTGGCGGACTGCTTCTTGGAACACAAGACTAGCGTAAGTTGCACAGACAATAGTGATTTAAATGTTTTACGTTGATTTATGCATTTGCTGTAGAGTCTAGACCCTATACTTTTCTTGTGGATCTGAATTCTGAGTTTAAACGACATGAAATGTTCAAATTGCTATTTACTTTGAAAGCACGTGGATTAGAATTAAATTATTATTCTTATGATTTATTTATATTTTGTCTAAATTTCCCAAGACACGACGTTGCAATAATTGATTGTATAACACTTTTTTGCTTTCTTTCCAGATCATTATTTAAACGGTTTGAAGAACAGTTGACATGCAGTGATACAAGATGAACACCAGCATTCCTTTGTTTTTTGTTTGACAGAAATAAAATAAATCAGTTCTACTGAAAACCTCTTTTGTTTCATTTATAGAAAATCAACATGTGTTTATACAAAAAAATATTTGTAATTTTGTTGTAAATACAAATCATGTTATAAATACCTGTAATCTTTTAAGGGTTAGGTTGAGCTGTACCTATGGAAGGCCAACATTTGCCACTCACGTCTAAGCCCCATGTAATAGGAGGCTGGTCTATAGCCATGAACCATACACAATTACAACCCAAAAACACTGCCTAATCTAGGAATCACCACCCAAGATGTCATACCCAGCAACAGTGTTCCTCTTCCCATCAACAACGAGACCACTAGATCGAGTAGAAAGGATCTACAAAATGTTTTTTTTTAAATAATAACCTGCCTATTTTACACCTTCATTATTTTAAAAATAGAATCAGCGTATCACACTTTGATCTCAATCTACTTTTTTTATTCGCTGTTTTCTTGGAGGTTTAAAAATGGCTTTTGTAATGTTTAGGACATTGCACCTAATGCTTTTGTACTTTGTACTTCTTTAAATCGCAGTGGGTATAACTTTTGTTAATAGAAATAAATGGGTAAAAATGTATGGGAGTTGATTTTGCTTACTATACAAATCAAACCATAAAAATTCCTAAAATCTACCGACTGTAGAAAGGTACAGCCAAAATATTCTTCAGGAGGATATAAATGATGCTATTTTGTTACAATATAATGGAACCCAACCATTTTTAGTTTGTATTTTGTGTCACGGGTGGCACTGGCAACGTTTCTTGTCAAAATACTATTTGTTCGGGTGCTATCGGTTAACTGTTATGTAGTATCAGAAAATATTTCTTTTATTACTACAATCACGCAAATTCCTTCAGCTATGCGTACATAAGCAATACAATAATGAGATCAAGTTCACTTTGTATTAAATAAATAAATAAATAAATAAATAAATAATCATTTATTCGCAGACGTTGAAGTCCATAGAATTAGTGAAATATTGACATCAAAACATAAGCATTCATTAATTACAAAGGCATCATAACAAAAGTAACATAATCGGAAACATCACAACATAATAATGTCATAATAAAAATAACACAATACACACACATAAGAATCACAAATAGGCATAATAACATAATCTATACATATAAAATTCAAAGTCCTGACTGACTGACTGACTGACTGACTTATATATCAACGCACAGCCCAAACCACTGGTCCTAGAGACATGAAATTTGGACAGTGTACTCTTTGTGAAGAGTAGGTATCCACTAAGAAAGGGTTTTTCGAAATTCTACCCCTAAGAAGGTGAAATGGGGTGTTGAATTTTCTATGAAACTTTTTATTCTCTGAGTCGATTGACTTGAAAATGTGTCTACATATACTTCAGTTAAAATGATGAGATACGTGTATCACAGTTTTTCCAAAATCATCCCCCAATTTAAAATTCTATGTCCTGACTGGCTGACTGATACATCAACGCACAGCCCAAACCGCTGGCCCTAGAGACATGAAATTTGGAGAATGTACTCTTTGTGGAGAGTAGGTATCCACTAAGAAAGGGTTTTTTGAAATTCCACCCCTAATAGGGTGAAATGGCGTGTTGAATTTTCTGTGAAACTCTCTCAGGATCGATTGACTTGAAAATGTGTCTACATATACTTCAGTTAAAATGATGAGATACGTGTATCACAGTTTTTCCAAAATCATCCCCCAATTTAAAATTCAATGTCCTGACTGGCTGACTGATACATCACCGCACAGCTCAAACCGCTGGTCCTAGAGACATGAAATTTGGAGAATGTACTCTTTGTGGAGAGTAGGTATCCACTAAGAAAGGGATTTTTGAAATTCCACCCCTAATAGGGTGAAATGGGGTTTTGAATTTTATGTGAAACTTTTTATTCTCGGATTCGATTGACTTGAAAATGTGTCTACATATACTTCAGTTAAAATGATGAGATACGTGTATCAGTTTTTCCAAAATCATCCCCCAATTTAAAATTCCATGTCCTGACTGACTGACTGATATACCAAAGCACAGCCCAAACCGCGGGTCCCAGAGATATGAAAATTGAAGGGTGTATTATTTGTGATGAGTAAGTATCAGTATTTCGAAATTCCTACCACTTAGAGGGTGAAATGGGGTGTTGATTTTTCTGTGAAACTTTTTATTCTCGGGGTAGATTGACTTGAAAATTTGTGTACATACTCTTCAGATAAAATCCAGTAAATCCGATGTCCAATCTCAAACCAAGGTATCAATATTTCACGTATCTAATTTAATTGATATAACTTTAAACTAATAATTGCAAGTTATAAGCAAGTACATGTAAATCAATGTATGTATTATAGATAGATACATAGATTACTTATTATCCCAGAAGTAAGATCCCGTGGGCAATTCCCTAACCACGCGAGAGAAGCCGCGGGCATAAGCTAGTAGAAATATAATAAAATGCACGTACAGCTATCTAGTCGAGCCGATCTGTGTGTGGAGTCTCACCCATCGACCAAGCATCGGGCAGTCCCACCGGTCACTCAATGCTCTCAACATGCGGTGGGTGCTGATATCTGTTCTGTGCCGGAGAGAAGCGCATCGTTTTCGAATAATGGCATAAAAATCATCCACTCTCGCATCGGCAAACATACCCGAAGCGCTACAATACCGCGGCAGCCCCACAAGCATCCTGAAAAAAATTAAAGCCCTCTAGACATAAATCATTTTTTTTCATTTTTTTTTTTGTTTTTTTTTTGGCTACTGGTTCACAGTCCCAAGTCACATGTTAAACTGCCTTAGTACTGTGACCAAAACCATATAAAGAGATCATTGATTTAGATTGAAGTACTCAATTGTACAGATTGGTTGCCTACCAACAAACCGATGCTTGCGGATAATAAGGTAACGTCACTTGGAAGAAAAACCTGAATTTCGATAATAACAGTGTACATACAAGACAACTCATGATGCTTTTGCAAATGTGTCCGTAGAATAAGCAAAACACAGGATATATCGGTAGCGCCACTAATTAAGTACTTGAACAAAGAATTGTTTTTTCTACGCTTCCTACTACTTTAGCTTAGATTATTCACAGAGAGATAATGATAATTACTTCGCGCCAAATTACCTAGAATAGGAAATTAAATATAAATAGACGATGGGTTACGACTTAGAGCATACACAGTTGAAGCTTTGAAGGATCAGGAACAAAACTGATAGTACGACATGTCTAAATTCACTTGTTTGGTTTTGTGTGTAGTGGCTGCGAGCCTTAGCAGGGCTTATGTGAGTATTTTTGGCGAATGCATTTGTTTTTGTTCTACAATAGTATTTCAATGAGCCATGATTCTTTTTTAAAGTCAGTAATATCTCTAAACTACGGTTATTTTTTACTATGAAAGGAAAACAAAGAAAGTTTGCAGTCATGATAAAAGTAATATTGAAAAAATAATTTGAAGATTAAAAAAAAAATTAATCTCTTTTTTCATTTCATTCAAAATAATATATCATCATCACAATTTTAACTTTAAGGCCAGCGAAGAAGAAAAGGCTGCTTTCTGGAAAGCCGCTATGCCCATCGTTCTGGAATGCTCGAAGGAGCATGGAGTCAGTATTGATGAACTAAAATCTGCCAAAGAAGCCGGCAGCACGGACGGTATTAACCCATGTTTCCTGGGCTGCCTCTATAAGAAATCTGGAGTCGTAAGTAATATCTTTAATATTCTTCGGGATCATACACATCAACAACACACTCCACTAACTTTTTGTTTGCTCTGAAGTTAGAGAATCAATGAATTTTTGGGTATCATCTGTAAATCCCAGAGGTTTAGCAGAGGTAGTGGTGTATCCATAGTACACAAGACATGTTGAAGTTCCATGTAGAAGGAGGCGAGCTTAAAAATTTATCAGTAGGTGGAAACAACCCACCAGACTATGTTTAACTCTTTCATTACAGTTCAACAGCAAGGGAGACTTCGATTTGGATAAAGCTCTGAGCAAGCTCAAGGAGTTTGTGAGTAATGACGAAAATTTCGCTAAATTTGCTGATATTGGGAAGAAATGCGCTTCAGGTAATTCTTTTTTACTATTGAATAAGCTGTCCACGGCCTTCATTTGTTAAATAATAATCTATAATATATTATAACCAGTCTATAACGTTCCCGCTGCACAGGCCTAGCTCCACTTTGTAAGAGAGAATGGGTAATAATCTACCAAGCCGGCTTAGTGTGGGTTACGCTAGTGCATTTTCACTCTAAGTTTCATTTTCACTCTCCTTTTTTCATTTGTCATTGTTTTATGTAAGTTTAAAAAATCTTTAGTTTAGTTGGGTTGGTTTAGTTCTCTTGATACGAAATTTCATGACGAGCGTGTGTGTGAGATGGTGAAACATCGTCAGGGCAAAGATATTTTCAAGAGAAGATCACGACCCTCAGTAATGAGGAGTTCGACTTGAGGAGGAGGAGGAGTGGGGTTTTAATTTAATTCTTAATTCTTAAATATAATTTCAGTGAATGAAAAGCCGGTGAGCGACGGAGAAGCTGGATGCGAGCGTTTAGTCCACTCTCGACCCCTCGACCCCTAAAAAAAGATTTGTTTATTTGTATCCTCTCAACCCCTAAACATAGTTCACACTCGACCCCCAGGGGGTGAGTTTGAATTTTCATACAAAAGACAGGCATACCTCGTCCACTTTCAACCCCTAGTTTGTAAGTACCTAAAATTAATATTTAGGTACAGTAAGGCACAGACTAAAGGCAAAATAAGATAAAGTAAGATCCAGTGGGCAAATCCCGAACATCACGCGGGCGAAACCGCGGGAATAAACATGATTATTTAAAACAAATATTTACTTTTATGAACAAATCACCATTTATTTGTGTTCTTAATTCAAAGATATCTGAATTTTCTATTTTTCATATTAAGCTGTTTAGCGGCATCATACCTTTGCTTCTTCTTCAAACTGGCGAAATCAAGGAACTTATATACTAACTGGAATGAGTACGAACAAAATTTTGAAATCAAAAAACCGTTTGAAAATGACCTTTATGTCAAACACATAGAGTTCATATTACTTTTATTAATTCAAAGGGGGAAGAAAAGTTCAGAGCGTGAAAGCGACCAGAGTGGATTGTGTCCTTGTCTAACAATTGCCAGTAAACTAAAAATATAATATATATTTTTTTAATATAGTAATCGGAAATCACGTTGATAGCTAAACTAGCACGTAAATCGTAACGGGATTAATTTAATATTCAAATACTATATATTAAAATAATAATTTCTTGCGAAATAAAGTGGGCTTAATTTAAATTAAGTTATTTCTGAATGGCAACATAGATGACACTCATATAAACAAACAATATGGCCGATAACAGAACAGAACTACTACAGAACTTGTATAAATCACTTGATAACTACTATAATAAAGGTTCAGAAATTCAACTATCGAGGATTACTTTTGAAAAGACAGATTTATTTTAATTAACCCTCAGCCACCTGACGTGTTTTTTAGTTACACTACCACCTGACGTCGGTCCTGGAGAACGCTTGCGTATTTTCCATGTTTAGTAACCTTTATTTAAAATATTACATTAAATAAAAGTCACTTCTGTATTTTCATTATATTTTTATTAATTATACTTTTTTAAACTGTGCAAAAGTTGAAAAATTTTTTGTTTTTTTTTTCTGGTAAATTTACAAAAAATATCGTAATTCTAACGTAACCATTTCGCACGATTTCTATCTAAGATTAGTTGCAAGCTTGGGTCTCTGCGCGCAATTTAATATCAATACCGATACCGCTACCAATTCTGAGCGATAAAGGCCTTTTGTCATGTTTTACTTTTTCAGCAGTAACTAATGTTGAACAAGTATCCTTAAATCTTTTTCTAGTTATTGTACCTCATTAGATAGCTAATAAAACGATGATTTGAACAATAATTTGCACATTGAATTTCATGGAAACATTTTGAAAAAACATTGACTTCATTAACATAGACGATTTCCTTATATTTGCGAATGAATTCAAACAAATTCAACTCATGAAAATGGTTTTCTTGAATATATTTACGTCCAGTTATCTGTGAAAACGCATCAGTTACCAATTTCAAAATAAATGTTAGTCTTAAAATTAGATATTTTATTAATAATTCAAAAAATATGAAATTTTCAAAATATAATTGAAATATGTATTACATCGACAACAATGAACAAAGAAACAGACCAAATTGGCGTTTAATGGATGCACGCAAGTCACACTTTTATGCCACAATTTGAAATCGTCGAATTTGAAGTTTATCATTTACGAAATAAAAACTATTCCAAAGGATATAAAAAATCGCGAGCGGCGAATTTTTTTTTCCTTTTTACTCCAGTCCTCTAGAAACTCAATAAAAAAAGTCCCATGCAAAATCCGAGCACTATATACTTCGTTCCACCTTATTGTCTAATTGCACTCGACTATAAGTAAGTATTATAAAAAATATATTGAGGGTATTTTAGTTAAAAAGTGTGCAACTATATGGCAGACTCATGATTTATCATCGTAGGTAACTGTACTTCGGGGGTCGAGAGGAAACTAAAACTTGGCTGGAAAATAAAATCCACTCTTGACCCCTAGGGGTCCAGAAGAAACTATAGTTAGGGGTCGAGTGGACACATTATTTTTTGGGGGTCGAGGGGCCGAGAGTGGACTAAACGGATGCGAGAGGGGTTCGCTGTTGACAGCTTGCTTCTTAAAACACAGGGCCGAGGTACATGCATTACAAGACAATCTATCTATATCTATATACTTATAATAAATCTGTAGAGAGGTCAATTCTGTACATGAAATATATTTCCAAAATAACTATCAGGGGGTGATTAGGGATCGATACTGATGCCAAAAATGCAATCAGTAAAATTTTTGTCTGTCTGTCAGTCTGTCTGTCTGTCTGTCTGTCTGTCTATATAACCGTTATAGAAACAAAAACTACTCGACATTCATACTCCTGAGTTGGTTATAGTATACTTTTCATCACGCTACAATCAATAGGAGCAGAGCAGTGAAGGGAAATGTTGGGAAAACGATGGAAGTTTATATGAAAGTCCGTCAGTTTTGAAGTTAGGATATTCAAATTTTGTGTTTAAGCTGACAATTGAAAATTAATTTATACGTGTCTCAGCGGATGAAGGTAAGTAACTATGTTTGTTCGGGTGGGATATTTTTCGACATCCACGCGGGCGAGGCCGCTGGCAGAAGCTAGTGTAATAATAAATCAACTGCTGTAGGCTTTGCTAGCGCCCTGGTTATGACTCCTTGAGGAAACCTTGTAATGACTAAAGTGGCAAAATGCTCCTAAAAAATCACTTGAAAGTTCAAGTGATTTTTTCGAAATGACTGAACCGATTTTAATGAAACTTAGTTCGCATAAGCAGGATACATAAGTACAAAAACTTGGTCAAAAAATCGGTACAAAAAGTCAGTCGGTCAGTACAAAAAATCGGTTCAGTCATTTCGAAAAAATCACTTGAACTTTCAAGTGATTTTTTCGAAATGACTGAACCGATTTTAATGAAACTTAGTTCGCATAAGCAGGATACATAAGTACAAAAACTTGACAGAGGAAATTTTGCGAAAAATAGTGTTATAGCTAAATAAGGCCGATTTTAGATTTTCCATAGAAACAGAAATTTGCAATTATCTTTTTTTTTTAAAGTAATTTCGAAAAGTTTCCATCATGTTTTTAGACTTATGTATCCTGCTTATGCGTACGAAATTTTATTAAAATCGGTTAAGTAATTTCGAAAAAAAATCACTTGAAAGTTTGTATGAAATGCCGTAAGACGCGCTCTTAACTTCAGTCAAACATGGGTCTCCCTTACCATGGCGTAGAGAATGCAATTGCATAAGCATAGTATCTTCCCTCTGCTGTCACGGTCGATATGAGAATGTCACATATTGGCAGGATTACATTTTAATTGTATATTTTTCTTCTCTAGGTCCCCATCTAAATGTCTTGTAGAAATCTATGGAGAATTGCAGTGATACAAGAAGATAGAAGTTTTTGTTGTTTGTTTTATAAGTTTTAATAAATATTTTTTCTTTTAAAAACTTGTATTGTTTTAATTTTAGATTTTGTTGGCACTTCTTCAATATTAACTTTTAATGTCTCTAAGGTCTAAAAAATATTCCTGTGCATCCTTAACAGAACATTAAAGGGTACTTATGAACTAAGAATAACTTAAATTATTTGACCAAATAATAAAAATATAAACAAAAAGCTATACAAGGTGTAAACAGACCCTTCACGAAGTTGTCAAACAAGCATTCTGTACATCAAATTAAGTGATTCTAAGCAAAAATTATTGCTGGGAAAAGACTTTATTTTTGGAGTAAAAAATTTACGGTAGGACTCAATGTAATGCACTTAAAATATTGTGCTAATGGATGCAATGAGTAGTACGGGAAGTTATAACATAAAAACCTTATATAAAAAAAAAAGGTGAAATAGAGGTTACTTTGACCCCCAATATCTCCGTAACTAGAAGGCGGTCGTCATTCCAATCATTTTTTTCGTTCTAGACCATACCAATGATGCACACGCAATGAAGGGGAGAATAAGTGCCTTTTGACTTCGTTAAGCGTACAGCGTGCGTATTTTTACACCCAATATGTAATGTAGAAAAGTATAAAAGATTTACAAGTGAAACTAGGCTCTATCTTGTAAAATTGCTACAATTTGTCTTAAGATTTTTACTAGTAGAGCAACAATCATTCAGTGGTACGACGAGGAAGAAGTTTACAAATTGATGACAATAGGTGTTTAGGAGATATTTAAATAGCGTCATAGATTTATAGAAGTGAAATAATTATTATCTAAGATTCTGGAAAAGGGGCGCTACATAATTGTTTATGTTGGCACATTCGATTCTGAATTATTATTACAAGTACGGTTCGTACCGACCGGCACACTCCGTTTGGTATCTACCGTCGCTGAATCATTCTAAGGTTGGGTCGACACAATTCGAGCTAAGCCGAGCGGCTTTTTACTGGCTGTGACGAATAGTGTCAAGCCGAACCAGTGTGTATGCCCGTCACGAGGTGGTTTGTTTGTACCAAGTATCAGTTAGTTTTATTGTCAGCTGAAATTAAATACCTTAAATATGTTCACTTGGTATTATACTTAACTTATCATGAGCATTCAGAAGACATGCTGTGCCGACCCCAAATGAATTGGGATAAGGGCATGAGAATGATGAATGATGTTGATGAGCATTCAGGCCAATGAGTCTTTACCAAACCTTTAAAATGTGACGTCATAAGAATATTGTGGCTTTGCAAAATTGAGATAGTGCTACATATTTTTATGGTGAACAAAAGTTTAATAAGTCAGTCAGTCTTAACCCAAGCAAAAAACAACCCGAAAAACACATTGATCACAGAGCCGATGGCCGAAAAGTTCTGGGATGGCGACAACGTGCTAGAAGGCGCAGCATAGTTGGGTGTTCACCCAACTGTGCTGCTTTAAATGATGAAGGTCATAGGGATCCGCTGCATGAAAAACAAAACTAGTCGTTGTGGTGATGCTTGGGAAAGGTCTTTTTTCAGTAATGAATATCTTTAAGCTTGATGAGGACAATGAAAATGACGCTCAAATACAGGGTGTAAACGGTCCCTTCACGAAGCCCTCAACCAAGCATTCTGTACATCAAACTAAGTAACTTTACGCAGAAATTATTGCTGGGAAACGACTTTTTTTTTTGGGATGAAAATGCACGTTTTATAGTAGAACTCAATGTAATGCACTCAAAACGTTGTGCTGATGGATGGATTTAATAGTACGGGGTCGCGAAGGTGTTAAGTCAAAATCTTACATTAAAAATGTGCATTTAAAAAAATACTTGTTTAAAATTTGGAACTTTGACCCCCCATATCTCCGTAACTAAAAGGTTCCCAGGTATGGTCTAGAACAAAAAAATGTTCGCAATAACGAGGAGATATATATAAAGAGAGATATATAGGTCTTTTTACAACCTTTATAAACAAGAAATAGCTCAGATTACTGGTGCAGAGGTCACGAACTAATGCTTAGTATCCATTTTGAAAGACAAGGTTCTAGAAGGAAGTACGCACGTAATAATAAATATATATTTTTGTCAGGAGCTAGTCATCAATAAATCGAACAGACATCAGTTTTTTTGGCGTAGTTTTTGTTGCATTTAGCATCAAGATAATGAATGTAAAACTGGCTGACCTAATGTCAAAATGTAAGGCCATAAGTTTCATATAAATAAGCGTCGATCTTATCTTCAGAACATAAACAGTTGAAGCTTGTAAGGATCAGGAGAGCTAAGCTGAACAGTGCACCATGTCCAAGTTCACTTGTCTTGTTTTGTGTGTCGTGGCTGCGAGCTTGAGCAGCGTCCATGTAAGTTTCGATTTCTCATGGAATATACTTCTACTTTCTTTTTTACAGTACTTTGATCGCCTCATTGGTCTAGTGGTCTTAAAGCGCAGCTGCTGAGTAGCAAGTCCTGGGTTCGATTTCCGGGTCGGGTAAAGTGTTATTGGGTTTTTCCATCAGGAATTTGTCGGTAGCAGCCACGGAGTCTGGATTTGCGCCCGGTTGATGGCAATAGTCTCGCCCCCTATTACATGGGCCTTAAACATAACTGGCGAAATGTGGGTGTACTTATATTAGGTACAGTTCTGCCTAACCATTCGACGATTATAGGCGTGATGTTATGCTATGTTCCTCTATTGTAAAAGGTTGATAAATATGAAACTGATCTTTTTTTTTAAATTTTGTTGAAATATTGCTAAACCTGTCTCCGCGATTCTCTGCTGTATTAATTCTTAGGTCTTGGTTTTTTTTGCTAATCATTTCTTATGATGTCCCATTATTATATTTCAGGTTGCCAAAGCCCAGAGTCTCCGCGATTCTCTGCGCCCCGTCATAGTGGCGTGCTCTCAGGAGCACGGCGTCACCGACGCTGATATCCAAGCCGCTAAGGAAGCCGGCAGTGCCGCCAGTATCAAGCCTTGTTTCATTGGCTGTGTGTTCAAGAAAGCCGGATTCGTAAGTAAATTGACATGTGGAGATAGTTGCTGTTACTAGTAATGCCTATCAAAATAGGATCCAATACTATTACTATTAGATCCTATTATCCAATATCCTACTGAAGCTGTAATTACGAGAAGTTGAATTGTTTTAAAAATTATAGTTATAAAATTATTTTTATTACAGCTCAATGACAAGGGTGATTACGACCTGGATACCGGTCTGAAGAATTTGAGACAGTTCGTGAAGGATGACGAGCAATACAACAAACTAGCGGAGGTTGCTAAGCAGTGCTCATCAGGTGCGTACGCAATACACATCTCGTAATATCTCGTAGCAAACAAACTCATGAATTTTAAATGTATTTTATTGAAACCACACAAAACTTGAGACTTGTTTTAGAGAGTGTGTTGTCTATTTTTGGACGATGAAAGTAACAATAGACAAGGCATAAAAAGCCAAAAGCCACTGTTTCAAAAGTAGAAGAAAAGCAGAAAAAAATTTAATGGATTATGTGATAGATGATTTGATCAGAAAGGGGCTTAATACTGAGATGACTGCGATAGTCATTTGAGAGAAGTCATGCTGAACCGTCTCCAAATCAATATTGATATAAGGATAGAAGGATATCGATGACTCTTGTCATGTGAAAATCGATGTAGCCAAAGATAGTGAAATTTCAATTCAAAATGTCCTACATAATTATAAAATTGTTAATTTAGGTATCAAATGTTTCTTTGTTATTTCAGTTAAGGACAAAGCTGTGAGCGACGGAACAGCTGGATGCGAGCGAGGTGTGCTGTTGGCTGAATGCTTTTTGAAACACAAGACTAGCGTAAGTTGCCACGAAATAATCATCTTCATCAGCCTGAGTTCACACACTGCTGAGAATAGGTCTCTCTTTGTTTCTACCAATTCTACAAGATAGACTAGAATAATTTTATTTGTGTAAAAACATGGTACATTATGGTCTTATAAATAGGTTTGTGAACTTACATGTTTCAAAAAAAAAAAATAGAATTTTATTACAACAACAATTAGTGTAAAACATCAATATTTTTAATTTATTATTAAGTGAAAAAAAAATTAAACCAAAAAAAAGGACTTAAAGAACTCAGAAACCGTATCCATCGGATACTTTTTTATCAAGAAATTCTTTTACACTATAAAAACAATTGTCAATAAGCCATTTATGTAATTATAATAATATAATAGATAATAGTCAGTTAATGTATCTACTTGAACAAAATGGTTGCTCGTAGAGATTTTGCAATACTAATGCATTCTGAAGGTCAACGTTTGTTGAAAATGAACTTATCCTTATTGTCTTTTATAGATGTGCTCGTTTTTCGTCAGAATATAAACTGGATGTAGCAAAATGTACCTACAATATCTAACTTTATTTGTTTTCAGATCATCATCTAAAGGATTTGAAGATCAGTTGACGTGCAGTAATGCAAGATGGACACAGGCATTCCTTCGTTTTGTTGTCACAAAAATAAATAAACCAGTTGTACCATAATAACCTCTTTTGTTTTAATTATACAAGATCAAAATTTTAAATAAGAATGCATTGCATCTAGTAAATTATTTAGGTATGGATGAAACTTACATAACACCTTCATTGTTTTTATAATAGAATTAACGTTGATACGTTTGTCTGTATCCTCTTTTTTATTCTAAGTTTTTTTAGTAGTTCCAGAATGGTCTTTGCGATGTTTTAGGGTGCGTCCACATCTGGCGAATGTGCCGCAAATGTGCAGCTCGCGAGCCGTTTGCGAGCTGCCCGCGAGCTGCGCGCGTTCTGTTCCAGCCTATATTTGGTGCACCGCTCTAGTGCAACCCTAGCAAGGCACGAGTGGGGCGCGCGTGCAGCGCGCGCGCTGCTCTTGCGCACATACGCTTGAACTTGAGCCTCAGTTGTGAATTTGCTTGAATTTGTGAGGTGCATCGCGGCCGGCACGCGCGCACCTCCTGCGCCGCTCGAGTACGGCGCGCGAACTGCGCAGGAGCTGCGTACGAACATAAAATGCACGCGCGCAGTTCGCAAACGGCTCGCGAGCTGCACATTTGCGGCACATTCGCCAGATGTGGACGCACCCTTAGAGTTCGTACCTAATGTTTTCGTATTTTGCTCTTCATCATGTAGTAGTGGGAGTATGCTTATGCACACACGTGAAATTGTATCGTTTACCTAAGAATGAAAGAAATAAGATTTGTTCAACTATACAGACTAGAAATATTCTTTAGCACGATATCGGTAACTATAGATGATTAAGCAAAGGACAAAGAGGTCAACGTAGTCACGAGGTCAATTCTGAAGTTCTCCGTTGTTAGCTTACTTTGTACTAAGGGTACAGTCACAAGCACCAATACACACTCACACATAAACACACACACACAGTATACACTTTCCTAAAAACAATTTCGCGAGAAATGACGATTGTAACTTGGAGATAGGGTCTTTTTCATAAAAATATGAGTTCCAGAATACAATGTTCGTAACAACATGAAATTTTAATCAGAACAGTAGGAGAAAAACACTTTTAAAAGTTGTGAAGTGTTTACATATTGGTGTTCGTGACTGTACTTATGACTTAATTTGTTTTAAGGGCAAGATGATGTTAGATGGGTTAAGAATAGTCACTAACACACAAATTAAAAAAGAAACCCTCTGTAAAAAGCTTTGAAACGTTACCCGCTTAGTGTTGGAACATTGTCATTGACCTGTAAAATTGTTTGGTGAAAGTGGGTCTCTATTATTAAGATCTCAACGATTCAATGCCGCTGTTTGGTAGCCTCTCAAAAGATCGATGCTTGCAGATGATATGAATATGTACAGTGAGTGATAGCAATTAGCTGACCCACCTTTGCATAAATGGTTGAGATTTTTTATAAAACGAATCTATAGAATTTTATGATTCTTTTGTATTTTATTTATTTGAGCAAAGTAAATAAAATTCTATCGTTTCTTTTTTTTTTTTTGCTATCACTCACTGTACGTTACATGTAATACACAACTCAATGTTGAGAGGTATGGAAATTACCTAAAGGCAAGTCATGATACTTGTCCTAACAAAAATATCCGTAAATTCGTCAAATAAGCAAATCACGGGATATATCTGTAGTGCCATTAATGAAGTATTTGAGTAAAACAAAGAGTTTTTTCTGACTACGTTTCCTGCCAGCATAGATTATTCACAGTGGTTATTCACAATGATAATTAATTCACGCCAAATTACCTAAGAATAGGAGTTTTATATAAATAGGCGTCGGGTTACGATTCAAAGCATACACAGTTGAAGCTTCGAAGGATCAGGAGTACAAAGTTGATAGAACAACATGTCTAAGTTCACTTGTTTAGTTCTGTGTGTAGTGGCTGTAAGCATTAAAAGGGCTTATGTAAGTATTTTTGAGGATTTTGTTATTTTTTTGTGACAATACTGTAAGTACCTATTTCAATGAAAAGTAAAAACTTTTTCTGAAATAGTACATAACAGTTATCCATTTACAATATGAAATAGAGTTATAATTAAAGAAATAATTAAAATTTAAAAAACATTTGTAAAAAATATATTATGATTAGAATTTTGATTTTAAGGCTAGTGAAGAAAAAAAGGTTGCTTTCCGGGAAGCCGTTGTGCCCATCGTCCTGGAATGCTCAGAGAAACATGGAGTCAGTATTGATGAGCTCAAATCTGCCAGGGCAGCCGGCAGCGCGGACGGCATTGACCCTTGTTTCATGGGCTGTGCCTACAAGAAAGCTGGAGTCGTAAGTAGTATCTAGAATATTTTACGGTAACTACCAAGGACATACTGCTCCGAACTTCTAGTTCCTTTGGAACCAATGCAAGTTTGTAGGTCGTGCAGTTGTGTAGATCCATTTCATTGATAATGGTCCAATGACACAGGAACTACGCTATTCTACAGTAACGCCTCAATGAAACTTCATTGAGTTCTGCACTATCTACCAACAAGTCTCTTGGAGCCTTTCTTTTGTGTAGCGTTATTTAATCTTTGGGCTTTCAGCAACTGGGGTGCCTGGTATCTTCAAGTTTAAAATCATAGCATTTATTTCAAGTAGGCCATATACAACATTAGTTTTAGTATATGCGAAACCTGAAACACGTCTAGTATTTTTATGTAAAGAATCTATGCACAAAATTTCGAAACTGTATCATAAAAAATCACAAAGTTATAAGCTTGTTCTGTTACCTGGTTGTCCGTACAAAAACGTGGTCACAACGCGGCGCGGCGCCTCCAGCGTCGTCTTGAGCTCGTTGATAATAATAATTTGGCAGTAGGTACCTAAATGATTGCGATTGGTACTTAGTGTCGCTCGGTGTCCAACTTGTAGCCTTTTTAAATATTTTTGGGACAAAATATAACATGTTTTAAAATTATTGGAATCGATTCAGTTACTTATTCTGAACAAACTATATTCAGGTTTCGCATATACTAAAAATAATGTTGTATATTACAGGCACTTTTGAATTGTCGAAAAAGACAACAATGAAATGTAGCTACAGTCCCAGTCACAAGGCATAAAAACTGTGAAAGTACTGTAGTAGCCCATTCCCAAACGTAGATCTCTATGGAGAAGAACAGGCAAGAAACTCCATGGACAATCTTTTAAATCAGAATACTTTTAGAAAACCTTGGTTACATCATTCATGTTGCGATGTGAGGACAATGTAGCAAGATGTGTACGTTAAAAGTGTCCATAGTAACTCCAAAAAAAAAACAAAGATGAAATTATTGATGACTATAATATCGTATTAGTTTAATTATGAATCAATTTATCAATTAGAGCAAACTAAATATGTATTTCATTACAGTTCAACAGTAAGGGAGACTTCGATTTGGAAAACGCTCTGATCAAGATCAAGGAGTTTGTGGGCAATGACGAAGACTTCGCAAAACTCGCCGATATTGGAAAGAAATGCGAAACAGGTGATTATATTTTCAATCTTCTTTTGTTCAATAAAATCTATATTGTCAGATTAGTATAATCAGATTATAACTTTCCACACTTCTCACTGCTGGGACAAAAACTCTCTGTGAGAGGGAAGATAAGCACCATGTAATGGCCCGCAGATTGTCAAAGTATTAGGCGGTTTTCGCACGACACCGTTAGTCCGCGCGGTCGGTGGTGAAGCGGATCTCGCGTCGCATTTGTTTATATGAATTCATCAACCGTTGATGACCGATGCTTCACCGCCCAACCGCACGGACTAGCGGTGTTCACCGCTTATCGTGGTATCTTTCAGGTGGCCTACCATGACGCAGAAGTAATTTCAGTGTGGGGGGAGAGAGGTGGCGCTAGACGACTTGTATAGCTCTCTCTTTCCGACACTGGTATTACTCCTGTTTTAAGTCGTCATGGTAACCCCCCAGGTGGCCTACCATGACGCAGAAGTAATTTCAGGGTGGGAGAGAGATGGCGCTAGACGACCTGTATAGCTCTGTCTCTTTCCCACACTGGAATTAGTCCTGCTTAAAGACGTCATAGTAACTTCTCTGATATCGGCATTTCAGTTGGGTTTTTTAATTTAATCACGTCTTTAAATGATTTCAGTGAACGAAAAGCCTGTGACCGACGGAGAAGCTGGATGCGAGAGGGGTTTGCTGTTGACAGCTTGCTTCTTAGAATACAGCGCCGAGGTAAATCACTACATAGTATAAAACAAAGTCACTTCCCGCTGTCTGTCTGTCCCTATGTATGCTTAGATCTTTAAAACTACGCAACGGATTTTGATGCGGTTATTTTTAATAGATAGAGTGATTCAAGAGGAAGGTTTATATGTATATAGAGCACCCGTGCGAAGCCGAAGCGGTTCGCTAGTTCATTTTAAGACAATGCTATAATAATACAACTGCTGCGGGTTTTGTTAGCGCCCTGATTATGGCTCCTTGGGGAAACCTTCTAATTACTAAACTGGCAAAATGATGAATGGAAACTAGCTTAACTTCAATCAAACAGGGGTATCCTTACCTGGACGAAAAGAATGCAATAGCATGAGCATAGTAAATATCTTCCCACTGCTGTCACGGTTGACCTGAAAATGTGACACATAGGCACGATTAAATTTTAGATGTAAGATGTATATCTCACCGGAAAATAACAAGAACCGCCAATTTATAAATTTTCTAGGAAATTTATAAACTTTCGTAGGATTCTAAACGAGAGATAAATTGTATTATTTTACGGCCACATTATCGCACGATGCTCCGCACGGGACTCCTATTTCTGTTTTGCAGGGTTTAAAGTAACCTAACCTAACCTAAAGTCGGGGTGCCCCAAGTCAAGTCAAGATTTGCGAAAATGTTGTGTTTATGAAATTTTTATAATATTTCAGATCCCCATCTAAATGTTTTGGAGAAATCTATGGAGACATGCCGTGATACAAGAAGATAGATGTTTTTTTAATTAATAATAATAATAAATAATTTATTTATTTCTTGCACAAAAGTACTTAATCTAATAGTTTTAGTTATTTCTGTTTTAAATATTGATAAATCATTTTTGTTTTGTAAACTTGTTTTGTTTTATTTTTAAATTTAGTTGGCACTACTTCTATATTACCTAAACCACCTTTAAAAGAACTTAGTAAGTACTCATGAATTAAGAACAACTTTCGTTATGCGGCCAACTCTGAAATATAAAACAACATTTCTGTTGGAAAGCTACAAAAGTGCAATTCTAACACACGGACAGTTTGTAGGCTCAGTTTAGAGATATTGAAATAGAGTTATAGATTTAGAACTTTTGCGAGAAAAGAGGAGCTACATAAATATTCGGGTTGGGACATTCTGCATTATCTACTGAAGAACAAAGTCGACGCACAGCGGTTATTGCAAGTTATGGTTCACTAAATCATTCTCGGATTGGGTCAGCAGTCGAGGTATACTGAGCGTCGTTTTACCGGCTATGCCGAACGAACTCAGGACCTCATGCTCATGCATGCAAAAAAAAAACAGCTGTTCTATGAATTTTTATCGTGTAGGTATTGTGTAATTCTAATCAAAACGACTACTTATTTAGAAACACCTAAAAATAATATTAATTAATGAATTATTAATATTTTTTTTTTAATACAGATAAGACTATCTGTATTATGGGTTCATAGGTACTGTGGGTAGTAGTGAACATACTCGCAGAGTTTTGAATAGTTTTCTAAATAATATTAATAATATGTATCTAAAAGTTTTCCGTATGGTGTCGCACGTAAAAGAATAGCACCATCCCATATCTTCCCGTGGGTGTCGTAAGAGGCGACTAAGGGACTTACCAGAGAATGGGCAGCAGCGTTCTCTGCGGTATTTAACAACCGTACTGCGATCGCCAACCCGCCTGCCAAGCGTGGCGATTATGGCAAAACCCCCCCAATGATGAGCGCAACCAAGAAATGGCCCCTAGTACCCGGCAGCCCGTCTACCCTCGACTATGGTAGCGGTCGAGGTTACGGCGTGGCAAGGGGTGCGAAGAATCTCCGGACGGGATCAGGCTGCCTATACCGACGACTTGACCTGGCAACATACAACACGCGTACACTCCGGAACGACGAGAAGATAACGGAACTCGAAGAGGAATTGAGCAGGCTGCGATGGAGTATTGTGGGATTATCTGAAGTCCGAAGAGAGGGGGAGGATACGATAATCCTGAAATCCGGCAACCTGCTCTATTTCCGAGAGGGTGACCGGCAGTCCCAGGGTGGTGTTGGGTTTATCGTCCACAAGTCCCTCGTGAATAACGTGGTGAAGATCGAGAGTGTGTCGACCAGGGTGGCGTACCTTATACTCAGAATATCCTCAAGATATTCGCTGAAGGTCATACAGGTCTACGCCCCGACCTCGGCACACCCCGACGACGAAGTGGAGACCATGTATGAGGATATCTCTAAAGCCCTGCATGGTTTCAAAACTCACTTCACCGTTGTCATGGGGGACTTCAACGCGAAACTGGGCAAACGAGACGGGGATGAGCTGCAGGTGGGGCAATTTGGGGTTGGACGTCGGAACCACCGGGGTCACCAACTGGCTAGTTTTATGGAGAAGGAGGGCCTCTATATGATGAACTCCTTCTTCAGAAAGCGTGAGCACAGGAAGTGGACCTGGCAGAGTCCCGATGGTGCAACTAAAAATGAGATTGACTTCATCATGTCAACCAAGAAGCAAATGTTCAATGATGTCTCTGTGATCAATTCGGTGAAAACCGGGAGCGATCACCGCATGGTAAGAGGCACATTGAACATCAATATAAAGCTTGAAAGGTCTCGACTGATGAAGTCTACGCTCCGTCCAGCACAAATCCAGATCCAAAACCCCGAGAGCTTTCAGCTTGAACTCCAGAATCGTTTCGAGTGCCTAGGAAGCTCAGTGGACGAATGCAACGATGGGTTCGTGGAAACTGTCCATACGACTGGGTCTAAGTTCTTCAAGACACGTCGTGCACAGAAGAACAAAAGACTCTCTGATCATACTCTCGAGCTCATGAAGGAGCGGCGCGAGATGATCCTGCAGTCTTCAGACGAGGCGTGGAAGTACCGGCAGCTCAATAGACGGATCTCTAAATCCTTGAAACGCGACCTCCGCCGCTTTAATACCGAGCGTATTAAAGACGCTATTGAGCGGAATAAAGGCTCCAAGGTTTTTTCAAGAGATCTGGCTATTGGGCAGAGCCAGCTCACGAAACTGAAGACCGACGATGGCAGGATCGTATCCGCCAAACCGGAGCTGCTGAGGGAGATCGAGAGTTTTTATGGGCAGTTGTACACTTCAACCAGTAAACCCGTTGCAAATCTAGCTAACGACCCAAGAGCTAGACTGACCCGACACTATACCGAAGACATTCCGGATGTCAGCCTGTACGAGATTAGGATGGCTCTGAAACAGCTTAAAAACAACAAGGCACCGGGTGAGGACGGAATTACGGCCGAACTCCTGAAGGCAGGTGGAAAACCGGTACTTAAGACCCTTCAGAAGCTGTTTGATTCCGTCATACTCGAGGGGAAAACGCCGCAGGCATGGTGCAGGGGTGTGGTGGTACTCTTCTTCAAAAAGGGCGACAATGCCCGGCTGAAGAACTATAGGCCCATCTCACTTCTAAGCCATGTCTACAAGCTGTTTTCAAGAGTCATCACGAATCGTCTCGCGCGCAGGTTTGACGATTTTCAGCCTCCCGAACAAGCCGGATTCCGAAAAGGCTTTAGCACCGTAGACCACATACATACGCTGCGCCAGGTTATACAGAAGACCGAAGAGTATAACCTGCCTCTCTGCTTGGCGTTTGTGGACTACGAGAAAGCCTTCGATTCGATCGAGACTTGGGCTGTACTGCAGTCTCTCCAACGGTGCCAAATCGACTATCGGTACATCGAGGTGCTGAAGAGTTTGTACAAAAACGCCACCATGTCAGTCCGACTTCAGGACCAGACCTCGGAACCTATCCTTCTGCAGCGAGGTGTAAGACAGGGAGACGTCATATCTCCGAAACTGTTCACCGCTGCACTGGAGGATGTCTTCAAGGTTCTGGACTGGAGAGGGCTAGGCATCAACGTCAATGGCGAGTACATCTCTCACCTTCGGTTTGCCGACGATATAGTGGTCATGGCTGAGACCATGGAGGACCTCAGTACAATGCTCGATGACCTCAGTAGAGCTTCCGAAAGAGTGGGTCTTAAAATGAACATGGACAAAACCAAAGTCATGTTGAATGCCCATGTAACACCCACTCCTATCAAGATCGGAGACTCTACACTCGAAGTTGTAGACGATTATGTCTACCTGGGACAAACGGTCCAGTTAGGTAGGTCTAACTTCGAGAAAGAGGTCAATCGTCGAATCCGACTCGGCTGGGCAGCGTTCGGGAAGTTGCGTGGTATCTTCTCGTCCAACTTACCGCAGTGTCTCAAGACGAAAGTCTATGACCAGTGTGTGTTGCCAGTGATTACATACGGGACCGAAACGTGGTCGCTCACAATGGGCCTCATCAGAAGGCTGAAAGTCACCCAAAGGGCAATGGAGAGGGCTATGCTCGGAGTTTCCTTGCGTGATCAAATCAGAAATGAGGAGATCCGCAAGAGAACCAGAGTTACCGACGTAGCCCGAAGAATAGCCAAACTTAAGTGGCAGTGGGCAGGGCACATTGCTCGCAGAACGGATGGCCGATGGGGCCGAAAAGTTCTGGAGTGGCGACCGCGAACCGGAAGACGCTGCGTTGGAAGGCCTCCCACTAGGTGGACCGATGACCTCGTAAAGGTTGCAGGGATCCGCTGGATGCGAGACGCACGGGACCGGTCAATGTGGCGACACTTGGGGGAGGCCTATGTCCAGCAGTGGACGTCTTTCGGCTGAAATGATGATGATGATGATGATGATCTAAAAGTTTTAAAAAAAATCACACTTGCACAGACACAAAATCTGGTTTCCTAAAACAAATATTTTCATTTGCACGTGTTTGCTAATTAACGCTATTAGGTACCGTAACATACACAGTAAGTTATAAAATAAAATAAAAAACTAGTTTTTCAAAAGGATACGATAATTTCTGCAACTCAACGATCAGTAGATACAAAACTATGCGTCGTTGTTGCGTCCAATTGATTTATTTATATTATGCTTCTCTGTCTATGATAAAAAATGTAGGTCAGTTCGGATTATCCAGGTACAATTTTTACGGCTTTAGAAGCGAATATAATATACATCAACAATATAATATCTCATCAACTCGTCGACTTAAGAAAAAAAGTATTGCAGGGACCACCGTATCATTTTTGAAGAGCTGCCGCTAGATACCCCACATAGTTATAGTGTAAGTAGATTTTTTTTTCAACCCTCAATCAAATGAAAAAAAAATTGGTTGGCAATCTTGTTTTCATTATTTCAAGTCACTTGTGTTTAGCGGTTCATATGTAGAGGACGCTTACTCTCCAAATTTTAACTACCACCAGTCTCGGAGTAAAAAGGCTGTGACATTCGGACGGACAGACATACAGACGGATAGGACGAATCTGTAAGGGTTTTGTTTATTGACATTTGGTTACGGATCCCTAAAAATAAATGTGTTGGCAATACTTACATATTATTATGTACATATCCGTCTGTTTGTCTGCCATTTAGTTAGGTTACGTCTACGCAGTCGTTTGTTATCTTAATAAGTTATCATTGAATTTTTAGCAGTGATACCTTATCACTGCTAAAAATTACATCATTGTGCAATGTAAATTCAATCAATAAAAGAACTATTTGCATTACACATATTACAAATGAGACTGTCTGTAGTATAGCTATAGCTCTCATAGTCGGTCCTGTTGGTAGTAGTGAACACACTCGCAGAGTTTTGAATGGTTTTATTAAGTATTTTTTTTAATATTCTAACTTTAGTTCAAATACGTCCGTGATTCCGATGACCCCTGCACTATTCAGTGCATCCATCAGCACAATGTTTTGAGTTCGTGAATCAGGATTTTTCACACCAGAACAAAAGGAGCAACCAGGCTGGCATAGTGATAGACCAGAAACATGCTAGAACACAACTAAAGTAATCTGCTTTGTTATAAAGTTTAAAATTTGATATAAAATGATGTAAGATCTATGCTGCCAGCTCTCAGTCTATCTGTTTTGAGTTTTGTCAGGCGCTCCTTTGCAGTTTACTTGTCGATCAGATCAGACAACACCTAGTTCTATCTGCTTGGCTAGGGTTCTTTGTTGACAGGCATTGATAGTGGTCTCTCTTTGTAGGTATGATTGGCATATTTGTGTCGTGTTTATCGGTACATTTACATGAGCACTTAGACTGTCAGACTGACTGGCAAATGACGACTTAGCTGGACTAGTATTGGGCCAAACCTGTTAGCACCTATCCTTTGGGGTACCAGTATCTAGGGGTTCGCGGATGCCATCGGATGAAGGGCCTGTCTGAACCTACTTAGGCTAGCGTGGGCATTTAGAAAATGTATAATTTACAATAATGATCTCCGTCGGCTTGGGTTTGACCACTTTGCAGCGAGCGGAGCACTATTTTTATGCCCATTTGCAAGAGTAGTCAAAAAACCAATGGACTGTCTGTTATTTTTTTGTTAGCACATGTTTAGACTGGTAGCCAGACAAACAGTTTTTTCCACTTAACATCCTTTAAGTACAGATAAGAAGTAAAAAAAGGTGTTTCTATGACTTAACAATCTGAACTTTTTTGCTCATTTATGGGCGGTCATGCATGTGCCAAGTGCGATGGCTATCTATTATTTTTATTAGACTGATACATAATATTCGAGTTGAGTTATGTCAAGCGCTCGTTTGGAGTGTTGATTATATTAACCAATATGATTTATTTCAACTTAGTGTTATATAAGATATTTTTCATTTTCTGTACAAAGATAACTGAGGAATGAGGAAAATGTCGTGATGAAAGTTTTGAGTATGAATGTGGATGGGTATAAGAGTAGAGGAAGACCAAAGAAATTATGGATGGACTGTGTGAATGGCAATAAAGGAGGTGTCTGATGAGATGACGAGTAATAGAATATGGAAGAAAATATATGCTGCGCCGGCCCCAAATAAATTGGGATAAGGGCAGGAGAATGATGATGTACGAAGATAACTGTCTACCAGTAGCGAAGGGTGAATTTTGTAAGAGGTAAGCCGGAGTACATATCTTTAATGTGATTATATTATTTGTCTATAGAGTACTGACTGTGCCCTTTTTCAAAGAGAAGCCAGTAGGAATCGAGTTGTATGGAACCTTCGACACTGCTTTCTACCTTTAGAATGAAGTCACAGTAACAAGAAGGAATTGTTGCAAAATGAATCAATATTATTAAATAAAAGCTTTACCTTCGTAGTATTTGAACAGACGTAATGTTATTTTTTTTAAGAATAGTTAATTAGTTTTCGAACTAAAACTCAATTGGTTTTTGCAAAGTTTTTGCATTAGGAGGAACAAAATACTCGGGTCAAACAATTCAAGGACATGATTTTATGTATAAATAGGCATCGAGTTTAAATTCACGGCATAAACAGTTGAAGCTTGTAAGGATCAGGAGTGCTAAGCTGAAGACTGCATCATGTCCAAGTTTATTTGTCTTGTGTTGTGTGTCGTGGCTGCGAGCTTGAGCAGCGTCCATGTAAGTAACCACTATTGCCACTTGATGAGTAGTTTCTGGAAGCCTACCCAATTTGGTGAATAAATTTGATTTGGTTTATTATACGAATTAGACATATTTGATCTGAGAAACACTCATCATTATTGATTCTTCAATAACAACTAGTGCTGTGATATTTTGGTGTCGAGCCTGTCCTTGACAGCCAGATTTAGAGGGGGCCTACTATTTGCCGCTGATCGTAAACTAATCGGCTGTCACTAATCTCTCATGGCAGTTGCGAAGTGTCCGTAAAAAGGGAACCAAAGCATGATATTGCTGTAGAGAGTTGTCTTGTTATTGGCACAATACTCAACACCATTCTAAAGGGTGTAAATAGACCCTTAACATTTACGAAAGGCACTGGTTCTCCCTGTCTTTGCGATCATTTTTGTTCTATACCATACCTGGGAACCTTCTAGTTACGGAGATATTGGGGGTCAAAGTTCCAACTTTTTTTTTAAATACATGTTTCTAATGTAAGATTTTTACACACCTCCACGACCCCCGTACTATTCAATCCATCCATCAGCACAATGCTTTGAGTGCTTTCCATCGAGTCCTACCGTAAAACGTGATCTTTCACCCCAAAAAAAAAAAGGCGTTTCCCAGCAATATTTTTTGCGTAAAGTTACTTACTTTGATGTACAGAATGCTTGGTTGACGGCTATGTGAAGGGTCTGTTTACACCCTGTATATACCTGGCTGACCTTCAAATGCTCTTTTTCCGACATTATTTCAGGTCACTAGAGCTGATAAACCCACTCTTCGTGATAATCTTAGACCCATATTGGACGCGTGCTCTAAGGAATTTCCAGGAGTCTCCAAAGAAGATGTAGATAAGGCTGTGGAGTCAGGCGACTCGACGAGCCTTCATCGTTGCTTTAATCGATGTGTCTTCAACAAAGCTGGCTTCGTAAGTAATAATTAGATGTACAGCCTAGTCCCACTCACAAAGAGGAGTCTTGTGTCCCAGCCATGGGAAAATTAAATAAATAAATAAAATTTTATTAACAAAATAGTAACCTACCTATATTTGTGGGGGTAACAAAATCATGTGCCTCTTAAACCTAAATTAGGAAAATCACCTGTATGTCAGGAGTCAGTTTTTCAGCCCAATAAGGAATTTTAAATTCCATTGTATGATTTTTATGCCAAACACTTAATTAACATCAGGTTACAGATAGAAGTTTTTAATGATATTTTTTTTTTGTTTCCTTGTGTAACCTTCAAAACGCAAATAGTCTTTGGGTATAGTACGCACGACGGCCAATCAAGCTGTACAAAACCAGTTTACGCGGATCTGTCATTGTATTAGGAAATCTATGCAAAGCGATTCTAAGTTATATTGGAAATGTACAGCTTCATGTGCCGCCGTGTGTACCACCAACTAATTTTCGAACCACAATTTAATAAATGTTGAATTATAGGTTCATGGAAGAAATTACTAGAGTGGGGCAACGTTTAAAAAAAAAAGAAGTAAGGAAAAAGAACAAAAAAAAAAACTATTGGTGTATGCAAAGTGGTTGGAATTTTTGGTTGTTTTGGTTACTACTGTTATGTTTTTCTGAAACCTTAATACCTATTTAAAAAAATGGCTCGTTGTGGAATGGTTTAGCTATGTTGAATTTTAAATAAATAAATGTTGTCTCCCTCTTGTTCAGATCAACGACAAAGGCGAATACGATCTGAAAACAGGGTTGGCCAACCTTAGGAAGGCTGTGACCGATGATGAAGAATACAACAAACTCGTAGAAGTTGCTACGCAGTGCACAAGCGGTTAATATGTTTTTCTACATAATCTTGTTAGTTTACCATATTTCGAGTTCGCTATTTATGCGGCCGGTACTTTTCTAAATTACCCTATTTGGCCTGTTCATTTGTTCAACTGAGTATGCTGTCAAAGTGATTTGATTGGCTGTCGGTTTTACTGTACACATGCAATGCGTGTCAAACTGTTTTTATCATTTGTGTTTTTTTTTTGCGTTTAAGTAGTTCCTTTTTTTTTTGTTTTTTTTTTTCTGTTTTTATTTCCTTGTTTTATTTCAGTAAAAACTCCAGTGAGTGATGGAGAAGATGGATGCGAGAGGGGTACTCAGCTGTCTCTTTGCATCTTGAAAAACAAATCGATAGTAAAGTATCCAAATAATCTATATTATACATACCACACTCCTTTTCCGGACAGGGCTAATGAATACTTAATTTAATCATGTCACAGAAACTAATATTTCTTAAGTTTTTTTTATAATGTAGGTATTACAGTGATATTCGGTGAGATCAGAACATGATCTAAGACCCTACTTGTGTACGGTATGATAAATATTTCATGTGAATTTTGTGTCTTTTCAGGCCCTATAAATTTGAGAAAAATCAAAGTAGCGGCAGCGGGACTACATGAACATTGGAATTTTGTTTTGTATTTAGATGTTAATAAAGAAATTACTACGAAAATGTTATTTCCTTTTTGTATAAATATTGCCAGCTACTTTTGATAGCTACTATCTATTGAAAACGATGATACAAAAGTTCTGAACAAATTAAAGGTCATAAGTAATCAAACTATCTCTTTAAATAAAAATCATTTGTATGATGGAGCATCACTTGAGGACGGCTCGACCGACTTGGGTGTTACCTTTTTGTTGTGTTCATAGTTGTCAGGATAAAGTTTCCATGAAAGCACACATACACAAAGCCTGAGATAGCTTATGCCATTGCAAGTGCGACGTTTACTTAGTGCCTAAATTCGTAATGTTCTCTACAACGTCGGTTGATTTTGTCTATTTACATGTCGGATCTGGCCTTTAGTACGACCTTAGAAAGAATCACAAGTACGCTAGTGGTGACATCACGCGACCTACTTACAAGTCTACCCACACCACAGCGTGCTTCTACAGAGCCGAGATGTTTTAAGCTCGTGGCGAGGACGACATTCAGTGTCTGTGATCGTAGCGGAGTTGAGACATCCTGGAATTGTACCCGATTCATTGTGCCCAGTGTTATTGTGATAAATTGAAATTTCAAGTAATTTGTTAGTTTAATAGAAACAGTGTATCGCACCCAGTATATTTTCATTGCACGAAACCCAACGTCTGCCCACATGGTGTACGAACCTAATGGAATAAATCCTGACAACCCGACATACATATAAAGATAGTTTTTTTTAAGCAAAAATCCATATAACTCGATAACTTTCAAGAATTGCGGAAAATATATACTACCCCTGCATGAGGGATGTATTTTTTTATGACATCACCATTGGGACCACCTAGAATAACGAAAAAAACTTGAAATTCATGATTTCTCATAGATCCCAACAGTTAAAATTGTATTATAAACTACCAGCTTTTGCCCACGGCTTCGTTCGCGTTAATTTTGAATTTGATAATCAATTCGGGTTGTACTCTGTTTGTAATAATATAATTCAACCATGATTCGAAAGACACGTGACACTCCATCTCATAAGAACGTGATTGTTGTTTTCCTCGGCAATAGTACTTTTTTTCGGGATGTCAACGTATATGCAAAGGACATTGTTCGGCGTCCATACATCGTTCGCCTAAGAACCAACAGAGACGTGAAATTACTTTCTGTGTTCTAAATAATGCATTAAGTTGATTGAAACAAAATTAAAATCACAGACACTTCTGAGAATCGTAAAAAAATCCAAAACACTTTCGGTATTTGAGGTTATAATTAGGCCAATAGAAACGTAATAATTGCGAGTGACAAAATGACGAGACTGTCATTTTGTCATTACTATTAAATGTCAAAGTGTCATCTGTCAATTCATAGACTGTCAGCGTCAATGTGGCTCGATTATTCAATTCAAAAAAATAATGGCACCCACACCGGGGAATAAGACAGAAGGAAATGGATTACTTTTTAAAATGTTTTCGAAATGATGTCGTGTCCGTTCTATTGTAGTAATTGTAATGTAAATTATAAAAAAATTAGTAATTATTGTAAAAGTTTCATACGTGTTGATGCATAGGCCATTTTTTACAATGTCCTTTCAGGATGATCGGTTCAATGGTTTAGGGGTGAAAAGGTAACAAACTTACTTTCGCGTTTATAATATTAGTTAGGATTAGACTACGCGTATTCTATTCTTTTTCGATTCGCACGAATAATGTTCAGTCAATGACGTAATTTCAAAATATAAAGGTAGCTAAGTCTCATTATTTCCCGGATGCTATTTAGATATTACATTTTATTGTTAAGGTTCTAAAATTATGCTCAGAGTTTATAATGATTTCATTAATGTTAACATACATAGACATGGACATTATCATCTGCTTAGCCCAACTATGGTGAGCGTCAAAATGACGGGATCAAGTCCCCAATTTATCATATTAAAGTGTTGTTTGTACTACATATGTACTATTTGTACCCTAAACAAGACATTTGTACCTCTAAAGGTAAAGGAAGTATGTTTAGGGTACAAATAGTACATATCCCGTCATACTGACGCACACATCATGCAGCTGAATACCAGTTATACCAGTTAGTACTGGGTGATACGATACCCCTTGGTAATACTGGTCGTCAGTCTTTCGGGCCACTGACAAAGACTGTCAAAGAAATACAAATACAAGTGACAGCCGAGACAAACTTCATAACGGTTACGAGGTGGAAGGGACACCGACGTGAAAACGGATACCACGTATTCAGTACATCATTCTGAGCCCCGCCCCGTATATAATTTTTTTATGGGTTATTAATAAAAACAGCTGTTTCCTACAAAAGTACACGCTCAAAATGTATGGAACAGCTGTTCTTTTAATTACCGATGAAAAATTTCTATGTAGGGGGGGCTAACAATGATGTACTGAATACGTAGTAACCGTTTTCGCGTCGGTGTCCCTTCCACCCTGTATATTGTATGGTCACCCATCCACGGACTAACCTTGGCAAACGCAGCATAACCTTGAATATCGACCAACGCGAATGTTCTTATTTAGTCACTGCTTAAACACACAAAACAACACACCCACACATGCACAATTATGTACAGGCAAAATGCCGACAAATTGAGCAATACTGAAATTATTATATAGCGACCAAATAATAATACAATTTAGGATATAAAAGGTGTGAAGTTAGTAGGTACACAGTGCACAAATGAAAAGTTGAGAGGTCGGGAGTGCGGAACTGAAACTAATAAAATGTCTTACCTTATTTTGTGGGCTGTGGCTGTTAGTTTAAGCAGCGTTCATGTGAGTATCCTTGCTGCTCGCTTATAAAGTGCTAGGTTAGGTAGGTATCTATTAGAAAATATCATAACATTACGTCTATAATCCCCGAAGGGTTAGGCAGAGGTGTACCCATTACATTAGGTTCACCCACATTTCACCCGTTATGTTTAAGTCCCATGTAATAGGGGGCGAGCCTATTGCCATCAACCGGGCGCAAATCCAGACTCCGTGGCTGCTACTGAGAAATTCCTGATGGAAAAACCCAATAACACTTTGCCCGACCTGGGAATCGAACCCAGAACGTCATGATCAGCAGTCGCGCTTGCGGCCACTAGACCGACGAAGCAGTCTAGAAAATATCTTATCGGTATAAATATTTATGTTCAGTACAGTGGGTCAGTATATCTCACCAATTTATCTGTTCTTGTACTCTTGTTATAAAGGGTGTAAATAGACCTTTAACATATCCGAAAGGCACTTGTTCTCCCCGTCTTTGCGACCTTTTTTTTGTTCTAGACCATATCTGGGAACCTTCTAGTTACGGAGATATTGGGGGTCAAAGTTCCAACTTTTTCACAAGTTTTTTTTTAAATACATGTTTTTAATGTAAGATTTTTACTTTACACCTCAACGATCCCCGTACTATTCAATCCATCCATCAGCCCAATGCTTTTGAGTACGTAGTTGACGGCTATGTGAAGGGTCTGTTTACACTCTGTATTATCGTCAGACACCATGCTGTAGATCTTTGAGCGCCCAAAAGAAGTTGACTGGGAGCGCGGTAATTAAAAAGTGCATATTTTGTTCTGTAAAATGTATTGATAAATAGTAAGATGACGGTCCTTGTTCCGATTTTGGAAAAGATTCTCGTGCAAATATATTTCAGTTAATAAAAAACCTGTTACTGCAGTTTTTGTTGTCAATTTTATGGTAATAACGTTTTGTTCCTTCAAATTAATATTTTTTTGTTATTTAAAGGCACTTGAAAGTGATAATGCTGCTTCCCATGAGGATTTTAAGCTCCTGATGTTGGAGTGCACAAAGGAATATGGAGTCGGAGAAGGTGAAATGTTCGATGCTGTGGTGGCTGGCGACGCCTCGATTGTTAATCCATGTTTCTGGGGCTGCTACTTTAAGAAAGCTGGTCTGGTAAGCAATTTTATTATTTTTACTGCGGACCAGAGGCAACCATGAGCTAAGTATGAAATTCAGATTCTCTGAGGAGAGAGAGCAGTGGCACTTCATGACGCCCAAAAAAAATTGCGACCGAGTGAAAAGGCCTGCATTCTGCCTGAAAGCATCATTCAATTATAAAGGCTGCGCACAATGAAAGTATAAATAAACCTCAAAAAGTCCCACCCCGACATTACATTCCTCGACTGAATATTACATACTTTTAAATCCTATCAAAGCACGAAATCCTTTTTTTTCCATTATTATTGTATTTGTCTTATTACAGCTCAATAAAAAAGGAGAATACGATTTAAACACCTACTTAAGCAACTTTAAACGCTTTGGGTGGGGTGAAGAACGTAACATTGATGCAGAAGCTGCTAAACGATGCGAGTCAGGTATAACAAACGTTATTTTCCAGCTTGACAATATTTTAACATCTTTCTATGAATGAACACGAGTATTACAATTAATTTAGATGCAAGCCGTAAATCAAAACTATTGAACTTAGGCAGTTTAAACTTGAGCAAACTGAAACTACTTAGGCTTCAGTTTGGTTACTTCAAAAATTAATTACACGTAAATCAATCAATCTCATTAAAAACCTCAAACCACCAAAGATGAGAAGCATACTGTGGGAACAGAAGGTGGTGGGTACCACCTCCTGATTTCGTGAACCCCAGGAACATTTGCCTTCGGGCCATGATCTGCAGTAGCCTGTTTGGAAATACTTTTGGCAAAATGGGAAATTAAAGATGCTTCCGACACACAGTGTGCATGCGGTGCTCCTGACCAGAAGATGTCGCATTCGCTGGAGTGTCCGAAGTGTCCCAACGCCTGCACTTTAGAGTACCTAAAATATGCCATAGAAGCCGTAATTAAAGTGGCCACACACTGGGCCCAAGAAATTTAAACAAGTCGTACTGTCACGAGCACCAATATACATTTATACACTTTCCTAAATTTAAAAGCAATTTTCGCGAGAAATAGCGATTGTAACTTGGAGATAGGGTCTTTTTCATAAAAATATGAGTTCCAGAATACTATGTTCGTAACAAATGAAATTTGAATCAGAACAGTAGGAGAAAAACACTTTTAAAGTTGTTAAGTGTTTACATGTGTGTTGTTAAGTGTGCTCGTGACTGTACCATCGAAACGAAAGATGATTCAAAACCTTATTTTTACTATGGTAGGTATGATTTTATTTGCGTATAGTTATATTGGATAACTAATCACATCAGCAGATTTTAAGAAACCTGATGATTATGCTCTCTCTGTTCTTAAAAACTCGATTTTCTGAATTATTTTTCTTTTATTAATTTCAGTTATAAACGAAACCTCGAGCGACGGAGAAAATGAATGCGAGAGGGCCGCGGTTTTGGCTGCTTGCTTCATAAAATACACGCCCTAGTTCACCGGAGATAATATAAATAGTAGGACTTAAGAACAAGAATAAATAATTAAATTAAATACCTTTATTTTTGGAAATTAAGAACATAAAAGTACATTATATTTATACAATACATTATATATAAAGGGTGTAAATAGACCCTTAACATATCCGAAAGGCATTTGTTCTCCTCGTCTTTGAGATCATTTTTTTGTTCTAGACCATACTTGGGAACCTTCTAGTTACGGAGATATTGGGGGTCAAAGTTCCAACTTTTTCACAAGTTTTTTTAAATACATGTTTTAATGTAAAATTTTTGCTTTACACATCTCCACGACCCCCATACTATTCAATCCATCCATCAGCACAATGCTTTGAGTGTTTTCCTTCGAGTCCTACCGCATCACGTGATTTTTCACCCCAAAAAAAAAGTCGATTCCCAGCAATAATTTTTGCGTAAAGTTACTTAGTTTGATGTACAGAATGCTTGGTTGACGGATATTTGAAGGGTCTGTATACACCCTGTATAAATTAATACCTTAAATTTCATGTTCTGAAATTTTCTTGAAACCTCCATTGTTTTTCGAGGCAGTTTTCTCGAAATAAATATACTACACTTGTCGTACAAATTACAGGAACGACTTTAATGTCTCATTAGCTTTCTAAAATCATACCATAGTGCCCACTTTTAGCAAGTGCATGACCAGACAAGCCAGTATTTTAATAAAACTGCTTTATTCTTTTTCAATCTGGTGTATTTTAACCTATCATATTCGACAATCAAAGCAGTAATTTTCTTCTGTTTGAACGTCGTAGTTGAAACACAATATTAGAACCGGCACTTTGAGTATTTGTATGCTCTGGTTGCAATAGGAAATTACAAAAACTAAACTGGCGTGCATAAAAATTAACCCGCCCTTGATAAATAATTTAATTTATGAACACCGATGTTTTATTTAGCGTATGAGTACAATGCGCCGAGCATTCAATTAAACAGCCAATATTTATTTTATTTTATTTTATTTATTTGGTCTACCAACAATAATTGTTTACACTAATCTACAAACAAAAATAAAACATGCGTTAAAACTCTACACAGTGCAATAATTACTTAAAGGTAAACACCACATGAACAAAAACCTACTTATTGTACAAGTAGACTTAGTAAAATAATTAAGCTCTATATATATATAGTAACATGCAAAACATTAAAAGCATAATTTCTTTGAAAAGTAACGTATCACATAGTAGCAACAAGAAAATCTGCAACAAGGCATGTGCATCGAGCATCGATCAAACGTAGGGTTCTATAAAGACGGAACCCTAGTAGATTCGTCTTAACCGTCTGTCTGCCTGCCTTTCTGTCCATCTGTATGACACAAACGTTTTACTCCGAGACTGTTGGCACCAAACAGTTGAAATTTAGAGTGCAGGTGTCTTCTAAAAAAGTGATGTGTAATTACGCAAAAAAGAATAGAGGTGGCCCTCCATAATGTAACTGCAGAATAGTTAAAGGAAATCGTTACACTCGCTGCTATCTGTCAGATTACGTCATATCAGTCTGAAAGAGCGAGCTAGATTAATTAAGGACTCTTTAGTTAGAATCTATTTCACATTGACCCTTGTAGGACCCCCTCGGTCCTACAAGGGTTGGTCCTGGGACCAGTGCTACACCCAATCTCCTATAATTTCTACCTACGCAGATGATATTGCTTCTCTTGCTAATGATGCCCACACTAACATTCAGAAACTGCAAATAAACAACTTCTATGTTAAGACAGTTGTCCCACCGTCGCCGGCGAGGAAGCGACTAACTATCGGCTATTTTCTCGTACAACAGATTTACATTTCGTTTAAACAAAAGAGATGCATATAATAAAAGTTGATCGCTGACTGTCCACACTACCGGCGAGGAATCGCTCCACTAGTTTGTCGCTGAGCGACAAAAGCTACCAAAGATAATACTCGCTCAGCGATTCTCGCTTGGCGGTCAGAACTCACGCCGAGGGACCAACCAGCAGTCATTTATACCTTGAGTGCGGATCTGAGTGCACATATTATGAATTCAGAACAATTACTAGAACTATCATTGTCTTCTAGTTCAGACTACGACGATGATGTATTTTATAATAGCATTTGTGTAGTGGCAGTGGGAAGAAAAAAGGGATATTGTCTCACACACTCAATAAAAAACTCATCCATAGTTAACTGAAAGAAAGAAAGAAAAAGTATTTATTAACTGAAACAATATACACCCCTCTATTTCGCCGGGACGGGAAAATGTGCGTAGCGCGTGCAGTGTTGCGCAGGAGCAGCCGCCCCAAGCGTATTGCAAGGAACCGCTCGTCGCACTCGCACAGTCGCTTACAGCCCCGGCGACAAAACTACACACTCGCTTCTCGCTGTTCGCCAACTCGTTTCTAGTTTCTAGCTCTACTCGCTTGTCGCTCATCGTAGGCGGTGGGACAAGTGCTTAAAAGAATTCCTGCCTGCTTGTGTGAATTGGATTGGGTGGAAAGTGTTCTCATATGAAAAGCCATTAAATCTGTAATCTGCCTAGGCTTTTCCCAACTTTATTGGTGTCGGCTTCCAGTCTTACGGGATGCAGCTGAAAACATAACTTTAAATCCCTCTCAAAGTTTTGTCACGATTCACCCCTGCGTTTCTGTTCACCCCGTTTTACCCGGTATTTTACATAGAGCGACTGCCTGCCTGACCTCCACACCTCACTTAGTACTGGGTAATAATATGTAAAATACCCCTTAATAAGACTGGCTGTCAAACTTTCGGGCCACTGACTTCCTGTAACGACTGTCAAAGATCTACAAATGACCGTCGGGACCAACGGCTTAACGTGCTTTCCGAGGCACGGAGGAAACTTGGCATGTAATGGCCACCCATCCATGGAGCAACCTAGGCAAGCGCGGCTTAACCTGAAGATCGACCCAAGTGGCTGTTATTATTAGCCACGAGCTCCTGTAATTACCACTACTACTGATACATTCTAAATGCATTCTAGACAATGAGTCTCCCAGAGAGAGTCTGAGTCCTATAAAATGAATGTTTCCATGTAATAGTCGAAAATATAAATTATGTCAGACGCTCTTGTCATATATAATGTGTGTGATGATGTGATCGTGTGGTATAGTAAATTATGTTGTATTAGTAAAATGTTGATTGGGTAAGTACGCAAAATGCAGCAAAACGAACATTGTGTATCGCTAAGTGACATATTATGATAATTCCAATCCAAATCGGTATATTTCAGTTTGTATATAAGGCGTGTGTTCCAGGCATTGATGCTCCAAATCTGAAAAGTGCAATATGTCTAAGTATACTTGTTTTGTGGTTTGGGTCGTAAGCTTAAGCTGCGTTTGTGTAAGTATCGATTATTCTTATTTTTAGCAATATTATTTTCATAGCGATATTATTTTTAGGATGAATCCGTTGTTGCTCTATCTGTTCACATCTATGATTTAAAAGAGTGTCAGTGGAGTTTATTACCCTTTCTTCTCCATAGAGTTGATACGTTTTGGACCTTTTCACTGACTGACCGACGCCTTGACAATTCAAAAGCGCCTACACATGGCTTAATTGAAAAAAAAAATATTATTTTATTTTCGTTGTATTTATTGTTTTTCTATCATGCGTGAAGGCTGGTGAAGATGTGAAATCTGCTAGTGACTTTGAGGCCCTGAGAGAAAGCTGCCTAAAGGAGTCCGGAACCACAGAAACCGAGTTTATGGAAGCCGCGAAGACAGGCGACGTGTCGAAGATAAATCCATGTTATTTTGGCTGCTACTTCAAGAAAATTGGAATTGTATGTATAAAACCTTCTACTAAGGGTTGCCTAGTATTTCTAATTGGTTGTACAAGGCGGCCGTCCACTTTTGGAGTGGCGCTTGGAAACAGTATCGAGTTGATCAACCATGCAATTAAATCTTTAATTTTACAACTATTATAACTGTTATTGTCACATCCGGATTAAGTAAGGGAAAAAAGAGGAGGGTTGAGCAATTGAACATTGATTAGTCTTTTAAGTATATGAAGAACAGGGTGTAAAGTTCTTCATTCGCCATAGAAAAGGGAGGAGCCTCCGACCAGACGGGTGCTGTCTGGTGGGCTACTGCCCGATAGTTGTTGTCGGGTTTTTCTTGTCGTCTTAAGTCGTAGATAACTTTAATAGCGCGATTTAGAATTTTGGTGTTAGTTCTTCATTTATGTCATCGATAGTGCTGTAGTTCTATTTGTGCTATGTTATTGTAGTACCGTTATCGTATTATGCCTTCTCTATGAGTAGTGGTCTATGGATATTCTTTTACTTGCAATAGGACAATAATAACCCTGTAATATAAAGTGGAAAAAAGTTTTTTTTTAATCCTAACAGAATCATTATCGAAGAAATGGGTATACGTGTCCTACTCCATAATTATTGTTGTATTTTTTTACAGCTGAATGACAAAGGTCAATACGATCCGAGCATCTACCTGAAGGACTTAAAAGAGATGATAAAGGATAATGATTCTTTTTACGCCCAACTGAAAGAAGTAGCAGAGAAATGCGGATCTGGTAAAAAAATCTCTTAGATATTATCTTGTGGCGTTATGCCCGTTTACTAAGGCTAGCATTTCAGTTTATCCTGATGAATTAGTATTCGATCCAAACCTGAATGATCTCAAGAGCTACTGCTGAGTAGGAGGTCCTTGTTTCAATTTCGATTAAATTTTTCCATCTGGTATTTATCAGTGGACTGTCATTGAGAAATTTCAAATGGTAAAAGGTTCGCTGTCTGCATTTGTGACGTGTTCGGTTGACACTCGCTGGTGGGAGTCCTTCTGCTTGGTATAATTATTTTATATTTTGATATACTCGTAGTAGTCAAAAATAAAAATTGTAATTCTAACGGCCCGTGGTGTCCCAGTGCTGGGCAAAAGTCTCCTTTCATTCTTTCCACATCAAGTGCTTTATTTTAATTACAGTAAAAGATGAAGCCGTAAGTGACGGTGAAGCCGGATGCGAGATGGGTGCGTTGGTGGCCGCTTGCTTTTATAAAGAAGAAAGACAGCTATTCCGTACGTATCCTTTATTTGCATAAAATGTGGTTTAAAGGGTGTAAGTAGACCCTTAACACATTCGAAAGGCACTTGTTCTCCTTGTCTTTGCGATATTTTTTTTGTTCTAGACCATACTTGGGCACCTTCTAGTTACGGAGATATTGGGGGTTAAAGTTCCAAGTTTTTCACAAGTTTTTTTTAAATACATGTTTTTAATGTAAGATTTTTACTTAACACACCTCCACGACCCCCGTACTACTCAATCCATCCATCAGCACAATGCCTTGAGTGCTTTCCATCGAGTCCTACCGTAAAACGTGATTTTTCACCCCAAAAAAAAAGTCGATTCCCAGCAATATTTTTTGCGTAAAGTTACTTAGACCTTGATGTACAGAATGCTTGGTTGACGGCTATGTGAAGGGTCTGTTTACACCTTGTATAAAGAATGTTACAAATGGACGTACAACAGGACGTGAAAATAATGCACGTTAAATTAACTTTTTGGTTTAACCCTAGAGAGTGCGATTTTAAGATTGACGTGCACCTTTGTCTCATGAGGCTAAGTGAAAACTACCGAAGTACACATACCATGGATGTTTAACCCTTTACCCTGCTTTGGTTCCACGTCCATACATTTACTAATGTAATGGCGCCGGTTCTCACTACTGAAAAACACCATTAGTGTAGTGATGCAATACTTTTTGATTTTTCCATGACCGTTTTCTCTGGTAGAATGTGGTTTTGTCTTGGCCCTTAGGTCTATGTATTTTAACATTATTGTGAGATTTTTATAAGAAGATAACACCACACCCCCACAAAAAGTAAACATTAATAATAATATGCGATCCATTTCTCGGAAACGAATTCAACTGAGTCTTCATTTTTCAGATGCCCCCCAGAACCCACAGAAGTGAAGTCCATACACAGAGATACGAGATACACATCTAAACCTTCACAGATATTTCATTTTGATAAACTTATTCAAATAAATAAATCACAACTACATTTTGAGTTTTATTCTCTCAAGTATTGTCGCCAGAATTAATCAGTAACACATAAATCGCTGTATTTTAGAGTCAAACTCATCATCTATCATCTGCCTAGCCTTTTCCCAACTATGTTGGGGTCGGCTTCCAGTTTAACCGGATACAGCTGAATACCGGTATTTTACATAGAGCGACTGCCTATCTGACCTCCACAACCCAGTTAGTAGGTACTGGGTTACCTGTCTTACCCCTTGGTAAGACTGGTTGTCAGACTTTTGGGCCACTGACTACCTAACGACTGTCAAAGATCTATAAATGACAGCCGGGACCAACGTGCTTTCCGAGGCACGGAGGAAACTCGGTATGAAATGGGCGGTCACCCATCCACAGACCAACCTAGGCAAGCACGGCTTAACCTAAAAATCGACTCGAGCGGCTGTTATTATTTAGCCACGAGCTTCTCCTTTATGTACTTTACTTTATTTTAGAGTCAAACTAACAAACAGTTTACGGAGCCCGACATGACAGGGCAGGCCATATGTCAAATGGAAGACGATCACTGGGCAAAAATGTCATCAGAACGGTTGGCAAAAACCAAAAGGCATGCCGTAGAAGACTCAGGCGAAGATGCCGAGACAACTTTCACTCCTTTATGATAGATTGGACCACAAAAGCCAACGCCCGTGAGAAATGGAAGGATAAGGTAGAAGGAAGTCTTTGCCCAGACGTGGGACGGTATGTGCTGATATAATATAATAACAATCGTCAGCTACTTATTACTTACATGTTGCTAGATGCTGCTAAAGTGCAGGTCTGCCGCTTAAGCGATACCATTGACGAGGAATTGCTTTGAGACGGTCAGAAAGAACTCGATAGAAATAAAGTCCATGCAATATAAGCGAATAGTCCGACGCGTTGTCTTCCAAACCTAAACGAGCACCACAGTCTTCTCCATCAAACGTTGCAGTCATGTCACACCTCGATTACTTTATTCGCTGCCGTTTGCATGTGTTATCTGCATGTTGTTTAAGTTAGATGTAATTCTGGATATAAACGATTTAATTATTATGTATACTTACGCGTACAGAAACCAATATCTGTTTAAGGGGCCTAGCATAAAATTCACTCGCTAGAGTTTAGGCAAATTCGTTGCAATGCTATGTTTGTGTGCGCTGTTCATGCAGATATACACGCACACACGTTTAAAGATCGAGCGTAGTGATCGCAACAATTTTGATCCTTTAGACGATATTATTGAGTTACATAATTATAAAATCAATACGGCTTAATACGGCTTTTGTTCTTTTTAGGGAACAAACGTTTAAATAATAGTCCTTGACTTTTAGATTTGACTTGGGTTTAATAATTTGTACGTTTTAAGGTAAAGAACATTTGCAATTATATCAATTAGGCAGCACCACGTGTGCTGTGCTGGGTAGTTAGATTGAGCATTGTTAAGATGGCGGTCGAGCGATTGGCCGCGTCAACTGACTGGGAATTAGATCTATATTATGCTTTCTGTCATTTCAAAATATAAATGTCTACATTATTATTTCAAAACTCGAGTGTTATAGCATTTCAAATAGGGACCTCCTATTGTCATCCGTAGAAAGCGTTTTTTTTATGTAAATTACAGTCTACTTAAAATAACCTGAACTATTATGAGCTATATAAGCAGCGGCTACCTAGATAGTGCTTAATGGATAGGTATGGCAAAAGAAGATATGCTGCGCCGACACCCAATAAAGTGGGATAAGATTTTTAAGCGAAACAATATAAATCCAAATTGTGTTGTCATGTTGTCATTGGCGCCGAACAACCAAACTACTTAAATGTAGTGTCACTAGTGTGATTTTTTGCTGATAATGAAGTCATTTGATAGAACATCGCAGTAAGTATATTTATTTTCCGGTAGCAATTTTCGGTCAAAAATTAATTGAATAGAAGTTTCCAAAAATGTTTACAAAATTTTAAATGGATGCTTATGGTAATTTCAGCAAATTGAGCATTGTGTGTAGAGTCCGTAGTTGTCCTTATTATCATAATTATATCGCGTCTATTTATGTACTTTACTTTATATAAAAAGACATCAAGTTGATAATCTGTGCAAATACACCTGGAACTTCAGTGGATCAGGAGTGCCAAACTGAAAATCACCTTGATTAAATTTACTTGTCTTGTATTTTGTGTGGTGGTTGTATGCTTAAGAAGCACTTGTGTAAGTATCATTTTCGCATTCAATCTCGCCCGTGCCGGGTGACGGCGTGGTGAAGGGTTAAGCAGAGGTGTTCTTATAGTACATCCACATTTCACCAGTTATGATTCTTAGTAATTCCATTGTTATTTTATCCATTTTTAATGCTTTATTTTTTATTAATCTCCTCGTTTTCTCCGACTCATTTGTCTTTCTTATGTGTAAAGGTAGCTGAAGCACAGAATGCTCATTTTGAAGAAGGCTTTGTAAGCTTAATACAAGAGTGCTTCAAGGACTTTGGAACTACAAGAGCAGAAATGGTGGCTGCTACAGCGGCAGGTGATTTGTCAGGTATAGATCCTTGTTTCTGGGGCTGCTACTTCAAGAAACTTGGAATTGTAAGTATTTGAACTGCTAGTTAACTACTGCTCTTAACCCTTCTGGTTTTTTTTTGTTAGCCTGTTTGAGTATCCCATTGCTGGGAAAATGCCTCCCCTTTCTCCTTCCAAACCTCTCTGTCCTGTGCGATATCTGGCCATGTTCGCCCCGCAAACAAGATCAGATCATCACACTACCTTCGCGGCGGTCTACCTCGACGGCGATTTCCTCCGACAGGCGTCCAGTGGGTGACGATCGTTACCCTTCTCTCAGGGCGCATTCGTGCTACGTGGCCACTCCCACTTCAGCTTGGATGTTTTTTCTCCAACATCTGCAACTTGAGTAATGGAGCGCAGGGTAGCGTTTTGTAACTTGATTATAAATTGAGTAATGGAGGGCAGGCTTTTATAACTTTCATAATTTTCATACACTTTTTATAACTGTCTCAAGTAAATAAAAATTTTTACGTGCAAATAAAGATGATAACTTTATTATTATTGTGTATGTTCGTCAGACTGACATTAATATGTTTATTGTTATTTCTGAAAATAAAATAATTTTCTTTTGTTCAACACAGGTTAATGACAAAGGTCAGTACGATCTGAATACCGGTCTGGCCACCTATAGAAAGTATGTTAAAGATGATGAAGCATTCACCAGAATAGAAACTGTAGCTACACAATGCGAATCAGGTATACAACTTTTTTCTCTAGACTATTCGTGTTATCTATGGTGAAGATTTATTTTTTAAGCAGGCTTGGGGTTTCAGTCTGCCAATCACAATCGCTTACTTTCTATAATGTTCAGAGATCAGACACTGGAACAGGCTTTCAAAACTCAGCAACCAACTTCTGAAACCGAATATTCTCCGTACATAATGTTGTGTAATTGATGTTTTACACAAATAATCCAATTGCTATACATCTGTATTTATCAAAAACCTGGTTGGTTGTGTTTAAAAGATTTTTTTTTTTTCGTTTACTCTGCAGTAAAAGACATAGCTGTCAAGGATGGGGAAGCTGGATGCGAGAGGGGCGCGCTAGTGGCCAATTGCTTCATGGAAAAGACGCGGGCATATAAGCCGAAGTAAACTACATAGCAGGTCTTAAAAATATGTGTAGGTTGAATCATCTCTTTTTTTTCTCTGCAGGTAATCCTATAACGACGCCTTTACTTACCCCACCTATTAGTAAAATAGAATTACAAACAGTTAACATTTTCAGGCGATGGATAGTTTCAATGGGTAGAAACAATGTCGTGTTGTTATTTTGGTTTGTGAAACATTTTATATTAAGAAAATCTTTTTTTTCAGGATTATGGAACAATTGAAATACAGCGCAGCGATAAGAGAACAGCGGAATTTATTTTAAGGTTACTTAAATATTAAATTTATAATATTAAAATTGACAAATATTTGGAGTTTTATTACCTTAAGTAATGCCAGCTTCTTATGATAATATTTTATAGGCTTCCTTCCGATCATTTATGTCCCAGATCCATTTACATGAAAACACCGTAGAACAATTATCAATCTGAACAACCATGGAGTCAGTTAAAGTTATCTATATCATAAATACCCTATTAAAATTGCCAGAAAATGCGCACTTTCAGCATACCAAAAACAAGCTCTCTCATCACTTTCTAATATAATAGCAGGAAAGAAGAAGTGAAAAAGAAATTTCCAAACTCACTTTAAAAAACCACCATCACCACCTTTTTAAAACCTATATACCTGCACCATATAGTTCCCTGGCTTATCTGAATTTGAATAGGCTTTCGATCATGTTGAGCACAATTTTTTTCTTCTTATTCTTAGCAACGTACATAGTCCAGTCAAATAAGACTTAGAAGGTTACAAAAATTTCCATAGAGCTAAAAATTGGTATGAATGTTCAGAAGACTATTATAAATGAATTATTGTGAAAAGTCCCCATCAATCCCCCTTGTGCAAAAAAATTTATTGATGGCGAAAGTTCGCAAAAATAGGTTTTTCGCGTTTTTCAGCTAAACGGTGAGTTTTACAGCAAAAATAGTACTAACAAAAATTGTAGATCATCCAATTCGCTACAAAAAATGTATTAACACTTTTTTTCATAAGTATTGCCATTTCCGTGATATAGCGGTTGAAAGAATTGAAAAAAAAATTTTATTCGTAATATGCACACGTTTCCACACCACCTATGAGGTAGTGTGCTTGTCAGTTTTTTTTAACGTTTCTTTTGAAAAATTCATAATATTACTTGTTAAATGTTCAATAAAACCATTCCAACGGGGAATTGATAGATTTCTCCATTTGCCATAGAACCATATCACGTCGACTTTTTTGAGTAAAGATACTCTTACTCCACTTCCATAATCAAAATCTCGGACATTTATTTTACTGTAATCTACTACACCATTATTTTCATACACCTGTATTGGCACATGAGCTTTTGCCGCGAAATCTTTAGCTGATGGGAGTACTTTTATTCGTTGTATAGGTTCTTCTAGTACAACTGAAGTTTTTGGATTAACAAGTTGAATAATACCCATAATGTGAAGCGTGTTATGACCGTCTAGCGTATTTACATTTATATCAGCATTATCTGCTACATATTGAATAAATGTGCCAGTTTCAGGTGATAAGATATGAGGTGGACGATGAAAAACTGCTGCTGCCTCGTACATCATCGTATCATTATAAGATGCGCACAAACCAAAAGATGAAAAAAATTGGATAAGCCGTTTCAATCCAAATCGCCGATGAAAAAAAACGGAGAGACCCAATTGTAATTTGGACTTGAAAGACCTAGGCCGAACAACACTCATAATACTATGGCTAATATGCATACTAATTGTAAATGTTCTAAATTGAAGCGTTTATTTTTTTAAATAACCTTATCCAAGAAATAAGTCAGTGACTTTGGAATGTCTGTATCAATATCTTCAAACATACGACCTGGTGGAGGATAATGAAACTGTGGAAAGAAAGAAAAAAAAAAGCGCCAAGCACACTATCACATAGGTGGTGTGGAAACGTGTGCATAATACGAATAAAATATTTTTTTCAATTCTTTCAACCGCTATATCACGGAAATGGCAATACTTATAAAAAAAAGTGTTAATACATTTTTTGTAGAAAATCGGATGATCTACAATTTTTATCAGAATTATTTTTGCTGTAAAACTCACCTTTTAGCTGAAAAACGCGAAAAACCTATTTTTGCGAACTTTCACCATCAATAAAATTTTTTGCACAAGGGGGATTGATGGGGACTTTTCACAATTCATTTAGGGGACTATATTTCTTGTCACCAAAATTTATATTTGTCATCAAGTTGTATCATCTAATGAATAGATCTATCGCCACGAAATATTTTCGTTCTCAAATAAACAAAAAGTGTTCCCAGGTATGAATTATCAAATTAATGTTAATATATTATGTGTACAATAAGAGATGGATTACCAATAAAATTGTAGTGCATTAGATGAATATAAACTTCGTTGTTATAATAGTAGTTTCATTACTTAAATAATAGCTTTGTGCTCAGAATGGTAGATCTGTCACCAAATAAATCGATTATCGCAAATCTCGGGACTTGGGGCACCCCGACTTTAGGTTAGGTTAGGTTACTTTAAACCCTGCAAACAGAAATAGGAGCCCCGTGCGAAAATGTGGCCGTAAAATAATACAGTTTATCTCTTGTTTAGAATCCTACGAAAGTTTATAAATTTCCTAGAAAATTTATTAGTTTGCTTAAATATCTATTAGGACAAACCTATTATAATACATACAAAAACATTTATTTGGTACTGGATCCTATATCTCCATGATTTTAGGTGATTTATTGTGGAATTGATTTTATATTGTTTGGGGACTAAATTTTGGTGACAAATCTGCTATTTTGCGGGCAAACCCTATTATTTAAGAAACACAAAACTAATTAAATTGGCGATAGCTTAAATGATACCCATTCAGTTATAATAGTCTTCTAAACATTCGTACCATTTTTTAGCTCCATGGGAATTTTTGTAACCTTACTTCTATTTTAAGGCCTAATTTGACTGGGCTAACATGTTTGATAGAGTGATTTAGATTGAACAAGGAATTCAAGATTTTTTTCCGCTCTACTTTGAGGCTGGAGTCCCCAAAGGTCGGTTTTAGGGACCAGTTCTATGGAATGCTTCAAAGTTCTATAATTAGGACCTATGAATGACAGCCAGTGACAAAATAGTAATACTATTTAAATAAAACTAAAAGCTGTATCTTAATAAGTACTATTTTACCCACAAAAAAAAAAAAAAAGTACTTGTAGGATATGTCAGGATTTAATCCGTAAGGCTCGTACGTCATGTGGGCAGACGATGGGTTTCGCGCTATGAAAACACACTGGGCGCGATACACTGTTTCTAGCAAAACTAACGAATTACTTGAGATTACAACTTAACACAATAACACGGGGCACAATGAATCGGGTACTGTTCCAAGACGTCTCAACTCCGCCGCGATCAGATATTGAAAGTCGCCCTCGCCTCTAGTTGAACATCAGGGCTCTGTAGAAACACGCTGTGGTGTGGGTAGACTGGTACGTAGGTCGCATCATGTCACCAGTACCCACTGGCGCGTTTGCCGATTCATTTTATGTCCCTAGTCTGTACTAACTACCAGGTCCAACATACTTAAATTACCGATATTTATTTGTCCGCAAGCCTGAAAGATACTGTTTATAAATTGAAGCAGTGATACTTTTTACGAAGTCTTACATGATTGTATAATCTACCCAAAGGTTTTGTATAATATCAGTGACAATTGAATTTAAAAAAATCGGTTGTCTGTAAAGTCGGTTTACTGACGATAGTTGAACGTGACAACGTCATAAGAAAATACTGATGGAATGGTTGCATTTTTCAAAAGAAAATTTTAATTTTATTTGTTTGATAGATATTTTGTATGGATATAGAGAAGGAGGTAAATCGAAATCACAATTGAATTGATCAAGTTACATTAATTTGTACGCATAAATACAATTATGTCAATTTTTTTTTTTTTACATTGTACATCGTTTTTACAAGTATGAATGTGCGTTGAGCAATTGTTTTATGGAACGCCTCATAGCGAGGTAACGCCGCATACGTCATGTTTTTTCGTGCGTGCAGCCGGCTCCATCGAATTATAAGACGTTGTCACGTCAAAAAGTAGTCAAGTTGGTGATCTTGGAAAAGCACGCGAAAATGTACAAGGCAACATGTTCTCTCCGACAGCCATTGCTTTTTGTTTCTCTGAATATCTAATTGATCTCTGAGGCCCTCAATGATTTTAAATTGTGTTCATGATTCATGAAACATTAGTGATGTGTGTGTGTGTGCATTTTTGTAGATAAATAAATAGGCAAATTGCTGAAAATAGAGCATTACGCGTAACTAAGTGGCCGGCTACATCCCGTCTCGTAACTTTCCCGATTCACCAACTAAACAAAATAAATTTCATATTATATTGAGTCTCGTTTCGCCAACGTACATTTAGAACTACTGTAAATTACCACAATTAATATTCTCCAAGCTCTTATTTATTTAACATACCTTTAATGCCCAACAAGGTAAGTACACAAAATCAAACCTTCCTACTTTGAGAAAAAAACACTGATATTAATAACTAAGTAAACTAATAGTTAGTTTACTATACTTAAAAAATAATTCATCAGTAAACAAATAGTTCCAATAATACTTAAAAAAATTACACTTACATGATTTAAAAAATAAGTTTGCATAAATTCAAGGAGGTATTTATTATTCTAACAGTTCCGTCTGTTCTCACAAGTTCTGTGTAGAACCTGCTTACGATACAAGTACCAGGGTTGCGTGAATTCAAGGAGTTATTACTATTATTGCAGATATTGGATATTCACTTAAAAATACGATTTTAGCTGCACCAGCATCTTCTTCATGATTCTGTTCTCCTAAAGTTTCTGTTCAAATTCTAAATTGCGTTCCTTCGTAAATAACCTCAGTGTGCCAGAGAGAGACAAAAAACAGCAACAACAACACGAAGTTTCCTTTTAACTTTGCAAGCTGACCGTACAAAAAACTGTTGTTTATAGTTGGCGAAACAGGACTCAATATGTATGAAGATTAAAATAATTACGAAAGGGCACTTTTTTCACTTGCTTTGCACGTGTTTTGTTAAGTTGGCGAAACGGAAAAGTCACAAAACTGCATGTAGCCAGTGATACATTATGGTAATAACATCGCATCCAATTGTATATTTTTCAGTTGTATCATCTAAAAGTATATAAAAGGTGTGAAATAGGCATTCAGAACATACGAAGCTGAAACGACACTCAAAAATACAACATGTCTCAGTTTGCTCGTTTTATTTTGGGTCTCGTGGCTGTTAGCATTTGCAGCGTTAATGTAAGTATCTATCGTGTTTACTCACTTTACTAGATCTATTAGAAAAAGGACTATACTTAACTTTCCTTCAATTTTATATTTTAAGGCTGAAGAAAGTAATGTATCTGATGCCGCTGAGGAATTCAGCATGGCAATAGACGAGTGTAATACTAAGTTTCAAGTCACAAAAGATGATTTTGAAGCCGTTGATAAGACAGGCGAAGTGTTGAAGATCAATGCCTGTTACTGGGGCTGCTACTTCACGAAAATTGGACTTGTGAGTTTTTTTTATTTCGTGATGTTAATTTTTTGCGCATTATGTCGACATTTTGGCTCTTATAGTAGCCCTCTTCTTTTTTTTTCAGATATGAAGTTTCGCTTTTCGCTTTTAAAGTTTAATAAAATCTAATAAATTAATTAACTTCACTTTAAATAACTATAATTATTTGCTTTTTACAGCTGAATGATAAAGGGCAATTTGATATGGACAACTTTATGACCACCACGAGGAAGTTCACAAAAGATGCTGACTTTATCGCTGAGCTAGTAAAAATGGGAAAAGGATGTGCATCTGGTATAAACCTAATTTATCTTGTTAATCTGGGATGAAAATTCACAAAAAATGTGGGTTTATAGAACCTAAAAAAAGATTCGACGAAAATTAGTCTGAATGAGATTTGATATTTAGCTGAGATATGGGACTTTTTCGTGAAACTGCAGCAGTCATTTGTTTTTTATTAACATACTAGCTGCTGTCGTGAAATTATTATAAAAATATTACTTCGTTTTCAATCAGATAACGTTACAGCTTTCAAGGGCTTGTGCAGAAAAAATTAAAGCACTAATTCTTATTCTAAAATAAAAGTAGCCTTAGCTACTCCTTATAACATCAGCTATCTGCCAGTAAAAATCCCGTCAAAATCGGTCCAGCCGTTTTGAACAATTTTAGCCGTTTGAATCGGATTTTATTAAAAATTTCAAGGGTTTTAATTTTTTTGCACGGAACCCTAATTATTTTAAAAAAAAAGTAGCTTTGTTAGACCTTATAACATCAGCTACTTGCCAGTCAAAGTCTAGTCAAAATCGGTTCAGCCGTTTCGGAGATTAACCGGAACAAACAGACAAAAATTGAAAAAAATGTGTTTTTGTTATTAGTGCCGTATTTATTCTCATACATATTATGCATTCAGTAAAGAGCTGTTGTTTTGATATTAACAACAGACACTTCAATTTTTGGTATGTGTATAGACTATGAAAAACATTGAGCCTATAAATGAGCCTTTAAAATATTGTTATCATATTGTTTGGTCCTACGGAACCCCTCGTGCGCGAGTCCGACTTGCACTTGGCTGGTTTTTGACAAGTGTAATAAAATTTTACATTATTTTATAAATTTCAGTAAAAGATATAGCTGTTACTGATGGCGAAGCTGGATGCGAGAGGGGCGCGCTGCTGGCAGCTTGCTTCTGGAAAAACACCGAGCTTGAGAGGGTTCAATAAAAAGACAAATATCTTTCCAATACTTAAATTATTTCAGTAATAAAATGATTCGCATTCACAGATTTTTTGAGTTTCATTCCCTAATGTGCTACCAAATGCCTACATACTATTTGAGCAGCACCTTATAACAATACAATATAGTATCCAGAATGAAATGAATGAACCTTCTTGGTAAAGCGCGTGGGAATGTACAGGAACATCTGCCTCCAGAGAGGCTCATAATTTCTGTCAATCTCGTAGTAATTTTTGATATCCTCATTGATTCAGACGCAAGTACTTTTTTAAATTGTGACCATGAGGCTTGATTTTGTTCAGTGCTGGTCTGCTGATTCTGTTAATAGCTTCTTGCCAGTCGTTTTATTCGTTCAGCCTTTGGGTTAGGTATACGCAGAAGGCAGAAATAGTTATAACTTAAAAAGCCTTTAGTCTTTTTAAGCAAATTATATTGATTTAATTATTTTGTTTTTTTTTTTTATTTTATTCATTATGTATAAGATTTCGAAATCAGTCGTTTTGTAACTTGGTTTTAGTCTCAAGTTAAGATCGTATATTTTGTTGATTAAAGATAGTTTACTAAAAGTTTTTATTTATTTTATAATTGGTTTATGATAAAACTATTTAGCCATAATTAAAACCACATCAATGTTTTTCTAATAATTGTCTAGAAAATGTATGAATGTAAAACAGAAAAATTTCCTCCTGCAATGTGATAAATATATTATTTTGTGAGTAAATGTACTAAATTAAGTTGATATTGTCTTTTTATATTATTTTTAACCTTAAATGCACAAAAAACTAGCGACATTGAAGGTTTAAGTATTTATAACCGCCTTTCTTCGGCCGCTGAACCACCGTGCACCGCTACAAACTTAAACATTACTTTTGAACCAAAACGCGCGGTCCGTAGAGGCGCCTTTTAATTAGATTTCGCCATAAGCAATCGGTAAAAATTTACAGGGGCTGGAATAAAGTAAGAGTCCCGGCCCTTGCCCCTAGGTCTTAATAGGCACATTATACACAAGTTTGCATAAATCGAGCACGTAGGTAGATATTTTGATCTCAAATTCGAGCTGTTTGAGGCAGGGTATTAACATTTTCGATATCGCTTCGCTCGCTCATGCAGTCAACCAAGGCTGAAACCTTCGGTCTTTATCTTGTTTAGTTAAGTCGACCAAGTAATTCTTATTTCGTAATGAAGGGTTGCATGAAACAAAAAAACATTCGATGTGGCTTTAAGCTCGCTTCGCTCGCTCGCACACAGGGTTTCGCAGCACCAAACAATATAATAAAAATATTTTGAAGGCTCGTTCATATTACTCAATTACATTCAACAGCAAACGTAATTTGTTTTTCAAAGTATGTTAATGAAAAACAAAGTTACTGCTGTTTGATGAAAAACTCCCCTAATCTCAAAAACTAAACATCAAATCTTATTCAAACCAATTTTCATTACAAGTTTTTTTTACGTTCTACAATCCTACATTTTTTTCAGAATTTTCCTCCTTTTACTCTAGAAATAAGAAGGAGACACACATTTTAGCACTTTGGAAGGTATTTTTCAAAAGATTGACTTGGAGAAAATATGGTTTTGGGAACCTCAATGTCATTTTTAATATAAAGGGTGTAAATAGACCCATAACATAACCGAAAGGCACTTGTTCTCCCCGTCTTTGCGATCATTTTTTTGTTCTAGAGCATACCTGGGAACCTTTTAGTTACGGAGAAATTGGGGGTTAAAGTTCCAACTTTTTCACAAGTTTTTTTTTTAAATACATGTTTTTAATGTAAGATTTTTACTCCATCCATCAGCACAATGCTTTGAGTGCTTGCAAAAAAAGTCGATTCCCAGCAATAATTTTTGCGTAAAGATACTTAGTTTGATGTACAGAATGCTTGGTTGATGGCTATGTGTAGGGTCTGTTTACACCCTGTATTATATACGTATAGGTTTGATGAAGTTTTTTTCTAGTTTTAGATCCATGTATGGGGAGCCCCCTTAATCTTTTTTTATTTTTGAAAATCGTAAAGCGCATCACAGAATACATCTACCTACAAAGTTTCAACTGTGTAGTCCTGTAGTCCTATTTACATTGAGTTAAGAAAAAAACTGTTTTTGGATCATCTATATCATTCTTCAAGAGCTATCATCCTACACTAGGTATTCATAAAGAAGGCCACAATTTTTTTTTCATTATATCCTCACTTTCATGTAGCGGTCCAATAGAAGACAACTACTCTCCAAATTACAAATGAGTGTCAAAAGAGTAAAACTTAACATAGTGGTGTTCCGTGATTTTTTTTCACCCCCATGGGACCAAAGGCATGCGTAAGGCGATATGTATTTGTATACGTATGTAAATAGTTTTAACCACTTACACAGTAGGTATAATTATTTTCCGAATACAAGGTTTTTCAAAAATGACAGTATTTACAAAATGTGTGCAAATTGAGCAATTTATTTAGCGAGAATATTATTATAATAATGTCACGTCCAATTACTTCAGTTTTGGGTATTTAGATTGGCATATAAATAGACTTGAAGTTGGTATTAAGAGCACACACAGTTGAAGCTTCAAAGGATTAGGAGTGTGAAACTAAAGAGTACAATATGTCTAAGTTTACTTGTCTTGTTCTGTGTGCTGTGGCTCTGACCTTTAGCAGCGTTTTTGTAAGTATCTAAGCTAAGTGTTTATGCAGGTACCGAATGAGTCTTTATTTTAATTAGTATTCTATAATATTTTTTCTCATGTTAAAAGGCTGATGACGCTTGCCGTGCAGATTTCAAGCCCTTCGAACAAGAGTGCTTAAAGGAACTAGGATTCTCAAATGATGATTTGGAGGCCGCTATGAATAAAAAAGACGTGGCGTTGATAGATGCTTGCTTCTATGGATGTCTGTTCAAGAAAATTGGTCTTGTAAGTATTTCCACCCATTTACTGCTGATCTGTTCAAAAAAATATTATTATTTTGACTAAATATCTTTAATTTCTAAAAATAATTGTGTTTTCTTTAAACAGCTCAATGACAAAGGCCAATACGATCTGGACGCAGGCCTGGTTGGTCTTAGAAAGATGTCTACGGATGATACGAGATACGCCAAATTGAAAAACTCAGCAGAAGAATGCAAGACAGGTAAGAGTTATTGTTTGTTTAGACTGGACTCAAAATGTATTATTTTGAGTCTTGTGTCAGGTTTTCGACCAACTGTTCTGAAAACAGAAAAAGGTTTTGTTAAAAGTAACCAACTAAACAGACTACGGTTACTAAGCTTTGAATATCTAGAATAAAGTGAATGATTTTTTTGATTATTGTAATTTTGGTAAACTAATTAAGGACAGGTTATATTTAGCAGTAGATAAACTTCCAACCTTTTTAAAACTGGGTGGAGGTGACGTACCATTAGCTCTTATTTTGATGAATCAATGTTTTAATCTTACTCCACTGTGATAGAGACGGAGCTAGGCGTCCTGTATAGGTCTATCTCTCTTCCACGTCAAAGTAACATTAAAGTAATACCGCAAGGTTGTGGTACGAGAACTGATCTATTGTTATTGAACTAAAACGTCCATACAAGTGAAAATTTTATCATTTTATTCTTTTGTCAATTTGCAGTTCAAGATAAAGCTGTGAGCGACGGAGAAGCTGGATGTGAAAGGGGAGCGCTGATCGCTGTTTGTTTCCTCGAAAAAGCACACTAAAAATATGTAGTTTGAGTCAAGTTTGATCTAGTTGATTCTGTCTGCAGCGGTTTTGAATCCAAAAATATATCCTGTTTTATTGTTAGCACAAAATATGTAACTTTTGAACCATGTTAAACAATTGAAAGATTTTCTATATGGAAACTCTTTCATATTTCTACCGTATCTTATTTTTTATTTTTATTTCATGTTCTCTTGTTTTGCAGCGCAGCGAAATGCCTGGAATTTGTTTTATGTAAACTACTGAATAAATGCATTCAATAATTATTATAATTAAACTAATTGATTCATGCATTCTTTTTTTATTTAATTTCGCAATGTGAGTATCCCTCAGTTATCTTAATATATGAAATCACGTGTCACTATGTTGGTTGGCTTCGAATCACGCTTCCATTCTTCGAAGCCACCCACCCGATTTCAATGAAATTTTGTGAATGTGAATGGTTGGTTCCAGATTGAAAGATAGGATAGTTTTGGACCCGATGGGTGGCGCCGTGCGAAGCAGAGGCGGTTCGCTACTTTATTATAAGTTTTGTACCATAACGATGTACATAAATCTTACCATTCTGTCATATTTTATGTTATCAGTAGTATTATTACCTAAACTAGTTTTGTTGGTCGCGGGACTCATAGAATTACCGTGACCCTGGAACATAAAGGGCTATTGAAGGACACCGTGGATTTTAGTCAGTACAAGTCTGACAGTCCCTCCCGCTCTGCCCTGGGTGGGAGGACTCATTTGATGATTTTATCAAGTTAAAAAAAAAAAAAAAACTAGTTTTGTTTGAGCAGTTATGAAAATCTAGTTTTTTGGCGAAAATGGTAAATCCTGCAAGTCCTATTCAATTGTCTAGTTAACTATTTTGGAGATACTTTCCTTGTCGATGTTCCACACATTCGCACGAAGCGCTTTGCTACATCGTTTATTATGCGCACAGCCAAGGAGTGGAATTCTCTGCCTGCGTCGGTGTTCCCAAGTTCATATGACCCCAATCTATTTAAGTCGCGAGTTAATAGGCTTCTTTTGGGTTGGCTCGTTCCATCGTCGACCTCATCACTGTCCTCAGAACTAGATTGAGGTCAAGAGTAGGCCCATTTAATGTATAAAAAAACCTTGCAATTCTCTGACTCGGACTCTCGGACTCTCTGATGATTTTGAGGCTATGCTTGAGAAACTGTGAGCATTAAACACTTCCCTAAAATAAGAGATACGTAACAATGTAGAATACCATTAAATGCCAATGTTTAATTTTGAATATAAAGAGCACAATATTATTGTGTATTTATTAGTGAATACCGCTGTTACATGCGCATACGCGTTAAATAGGAAAACCGTTTAAATAATTATGGTTTTATTACATTGAAATTATGCAGACGGTATGACAGCTGTGACAGAGAATTACTTGAAAAGTGATAGAGGGAGATCCCGTGACCTCTCTCTCTGAGTCTACATAATTTTTGTAAAAGCTGAAACATTTTCTGTGGACGTACCTTACTTACTATAGGTAAGAACAATTGGATTATGAAAAATCGGTCGTTGTGGTTTTGGCAGACTTCAGGTAACAAAGTTGTATTAAATAGCTGCTAAGTTACGTCATACCATATGGCGTAATTTTTTATATTATACGAGTATAAGGGTTTGTATGATGATTTACCTCCTCCACTGCCAGGCACTTTTTGCTGCGGAAAACTCCCGCCAGACACCTTTAACGTATAATAAAAACGTTAAACGTTAACGTAAAACGTTTAAATAAATGTTACTTGGGGAGCTATTTGAAGCAGTTTCCCAAGCCGTTAGACTGTTTTTATGGTTCCTTTTTCCACTGTCAGAAATATTTGAAGGTCACTCGTGGTGCGAGCAAAAGGTAAAGGAAACATCAAAACTGTCTGGCGGCACTTATTAATAATTTATTTAAGGCTAGGAACTATTTTGTCAGGGTGCCACAAGTCTCGAGCTCGCTTCGCTCGCCCTTGCATCCTATGTTGTTCTTGCCGCAATGCCTTTTTTACGATGAAAACACGTTGCAAAAAATGTTATTTTGTTATACAGGCTGTAAACGGACCCATTCATTTTTGTGTTCTCATTTTTTCCTCATACAGTATTATTATTTAACACTTCAAGCACAAAAGTACAGAGGCGGACTTAATGCGATAGGCATTTTCTAGTAGTCAACCTTTGGGTGCAGTTCAGTTAACATTTCCTCTAGGTCTATAGACAGTGTGTTCAGCAACTGTAAAATAAAGAAAAATATTATTGACTGCAACTTCAAAGTATCTATTTGTTATATCCTGTATATTGATGTACAGAATGCTTGGTTGACGGCTATGTGAAGGGTCTGTTTAGACCCTGTATACATTTATAAATTAAAATAACCTAAAGTAACTAAATTGACCTTTGCCCAGCAGTGGGATGATGCAAGCTAACAGAAACAGTAACTAAATTAACAATAAACTTAAAAAAACTGGCGTCAAAAAAGAAACAGTCAACTGGTAATGCACCCAAGAGACTGGCGGCGTTGCCACGATGTATGGCAACGCTAAGCCTTTGGTCAAGGTAAAAGTCAGTCTTTGGGTCACGGGAAGTCTCAACTAAGCGTTTTGAAATGTCCTTGAAAAGGCTGTGAGCACTCGGACCCCACGGTCCTGGAGTTTAGAGTTTTTCTATATTAAGATGGATGGATGCTCGTAGCAAAATAATAACAACCGCTCGAGTCGATCTTTAGGTTAAGCCGCGCTTGCCTAGGTTGATCTGTGGATGATGGTTGGTGACCACCCAATACATACCGCGTTTCCTCCGTGCCTCGTAAAGCACGTTCAGCCGTTGGTCCCAGCTGTCAATTGTAGATCTTTGACAGTCGTTACAAGTAGGTATCAGGTCGTTCAGTGGCCCGAAAGTCTGACAGCCAGTCTTACCAAGGGATATAGTATCACCTAGTACTAACTAGGTTGTGGAAGTTAGATAGGCCGTCGCTCCGTGTAAAATACTGGTATCCAGCTGCATCCGGTAAGACTGGAAGTCAACCCCAACATAGTTGTGAATAGGGAGATGATGATGATGATAGATGTATGACACACTTTGGGAAATGAAAAATAAAGTATGCAAATTTCAATTAGTTTAATTAATAATATTTATTTATTAATGTATCTATTCAGTAGTGCTCATAAAACAAATTCTAGACGTTTAGCGCGTTTCGGTGCGCTGCAAAACAAGAGAACCTGTGAGGAAATAAAAAAATAAGATACGGTAGAAATTTTTTCATATGGCAAATCTTTCACTTGTTTAACATGGTTAGAAAGTTACATATTTTGTGTTAACAATAAAACAGGACATATTTTTGAATTCAAAACCACTGCAGCCAGAATCAACTAGATCAAACTTGACTCAACCTACTTCTTTTTAGTGTAATTTTTCGAGGAAACAAACACCGACCAGCGCTCCTCTTTCACATCCAGCTTCTCCATCGCTCACAGCTGCATCTTGAACTGCAAATTGACAAAAGAATAAAATGATAGAATTACACTTGTATGAACGTTTTAGTTCAATAATAACAGATCAGTTCTCGTACCACTGCCTAGCAGTATTACTTTAATGTTACTTTGGCGTGGGAAAGAGATAGACCTATACGGACGCCTAGCTCTATCTCTATCACAGTGAAATAAGATTAAAACATTGATTCATCAAAATAAGAACTAATGGTACGTCACCTCCACCCAGTTTTAAAAAAGGTTTGGAAGTCTATATACTGGTAAATATAACCTGTCCTTAATTAGTTTACCGAAGATACAATAATCGAAAAAATCATTCACTTAACTAGAATTAATTCTAGATATTCAAAGCTTAGTAACCGTAGTCTGTTTAGTTGGTTACTTTTAACAAAACCTTTTTCTGTTTTCAGAACAGTTGGTCGGAAACCTGACTCTAAACAAACAATAACTATTACCTGTCTTGCATTCTTCTGCTGATTTTTTCAATTTGGCGTATCTCGTATCATCCGTAGACATCTTTCTAAGACCAACCAGGCCTGCATCCAGATCGTATTGACCTTTGTCATTGAGCTGTATAAAGAAAACACAATTATTTTTAGAAATTAAAGATTATCAAAATAATCATAATCCTTAAATGAACAGATGAGCAGTAAATGGGTGGAAATACTTACAAGACCAATTTTCTTGAACAAACATCCATAGAAGCAAGCATCTATCAATGCCAAGTCTTGTTTATTCATAGCGGCCTCCAAATCATCATTTGAGAGTCCTAGTTCCTTTAAGCACTCTTGTTCGAAGGGCTTGAAATCTGCACGGCAGGCGTCATCAGCCTTTTAACACAAGAAAAAATATTATAGAATACTAATTAAGAGTATTTCGGTACCTGCATAAACACTTAGCTTAGATACTTACAAAAACGCTGCTTAAAGTCAGAGCCACAGCACACAGAACAAGACAAGTAAACTTAGACATGTTGTACTCTTTAGTTTCACAATCCTAATCCTTTGAAGCTTCAACTGTGTGTGCTCTTACTACCAACTTCACGACTATTTATATGCCAATCTATGTACCCAAAACTGAAGTAATTGGACGTGAAATTATTATAATAATATCCTCGCTAAATAAAATGCTCAATTTGCACACATTTTTTATATTATGGTATTTTTGAAAAACCTTGTATTCGAAAAATAATTATACCTTCTGTGTAAATGGTTAAAACTTTTTACATGCGTACAAGAATAAATATCGCCTCACGCACAAATCTAAATAATGATCCAGCTAAACCATCTGGTGATTACAATCCCAAAATCCAGACGATCATGCTTGACAAAGCGACTCAAACCTCTTGCCACATATACGCAGCCAGCATAAAAACAGTCAATAATAATATACCTCAACATATTCAAAAAGAGCTGGCAGATATCATTGCAAAAACTAAACAAAATAATAAATTATGCATTCTAAGCAGTGGCACCAAACCTACTGGGCACTTATACTTGATTGAAGACGTCTCCTCCGACTACTTCAATTTTTGCCATTATTTTATACCAAATGGATAAAAAAACGTGCGCAGAACAACTATAAAATAATAACGTCTCATACAATTATTAATAAAACGAGACTCCAGAAGAATACATTGATAACAAAAAAAATATATAAAAACAACGTTCTTAATAATCCAACAGAAATAGCGAACACAAAGACTTTTTTTTTTTGCTGAGTTTAATTAAAATAAACTGTTACCGAAAACATACATATTTTATCGATTTAAATTTTAATAAAGGAGAATAAGCTCCAGCATTCAGTGCCGTTAAGATTACTTTAGACGACTTTTCTCGATTCACGTTCTCAATGGTGTAATATAATAAACTCGTACGTGTAATTTAACGTGTGTACGTGTGTATGTTGTGTGCGCCCAATCGTGCAGAAGTTTTTCACAATTCACTTTAAAACTACACGTGGTGGAAAAGTAATTGGAAATGTCACCAGACAGGCGTCCTCCCCTTTTAACAAAGGAACAGGTAGGTACATCTTCTCTAAGCGTCACATTTTTGTCATTCGATATCTACGCGAGCACAGCCACAGTCAGACAGTTGAGACAGTCGCGATCGCAGCTGGTTATAAAGGGTGTAAAAATACCCTTAACGAAGCTGAGAGGTTCAACCCGTCATTGTGATAATATTTCGTTGTAGATCACACCTAAGAAACCTCTAGTTACGGAGATATTGAAGGTCAAACTTCCAACTTTTATACACGGTGTTTTTTAAATACAAGTTTTATATGTTATAACTTCACGTTAATACTCCATCCATCGTCATCATACAAAAAATAAAAAATCCTGAAACCCGAAACCCCCACAGACCGACCGACCCGACACCAACCCCTGATCCTGAATCCCTGAATCTTGAATCCTGATTTCACACCAAAATACAAGTCATTATCCAGCAACAATTTATGCGCAGTGTTATTTGAGAATGATGTACAGAATGCTTGGTGGACGGCTTCGTAAAAGGTCAGTTTACACCTTGTATAATATGTCATAATAACAGACAATACTGCACTGGTTTCATCTATAATAAAAGGAATATAAACTAATCAAAGGTATGAGAAAATATGTATGTGTCAGATGCATGTTGATGATGTAAGAGATAATTATGTAAAAGTATTCACTCGTGTATACTTTTACATATCTTAAGAATACAGTATTATATCATAGTATGTTTTTCACACGTGTAAGATATTTTGTTTGATATTTATAGTTAAGTGCAGATTGTGATGAGTGTGTGAAAAAGGAAGCCCTGTGAATTATAGGTTATATAACATTTCTGTACGGACAAGATTTGTTTCTGTTACTCAATAATTTTGAGAATTTCTCCTGTCAGGTCATAATTCAACTTCCGGAGTCACTATATTTTTACATTTATGTTAGTACATTGAAGGTAAATTAATTTTTCGTTGCTGTGTCGTCCAATAAAACCGAGGGATCTTGTACCTATTGATTGGTAGCATCTAATTCTGTCCAATTCTACTTTCCGATGAAACTTTGAGCATAGTGATTCAACGAAGTTTAATGAAACCGTAATTTCAACACTAAGTATATAAAGCCGTCTCACCCGAGGCACTGAGACTTCCGAGTTAAGTTGATCAATGGGATATCCATACGGACGCCTTCCCTATAAGCTACTTTTCACAAAGCGCGCTGCGGTCTTTCCACATTCAGGAGGTAAATTTTCCATGATGTAATATTGATGAATGACAAGATTTCAAAATTGTATCATTATCAATCTTGCTTAGTCGCTTAAAGACTGCAGACAGCTTCCTTATTCTACTGCTTTGATAATTCGAGTGTGTTTACTTGTTTATTATTGTATCCAAAAAGACACCTAGATATTTAATTTTAAAGAACCTGTTTGATCATTACGTGTGCTAGAATAGGAAGGTAGCTGGAGGTTAGAGACTTCGCTGGGGAAGAGCATTTAGGAATTGCAAAGTTTATTGCTTTTGGTTTTCCGTTGTTAAGCGTCAGCAGTTAAGGTTGTATCTAGTTTGCACTACGTGTAGCCCGTTTTTATGCCGTATTATACTTTATCGCATGTTCTTTTAGGGAAGACTATTGCGGTGTCGTCTGCATTTAGCCTTTGGAAGTTGAATAAAGCATAGTCCGTTTAATAACAGAATAATAAACAGAATAAAATATATCCTACACATAAAAAGGTTTACTAAGTATTAAGTCATATTATATTCCGGGTGTTGATTCGGAAAATAATCATTTTTAGGTTCAAATTCAAATAAAAGTATATCAAAAAGTTGGCAGAATTTACAATGAAACTACAAAATGTAAACTGCGTATTGTAAAATGATATATTATTATAATAATTACTACAGCAGCGTACACTACATCGCGCTGAATTATAACAGTTCAGGATGTTTATATAAGGACGTGTGTAGCTAGTATGAAGTCCATTTACAGTTGAGGTTTCAAAGCATCAAGGGTGCAAAACTGAAAAGTACAATATGTCTAGATTTATCTGTCTTGTCTTGTGTATTGTGACTGTAAATTTAAGCAACGTTTATGTGAGTACTCTTTTATTTTCATTTGCCTCTAGGGATGATATTGCTGTTATTGAGAGTACTGGACTCTGGTTCCTATGCCTCATCGTCAAATATATCGATAGTTTGAAAGATATTGCCCGCTCTTGACATCATATAATTTGCATTATTTTCATGTTTAAAGGCAAGTGAAAATGGACCTAGTAGCATGGAGGACGTTACTGAAATTCTAATCAAGTGCGCGGAGCAGAATGGAGCCACAATTTATGATATACAAGCAGTTACGAGAGCAACAGACGTGACGCTTGTTAATTCCTGTATATGGGGTTGCGCCCTCAAAAAAACTGGCTTTGTAAGTATTATTTACTATTTATTTACTGCTTTACCTTTAGTGTTAGTATAGGTAGTAGACCACTCATGGTGGCGGAATGGCGGGGGATGCTAGATCTCCCCTCCGCCGGCCTCGACCCCATCGAGTTTGAATCGCTCCAGCCATTACTCGACGACTGGCTCGGGAGAAAGCACGGCTCCCTGACGTCCCGGGGCATGACTGCTACGGGAAGTACCTGTTTCGCATAAGCAGGGAGCAGGACTCCCGGAGCCATAACTGCGTCCACTGTCTAGAGGACACGGCACGGCCAAGTGTGCCATAAGTTTATCTACACTCCTCAGCAAAATTTTGGCTGCTTTTGATTAGTTTGTATTTCTTTACTATTTTATATATCCAACTTGTTTGTTTTAATAAATTAATATATTATTTTATTCTACATTATAGCTCGATGACAAAGGACAGTACGTTCTATATCCCGGCCTGACCTACCTTAAAAATATTGTCAAGCAAGATGAAGCATACAGCCGTCTGGAAAACATAGCAAAAGAGTGCCAGTCAGGTATAAACTTTACTAATTTCGAATATTTCAACTGCCTATGAAAAAGACATAAGATTTTAAACTATCATGGTCACTAACATTATCATTAACACTAGAAACGGGATACTTACCATGTTTACTGTTATCTTTGAGTTCCCGATTTAAACAGTAAACATGGTAAATATCCCGTTTCTAGTGTTTATGAAAAAGATGTTGCATATCGCTAGGGGGAAGCTTGTAACTCACTCTATCGTCTGCCTACTCAGCAGTATGTCTCATACGAATTGCGAATTCTTAACTGAGACGAAATTTAAAACATGCATTAAACGTACACTAGGTGAGCAAGCATATTACAGGTTGGATGATTATATCGCTGATAAAAATACTTGGCTCAATGCTGATCCTGCTCCACAAGGACAGGGGCGCATAAATTGATAGCATTAAATAGTATTGTTGGAGCTGCTGAAGATTATACAACTATCTTTGCATTGTATAAGTTCAATCTTTTTAGTATAATTAACCGCATAGCCTATATTATGTGAGTACTATGTACTAGAAAGCTGTCATTCGCTGGAAACCTACGTCTTTTCTTGACTTGAATGTGCCCTGGCGGTTAGGAGTATGTCATGCTCACTCAAATGTCTCGTTGATGGTGGCGCGTGTGTCGGATCATTTAGTTCCCTTCAAAATGGTTGAGTTGAATGGTGCTGATACATGCGTCATGTTCGCGAACGGGCGCTGTCAGTTGTGACTGGTCATCACTTGGTTGTCACGGCTTATTTGAATTGATTATTTTATTTTTGAATTGTTTTTGGTTTTGTTTTTACTATGGGAACTTTTAACGTACACACACATCTTGCTACATCGTTCTCACATAATGTACGATGTAACCATGGATTTGTAAAAGTATTCTAATTTAAAAGAGTAGCCATGGAGTTTCTTGTTCGTTATTCTCCATAGAGATCTACGTTCGGGAATGGGCAACTTTTTTACTTTCAAAGTTTTTATGCTTTGTGACTGGGACTGTAGCTACATTTCATTGTTGTCTTTATAAGATTTTAAACTATCATGGTCACTAACTTTATTATTAATACTCGAAACGGGATATTTACCATGTTTACTGTTCCCTATGAGTTCCCGATATACACACCCACCCGCAATAACTTCAGTTAATCCGTGATCATGGTGCTTGCAACAGCGCCGAAATATCGGGAACTCATAAGGAACAGTAAACATGGTAAATATCCCGTTTCGAGTATTAATAATATTGTTGTCTTTGTTTCGACAATTCAAAAGTGCCTGTAATTGGCCTACTTGAAATAAATACTTCTATTTTGCAATTCGCAACAGTTTTCATTTTTGTTTAAAAAGGTCGTCATTAACTGACTCTCGTCTGACTAAACTCACACCACATTTTCCAAGTGCCTTTAGCCGGGATTCTCAAGTAATTGCGCTGTTCGGCACGCTTCCCTGTCTAGAATGGACCAAAACAAGTCACCTGTCATCCTTTTAGCGAGTGATGATCTTCCGATTTGATCAGATAGGTATTCTGTTACAAGTGCAAGAACAATATAACATTTTCCTCTCTTAATTTCAGTGAACGACAAGAGTGTAAGCGATGGGGAAGCTGGGTGCGAGATAGGTGCGCTGGTTGTAGCTTGCTTCATGGATAAGTTCAAAAATTTTAATAAAATGTAATTAACAATGCATAAACTCACGCCATTATCATTTCACCACTGTGCTAGATTTTTTTTTAAAACGTTCCCCCTCACTAGGAATTTCTCCTGTTTCGTGGGTGCGTTTACAAATATTTAAATTCACATACACAAACAGCCAGACCCGGAACAACTACCTGTAGGCCATACACATATTTGTTCCGTGCGGGAATCGAACCCACGACACGAAGCGCAGCAGTCAATCGCTGAGCCACTGCGCCGACCGTGCCGAGATGTTATTTGTCTATGCGGAATAAATCTGATCCGTACAATAGCCGTGTCAGCAGCGGCGCCGCCATTGGGAAGGTTCTGTTGTGGCTTAGCAACACCATTGTATAATTAAAACTAAAGACCTAAGCCTAGGTACAGATTTGCTCGATTTTTACAATCGACACGTGTGATCAATCTTAATTGGGTAGATAAATACGTTAGCAACAGACAATGGACGTCGTATTTTTTTGAGACAACCTGAGGAGTTGAGCTATCTTCCAGGGGTTTTACTATGACGTCTTAAAGGAGCAGTAATGCCAGTGTGGGAAAGAGACAGAGAGGTCGTGTAGCGCCATCTCTTTCCCACACTGGAATTACTCCTGCTTTAAGACGTCATGGTAGACCACCTGATCGTTAAAACAACTGTGTTTTCGATGAACTGGCATCGAGCTACTATAATCCGCGAAAATCCAGCAAATCTGTTTACTCCTTAATGTTGTTCACAAAGGGACCATTTGTTTATTTATTCAGAAATACAGTTTTTTTACCAAAACGCTTAAGAGCTAACAATAATCATATTACAATGTCAATTATCATCTTATAATTACAATAATTCAGAAAGCACATTTAAAATAAATATCAAGTGGTGTCATACATATCATAAATAAAATAATATAAATAACTCCTATTATGTAAAAAAAATACCTATATGTAATGTCATGCACATTTCCGGTAAGACTGGAAGCTGACCGAAAAGGTCGGGCAGACGATCATGAAGTCAAAATTAATACACTAGTGATACATAAACATGCCAATGGAATTCAACAATATTACAGTACAGTCTTGATTAAAATAAAAAGAAGAGAAAATTACAAATCAATTTTTTTTAAATGACAATACATGTTTCCTTAAAGAGCTAATAGTATCCACAAATATAAACCATATGTTGAATCTTACATTATCTTTTGCAGATCTCGTTAGAACTTCCAATATGCAGCGATACGAAACAAAAACCTGGACATAGTTTTGTTATCTATACTAATATACATATTATAAAGCTGAAGAGTTTGTTTGTTTGGTTGAACGTGCTAATCTCAGGAACTACTTACTGGTTTGAATTGAAAAAATATTTTAGTGTTGGATACTCCAGTTATCGAGAAAGGCTATAGGCTATATAAAATTACGCTACGACCAATAGGCGCCGAGCAAAAAGAAAACAAGCCAGAAGCGGCGGGTGAAACCGCGGGGCACAGCCACTCTTTTCAGACTGTGTGACTTTTATTATAGTTTCGGATTCCCCACACATTCTCAATAACTACTAATTGTAGTTTGTAAATAGATGTAGATTTCTTTAGTTCCAAATGCGTTTGCATACTCTACCAGTCTATACAAAATCTAGCCACTGGCGTAATTAGTAGAGTGACCATGCACTATTAGCCAACAAATTAATCCTTGTAAAGCTGTGATAGCCTAGTTACTAGATCGTTGGATTCGCGCGCCAGTAACTTCATCATTACATAGTATAAAACAAAGTCGCTCCCCGCTGTTTGTCCCTATGTATGCTTAGATCTTTAAAACTACGTAACAGATTTTGATGCGGTTTTCAGTAATAGATAGAGTGATTCAAGAGGACGGTTTATATATATGTTTCAGCCGGGGCGGGTCGCTAATTTTGAATATTATGTGCATTATAGAAATAAATTATCACATGCTTTTACGGTGGAGGCAAACATCGTGAGGAAACCACCACATCCCATGAACTCCACACAATATTTTCCAAGGTGTGTTAAGTATAATTATGTGTACCCGCATTAGGCCAGCGTGGTTGACCTGTCCTATGGCCTACCCCCCTCGTACCAAGAGGAGGCTCTAGCCCTACCGGGAGACATCAATGGGCTGATATTGTTGTATGGGGGTCGTGGAGGTGTGTAAAGTAAAAATCTTACATTAAAAATATGTATTTAAAAAAAAACTTGTGAAAAAGTTGGAATTCTGACCCCCAATATCTCCGCAACTAGAAGGTTCCCAGGTATGGTGGTGGACGGCGAGCTATGGGCTAGCTCGCCGTCCGGCCGTCTTGTGACGACAGGCCGTGTCGACGGCGCGTTCGTGTTCCACGCGCGCCTCAAAGAGATGTCAGCAACGATGTAGGGGTCTGCAAGGGCCGATGCCTGCCAGGGCTGCGGGACTGTTCGAAAGAGATACCGTGGCCCTGGAACACAAAGGGCAAAGAAGGAACATGGATGGGTTTTAGTCAGTACAAATCTGACACTGCCTTCCGCTCCGCCCAGAGTGGGGGGGGGGGGGGGTTACTTGATGATTTTCCATTCGAAAAAAAAAAGAAATCGCAAAGAAGAACAAGTACCTTTCGGATATGTTAAAAATCTTACATTAAAAATATGTATTTACACCCTTTATTTGTGATAATTTACGAATGATGTCATGTAAAAATACACCGGAAGAAATTTCCAAATGCTTTTATTGTGGGCACAAATTCAATGCCCTAATATGCTGGCAGATTTTACATACTATGAAAACATAAGTAAATTGCTATCAAATTGACCGTTGAAAATGAGCGTAAATTGTGTTATTAACGTTATAATGTTATATCGTTACGTTCAAAAACATTGTTTAAAATATTTATATACTCGTACAAGGTGTGAAGTTGGTATTCAGTGCAGATAGAGTAGAACCTTGGCAGAGTTAGTAGCGCCAAACTGAAAAAAAAAAACAAAATGTTAGAATATTTTTGTCTTGTTTTGTGTGCTATGGCTGTGGGCTTATCCAACGTTCATGTAAGTATCATTTTTCACATTTATATACTGTTAGAGTAGTACCTATAAATGTACCCTTCTTGAAGTAACTAAGGTTATTATTTAAGGATTACCTGTGTGTAAGTTATGGAATCCAGCCAGGAGTGTGTTATGCAGAACAAAAGATCCAGTCATGGGTCACTTGATTGCTAACCTAAACATTTTAAAAACAGATTATTCCACATAGTAAAAGTATTCAATTTGAATGCCATGCAAAATATTTAGTTTTAATGTTGCAAATGGATCTAGGCTTGGATGCAGAAGTGCGGAAATTAGAATGCGACGTGCAACTAAACCTATGCTTACTCGACATGCCGTGTTTCGCGCCTCTGAGCTCCGCGTAGAATCCATCAGGAAATTTTGACTTCAATTTTGCCTAATAACTATAATTGGTGTAAAAAACCCTTAACGAAGACGAAAGGCACTTGTAAAACTTGATTTTTCACTCCAAAAAAAGGCGTTTCCCAGCAACTATTTTTGCGTAGAGTTACGTACTTAGTTCGATGTACAGAAGGCTTCGTAAAGGGTCCCTTTACACCTTGTGCTTGGGATAAAGGCACGAGAGTAATGATCTAAGATACTAATTTTGCTATCGTTGTGTCGATTGCATTGTTAAATAAACGGTAAAGGAAAAGCGGCATGTCTCAGGACCCAAAATTCGAAGACATGTGACATCTACTAACCCGCCCTGGGCCCGATTCCTCTCATATAGGCTGATTACACTATGCTATGTTATAGAACCTGTCAACGTGCAATTTTCATTGACATTATTCTTTTATGGTTTAGATCATAAACTGTGTAATGTGTATATTTTATGTTTAAAGGCAGATGAAGGTTGGGTACCAACTAGCGTAAGTGACTATGATGACGTATTACTCGAGTGTGGAAAAGAGCACGGAATCGCTAGAGCTGAAATATCAAGAGTTGTGCAACTAAAAGACGTGACGATTGTTAATCCCTGTATGTGGGCCTGCAGTCTCAAAAAAATTGGATTCGTAAGTTATGTTTTAAGTAAAACAGCTCTTAACCGCGGCTGCCGGGGTGTACTTTAATAACCCCTGTCATGTGAAATTTCATAGACAATGTTTACAGCGATAGGGTTGGTTTTTGGATTTGCAGGATTTTGAATTAAATAGACGTGTGTCCTTTACGAAGATTTATTTCTTACTAAATACGTAGGTTAGTGGACTGTATGATGAATGACTTACTTAGCTATAGTTAGGTGCACATTATGTACTTAGAACATACGTTCGTAGGTTTAAACAGACAACTATCACTCTTTTAATTACAGCTCGATGACAAAGGACAGTACGTTCTTTATCCCGGTCTGAACTACGTTAGAAATATTGTTACGAATGACGAAGCGTACAGCAATCTCGAAAACATAGCAAAACAGTGCGAGTCAGGTATTCAACTTTTTATCTAGATCGTTTGAACTCTCGGTGATGTCTATACAGGGTGTAAAGGACACCGATGCATAAACGGTGAACACGTGTTCACGAAATCATACCGAACCCACTTCACATACAGGGTATAAACAGATCCTTCACATAGCCGTCAACCAAGCTTTCTGTACATCAAACTAAGTAACTTTACGCAAAAATTATTGCTGGGAATCGACTTTTTTTTTTGGGATGAAAAGTCACGTTTTACGGCAGGACTCGTTGGAAAGCACTCAAAGCATTTTGCTGATGGATGGATTGAATACTACGTGGGTCGTGGAGGTGTGTTAAGTAAAAATCTTACATTAAAAAACATGTATTTAAAAAAAACTTGTGACAAACTTGGAACTTTGACCCCCAATATCTCCGTAACTAGAAGGTTCCCAGGTATGGTCCAGAACAAAAAAATGATCGAAAAGACGGGGAGAACAAGTGCCTTTCGGCTATGTTATGGGTCTATTTACACCCTTTATAAAATTTTCGTCGGGAATTAAAAAAAATCCGCGGTTTCCTACAAGAGTGCAATACCTACACGGTCAAAACAAATGGAACAGCTGATATTTTTTCAGGTTCGGTATGATGTCCTGAAGACGTGGTAACGTTTGCACGTCGATGCCTTCCACCCTTTATGTTTTTTTATTTGCTTCTTGCTCATTGAATTATTTCTTCAATTAATAACAGTAAAAGAAAAAACTGTAAGAGATGGGGAAGCTGGGTGCGAGATGGGCGCACTGGTGGCAGCTTGTTTCATGGAACAGATTATGAGAAGTCCACAAAGACGGTAATTGTAATATGCATGAACTAACTCCATTTTGCAAGAAAGTTTTTGTCTTTTCGGCATTCTATAATAGGGAAATTATAACTTCAAAGCACACAAGCGTAATGTTAAACAATACATATCCAAGCGATTGCAGCAATCACGACAGATTTCTTGTCTATTATTAAAGAGTTCCTTTGTTTATCTCCGAAGATCAGCACCAAACCTTCACCAAATTTAAACGGGACCATCACGAAATAATATTCAAACTAAATAATGCTTACTCTACCAAAACAAAGAAACCATCGAAATTGGTTCTCCATTGGCGAAAATATCGCTGAACTTAGACACAATAAAAATAGTCTAGCCACTTAGTGGTTTAAAATGAGCCCAAACTGGAGGGGTTTACTAGCAGTTACTAAAGAGTTCCACTAACTATCTCCTGGCTCCATCATCAGACCCCCTATGCCAAATGTTTCACATATACGGGACTTATCAAAATATATCGAGTGATCCCAAACTCGGAAGTTTCATGACCGGTTTAGATTTATTTTTGGAAAGGATTTACTCCCACTTGGTCCCATTGTCACTAAGTCAGGATCTGATGACGGGATCCCAGGTGTATCAAGAGATACCTTCAAATACAGGACGTAAAGTGCGTTTTAGCATTTTCGTTCGAATAAGTCAGGTGTTGGTAAGGAGTTAGGGAATTCCCTAACTGTTTATCATTGAGCAATACTATGGCATCCATCATCAGTTCAGCATCATGAAATAAAAATTTTCAGACGTCACACTTTACATCTTTACAAATTCTTGTAAGTGAGATTGAAGAGCTTGAACAGTTGCCACAGCGTATTGAGTAAGTCTGTAGGCAACACCTTAATTTTTTTCTCAAAAAGACTATCAACAGATTGGTTCACAAATATAATTAAATTGAATCTTATATTGTCTTTTGCAGTTAGAACTATCAAGATGCAGGGATATGAAATAAACAACTGGACATTGTTTTCTTAATTTTTGAATTAATTAAAAAAAAAAATTATTAAACATAGTTTTTTTTTTTTGTTTTCCTTACACATTCCTAATACTTTGAAACTAGTACTTGAATACATACATATACCTATTTCCTTAGTTCCGAATGCTTTGTCATAGCGTTCTATAAATATGTCTATTCGTGTCTAATCTCAACAAGGTATTCTAAGGGTTATATCTAAAGGGTGTAAAAAGACCCTTAACGAAGCCGAAAGAAACTAGTTCTCCCCGTCATTGCGAACATTTTTTATTCTAGACCATTAGTTACGGAGATATTGTGGGTCAATATTCCAACTTTTTCACAAGTATTTTGTAAATTCATGTTTTTAATTTAATAGTTTTACTTCAAACACCTTCAAAACCCCCGTACTATTCAATCCATCCATCAGCACAATGTTTTAAGTGTGTTACATTGAGTTCTACCGTAAAACGTGATTTTTCACCCCAAGAAAAAAAGTAGTTTGCCAGCAATAATTTTTGCATAAAATTACTTAGTTTGATGTACAGAATGCTTGGTTGACGGCTTCGTGAAGGATCTGTTTACACCCTGTATACTAGTTGTGTTAGCACTACCTTGCAAGATTGAATATTTTAATTAATTAATGATATTGGAGGGAGGCTTTTGCTCAGGAGTGGGAAAAAGCAGGCGAGGGAAAAAAACCGACCAAGTGCGAGTCGGACTCGCGCAAGAAGGGTTCCGTACCATCGTAGTGGTAGTGGTTGTCAGACTTTTTGGGCCACTGACTACCTATAACGACTATCAAAGATCTACAAATGACAGCCGGGACTAACGGCTTAACGTGCTTTCCGAGGCACGGAGGAAACTCGGTATGTAATGGGTGGTCACCCATCCACAGACCAACCTAGGCAAGCACGGCTTAACCTAAAGATCGACCCGAGCGGCTGTTATTATTTAGCCACGGACTCCTTCGGCAACAACGGCAACAGATACACATCCTGTGAAAATTTCAACTGTCTACTTTTTACGGATCATGACATATAGCCCGCTGACAGACAGACGGACAGCGGAGTCTTTGGCTTCGGAACCCTAAAAAAGATACTCTACTCCCAAAAATGTAAGGAAGATTCGCACGTGTAAGTTGCTGATGATGTCATCTATAAATGCATTGGACTTGCATGTGCATTTTGTTTTTCAAAAGAAAATGGTGACACATTTTATAAACGCAAAATAACCAAATCGTTATACCATTGAGCATTGAGAATAGACGTGGATTGTGTAACGTATAATTTCATTACATTCAATTGCTATTGTTTAGAATATTTAAATAACAAAGGTGTATAGTAGGATTACTAGTTAACGTACAGACATAAAACCAACTGTGCGTGATTAGGAGTACCAAACTGAAAAGAACAACATGTCTGAGTTTACGTGTTTAGTTTTGAGTGCCATAGTTGTGAGCGTTTATGTAAGTATCATTTGATCAGTGTGCCAGTTTTTCAGAATGTAAAGACTACCACAATTGTAATCTTACTTCTTACTTTAGTACTATTATAAATGCGAAAGTTTCGATGGATGGATGTTTGTTACTCAATCACGCCAGAACGGCAGAACAAATCTAGATGCAATTTAGCACAGAAATAGATTATATTCTGGAATAGCACATATTCTACTTTTTATCCCAGAAGTATGATCCCGTGGGCAATACCCGAACTCCACGCCGGCGAAGCCGCGGGCATAAGTTAGTATTACATAAATAGTAACCCCACATAGTGTACCCATATCAGTCTTTATCATATTGCAGGCCTTTAACAGTATCTATTAAGCTGCTAAGCTGAGGTTTCCATGATACCCTTGCAGAATATATTGTTTTACTTACACCAGCAAGCGGTAAATAAACGAGGTGTAATGAAGGTGTCGCACAGGGTGAACATTGTGTTTGTTTTGAAGCTGTCACAGTCACTTAGATACATTTAAACTTCATGGATAGTAAGAGTAGTGTCGGACTTAATGCTGCAAGCAGTGGCGTGCCTAGAGGCCAACGATACGGCAAACCCGTACCACAAGCAGACAGGTCAGAAACCCTAACATCATGAAGAGTAGTAAGCTATAAGGGAGAGCCAAGCTTTTAGGCTTGTATGAAAGTACAGCCACTAGCTGCAAGGCATTTTCTGCCAGTCAACGTTTGGATTAACGTAGGATAAGATTGTGTTTTTTTTTTGTCAGCCTACCTGATTGTCCCACGGCTGAGCAAAGGCCTCCCCTATCTCCTTCCAAACCTCTCTCTATCCTGTGCAATATCTGGCCATGTTCGCCCCGCAAACGAGATCAGATCGTCACACCACCATCTCCGCGGTCTGAAAGAGTAACCATGGAGTTTCTTGCCGGTTCTTCTCCATAGGAAACGACCAACCCGAACCGTGCACCTTTTTGTCGACGTTTTATAAGTGCCCATCGAGGCCTATGTGAAATAAAATATTTTGATTTGATTTGATCTCGTGACCTCGACGGTGATTTCCTCCGACAGGCGTCTTGTGAGTGACGATCGTTGTCCATCTCTCCGGGCGCATTCGTGCTACGTGGCCAGCCCACTCCCACTTCAGCTTGGCTGTTTTTTCCCCAACATCTGCAACTTGAGTAATGGAGCGCAGGGTAGTGTATCTTACGCGATCTGTCCGCTTAACACCTATTATGCTGCGCTCCATTGCTCGCTAACAAATCTTGAGTTTGGACTTCAGTTGTTCAGTAAGTGACCAACTTTGTGCACCGTAGTTTAGGACGGGCAGGATGCACATGTCGATGAGTTTCCATTTCAGCGTTTTTGGAAAGCTTCCTTTCATGTGTTCTTTTAGGGCCCGGAAAGACTTCCAAGCACTTTGGCCGCGTTTTTCGATTTCTTTGTCCTGCCTATTTTTAAAAAGTATCTGGCTCAAGTGTGTATACTCATCGACATATTGTAAAACATGCCCGTCTATCTCGACCCCACGTTTCGTGCTGTTGTTCATGACTTAGGTTTTGGACGTGTTCATAGAAAGTCCAACCTCAAGACTTGCTGTGCTCAGATCTTGGAGCATTTCTTGAATATTGTACAAAACTAAATAAAAATTCCAATTTTCTTTTTTCTTTTCCGTTTTGTATCTTTAATAAATTCTGCGTTTTTTTATATTTAAAGGCCCGAATAGGAGTGGAATCTAGTAGCAAACAGGAATTTAATTATATGATATTCGAGTGTGCAAAAGAGAATATGGTCTCAGACCATAAATTACGTATAGCTATGAAAGAAGGAGACCTAACCAGTGTCAATCCCTGTTTCTGGACCTGTTGCCTAAAAAAAACTGGATTTGTAAGTACTTTTTAACTAGACAGTACCCAGTTCTTTCCCATGGCAGAATAACTTTTCCATAGGGCATTTCGAAGGTTACTTTTTTCTGTAGAAAGACGATCAGGTTCAAGAGACACGTAAACTAAGCTGCATACCTATTTAGATGCCGATAGTGAAATATATTATGTACTTTTTAAATTACAGCTCAATAACAATGGACGATACAATCTGGAGTCGGGCCTGAAGTACGCTAGAAACTTAATAAAGAAAGATGACGTATACACTAGGATAGTACATGTAGCAAGCCTGTGCGAGTTAGGTATAAATCAAGTCATTTATGCTAATTAAGCTGATATAATCGGCATATTTTGAACAATTCCTACTGTTTTAGCTAGAAAGAAGAAAACATATTTATTTTTCGACGACTGCCATGCACTCTGTCTTTTGAGACCTCGGCAAACCCTGTTGCAATAGACCATCATTGATCTTGCATCCCAGTCAACAACAGTATGCTGATAAGCAATAGTGTGTCAACCCACAAAAAGTAAAATTTGGAAATATTGATGTATTTAATTTATTTAGGATTCTTGTGACATCTTTAGGTGCTTTTTTTCTCAAAATTAAGTCTGGGTGGCTTGATACACTATTGCTTATCAGCATCCCTAACACAAGACAAAACAAAAGGCAATGGGGTTAAGATGTAGCTAACTTAATGGTCTGCTGCAAGTATTGTATCAATGTGACATTATGCTAGCTAGATAGACAAAAGACCGAACGACTGGCACGTGGTGAGGATCTAGAAAATACGTATCACTTGATCTGTGCCATATTTTATACTTAGGTACATAGAATTTTTTTTGTTTATGAACCGGGTAGGTACCGACTTTGTGGTTGCATGCAACTGAAATATTTATTTCCGTAATTTCAGTACCCGAAGGAACATTTAAGTGCGAACATGGTCTCTTGATAGCCACTTGTTTTGCTGAACAGTTACATCGAATACGGTATGTAAAATAATAAGACAAAATCATTTTTAATCAAATATATTTTTTTTTTTTTTAATTTTTTTCATAGTTTGTTGTTAGTTTTCTTATTTTAGGTTATTTAATAGTTTTTAATTAATTAAATCATTTTAATTAAATTCTGTAACGAATAATTTAAATTCGATTATTTTTGTTTTTTTCAGGTTCTTCTACAAACAACAAACACGTTAATGAATTATTAAACACTTAATAAAGGCAGCGGCATTCTCTTGGACATGAGCAGTATGGGCAGTATGGGCACATCGACCAGTCGATAGCGATGTGGAGGCATTATTGTATTGTATTGTATGTGTGTTGTTGTATATATATAATGTAAGATGTTTTTAATATGGGTTCTAAGCCTGAAATAAATGAATTTTAATTTTTAATATTTGAAGTCATATTTTAGTTTGTTGTTAGGATGGTTGCTTCAGGATATTTTGTTATTTTCCTTATGTCGGTTGTTTATTCTCCTTACACATAATTTATTTTTTTAAATATTTCTTAAAAAACCATAGGATCAAAAATATAAAACATAGTAGCTCACCGGTATCGGGAACAGGGTCCATCCAGAAAGAGGAACCTCCGAACAATACGAGCCCTGTCCAAGAGTACCGCTTTCTGAATCAAGCTGCTTAACAAGAGCCTTCTCAGGTATTGCTCCAAGCTCTTGGCAATTAATTATAATTTTCCTTTATTATTGTTTTATTACCCGACTGCGGCGAACCCCAAAAGGAGGGTTATGTATTTGACCTGTATGTATGTTTGTATGTGTGTCCGTTTCTATGTTTCCTCGTAACTCCTAAACAGGTGAACTGATTTGGATAAATCAAACGTCGTTATATTCGTCTTGGTGGCGCGAGTGCCACTGGTTACATGGAAATACAAAAAAAAAAAGGAAAATGGCGGATTTCGGGTGCCATATCGTGAAGTTCGAATTGTTTTTCTTCTAATGTCATCAAGTGGGGTATCAAAACAAAGGGTTTTAAAGGGTGATTACAAAAATATTAGCAACTTTTATGTTTAAAAGTAATTCAAAGTGACAAATAAAAAAGGGAGACTGCGAAATTTTTCACGTTACTAAACGAAGTAAAAAAAACTAAAAAAAGTTATTGAAAAACTGAAAACCCGGCTGAAAAAACTGAAAAGCATAAAACAAACACATTTTAAATTAAACAAAAGCTATAAGCAGGCGGGGCCCATTCCATTTTCATATTCATCGTTTCAAATTTTATGTCGTAAAAGTTATATTGCTTTGCTGCGAATGGCTAATAATTAATTATAAAAGGAGACCAAATTGTTTTATCTAAAGCAATAATACCTACCCTTTGATCTCGTTTTATACTAGAAAAATCGCATAAAAATAAAAATGAAATATCACGCAACGACGCCAAAAACTTGCGTTCCATTTACTATCAAGATAACGTAAGTTGGCTCTTTTCTTCTGGAGCTATAGACTTTCAAGTAAGCCAGAGCCAGTATAGTATACCAGGGAAGTCCAGCTGCAGTCAGATTCTTAACTGTACACCACACAATATTGCAAATGTTTTTAAAACTTGTGAACTTGTCAGCAGTATACGATACCGTTTATATTGCGGTTGCTATGGATTGTCATTTTCATTGTCAACCTGACCGATAATTCTAGGTTTACTCGATTTCATTGCTTCCTCTCATTCAATCTTAAACTTTAAGTGAATTTGAAGACCAGACCAAGTTGGTGGTGAGACCATAAGAATGGTCTGCCTCGGGGTAATATGCTGGCTCCTCTACTGTTAAAAATTTTTAAGTACCATCTATCATACCTGACCACAATCCGCTTTCTGTAAGCAGCCGTACTGGAAATACCTTGTTAGTTACAAATTTTAAATTAGACGAATCTTTCTAAAGTGCTTTCTGATGTCAGTTATATCATAAGCTAGTGTTAGTTACAAATTTTGAATTAGACTAATCTTTCTAAAGTGCTTTCTGATGTCAGTCATATCATAAGCTAGTGTTAGTTACAAATTTTGAATTAGACTAATCTTTCTAAAGTGCTTTCTGATGTCAGTCATATCATAAGCTAGTGAACTTTCAAAATTCAAAAGTGAATCCTCCAAGTATGTCATCCAAATGCGTGACTGCCATAGTATGTTCGAAATTCGTTACCTATTTGATACGAACGAGTAATTTGCGATGATGTCATTTCATAATGGACAGGTAAGTCACATAATTCCAGATGATTATTAAAGTTCAACCTCATTATAAGTTTAAAAAAATGTTGAAAGTACTGACAATGAATATATAGGCAAAATGCTATTTAATAAAGCATTTCATGTTGCGTAGTGAGATATTATAATAATTACGCCGCGTCCACTTACTACTGTTTAGAATATACATTATTATATAAGGGCAGGGCGTGACATTAGTTTTCAGTGCTTTTACAGTTCAAGCTGGACAGTAGTTTACAGTTCACAAGGATCAGTACAAGATGTCTAAGTTAACTTATCTCGTTTTATTTGCCGTAGATATAAACTTAAACAGCGATATTGTACGCATTTTTAATCTTCTTCTTTTGGCAGTACTCCGTGATCAGTATTAAGTGGTTTGTTACTACACTATTTCGGTTGGTTTTAGCCCCCACATTATTTAAAAAATTTTGTTTGTTTAAAGATATAAACTTGAAATGGGGTGTTTCATTGTCTGTGAAACTTTTTATTCCCTGAGTCCATTGACTTGAAAATTTGTGTATTTACTCTTCAGTTAAAATTATGAAATACGTATTCATAGTTTCTCCAAAATCATCCTTCAATTTAAAATTGAATGTCCTGTCTGGCTGACTGATTATATATTAAAGCACAGCCCAAACCGCTGTGGTCCTAGAGATATGAAATTTGGAGGGTGTATTCTTAATGAAGAGTAGGTATCTGCTAAAAAAGGTTTTTCGGAATTCCACCCCTAAGAGGGTAAAATGGGGTGTTGAATTTTCAGTGAAACTTAATATTTACTGGGTCGATTGACTCGAAAATTGGTGTTCACACTCTTCAATTAAAATTATTAGACATGTGTATCAGTTTTTCTAAAATCATCCCCCAATATAGTCAAATAGGGCTTCGAAGCTCACGAAGAAGGGCGCATGCCTCGCAGTATTGGGCGGGGCGTGCGGAGCGCGGGAGTATTTACCTATTACTAAGTAGGTAGGATTTTTTTCTGAGATAGATGTGTCTATAAATCTACGGTTTATTCCACCGATTTTCACGTTGGCTCGTGATACGCGACATTGATATTAAATATAATGTCAAAGTATTATGTCTATAAATAGATTCCTAATAAATCATTTGATTGGTGTCACCGGTGTCCAATCTCAAACCAAAACATTTCACATATGTAATTTAATTGATATTACTATGAACAAATATTTGCAAGTTATTAGCAAGTACATGTAAATCTATGTATGGACTATACATACATAAATTACTTATTATCCCAGAAGTAAGATTCCGTGGGCAATTCCCGAACTCCACGCGGGCGAAGCCGCGGGCAGAAGCTACTATAATATAAACATTAAAGGCAGCACATGGTGACAGATATTACTTAATGGGAGACACCATGTACTTACTTTTAGATATGTGTTGCGACAAATTTGAATTTAGCACTTAGGAAGGACTTTTGTTTTATCCCCGATGCGGGTCAAATAGACGATGAAATTTTGTTTGGAAATGTATTTTTTGACGATGGGAGAATGACACTGGATCGAGCACACGGCTTATAATTATATTCATATATTTATATAATATAATACCAGCCTATTACTGTCCAACTGCTGGGCAAAGGCGTCATACAGAGAAGGCAGGAGCATTGTTCACCACGCTTGCTCAACACGGGTTGGCGATTTCAGACTTATAACATTTATAAGCCCTCATCACTATGTTATCCTTTACCGATGTCAGTGATGTCGAAGATAAATTTAGAAAGAACAACTATGTTCAAAACGCTCTCAAATAAATTCCTCAAAAATATATACGTTCGTCTTTCACGTTCATGACTGCTTTATGGTCGAAGCCGAACCTATTCGATACAGACGGGTAATTTTCGATGATGTCATTTTAAAATATCCGGTCACATAATTTTGCGGATGCTGACTTTTCACTCATTTTAGGTTTAAATTCGATACAAGTTTCATAAAAACCTTACAGTGCAAAAGCATTTACAGTGAATATATAGGTAAAATGCTAGGTAATTAGTAGTTCAGCGTTGCAAAGCGAGATATTAAAATAATTATACCGTGTAAATTTACAGTACTTTAGAATATTTATATAAAAAGGCGTGAAAATAGTGTTTGCAGTGTATTTTACTGTCGGGATCCAAAAGGATAAATTGAAAAGTATGTCTAAGTTTACTTGTCTTATTTTATGTGCCGTGGCGGTTTTAAAAAGCGTTTATGTAAGTATAGTTTGTTTTCGGTTTTGCGGTTCCTTTCCGATATCACTGTTTTCATTCAATCTACATATTTTCATAGTATCGCTTCGCCAAATATTCATTTTTAGATTTTTTTAAAGCTACGACCACGCTTTTTATGTTCTCGATCATAAATTCCGTCTTTATTTCATGTTTAAAGGCAGAACCTCCTGAGTTTCGGATGATTTTAAAGGAGTGCGCGAAGGAGTACGGAGTCAGAGACGCTAACATGATAGCCGTTATGGAAGCAAGAGACACTACAATTGTAGAGCCCTGTTTTTGGGGCTGTATCCTTAAAAAAGCTGGATTTGTAAGTATTTTTTCCCTTTTTTGCCACGCTAAGGAAATAAGATCAAACGATAGGTAAGGTAGGTAAGATAGGTGCTTCTTGTTTTTTACCGGCACACCGTTAGTTCGGCGTACCGAATACATGTTTACGACCAGCCCAGTCCCATTTAAGCTTTATGGAGCGCAGTGTAGCTTTTCGAACTCAATCCATTCATTTACAACACTTGGTACACTACGCTCACCTAGTAAACCTTGATTTTGGACTTTTGGGTGTTATAAAAGATCAAGTTCGTGCAGCATAGGTCAAAATGGAGGGATTAAACGCGATTACATTAGATTGTACTTCAGTGGCATCTGCCTTTAAATAGTTAAACTGCCCAGCTGCTCTACCAGAACTTCTCTTTTCAGCGATATAGGGAGAAAAGAAGACAACATTATCAGCGAAAAGTAGACCACCGTCTTGAAAATTCTTCCAAGTACTCATGAACAGGTTTGGAGACAGCGGATCGCCTTGTTTGACTACCTCAAAAATTTCGAACTTTTATGGCTTGCTATGAGTGTAATTGTTTAGCAATAGTTGATATAAGTCGGTTCCATGAGTTGTTTTTAAGGGCATCTATCATCATCAAAGGCCTTAGAATAGTTAAAAAATATAAGAAACAGATTCTTTGTAGGCATCTTAAATATATGAACATTATTATTTCCCTGTAAAGTTCTGTAAAATTGTGACTTGAAAACACTAATTACTATAAAACTATTGTTTATTTATTTATTAAAACTGCATGTACATACAATAGTGCTGGTATAAAACTAATGTTCTGTCATTTTACAGCTCAATGACAAAGGCGAATATGATCTAAACACCGGCCTGACATTCATTGAAAAAATATCGCCTAAAGACCACGAACAAGCCATAATAAAAGAAATAGCAACAGAATGCGAGTCAGGTATATTTATTTCTTTGAACTATCTATGATAAAGACCTTTTTGAATTTATTAGCTTCCTTTATTCATTCTTTCTCTTGGTACATTACATTTTTAAATATTTTCAAAAACAAAAGTTAACAAAACATTTAAAAATATAAAAATAGACGGCCCACTGGCATCAGGAACAAGTTCCAGGCTGCCGGTGGTCAAGGCTCCAGAGAGAGGAACCGCCTCACTATGCGTGCCGTGTCCAGGAGTACTGCTTTCTGAATCAAGCCCTTGACCCAGCCGCACAATGAGAGCCTCCTAAGGTGTTGGTCGAGGCTCTCTGCTATTAGTCCATTAACCGTAACGACTATCGATACAATGATTGCAGAGTCCACGTCCCATATGTCGACAACCTCGAGTGCTTATTAGCTTCTATTATTTTGACTTGAAAAGTTCATGTTCGATCCCAAGTGTAGTTTTAATTTAGGTATTGCTTTTTAATTTCAGTCAAAGATAAAGCCGTAAACGACGGAGAAGCAGGGTGTGAAAGGGCTGCGCTGTTGGCTACTTGCTTCATGAAACAGGTGGAAGCCAAAAGAAAACAGGTATATAAAGGCTCAATTCTTATATTTTCTTTCTTTCTATTTCTACTTATAAATAGGGCATTTTTTTTAGGGGGGATAAAGCTGTGTCTTACGTCACGGGCACTATTTTAAATCGCGAACGCAGCGAGCTATTGTAGGGCTCCTGAGTATCCTGAGAACAGTGCGATATTTAAGGGTGTTAACACACCAATCGATCGGTCGACGTTGATAGATTGGTGTGGTAGCTTTGGCTGCCGTCGACTAATCCATTCTACCACCGGTCGCTCGATTAGTGTGGTAACACCCTAAGCTCGCCCAAGATGAACGATCTTCTATCCCCGAGTAGCAACTTCTAATTTTCACAACTACTGCGAGGAAATAAAATCTTCTTCTGATTCGATTTTTTCTGATTCTACCGAGTCAGTGTTAGTAGATCAGGGATTGTTCCCCTTTTTTATGGAAAAAAAGGAATGGGTAAAGAAATCCTTTGAGGAAGTTGCAACACTAAAAAATAAGGTAAAGTTTAGGAAATCAAGTGACATTTTACAGGTGAATTTCTTTGCCAAAATAAGCCGATTGCATGGTGTCGTGCGGCAACGGGATCCGGCTATACAAACACAGACATAAAATTCGATACCATAACCAAAACTTTTTAACTCTTTTTGTTTAATTTTCTATTAAAAAAACAGAAGAAGAAGATATTGAAAAAAACATTATATGGAGGGTCTTTAATAGAGCAACAGAAGCCAAAACAACAGTTTTTAGAATTTTTGTCGGTTTGTCACTCTGTCTATGTTTGTACGCGCTAAAACTACTGCATGGATTTGAAAGCAATTTTCCCTGCTCTACTGCTAGATGCTAAAACTTAAAATATAGGCGACATAAGATATAGTTTTGGACCAGATAGGCGGCGCTGTGAGAAGCAAGGGTGGGTCGCTAGTATTAAAATAAAATGGAAAAAAAAAATTAAAAACGTATCATTTTGGTGAAAAAGAAAGCTGCCGATCAACTGTTGCGATGACTTGCCGCTACAGCTAAAAAAGCTTAGTCAATTATTCAAAATTTTGGAATTGAACATTTGCAGTACAATATTACTGGCCGGCAACAGCTTTGGGTAATAATGACTTATTTTACTTTAGGTTTGCATGACATATCATTTGACATTTGCGAGCAGGTGGTGTGAAAACAATGCAACTCTATTTTGTTGAAAATATTTCAGGTGAATCTATTTTTTTTCTTTTCAGGAACATCCCTAAGCCCACAGAACACTGCGCTACGGTAGAAACTTCAAGACCCATTACATCATTAAGAATTAAAGAATTTACTTTTAACTTGTCTGTTTTTTTCTGCTTAAATAATGTATGTTCTTAGAATTTTTAACAATAAAGAGAGAGAAGTAATGTCGTTACAGAGGTCCTTGCCGTGTGTACTTACGGAACATTTCTTAATGAAAAATTGACACTTCTGGACTGATGTTTTGACTCAAACCTTCGTATTGGAACTAAACTTAATAATTAACTGATGCAAATTAACTGTCGAAGAAAATACTGACAAATATTAAGATGTACGGGACAGATGATTCAAGGTTTTCCCGAAACCTTCCAAGGAATTCTCAGTCATTGGCACGGTCAGTTGACGTTCCTTGAAAATAAAATTAAACGAGACAGGTAAAACGAATCAGGGGTACACCAGGGTAGCATTCTGGTAACACTACTGTTCAAAATATATAATACTATCCATCAATCGGTAACTTCTGCCAGGTTTCTTAATTTGATCAGAGAGAGACTAATATTTCAAAAGCGCTTATGAACTCAGACACTTATAATACTGAAAACGCTTTAAAGTGTCCCCTTAAAAATGTAAGCATGCGCCTACATAATCTATACATACCCACAATAATTTGCAATGATATAATATCGGCACTGACAAGTGGGTCACATAAGGGATTTGAATTTAATGGCTGGCTAACTTCCGCCATTTTAATATTTTTTCAAAGTTGCGACCACGCATAAAACCTATATTAATCGATAGCTGACATCAAGACAAATAAGTTTTTCATGAAACAAATTGTTCTAAAGTGTCACGTTTCCGGGCACGCCGCAATCGCGGCGGTAAGACCCCTCTTTGAGGAGTGGCTGGATAGGCGTCACGGCGTCCTGACCTACCGCATGACGCAGGTCCTCACCGGACACGGAAGCTTCGGGAGGTACCTGTGTCTGATGGGGAAGGAGGAAACGCCTGGGTGTCACCACTGCGAGGACCGCCCGGAGGACACGGTGGAGCATACGGTCCAGGACTGCCCCGCTTGGGCAGGGCACCGCCGTGTCCTCACGGCGGCGATAGGCGGAGACCTCTCGCGCCCGGCATTGGTCGAGGCCATGCTGCGGGGCGAGACGGAGTGGGAAGCGGTCGCCTCCTTCTGCGAAGCAGTCATGCTCGCGAAGGAGGAGGCGGGCCGCGTGAGGAAGAGGACAGCGTCCTCCCTCCACCCCAGCCGCAGTGGTAGACGCCCACGGCGCCGGACGTCGGCAGACGATCTCCGGCCACCGTAGGCGCGGGCTTGCGGGCGGCGAGTAATGGGCGACTCGCTGTCCGACCATGGACCATGCCCGGGTCGACGGCGCGTTGTGTTCCACGCGCGCCTCAAAGAGTGTCAGCATTATGACGGGGCCCCCCTCTAGAGGGCGAAAGCCTGCCGGGGTCGCGGGACTTATAGAATTACCGTGACCCTGGATCATAAAGGGCTATTGAAGGACACCGTGGATTTTAGTCAGTACAAGTCTGACAGTTCCTCCCACTCTGCCCTGGGTGGGGAGGACTCATTTGATGATTTTACCACGATAAAAAAAAAAAAAAAAAAAGTGTCACGTTTCCGAGATATGAGCTATCAAAGTTAAAGTCCACTGGCCAACAACTTTGATTTGATTAGCCATGCATGAAACTTGTATCAATCGATAGCTGGGATCAAGACAAACAAGTTTTTTATGAGACGAATTGTTCTAAAGTGTCACATTTCCGAGTTATAAACTACATTATTATATGTATAACGTTTGAAAAAAAAATGGCGGAAGTTAGGGCGGCCAGGCTTCTTACAAAAATCTTCCAAGCCTTTTCCCAAAATTTGGTTACTTTTTGAAGTTCCAATTCGATATGAACTTACAAAAAAATCTGGCAGGGCTGTCTAATTAAGCGTCACATAATTTGATACTATAGTAATTACATCGCGTTCGTTGACTACAGTTTAGAATATTTAGATAACAAGTCAAGTAGTTTAGTGAGGTTTCAGTGCATTCACTATTCAAGTGTACAAAAAGGATCACGAGTGAAAAATATAATAGTACAACATGACTAAGTTTACGTCTCTCGTTTTATGTGTCGTGGCTGTGAACTTAAACAGCATCTATGTAAGTAATGTATTTTTAGGCATCACTAAGTTGTCAGTCTACCCATTCTTTCTTATCTGTATTTCGTCTATAATTCCTGTTGCTCTTAAATCTGACAACATTCCGTCTTAATTTTATGTTTATAGGCAGCTTCGGTATCAATACAAGACATCAATACAATGTTATTCGATTGTGCAGCGGATTACGATGTCTCAAACGATAAACTGGAAGTTGTTTTACAAACAAAAGATGTGACGATGATTAACCTTTGTTTTTTTGGATGCCTTCTTAGAAATACTGGATTTGTAAGTATCAATTATGATAAAATTTAACATTATTATCTATTTCAAATTTAAATTATTATTATTTATGTAAATTAATTTAACAAGGGGCTTCAATACAGAAAAGATACGTTTTTTACGGTTACAAGTGTTGCTAACTCATATGGACTTTAAAAGAGACGGGGACCTCTAAGTTTGTTTCAGATGTTTATTCTCAGAGTAGTCAGGTACGAAACACCGGCCCCATCTAGTTTTAAAACAAAACATGTTGACATGTAAAAAAGTTTTGTAAACCAGAATTAAATATGATTTATAATTTCATAGCAGCATTTGTTTGCTGATCGTTAGTGACAAGTAATAAAATAATTCGTAATACACGAACAGGAGAAATTCCTAGTGTGGGGTCCAACGTTTAAAAAAAAACAAAAGAAATGGGTTGGCATCAATAATCAGTTTTTATGTCCTTATAATGTGTTTATTGTGTGTGTCTGTGTCAGTGTCGGCTGTGTTTATTCCTGAAGCACGGTCTAGTAAATGAATAATTTCAGCCTGTTTCTTTTTATAAAATTACTAGCTGTCCCAGCGAACTTCGTACCGCCTAACTGTCAATGAATGTACAAACCCTTTGTTGCCTTAGTTACTACCAATCTTACTACCAGTTGTAATACCGTTAATTTTGATTACCCTTCCTACTACTCCAGTATTAGGTTATAAGGAGGGAAAAAATAAATAGCCCGTGTTACTACCGTTAGTACTTACACAATAAAATCAAATTTTATTTCTAGGAAAATTTGTGATTTTCGTTTTAATACGTAAAGTAAACATGAAACTTCTTTGACAAATTGTCCATGGTTCCGTATAACGTTAGCGAGTATTACATACATTCTTCTTAGTCGATGACATGAACATGAGGAAAAAAATTAAATTGTAAAAAAATTAAAAAAAACGTAAAATTAAATTAGTTAAGAAATAAAATTTGGTTTTTTTAGTTAAGGTACTTATGGTAGTAACACGGGCTATTTATTTTTTCCCTCCTTACAACCTAATACTGGAGTAGTAGGAAGGTTAATAAAAATTAACGGTATTACAACTGGTAGTAAGATTGGTAGTAACTAGGGCAACAAAGGGTACAAACACCGTCCCTACCCAGAATTATTGAAACTGAATTTATCTCAAAATTACCAGGCTGGCATGAATTCAAGACGGTATTTTAACATTTCTGAATCTTTATCATAATTTTCTGTAAAAAGTTCCAGGCCGTCATGAGTTCAAGTTGGTATTTTAACAGCTCTGGATCTTAACCATTATTTTCCGCTGAATTTTGCAGATATTTTAATAGTTATTCTGCTTTTCGGGACAGAGACGAATACAAAAAATCAGAGATCATTAAAATCGGTCCAGTCGTTCTTGACTTAAAAGTGTTTGAACAAACCCGACTTTGTTATACATGTTTAGATTAGTTTTTCTTTGTTACAGCTCAATGACAAAGGTGAATATGATCTAAACACCGGGCTAGTATTTTATAAAAAAATTATGCCCGAGTCCTACCGCCAAGAATTTGACATAATAAGAGAAATAACAACACAATGCGAGTCAGGAACACTATTTATTTCTTTGGAATACCTAGACCTATGATAAGGAGCTCGTGGCTGAATAATAACAGCTGCTCGGGTCGATCTTTAGGTTAAGGCGTGCTTGCCTAGGTTGGTCTGTGGATGGGTGACCACCCATTACATACCGAGTTTCCTCCATGCCTCGGAAAGCACGTTGGGCCGTTGGTCCCGGCTGTCATTTGTAGATCTTTGACAGTCGTTTGGTAGTCAGTGGCCCAAAAATTCTGACAGCCAGTCTTAGCAAAGGTATCGTATTACTCAGTACTAACTGGGTTGTCGAGATCAGATAGGCAGTCGCTCCAGGTAAAATACTGGTATTCAGATGCATCCGGTTAGACTGGAAGCCGACTCCAACATAGTTGGCAAAGGCTAGGCAGATGATGACCTAGATCCATAATAAAGTCATTCTGTAATTTTATGAGCTCCTAACCTTTACACCTTTACAAGTTTTTATCACATATTTGGTCGGTACAGTTTTAATTTTTATTCTTTTTTCCTTTTCAAATTTTAGTTGGAGATAAAGCCGTAAGTGACGGCGAAGCTGGATGTGAGAGAGGTGCGCTGCTGGCAGTTTGCTTCATGGAACAGGTGGACGCCCATCAGAGAGAAAAGCTATTTTAGACAACTACGAGACAAAAAAGTTTTGATGTAGTAATACCGTATGGGGAAACGGCACTACTCAATAAAAGTATTATTTGTATGGCATCACTGATTTATACCAAATTGCCCGATGACATTAAAAAGTTAACTTCTCCTCTATTTAAGAATAAATTATACACCTTCCTAGTTCAAAACCCTTTTCCTACTACCTACCTGCTACCTACCTGCTACCTACCTGCTACCTACCTGCTACCTACCTGCTACCTACCTGCTACCTACCTGCTACCTACCTGCTACCTACCTGCTACCTACCTGCTACCTACCTACTACCTACCTACCTACCTACCTACCTACTACCTACCTACCTACTACCTACCTACCTACTACCTACCTACCTACCTACCTACTACCTACCTACCTACTACCTACCTACCTACTACCTACTACCTACCTACCTACTACCTACCTACCTACCTACCTACTACCTACCTTCCTACCTACTACCTACCTACCTACTACCTACCTACCTACTACCTACCTACCTACTACCTACCTACCTACTACCTACCTACCTACTACCTACCTACCTACTACCTACCTACCTACTACCTACCTACCTACTACCTACCTACCTACTACCTACCTACCTACTACCTACCTACCTACTACCTACCTACCTACTACCTACCTACCTACTACCTACCTACCTACTACCTACCTACCTACTACCTACCTACCTACTACCTATAACCTACCTACCTACTACCTACCTACTACCTACCTACTACCTACCTACTACCTACCTACTACCTACCACCTACCTACCACCTACCTACCACCTACCTACCACCTACCTACCACCTACCTACCACCTACCTACCACCTACCTACCACCTACCTACCACCTACCTACCACCTACCTACCACCTACCTACCACCTACCTACCACCTACCTACCACGTACCTACCACCTACCTACCACCTACCTACCACCTACCTACCACCTACCTACCACCTACCTACCACCTACCTACCACCTACCTACAACCTACCTACCACCTACCTACCACCTACCTACCACCTACCTACCACCTACCTACCACCTACCTACCACCTACCTACCACCTACCTACCACCTACCTACCACCTACCTACCACCTACCTACCACCTACCTACCACCTACCTACCACCTACCTACCACCTACCTACCACCTACCTACCACCTACCTACCACCTACCTACCACCTACCTACCACCTACCTACCACCTACCTACCACCTACCTACCACCTACCTACCACCTACCTACCACCTACCTACCACCTACCTACCACCTACCTACCACCTACCTACCACCTACCTACCACCTACCTACCACCTACCTACCACCTACCTACCACCTACCTACCACCTACCTACCACCTACCTACCACCTACCTACCACCTACCTACCACCTACCTACTACCTACCTACTACCTACCTACTACCTACCTACTACCTACCTACTACCTACCTACTACCTACCTACCCCTGACAATTTATAACAAACACAACAAAAAAAAAATAGTGACATCGGTCCAGCCGTTCACGCGTGATGGCGTGACCAAGGGAAATAGGTATTCATTTTAATATATTATATAGATAAAATTGTAAAAATCGTTTTCTTTTTATTCAAATATACATAATCGTTATTACAGTCAGTAAGATTCATTAAAGAAGTCCAAGGCTGCATCCTCCTCACAATCCATTAGTAACAGTTTGGCTCCCATTACATGAGACTTGAACATAACTGGCGAAACACCTCTGCCTAACTCTTTTAGGATTACAGGCGTGATGTTACATAAATGAAGTTAAATGTCTATTCGGAATTCAAGTTATAATAAGTAAAGTGGCACACTCAAAAGAACTCTGAAACATTTGCTTCTACTAATGAAAGTCTGTTTCTGTGTCCGACGCACTCACTGACAGTTTTGATGCGTTGTGGCGTAATAAATCTGCCTCGATACTCCACATGCTGCACGGCATTCCCTACACTATTCTGCAATCGATAGCCGCCCGGGCAGACAACCCGCTAGTGTGAGCGCTAACAAATCGCACCCGATCTGTTCTAGGTTCATAGACTATGTTACAGTGTTAATAACACACTGGACCTCATTGTAGTCTGATCAATGAATAATAACAAGTCTCCTCACTCACTCTTGTATGAATCAGAATGTTGGACCATAAAAGAGATGAATGAAAAGCATTTGCATGTGGCTGAAATGAAAATGCTAAGGTGTGGTGTTACACGAATGGTCATCATCTGCCTAGCCTTTTCCCAACTATGTTGGGATCGGCTTCAAGTCTAACCGGATGTTGAATACCAGTATTTTACATGGAGCGACTGCTTATCGGACCTCCACAACCCAGTTAGTACTGGGTAATACGATACCCCTTGGTAAGACGGGTTGTCAGACTTTTTGGGCCACTGACTAACGACTGTCAAAGATCTACAAATGACAGACGGGACCAACGGCTTAACGTGCTTTCCGAGGCACGGAGGAAACTCTGTATGTAATGGGCGGTCACCCATCCACAGACCAACCTAGGCAAGCAAGGCTTAACGTAAAGATCGACTCGAGCGGCTGTTATTGTTTAGCCACGAGCTCTTCATATTGGTGTTACACGAATAGATAAAAATAAGAAATGAGTACATAAGAGGAAGTCTGAAAGTGGCGCCGGTGACAGAAAAGTTGTGCGGTAATCGGTTGTCGTGGTATAGATGTGATGCGGAGGAATGAGGAAACTGCCGTGGGGAAAGTTTTGAGTATGAATGTGGGTGGCTATCAGAGTAGAGGAAGACCAAAGAAACGATGGATGGACTGTGTGACGGAAGAAATCGCAAGAAAGGAGGTGTCTGATGAGATGAGTAATTGAGAACATATGGAAGAAGAATACATGCTGCGCCGACCCCAAATTAATTGGGATAAGGGTAAGAGAGTGATGATGATGAGTCTCCTCACTCAATGAAAATGACCATTAAAAGCCAACTCGAAAGAAGACATTTGTATTACAAAATCAAGAGTTAAACCTAATAGGGCTTTTTCTTAGCATGTCGATGGTAATCTAAATTGTTTCGGCCCTGAACTGAGCCACGAGTTTGGCGCCTTCACTAGCGTCTATCAGTTCCTGTAATGAACAAACAACTTGATACGCAGGACTAGATATTAAGTGTCCCATGTCGTTTGTGGAAACGCACCGTATAAACATTTCAGGGCAGAGCCATCAATGAATCTCCATCTGAGCAGGTTTTCATTGCTGCAGTCGGCCTGGGTCCGGAGTCCATTTAAAGTCTTAAAAGGTAAAGATATTTTTAAAGTTGAGACTACGAATGGCCAAACGTGGGGAAGGATGCTGTCAGATATTGTGACGCAGTTGCAGGTATGGTTACGATCTATGCAAGATGGCTGGTCGCAGAAGAAGAGAGAGCCGTGGATAAAGCTACAATACACTGACAAACTGAACTGACTGGCTGATAGACTGTAGCCGATCTCATTAATTTATGTACAACACCTAATCTGTACCTACTTTCATAGCAAATAAATTCTGATTCTGATTCTGATACACCACAGTGTGGTTCTCTGTGATTGGAGAGACTTGTCTAGCAGTAGGTAAACTGCTATAGGCTGATGTTAATGATGAAAGTTGGACTTGATAATGATGATGATTAACTGTTTAAATATTGAAAGTACAGCTCACAACGTAAACTTTAAAAGAAGACGACGAGACCTCCGCATTGGCACAGTGAGGCGTCATGAGGTTATGCAAAGACGTTATTGTAAAGTTAAAACCACGTAACCGGCTCATGCTTGGCAATTTAGCTGAACTACATTGTGACGTAAGTGCGCGTTTTGATATTGTTCCTGAACAAGTACTAATGTAGTTCTACGTAGTGTATTCTATGTAGTGTACTAATGTCTGTGTAGTTCTAATGGATAATTAATTTGCCTAATTCAGAAGTTACCGGCCTATCGTTGCTGAGATTTAATTGTGTGTGGATTTGTAGTTCTAGGACACGCAACATGTGTGTGGCTTTGCCAGGTCTACGTTCATAACAGGGCTGCTACAACTTCTGTACCTAAAGTATATTGTCGACAGCGCACGATGACGATAACTATACTTATCATCATCATCATTGCAACCTAAAAACGTCCACTGTTGGACATAGGCCTCCCCCAAATGTTACCACATTGACCGGTCCTGTACATTTCGAATTCAGCGGATCCCTGCAATCTTCACCAGAATAACTATGCTAACTATACTACTTTGTTGTAATTGTATCTGTTGTTCACTACCTGCATCTTTTACCTTTAACCTTGTACCCTTATTACAAGGCGGTAATAGATAAATTATACTTAGCAGGTAATTCCCTGATATAATGATGCGTTCGAACTATTTCCTGACAATTGGAGCCAATTCACGTTAATAGGCCTTATTATTTTCCGGATGTCCAAATTCACAATAATGTCCAATTTGGGTGCAAATTCGAAGGAAATCCTTTTATTATTATTTTTTAACTATTTTGAATTGGAAGATTTAAAAAAAATATTTTTAGCATGGCAACAACCATCTCTCAATGAGCCCAATCTGATGTAAGTGGTCACCGCTGCCAATGGTCATCTTGAATACCAGAGAACGAATGCTTTTCTACCATTCACTTGGCATATTTTATATTTAAGAACTCTATAGCGTCACTACAAAAGTACTACAGCAGCTTAGTATAAAAAGTACTACAGCGCCATCTAAGCGACAAATGAAGAACTAAGATCAAAATTCTGAATCGCGCTATTAAAGTTATCCACGACTTCAGAATATACCTATAGAAAAAAAAGACAAAAACTGTCGACGGGTAGTAGCCCACAAAGTCACGACACCCGTCTGGTCAGACAGTCCTCCCTTTTCTAAGGGGGAAGAAGAACCTGTTCTTCATACTCCTACAGAATACCGATGCATTGCCAGATTTATAAATAAAATTACTGTTCTAAGATGCACCCAGGCCAATGCAACCCTGCAATGCTCCATCGGGAATATCAAATGCTGAATGACTATCTAATAAGATATCCTAGATTTCCGATCACTAAAGCATTCACCAGTTCCTAAAAAAAGTCTCTGGAATTGGTAAAATATATGCAAATTTTCGGAACAGCGCCTAATAAAAAGATCAAACGGAAGAGATATTTTTTTGCAGCGGTTAAATAGCAATAAGCGTTACGTAGTTGGCACCTATTTGTACCATTATGATAATTACCTCGTATAAAATGGCATGAATTAGATTTGATATATAAAAAGGCGTCTACTTGATATTCAGGGCAAACACACTTGGAGCTTCGAATGAACATCAGTGAACAACTAATAAAATACAACATGACTAAATTCACTTGCCTTGTTTTGTGTGTTGTGGCTGTAAGCTTAAACAGTGTTTATGTGAGTACTGAGTATCCTTTATATTTTTACGGTTTCCTAGCAAACACTGAAATAACAGTTTTGGGTTGTCTTTGCATATTTATTTTATTAAAACTTTATGCTCATGTAAAAAAACACTGAGCAATGGCGGAGTTAATGCCTTGGGCATTTTCTACCAGTCAACCTTAGGGTGATGCAGAGACAAAACAAAGTGGGTGCAATGTAACAAAAAATATACATATACCAAGAGCCGATGGAATCCTGCACTATGCACCTGCTATTGTGCACACTTGTGCACTATAATTTCTCCCGCCGATGGCTAATCTCCGCTGAGACTGGTCGACGTGTCCGAAAACGGTCAGGCGGACTAATTATTAATATCTTGTCTTTATTTCATGTTGCAGGCAGACAATGACGAAGTGAAAGCGGGTTTCCATGCGGCGATTAGACCATACGTAGCCGAGTGCGTAAAGGAATATGGAATCACTGAAGCAGATCTCATGAAAGCCAAGGAGACACACAATCCGGCCAGTCTTGGACCTTGTTTCGCGGGCTGCGTATTCAAGAAGTTTGGAGTCGTAAGAGCATTATATCTTTAGCCACCATTAATGTGAACGTATTGTGAAGCTATTTTTACTCTATTGCACATTAACTGGTTTATGAATAATTGGATATGGATCAGAATGCTGGGCTGTGAAAAAGATGGATGAAAAACGATTGCATGTAGCAGAGATGAGAATGTTGAGATGGATGTGTGGAGTGACAAGAATGGATAAAGTAAGGAATGAGTATATTAGAGGAAGATTGAAAGTGGCGCCTGTTACAGAAAAAATGGAAGGCAGTGGTTTATCTTGGTATGGACATATAATGAGAAAGGATAAAATGCATGTGACTAAAAGAGTGATTGAGAGGGAGAGGAAGACCAAAGAAAAGATGGATTGATTATGTGAAGACTGATATGAAAGAGAAAAGAGTAGGTTAATGATGCCGTGACGTCTGACAGGGGAAGTCTGGAAGAAGAAAACGTGTGGCGCCGACCACAAATAGAATGGGACAGGGGCAGGACGATGATAGATATGGATTATGTTTTGAATGTTTTCTCATGTCGTTGACTTATATTTTGTGCGATGTGACCTGAGGCCCCAGGACGAGCGCGCAGTGTAAACTTAAAGTAAATAAGTCGAATTGAAAATTAAAAAAATACTCGTTTCACATATAATATTGTCATAATTTAAAGAATTTATTGATATCTATGGATGATAATGATTGTGTTTGTTGTAAACAATTTAACTAAAATGCGGACTATTGTATTTTTACAAAAAAATCGACGTATTTACTTTACGTTTACACCGTGCGCTCGTGCTTGGGCCTGTGGAAGGCTCTGTCGTTAGCTCTCTTGAGTCCCCCCTTAAGTCCTGGAGGGTGCAGGTAGTGGTGCACGACTGGCAGGAGAGAAGATGCAAGATAGGACTAGACCCCATGGAATACATTTCTTCTTTTTTTGTAACCCTTTTTTTTTTCGGATGGTAATTCATCAAATGACCCCCCCCCCACTCTGGGGGGAGCGGAAGGGAGTGTCAGACTTGTACTGAAACTAAAACCCATCCATGTTCCTTCTTTGCCCTTTGTGTTCCAGGGCCACGGTATCTCTTTGAAACAGTCCCGCAGCCCTGGCAGGAATTTATTGTACCCCTAAGATTACTGTGGACGAGTCATTTGTTGAACGTTATTGAAGACTGTGTTTTGTATTCGACTTCATTGAATGGCAGCGTTTTACCTGCTAACCTCATTATCCTTCGGTGAACGTTAAATTTCTGAATACATTTTATTTATAACAGATTAATGACAAAGGCGAATACGATTCCGAGACCAATGTTGTTAAAATGAAGAGTTTTGTGAAGAATGCAGATCAATTGGCAGCATTAACAGACATTGGGAAAAAATGTGAATCAAGTGAGTTCTATTTAAGTCAGTCAAAAATTTAGGTTCATGGTTCGGAACATGTTAATTCTGTAACATGTTGATTAGTACATCAAACCAAGTAACTAGGCGCTAAAAATTGCTGCTGGGAAACGACTTTTTTTTCGGGTGAAAAATCACGGTTTACGATGGGACTCATAGAAGCCTCAAAACATTGTGATGATGGATGCAATTAAAAAGAACGGGGGTTTTGTAGATATTTAAATTAAGTTATGTATGTCTTGTGAAAAAGTTGGAACTTTTCCCCTTTGCTATCTCCGTAACTGGAAGGTAGGGAGTGGATCCCAGGTATGGCCTGGAACAAAACAAATATCGCAGTGAGGGGGAGCACAAGTGCCTTTCGGCTTCGGTACTTTTACACCCATTAAACATACAGTTACCTTTCTTATTTTCAGTTAACGCCGAAGCTGTGAGTGACGGAGAAGCTGGCTGCGAGAGGGCTATTCTGTTGTTGAAATGTTACGCGGCACACAAATCCGAGGTAACACTGACATCATAATCTACCTACGATGATAAGAGGGTTGGATTTTCTCACCTATTTTTTTTTCATTCTATTCGGGAAACTTACAGCTAATATAAACAGTATTGTTAAACAATATGCATTTGAAGGCCATTTACAAGTTTAAACACTTGAAACAACAAAAGGTATAACAGTAGGTTCCCCCAACATAACATCACGCTTGTAATGCGTAAGACAGAGGCCTACCTAAAAGACTGACTGACTTTTAAGTGATGGTAAGTCCCTTAAAAGAAGGGGTGAACCTATTGCCATCAACCGGGCACAAATTCAGACTCCAGGCTGCTACCTGATGGAAAACCTCACTAACAATTAACGTCGTAATACGTTATGTTTCCACCGCGCTCGTGCTAGGCCTCTGGAAGTTATCTTCGTCAGTACCGCTTATGACCATTAAACCAACGAACCAGTCAAGTGGCCAGTGGAAACCTAGAATGGTTCCTCAAGCAGACCTCGCATTGCAAAGGCCCCTGCTCGATAAAAAGTCAGATGATAGAGAAACCGTTTAGCCTAATCGAGGGTATGAAAATCATATTTATTATGATGAATAAAGAATTTGGAAGTTATCTACAAATTGAAAAATGGTTCACATAAAATACAGGGTGTAAACAGACCCTTCACGAAGCCGTCAACCAAGCATTCTGTACATCAAACTAAGTAACATTACGCAAAAATTATTGCTGGGAAACGACTTTTTTTTTGGCGTGAAAAATCACATTTTATGGTAGTTACCTGTTTAAAGTAAAAATCTTACATTAAAAACATGTATTTAACTTTGACCCCCAATAACTCCGTAACTAGAAGGTTCCCAGGTATGGTCTAGAACAAAAAAATGATCGCAAAGACAGGGAGAACAAGTGCCTTTCGGCTTCGTTAAGAGTCTATTTACACCCTTTATTATGTACTGACATTACAATCGCAGCGAGAAATAGATACAGGATTTAACTCTCAAGTTGTGTTTTATTGGACTCCTCCGTAGAGAAATTGCATTGACAGAAAGCTAGTGTTTTTTTCAATATACATAACATAACGCCTGTTATCCTCGAAGGGTTAATCAGAGGTGTATTTAATAGTAATCCCACATTTCGCCAGTTATATTTAAGTCCTATGTAATAGGGGGCGAGCCTATTACCATGAACCGGGCACAAATCCAGACTACGAGGCTGCTACTGAGAAATTCCTAATGGAAAAACCCAATAACACTTTGCCCGACCTAGGAATCGAACCCAGGACCTCATGCTCAGCAGTCGAGCTTGCGACCACTAGACCAACACGGCAGTCTTAGTTTTCTTTTTCAGAATGCTTTTTTTTTTCAGATTCCAATGTAAGCGGTTTCAAAAACCAGATCTCGTGCAATGGCTAATATATATGTCATAGCCATTGCAATAACAAAATTCCATCACTACCTATTCCTTTGTTTTTTCTTAGGAAATAAATTATTTTTCAAAAAGCCTTGTTTTGTTTTTTTTTTTTCTTTTACGTACCTACAATAGATGGAATGGAGGACTTGCATCATATCTCACAATAATTTACACACATTATAAAAGTTTATCCTGTCAATATTCAGTGACAGAGTAATACGCTTTTTTAGTAACAGTGTTTTGATATTGTTTTTAAATGTGTTTAAATCATTTATCTCCAGGAGTTTGGTAAAAGGTTATACAATGTGTCAGGTCTTGGATTAGCGATACTTTAGGTAGTTATATAACAACTATTCTATTAAACAAATTAGTTGATTTGCAAAGATTTTGTTGACAAAAAGTTGTTGATTTGCATATTTTTTTTTAGTATTTTTCTGGAGTTTAATTTCTTTTTTCTTAAAGTTACGATAATGTGATCCATAATATACTTTTATTTAATAACGCTGTCTTATTGATTGGTAAACATTTATTGAATTTCTATCTTTTGCTATGTAAGTTATTAAAGAGGTTTTTATTTTTTCTAACGAACAAACTCAATGATACGGTATTATTTTTTAAAAGATTGCTTATTCTTCAAAAGTTATATCTTTACACTTGATCGTAACTGTGTTCTTGTCTGAAAAGTTTTAAGAATAAAAGGCTGTTTTAGCTGCATGTCAGTAATATTCTACATACCCACATAAAGACATGCTTAAAGCCTTAATCCTGTAATAAATAATTGAAATGTTCATCATTAGTCAATTCAATTGAACAAATCACAATTCCAACGAGCATTATAACAACGCCTACTCGTATAATGCTCGACCATTATCTATCTACATTTGCCAATGTTTGTTATTAATAGCAATATGGGATTGGGCGGGTCACGTTTTTAGGATGAACCCGGACAGATGGGCGAAGATAGTCACACACACGGTGGGTGCCTGAAGACAGCCGTCGTAACCGAGGCAGGCCCAAGAAACTCTAGCGTGACGATCTGGACTCATTCATTACGGATTGGTCATAGATGGCAAATTGTAAACAGCATTGGAAAGCCATGGGGAGGCCTTGCCCAGCAGTGGGACAGAGCAGGCTGATATAAAAAAGCAATATTGATGTGAATCTACTTGTATACCCGATTGTATCAAATATCCTGGTGACAATTTTTAAACTAAAAAAAGTGAGCTAGTCAGTAGGTTGCTAGCGCAACTGACTGCCATGGGTAGGCTGGGCGGCCGGGCACCAACTAAGCTAGCACCGTCGTGTGTGGAAGCTCTTTGATTGCAAGACTTTGTAACAATATTTTGATTTAAAAGAATGTCCATGGAGTTTCTTGCCCATTCTTCTCCATAGAGATCTACACTTTGGAATGTGCAACTACAGTACTTTCTCAAGTTATTATGCCTTGTGACTGTTACTGTAGCTCCGCGTTTTTTTGTTTTTTTGATATACAAAAGTGCCTGTGAAGGTCTAATTGAAATAAATGCTTTGAGTTTGAGTTTGCCCTTGCCTCTAAAAAATATTGAGCTATTGCAATAATCTATATAAAAGGACGAAGAGCACTTGTCATCCGATACGCCATCTAAATCATCTAAGCTCTGCTGGTAGAAAATTCTTATGCAATAAGCTGTACCCTTGTGCTTTTAAGTAAGTATTTTGTATGTACTTGAATCACTACATAGTATAAAACAAAGTTGTTTCCCGTTGTCTGTCTGTCCCTATATATGCTTAGATCTTTAAAACTACGCAACGGATTTTCATGCGGTTTTCAGCAATAGATAGAGTGATCAAGAGGAAGGTTTATATATTTGTATTGCACCCGTGCGAAGCCGGGGCGGGTCACTAGTAAACAATAAAGCTCAATGAAATGCTCACGCCACCAATGTTGTAACAGAGTTACATAGTCTACTCCCAGATTGCAAATAAAGCATTCTATTCTATTCTATTCCACTTAGATCTGAACCATTAGGTGGATGAGAACTGTTGAGCAAAGATAATGGGCGGTTTGAATACCTAACATGTTCTCAAAAATGTACAACTTTATAGATACTATTCTTCGTCAAGAGTAAGAGTGTTTTACAAGCACAAATGACAGCGGATTGTCACCTGAATAGAAAGAACGTCTAACGATCGCAGGCAAAGCGGTGTAGTGGTCACTTTGTAAACTTTGACGACGATGACGTTTCGGCGTGAGTGTTCCGCCACCACACTTGAAATGAGTTGGAATGAGTTTGGCTACATAGTTTTTAACAGGCGCATCACATTTTACTGTAAAATTACACAATTACTAATTCTAATTCAACATTATACCAACACTGATTTAATTTAAATTAAGATACATTTCGTTGGTAAGCCGAAACACTGACGCAGGGTACATATACGGTGCGTGCAATGTTCTTCTGTCAAAAATCCTAACAGAATAATCCGAGCAGATTATTCAGAGAGTCGATATGTAACAACACTAGTTATGATTCAACGCAATGGATCATCCTAGTTGGTGAAGATGGCGGGACGAGCTTCACTCCTACCGAAGGTACTGGCGCACATTAGTAGATGATCGTTGATTGTTCTTTATTACATTCATCAGTGCGGAAAATCATGTCAAATACTCGAAATGATTAAAATAATCTATTACTTCACGAAAATTTTAATTTCACTGTTTCATAACGCAGAAGCATGGAATTTTGTACAAATCATTCCTTACTACTTATTTGCGTTATAAAGGGAAGATAGGTACTACCATAAAACGAAATTCAGCAATGGGATGAAGTCTTTTTCTTTTTTATCTTGGTAAAATCATCAAATGAGTCCTCCCACCCAGGGCAGAGCGGGAGGGACTGTCAGACTTGTACTGACTAAAATCCACGGTGTCTTTCAATAGCCCTTTATGTTCCAGGGTCACGGTAATTCTATAAGTCCCGCGACCCCGGCAGGCTTTGGCCCTCAAGAGGGTGGCCCCGTCATTATGCTGACACTCTTTGAGGCGCGCGTGGAACACAACGCGCCGTCGACCCGGGCATGGTCCATGGTCGGACAGCGACTCGCCCATTACTCGCCACCCGCATGCCCGCGCCTACGGTGGCCGGAGATCGTCTGCCGACGTCCGGCGCCGTGGGCGTCTACCACTGCTATGGGATGAAGTCTTTGCTGTTAATAAACCCCGTCAGACACACGGCTTGTAGATTGTAACCTATTTAATTTTAAATAATGTAGAACACTAATATATACGCTTGTTCCTAGACAATTCTTAAAAGATGTCCGTATGGTCCTACGTTCCAGTCTCAACTGTCAACTTAAGTTGAAGACAATGCTTGAAGATTAACATAAAAACTGGCAGCAATTTTCATCAATTTCCGAGGACGGGCGAGAGCTAATTTGATGTAAAGTGACAAGAGCAATTTAGGTACTGAAACGTAGGTACTTATGATGTTGCAATATACATTATGGAGAACAATTTTATTGCAATGATAGTGAAAATTCTTATTTTATAAGTAAAAGTATAGTCAAAGATGCCTAATTTTGGTAGGTAGATAGGTACTCCTGATAATATTCTTCCTGACCGTTTTCAGTCACGGCGGCCAATCTCAAAGGAGATTAGCTATCGGCGCGGGAGATTATTATGGTGCACGAGTGTGTGCGCAGGCATAGGTGCACTCTCTCTTCCCACACCCTCATAGTCCGATGGGACGGCAATCCGACACGACCGGAGAAAGGTCAGGCGCAGGACCAACGGCTTAACGTGTTTTCCGAGGCACGGGGGTATTGCACCGCCATATTCCAAAATCTGGGTTGCCACTGAGAAATTCCTAATGAAAAAATTCAACAACACTTGGCCCGACCCGGGAATTGAACCCAGGACGCTCAGCTGTCGCTAGTTCACTACTAGGTACAGTCGCAGCTGCATCCAATGTTGCTTTTTGTAGCCAACTTGTCAATACGTCATCAACCCATGTCAGGAAAAAACATAGTCAACCTTCACACTTGACAAATGAGTTTTCTCGGTTATAGTCATTATTAACCATACGGTTGTTAACAAGTAATTTTTTTAAAATACTGTAGGTACAGAATATAACAACTTTCCAGCTTTTTTGGTGACACGATGATGTCACATAATAAACTAGACGTTATTAGTATTTAAAAACTGAAAAAAGTTAGATTATAACTGAACATAGGACAGAAACTTAAGAGGGCTGAGCTTAATCAATCGATGGATTATTTGTGTAAAAGAATGGGTTTTAGGTGGATGGTAATATGGGTAGAAGGGTTATCAGTACACTTGCACAAAAGACATTTTTACGCGAACCCAGTTGCGCGAAAAAACATTTTTGAGCGCATGGATTTTTGCGCGAATGGATTTTTGTGCCATCTTGGATTTTCATTTCAGAAACACTGAATGAACCCATTAAAATTAAGAATGAAAAAACAGCGATATTAAGTATTTCTTTCCAGTCAGTTTGGGACGTACTTTATACAATTACAATTGAGCCCGCCCTTCAAGCGTGATGTTATGAATCCCCTTTCGCACAAATGTCCTAGATCCTTTAGAAAGCGGTTGAATACTGGGATGACAGCTAATGGTACATAGACTTGGAAGAAGACAGCACTGACCACAGAGTGATGGATAGAGACTAGAAGCATGATGATGGCATAGGTCGAACATCTGCAATATTCAAAAACAAGACTATTTTTCTATAAATCCATTCATTTTATATATTTTTTTACAAAATACCCCGACTTTAAAAAGTAAGATGATTCAGTAACCATAAAATGACATTCGTCATCTTGAATTAATTAATGTGACCTTTGCTTTTTGCAAGATGTCTCAGTGCGAATTCGTTGTTTCTAGCCATTGTTGAAACAATAGAAAATTCCTCTACTTAAGGAAGTAGGTAGGTAGATAATGTCCGAAAAGCCAGCCAGCTTTTTTGTTGTATTTCGTAACTTGAGTGAGCCTTGGTGAGATATTACGATAATTGCCTCACATCACGATGACTTTAACGACAGAATTTGGATATAAAAAGGCAACTGGCTCAGACAAAGGCATATCATTTCGGGCATTCAAAGGATCAGTAGTGTGAAACCAAAGAAACTTACAAAGATGTCGAAGTTCACCTGCATCGTCTTGTGTGTTGTGGCTGCGAGCCTGACCAAGGTTACCGTAAGTAGCACCTGCATTTTTATCATCACCAGTCTTCTTAGAAGCTGTTCAAAGGGATACGTTACTCTGGTCATCTTTAAGCCAGGAGTTAGGGGCCCATGAATTTCCATGCTGTAAGGAGGACCTTTCATCAATCTTCCATTCTGGAGCTTTCACTGACAGAGGCCTTTCTCATGATTTTATGCGGGATTTTTTAGTGTTTCACCACAAAATAGTTGTCCTAGGCATTCATTAACCTAAAATATATCATATCCCAGGATTTAAATTGCGCTCCAAAAGACTTACGTTGCTATATTTCACTTTTTATAATCACATTTCCATTTTCCATTTTATCTTAGCAAGCTGTTACCGAAGAAGAGAAGGCTGCATTCCATGAGGTGATGGCGCCCCTCATAGCCGAGTGCTCAGAGGAGCATGGAGTAAGCGAGGCCGACATCACAGCAGCTAAGGAATCTCGCAATGCTGATACCATAAAGCCCTGCTTCTTGGGCTGTGTCATGAAGAAAACTGAAGCGGTATGAGTTTTAATTGTGCATATTTTTCGATGGATAAACTGTGTATGATTAACTGATACAAAATATCTGTTCTACTATTGTCTCCATTGAGGGAAAGGTAGTTTTATGGAATAAAATATTTAATCTATACCTATTCATGTCGTTAAAGTCACGGAAAACCCATGGTCACACGGAACCGAGAAACTTGGCATAGAGGAAAGAGGGCCTATTACCCAGCATCTGTTGATTTCGAGCTAAAAGCTCGATAGTTTTCTCGTACTAAAATTAATTATTATAATAAATATTTTTTTAATTGACAGTTGGACGCCAAAGGCCTGTTTGACGTAGATAAGGCACTTAGTAAGGTCAGGACATTCGTGAAGAGCGATGAGGACTACGCCAAATTCGAAGAGATTGGAAAATCCTGCACGTCTGGTTTGTATACTTTTGATAATTAGTCATTTTTATTTTGACACCTGGGTCTAATAATAGAATGATATACGCTAATCATTTGTTTCTCAGTAGACCAGGAGTCAGGATACAGTTTCAGAACGCTAAATGAAATAGGATGGGTCCTCTATTTAACTGGCAAAATGGGAGTGTAGTATGCTTACACTAAACACAAAAGTATCTTCGGTATTCAAGCTAGGCTGAAAGTCACGTTCTTGAACGTCAAACGAAAAATACTTTAGACAATGCCCAAAAACGCCTGCTCTTCGCCACTTCGTAATGACTCCTTGCCTACTTCGGGGAATATTATTCTTGTAATGATTAATTTAAAAAAATGATACTGACCTTTTCTTAAACAACCAGAACTACGTACGTAGTGCAAGGTTTTCTTTGATTTTCATTTTGCTGTTCAATCTTCTGCAGTGAACGACCAAGCTGTCAGCGACGGTGAAGCCGGCTGCGAGAGGGCCAAGCTCCTTCTAGCCTGCTTCTTGGAACACAAAGCTGATGTAAGCTTTTTTACTTTTATATTTGTTCATTGCGAGTAATGACTTACTGAATGAAAGCTAGCAAAGTCTAGAACAGTGGCAAAAGCTTTCAATGCTTTTCGTCTTTCAACGACGTTCAAAAACATTGACAGAGTCATTTATCGGTAGCTAATGTCAATTGTATACATTTGACTTGAAGCCATTAACGATATTGTCAATGGTATGACACTTTGTGTAGGCTCTAAGATATATTTTACAACAAACTATACAAAAATGAATCTGCTGAACGTGTACTGCAGCTGTATTTTTTAATTACCCATGAAAAATGTAATGTGTGGACTTGTGGAGTGGTTTGGAATAATGTACTGAATACATGGTATGCGTTTGTGCATCGATGTACCTTCCACACTGTATAGACTAGAAGATGCATTTCAAGACTTTCTTCACATCACTAGAAGCCGTATGAGAAAAAAATACTCATCATCATTCTCTTGCCCTTATCCCAATTCATTTGGGGTCGGCGCAGCATGTCTTCTTCTTCCCTACTTCTCTTTTACTCGTCATCTCATCAGACACCTCCTTTTTTGCCATATCATCCTTCCCACAAGAGAAAAAAGTACTAATGTTTCAATTTTCTTTTGCAGATTCCTTTCTAAGCAGCGATACAACACACGATAACAACAATATGGAGATTTGACTTTACGCAAAACCAAATGAGGCACACGATTTCTGTTATAATTTATTATGTTTATTTAATTAGTTAGAATATATAAATAAAGCAATTTTTCGTTAAAAGTAATGTTTTCATTATTATTTCGGCAAATACGTCATAACCTTGTGTACAATGTGTACATACTACCCTATTATATCAGCTAACGAATTCATATTTTGACAAATCAATAAAAGGATTAATTATTTCATAATAAAATTTAACTCAGTTAAATGTTATTATGAAATAATTAATCCTTTGCTTTAACGTAAAAAGATATAAAAGTAATAAACCAAAACAATATTTTTAATAACGATTTAATCCAATCCAATTAATTAATACAACAATCTCAACACATTGATCTTAAAACAATAAATCCATTCTTAGTCCATATTACGTTGCAGTGAAGTTTTCTAGGCGACGCGCGACGTTGCGATGTGCGCTTAGATTTCAATACCAAACTGTAAAAAGAAAAAGTTCATATTATTACTGGGCTAGTGTTAGTTATCGTTGATAAAACGGCTTGAATATCATCATCTGCCTAGCCTTTTCCCAACTATATTGGGGTCGGCTTCCAGTCTAACCGGATGCAGCTGAATACCAGTATTTTACATGGAGCGACTGCCTATCTGACCTCCACAACCCAGTTAGTACTAGGTAATACGATACCCCTTGGTAAGACTGGTTGTCAGACTTTTTGGGCCACTGACTACCTGTAACGACTGTCAAATATAAAACAGAGAGGAAGATAAAATGGCTTGGATAATTAACTACAAAACAAGTACAAAACTCTCTGGTTCATCTAGTCCACGCAAGCCTTACTACGGAGCTTGGCTCCTGGTTTTCTTAGGTCGGGCACAGTATTATTGGGTTGCCGTTGATGGTAAAAGGCTCATAACTGGCGAAATATCGTGTTACTATAGGGACACCCCTGTCTATCCTTTCGGAGAAAATATACTTATTGAAACTAAACTACAACGTTACTATTGATACTAATAACGGGATAAATAAATAAATAACAATAATATCCCGTTATTAGTATTAATAGTAATGTTAGTGACCATGATAGTTTAAAATCTTAAACTACAACAAATCAACTGCATTTACTTGACGTAACTTAATATTTACAACTTCCAAAAGTTAGATATTGGATAACTTAACATAGTTTGTTTTTCGAGTGCAATAACAAAATGTATCGTAACAGTGGCGATCTGTAGTTCCAACTACCCCCATGGGAAATAGACGTCGGTGTATGTATGTATGTAAAAACGGTTACCTGAGAAGCATTATCTGACATGCACTTGTACGCCAGCATGGCTCGTTCGCAGCCAGCAGCACCATCGGTAACTGCTTCACCGTTGACTAGAATTAGAGATTGCTTTTATTTTATTAACCGTCGGTAAAGAATCTAAAAACGAATTAATTTTTCTGAAAACAACACAGAAATTAACTGACACGATGTCAAATCTCATGTCAGTTTTTCATCATCAGCAGTTTTTTTTTGAAGTTGAATAAGAATTGGGAATCATCGACATATTGGTCGAATAAAAGTCCTATTCGTTAAAAGGACCTTTCTTCGCCACCATGTCGAAGAAGTGGTCTGGTCCATTGCTAGGTCTCTCTAATTTTTTGCAAATAAAGATATAAAATCGCATGCCATTGAACTCGATTCTCGGTTACCTACCCTACGAAGAGTTAAAGTTACTAGATGAACAACCTCGCTCCGTCTCGACTTTAAAATCAGTTAAAGACAAACAAAATAAAAAATAGTCTTACTGTGTGAGCAGGAGTGAAGATAATCTTCAATGAGTTTCAATTCCTCGGGATCTTGGAATATTTGCTTGGCCATTTCAAGAAGTGTCTCCTTTTGTAACATGCCATTGTCATCCATCTGTAAAATGTCAAATACAGAAATTATGACATCAGATTCTAAGAAAAGCGAAGTTTACTGGAGAAACAGAAAGTACGTTCCAAGGTATTTTTAAAGCTTTTACGTAAGAAAGTAGGTAAATGATCTTATCTTTATAAGATTAATATCTACTTTGTGGTTGAAATGTTAAAATTGAACCAAAATCTCATTCATCGGAGAATGTATGAGTACCATCAGTAAGTAAGTTAAAAACGCGAAAGAGTGAAACGACTCACGATGCCAATTTGCTTCATCATGCACGCCAAGAAGCAAGGAGCGTTGGGGCCGGTAGGAACCTTCTTAGCCCTGAGGTTGGTAATATCGTCAACTGTGATCATGGTACTGTCCTTGTTACACGACTTGCCAATCGTCTCGAAATGAGCGCGGATTTGAGCCTTCTGCTCATCGGTCATAGCCTGGAAAAGATAGAAAATATAATAAATGAGAAATGTAAGCAAGCAAGAAATAGGTAAGGTAAGGTTTATGGTAATAAATATTCAGGCATTCAATATTAGCACAAAACTGGTGCCCGGAGACAGTGAGGCGGGATTGCGGCAGGTTACAGAAACGGACGCGACAGAAAAGGATGGAAAAATGTGGATGAGGCGCAACCTTAACAGTATACTCCGCTAAAAGAAATGAATAGAAAATAATGAAGAAATAATGACTTAAAACAGCTTCAGATTAATAAAATTCACTTTTACTTACAAAAGTTAAATATGGTGTTAGTGCACAGAAATACAAACAACACAGAAACACTGATGATTTGAACATTTTGATGATTTGTTACTGTTGTAGATGGTGATGCCAAATTGAAATCCAGAGATTTATGGTTAATTTTTGGACATTTCCGAATTTATATAGTACCGAAACTGTAATGATATATCGCTAACTCTGTAATTACTTTTCATAACATCAAATTAAGTTTGTCACATTAGTCGTACTAATAAATTTATAGGTTTCAATGCCACCATGACACAGCGACATGGGTTCTCTGATTTTTTTCCAAAATATGAAATTCATTGTTGGTCTAACGTCCAAGGGTCACTCTGGTGACTTTGTTATCTTGGATGGGTTGTGTTAGGGTTAATTTCCAGTCTAACTGGATGTTACTAGATCTGACGTTAAGCCGTTGGTCCCGGCTGTCATTTGTAGATCTTTGACAGTCGTTAGGTAGTCAGTGGCCCAAAAAGTCTGACAACCAGTCTTACAAAGGAGTATCGTATTACCCAGTAGTAACTAGGATGTGGAGGTCAGATAGGCAGTCGCTCCATGTAAAATACTGGTATTCAGCTGCATCCGGTTAGACTGGAAGGCGACCTCAACATAGTTAGGAAAAGGCTAGGCAGATGATGATAGTATGTTTAGCAAATCTAACCGTATTTGTAGTGATTCAGTTTTTATTTATTTCATTAGTGCAGCAATGATGATGATGATGTCACTTTAACAGGTAAGTTTAATGGAATGGGTTTTTCGTATTTCTGCAGTTAATTATTACATCCATTGTTATAATAAGTTTCTCGTTTCGTTGTCACAGGATGAAAGAGATTATTTGTCAATAACTCATATGTACCAACAACAAAAGTGTTGTGAAACAATGTAATTATTGCAATCATAGGGATTTACTTATAATGTGTTAACACACGGCAATATGGACTTATTTGCTTCGGAATAAGCGTGCAATTTGTGTATTTATTTATTATAGTTAATATATTAAAATGGATTACCAACTGCATAAGTATGAATGCTTTTGTCGTTACCCAGTGGCTATTCAGCATTGCTGTTTATATATATAAAAGGATAATTTGTATCAATTCACACATTTGCTTGTCAGATGCGAGAGATTTAGTTCGTAGCCATGTTTAATTTATATTTTTATGTATTTATTTGTGGTGTGTTCTCTTTAAATGTTAAGGTATGTGAAAATCTTTACATTGTGAACTTTGCTTTAGGTTTTGAAATAAATTATCTACTTAATTTGTGAAGGTGTATGGTTGCAAGCGCGACTTCTAAGGATGAGGTCGTGGGTTCGATTCCTAGGTCGGGCAATGTGTTATTGAGTTTTTCCATCTGAAATTTCTCAGTAGCAGTCACGTAGTCTGGATTTATGCCCCGTTGATGGTAATGGGCTCGCCCCCTATTACAAACTGGGAAAATGTGTGTCTAATTACACCTCTTCCCAAAGTCTTACGGTGCTGCCAGACGCCTGTAAAGGGTGTTATGTATGTATCGTGAAGCCATACATTCATTTGTGTGGTGATTGTGGTTTATGTCACTAAAAGTGAATAAGGACATAGAAAACTTATTTTTAAGTAGATCTTTAGCTTTGTCCCTAAGTATTAGATGCGATTTAGTATTTCATTGTGTTTTTTGCAAGTAGACTATAATGAAGGCACTCATGCTATTTTAAGTTATTTCATAGCGACCTCCCCAAATAACACGTAGGTAATTTAAGTACAGACACCAGCAAATCAAGCTACTACAATCTGTCAAATTTCTTTAATAGATTTTCAACTTTATCGCCAAAGCGTTGGTGCCAAGGTTGATTGGCAAAAATTTGACAGTTTCGGGTAACTTTATGTGCTGGCGTCTGTACCTAAATAAATAATTGTATGTAGGTAATATATTTTACAATTACAGGCATCATCCTTAGACGAGTTGAAGATGAAATACGTGGAGATGATAATAGAATGTTCGGACACCTACCCGATAACGGGGGCTGATACCTTACAGCTCAGGAGCAAGATAATGCCTGACAACGAATCCATCAGATGTCTCTTTGCTTGCGTTTATAAGAAGGCTGGTATGGTAAGAATTCGACCCCACACCACATCACACCAAACCACACCTCACCACACAACACCACAGACTATTAAGACCGACCGCTTTATTGAGTCCTCGCGAAGGTATCAATTTAAATGGAATATTCTGAAGGTTGATCACGTATTGGTTCAATTAGTATCGTAATACCTACGTTGCTTACGGTTATTTTAAAGCAAATAACCTTAGGACTTTGTGGACGTTTAATGTGCCTTTGATGGGGCAAGGCGGAGGACTCATTAAAGAGGTCACTATTGTCTCTTCTTGTCCCTTAAATCCATCCAAAGATTGAAAAAATCGAAAAGATTGTTTTTAGCGGTAAGACGGCAGGGTATATTCCCGCTGTCCACCCCCTGCTTGTCCACCCCGGGTGGACAGTGTCACAACTTTTAAAAATAATTCCCGCTGGCCACCCCCGGCCAGTGAGAATCATTATCAAAATAATTCACTGTGGCCACCCCTGGTGGACACGGTTACAACTGGTTTTTTTCATGGTTTTCGAGGTCGCTGATAACGCAACTGAGGTCAACCAGCTGTTGTGATCAAAATGAAAATCCAAGATGGCGCCGACGAAAATTTTCGGTTTTATCGTCATGGGTGTCATTTTCGTGGTTTTTGGGGTCACTGATAACTAAAATTAGGTCAAAATGAAAATCCAAGATGGTGCCGACGAAAATTTTCGATTTTATCGTCATGGGTGTCAGTTTCGTGGTATTTGGGGTCACTGATAACTAAAATTAGGTCAAAATGAAAATGCAAAATGGCGCCGACGAAAATTTTCGGTTTTATCGTCATGGGTGTCATTTTCGTGGTTTTTGGGGTCGCTGGTAAGAAAATTAGGTCAAAATGAAAATCCAAGATGGCGCCGACGAAAATTTTCGGTTTTATCGTCATGGGTGTCATTTTCGTGGTTTTTGGGGTCACTGATAACTAAAATTAGGTCAAAATGAAAATCCAAGATGGCGCCGACGAAAATTTTCGGTTTTATCGTCATGGGTCTCATTTTCGTGGTTTTTGGGGTCACTGATAACTAAAATTAGGTCAAAATGAAAATCCAAGATGGCGCCGACGAAAATTTTCGGTTTTATCGTCATGGGTCTCATTTTCGTGGTTTTTGGGGTCGCTGATAACTAAAATTAGGTCAAAATGAAAATCCAAGATGGCGCCGACGAAAATTTTCGGTTTTATCGTCATGGGTGTCATTTTCGTTGTTTTTGGGGTCGCTGGTAACGAAACTGAGGTCAAAATGAAAATCCAAGATGGCGCCGACAAAATTTTTCGGTTTTATTGTCATGGGTGTCATTTTCGTGGTTTTTGGGGTCACTGATAACTAAAATTAGGTCAAAATGAAAATCCAAGATGGCGCCGACGAAAATTTTCGGTTTTATCGTCATGGGTGTCATTTTCGTTGTTTTTGGGGTCGCTGGTAACGAAACTGAGGTCAAAATGAAAATCCAAGATGGCGCCGACGAAAATTTTCGGTTTTATCGTCATGGGTGTCATTTTCGTGGTTTTTGGGGTCGCTGGTAACGAAAATTAGGTCAAAATGAAAATTCAAGATGGCGCCGACGAAAATTTTCGATTTCATCGTAATGGGTGTCATTTTCGTGGTTTTTGGGGTCACTGATAACTAAAATTAGGTCAAAATGAAAATCCAAGATGGCGCCGACGAAAATTTTCGGTTTTATCGTCATGGGTGTCATTTTCGTGGTTTTTGGGGTCGCTGGTAACGAAAATTAGGTCAAAATGAAAATCCAAGATGGCGCCGACGAAAATTTTCGGTTTTATCGTCATGGGTCTCATTTTCATGGTTTTTGGGGTCACTGATAACTAAAATTAGGTCAAAATGAAAATCCAAGATGGCGCCGACGAAAATTTTCGATTTTATCGTCATGGGTGTCATTTTCGTTGTTTTTGGGGTCACTGATAACTAAAATTAGGTCAAAATGAAAATCCAAGATGGCGCCGACGAAAATTTTCGGTTTTATCGTCATGGGTGTCATTTTCGTGGTTTTTGGGGTCGCTGATAACTAAAATTAGGTCAAAATGAAAATCCAAGATGGCGCCGACGAAAATTTTCGGTTTTATCGTCATGGGTCTCATTTTCGTGGTTTTTGGGGTCGCTGATAACTAAAATTAGGTCAAAATGAAAATCCAAGATGGCGCCGACGAAAATTTTGGGCTTTATCGTCATGGGTGTCATTTTCGTTGTTTTTGGGGTCGCTGGTAACGAAACTGAGGTCAAAATGAAAATCCAAGATGGCGCCGACAAAATTTTTCGGTTTTATTGTCATGGGTGTCATTTTCGTGGTTTTTGGGGTCACTGATAACTAAAATTAGGTCAAAATGAAAATCCAAGATGGCGCCGACGAAAATTTTCGATTTTATCGTCATGGGTGTCATTTTCGTGGTTTTTGTGGTCGCTGATAACTAAAATTAGGTCAAAATGAAAATCCAAGATGGCGCCGACGAAAATTTTCGATTTTATCGTCATGGGTGTCATTTTCGTGGTTTTTGGGGTCACTGATAACTAAAATTAGGTCAAAATGAAAATCCAAGAAGGCGTCGACAAAAATTAAAAAAATCTTTGTGCCCCGTATTATTGCGTTAAGTTGTAATCTCAAGTAATTCGTTTATTAATATTAATTCTAGCCGCAGTCTGGCAGTTTCATGATTCATCAATTAGGTACAGGCCAAAAATTCGGGTTTTGGCTTAAGACAAGTAAATAATAACTACATCAGAATAATATAACACGACCCGAACCAAAATTATTACATCCCCTGGCACCTGTCAGTTGCCTACTACCAATAACCAAAGAGAACCAAAAAGCGCAGAGCATCATCCAAAGAGGCCGTTTACAACGCGCCGTGCCTTTTTATACCCTTTTACTCGGACCGGGTAGGTTGGAAAGGGAATTATCTAAGAGTAGTTTATTCGAATCTTCCTTTATGATTCATCCTAAACATTATTATTTATTGATTCATTTTAAATAAATAAGGTTGGTTGGTATCAGAAAATCAAGTTTCTAGTTGTTCGCTTAAGTTTTAATATGATACTTACATTGTTATGTTAAACAAATGAAACATATTCATATATCAATATCTCTGAAGAAACTAACATTCAGGTTAATATACATTTTTACGAGACCTCCAAATCCGGATTTACGACTGCACTTTAGATGCCTTATTATTTTTGAGGTCACATTTTGTGTGTCAAAAGATAACATAGTTTTTTCTCTTGCTAAATTTATGTTGATTAAAGTGATGTTTAATTGTTTTGTTACTTTTGTTATGTTTAATAATTTGACAAGAAGGCTATTATTTTTGTTTTCCAGAATTTCTTTTAATTTGTACTTATTAAGAGTCACAGACTGTTTATTTTAATAAGAATAAGTATTATGTTGATTAAGTGAAGTTAAATAGTTTTGTTTATGTAATGTTTAATAATTTCACAAGAAGTCTATTTGTCTTTATTTTTGATCTCCAGAATTTCTTTTAATTTGTACCTGTTCATTATTTTATTAATATTACTCACCACGCGAGTCACAGACTGATTTTTTAATAAGAATAAGAATTATGTTGATTAAGTGAAGTTAGATTGATTTGTTACTTTTGTTATGTTTAATAATTTGACAATGAGTCTTTTTTATTTTTATTTTTGTTCTTCAGAGTTTATTTGAATTTGTACTTGTCGTATATGTCAGGAATTATTTCGTAAGGCTCGTAAATCATGTGGGCAGATGATGGGTTTCGTGCTATGAAAACACACTGGGTGCGATACACTGTTTCTAGCAAAACTAACGAATTACTTGAGATTACAACTTAACGCAATAACACGGGGCACAATGAATTTTTTAATTTTCGTCGGCGCCATCTTGGATTTTCATTTTGACCTAATTTTAGTTATCAGTGACCCCAAAAACCACGAAAATGACACCCATGACGATAAAATCGAAAATTTTCGTCGGCGCCATCTTGGATTTTCATTTTGACCTAATTTTAGTTATCAGTGACCCCAAAAACCATGAAAATGAGACCCATGACGATAAAACCGAAAATTTTCGTCGGCGCCATCTTGGATTTTCATTTTGACCTAATTTTCGTTACCAGCGACCCCAAAAACCACGAAAATGACACCCATGACGATAAAACCGAAAATTTTCGTCGGCGCCATCTTGGATTTTCATTTTGACCTAATTTTAGTTATCAGTTACCCCAAAAACCACGAAAATGACACCCATGACGATAAAATCGAAAATTTTCGTCGGCGCCATCTTGAATTTTCATTTTGACCTAATTTTCGTTACCAGCGACCCCAAAAACCACGAAAATGACACCCATGACGATAAAACCGAAAATTTTCGTCGGCGCCATCTTGGATTTTCATTTTGACCTAATTTTAGTTATCAGTGACCCCAAAAACCACGAAAATGACACCCATTACGATGAAATCGAAAATTTTCGTCGGCGCCATCTTGAATTTTCATTTTGACCTAATTTTCGTTACCAGCGACCCCAAAAACCACGAAAATGACACCCATGACGATAAAACCGAAAATTTTCGTCGGCGCCATCTTGGATTTTCATTTTGACCTCAGTTTCGTTACCAGCGACCCCAAAAACAACGAAAATGACACCCATGACGATAAAACCGAAAATTTTCGTCGGCGCCATCTTGGATTTTCATTTTAACCTAATTTTCGTTACCAGCGACCCCAAAAACCACGAAAATGACACCCATGACGATAAAACCGAAAATTTTCGTCGGCGCCATCTTGGATTTTCATTTTGACCTCAGTTTCGTTACCAGCGACCCCAAAACCAACGAAAATGACACCCATGACGATTTAACCGAAAGTTTTCGTCGGCGCCATCTTGGATTTTCATTTTGATCACAACAGCTTGTTGACCTCAGTTGCGTTATCAGCGACCTCGAAAACCATGAAAAAAACCAGTTGTAACCGTGTCCACCAGGGGTGGCCACAGTGAATTATCGGCGGTATTGAGTCACCCTATGTATTACTTCTCTTTTTTTAGAGCTGTAATTTGGATGTACACCACATGTACATAATAAAGAGTATTCTATTTTAGGTCTACTTCTCTATCTACTTATCTATCTTGGTCTGGTATTGTTACAGTATGTAGTAACCTTGACTCAAGGTAATAAACTAGTCTCCGTGATGATTGTGTCTCCTTTAATCGTTTACACCTTAAGAAAGTTGTAAAGACTAGTTTTATATAAAACAGGGGCCTACCATGACCTGTATAGCTCTGTCTCTTTCCCACACAAGAATTACTCCTGTTTTAAGACGTCGTAGTAGCCCCCCTGGTCATTTGTGCCTAAAAGGTGAACACTTTCAGCAGCTTACTGCAACATGTGAAGTCCGAAACGACATCAATACCACGAATGAATATGATGAATGTTTTAAAAGTGACAAATTGACAGATTTTTGAATAGTCCACAGTACCGATTTGTCAGATTTGACAAGTTGATTTATCGATCGAAGTTGATTGTGTGTTGGTTGTTGTAGTGTTGTTGTTGTTGTCGTTGTTGTTTGTTTTGTGTGTGTTGTTGTTGATTGTTGTGTTGTTGTCGTGTGGTTTGATTTATATTACAAGCTTGATTAAAGTTGTTAACATGGGATGAAGATTGTATTAAGTAAGACCTATTGAGATGGAGATGGAGAATTGGAAAGAAGTAGCACAGAATCGTTACCTTTGGAAGGAATGGAGGGAGGCCTTTGCCAGTGGGGCAAAAATATATAAAATATATATATATATATATAATAAGACCTAATTGACTGCCATGCCATGAGGTTTGCTAAAATACACCAATCAAATAAGCAATGTCATGTACAACGATATAAATACCGCAGGTACAAGATTCAGTGTCGAATTGTAATTTGTTTGTTTTTACAAAGATTTACCCATAGATTCACGCTATCATGATAGCGTGAATCTATGATGAAGTCATCCTTATCGAAGTGCTTTTGGCATCCTATTCTATCTTATCCAGGACAAGGTTCCCCTTCATGTCTTCCACTTTTCTCCATATCGTGTAATTTATTTCCAGTTTTATAAAGTCTATGAATTTGGTCCCAAAATCACCCTTGTAGCCATCACGACCCACTGTATAATGTCACTAGCTCGGTTTGTTGCATACTTTTTTTTATTTGACTTGCGGCGTGCCTCGTCAAGCTAATTTAGCCAGTAGAGAATAATTAGTATTAGTAGTATTAGTAGAGAGTAATTTAGCTAGATTACTCGACGAGCTTCAATGCACTGTTGATTCTGGCGTTCGGGAGTTACAGTGGTAATGGCCAGGCGGGCTTGTTCCAAAAAACAAAAGAAAGATTTTTTTTCTAAATTGGGCGGTATACATGTAATGTACTAATGGCAAAAATAATTAGTGGTTAACCCCATAATAATAAGTTGTGTTACAAATTACACTTTTTGCCAATTTTCGTCGTTATTTCGCAATTAAGGCTGAACAGTTCAAAGGTTCTTTTTTGTATGTGGGTACCTATTAGTCCTGTACCGTCAGTCCGTCATATTTCAACCAATTTACACAAAATCTTGACATTATATATATATTTGAACCTTCCTCAGGAATCACTCTATCTGTTGGTGAAAACAGCATGAAAATCCTTTCAGTAGTTTTTGAGTGACGCGGCGGAGGACTTTGTTTTATAATATGTAGTGGCATATTCTTGCAGTAGGTCTTTTTTTGGATGTCCAGAAATCCACACTCTTATTGACGGAGTCAAATTGCAGTTTCGCTAGCTGATTTAATTTTACCCCGACATCATGACTATCGATAGCTAAACACGATAAAATTAAAATAAAAGAGACACTCTGGTGAGTAAAACCGGCCACATCTAGTTAAAAAAAAAATTGACGTGTAAAACTGTTTTGTAAAAACTTATTCACAAAATCATTTAATCAAGCTTAACCTGCTACTTTGATTTGACCTTGTAAGGTTATTGGATCATCAATATCATTTTTTCAGCCCACTGCAGCCGAATAAGCCGCATAGCCAGAAACCTTTTCCGTTATACATTTTTGTTTGTTTGTGCTAAATAGTAAGTTCCATATTCAATGATTTCGGATGTGCATTTCTGTTTGGTTCCCAGCAACGAACAGTGTTGTGTAAAAATTACGCAAGGTCGGATGATAAGTATACCAATTACACGGTCCACAGTCAGTGTACAATGCCTTCTCGTCGCAACGATTACTGCTAATGCTCTTTGCTCACCGGAAACTTGTTTTCCTATGAGTCTGATGATGCTCACCTTCGGAATATGTGCATGGGACTACATAATTTTATTGCAGATCTATTTTTTTTTGGGAGCTTAATATGATGCAGCGGTATCGTTAAAATATTATAGTTATAATTCCCGCAGTACAGATATGCTTGTAAAATAAAAATACTTATGTAGGAAATGGTTTTTGCACCGCCTGTTATGTGAAAACTTATCAATTTTAATGCATGCAACTTGACGCATATAATAAAAGGGAAATAATAAAGCTTCCGAAAAAAAAAACATCCTTCTAACGATATGTGGTTGACTGTAATACTAAACTTGGTTGAATAGAATTACCGAAAAAATAATATCAAATTAACCGGCTAAAAATGCAAATAAACATGAGCTTATTCAAATTACAATTCTACGAAGAATAATAGACTAAATTTCTAAAAAAAAAATTCCAAACTTCCGAAAAAAATACTAAGTTTGCGAAAAAAATACTAAGTTTTCGAAAACATTTTCTGCTAAAATACTCGTTTTCTTAAGGGACATTATTAATCGGGCGAATCAAAATTTAATTGGCGACCAATATACTGAATGGGCAACTATTGTACCAAGTAAGTAACTATTTATCCGGTCATTGCGACAAGGAGAATATAAGAAGCAAGAGCGAGCGAACGCTGAGAGAGACTTGGGGCACCCCGACTCGGACAGGTTAGGTTCGAAGGGGATGGCGGGGTCTAGTGAGCGAGCGAAGTGAGCGAACTAAGCCCCCGGAATCCCCTTCGTGTTAGGTTACTTTAAACCCTGCAAACAGAAATAGGAGACCCGCGCAGCGGGGCTATGTCGACTACGCCTTATCTACAATCTAGTGGTTAATAACCTTGTTTTAGGGTTTTTTGAGAGTCCTTGAATTATCCCACTGATCGTATTGAACAACTAATAACTCAACTTTGTATTTTCAAGTCGTTGTTTTAAACATTTGTATTCGCCCACTGTTTCTCGCTCACTTAGTATTTCAGTAGCCCATTTTCAATATTTTTGACACCTTTAATTTGAATTTATTTTCGCTCGTTTATATACTACCCATAATAAAATAATGAATGACGTATAGAACTGCCGTATAATTTTATTACAAATAAACTGGATATGAGAAGAAAATACCAGAAGCGTTAAGAATTCTGGACACTTTAAGGAACCTATAGAACGTGATGCTATAGAAAGGTGCATGAGTAATCTTGACAAACACAATCAACCAATAATTAATTTCAGATGAACGAACAAGGAGAACTATCCGTTGAAGGTGTTAATGAAATGACTCGAAAGTATTTATCTGATGACCCAGTCAAAATAAAGAAGAGTGAAGAATTCACGGAAGCTTGCAAAGGAGGTACTTAATTATTAAAAAAGCTATCGCAAGCAAATTGATGAATAAGTACGAGTACAGTGGAAGTATCTACATTCATTTTATTAGTAGGAAGAATACTACTTTGGTGACGACCTCGTTGCCGTTAGTCTCGTGGCAACTGTGACTGCTGATCGTCTGATCCTGGGTTCAATCCCCAAGGTATTGTTGGAACCCCTGAGGGTTCGAGACACGGGCCTTGGAAAGTACGTTTAGCTATTAGTCCAGCCCCTGATTTCTCTACAGTCGTGTTGGCCTGCCGTCTCCTCGGACTATGAGAGTGAAATTCGAATTATTTGCCACAGGAAAGTTATAATACAATCCGAAACGGACCCTTCACGAAACCGTCAACCAAGCGTTATGTACAGCGTACTACGCAAAAATATTGCTGGGAAACCACTTTCTTTGGTTTATGTTAGAACTCAATGTAACGCACTCAAAACATTGTGCTATTATCATTAGGCATTGAATAGTACAGGGGTCATGGAGATATTTAAAGTAAAGTTTTAACATTAAAACTAAAAAACTACTAACTAAAAAGTTAGAACTTTCATCTTCAATATTTCCATAACTAGAAGGTTCCAAGGAGTGTTTCAGAACAAAAAAAACTTCGCAATGACGGGAGAGCAAGAGCCTTTCGGCTTCGTTAAGTTTTATTACACCCATTATAATTAAGAGCTTAGAACCAGATGCAAACGTTTTGGTTGTTAATCATTAATTGCATATGCATTGTTATCAGAGCATTTAGCGTGGAATTTCAATGTCACAACGATTGACAAGCATTGATGATAACAAACCATTATAATCATTCATCCGTTTTCTAAGGCGAAATTTTATTGCCGATATGATTTAATTCACTTTAATTAGAAAGTCAGTACCTAGGTACTGTCAGCAACAAAAGTATTCATGAAATTGGCATCAGTATTAGCTCAAAATTACGATTTCCCTCACACCATGTGGGTTTACCTAGGTAATTACCTTATATTTATTTACGTGTATTTTGCAGTCAACGATGTTCCTGTCAGCGATGGAGCAAGAGGCTGCGATAGGGCTGCTTTGATCTTCAAGTGTACTGTGGAAAAATCACCTGATGTATGTTATTTTTCTATTCCTATCAACATATCCTACATTTCTGTCATAGTTATTTTACATCTGATAGCAGCAACCGAATAGAACCCTTAAACGTGGTTAAAGATCACTGTGATTTTGAAAGTTTTGCAAAATTCTGGGGATTCTCTTTTCTTCGGATCAGGTGCAGGAGACCGGGCAGAGGGATGATTGGAAAGATCCTGTGCCTAATGAGTTTTTTTTCTTTGTTTCAGTTTGACCTTCTTTGAGCTATGACATAACAGACTGTTACATCAAGAATAAGAGCTTCTGTTTAAATGTTGTATTCTGCATCTAGTTCAGCAGGTGCAATACTTGGATTGATCGATGTTTTTATCTCATATTCGGTAAAAATAATACTTTTTAGTCTTAGTTCAAATACACGTATTTTAGTATTTTTAACCTTGTTTATTTTTTGTTTTTAATTTGACTTCAAATAATAGTATTTAAGATTCTATCAAATGGTTAAAAAGGCATCGTATTTAATGTCACCACGAACAGATTGGATGGAAAAATAAATGAAAAGATCTTATCTACCTCAAAGCAGTGTTAAAATTTTGGTGAACAATAAAATATACTATTCAATCTATCTGGTCACTAGACGGAAAAATCTACAAATTATAATTAAAGCTATTATTTCTCGGAATAATAACTAAACTGTAGTGTTATCGGGAATACGTAATTCATTTCATACGCGTGTGTTTTAGAACTGTAGTATTTAAACGTTGTAAAATATCTGTTTCGATTAGTATTGGACGAGGCCCGAGATCGAAATGCAGAATTTATTAATTGTGTTTTTAGCGCTATGCAGTTGTGTTTATGTAAGTATTAATACTTTCTTCTTTCGTAAATATTTAAGTCCTTTATTCATTTTTTCAACAAATTTTTTACATTTTTATATATACATTTAAAAATAGTGGTCCGCCGCTGTCGGGAGTAGGGTCGAAAATACCGGTGTTTAGGGCTCCAGAGACAGGAAGGCCACTAGAGATTTTCGTCGAGGCACTTAGCCATCAGGCCATTGGCAGTAACGACAATTGGCACAATAATAGTAGATTTCACATTCCTAATTTATAAAGAATCCCTTACTAATAAATTACTATGACTACCATGACAATCTATCTGATATTATACCATGATATTCTAAGGAATAATGATTTTGTTTTTACTACAATGATTCTCTTCCTTATTAACTTGTAGGCACAAACCAACAGTAGTCATGAAGGAACAAACGTACGTTACAAAACTACTGCTGTCATATTTTTCGTAGAAAGCTTCATTTAATTATTATTGAAAAATTGTAGCATATTTATAGACTTACCTGTTGCTAGTTCCAATGCTTTGCAATCCTATAATTACGTAATTTTTTAGTAGATACCCACATGTAGTCTTTTTAGATTTCTTTTATTTCTTTAGTAGATTCATATTATATTGTGCAATTTAAGTAACTTATTGGGTTAATTCAATTAAGATTGACAGCACGTACGGTAAGAAGGGGAACAATAAAATTAACATAATTATTTCAATTAAAAAAATAAAATAAAATTACTACCTTATTCTAACATAGTACATTGTTTAAAGGCTCTCACAGAGCAGGAACTGAAGATAGAGTTCACAAAGCTTGTCATGAAATGTAACAAGGACGCGGAAGTGGATATGATGGAACTGGTGCAGTTGCAAAGCTACGTGGTCCCCACCAAGACTGCCACCAAATGTGTAATGGCTTGCGCCTATAAGGCCGCTGAAGTTGTAAGTTCTTTTGAGTAATCTGGTGCTGAGATATATGAAACGAACTTAGGCACAAGCTTGGCTTGTTTTAAGACTTGTTCCATACAAAAATTAGGTACCCTAATCATCATCTGCCTAGCCTTTTCCCAACTATGTTGGGGTCGGCTTTCAGTCTAACCGGATGCAGCAGAATACCAGTATTTTACATGGAGCGACTGCCTATCTGACCTCCACAACCAAGTTAGTACTGGGTAATACGATATAAATATATATAAATTGGGTACCCTAATATGAATGGCAATTATGATCAATCATATACTACTAACTGTAAAAGAATAAGTTTCACGTATGAAACGCTTGAGTTAAGTATAACAACAAGAATAAATTTATAAACCATTGTGACGAACTTTTCTTAATCTAACTTAGCGTTTTATGAAAATCGGTGACAAGTCAAAGTTTACTTTATAAATCTCACCTTTTAGATATTTTTCAATTGCTTATGGAGATTCTGGTAGTTTAAAAGCTATTTTTTTTGCACGGATTTTATTTGTTTATTTAAACTTCATGTACAAGAGTTGTACATAGGTGGATTTAATGCCACATGGCATTATCTACCAGTCAACCGAAAACAGATCAGATCAGAGATCTGTCAGATTTTGGGACTTGATGAGATGAAAATACCTCTAATGCCTGCACCACACGCACAAGCTTCACCACAGCCGGTTTGTACACGGAACACCGTGCGTGCGGTTGGTTTGTTTTACCATCCGTTCCGTGTACAAACCGGCTTGCGCAGGCAAAACTGTGGTGAAGCTCGTGCGTGTGGTGCAGGCATAATAGTAGACCAGTATTATCAAAGTTTTAGTTTATTCTATCAATGCATCTAATCTACCGAGTTTTATGAGATTTAAAAACAAGATGATGATGATAAGATAATCATGCTGTAAACAATAAAATCGCATTATTAGAACTTTGGTTACATTCGATAGATTGGCTTATAGAATAAAGTATGAATCGAATTATTCTATGTTAGTGTCATGATCCAAGTCATTAAACATGGATACTACGGTTTAACGGTTAATGATTTGATTCGATATAATTATATTGGTAAAGAATGGAACCTAATGCTTTTGTCTTGGCGTCCATAAATAGTCAAAGTAAAAATATTATGCCCATTGAAAACTACCACGTAAACTAAATGTTTCCAGATGAATGATCAAGGATTGTATGATATCGATCATGCCTACAAAGTAGCTGAAATGATGAAGAACGGAGATGAACAACGACTGATTAATGCCAAGAAAATGGCAGATATCTGTGTCAAAGGTATTTAAATAAATCTATACATATAAAATTCAAAGTCCTGACTGATTGACTGACTGACTGACTGACTGACTGACTGACTGACTTATATATCAACGCACAGCCCAAACCACTGGTCCTAGAGACATGAAATTTGGACAGTGTACTCTTTGTGTAGAGTAGGTATCCACTAAGAAATGGTTTTTCGAAATTTCACCCCTAAGAGGGTGAAATGGGGTGTTGAATTTTCTATGAAACTTTTTATTCTCTGAGTCGATTGACTTGAAATTGTGTCTACATATACTTCAGTTAAAATGATGAGATACGTGTTTCACAGTTTTTCCAAAATCATCCCCCAATTTAAAATTCAATGTCCTGACTGGCTGACTGATATATCAACGCACAGCCCAAACCACTGGTCCTAGAGACATGAAATTTGGACAGTGTACTCTTTGTGGAGAGTAGGTATCCACTAAGAAAGGGTTTTTCGAAATTTCACCCCTAAGAGGGTGAAATGGGGTGTAGAATTTTCTTTGAAACTTTTTATTCTCTGAGTCGATTGACTTGAAATTGTGTCTACATATACTTCAGTTAAAATGATGAGATACGTGTATCACAAAATCATCCCCCAATTTAAAATTCCATGACTGGCTGACTGATATACCAACGCACAGCCCAAACCGCGGGTCCCAGAGATATGAAAATTGGAGGGTGTATTCTTTGTGAAGAGTTAGTATCAGTTTTTCAAAATTCCTACCCCTTAGAGGGTGAAATGGGGTGTTGAATTTTCTGTGAAACTTTTTACTCTCGGGGTCGATTGACTTGAAAATTTGTTTACATACTCTTCAGATAAAATCCAGTAAATCCGATGTCTAATCTCAAACCAAGGTATTAATATTTCACGTATCTAATTTAATTGATATAACTTTATAATAATAATTGCAAGTTATAAGCAAGTACATGTAAATCTATGTATGTATTATAGATAGATACATAGATTACTTATTATTCCAGAAGTAAGATCCCGTGGGCAATTCCCTAACTCCACGCGGGCGAAGCCGCGGGCATAAGCTAGTATCTTATAATACAGAGGAGAGCTTTAGAAATATTTCACGCTGACATTTTCAATAGAAATAAAATGAACGAAAACGGTCATACAAAATACAGTGAAACATATGTGTTCTTGCATTCGTTATAAAGGTATCTTCATTAAACTCTGTTGTTTTCAGTGAACGATGTCAAGGTGGCTGATGGCGAAAAAGGTTGTGATCGAGCAGCTTTGATATTCAAATGTACAGTAGAAAATGCTCCAAAGGTAAATAATACTGATACAGTTTTGCAAGCTATTTCACTGTTAGGCACAGGGTATGTTTGTCATGTATTTACATGACAAACATACCAATCCTTACGATCGTTTTGCGAATGACCGCTAACAATATCGATTAGTGTCTTAGGGCTCAAACACAAAAACACGTTACGACGACGCAACGTGCCACCGCTCGGCAACATGACGTGGCACGTTGCATCACGGTGCCGTGACGTGGAAATCGACGTCGAGCAACGTAAATAATCACGTTACGACAACGTAACGTGCCACGTTGCAAGGCCACACGTCGTGACGTAAAATGTGGCTGAAAGATATGGATGGATCCAATAATTTCTTTGTATCTGTTTCTTCTTTATCCGTCTTCTTAATATTAGCAGGAGAAGAACACGTCTAGTGTGGTCCATTTCTCGAAATTAACTGCGGCAGTTCTACAATTTCTACAAATGCGCCACCGTCAATACGACGTCGTTCAACGTAGCACGTTGCGTTGTCGTTACGTGATTATTTACGTTGCTCGACGTGGAAGTCCACGTTACGGCACCGTGACTCAACGTGCCACGTCACGTTGCCGTGCGGTGGCACGTTGCCGTGCGGTGGCACGTTGCCGTGCGGTGGCACGTTGCGTCGTCGTAACGTGTTTATGTGTTTGAGCCCTGAGCTTAGAGAGTCTCTCTAGACTGCAGGCTATAGAAAACATCGTGACATTTTCAAATAAAGAATGCCCACGACATTATGAAAAAAAAACGAACATGACGAAAACAAGGATGAAAAGTGTTATGATAAATGAAAATTATTAGAAAAATAAAGTTCAAAGTGTTCAAAAGTGTGAAAAATAGTAGGACAACTGTGATATACATAGCTAGGTATTTGTATGGGTGAAAAGAAGCGAATGTGATGATCCTGCACCAAAGTAGGGTAAAAGGATGATGCATAGGTATTATGAACAGTCTGGCACAGTGTGGATCTCATCCCAGCTGTTAGAATGGATATCAAAGAGCAGGATATAGAACGCTTTGACAATAGCACCGTGTGTGTGTCATGCCTTTCTTCATTATCATCATTAATGAAGAGTGCTAAAAAATAAAATTTCACTCTTTTTAACCCTCGACGCAAAAAGAGGGGTGTTATATATAAGTTTGACCGCAATGTGTGTGTGTGTGTGTGTCTGTCTCTGGCACCGTAGCTCTTAAACGAGTGAACCGATTTGGATGCAGTTTTTTTTATTTGAAAGCTAGTTTCATGGCGACGGTTCTTAGATGGTTACGTTTTATCAAAATCGTTGCAGCCATTTACTATATATGGGGGATGAAAGTGGGTATGAAAAATCAAATATTTGCAAATATACACAAGAGGGGTATCAAATGAAAGGACATGATGTGTTTATTACAATTAGACATGTTTTATCAAAACCGACTCGGCCATTTTATTGACTTTTCAAATGTTTGTTTGCTTTTCTTTGTTGCTATGGGGGTTTTATAAATTTTTATTTTTATTAATTATGTAGAATCAGTTTAGTGTTTGTTTTTTGTTTCATTGCAAATATTTTTGTCGCAGTGTCAAACTTAATTTTCATCAGTTTTTATTCATTAATTTGTGTAAAAAACCTTTTTTGCACTGGCAAAAAAACTGAAGAGTTACGTAACTTTTGTAAACTTGAACTCTTTACAGGAAAGCACATGGTGCTTTTAATACATATAATCCACGTAATATGAATAGAAAGATTGTATAAATAGATAGTAGGCACCTACTTTGTATCGTTCACCATAACAATTTACAAAGAATATTTTAAGACTGCGAAGGAGAAGAGTACCTGGAAGGATATGGGGAGGCCTTTGCCCAGCAGTGGGACATACAAGGCCATTAAAAAAAAAAAAAATTACGACTATCTTAATTTTTTTTTACCTACGTCATTTTTATCATTGTTTGTTACAGTTCGGGTTCAAGCTGTAAATAGAAGATGAATGTGATGCTCCACAGTATTATTAAGATTATTATATGAAGTTTGTTATTTTTCGACATTAAAAACCTAATAGGAATCAGTCAGTTATTTTATTTTCTCTATCTGAATCAAATGCCTGTGGCAATTATGCTAGGACTTTACTGACACGGATTTTTTAGCTTCTTCTTTTTCTTCTCCAATAGCCTTTGTATTCAATCGTGTCAATGGTTTAATAATCAATATCTCAATCACTCAAAGGCATTTTTGATTTACCTCCAAGTGACGTGGCCACATATTGTTATCTGCCTAGCCTTTTCCCAACTATATTAGGGTCTTCTTCCAGTCTGGTTAGACTGGATGCAGCTGAATACCAGTATTTTACATGGAGCGACTGCCTATCTGACTTCCACAACCTAGTTAGTACTAGGTAATACGATACCCCAAGGGGTAAATGGCCCAAAAAGTCTGACAACCAGTATCCAGTACCAAGTACCAAGTTAATACTGGTTGTCAGATTTTTTGGGCCGCTGACTATCTGTAACAACTGTCCAAGATCTACAAATGAGGACCAACGGCTTAACGTGCTTTCCGAAGCACGGAGGAAACTCGGTATGTAATGGGTGGTCACCCATCCACAGACCAACCTTAGGCAAGCACGGTTTAACCTAAAGATCGATCCGAGCGGCTGTTATTATTTAGCCACGAGCTCCTCCGTTATCATTTTATTATCAGGCAACTGCGGTTCATAGATAAATTACACATAGAAATCGTCTTACAGTTGGAAGTGAATATAGTTAAGAAAATCTTCAGCTTGGCATTAAATATTTTTTCTGATCTAAAACAAAGCCATAATAAAGTGACACCTAGTGAATACATGTTCAACTAGCAGCACCGTACTTGAGCGTGCACTGATTCAACTCGAACGTTGTCTGTGTGTGTCGTTGAGCACTGGTAGTTTCGTTTAGTTCAGTAGCAAACCGACAGAGAGCGCTGAATTAAAACCTTTAAGTTTTATGACTAGGTATTTAAATTAATCTTAATAATTTTCTGGTTATGGATTTTATTACTGGCAAGATTAACATCAAAAATTTCATAGTGAATGCAAATTCTTATGATTAAATCATGATAAATTCGAGCCGCTTCTGGTACGCGAGTACTACTAGCATTAAAATTAAGTACTTCTTTACCAATCTTAGTATTTTAACTATCCATCTTTGTTCAAAGAAATCATTATTTTCAAATAATATCCTTAACCAATAGGGACTCCGCAGAAACCGTAACGTGTCACGCCATGACTCACACATGGGCATTTTTAAAGCGAGTTTTTCAACACCCCCTTGCGTTCGAGCACGCTCAGTCATGCCATGCGTGTGCGCACACATAGAAAGGTCAGCAGGCAACTTCATTCAAAACTGTCTCGCCAGTTCGAACTTCACTCGTTTCGTAAGCCAAACACCGTATGATCGGTTCTTTGATGACGTTAGACCAAACAATTGTCGGTTTATTGTTTGTTTTGTCAATATTTCAGTGAGTGTATTGTTTGTGGACTGAGCTATGCTGTGCAAGTGATTTGTAATGATCTGTGTCTGTGCCAATATCTTTTGGTGTAATTAAGTCTGTTTTATTATTGATCCATAAGTTGTTTCGAGCCAGTTTTTCTGCTATTTTTATTGTTTGCGTTGTCTTTAAGTTGATTGTGTAGTGTTCTAAGAAAAGGACTTAAGTATTCCTATTTTTGGGACATTTGTTTGGTGAGTACTGAGCTGTTATCTTTTCATTTAAAAAATTACAACGTGTGCTACTGCATGCTTGATTACTTGATAAGGGAAAAATGTTTTAAGAATAAAGTGTTGTACAAAACGTTTATTGTCTAATTACTTAGCTATATTTTAATTAGTCAGTTACCTTAATAGTTCTTAATTTAATTGGAATTGGGACGAATCCATCATCATCGTTATTACTGTTGTAAATTGCAGGAGATGTCGTTACTTGATCAATATTTCTTTTAACTGACGATCGTATTTTTCTTGCTCCTACATTACTTGGAACATCTTTAAGGTTATCTGTTTTAAATACTTTTCTTTTAGTAGTCTCAGTAAGGGATGCGATCTTCAAGATTCTGTTCTGCTTCATTATTTTTCTCAAATTGTCTTTAACGAGCACTTTTTTGTTCTCATTACTTTGCTCCTTAATTTTATCTTCATACTTTGAGAACGTATCAGATGGGAAGTCAGGTCCAGTGACTTCTTCAGTATCTCGTCTTCGGCGTTTACCAGACACGACTCCGAGTTGAAGGAGGATTGGGTTGCTGACCAGCGCTGCTGCTGCACCCAATAAAGCTATTCCAGCTATTGGCCATAGCACAGTTTTGGCTGCTAGAGCCTGTAACATAAATAGAGATAGTAATTAATTCAGCACCATCATATCCAGTAATCTGTCACGGCATTATTATTAAGTACCTAAAACGCAGCCTTTGCCTATTGAAATAGGTTACATTGCTCTAAGAAGTAAACTTACCCACGAAGAGTATTTCGTAGCGAAAATCTAAGAACTAACCAAGACCTTTCCATGAAATTCTCGCAAAATTACACGTATGCCAACAGAAATTAAAAATTCAGTTGCAATTAAGTAAGAGATGATAAATTACAACCATTATAAAACTAGGCTAACAAGAATCTAATGAAGGAGCGTGGGAACATTAAGAATATGGGCAACAGGGGAACCATTCACTAAAGGGTAACTAACAAACACGGATGGAACGTTAAACTACACATTATGCATTAACTCTTAAAAACAACTAGCTACGAATAAGTTAGCTACGAGTAAGTTTTTCAAATTGTTATGTCTAAAATGACATGTGATCAAAATCCAGTAGGTACCTAAGTAACCAATTAGAAACATATTAGTACCTACTATTATAATTATGTGTATCTACAAAGTTTATTGTTACATTTATGTGGTAACCTAAGCTTGAACAACACCTATGCACAGAGCTTTGCGTGGGATGGAATGTGAACTAAGGACCTTACCAATGTAGAAACATAATTACTTCTACAGAAAATGTGTTAAAATATTACACAGCCATGGTCTGATTTCCAAGTATCTCAGTAGATACTTGAAACATTATAACCTTTATTTAAACAGAGGAGGAGAAATTGTATGAACTTTCAAGACTGCAGTCTGAACTTCAATGCTAGAGAAACTCTTATTGCTGAATCCTGATCATGATCCTGAGCAGTGAGCCAATCAAATTCACCTCACAGGAGAGCTAACCAAGACTGAATTAGGACCCTTAAAAACCCACGATAAAAGACTAACAAAATTATTAACTGCTTTTTTTATTGAAGACTGATCAAATTTTCATCGTAAATTTCTATGATTTAAAATCAAGTCTATTGCCAGAAATGTAAAAACTATGATAGAAACTTTGATCGAACTCGCATAGTATAAGCATAATCAGCTCATAATGTTCCCACTGCTGGGACACAGTCCTCCTAATAATTGTAGCAATTGGCCACACTGTAGAGGTTTTACAGGTGCGTTGTTATTTCGGAGACAAAGCTGTAGTATCTCACTCTCTCATAAACTGGAAGAGCAACCCTGTTTGTCGGCAGGACTATCAATGGCGGTGGCACTTTTTCGGAAAATTTATAATCCCGAAAAGAGTAAGTTTACTTACATGTTTATAATGTTTATCATAGTGACCATAGCCCGAGTGATGATGCTTATGTCCAGAGTAATGATGTCCATGATCATGGGAAGGTAGATGTCCTCCATGGTCATGGTAATCATGATAATCATGATTATTATGGTGATCGCCAAGCGGATAAGAATGATGGTGATCGTGTTCGAAGGTAGGAGGTCCATGAGCTTCTGAATGATGATCGTATAGATGATAGTCGTGTCCTTGAGGGTAATGAGGACCTTCCTCGTATTCGTTTATTGCGTAGCCTGGAACAAAAGTAAAAAAGTATTAAAGAAAGTTTATACAATTTCTGGGACTTGTGCTGCGAGAAGTGCCGTCGGTCCATGGAAAATACTCAACAACGGCTGTTACACGAGGCTTGTCCCAATAGTTATTTCTCCCCTTCCTTTTCCAAACCCAATAACAACCTTCTGTAGCCTTTTGTAAAGAAGAAGAAGACGCATGGCATTTAGCTCAGTACCAGGTGGATTACGAAGACGACTAAAAGCACTTTTGTTTTAAACTTATTCCATTGTGGGAAAAAGATCGAGCTATAAGTACTCGTCTCTGGAATAAGACATAAATGAAAAATGAATTTCGTTCTTAAAAACTAGGCACCAAAGTTTAGTATTTATAAATTCAACAAAAAACTAACCGCAACACATCATAGAACATAAATGCCCAATGTTTTCTTTGACCATATTAAAGGGCTTTGCTTTAACAAAGAGAACGTCATTGTGTAAGACAACGTTAGGCTATCATAACACATCATGATGCAGTTTGTCGCACAATAGTGAGCAGTATAATCGCTAAGATAATTTAGTTTTGAAATGCAGTGACATAATACCAGAAGAGGAAAGAAATAACACAGAAAGAGTAGTAACGAGGTAAGATGTTAGAGAAGGACCAACTGCATTGTAAGAAGACTTTAGTGTTTTTAATCAAGATGAAGAAAAGAAAAGCCTTAACATGCCTTATTAGCCTGTACGTCCTCACTGATTGGATAAAGGCCTTCTCTCTGCAGGAGTTAATGAACCACAATCACCCACGCGAGGCAGGATTGGTGCATGTCACCTGTATTCACATTTTGGTTCTAATACATGCCGGTTCCCTCACGAGGTTTCCTTTGACAGTTTTGGATAAGTGGTAACGAAATTAATTACATAAAATAAAGAGCTTGCCAGGGTTTGGACCCACGATCTTCGAAAAGTTGGGGGTTGTCACCACAAGGCCACCTCTGTTCCTCGTATTAGTGCAGATTATATGTGACTTAAAAATAATGCTTGTAAACGACATCTATAAATTATTAAGGGTATAGGATAGTATTGGTGATGAAAGATACCTGGTTGATCATGATACAGCAAGCCCCGGCCATTACTCGAGCTGGATAATGCGCTGTCGGGTATTTCCTGCAAAACGACCGATATGATTCATTCATTTTATGTTTGTTTATCTTCTTTTTTCTTATTAGCATCTATATGGCAAGATGGTGAGTGTTCGGAGACATTCGAGGTAGAACAGTTAACCACTAAGTAAATACCAACGTAGGGTTTTTCACTTTGTCGCGTGGTTAGTGCCTAACCTGGTGTCAGAGTTTTTATGCCACCCATGGACCTCTTGGACTTGGCTTTACATGTCGTTGAGAACCTAGGGTTATGTTATTGAATAAATGTGTTTTTAAAAAGAAAAAGATCCCAAAAAGTTCAACATTTCTGTTAACCTACCAAATTCAAACATTTTAGCAGGGTGATCCGAAGATCTTAAAAAAAATGAAATGGTAAACTTTTCAGTGACGATAATTTTAGAGGACAAGAATCAACGCTAAAACGGCTTAGTAACCTCCAAGTATACACACAACTTTTTTATGTAAATTCATGACTAAATTGTAAAATACTATCGCGTGTGTGTGTAAACATTTCATTAAGTGTCACTGAATTTTGCAAATGTACTTATTTTTCTAACAAGTGCCCTCCCAGTCTTAATTCATTGAGATCTGATGGAATAGCCTTTCCAATTGAAACTTTTTATTCGATGTCTTCTAAGATGTTACTTTCTGATAATTTAATTAAATACAATTAGCCCTTGGCTGCGGTCCGATGGTTCGATACGATCGTCTGAGCACAGCCGCTCTGCCCATTTTCACATGGCACTCAATGCTTCTACTTCAATTGATGGCGTTAAACGGCATTACTTTTCTTTTAAAATGTCTACTATCTTGTCCTCTTTGAGGTGTAGTATTTTACTTGGTGTATTTATTTCAACTGTTTGCTGTGAGTCAGTATGTAGGAATTTATATCCACTATATATATTTGCATAGATTAAATCCTTGTTTGAAATTCTAATCAGACTCTTCAATGCCTACTATGTTTAATGAAGGCTTACATCTCTTTAACCAAGTTATTTAAAACATACGCATCCTCTTATTACACAGATATTTGAGTACAATCCTCAGTCTAACAAACTTTGTATACGAAAGTGTGTGACTCATGTATTTTTTTTTTCATTTCGTATCGAGGTTTTGTTCCGAAGCATTATTCATTACTACGGAGAACTGATCTGATATCTGACTAACTATTGCGTTGAGGTCGAGGCCGTCACGGGAAAAGATTCTCAGTTATGCATCTTAAAACCCCTCTTTCAATGGCAAATTGTTCTCTTAACTACTTCTTATCTTTCTACTTATATGAAGCGTGTTGAACTTTAGTTATTTGTCTAGGTACCTGCTAATTTTATTCACTCGTTAAGAAGTCTTTTTTTGTTAATGTATTTATCCTCGCACTAGATTGCCAAACAGCGGAACAAAAATGATATCTTCATCTCTTAAGATTTGTCAGGTCAAAGATGTTAAGTAAAGAAGAATTGTACGCTTCCTGCGTTTAAACTATCGTGCGTTATCACAGAAAGGAAAAAAAAACTCCATTCATGTGCGGAATGAGAGTTGGAACGTAATATTATGGAAACTAAGACTTTTAAAGAAAACACGAACATTGTGTACCTATGTTAATCATCGTCTGCACATTGTAAAAAATTAAAATGCTGAACGGTCTCATTGTATGGTCGGCGGTTGCGACAGCTCGTGTACCTACTTAAAACTGGGACAGGACGATAAGCAGCTGATAAGCTCCTTGTTTTACGTACTCACCGATCAATGGAAACTTAATTAAAAAAAATAGTGTTAATTTATTTAAAACTACCAATTAAGTTTATATTGTATCAACTGCCGGTTGAGTCACGTTTCCGTTAGAGCAAGTTTATCAAGAATGTGGACCATGTCAGTGATATTCGGAACAAGCAGCCTCGGCTTGTCGTATTTCTGCATTTGAAATGCGCTAAATGCTGTCAGCTATGCAGCGAAGTAATTGCGCCCGGTTTAAGTACTCTCATTATAAGACAAGTAAGCCCTTCGAATAGATAACAGAGACCAACTACTGCATACTCATCTGGATCAGTATTGCGGTTTTCAAGTCTACGAATGTTCGTAATAAGAAATTATGAATCCTTCAAATTCCTACCTTGAACTTAATAGGGTTACTCGCCGGTGTAAAGGTTGCATATTTTCCTAAATCTTCTTTCTGTAAAGTTTTCACGTTTGTTATGTTCTGAAATAAAAATTAAATTTGTTATGATGATTTTGCTCATTCCTGTTTTATTTCGAACGTTTTCTTTGCCACTTACATTGATATCAACAGCTGAATAATCTCTCAAATGAGAATTAAAATTCGTATTGGAAATTGCTTCGCATCTTGCGACGTCATAAATCGGAGTCAAAACAATGACGAACAAGATTTGATAGTTGTTAGAAGAGAACCACATATCGCCACACAAAACACAAACACAGACACTGAAAACCAACTAGAAGCTTATGGAAACACAAGTAACTATGGCGCTGGACCGGCTAATACGGTATACTTTATAAAAAATGGTTGCATAAAAGAGGGGGATGGTTTGGATGACAATTTGAGGAGCCCGAACAATGGGCCAGTCCAAGATATGGTCACACCCTGTTGACTCGATTGCGAAGTCGTTTCTCCGGCTTTGTTCATAATAAATTATAATGACGGTCATGTTTGTTGAATTGTTTTATAGTGGGTGAGCATAGCCACGGATGATTTTCAAATTCCAGAGGTAGATGTGCGTTTTGTTCAAGATGTAATAAGAGTTAATGGCGATGAGAAACATGATAAATTTTCTTAACGCAGTGATTAATAATTGGTGGGAAAACTGTGGTGTTCATGTGAGAAGTATAACAATGACGTTGGATTGTTAAACAATTTTTCTTTTGGTTGTGAGATTAGTTAACAATGAACTGTAGGTAATAAAGTAACGGTTTCTTTGACAGGAGTAAACAGTCCTGTAGAATAATTCCAAAAAGTTAATGCCAACAATCTTCTCCATTACAAATGCATATTCATGAATCCTTAACATATGTTATTTAAGCGACACATACACCTTAACTCTAAAGTCTTGAACAAACAGGATATTCTGAAACATTTCCCGTCACCATGAATTATTCGCTGGAAATTCCTTTCGGCGACAAGTAAGCAACGCAGCAGCAAAAACATGTGTTCGATGGCACGAACGTTTAGAAAGCAATGCGTTTCCGTGATGCATTATGCATTTTCTGTATACGTTATCGTAAATTATCACCGTCATATTTCATAATTAATCTTGTGTCATGGTAATAAGGTTTACTTTGGCTTGAAGATTAGGTGGAATTAATTCTGCAGTTGTTAGCGTTTGCAGTGCTGTCTCATTGCGAACAATGGTATAGCACTTGCGTAAGATGTAAGTACCTACTAATGCACTTAAGTATAACAAATAGTGTTTATATAAAATACTCTGAAGTAATATATTTAGTCATTTTAATGAAACATCTTTTAGTATTGTTGTCAGAATCAGTGTTATTTCCGGGTTGTTTGTCAGTCTGATTGAAACACCAGTAAATTTTGTAATTTTTGGTTATTTTGTGTTTTTTTCTTGTTGTTTTTGTATTTTGTCATTATTTGTTGGTTTTACATTTGCAACTTTGTTTTCACACCGTATTCATATTTAACCTACCAGAACCGCTCTAAAATAAAATAATACTACCACATCAATTCGTATAGTCCAAACAAAAAGTACTTACTACTCACATAGATGCCAAACTTAATCAACTTTAGCAAAAGCTTAGACGCCATCTTGGACAACACAATTCATATTTCATGCAATAAGCAAGACTTCTTGTAAGTATAGTTCTCCGAGATTTCCAAATGGGTTCCGTGTTTCGAATATAAGTAAGAAGAACACAACATTACGGGTAGAGGGCCCGTTTTTATTAGTTTTAAATTATTTATTTCGCGGCAACAGATTTACGATTGGCACCGCGATATATCAGGCACCCGCCAATAAAATTCACTCTTACCATGGATTACGAAGAACTGGAAATGTCATCCAATGCTTTTAAATGGTATTTTTATTTACAAATCATACATAGTCATGTACTTCACAGAGTAACATTGATATCTCGGAAACAGTACCAAAATACAGTATTTTACTTATATTTTGTATGTTTGTTTAGTCATTTTTAAAACGTTCCAGGATTTATAATAAACATAAGAAAATAATATTTAAATTAATATTTATTTTGCTGTAATAGGGAATATAATACATAATCCTTACCTATCTACTTAAATAATATTATATTTGTTATATTGAATTGACCAAATGTTGACGCGCAATTCAGTTTCAGTCAATTCAATCCATTCGTACAAGCATCGTTTAGGATTGTCCTTATGATAAACATTAACACTTTGACGGTCGATGTTGAGCAAAAAGTTCAAAGCTAAGATAGGTACGAACTTTTTCCTTAAAATCGGAATTACCTGGTAATGTCGTTTCCAGTTTCTACAATTCCATGTACTCTCTTACATTTTCCAGATATCACCCGGCAGGTAGCTCAAACCCCCTTGTATTTTACGATGTTAAATTCTTCACGAGATACATAGGTGAAAGAGAAGTATCCAATGCTATTTCAACGGTTTCGTTGTAAAAAAAGATAAAAATTGGAAAGAGGGTAGCGGGTAAATGGCTTGGCCACGATTAATGGGTCATGTAATTATTTTCAGTGCATCCAACGAAATTGCAGAATGGGTTCGGATTGGAAATTGGAACCTTGTGAACCGAAATTGCCACTTTTTCTTGGTGTAAGAACAAATCACTGTAGATAGTCGATAGCCTTCTATTTATGGGTTTTTTCTTTAGAACGTTCAATGAATTCTTTTAGTTGACACGCGTAATGAGAACATGCGTTTTTTTTTCTCACGATATCTTGTATTACAATAGGCCTGTTCTTCACATGATTGAATTGAATACACAACTTTAACTTCTACAATTACCATAACTTGTATAACATCACGCGTGTAATTCTCGAGGTTTAGGCAGATGGGTAACTAATAGTTTAAGTGCCATGTAATAGAGGGCGAGCCTATTGCCATCAACCGGGCCCAAATCCAGATTCTGCGGGTGTTTCTGACAAATTCCTGATGGCAAAACCAAATAACACTTTGGCTGACCCGGGAATCGAACCCAGGACCTCTTGCTCAGCAGTTGTGCTAGCGACAACGAGACCAACGAGGCAGTCGTAACTTACACATTATATTGCATCAATTGATCGTTGGAAATACAGAATTTTGTCTCTCAAAATACCAAGTAAATAGGAAAGCATTTTCAAGCTTTTTCATCTGCGATATCGTATTGAAGAATCGTGTTCGCTCCAATCTAATTTCTAAGCTTAGAAAAGCATCGATCAATGTCTGCCGCTTTCAAAGAGCATATCGGAGGCAAAGCAGAAGGTGTCACAGAGAATGGATCGACACCTAAACGAGTATCAATAGAGTTGAGATTTACGTGATTTGTAATTTTCTCAGTTGCTTTTTGATTCTTGAGCCTTTTCTGAAAGGTGATAAGGTAAATGTCTAATTCGGATTTTGTAAATTGGGTTGTTCGTTTTTACTGGATACCTTGGCTAAGCGTTCACCTTCGAAGATTAAAAAAAAAATCTAAACAAATTCTTTTTGAATTATAAAAAGTAACATTGCTGTCTCAAACGCGTATTAAATCTAGTGATCTTTAAAAGTGTCAGAGAATATTTTCAGACTGAATACAAAAGTGCGAAGGCATAATACTTCCAGACTTTTCATAGAAAAGTGCGAAGGCGTTTTCGAGCGCATTCGCCGATGAGACGGTTCCATTTGGCAATATGAGAGTGACGGCTTATGAAAAATGCGGCAATACCAGTTGAAGCCGACATTAAACCATCTGAATATGCGAGGGGTAGTAAATGTCACGTGTGATGGGGACTTAAAATAGAAGAGGGTGACTTTTAGGTGATATTACGAGAAATATTTATTGTGGAACTAGTAAGGCAAGTAGAGAGCAGCGGTGGCCCAGTGGTGGCGGCTCCGACTTACAAACAGTAAGTCGTGGGTTCGAACCCAGGCAGGCGCATTACTTTTTGTAATTTATTTCATCACCATTGCTCTCAAAAACGGTGAAGGAAAACATCGTGAGGAAACCGTCATGTCTTAGAACCAAAAATTCGAAGACATGTGACATCTACCAACCCGCACTGGGCCCGCGTGGTGGATTATAGCCCATTCCCTCTCATTGAGAGGAGGCCGGTGTCCCAGCAGTGGGAACAATATAGGCTGATTATGCTATGCTATGCTATGCTTATGCTAGTAAGGCAAAGAGAGAGAGAAACTCATTATTAGTATTGATTCTTGTGACAGTGATGCTACGTTCCCTACCACGGTTGTTTCTGAGAGATTTGCAAAGTTTTCCACCGTGTTTGTATTAACACAATGGTAGAATAAGCCGCAAACAGGATGGAATATTTGTAAACTGTTGTCAAGTTTGTTTGTAAAGAATAAGGTATTTGTAGTGTTGTCTGTACCGGTGTGGCGTAACAGCTGCAGATTTCAGAAGTGAGCATTAAATATTTATACAGGGGTCTATATCTGCTCGCAAAAGGTAGATATTGGTTCTTTAATTTTGATGAAGATATTATATTTATATTTCTATTCCGATATTATATTTATATTTCTATTCCGATATTATATTTCTATTCCGATGAAGATATAGGTATATTCAAATAGTGACAAGCAATTTAGGAAAGGATAAATAATGAATAACAAGAAAAGTTTATTGCGTGTTTTTTTTGTTGCGTGTTTATTCTCGGCTCCTTATCACCCTCGCCTGCAGGTCGGGTGTAATTCCGCTTCAAATGCAATAACAAAGTTTCCCCACTTATATCAAAATGTACTATTTTTCCTAAATGCTGTAAGGCCTAACATTCCTGTCTTGAGTCCTTTTATTCTACTCCCAAAACTGTAAACAAACAAACAAGCCACCAAGCTGATACAAAACAAACTTGAATAATAGATGAATGGTGTACCAGAAGCAACTCGTAAAAAAACACTTTTCCGCCAAAGAAACGGGGGGCCGAGAAAAATTACGCTCGTTACGGTACAAGGAATTGGCGTTAATAAAAAACGCACCGTAATTCGGAAGTACTGGTGACAAACGAGGAGACTAGAGCCGAACTAATGAGCCACGGTTGGAGCACCTGACGACGGTAAAATGCCTATCCGAGGGACTTTACTACCTATTTGTTTGTATCTTTTTGGAGGGAACCGGAATTTTAGCGTCTTTTTATATTTATTTATTCCGTAGCTATTATAAACATGTGGGCTAAAGTCTAGTTTCTCGTAAACTCGCAAATGGTATTTTTATAAGCCTGTTACTAAGAGTAGGTCATGCTCGACACCTGTAATGTTTCACCTGTGCGTCCACCTTACGCTTATGAATATTTATAGGTATCTTGGGTGCAGAAGAGCCGAACAAACCGCTTGTTGTTTTCTACAGGATGTATTGTCCTAATTCAATTAGCCTTCAGTTTACTTGGACACAATTTTCATGTCATTGTTATATTGTCTTTTAAATATTCACTGCATACTTTTCACTTTGTTTGCGAAGAAACCAATATTCAACCTTTACATGCTATGACGTATTGTGCGTTAAATGTGATATACCTACCAGCACGTGTATCGAAATAACACAAATCCCGGAATTGGGGAGAGTTGGACCAAATAAATCGGAAACCAAAATGACGCCCTAACAATCCCATAATCCCGTACCTCGGACTATACACGGTTGGATTTGAATTCGTGACGGTAAGATGTTGCATTTGGATGTCGTAGTTGGAATAATAATAAAATTATCTTCTGCTAATAATGCTAGCTTGAAACAAAACGCCGTTTTAAACGCCAATTATTTTTATATTTCATTTCATAATTCTCCTTTTTTTAAACAAAATCAAAGCATTTATTTCAAGTAGGCCAGTTAACAGGCACTTTTGAATTGTTGAAACAAAGATATCCCAATGTATTTGGGGAGGCACAGCATGTCTTCTTCTTCCATTCTTCTCTATTACTCGCCATCTCAGCAGTCACCTCCACAATAAAATGCATAGAAGATTGATTATTTCATATTTCAAAGTTGGTCCTATAGCAAAAGTGATTCATTTTCACGAGTGCTACACTCGCTGAAAGTACGTCCCTCTTATACTTTGATTCTCACTTTTCATGTGGCTGTGGCCTGTGCTGTTGAACAAGATGACAGACGATGCGACGTTTATCAATAATTGTTTTACGACTGATAAAGTTTGAAAACACTGCCTCCTACAATATGATTTGAGCTGAACGATATTTTTCAGTCCATCGCGCTAGTACGACATATTAGTTACCCCAAAATACAGGTTGTTTAAATTTTAAAGCGTCCGGATCGAGGATCAAAGCGTCTATTATATCCGATTCGGCACGAACCGTGTTGTACAGAGCTATGGGCAAATACCACACTCGTCATTTTGTAAGGGGTCCCTGTTAATCCTTGTTCGTGATTTGTTTCACATTGTTCGAGGATTGTGGATACAGAACTGGTATAAAAACTACTGTTGTATTTGTGTTATTGCTTTTCCTCAAAATTTTTGAATGAACAGTTTAGCTTGCCTATTAGTTTGTTGGATTTTTAATTCTCTCTATCTAACCTAATCTCATTTTCAGGTGAGTCTATGCTAGCAGTATCTATGCTGCTCAGAAATTATTCATCATCATCATCATTCTCCTGCCCGTATCCCAATTTATTTGGGGTCGGCGCAGCATGTCTTCTTCCATTCTTCTCTATTACTTGTCAATGTCATCTCAGACCTCCTTTCTAGCCATATCATCCTTCACACAGTCCATCCACCTTTTCTTTCGTCTTCCTCTAATTTTAAAGCCAGAGATTAATAGACATAATAAAATGTTTGCAGTCATTCTTATTCCTTCCAATTTCCTTCGTCACTCTTAGATAGATGACGATTATATCCCAGCCTATTACAGTAAGACCAATACAAATTTCGGGGTAACGACAACCACCCATGTTGCCACCTATCATAAACACTCATCGCACGAAAGCTTTCATCCCCTTATGCAAATTGGCAACATTTATGGTGTGACTGCGTAACTCACGCACGACCGACGACGGCTGGGTATAGTGGGTATCACAGGCCCAACCTACCCTTTTTGTGAGATGACACCCATTTTTGGCAACCAGGAAATTGCGAACGACTCCTAACTAGAAAGCCTTGTGTAATTTGTTTGCGGTTTTAGATAAATCGAGGTGTCATAAATTGTGTTTACATGTTTGGCAATATAAAATATTGCTGGCTGGTTATGTTTAGGATAATTAGGATATTATTTTACTTTATTTCTTTTTATACATATTATATAATACATTTTTAAATATTCTAATATAAAAAAATATAAAAACATTTAAAATATATGAAAAATAGTACCCCACCAGCATCGGGAACCTCCTAACGATACGCGCCGTGTCCAGAAGTACTGCTTTCTGAATCAAGCCCTTGATTCAGCTGCCAAGCGAGAGGCTCCTCAGATGTTGCTCGAAGCTATTGGCTATGAAGCCATTGGCCGACACGACTATCGGCCCATTGACTATTATATTATATTATTATGTCGCTCGTATTTATTTTATTTTTCTTGTACACTGGCATAAGCATGACCTTTGCGACAATAATATACGATGTTTTATCGGAATAGCTAAACATTAGTCCCTTTTGCGTGCATGCGTCAGCGGATGCAAGATAAGTATTATTATCATAGATTATGTAAAATGAAATCACAGTAATAAAAAACTTACTTACGCGTAACTGTTAGTTAATATGCCTGTCTCTAGTAGTCTATAGCTATCGGTGTTTCTATAAACAAAGTTAGCAAGGAATATCCTATCCACGTAACCTACCTGTCTTTCGGAGGGTCGACCGCTTACCATAGATAATTTGATTTATAAAAAAAACATAGAAACCTTTTTTGAAACGTTTTGGTTCTTACCGTCCGTAAGCTAGATGTCGAACGGTTACTGTTGATTTCTGTTTAACTGAGACAGCAACGTTGCGTTAACTGTTAGTAAGTTATTGAAAACGGCCATAAGTAAATAATGAGACAATGAAATCTACGTCAAAAGTAATCTTAATACACAGTCAGATTTCCATTGCTCCAAGAACGTGAATGATAACAATGACAATGTTTGTTATATCATTTTGTTATGATTTTATGACACTCATGGTGACACACATGAAATACAATCATCCCGTGCCCAAAATACCGTAATAACGTCGTATCAATACAAATAAACTCGTAATAACCCGTAGGCGTCATTTCGTAAACATGATTTGGTCTAAACGTCGGTTGCCTGGCAACGGGCCGCTTTGTCCACATTCGAGCAATTTGGACGCAAATGGCTGCGTCCGAGTTTATGTGGTGTGCTCACACTGGGATCATTATGTGTGGTTACGAAGGAAAAAACGGGCACGTAATACAAAGTCCAATGTTTCATTGAAAGGTTAGCTACACAAGAATATTTTGACGCGTGGCTAAAACGCAACTAGCCCCGCTATGTTGGTGTTTTGAAATATATAAATAAAAACAAATGTTTGGAAGCACCGTCAACATCGTCGTCGTTGAAGTCGGGCTTATATAATAGGTCTTTGTAGCGCAACTTTAACATGAACTTATACATAAACCCTCTTCAGCAATTGATCGGAAAATACTAAGTATTTATTTTATCAGCGGTACTATGAGCGACAATAAAATATTTATATTGCTGGCTAATTCATGATGAATGTTTCTATAAAACAAGGAAAAACAATTTTTACTCAATTTTTTATAACAATAGACATTTAACAATTGTGGTCACCACAATTACCTTAATCAAACGTCTATTTTCATGGAATAACTATTGCAACTCTAAGATAAGAACAATAATAGTATGGGTTTCAAAAAACTATGTTTTTAACAACATAAAATCACAATAAATAAAAACTGAGAGGAGTTCGTGGCTAAATAATAACAGCCGCTCGGATCGATCTTTAGGTTAAGCCGTGCTTGCCTAGGTTGGTCTGTGGATGGGTGACCACCCATTACATACTGAGTTTCCTCCGTGCCTCGGAAAGCACGTTAAGCCGTTGGTCCCGGCTGTCATTTGTAGATCTTTGACAGTCGTTACAGGTAGTCAGTGGCTCGTCTGACAACCAGTCTTACCAAGGGGTATAGTATTACCAAGTACTAACTGGGTTGTGGAGGTCAGATAGGCAGCCGCTCCATGTAAAATACGGGTATTCAGCTGCATCGGGTTAGACTGGAAGCCGACCCTAACATAGTTGGGAGAGGACTAGGCAGATGATGAAAATCACAATAAATAAATACAGTAGGAGTACATCACTTTTAATCTGTTGTGTTTAAATAAATTGAAAATCTCCGTAAATGTAGATAGGGTAGTTTTTAAAACTCATTAAGTAATCATACAAAACGGTGATCCTCCATCTTATTTCTATTAGAAAACTAGTCAGCAGAACTTGAGTGAGCGTTGACCTTTCTTCTTAAGGGGACACTTGGTCGGAGGGTGCAAACAAATAAAACGGAATGTTTGACGGGGTTCAAACAACTCGAGAATTTTCCCTTGATCTTCGAATTACTTCATTCTTTGGAACACTCTTCAATTATCGACTCCTGGCATTCGGATTATTTTTACCAATTAAAAAGTTAGGCGGATTCAAAGTTTTAAGGAATTGCTCATTGATGAGAGTTCTTATTGTGTCCCGTTCTGCTGTTTTGTTAGATTTGAATGATTCTAAACTTATACTGTCACTTACGGGATATCTTCCGCACGGGAGCTCAAAATAATGAACAATCACGGAAGATATCCCGTGTAGTGACAGTATAAGTTTAGTTGTAAACCGTGAAAGCTTAAAACAGTGTTTGAATGATTCTACTTTTCATCGTTGAAAAGAGAAACCTTTTAACTTCACATTTTCTAGACGGCCTCGTTGGTCGAGTGGTTGCAAGCGCGACTGTTTAGCATGAAGTCCTGGGTTCGATTCCCGGGGAAGGCACAGTGTTATTGGGTTTTTCCATCAGGAATTTCTCAATAGCAGCCACGGAGTCTGGATATGCGCCCGGTTGATGGCAATAGGCTCGTCCCCTATTACAAAGGGCTTAAAACAACTGGCAAAATGTGGGTACAGTAGGTAATTAGGTACACCTCTGCCTATGCCTTCGGGGATAACAGTCGAGATCTTATGATCTTATGTTATATGCTAGTAATTTCTATTAACTCGCAGTGTTTTTTAGGACATATTCCAGATTATCGACTGCGCTTTTGGTTACTGGCAATAATGACGTAGTTATGTAAATAGTTCACCATTTACGAGACCATAGCTATATTCTTTCTCATTTGTTTTACTTATGACATCAGCAACCCAATAACAACCGTATCCTGACGACATTAAAGATCACAGTGATTTTGACAAACTTGTCCGTGGCAACAACCCAACAGCACCCTGTCGTACCAAAAATACAGATAGCTGTGATTTTAGCAGTGATTAAAAATCACAGATAAAATCGCTATTTTAAGGGATTCTATACTCCTTAGGTTAGAGTCCACTCTGAATCATAAAATGACAACACAGAAATCATCAGACCATGTACGAACATTGATTCATCTACTGACAAAGACTATGTAAGCTGATCGAATAAGGATATCTAGTGTACTAAATTAGCTTATAAATGCGGCCGTATGTTTACTATATAGTGAATTTAAATAAATATTTTATATATTTATTTTATATATTTATTTTATATATTTATTTTATATATTTATTTTATATATTTATTTTATTATATATTTTTGTCTGATATAGTGGTGGTGGATCGATCAGAGCGGCGCGCAATGATTGTTGACATAACGGTCCCGCATGATGAGAACCTCGTGAAAGCCGAGAAAGATAAGCAAATCAAGTATCTTGACTTGGCTCACGAGGTTGTCGACATGTGGGATGTGGACTCAGCGATCATTGTGCCGATAGTTGTATCAGCCCATGGCTTAATTGCCAAGAGCCTCCACCAATACCTGAGGAGGCTTTCGTTAGGTAGCTGGATCAAGGGCTTGATTCAGAAAGCGGTACTTTTGGACACGGCTCGTATTGTTAGGAGGTTCCTCTCTCTGGGGCCCTGACCGCCGGTAGCTTGGACCCTGTTCCTGATACCAGTGGGCTACAATTTTTATATTTTTAAATGTTTTTTTATATTGTTTTTTTCTAAAGAATATTTAAAAATGTAATTAATTTGTATATAAATAAATAAAGGAAATAAAATATAATATCATCTCGAGCGTGCTCCCACGTGTGATCAAAGGATCTGCATACATATTTACCATCCTTTGGCGACGAGTTGAACTGTACACTGTTTCACTCACTGTATCTTCTGGTTCGTGGCCAAAAATTAAACTAAAACCGCCCCTTTTTTGTTAAGTTATCATTTGTTTAGCCTTTTCCCGACTATGTTGGAGTTAGACATTGGATGCAGCTGAATGTAAATATCCCGTTCCGAGTATTAATAATAAAGTCTTTTCAATGTTGTTTGAATACATTTCTTTTATTAATTTTACAAATGCTTACCACGTGACCTGTCGTCATCTTTCGAACGCCAAAAGATCTTTGTAGCAGTGTACTTAATATTTATTCAGTCATCATACTCAATACGTGACAAGTTTTGATGTGATGCTTAGGCAAAAACATATCTTGTACTGTAACGTATTTGCATACTAAGCATTTCCTATTTTGCTCGATATGTTTTGTTAGTATTGTAATTTGGACGTGGAATACAGGCATTCGTATTTGTGAAGTTTTATCCTGTTTGTATCAATTTGGTGATAAATAGGTAGGATACTATTACAGTTGAGAAACCAACTTATGTATATGTAAATATATATTAACAGAAATGGAAAGAGTGCCAGGATGCCTTTGCCCAGGCGTGGGACACAGCAGGCTAGCAAAAAAAACTCTGTAGCTACTTGAATTCTGATATAAAGGGTGTAAATAGACCCTTAACATATACGAAAGGCACTTGTTCTCCCCGTCTTTGCGAATTTTTTTTTGTTCTGGACTATACCTGGGAACCTTCTAGTTACGAAGATATTGGGGGTCAAAGTTCTAACTTTTTCACAAGTTTTTTTTTTATACATGTTTTTAATGAGTTTTACTTTACGCACCTCCACGGCCCCCGTACTATTCAATCCATCCATCAGGACAATGCTTTGAGTGCTGTCCACCCGTAAAAGTCCATATCATATCAGTCCTACCGTAAAACGTGATTTTTCACCCCAAAAAAAAAGTCGATTCCCAGCAATAGTTTTTGCGTAAACTTACTTAGTTTGATGTACAGAATGCTTGGTTGACGGCTATGTGAAGGATATGTTTACACGCTGTAAGTATGTCTAGTGTGTGTTACAGACCATCGGTATGCCTCAGCGTCACCGTTCAGAGATTAATGAAAAAGAAAAATTAATTATATATACTCTCAAAAAGTAACTCAATCTTGCGATACCATTTGAAATCGAAGTCAGCTTCATATTCGGTGTTAGGTTGTTTTCTTCATCTCAAATATCTCATGAAATCAAATCCAAGTCATATGATCAGGCGCAGATAACAAGTTCGATTTCTTAGAAATAGCAAGCAGAATTTCATTCATCATTTTTCATTTCTTCATTCACCGATCATTCTTCGTTCAATCTATTTCTCTGTGGAATGCGCTTCCCCAAGAAATCAGGATGGCTACCAATCGTTTATCGTTTAAAATTAAAGTTCGCGAATACATACAGAAAAAGCTGGCAGTTTCGTCACAACGTTAATGTTTTCTTCATTGTTTGTATTTTTATTTCAGTAAATCCGTGTAAATTTCTATTCACTTATATTTATATTGATATATATTTATAGTATTTTGATATATAGTAATAGTATTTTATATATCCTTGTAGTTTATCTTAGTGTTAAATTATTTTTTTTTGCAAATGTATGCACCTACCACTGTCTGTCTCTGCATCACCCAAAGGTTGACTGGTAGAAAATGCCTATGGCATTAAGTCCGCCCGTGCACTTTGTGCTTGAAGTGTTAATAAATAAATAAATAAATTTCATGGTGAATTGCAAAATGCTAAAGAGAAACCTCATTTATAACTCTTCTATCACTTTTAGATTTACTTTTCTAAAATAGAATTTCGTCGGGCCCAAATACAGCAAGAGAATAGATCAATGCTTAGGAGATTTAAATTAGTCTGAGAGATTTTAGAAATAGTCTGTTTTTCTTAAAATAGAATAACATCTTTATAAAGTAAATCACGAAGTTTTGGACTAACAAAACCAGAATTATCTGTGTTGTGCACCTGTGCACGAATAAAAAGAATATCAAGTCAATATGTGCGAAAATTCAAAATACTCAAGCCAAAGAAAAAAGTGAAGACGGAGGCGTATATTCTACATTCGATTTAAATAAAACAGGATCCACGAGCACGATACTAATATAACATTATTTACAAACATTACGTACAAATCCGATTCTCGTCCGCCTCCTACACGTCTTCAATTACACATTCCGGATGTTAGAGCGATTTAAATTCGTCGGCCGACATGGCTAGCCGAATGTAAAGTTTACTCGAATGTCGGATTTGGAGAAAACTGAGATTGTACTAAAATGTTTCGCTTTAATTAGTACTGGAGGAAAGATAAGTACGTAGGCTTGTTCTAATTAATTGTTTAACAATTCTGGGAATATAAAAATAGAGGAATTGTGTAGGAACGATAGAACAGTTAGTATAACAAAATATGATGAAGGTCAGTCGTTTAACTGTTTGCTATAGTAGTTCAAGTTCTTGACAAAAGCATTAGTTATCGTATTAAGACTTATTTTAGCTCTATAGACCCTTAACTAAACGACCTATGTTGGGTCTGCTCCAAAATTACATAACATAACATCACGCCTGTAATTCCCCAAAGGTGGAGGTGGACCTAATAGTGCGCCCATATTACGCCAGTTATGTTTAAGTCCCATGTCATTAGGGGCTGCGCCTATTACCATTAACCGGGCACAACTCCAGACTCCGTGGCTGCTACTGAGAAATTCCTGATTGAATAACCCAATAACATGCTCAAAATTAAATGATAGAAAATTGACGTTTCACGTTTGTAAAGAGAGAGTAACGTAGAAGGGTTGTTATTAAAATATGGGATAATCTTACTCCATTATTGTGTATTAGCTTTACTGGTACTGTAGTATTTTGGGTACACAATAATGGGGTAAGGTTATCCCATATTTTAATAACAACCCTTCTAAGTTAAGCTTGTTTACTTTGCTTGTGAGGAATGCGGTACAGACGTGGTTGAAACTAATAATCCGATCGTCGATCACTTTGAAGGGTTAACGTGTGTGGTGTTTATATTGATTGAATGCAAGAAGGGGCAAGTGGAGTCGTAAATGAAATAAATGGAAACGGATTTTGAATTACATTAGTATTTACTCTGTAATTATATTTTTTACATAGTATTTTATCGCCTCCTTGAAGAATTTCTCAGTAGCAGCCAAATCTGGATTTGTGCCCGGGTAATGGCAATAAGCTCGCACCCACATGGGATTTAAAAATATAACCGGCGAAATGTTTGCGTACGATTAGGTACCGCTTAGAGAGCGTGATTTTAATGTATGTATGTTATGTAATTTCATATTTAAAGATACAAATAACTCTTTGTTCTTTTTTTTTTTTCGGATTGGAAATCATCAAATGACCTCCCCCCACTCTGAGTGGAGCGGAAGGGAGTGTCAGACTTGCACTGACTAAAACCCATTCATGTTCTTTCTTTGCCCTTTGTGTTTCAGGGCCACGGTATCGTTTTCGAACAGTCCCGCAGCCCAGATACAAACAACTAAAAATGAAGTTTGGAAACTCGTTACCATTTTTGTCTCATTGCGAATATCAATGCAATTGAGAAGACTGCTTGCTTTATGATTCTTTAAATCCCGCGATCATATCATAACTATTCAGACTCGAAATAAGCATTCTTTGATTGAATAGGATAATTAGGTTAATGGTATGCATGAATGCCTTAAAAATAATAACAAATAAAAAAACGAAAGATAGAATGGTGTTTGTTCTGCAAGAACAATAGAAATCACCAATAGTATATTGGTACTGTAACAAACCTTCAATGAATGACTCACTAGATACCTGTTTACCTAACCCACCGGGTAAGCACAGTTGAGTAACTATGTACAATATGTACATAGACACAATAGTATCGACCTAGATGTATAAGTGATTGAGCCCGAGTAAATAACAATGGTTCAATGACTAAATTACATCTACAACGTGTAACAGAATAAACGCAAGACCTCTCGTGTGGTGTCTCAGACCATGAAACTGAACAACTTTTGTTCTATGACTTTTGGAAATTCATAACTTATTTTTTAGTTTTACCATACATGTGGATCAGCTGATTGCATCCGTTCCTATAGAAAGTATTTTTATTTTTTGCGAATTTCAAGAACTCGTAGAACAAAAGATGTTTAGTTTCAAGGTGCGAGAGACCACACGGGAGATCTTGCGTTTATTATGTTACACGTTGTATATTATGGTAACACCATAAACCTCGACATTCCTATTTGAGAAATCTTCATGCTCCTTACGCTGGTACAGTCTACCGTAGCAATTCTTATATGATACGCTCAGTCAAAGCATTTGACCAAATTGTAAAGAACGAAGACCCCTCAATCGGTTGTTTGTAAACAGCTTAGCTTTTTTTTTTTTCGAAATGGCATCTCGCAGTTCAACCTAGGAGGTTGTCGTCTGCTCAACCAGATGGGTGCCTTGAGTGCAACGCCTCCAGCCAAAAAACTTACAAACTAAGCGACTACACGCTAAGGGCACCCTATGTGGGTTACGAGCCTCGGCTTAGGGCGTCGCTGAGGGAGGTCAGCAAACGGTGCGGACACGGCACGGTTGGCGCAGTGGCTGAGCGATTGACTGCTGCACTTCGTGTCGCTGGTTCGATTCCCGTACGGAACAAATATTTGTTTGGCTTACAGGTAGTTTTTCCGGGTCTGGCCGTTTGTGTATGTGAATTTAAATGTTTGTAAACGCACCCACGATACAGGAGAAATTCCTAGTGTCATCAACATCATCATTTCAGCTGAAAGACGTCCACTGCTGGACATAGGCCTCCCCCAAGTGTCGCCACATTGACCGGTCCCGTGCGTCTCGCATCCAGCGGATCCCTGCAACCTTTACGAGGTCATCGGTCCACCTAGTGTGGGGCAAAGTTTTTCTAAAAAAAAAAAAAAAATTGTACAGGCTGGATCTGAGTGGAAACAACTTAGCGACCATTAATTAGTTCTGCTTTATCTAAGAATCTGTATTGTTTTTGATCCATTCTAATAATGGTTGCGCGTGTATTTCTGCCTGAGTAGGTTTATAATTTAGTACTTTATGCTTAATGAATAGTTCATTAATTCCAATAGGTACTTCTACTCGTTTGCTGTGTAAATACTTGTAATGGATTACCTTACTATTACTTTTGCATTGTTGCCACCCAAACACAACACAATAAAATAAAATTAACTCCCTATTGATTTTTTGAATTACCGTCATCTCTGGTCAAAGCACGGTGTGGTCCATCCCTAAGTTAGGTTAGGGTCAGCTCACACCGAGATGTGACACGGCCACTCGCGCCGCGACGCCTCACGCGGCCGGAGTCTTTCAAACGATACTATGCATTTCCTAATGGAGATAAAGCATAAAATGGCTTGACAGCGACACGTCGCGTCGTGTTGCGTCACGTCTCGGTGTGAATTGACCCTTAGACGGTCGATGCCATTCGGCTGCCTCAAGTGATACATTTTATTGGACTAGAAAACTGCATGATTATGTCGACCGTGATCTTATGGTAGATCCTTTTGGGTAGGGCCGACTGCTGAGTTATGTTTGGATCGTATTTCCCTCCGAACCACAGGTGGCTTTATGAAATTGACATGGGTAACATTACGTGACCTGAACTTAACAACCCAATTACTTATGTCAAACACCGTTGTCATAGGTTCGAGTTTAGTATTAGTTTAGTAAAATGTATCACTTGGAGGGCTTTTCATTGTCGCTAAAATGATTGTTATGGAAACGAACTTGTACACGGTCACCTCAAAAATGTCTGAAAATAATAATTTAATAAAATAATATAATTTAATTTTAATATTTTTTTAAAATGTAATTTTACTGTTTATGTTGTTTAATTCTGTGTTGTAGCATCGTATTGGACTTTGTCTGTAATGTTGCTATGGTTGGTGGTAAATAAATAAATAATAATAATTTCTATGATTTCCCGTTTCACAATAACTGGCAAAATGTGGTTTATAAGAAGATACACCTCTACCTCATCATCTGCCAAGCCTTTTCCCAACTATGTTGGGGTTGGCTTCCATTCTAACCGGATGCAGCTGAATACCAGTATTTTACATGGAATGACTTCCTATCTGACCTTTACAACTAATTTAGTACTGGGTAATTCGATACCCTTTAGTAAGACTGGTTGACAGGCTTTGGGGCCATTGACTACCTGTAACGACTGTGAAAGATCTACAACGTGCTTTCCGTGTGTAATGGGTAGTCACCCATTCACGGACCAACCTAGGCAAGCGCGGCTTAACCTAAAAATCCACCCGAGCTGCTGTTATTATTTAGCCACGTCCTCCTCCCAAGATACACCTCTACCCAACGCTCCTAAAATTCAGTTGTAATGTTATAATAATAATTATATTAATTCCATTTATTTCAGGTCCAAGGCCCATATAAAAACCAAAAATAGACGAAAATACAAACACAAACACATAAATTATAGCTAAAATCAGAATTACATTACAATAAAAAGCAACATTATTAAATTAAAAAGTCAAAAATAAAATACATAATCGAATCAGAATAAATTAAAATGTCAAAAAAAATTATCATATAATTAAAACATTAATTACCAAATGAAAAAAAAATAAAAATGAAATATTTGAATGAATGAAAATGAGTTCTAACAGTGGTTGTATCTATAAATTATTACTTTACTGCTTCACTAGAGCTAGCAAGATGTTAAAGTAACATGCTATTAGTTTTTGCTGTCCGGAGAAGATGTTAAAAGGAAATCAGGTTGTTAATTGGTTGGCAATTAGACGACCATTCATGCGCTAATTTCCTTTGACGTGAACACGCTATGGTTTCAGAATAGTTAATATAGCTGTTACTGAGGAATTATATGAATAGCCATAGCAGTTTATACCTAATGTATCTTATATTGCTAGCTTAGATTTATAAGTTTTTAAACTAACATAGTCAATAACACTATCATTTATATCACGGTAATGACATCATCATGGATGGCGCTTGCCATTGTGTGGAAATGTTGGAAACTCAAAACAAATAATAAACATGGTAAATATTGGTGTCACTTGCATCAACACAGCTTGTGTTGTGAATCTCGAGCATAAAACAAACAATCTTGACTGTATGTAGGTCTCTATTAGTTTGTAAATTGTTTTTTTTTCTATGCGCGGTCACAGTATAAATATATATTACCGTGGCGCAGTGTTGTGACATCGTGACACAAACTGTTACTATGGATTCAGCACATCATTTTCGAATTCAGAACGGTAAAACATATGTATCAGCTGTTTTTCTTTAATTAAAAAAAAACAGCCATTTAATACTTATTGCAAAGAAAAGCCACTTCACAAACAGAAAAGGCACACGCATATATCACCACGCTTGCTCAACGCAGTTTAGCAATTTTTTTTTTATTTAGGCGACTAAAAATTACAATAAAAATAAATTAAAGGTAAACGTTTGTGTCCCTCCTTGAATAAAAAATAAAATCGGTTGTCTGTAAAGTAGGTTTACTGACGATAGTTGAACGCGACAACGTCATAAGAAAATACTGATGGAATGGTTGCATTTTTCAACAAATGAATGTGCGTTGAGCAATTGTTTTATGGAACGCCTCAGAGCGAGGTAACGCCTCATTCGTCATGTTTTTTCGTGCGTGCAGCCGGCTCCATCGACGACGTTTAAGACGTTGTCACGTCAAAAATAAGTTTCCTGGATCTCGTCTCTTAAGTCTAAACGTATTGACTCTCAAATTCAGCCTTACCGAAGCCATGTTCCCTTTATTATGTTTTTATAACCTCCGTTGGGATTTCCCGCTCCTCCTAACTCAGAACATCTAACGACGGTCTACCATTTTTCCGACACCTACTTACTTAACATCGCGTGGTAGAAAATAGTGTCTATGTCTATACAATGATGGAAATGACATTGGTTAAGAACATCTAAAATAACGATTCCATTGTCTGAACTAACAAGGTCGTTGTAATTTTCAGAGTGGAAAATGTCGAACATTTGCCAACGGTACATCAGGCGCCACAGCGAGGAGAAGGCTGGAGGGTCCTACATGAAGGTACGTAGTCAGAGATAATCAGTAACAGTAAATTCTAGTCCTATGCCCCACTTATGAGTCATAGCTTTTTTTTTTTTTTTAACGTGGTAAAATCATCAAATGAGTCCTCCCACCCAGGGCAAAGCGGGAGGGACTGTCAGACTTGTACTGACTAAAATCCACGGTGTCCTTCAATAGCCCTTTATGTTCCAGGGTCACGGTAATTCTATGAGTCCCGCGACCATGAGTCATAGCTTTATTGACTTTGGTATAGCTTCGTTGAAAGTGTAACTATTAAAATTGAACGAAAATGAATAGACGGAGATATTATGGAAATTGGAGATTTTATTTACACTGAAAAACCTCTTACGCCTTCTTTGGATATTAAGTTGAATAGCAGCAGAATAATTTGTTTTTTTTTTACCTGTACAAGATTTTTTTTTTCAGTCGGACTTACGACTGGTGTACGGATATAATATCAATTATTTTTACAGAACCTAGATACGGCAGCGTATTATAAGTTATTGTAAAAGAAACTTTTCGTTAAGAGACAAAAATAACAGTCCATTTTTTTAGCATATAACAGGAAGTATCTCTTGGAAAATACAAGAATTATGAAAGCAACATAATAATAAATCGAATGTAAATTACCCAGCTACTCGACCACGATAATTTGTGCTTGTTTTTAACCCTATAGCGCTGTGGGAGTAATTGGCAGGATTTACATAAAAATATTCATGTAAACTGTAGTTATAAACCGGCTAATAGTGTATTTACTAGACATTTATTATAAGGCTAGTCAAGGGAAAGGTATAATAATTTATTTGAAAATTTTCCTTAGGAGACAAATTTTTACTCACTTTGACTTAATTTTTTTTTTGTGTTAATTAATATTCATTTATAACTTACTTTTTCCTTTTTTTTTTTTTTTTAGAATTGATCTTTTATCAGATGATCGTTATTGTTGTTTTCCTCGGGAACATTACTTTTTTTCGGGATGAAACGGACCCTATGACCGTGTTTGTACATCTGACAACGTGTATGCAAAATTTCAGCAAGATGGGTTCAGTGGTTTAGGCGTGAAAAGTTATGTATTATTATGGATTAGGAAGTCAGAGTAGGATAGTTAGGATTACTCCATTACAAGGTTGGTGTTATATAAAAATTTTACTGAAACTTGATAGCTAACATTGTTAAGCTACCTGTCAAATATTTTCGTGGAAATGATTATAGAAATTGTTATAGCTCGTCTAATTTGCATGATATAAATTTAATTTATAGCCTATGTAACTGCCTGATAATTTAGCTTTCTAATGGTGAAAAAAATTTTGAAATCGGTTCAGTAGTTTTTGAGTTTATTCATTACAAACATACAAATCTTTTCTATTTATAATGAGTGTAGATGTATGTAACATAACTTTACTTTCAAGTATATGTAACCGATACATCGGATTTCGATACCCGTTGCGTGTTCCTAGGCCATAACGGGAGTCCACTCAACTTGCTGATGATAAAGTGTCAGGCAACTTGCTAGGGTTACCTTTTTATATATTTTCGGACATTGATGAATAGGCCCACATGTTAAATGAAACTTATCAATCAGAATCAGAAACATTTATTTATACATAAACATAGGTAATAATTATATGTATACAAGATTTTTAAAAATTAGGTTGTATGCTGTTTTGCCAGTTGACAAACAAATTATTTAAAAAAGTGGGTACCTACTATTAAATTATTAAAATATAAATTTATTACAATATAATTATTAGCATATTTGAGTAAGATAATATGACTGACTGACTGACTGCGTTAACACAAGAAAACAATTTAAATTTTATTATTCACTAGCACTTCGCTTGCGACTTCGTCCGCAAAAATTGTGATAGCTCGGCTAATATGCATGATATAAATATAATTTATAGCCTATAGCACTCACGAATAATGTAGCTTTCTACCAGTGAAACAATTTTTAAAATTGTTTCATTACTTCCGGAGATTACCCCATACATACAAACAAAGTTTACCTCTTTATAATATTAGTATAGATAAATCAATGTCATTGATGTCATTGTGATCTGTTCGTTACGTGAGACTTGTTTAAAAGTTGAGAGAAACACAGGTAGTATGAGTTAAACTAAAGTTTTTTTCATTACCTGTCCGATTAGCTAAACAAATGTTTTTTTTTTTAATTTGATAAAGTTGTGGTCATAGTAATCCGTCTTTTGTTTCTTAAAATTTTTCAGGACGTGTTTTGTTTCTTAATATTTTAACTAGCTATTTCCTGCGACTTGTTTGCGGGGTAATTTTGATGTGTACGTGTGGGACATAATTAAAAAAGTGTCCTACGTGTTATTCCAGACTATAATGTATCTCTGTGCCTATTTCGTCCAGATCCGTTCAGCCGTTCTGAGCGTGATTGAGTACCGTCCATCCATACAAACATTCGCATTTATATTATTAAGTATAGAAGAATAGATTATTTATAATATTAGTATAGAAGAATAGATTATTTATGATATTAGTATAGAAGAATAGATGACAGTGTGTGATTGAATCTCTCATGCTGTGTTATTTACACAATGAGACATTGTTTTGGAAAATACTCTGTAATAACATTCCTGAGTGAATTTCACATGTTCCAAGAGTACCTACTAAAAACCCTTCCATAGAAAATAATTAAAATAACCAACCAAACATTACTTACTTACCAATCAATTGTATTTAAACAATAATGAGGAAATACTTGAAAAATATACTTTATCGCGCCCCGAGTCATTATTTTACATTCAATATAAGCAATAAAACTCCTCGACTACCAACAGGGAAACCTGCTTGATTCATCAAAATCATCATCTTCCTAGCCTTTTCCCAACTATATTGGGGTCGGCTACCAGTCTAACCGGATGCAGCTAAAAACCAGAATACCAATGGAGCGACTGCCTACCTGACCTCCACAACCCAGTTAGTACTGGGTAAAACGATACCCCTTGGTAAAACTGGTTGTCAGACTTTTTGGGCCACTGACTACCTAACGACTGTCAAAGATCTACAAAGGAAAGCCGTGACCAACGGCTTAACGTGCTTTCCGAGGCACGGAGTAAACTAGGTATGTAATGGGCGGTCACCCATCCACAGACCAACTTAGGCAAGCACGGCTTAACCTAAAGATCGATCCGAGCGGCTGTTATTATTTAGCCACGAGTCTCCCTCCCTTGATTCATCGAAATATACTCCGCAATAAAAATATTTATCACACTGTCATTAAGGTTTACTTTTCTATACACAATTCTGGCTTAACACACCCATTTTGTAGACATGCAGTGACCACAAGCAAAATCAATTTGCAGGATGGCAGTTAATTTTTGCCCCCAAGCCTACGTCATGGATATGCATTTGACATTTTCCATTTCCTGATTTAAACTTCACAGTGACCACGTATCCTTTGATGGGGTAGGCAGAAATGTCCATATTCCTGTCATAAGCTTGTTGTGGATTATCTCATGCTGTGTTGGTTTGTTTGCTTGAAATTGGAAAATGGTTCCTATGTACGCGCAGACAGATGGCAAAAAGCTGTAGTTTTTTTAATGCTAGCTACACTTTCATTGATCAGTGTCATTAGGAAGTTTTGACATTTGTGCTAGTAATTTACAAGTTATGTAGGTAATAAGAGTATTTGAATATTAATGGACGGCGCCGCCGAGGCCCGCTAGAAAAAGGTGGCAAGTTGATCTAGACGCGGATCACGACAGCTGGTTCGAGGTGGCGAAGGAGAAGAGTACCTGGAGGGATATAGGGGAGGCCTTTGCCCAGCAGTAGGACACAGTAGCAAAGGTCAATTTTTGTAAGAGGTAAGCCGGGGTACAATCTTTAATGTGATTATATTATTTGTCTATAGAATACTGACTGTGCCATTTTTCAAAACGAAGCCGGTAGAAATCGATTTGTATGGAACCTTCGCCACTGGTAGGACATACAAGGCTTTAAAAAAAAAAATAAGACGAGCTAAGTTTAAGCAACAATATGTACTGTTGAGAAGGCGTATTAACTAAAACGCCTTTTGATACGTTCAAATTAGTGTTTATCTCTTTTTTAAATATAAACCTGCCGATGAATTCTGATCGTGGGGGTTCTCTACAGTACCACTACCACCGTCTACTTTGGGTTTTCTCATTGACATCAATATTTTTATTAAACTAAACGTAGTTATAATCTCGGTATAGGTACCTAATTGTTACCTACAATCGTACTTTTAGCAAGCACTAGCCTTTGGTCGCGGCTTTGCTCCCGTTATGTACGGAAATTAACCCACGGGAACGTTTTAAATGTAGCCTATGACACTCGGGGATAATGTAGCTTTCCGTCAATGAAAGAATTTTCGGAATCGGATCACTAGTTCCGAAGATTACCCCCTAACCCCTATATACAAACTGACAAACTAATCCTACATATTTATAATATTTGGTAAAATAGATTACTAACTTACAACATAACACGGTAACAGGAAAACACCATTGATTTCACAGTTAAACTAAAATGATGAAAAAGCTAAAAAAAACCTAAGAGATGCTTTTTTTTTATCGTGGTAAAATCATCAAATGTGTCCTCCCACCCAGGTCAGAGCGGGAGGGACTGTCAGACTTGTACTGACTAGAATCCACGGTGTCCTTCAATAGCCCTTTATGTTCCAGGGTCACGGTAATTCTATAAGTCCCGCGACCCCGGCAGGCTTTGGCCCTCTAGAGTCCCCGTCATTATGCTGACACTCTTTGAGGCGCGCGTGGACCACCACGCGCCGTCGACCCGGGACCTAAGAGATGCTTTATTATTAATACTCGAAACGGGATATTTACCATGTTTACTGTTTCTAATGATCGTGATCATGGTGCTTGCAACAGCGCCGAAATATCGGGAACTCATAAGAAACAGTAAACATGGTAAATATCCCGTTTCGAGTATTAATAATAAAGTTAGTGACCATGATAGTTTAAAATCTTACCAAGAGATGCTTGTTTGTGGAATCTCGATGCGCGATTGTGAAAAAGTTGTGGTATGCCTACTGCTTTTTTCATAGCAGTAATTCTCCTAAACACGAATGGCCATGTGCTTTGTGTTTTAAATAGTTTGGTTGCCCTTGCCCCGCCTTGTCAGTTTAGCTAACTTAGTTACGATTTCTGTTGATGACGGGGAGTTTATGCAAATGTTCTAAAGTTCTAATGTAAACTTTGGCTGTGAAGTTTTAGATACGATTTTGGGTCTGCTTTTGTGACTGGTAGTTCAGAGTTGATCTGTTCTGGTACAATTTAACAACAAGTTGGTGTTACAATGTGAAATATGTATGTTGTACATACAAAGTTCATACAAAAACACACCATACAAAACCTTTATCATTTTGTTTGACTAACCCTATTCTGGAGATAGTTCTGGGAGTTTTCTTTTAAAATTCAATTTTTTGAGATCTCTGAAGTGCAACTATAATCGGCTGGTTATTCATATAACATGCTACATGATACAAATAGGGTACTTACTTATATCTCATTAGCGGCCCATCCCGTCTATGTCACTCAGGGAAAACGTAGCTTTCCATTAGTGAAAGAATTTTCGGAATCGGATCAATAGTTCCGGAGATTACCCCCCTACATACAAACAAATTTTACCTCTTTATAATATTAGTATAGATTAAGTAGGTACTAATTCCTATATCTCCAAATACATCCCGACAATCTAATAAAGCCTTCACACGACTCTTAACAGGCATATTCAGACACCCACTCTTACTTCTAAAGCACACTATTGAAAACACTCCACGAACATTTCATAGTTGCCACTGCAAAACAACATGGCGTCCAAACAAAAGGTTCCCGATGTTTCCCGATTAAAGTTGTCGGCTTGCGGGATGGTGTTCAATTTCCGATATCGGCACAAAGCGACGCCGCTCGTCTGCTGTTTCCTTTGCGGTATGCGTTATCTGGCAGGCATAGGCATGGCATAGGCGTAGCGTAGTGTTGTTGAGTAGGTCTATTTAGTACTGCAGCTGTATGGTAATTTTGAAGTCTATTGAATTGAATGTATTGCTGACAAGGTACTTGGCTCGTATTTTGTAATACAATCTTGGAATGTAAAGGTGAGATTATAAAGTCTCTAAATTACTATTTAATTCATTATATTCCAAAAGAGAATCTCCTCTTTTTTTTTTCGTCAGTTGAATAAATGACACTAAATGTGCTAATGAGATTCTTAGATATTCCACTAATTAATATTTGTGGGAAAGTGAACTTAGATAGCATCCAATTATAGTAAAAACTTGACGCTGATAAAATTAAGTACTACAAAAAACCGTAACATCGCGACAAAAAGTAAAAGGCAACAAAACAAAACAGCTTTAATTACAAGTTTCGCCGTAGCAAATGCAATGCCTTGTAGCAAAACAAAAGGTCCTCAAGAACAATCGAAGCTATAGGGGAAAAATAACAAATGCCAGAACAAATCAGACGCGAGTATACCTTTGCTTAATAAGAAGAAAAAAAAGGCCTTGTTTCCGGACTGAAAATTCCCCAACGACGGGATCAATGCACAACTTTCTTCATTTATACGGCCGTAAAACAATACAACGTGATACTTATAGATGCGACGAATGTACGCGATTCATTATATATTTTTGTGGGAGCACAGGAATTATGGTAAATGAATTCTTTAGTCATTTACCTAATTTTTCTTGTACGATCGTGTTTTTCAGTTTTGTAGAAGAGTTTCGTAAAAGAGTGTCCATGGAGTTTCTTGCCCGTTCTTCTCCATGGAGATCTACGCTTTGGAATCGGCAACTACAGTACTTTCACAGTTATAATGCATTGTGACTGTGACTGTAGGTTCATTGTATTTTTCACTTTGTTTCTACAATTCAAAAGTACCTGTAGTAACTGGCCTAATTGAAATAAATGCTTTGATTTTGTAGTTAAAAGTTATGAAAAGTTCACATGCAACGCACATCTGTTTAATGTCATTGGCATTTTTTTTTTTTTTTTAAGAGGTCTTTGCCCCACTCTAGGAATTTTTCCTGTGTGTGAGTGCGTTTACAAACATTTAAACTCACATACATAAACAGCTAGACCCTAAATAAATGGCTAGAAATTGTAGTATGTCTAGGGATTATCTTTTATTTAAAGCGTTTATATTGTTTTATGTTTCCTATCACAAAATAAATACATACAAAAGTTTTCCTCAAACTTACCCATCTCTCGTTCTCGCGTAAAATTTGATTTCAAGTCCATCTTAACACTGACAAATTTTTCTTTTACTTATTTTTGTTTCGCCTCAGCAACGCGCAACGGTAGGTAGGTAATTGACTTTTGACAACTTTTTAATGAGTTTTTCGATGTTGATAGCTTTTCTCTTGGGCACTTTTTCTTTCATATTTGTTTTATATAAAAACATTCTTCTTTTATATTTGACCTTAGATGAATCGTAATTAACACTCTGATCTCTTAGTGACGGAATTAGGTAGATAAAATGAACTCAGAAAGTCGATTCGTCAATCTTACTCTGTTACTACTATTATAAATGCGAAAGTTTTGAGGATGGATGAATGGATGTTTGTTTCTCTTTCACGCAAAAAATACTAAACGAATTTGGATGACATTTGTCATAACCTGGATTAACACATACGATACTTCTTATCCCAGTAGTAAGGTAGAAGTCGGACAGTTACCGAACTCCACGCGGGCGAAGCCGCGGACATAACCTAGTACTTATTAAATAATTAAGTAAATAAAATAAAACGTAATTTACTTCGTATACTGCTGTATAAGTAATCAAGTTCCTCTAACTTAGACAGATGTGTGTATTGCTGGGGAGTTTGCTCCACCACTCCTTCGTCACAGCTAAAACAGTAAGAAGTTATGAAGATCGGGCATTTTAGTGGACTGTCTTTTCATTGTGACGTTTAAATAGTGCTGAGCATTATTTAAATTAAAAATATATACTTCTGATTTTGTTTTTATACGAAGTTCGAGTGAATCGGCTTCTTCTAGGCAAGCGTGCTCTACCCTAGGCCGCACCATCACTTTACATCAGGCAGTTGCGGCCAAACGCAAGCCAAATAAAAGAAGAGATCCAATTAAAAAAATAATATCATCACCATCATCATCATTCTCTTGCCCTTATCCCAATTCATTTGGGGTCGGCGCAGCATGTCTTCTTCCATACTTCTCTATTACTCGTCATCTCATCTGAAACCTCCTTTCTTGCTATATCATTCTTTACACAGTCCATCCATCGTTTCTTTGGTTGTCCTCTACTCATACAGGGTGGAGACGACAATGCGACAATAAATTAAACTGTATGTAACTCATGACGTTCCCAGTCTGCATACAAAAATTCAATCGAAATTTACTGGATATTTTCGATTGAATTTTGTATGCAGTTTATTCACAGGACGTTATTTTTCATTTTTAGCATTTTTTACATAGTGTAGATAATAGGCTACCACCAACAGGTTAACGAATCCCGCATCGGGATAAACGTTAAACACATGTTCCCAACTCGCTACTTCAAAAACCTTGGCCAAAATTGTCGTATTGTCGTCTCCACCTTGTATACTTATATATCAATATATTCAAAAAGTAATATATTGATGTTTTATTCACCTAATTTTCACTTGACCTGAAAAACTTTTTCAAGAATTTCAAAAGCGGCAAAAAGATGAAAGGTCTTGATAGTTAACAAAATTGAGAGATATCGCAATATTATCATCATGTGGAAACAGATCAAGATCAAGAATAGCTTCTTATAACTTAGTGCTATTTAATTCTGCATCACTGGTAATTATACAAGTGTCCAATAAACAGTAGTTAAAGGAGTATATATATTACGACTGGAAGCGAGGGAACGTGACACTATTCGTTATTGTTACTTTGAGCTTTTTATCTTTCTTTTTCACTTGTTCTGTATTATTGTTTTACGGTATGAAATCAATTGGTCTGTGAAGTTTTTTGTCAGTTTTGATTTTAATAATATTTTCGTTTTGGTAGAGCTTTAGATTTAAGTGTTGTTTATTTATGACATAATTGACTAGTGACTTTAATTCTAAAATGACATGTCTCGTGATTTAATTTCTGTTAATCGGGGTTCAGTAAATAGCGAAAAGGCCCAAATAAAATATCTAACTTACTGAAATAAGCTTAAATGATAAACTTCAAACATTAGGGTATGGTCTAAAAAAATCACATGTTGCTATGTGTTTCCTACGATTTCATATTTCAGAAATTCAGCACCCCTTTTACTGCTATTGTCTCAAGACACATAAAGTAACTCGTTAAGAAATTACAAGTGTGCTGCATAAAAAGTGTCATTTAACAGCAGCAGTAAGGATGTGCCATTATTCATAAACTCGGCAGCGGGGTGTTGAACCGACACCCTGGGGACGCGCGTTTTAATGTCCGCATTTGCATTTTGTAGTATATGCGTGGATTTTAGATAAAAATGTACCTTGAAGTTTTCTATGAGTGTTGTTATCCAAAGTGTGCGTTTTGCTTGTTGACAATAATTAGTTTAAAAAAAAAAATATGGAATCGTGTATCCGAAACTCAAAAATCACAATTTGGAGTTGTTCTGGCCCTTAAAGTGCTTCTGATGCAAATGACTTTTTGAACGTTGTAAACAAGCAAGCTGTTAATGAAGTAATCAGGTTTCTAGTAGAAAAAATAATAAGTAGATACCTTGTAGGTACTTTCCATAAAATACATCACAGTTTAAAATTGACATATCTAAAAACTTTCAACCAAGAAAATATTTATACAATATATTAACTGAACGGATAGCTTTTATGTCTTTGGTAAGACAAAATAAAGGATTCATCACAAGCACCTATTTCGAACACTAACTTAATGTAACCATCTCCATTCCTCACATATACTACAACATGAAATATCATCAGTGCCATAACATTAAACGATGGAAGAAATAAAGAAGTTATAATAAGTCTAGCGGCACCCCCTCACCCCTCACCCCTCGCATACCGGGACACTTCCAAACAATTAGAGAGGCTCGTTAGCTTTACGAGATATTTAGCGGGTCCTTCCTACTTCACTTCATTTTATTAGTGCACAGTGCGTAAGCGCAATACAGTTTGTTTTTCGCTTGGAGCGGTATACATAAACGGTCGTCGAGGGACACCAGAGGATAGGTGGTTGCGGTCTGAAGTAAAACAAATGGCGCTCAGCTATCATAAACACCAATCGGATTTCCAAATCGTGGCAAGGCAATATTGAACGTTTTTCTTTTGGTTTTAATTGTAGCTGAACCTTTGTGAGACTTCTCATCGAATTTTTATGAAGCTTTAGCTTACTAGCTTATGCCCACGGCTTCGGCCGCGTCGAGTTCGCTAATTATCCCACGGGATCGTACTATATCCCTTTTTATCCGCTTGTGTGACAATTTTCATCCAAATTTGTTCAGAAGTTTTTGCGTGAAAGAGTAACAAACATCCATCCATTCATCCATCCTCACAAACTTTCGCATTTGTATAGCTTATGATATATTAGAATAACACATTTGCACATAAGATATTATGTAAAAAATTGAAACTAGGGAGTATTAAAATAATAATGGAAGAAAATCAATAAATAAAATCGAAAAGGACCAATTTTTTAAAAATTTACACGTAGAATCGGAATATCAGTGAGTCAATTTTTAACCTAGTTTATTACAATAAATTCATGAATTTCAGGTCAATTTGACGACCTAGTTTTCTTTCAGACTCAAAAGACCAGTGACTACATGGTACGCTTTATGTAAATGAAGCGTTAATAAAGCAAGTCATAAAATTGATTAAGAAAACGTTAGCAAGTTATGAGTTTGCAACATTGTAGACTATTTACAAAGTAATATCAAGATTAAAGGAACTAGACCAACGCATTAGTACCTATTATAGTTTGTAATATTATGCAGAAGAAGAAAATTGATTTTCTAAGTTTGATTTTCTTTCAAAGCCGCGACATGTCTTTACCTGTCCAATTTTACGATGAAGCAAATTTTGTGGAAATATTATTACTTAACTGTCTTCATTTAGCTCATTCGTCTGATGTGTTAGGGGTTTTTATTGCATTTATAACTCACATTCAGCAATAAGTTCCTATTTGTGATCATAAAAAGTACCTAATCAATAATACATTACCGTCCTAATGATCCATATAATGCACCTCTTGACCTGGTTACCAAAATTCCCTTTTGGGACTACAAGATGACAAACCCAGAGTTGTAATTTCAACCTTATGCTGATGGAATACGGTTCAAGGAAGTTTAAGGTTATCGTTGTAATGTTTGTGTTTCTTTTTATTGCTTAGCAACGGCTTCTATGAAACCGGTAGGTCGATGACCTCTGTGGTACTTGATAGACAGGAAAATTATTGAAAAGTCGAGTTTTCCTGCAATGTTGTGTTATTTGTAGGGCATTTTGCATGCGATTGTATTTTGTTTTTTAATGAACACTAGACTGAAGTGGAGCTGCTTATGCTTTTACCAGGGTGAATAAAAAAAACTAACTCTACTCACAGAATGTAAGGCCGTATTTTATTTTTTATTTATTTTACTAAAATAGAAGCTGCGTGCTTTAAAAGACGGTTGAATGTTTCTGTAGCTTGCTCAGTCCCATTCAATTAGGTAGGTAATTTATTTTTACAAAAGACTAAAACTACTATTAATACTAACGGGATATTTACCATGTTTACTGTTTTCTATGAGTTCCCGATATTTCGGCGCTATTGCAAGCACCAAGATCACGGATAAACAATAATAATGTAATAGTAATGTTAGTGACCATGATAGTTTAAAATCTTATAAAGACTAAAACGTTAAAAATATGAAATAATACAAAATTTTGGTAACGCTTCTCTCACCAGAATGTAGTATACTGGGTGATACAGTCAAAAGGAACTTAAATTCCCATTCAAAAATAATTAATTAATCTTGGTATCCTGGTGAAAATTTAACTGAAATCTTTGCTTCAAAATTGAAACACTAACAATTAATAATTATCATACCTACGACACCTACGTATATTATCATTCATATTCATATGCAAATATTCATTATACGCTTCACGCCGCATCCCTCGGGACATCGGTGTTGCCAGGCGAGATAATTACGACAATTAACGCTTATTACGCCGACGATTTGATTGCCAGAGGGAATTTTAAAGAACTATTTATAATTGGATTGGATTTAATTTTTTTTTCCTGCTCTGATTTACTTTCCTTTGTCGTAATTGGAAAACTTTTTAAGTTTAATTACTTTTGTTTCATGGAAAAAATTGTTGTAGCATAAATATAGGGAGTATGATAGCAAACAGGTTGGACTGTCCTTATGTGCGGCACTGTTGTGACAGGCAAGTTACATTAGTGTCGCACGTAAGAGACTATAATGTAATGTTGATTTTAGTAATTGAATTCGATATCTTTATTTATTTTCTATGATTTATTATTGAACTTATTTGTATGTGTGTTGGTTATATGTATTATGTAAGATGTTTTTAATATGGGTTCTAAACCTGAAATAAATGATTTATTTTTTATTAATAAATTTTTTAATTTTATTTGTTTTACGAAAATACGAACCTTGTTTTAGAAACGTTTTACTTTAGTTGAAATTATGGTTTTGCTTTTAGAAAATGCATCTTAAAAGGGTTTCATAAAAGATTTTATGTACGCACGGCGACCAATCAAGCTATACAATACCATTTTATGCGGATCTCTCATTATAAGGGAAATCTATACAAAGCGAGGCCATGTTACACTGGAAATGTATAGCTTGATGTATCGCCGTGTGTACGGGAGTTAGTTTTTTTGCCGATGAGACACCCATCGGGCCTACGAATTGTATTGACACAAATCTTAAGTTAGGAAAAACCAAATTAATGTTACCATCCCAAAAAATATGAAATCGTCAAGTCTTTTTTTTTTTTATAAAAAGATATTAAAAAAAAAACATGACATAAACACGACCAAGCCTCTTAAGAAAATTCTCCACTATTTACGGTTGCCAATTTCATGCTCCACTGAGGAAGGTGCGCGAACTAAAAGCGGCTTACATTTATGTCAGAGTACCTACCCTCTACGTCAAAGCACACGCACTTGAAGGCACGCGGCATGACATCCGTATGTGACGGTGTTTAAACTGAAGACACAGAAGGACACTGAGTTGTGTAGTGAACGATGATTTGACACTGTGAGTTTGATTGGTAGTGCTTGTGTTAAGGTTCTGGAATACAGTTTTTGTGATAAAGGGGCAATCAATGTTACAGGATGGCAATAAAAGGAATTTCTTGGTAAGCCTGCATTTAAAAAGAAGTAAGTAAAACGTAACGAAAGATTCTTGAATTTTGGTTTCAAATAAAAAGCCAAGGTTACATCAATGTCAATAAAAAATAAGTTCAAATTGAACCTCAGAAATCAACTTATTATTTTCAATAAAACAAAAATTATAATCTCTCAAAAAATTATTTAAAATAATTATTGATGTCGCTGATTAAGAGCTGAGAACAAAACAGACAGCAACAGCAACAGTGCACACATTCATTCCCGCACGCATTACAGAGTATACTGTACTTTTAACACTATATCATATAAAAATAACAACACTATTCCCATTAAAAAGACATAGTAGGTACCTAGTAAAATCCGTCAGCATAACACGTGGGGTGCTACGCGCGAATGGCCGCGGTGCCGCCAAGAGATTTTTATTTGACAAACTTTTTTCACAGCCACCCCGTCTGCGAACTAAGCAAATAGGTACCTAACTTGGCTACATACAGCGGGTTTGTGTAGCAGGCTTACAGGATATTTTAGCATTACAGTGAAAATAATACATCCGTCGTTTGATGTTCATTCCTCCGCGGCTTGATGTGGTTGTTGCTATGAATCGTCCGGTTAACCGCAAATAATAACAATTTGAACATGAGCTAGCCTATCGTAGGACGACATTAATTTCATTGGACTAGGTAGGACACCAGCTATGAGTACTGCTTTTTTTTCTACTGGTAAGTAGTCTACGTAGTTTCCTCATCAATCACTTATTTACTGCTTTCTAGATAATATAGCGTAACATGACGCCTGTAAGTCCAGACTCTGTGGCTGCTACTGAGAAATTCCCGATTGAAAAATATGCCCGACCCGGGAATCGAACCAGGACCTAAAGCTCAGCAGTCGTGCTTGAGACCGCTAGACAGAGCAACGAGGCAGTCAAAGCTGGCAGTGTTTTTCAGATCTTACTTACTATTTAATCTTTAATTATGTAAGTCAATATAAACTAACCTCCTTGGTACCAAGTGCGCACAAAGTTTGTCCTGCCCTGTAAATGTGGTCAGGCTCTGGTCCAAGATTTGTGTCCCAATTTCAATTGGTTGGGAAATTCTATGTTTTTGAGATTCTTCACGGACCTTGGAAACTCCCATGGTTTAGTTCTATTAGAGTCGGAATGTGTGCGTTTAAATCTTAGGGTACTTCTGAAGGTCGTTACCCAAGCGGAATGAACACAGGATGGGACGTGTGAACCGTGAAAAGTAATTCATAAAAACAAGAAAGAAATTGTTACTTTGTTGAACAAGACAGTGTAAGTGGCTGGGAAATGTACAGTTTATTGTTCTTATTTGAATTTACGACCTTCGGAAGGTTGTTAAAAGGGTTAGCATTCGGAATTAGTTAAATCTGACATTTGTAAAACGTTCAGACATTTTACTATTTCAGTATAATATAATAATATAATAATTTATTTAATTCAGACCATTGATCCATATAGTGTTAGTAAAATCTTAACCTATTGTTAGTACATAAAAAGCTTAAATTAATTGGCGACATGTACGCCAGTACGCACATGCCTAACTGCCCAGTGCCTAATGAAAGGCCCATCAATTTTGTCCGCCAGTGTAGCCAGTATGTTGTTGTTGTTGTTGTTGTATTTATTTAACATTTGTACTTTCAAAATAATCTCCTTTAGTTTAAAAAAAACTTGGACAAATGATAAGGCCGAAAAAAGTCCGAATAGAAATCCAAAATGTCGGACATATCCAGACAAATCCCATGATAGATGGTAACCCTAGTTGTTAACGACTCCAAGAACAAATAGTAAATAAATAAAAGCTATTTATTTAATTACTCCACACGAAGCACACATACATTTCTTTATATTTGCGACATGAAAATACATTTGAATCATTTTAAAATTCGTCTTCAAGCTTGCCATTTCTCGCGTCCGTATGTCACATATTAGAGCAAATATCTAAACCTAGAGGCCGTGGCAAACGAGGTTTAACTCATTTCCCGTACGTTTCCAATATGAGGGGCCGCATAGAAAATCGAACAAATCGATATGACTGAATAATGGGGATTATGAGGTGGTAATGCAGAAATTTCAATTTAAAAGCTGAATTACATAGTAGTATTTCACTTAGTTTCAGAGATTTATTTTGCATGGGAATGGCGAGTAGGTTTTGTAAGTTTAGGGTTTTTGTTGGGGTTTAAGGCTGTTTCAAACTATCCTTTGCATAAAATATTAGTAGAATTTATAATAATATTTTGAGGTTTGATCCATGTTTTGTAACACAGTACTTATAGAGGGTGGTTTGGTTTCAAATTAGTGTATCGCGATCGATTTCTGTAATTCTATATCATAGAGAGGCCTCTGTAGTACGTTTAAGACAAATGGTAAATTGGAGCAAATCTAAATTGATTTATAGAACTTCTTCTTGAGTGATCTGTAAAGCATTAAATAAAGGGTGTAAAAAGACCCTTAACGATGCGAAAGCACTTGTTCTCCCCGACATTGCAATTTTTTTTTTTGTTTTAAATCATACCAAGGAACTTTCTAGTTATGGAGATATTGGGGGTCAAAGTTCTAAATTTTTCACAAGTTTTTTTTAAATACATGTTTTTAATGTAAGATTTTTATTTAAAACACTTCCACAAACCCCGTACTATTCAATTCATCCATCAGCACTATGCTTTGAGTGCCTTACATCGAGTCTTACCTTGAATGTAAACGTGTTTTTAACCCCAAAAAAAAAGTCGTTTCCCAGCAATAATTTTAACGTAAAGTAACTTAGCTTGATGTACAGAATGCTCGATGACTTCGTGAAGGGTCTGTTTACACCCTGTATATAACAAAGAGATACTTTGAAGCTGCAGTCAAAAATATTTTTCTTTATTTTACAGTTGCTGAACACACTGTCTACAGACCTAGAGGACATGTTAACTGAACTGTACGAGGAAAAAATGATATCCAGGTGAGTGACACCGACGTTTATCTTATTAATAGAGCGCCTTCACTTAACTAACATGGAAAGTCCTGAATGTCTCTTGATGAAACATCATTGTCGTCTCTGCTAAATAATTCAGATCGGTTTGATAGTGACAACGAGGTAAACTGTATATAGACAACCAGATTCAGACACATTAAAATTCAATCGACTAGTTAAAAAAATATGATCTGCAACTTGAAATTCAGAGATCGAAAAAAAATGTAGATGAGAAAATAATGCCCAAGAATTTATCAATCTAATGGTGGCAACACTTGGCAGATCTGGGCAAACATTCGCCTCCTATCACTAAAACAAAGTGAACTATGTCTCAATAGACATAAAGAACATTTTTGTTTCTATTCAATATCGCGAAAATTTTGACAAATACGCCATGTGAAGTGCCAGCAATAGACTAATCTATGTTCAAGTAATGAGTCAAACGAGAAAATACATACCAAATATATCATTTACAGAGTTACAAAGACATTAAACAATTTTTCACCAATTAACCAGTCATACTTGTGATCACACTTCAAAATCCAATTAATAAATCTAACGTTGAGAGTAAACTCAACGAATGAAGACAATTAAACATTTTTCCTTTTGAATATCATATTGCCACACGATTTTGAACTCTATATCAATGGCAAAAGATTATAAAAAGGTTTTCTGGATCGTAATAAGTATGTTGAAATCGTATTATGGGTACAGTGGCGCGTTTCGGCGGCGGATAAATCGAATTACATGCGGTCCTGACTTCGACTCTTGACTGGAGCGCTGAGCGGTGCCTTTGATACTGAAACCCTTTTCAAATCTTTATGAATACGTCAACATAGGTAGGTATAATACCGACGTATTTTGGGACAAAATGTTGGTGTAGGTACCTTTTGATTTAGCTACAATGAAGGATTAGTTAACTAAATTATGTTGACGTTTAGTTTTCTTCTTTTATCCTTTTGACTGCCCTAGTCACATATAGGTAACATGCAAGCGCGTGCCTTGTACGCCAAACGACACAAATATGGTAGGTGAAATTATGGCTTGGCGTGGAGGGCACGCGCGTATGTTTATGCTCTGGCGGTCAAAAGGTTAAACTTTCCCTCTTGTTATGTAACTTTTAGCTACTACTGAATAGATCATAGTTGAAAATCAGCCTCTTTCCAAAATTCAAAAAGAGAAAAATATTAAAAGAAAAAAAAAAACGTTTGATTTTATTTTTAATAATCCTGCAAAACGGTCAGCTTACACCAGGCCGGATCAAACAGAGACCGCGTTGTTCCAAAATTAAATTAGCAGTATGCTTTCAATTCCACGCACAGTTCAATCTAAAGCCCGGAACCCACTTTTTACTTTTGTTTCAAACCAGCCAATCCGTTGCGGTTTATTGTTTTACGGGCTGCTGGTAAACCGTTTACGAGCCTAACCCTTTGTTTTTAAGAAGTAGAGAAAACAATTTAAAAGATCTCTGCTAGAAAACTTGGTTAGAATGTAGGTATAGGAAAATCGCTGCAAATTACCATCATCATAGTTTGAGTGTAAAGTATGTGTCCTGTTTAACAAGTGCACATACCATTCTACAGATTAATCGTGTTCTCGAAACCTGAACATTACTGCTACTTGGATTTTTTGATCACTACAATCTGAAAATGAAAAATAATAGATTCTATACTAGCCAATGTCATGTCGGAAAATGCGAGGATTCCAACGGTACCACATACACCAAAATCAGATCAAGCGTTTACAAGTTTAGACTAACTTACCTACATCTACCTACATACGTTAAACCTACAAAAAAAAAAAAAAGCAAACCCACTTTAGGGAAATCGTGTAATAAGGGACATTGATGATCTGATGATGACACATCATCATCATCATCATCATCATCATTTCAGCCGAAAGACGTCCACTGCTTGACATAGGCCTCCCCCAAGTGTCGCCACATTGATGATGATACACCGTTCTGTTTTTTAACACCTAAAAGTTTCACTCATTCATTCGTCATTTAATTCCAATCAATTTACATTCAACACATAAGTACAATCCCCCTTTACCAAATGTCATCAGCCCCGAACCAACATTGTTTTAAAAGCGAGACCGAAAATATATTTCTGATATCAGTTTTAAAGCCAATAGCGTGTCCGTGGCAAATAAATCAAATGGGAAACAAGATGAGGATGGTATCGAAAGCCCAACAAATCATCGCCGGCGTTGACGTTAACTGAGAGGCTTTCCCAGCAATGCGAAAAATAATAGCAAGGATTTTTGGTTTGGTCGAAAATGTTTTGGTCAGGGGTGAGTGAAAAACACGCAACGTAATTATGTCTAACAGCAGGTGTGTCTGTAATTGTAACTATTATTCTGAAGGTAGAATGGATCAGAAATGGTTTATCCTGATTTTTGAGCTTTTAAAGGAACAAACAATCGAATTAACAAAAAATATACCCCTTAGCTTGTGCCCGCGGCTTCATCCTCGTGGAGTTCGATAATTGTCCCACGGGATCATACTACCGGGATTAAAAGTATCCTATGTGTTAATTCAGATTATAAACTTTTAGTGCGCTAAATTTCATCCAAATCCGTTCAGCAGTTTTTGCGTGAAAGCGTAACAAACATCCAGACATCAATACACCCTCACAAACTTTTGCATTTATAATACTCATAGGATGGAATTTGTATTGTACAACTTGGTATCTACAGTATTTACGACGAAGTTATGTTATTTCATACGACACTTTTATACGCAACATTCACTGCCCAAGAATTTAAGTATCCTCACGGATTTCCTGCAAAAACCACATATTTCACGCAAAACATACCGTTCACACCTCAAGGGATACGCGTAAAATCCGCCCACTACGCAGATTTACCATATAAAACTCCACGATAGTCGTCCCAGCATCATCACATTATGCAACCGCTGTAAGATTATCATAAACGTATAATACACACCGTGTTGTGTAGGTAAAGCGAATCGCTTAGTGCTCCCTTGCATTTTATGTCAGAATATATTTCACTCCACACTGAATTCAACAAGCTGGTGCAAAAGATTTATAAAATAAAAATGCTTCATAAAAACCGGCCCCTTATTCCAAGATTAAATAGCCCTAAGTAGGAAAGATAATTTATAATTCATTAAATTTTGTAACGTTTGTTTAGGTCAGAGCAAATAACGGGGGTATTAATATATTTGTTCCATTTCAAAGCCTTCAATAACGAATTCATTTGAACACTCAAAAGTGTCTTGTATGTACAGTCAGACGAAAATATGAACCGTCAAAAACAACAGAACGTGCCCAAACCAGAAGCCCGAAGTTCCGAACAAAGCATTATGAATAATGAAACACCCTCTGTACAAAGGTTCGGCGTAGGCACTACCTATGGGTATAACCACAAAACTGGGAATTTTGCGGTGGGGTGTCTCTGAGAGAAAAAACGGGAGCGCAAAGTGTTTTTTACGGCTTTAATACGAGTTTATTAAAATATTTAAAGCGGAACTTTAGCAAGAATTTCCCCGAAGACATCTCAAAAAGGTCCCCTGTCGTACCGATATGAAACTTTCAGGCTAGGTGTTGGAATGATAAATTAAAACGAGGCGAAAGAGCGTCGACATGTGTTAGCGTAATGAGATTTTTTCGCTCCGCCTCATAAATTATAGAAAACTGAGAGTTTTTGACATTATTTTTATGCCTTGTGACTGGGACTGTAGCTATTTTTGTCTTTGTTTCGACAATTCAAAAGTGCCTGTAACTGGCCTATTTGAAATAAATGCTTTGATTCTGATTTTTGATTTAGAGAAAAATGCGCACTTTATTAATGTCACAGATATAGATCTATCTATATCTGTGATTAATGTACTCTTTTTTGGTAATCGTTGATGAATGGTTGTTATTACTTTAAAGTTTTAGGTGGTCCACGTTTTGTGTAAATTCCAAACGCTGATAAATAGATTAAGAAACATAACTTAAAAGTTGGTTAAAAATATTGACTCCATGGCATTCAAGTTTAATAGTAACAAATGATCATTCAATGATACTGCCCGCATCGTATTACTCATTAAAGTGTAAATTCTCAAAAAAAAAAATAAGTATAAAGCATCACCATAACCACTTTCACAAAGCGATTTTACAGATCGGGCTATTTACATTTATTTTTATCGACGTGAAATTAAATTCCAGAAATGCTTTCCTAAAAATTGGTACCTATGGAAAAGCGCCCCTTTTCAAAGAACAATGGAACTCGATTGGCGTTCGCGTGAAATTGTCTAGGACCCCTAAATGGACTATTAGGCACAGACCTCGTCTGATTTTGGTTCGCTTGCAGAGTGGAGCTGTGATTTAACGTGGGGGCGACTGAACGAAGGGATATAATACTTGCTTTTGAGAGTATTATGGGTGTATTTTTTGGTATTTCCTTATATATTCAAGATAGGTACTATAAATTGCAATTCACCGAGAACATACAGAAATGCAATTATGTTTATTTCAGCCTTTAAATAGTTTGCCTCTTCAATATATTTCTGACGAATCACTCATCAGGTTATCGTCGCTGCCGGCATGTAAACCTAGAATCCAAAAAACTTTTATTGAACGTATTTACTATTGGCGCCCACATGGGACTAATCCCATTTGGGTGCCAAATCAAAATAGAATCAAGTTGTCTTTTGACGATTAAAATACTCTTATAGTCATTTAGAAACAACGGAAAAAATATTTCAACAACTTCTAAGATCAAGGATATTACAATCAGTGTTATTACGCATTACGTGCAACTTATTCATAATTTCCTCTAACATCCCGTAAACAAAACAGAAAACTCTTTGGTCTGAAAACGCCAGATAATAAGCAATATTATTGTCAGTAATATCTTATTGTACGTTGAAGAGCTACCTGAGTTTCTCATATTTTCCCTTTGTGCTGGCTAGACATTGTAGCGAAGGCCTTTTGTGGTTTTGAACTCGCCTGCACAGCATAGTGCTGCGCTTTTAGTTCTTAAAACCACCCCCTCGTATACTTCTGTATAGTGATGTGGTTTGTCGATGTAGATGTGGCTGACTAAAGTTACTTCTATCCTGAATAAAAGCAGTACTGTGGCCTGTGTTACTGTGTGTGTACCGTACAGTATAGTGTAGCCATGGTTCCTATAATGCAATTTTATAATGCAGTTCAAGCAGGCCTGATTAGATAATTACATGGTTATATGCGTTGTTACATACGTTGGTGAAAGTCATAATATTTTACCTTGGCATTGTGAGTAGCGGGCTTAAAGTATGTTGTAATCCGTTTGTCCAACTATTCAACTTCTTTCTGCCAAGTTTATACAGGTATTGATTTTGAGGGTACAGACAATTTCAACATAGCATCACGCATCAGAGGCGTACCTAATAGTATACCCGCATTTCGCCGGTTGTGATTAAAGTCCCATGTAACAGTGGTGAGTCTATTGCCATCAATCGGGCACAATCCAGACTTCGTGGCTGCTACTGAGAAATTTCTGATGGAAAAACCCAATAACACTCTGCCCGACCCGCGAATCGAACCCAGGACCTCATGCTTAGCAGTCGCGCTTGCGACCACTCCACCAACGAGGCAGTCAACAACAACAACACAATTTCACAATACTTTAAGCTGTCTAAATTCTGAAATAACTGTGCTCAAATATCGATATCGATAGTATGTTACTCGCAAGCGCAACTCTCATCCAAATGGCTGTACTTTTGAGTGATTGCGAGCGAACTCCACAAACAATGCCCACACCGAGTCAATCTCGCCGTGAATGCACTATAGTTATACAGCCCAAGGATGGCGGAGTACCGCAATATTCAGAGATAGTTGATGACAAAAATAAACGTTTACCAACAATGGAGAAGGGAAATTACAGAAACATTTTACTATTTCGAGGACAGAGAAAACAATGGAGGTTCGTGGATACATGAAATAGATTTTTGCAATGAGATTGTTGACAGTTATTCATTTGCCTAGCCTTTTTCCAACTATGTTGGGATCCACTTCCAGCCTTACCGGATGCAGCTAAATACCAGTACTTTACATGGAGCGACTGCCTATCTGACCTCCACAACCCAGTTAGTACTGGATAATACGATACCCCTTGGTAAGACTGGTTGACAGACTTTCGGACCATTGACTACCTGTCACGACTGTCAAAGATGTACAAATTCGAGGCACAGAGGAAACTCGGTATGTAATGGGCGGTCACCCATCCACGGATCAACCTAGGCAAGCGTAGTTTAACCTTTATCGATCCGAGAGGCTTATAATTTAGTTATTATTTAGCCACGAGCTCCTTGTTGAAAGTTATTCGTAGCAGTGAAATAAAGGGACAAATATTAATTCTTAGCTTTTTCTTGAAAATTGTGCTAGATTGAAATCTATGCATCATTGCATTAAATATAAACAATCTTATAACGAGGAACCAATGCATGGTAAAATAAGATGGCAGTATACGTATTGTTGCCAAGAGTCTCCACAAAATTATATAATAAGTATTATTAAATTATTAGGTAAATTATATTGTATAATGTTTAAAATAGTTTAAGTAATGCTACTAACATGATTGACCCTGAGTTAAATATATTTTGTTAAACCTATTGTGTCTAATCTACTATAGTAACCACAATTATGTTCTACATATTATACCAGTTAGTTCAATGTGATTTGATGTGTCATGCCAGCCCTATTCTATAACTCATGTGTACTAATGTATAGTCGGAACCGCTATCAATGATGTACGGAAGTCTCTGAATCAATAGTTACCGTTTCTGTTTACATCGTACACGTAACTGTTGTCAATGGTAAACCGTTTTATTCGTTGTTTATTTTATGTGCTGCCAGTGTTTTAATGCACGCTATTTATTGGAGCGGACCTAATTCCTCTCCAATAAAATGCGTGCAATGATGAGCGGTGTTGAAAGCTGAAATGGTTCATATTTGTTTAAGTATTGGTGATTTTACGTAGTATAGGATTCTAGCTTGTTTGAAGCTTTGTTTGTTTGGCAAGTTTTTTAAATTTGACAGCTTTGCTAGGTGATGATTTAATGTTATGAAATTATTTTTATTCTGACAAAATGTGTGTGTTCTGTTAGGCACACCTCTACCTAGCCGTTCAGGGATTACAGGCGTGATGTAATGTTGTTATTGATATTATTTTAAAACTTAATTATTATTTGTGTAATATTTTGATATTAGTAACATTTTCTTTTATAGGATTATAAACACAACAGTAAATAAATTTCTTTCTTAGCCCCACGATTAGGGGAGAGCAAAAATTATATCCAAATTAACCGTGGCCAACCGCCGCGGTGCGCTAAATTAAATCGAACGACAACCCTCCGATGGACAACCATCGGGCCGCTTACCCTACGTAATGGCGTCATCAAAATCTACGGCAAAAATGTGTTGCAAATGGCGCTCGCAATGAGGTCATCAACCGTTATTTATGTGTTTTATTACATATTTTAAAAATAATATTAAACTCACAGCCTGAAGGTTTAAGGACTATTATATTTTGAAACATGAAGTGAAAAATTAATATTTTGTCCTGAGTGAATCGGAAAAGCAGTGACTTTTATGGCGAAGGTAATCATCGTGATTATAAGACCCCAAACTTAATACGACGTCACGTAATCTACGTGAGGGTTAAGCAGAGGATTATCTATAGGTACATCAAAATTTCGCCAAATAAGTCCCATGAAATTAGGGGCGAGCCATATATGCTATTATAGCACTTACCATGCAAACTTATAAGAGCGGAGATCAATGCAATAGTAAGCTTGTTTTGATCAGTCTACAAATAGTTATCTATTCTAACACAAATTCACAGTTTTTAATTTACCTTCTTTATAAAAGCGAGAACGTTAAGAGTTAGCATTCATGCTCACTATACTTAGTGTAAATTAAGTCGTAACAAACACGTGTACTGGACAGGTGGCCAGCCATTGTCTTCTGGCACCAGGCTTACCTGTTTAATTCAGATGTTTCTTATGACTTCCGCAGGATGAGAAGCAGCTGTCGATAATTTTATAAAAAGCGGTAGCAGCTGATAAGTTAGGCATTTATGAGAGAGACATTAACAATCGATGAGTTCAATATTGCTTAATAAATCTGGATCATTCTAAAAGTTATTCCAAAAATATACATAACATAACATCACGTCTGTAATCCCCGAAGGGTTAGGCAGAGGTATACCTAATATTACACCCACATTTCGCCAGTTATGCTTAAGTCCTATGTACCTAATAGGGGGCGAGCCTATTGCCATCAACCGGGCAAAAATCCAGACTCAGTGGCTGCTACTGAGAAATACCGAATAATATTTTGTCTGACCTGGGAATCGAACCCAGGACCTCAAGCACAGCAGTCGCACTTGTGACCACTACATCAACGACGCAGTCCAAAAAATAATATTTAATATGTGGGATGCAATTCTGATTCAATGTAGGTATCAATCATTATGAACGCAGCTTTGAGTGAATGAGAAAGTGTAACTTGTAATAAAAAAAAAAATTGTGAAAATGTGTTTTGTATCTTTAATTGGAATCTCAATTTAAATGACCAAATTCCATCCAAACTATCATCATCTGCCCAGCCTTTTTGTAACTATGTTGGGGTCAGCTTCAACTCTAACCGGATGCAGCTGAATACCAGTATTTTACATGGAGCGACTGCCTATCTAGCCTCCACAACCCAGTTAGTTCTGGGTAATTAAATACGTTAACCTTGGTAAGACTGGTTGTCAGACTTTCGGGCCACTGTCTACCTGTAACGACTGCCAAAGATCTATAAATGGCAGCCGGGATAAACAGCTTAACAAACTTTCCGAGGCACGGAGGAAACTCGGTATGTAATGGGTGGTCACCCCTCCACAGATCAACCTAGGCAAGCACGGCTTAACCTAAATATCGATCCGAGCGGCTGTTATTATGTAGCCACGAACTCATCTCAGTTTTTATTTATTGTGATTTTATGTTCTAAAACATAGTTTTTTGAACCAATCCACAGACCAACCTAGACAAGTGCAGCTTACCCTACAGATCGACCCGAGTGACATTATTATTTAGTCACGATCCATTAACATCCTAACCATTAATTCAATCAAATTGCGAAGTCCTATTCTAAGAACCCCGCTCGATATTTACTTGCTTTCCCGACCTTGATTCTCCAATATCTCAAGAAATAACGCCAAGCCATCACCCTATATAAATATTACCCTAGTCTCATACCCAAGTAAGTGTTGCCAGCTATTACTAGCGCCAAAGAAACAATAACTATAACAATAATATCCGTCTAGCATCACCCTGTTTGTTGACTGAAGCCAATTCAGGGGAACCAACCGTACTTTGCTGATAGCGAATCAATATTTACGCCACATTAAACCTTAATGTTAAGTTTTAAGAGTGTCGAGTATTGAAGGAAGGTGAAAGTTATGTTTGTAAGAGTTTGTTAGTCGGTCTTCAGGCTGAGGTTTTGGAATGCTTCAGTAGATATAGGCGCCTTTGTGAAACGTCACGAAGTTTATCGAAAATTATGTAACTGACAAAATGATAAAAGCTCCCTACTTTCTTGTTATCTGATAATTTTATTAAGACAAAAAATAGTAATATAGAAACTTCCTTCTGTCATTAACACTAGAAACGGGATATTTACCATGTTTACTGATCGATTTGAGTTTTCGATATTTCGGCGCTATAGCAAGCACCTTGATCACGGATAAACTGAAGTTATTGCGGGTGGGTTCATGGTGCTTGCAACAGCGCCGAAATATCGGGAACTCAAATCAATCAGTAAAAATGGTAAATATCCCGTTACTAGTGTTACTTCTTGTGTCATAAATTTCATAATTCACCCATTGCATAGGTGGTAAAATACCTGCTAGAACGGCTAATAATACCAATACACAATCAATCTTAAAGTGGTTAATTTTTCTTATGTGAACATAATAAGTAGGTACCTACTACCTACCCATTTATATTCCGATGCACCAATTTCCATGTACATTCGGACCAAGCGGAAGAAGATAGGATAAAGAAACAAAGACGGATATTTATAAAAACACTCGGCATATTAAAGCAAGCGACAATGTTTACACGAGCCAGTAACTTCGCAATTTATTCCTCCCACATGTAATAAATAACGAGATGTTTGCCCATAATAATCTCCACTTTATCAGTAAAAACAATGCACCAGAAATATACTCGAAGATATTTTTACGACTCAGAGCAAATCCCTGTGGAATCCATTGCTTCATCGTGCGTGAAGTATGGTAGATAAGGCGGTATAAAGGTGTACGCACAGCGTCACTAAAGGTATCATAAATCGTTGCGCAATATTTGACATCGTTTTGTGAGTTTTGCAACATTATTCATGAAAGAACATGGCGCCCAAAACGAATACGTAACGTTAAACTTTATAAATCGAATGTGAATTGAAAAGTGTTCCAAATACAAATTTACTTCTTTTTTTTTAGTAGCCTTGTATGTCCCACTACTGGGCAAAGCCTTGCCCTATATCCTTCCAGGTACTCTTCTCCTGTGCCACTTCGGACCAGTCTTCGTGATATACGGGAATAAAACTGGCAAATGACCATCTTCGACCGCTCAGTCTTCTTTTTGAAGGTAAAAAAATCTAGATCATAAAATATAGATAGACTTTGGCTGACTGAAAAATGTGAGTGCACCTTAACATCGTTCATATAAGACGGTGTTGGCAAAAACAGTTCCCTTCATTGCGAACTAACAGATGTGTTTGAATAATTACTTTTGCATTAAGGCTTGAGTTCTTGCGCGGAGGGAGGAATAGATCGCGAAAAAATCTGGAGGGAATCGAAATAAGACGGGTAGCGTCTTGTATTTAAGATAAGTCTGCTTCTTACATCATTAATTTCAAATTGTAATTTCTCCCTTTCATTTTTATCCGTCGGGGGTTACATTGCTCTAGTTATATGGGGTTTCAACAGCAACAGCGTCCAGTTAGATTCTTACTATATACTCTATAAGAATGATACTCATAATACATTTCTTAGGATTGATGTTACTGCCATCAGCTGGTCAACAAAATGAGCCTTATTGAATAAGTAGCAAAGAGAAAAAGCGACCTTAAAACCCAGCTTCTTCGTGTAACAATGCCAATCATGATTATTAGGTAAACTTCATCTACATGGATATTGTTACAATATTACAACTTACGTGGAAAGGCGAGCATAACTCACAATTGGATTTCCTGACTTGCCATAGTGACATTTGAAAAAGAGTAGAGATATAAACACAAGTGCACAAAACATAACATCACGCCTGTAATCCCCAAAGGATTAGTCATACCCAATAGTAATCCTGCATTTCGCCAGTTATGTTTAAGTTCCACGTAATAGGGGGCGAGCCTATTGTCATCAAAAGGGCACAAATCCGGACTCCGTGGCTGCTACTGAGAAATTCCTGATGGAAATACCCATTATCAATTTGCCCGACTCAGGAATCGAACTCAGGATCTCATACTCAACAGTCGCGATTGCAACCACTAAACCAACGAGGTGGTCACACAAAAGTACGTTCAAAAGCATGATCAAACAACCATACTTATAACTTACCAAAAACGCCACCCCTAATGAAATAGCCGTTCACCCGTTCACGCGTCGGAAACCAGGGTTTAACGATTAATTTAATATGATCTAACAGAGATTAATTTCAGTTGCTGAACGCCTCAGGCCCGCGAGCTGCGGTCAGAGACACGACACATGCATCACGCTCTAAACACAATTAACGAGGCTGCTAGGGTTACCATTCATCTACGTTACATGAGTATTTGTCTTCATAACGATCGTGAGGAAGTTTGTCTTAGTGCGATGATTGGGGGGAGTAGCGTACTTATTTTATAAAAAGGCTGTGTTTGGATGTGATTTGTTATGAATATCATAAGCTTGTATTTAACTTGCCTTGTTAGTGAGTTAAGTATGTATTGGTCAAATCTTGCAACTGAATTTCAAACCAGTTCTCCCAATATTTTTGTATACACCTTTGGTTGTAGTGACAATGCATTTTTTATGACAGACATGACTTGATCCTACAGCCCGGATCTCCTCCTCACGGGAGAACACCAAACGGTTAATAGCATGGACAAGAAACTCGCGTTTAATTCTGATGGATAATCCTAATTTTCTTCTTTTAATAAAGCTTGTTTTTTATTAAAAGATAATTTATTTTAAATGTCAAAAAAAACACAACGAAAATATAAGATCGTAATAGTTGAAAAATAAATGTCAATTCAAAAAAAAAGAAACTTTAACTCCATTAAAATACAGTAAACTATTCCAGTTCGATTTTTAAATTCAATAAAGTTGGTTGATACTTAATACTAGGTAAGCCCAGTTATAGCAAGTCTATAGAGACATTTTTAAAAGCACAAGAAATGAGATTATAGCTTTCAGGAAAATTATATTAACCCTTAACTCCCCTCATGCTTTTTACTTTTTTTTTAATTCAAAATTTTCATCCTGTTTGTACATTTTAAAAATCTTTTCCAGCCCGTCCATTCCTCGTTTTTTTATTGGATGGTAATCCTATGCGAAGTGCCCGTACCTTTGGACCAGGCTAGCTAATGTAAAAATCTCGTTATGCCCCGAGGGCACAAAAGGATTTGGTCCCGCTAGATAGGTTTACTACTTTATTTGGTTACATTGTATTTAATGGACTACGGAACTGGCGTACATCAAATTATCTAGGGTTCAGTGGTATAACGTGTTTTTTTAAACACGGAATGAAGTTATGGTTAAAGTAACGTTAGTTTAACTACTAAATAATTACGTTAAGAATTTTTATAGAGGCCTTGGACATGTGATGTTTTGTTTGTTGTTGTGGGTTTGTTTTGTTGTTGTTGTGTTGTTTGTTGTTGTTGTGTTTATGTTTGTTGTGTTGTTACGTGTTTTGTTTTTTTTATTGGGCAAATTGGTTTTGGATTCCTCCATCAGGAATTTCTCTGTAGCCGCCACGGAGTCTGGATTTATGCCCAGTTGATGATTAAAAGTTGCCACCCTGATACATAGAACTTAATCATAATTGGTGAAATGTAGGTATACTATTAGGTACACCTCTGGCTAGACCTGCGGTGATAACAGGTGTGATGTTATGTTTTAATAAATAGGTGTGCTTATACATTTTGGTTGACGTTTATTAACACAGTAGTGTGTTTGTCACAATAAATTATTAATTAGATAGTAATATTAGGTACGTAAGCTTAGGTAATGTTTATTATGTGCTGTAGGCGTTTGTTGATATTTTATTTATAAGCAATTAGGTGTGTGGTGCCGGGCTATGTGTATAGAATGTAAAATATAATTTGATACCAATGTCCACAAGGGAATTAATATTAAATAGGTATTATTAAGTCATTATTTATGTAGCTGCTCTGTATTCGTGAAAACAAACATTGAATGTGGTATTTATGTCACAGCCAAATCGTGAAATCTGTCTCATTACAAAATGGCGGGGTAGCTAATGTTACTTCTTCGGCAAATCCTATTTTGCTATTATTATAAGTGAAAAGTTTATGAGAATTAATGAATGGATGGATACATGGGTCTTTGTTATTCTTTTACGCAAAAACTACTGAACAGATTTTATTGAAACTGTATAGTAATATAGCGTATACATCAGAATATTATATCGACTGCAATAAATTTATAAAGATATTGTGGTAAAAATAATAATTAAATTTACGCGTGCGAAGCCACAAGCGGAAGTTAGTATTTTTAATCACAGAAATATGAATCCTTTCTCTTTATAAATTCAAATCCACAGAAGATAAATCCATATTTATTTTCAATTCCAATCTTTTCCTCAGAGTACCACTTCCAATTCCAAAGGAATAACTGTAAAATGAGTTGCAGCAATTGCCGACCAGCATTAAATCGAAATACGAGAGTAGCGTATCTCCGGGCTATATTCCACATAACATATAAGAGGGATTACACACGTGCCCAGCGGGCAACGAGGACATGTTTCATGCATAGGCTAGAACATGTTCATGTATTTACTATGAACGCGAAGTGAGCAGGCATGTATAATAGTAACCTGTAGGGTTTTAGCTCCGGCGATAGTCGTTTATTTTGCTGGTCTTGTGAGCATGTTTCTTTATTTATAGGAAGCGTCTGCTTGTTTCAGAAGCTGGTAGTATGTTAAACCTATCATGTTTTCGATAAAGGTACTTATTTTTTAAACGTCATGTTCTTTTTTTTGAGGCTTGCTCAACAGTGCGATCAATCTGCCTTGCCTTTAGCCAACTTTATTGAGGCCCCACTGGGCCCACCCGATGCATCTCAATACCAGTGTTTTACATGTTTTGTAACGGCTGTTTATTTGACGTCCTTCAGGGTAACTTAGTCCTAGGTTAGTAATTTATAGGCAGCCCAACAGAGAGATAGTTTCGGATAAAACAAATGACGATAGGAGTAGACTAATTGTATTTCATTTCTGTGTACCAGCACCTACATTTGTCATATATATCTATACATACAAACAAGTTAATATGTCCTTTTGTAATTTCAAAATAACAGCTTGTTACTGAATGCATATGAAAGTATATACATATACGGTACTTGTAACAAAAAAAAACATTTTTTTAATAATTTTTGTCCGTCTGATTTTTTCGGCTAAACTCCGAAACGGCTGGACCGATTCTGTCGGAACCTTTACTGGCAGAAAGATAATCTCAGTCTACTTTTATTTAAGAAAAATAATTAGGGTTCCGTGCAAACAGTTAAAAACTTTGAAATCGTCAACAATATAATAATAAGTAATATTCTTATAAGATCACGGGCATCAGCATCATGAATATAACATGCTACCGTTTCCCTGAACAAAGATATTTCACATCGAAACCAACCCTTTCAAGTAAACAGTTAGGCAAGATACCAGTCTATCCCGTCATCCTCCATACTTTAATAACTCAGAAACATGATGGGCTCGAAGCTCGCACAAATTCTCCGCTCCAATTTACAGAGTGGTACTTAGATATTTTATGCTAATGCCTTCTACAGGAGCTATGAAATAATAATACCCACTCCAGGGATGCAAGGTGCTTACCGTAACATCACGTACCGAGATGAGTTCTGTACTTATCCGGTAAAACATACGTTTAATGGACTTTTTCGACGAAATTGTTTTAGCTTTGGGTAAATCAAGCTTAATGGTTGCTGTAAATTTTGTTGTGGTATGAAACAGTAGATATTTTTACGTAGAAGTGTGTTGTTTATTTGTGTAACTTTTTATATTTTTGTACTTTGCTTTTTGTGTAAGTTTAAACTGGTTTAATACCCCACTGTATGTGTGTATGTATGTCATGTATGCCCGTATCTTTGTTCCCTCGTAACTCCTAAATGGATGAACCGATTTGGTGATAAATTATACGTCGTTAGATTCGTCTTGGACTCGATTTTTTTTTCTTCAAACACATCAAGTCGGATTTCAAAATAAAGGGTTTTAAATCCGACTTTAGAAGGTGATTTCTTACGTACTTATAAAAAATCGGAAAAAAAACTAATTCGAAATGACATCGTATAAAAAGTGAAAAAAATCGCATAACAAAAAGTTAAATTGTCTGCAAAATCCTCCACATTTGTGAAGAATTAACTTTTTTGACAATTAAACTAAAAAGCTGAAATAATAAAAAAAAGTTATTCAAAATAACTAGTCGGGTTTTTTACCTTTTTTAATATTCTTTTGTCAAATGCTAACTTGTAGTAAGAGTGGGACTGAGGTTTTTATGAAGATAAATATACTAAACATATTTAAGTTCACGTTTCGTTTTTTATATCAGTAAATCACTAAAACAGAATTCCGAACTCGGCACGTAGGTATAAATTAGAACAACATTGAAACAAACAACTGAACTATCTATATTTACTATACATTTTATCTGGACGCAGAATTTCCCAATGCACTTGTACCTACAAATTAAACTTTCGATCGCCAGAGGAGTTATATTTGCCCGGAGGTGCCTAAGTCTACGTCTGTTCCTACCAATTTAAACTCGGTAACACTAGTTAAACTGCCTACTATCTCTAAATATCACTTAACCGCAGCCAACAATTCCAGTCCATATTAGATTCCTTACCAGATGGAACTTAGTTTTGACGTAGACTAAAGTCAGTAGAAGCGAAGCTTCTATTCTAAATGTATTCACACACATTCTTTGTGCCTACAGTTTTGGGTTTCGGGGCGTTAGAAACATTTGAGGCCCGGACTCCACCAAAGTGGAGACGAGCAAAGCGGAGAGGAGATGGGCAAGATTCAACCAATCACAGGGGACACGATGTAGATATAAATTAATGTGATTGGTCGTTGTCCGCACATCTCTCCGCTCAGCTCGTCTCCGCTTTGGTGGAGTCCGGGTCTAACGCTGTCAGGGTTGTCATGATCATGCCATGGTTAAGATATTGGCCACTTAGCAAAGAGATAACTGGACCGATTACTGCTTAGGGTGCGCCGTACGTAATATATAATTAAGTATTGTGATTCGTGACAGCAGTTTATTGCAAAATATAGGGTGTAAACAGACCCTTCACATAGCCGTCAACCAAGCATTCTGTACATTCTGTACATGTAAAGATAAAAATCTTACATTAAAAACGTGTATTTAAAAAATTTTTGACCCCCAATATCTCCGTAACTAGAAGGATTCCAGGTATGGTCTACAACAAAAAAATTATCGCAAAGACGGGGAGAACAAATGCCTTTCGGATATGTTAAGAGTCTATTTACACCCTTTATAGTAACGACCATGTTTTTAAGCCAGAGTGATCGCGGTAAGCTATAGAGTGGTGTGATTATTTCAGCAGTTGCAGAGGAAAGAAAATGAGTTTCGCTTCTACTCTTGATTGTTCTATGGTTTCGGCATTAGATTAGTTGTAGTTGAGCGGAGCGTCCCTTCGGGCCTCAGAGAGTGCATATCCTTGTTTGACATGAGACTCCGTAACTTATTCCGACTTGTACGGGGCAAAGTTTTGGATACACCCCTTTTAGACATGAGTTCGTATCAGAAGTGAAAGTAAGACTGGCTGATGAATGCTCTCAATAGGTTCGCTTCATTAGTCTGTGTGGGGTTTGGGTAAGTTTAAGGATATCTTTCTATACGAGAAAGAGGTGGGTGTGTTCAAAGTTACTCAGAAAACTACTGAATTAATTGATCTGAACAAAAATGTATAGATACATCAAGTAACATTTTGTATTCATTAATCTTTCAAGCATGGGTATTAATTTTTTCTATTTCTTTACTTTCAAGTCTACCTAAACATCAATGGACTGTTAAAAATCGATTTATTTTTCATACCTACTTACCAAGAATCATCATCATCTGCCTAGCCTTTTCCCAACTATATTGGGGTCGGCTTCAAGTCTAACCGGATGTAGCTGAATACCAGTATTTTACATGGAGCGATTGCCTAGCTGACCTCCACAACCCAGTTAGTACTGGGTAATACGATACCCCTTGGTAAGACTGGTTGTCAGAGTTTTTGGGCCACTGACTACCTAACGACTGTCAAAGATCTACAAATGACAGCCGGGATCAACGGCTTACCTACTTACCAAGAATGTTCCTACTAATTTTAAAACTTGCTCACTTATTTTGTTACTAGCTGTTGCCCGCGACCGTCGTCCGCGTGAAATTATATAGCCTATAACCTTCCTTATCTAGGAAGGTTGGGCTATCCAACACTAAAAGTATTTTTCAAATCGAACCAGTAGTTCCTGAGATTAGCGCGTTCAACCAAACAAACTCTTCAGCTTTATAATATTAGTATAGATATAGATTTACATTGAAACAAACACTACAAAAACTGTCTACTGCAAAAAAAACTTAGTTTATTCGTCATTCCGCTTAAATAAATGGTATAGACGGCAAAATAAGCAAAGTTTGCCAAGAAACTCGAAACTGTAGAGACGGTGTATTCCACTTATTATAACTTACATAAATCTGGGCCTGTTGCTACTGATTTATAGTTTTAATGAAAAAGAAACTGAAATACTGTCCTAGTTAAAAAGCTTTTCATACGTTGTTTAGAGTAGGTAAAGCGGCTTTTATAATGATAGCGTTTACTTGGTTATTTAGTGAAAAATCTTTTAAACGTATAAACCTTTTTTTATTTATTTCAGCACGCGTAGCATGACTACCGTAACGGTAGAAACGGGTTTTGTCGTCGGAAGAATCGAGAAAATGATAGATTTCTTTTGTTGATCTGACATTTTGTCGATTTTTCCGTCGACAAAACCCGATTTTACAGTGGTCATGCTACGCATGCAGGTATGATGGCGCTTCTATGTTACTTTAGTTTAAGGGTCAGTGCATAGATAATTTTGGAGGCAAAGGCCTTAAAATTCGACATTATGAATTCATTGTTGAATATAAAACTCAGGACAAATTATTTACGATAGCTTCCTCTCTTTGCAACCCGTAAATAGTAAGTTCCATCATTTACTCCCTTAATCTATTTGCAGCTTAGATACTTCACTGACGGTCGACCACTTTTCAACCTTATCACTTAGGGCATAAGGGTGAAAAGTGGCAGGCCGTCAGTGAACATATTAGGTACATCCCACACTATAAGTCGATCTTTCTAGACACGGGCCTTAAGCGCCTTCGTAATTATTCAGCATCGCATCTGCGTATTTTCTTTCCTGTAACTTTTTTATGTAAATTTCACCATTTATCTATAAAGACATTAATATTATTTATCATCTTAGCCCCCAAGCCCTAATGAATAAAACAAAGAATCATGTTTCACCGAAAATAACGTCAGCCTAAAATACAGATACACATGGATTTTTAGCGGGTGGCCAAAATTGGAACTAGTGCCGCCATCTTGATTTCATTTGCACAGCGCCCCCCTGACAATAACTCAAAACTCTTTATTGTATTCATGTGTACATTTAGTTGTTACATATAAGTTAGTAAGTTCCAACATGAAACCCGGTTAGGGCACGGCAACATAATAGATTGAACAAAACAAGCATCCAGTGAGTAGGTATACTGGATTGCAAGTTTGTTAAACAAATATAACTATTTTCGAAAATATTACTAGTATTAGGTTATGTAGTTATTTAATTAATTATATTATTATCATTCAAGCACCAATAGGTTCTTGCCGCACTGCAAGCTCATTCTATGTTTAAAAAAAAATGAGGGTTATTACAAGTTTATTAATAAGGGGTAGCAACATTTTTTAGTCCAAATCTTTTGCTATACCGCACTATGCCTCGGCCTTACTCCGCACGCGCCTCGGGCGTCTCCGTAATTATTCAGCGAGCATTCAGACGCATCTGCGCGCTCCCACTGCCGGCGGATTTTTTTTATTGTCTTAAAAAATATTTTCCTACGGTAAAGATTTGATCATGGGGTTTGTGTGGTTTATTGCGATTTTATCGTAAAATTGGTTAAAAGTATGCAATTACCAATAAAACATCTACTATTTTAAAGATTTTTCCAAAGAAAATTCAGTGGGTGCACGCCTTATTGATAAACTGAACCCACCCAGGTTCAGTTTATCAATAAGGCGTGTTAATTAAAGTAAAAGACTGCTTTAATTAAGCGAATAGTCAATCTTATATGTACATACGATGTGAATAAATCTATCAATCTACAAACCTAGCAATAGAAGATAAAATATAACTGTGTTTTGCAAATAACACGATTATATCGAATCAAATAAAATAGTACCTATAGAGAGTAAAAAAAAAATACGGAAGAACTTTATTAAACCATCACAATTCTTCATTGTAATTGGAATCATCTTGAAAATCAAATACCAATTACGTTTATCAGCATTCAAACGCAAACGCTAAGTAATAATAAATCCATCAGAAAATCATCTTCCATATGAACGAGACTTTATAATATTCTTTTGTATAAAAACGGTCGACAACGCGTCTAACCGAAGGGGATTTAATTAGACAGCGTAACCGCGACTTAATGTTCCGTGAGCAGATTTAAGGGAGATTTGCAATGACGCATGGGCAATGGCGCCCAGGCCCTTTGCAAATAATTAATATTTTTCCTTGTTGGACTCAGATCTGACTGTATGAAATGTCTAATAATTTGCAGACCCTTTCTTTTTTTTAAAGGTGTTTTATATTCTTAAAAACTGCTGAAGCATTTAACAAGGCAATTGGTCGTCTTTTTGAGAAACCTTTATCGGTCTGTTAGCAGATCTGAGGGAGAATTGTAACGACGCATGGGCAATGACGACCAGGCCCTTTGCAAATAATGAATATTTTGCTTTGCTTATGATATGAAAGGACACTATATAATAATTTACAGAGCTTTTTCTTTTCTTTTTTCTAAAAGCTGAGAGTTATTTTTTCTTAAGACAAAATGAAGGACTTGGAGTGGGATTGGTTGGCATTTCGCGTAACCTAAATTGGTCTTTACTTTGGCCAATATAGGCTTTACCATTTCTAGTCGATAGTTTATTTATTTTCCCTAAAAATGGCTTAGCCAGAATGATTGCAGCTTCAAACGCTTTGTATGCTTTTGAAACAACTTTCCAGCATTAAATTCAGAGAACAGTTAACTGTTTTGTTCTGAACTAGCTTATGAATTTTCCAACTTTACCACCCGCATCAGTTATCTTCAAGAGCTACTTAAACTTCCCTAGTTGGTGCACTATACAGCTATAATTACTTTAGAAAAACAACAGGATGATACATAAATACATAGAAACAGCAGGTAACTGTATTCCATAACACATCCGTAAAAAGCGGCCTAGTGCGTGTCGGACTACGCTCAGTGAAGGATTCCGTAGCCATAATGAATATTTAGGTATACATGCACAATATTGAGTTTGATTTTGTTTCTAAAAAAAATTCTGTGAGGATCAAAGTTATTTTTGCGGTTGTAATCGAAATAAATTTTCAGTAACAATTGACTTAAATAAAAAGACACTTCGTGTGTTAGAAACGGAACGCACATGTCAATGTCAAATGCCAATCTCATTGTCACCTCAACTAGGAGACGTCAGGCGCTTGCGCTGACACACATCCGCGGACACAGTTGTGAGATCGTATTAATATTAATTTCATCATCTTTATTACGAGATCCAACGATACCCCGTACTCTTACACACTAATGTTTCCTTTCGTTGCTCGGTTACAAATATATCATGAGGAATTGAGGAGTCATGCCATTTCTATGTTTAGTTGTGCACAAAATACAACTCTCCAATTTATTGTCGTTGACCCAGAACAAATAGTCTCAGTGTAAAATGCCTCTCTCCAACCCGAACACAGACAGACGGACATGAAGAAATTATAAGGGTTCCGTTTCTGCCATTTGGCTACGGAACCTTAAAAACATATATCTCGATACAGTTATGACGTTATTGCAACCGGGATGGCCGACGACACTTTTAATAAAACGGTTTACGATACAAACGACTGTTGTCGTCGACTTTTTGTCGCAACGCAATACCCGTGTTTTGTTTTATGTTTTTTGTTACGTTTGCATGAATAAAACAGTACTGGGCTAATTATATGCAGTATAGTGGTAATATCGTGAAGGTTTTTAGAATTGTCGCACGTTTGCGTGGTGTTTGTGTTTTATGTGATGTCTGATTTTAGCTTTATTTGGAGTAAAAGTGGTGTTGTCATGATTTTTAAAAGTATTTTTCAGTAAAAAAAATGCTACATAAGGATTGGCGTGTTTTTCTTTCAGGCGGTAGTTGACTTTTCCGAGTTCTTTACGAAAAAAATAGAAGTAAATTCTTGGAAAATTCTACATGGGCCGCATCAGAAATTAATTATTTTAAGCGTGGTTTTTTATGATTTTCTAATAATAACAAGCCTTGTGCCTCATGAAATTTCCCATTGGCAAAAATGACGAACTTTCATCCCCTATTAAATTCCCATAAAATGAATGAATTAAAGAGGTTTATTGAGTTGCTTTATTAAGTACTGTACGGGTAAGGTACATTTAAATGATAGTCTGATAGAATGATTGAAATCGTGTATTGAAAAAACACCCAAAACTGATAACTGATCGACTCGCGGCGAATGAGCCTTTTGTTGTTAGCCCAAACCGTGTTAAGCGACTACTCATCGTTGACTTAAAATTGTATATTTTATTCATTCGCTGCGTGTAGATGTCAGCATAAAATTGAGACATTTGATATTGTACGGGTTTGCTCGTACAATTACCAAGTTGTGTGTAGTTCATCGTTTTCATTATACTAAAACTCTTGAACATTACGAATCTGCAATTGCAATAAAACAACATAGTAATGACATCACCAGTTACACCACAAATGCCAGTCAATTCAGTTCACTGTTCTATCAACACAATTTCCTTAATAAACCTTTATAGGCCATTTGATGAAGTTGCAACGAATCGTTTAAAGCGAATCGTTAACATCATGCTCAATCATCGGGTGATTGTGCACTGATTGCTTCATGCGATCAACGTTTGCACATTAGCGAGTAAACATGAGTTAACCGCTGATCAGTCGGACGACGATTAAGGGTAGTGTGGCATCGGACGTCAGAACTGTATAAGTTTTTGTTCAACTTTCGTTTGAAGAAAGTTTTTTTATATTCAACTCATATGGAACTTTTGAATTTACAGGCGTCTTAAAAGTTCAGAACACACACACAGAAATGAAAATGGGAACCTTAAAAATCTGAGTAACTTTTTTTTCCTCAGTTACAAACAGACGAACAGTCTAGGAGCTAGCGCAGTTCTATGAATTACGTTCATTATGCGAATAACACAATCCGTTTCACAAACTGCCAGGGTAGTTTGGTTCGAAACCTTGATTGCTTGAGCCCGACTCGCTCTTGACTGATTTTTTTTTGGTCACCAGGGCTGAAAAACCACGATCGATACAATTTACTGCGGTTCTCATCCTATCCGAGCGTCCGGATTACAAAGTTACAGGTGTTTGAAAAAGAAAAATAATAAAAATTAACTTCCTATTCCGTTAAGCCCCCAACAAGGGTGAAACTGTATTTAAATTCAATATTTTCTTCACACGTGCGCCCCCATTGTATTTCCCAGTGCAAAATATTTTGATTGACAATAAACACTACATCGAGACGAGAATGTGAATAAATAAAGGAATATTTTTCTTAGGAACATAAATAAACGTCATGAAAATGCTTTTCTATGAAGGGGAAACATTTAAGCCTTTTTGTGAAGGGATAGAAGTTTTTTAATCGCCTTGAAAATAAAAGGGCTGCATATTCACAGCGGGGCGTCGTCCTCGCTTCAAAAACATAAACGTATAACTTTTGTTACATTATGTTGTTCCATAATTCATCTCCCACAAAGCAGGTGTCAAGAGGTAAAGTGAAAAGTTCTCATTGTTGGAACCCTTAATATTGAAATATTTTCACACTTGACAACTTTTCAACGAATACGCTTACTGAAGTGGGGTGATGGCAACACCCCTTTCTGTAAAAAAGTGAACTTTCTTTTCAATTGAAATTTAGTCGCGGTAATGAAAAGGTAAAGGGCCAATAAGTGGTTCGATCAAATTGCATTATCACCGAGCGCCCCCTGGTGGAGGGTAGACGCAATAAATTGAATTACGAGGACCGCAATCTCTGCGTCTATAAAAATAGCCTTTGAATCGTTCCTTGGACGTCACATTCGTGTTACAGGAGTAATCAAAGCGCTTTTCTTTTGAGGTATCCTCGATGGAATTCGATTGATGTAATTTGGAGGCTACCTTGTTTTCAGTGAAACGTGTAATTGTGCTTTGCTAGTTTCAGTGAGTTCTTAAAAAAACACAATCTTCTTATTTGGAAGACTAAAAAAACTGACACTGTTTTGAGCTTTCACGGTTTACAACTAAACTTATACTATCACTTACGGGATATCTTCCGTGATTGTTCATTATTTTTAGCTTTTTTTTTTTGGTTTGGTAACTCAAAATAATGAACAATCACGGAAGATATCCCGTTAGTGACAGTATAAGGTTAAAAAAACTGACAATGCAAAATTCACTATGCTTTACTGAATATCCGTATCTTTTTGTAAATAATATCTAAATTGGTATACTCAATACATGTCATTTGTACATAAATCGCCTTTACACTATTAGAGGAAAACTTCCAGTTCTACAAAAAAAAATGTAGGAAAGAAATAATAGAAACTTCCCAACAAACTTTCACGAAACTTCAACAGTTTCACCCAAGATTTAATGAATACAGATTTAATCACATGCTGTATTAAATATTCGTGTATCAGGCCGCATCCCGTCTGCGGCAGGGGAGCGAAACCGCATCGAACGGAGGGTCTTGACGCAGAACGACCGATTTGCAAAACGTCCGATTTGCAGAACGTTCGAGACACGCTGAATGTTCGATTCGCAAAATGGCCGGTTTTCTTTTACTATAACTACTTCTGCCCCCGTAGCATGACCACCGTAGACAAGGATTTCTTTGACGGAAAAATCGACAAAATGATAGATAATGCAAAGAAATCTGTCATTGTGTCGACACAATCTGTCATTTTGTCGATTCTTCCGTCAAAGAAATCATTGTCTACGGTGGTCATGGTACGGAGGCTGTTAGCCTGTGTGTTAGCCACTACTGGGGAAAAACCTCGTAGAAGATAGTAGGACGAGCTGGAGCAAACCAACGATCAGTGGTCCAAATTGGCTCTGAATCAGATGAATGGGAAGTTTTGGGGCCCTTGTTTTTAAAATTGCTTTAAAATTGCTTTAAAATTGCTTTAAAATTCGAAGCAATGTTCCTATTTGGCATTAACGAACCGAACGATCTGCAGAACGAATCTTTTTCTTTTTCACCATGACGTTTTGCGACTCGACTTTCTGAGCCAAGACCGAACAGAGCTCGGCACGCAATCACAGACCATTGTTAACTACCTACCACCTACCTTTGAGGGGGTTCTGTGTTACTCATTATAGAAAAGGAGGTTTGAAACGAGGAGACACTGAGATTGGTACAGGTGCATTAATACGTGATCTGCATGGAGGTTTTAGGCAAAGGTGCGTGTTTTTTTTAATTTTACTTTTAGGTTTTGTAATAAAATTGAGGAGAACTTCTTAGGAAAGTATTTTATATAAAGCTTTAATACTGGCATACACTGATGACCGTTTTCACTAACGCTGGGCGAGAACTAAATCAGTGCCTAAACAAATAAATGCGTATTGTTGATGGATGACGCTTGCTTGGAGCTCTGAAATTAGACACACATTTTTCTAAAAGTGCAATAAATAGTAAGGCATTCATTTAGTTATTTATAAGAATATGACTTTTGGAACAGCCTGGATTCAAGGATGGGCAATTTTCCCTGCCAAAGCGTGTAAAAACCAGTAAATCACGATTAATGGGTACGCTATTTTAATTTTCTCTTTAATAGGTCCCTAGGATTTTTTAATGAATATTCTTCAGAAGGAATATTAAAACAACAGTTGGTATAATAAATTAGAAAACCCACTCAACAAGGCCTCTGACAGCAATTTTGAATTACAAAATACTGAATACATTATACGTAAAATGTTAGAAACATTATTCCTCCAAACTGGACCGCTAATGACCCGGCTTGTAGTTCTGCGGTCCGGAGACTAACAACGTCTATTGTTATTTGGACTTGATTAAATAATCGTAGTTTAAAAGCTCACAAATGTTGACAGCCTGTAATTCATGAAGTTCTGTACTAGCATTTTTATGTACTCACCAAAGAACCAGTGAGCGGGAAATTAAATATTAGTAACTAGCTTTTACCCGTGACTTCGCTCGCGTTAATTTAGAATTTGACAATCAATTGGGGTTGTACTCTGCCTCATCATCTGCCTAGCCTTTTCTCAACTATATTGGGGTCGGCTTCCAGTCTAACCGGATGCAGCTGAATACCAGTATTTTACATGGAGCGACTGCCTATCTGACCTCCACAACCCAGTTAGTACTGGGTAATACGATACCCCTTGGTAAGACTGGTTGTCAGACTTTTTGGGCCACTGACTACTTGTAACGACTGTCAAAGATCTACAAATGACAGCCGGGACCAACGCCGAGGCACGAAGGAAACTCGGTACCTATGTAATGGGTGGTCACCCATCCACAGACCAACCTAGGCAAGCACGGCTTAACCTAAAGATCGATCCGAGCGGATGTTATTATTTAGCCATGAGCTCCTAGTAGTTATCTAACATTAAATGAAATATTCTTCTTCGACCAAACTCCTCAAAAGAACACGCTACGTTAATAAAATGGCGCAAGCGTCCAGTTTATCTAAATAAAACAACAATGTTGTAATTATGTAACGAACTTGGACAAGGGTGGCGTTCCCTGATAAAATATTTATGTACTTGTTCCACGTTGCACCCCGTTTTGAAGGGGTTGTCGAAGTTTTCAAGTAAACAAAATACGAGCCGGCCTTATTTTCGTAGTACTACTTGAACTTTGAATTATGCGGTTTTGTCCCTATTATTTTGGCGTATTTTAGGCCTGTTTGCGTTTAAAATAACTTTGTGCTATTTTTGGACGTATGAAATTTTAGGTTAGTTACACGATGTTTTGTAAAGATGTGTGGGAATTGAGTTTCCCTAAACGTTCGTTCAAACCGGTACGAACAAATTGCAGATGATGTTTCGGACAAAAACCGAAACCGAAAACCGACCGAAATTTGCCAGATAATGTAGTGAGTTTTGACCAAACCTTGAAAGCACAGAGAAATGCAAAGCTGGAATCAATCATCATGATCATTATTTTCCTGCCCTTATTGAATTCATATGGGGCCGGCGCAGCGTGTTTTCTTCTTGCATACTTCTCTATTACTCGTCATCTCATTAGACACCTCATTAGTATTCAGTCTATAAAGTTTGGCGAGTAAATTGTAGGTCAAAAAAAAAATGTACGTTTGTGAAAAAAAAAAAAAAAATCATGCCATATCATCCTTCACACAGGCCATCCATCTTTTCTTTGGTCTTCCTCTATTCTTTCCTCACGACATTTTCCTCAAAGTTGGAATCAATGTAAGTATACAATACATACTGACCGACAGTTTACTAGTGTTTATTCGACTGAACTAAATTTAGATAAATCATTAATCTGGGGAACAGGAAACTTCTGTCAAGGGAAATCCGACGTCATGATGAAAGGGGCGGACATCATCATACATCATAATTATTTAGTTGAAACTTGAAAGCTTACCTACTTCCTACTTGCTAAAGCTAACTGAAGAACATGAAAACTATCTGAATCTTAGATCCATATCAGTGGCGGAAGTTAAGAAACAGTGCTCTCCATGCAAACTTCACATACCCAACTCAACTCAAAGCATTTATTTCAATTAGACCATCACAGGCACTTTTGAATGTCAAAAAAACAAAAAAAAAGCGAAGCTACAGTCACAGTCACAAGGCATAATAACTTGAGAAATTACTGTAGTTGCACATTCCAAAGCTTAGATCTCTATGGAGAAGAATGGGCATGAATCTCCACGCACACTCTTTTAAATCAAAATATTGTTACAATGTCTTAGTCTTGGTCTTGCTATTCGGTCAGACTATAAACTGTCTAAAAGATGCACAAAGTTTATCTGGGTAGGTATGTACTCCATTGCTGCTTACACATTTTTATTAGTGACCGTAAAAAGCATAAAGTTTCCAATTGACCGTATTTTGCTAAAATCTCAGGCTACTTTACCCGATTCGACGTAAACAGATAAAATTCAATGAGCTTCGTAAAACAAATCTCCTGAAAGATAAAATAAAATTTTACTCTAAGGAAATATAGAATAAACAGTCTTGATACTAGGTACTTGGAACTTCAGTCGCCGAGGCTCTGCATATAAACTACTGTCTTTGGGTTTAATCATAGAATATGAATTCACTGTAGAAGCGACACTCATGAACTTTTCGTTGGACGTGTGTACTGTGGATTGGGCCACCAAAGTACTGACAACCACACATCAAGCTACTCGAAACTGTAAATTTTTCCCAATCAACATTGATCCTAATGCTTTAGCGATAAAGTTGAAAATCTAATAAAGAAATTTGACAGATTGTAGTAACTTGATGTGCTTGGCATCTGTACATAAAAGTATCTGCTTCGAACGCTCAATCTTTTAATTACTTAGCTTATCGCTGTATAGTCTCCCAATCGCGAAACAACACCCAGTATTCTTTTTTCTGTTTCTATTCTGTCCAGAGGGACTAGACAAAATTACATTTAATCATAAATGAAGAAAGAAGTGATAACGATAATGGAAACGTCAAAAATGTATGGAATTGATGTGCATTAGCTACCGACATGCTATGTGTAACTAACCCCCTTAAATTTTTTTGTAGAAGAAACGCTTCGATAGCGATATCCACTTTTTTATGCCCTTTGGATGCCATTTAAATGCCAGCTTCTACGTTGACCCTGTAAAAACAGGGCTTTACTTACGATGTTGATCAGTTTCTTTTGCCCAGAATCGTAGGCATTGTTACGATCTAGTTTCGTTTCTATTCAAATTCTTAGTCTATGGCTGTAAGGTAGCGCCATGTTAAGGATTTATTGTCCTTCGGAGAATGTTCGCCGCGTAATGCTAAGATCAGTTTTATTAAAACGAAGAGATTATGTCTAGGGCTTCGAGATATGACTTGGGTAGGTGAAATATTGATTGCAAAATAGAATAAGAGTGATTTTATCTTGAGGTGGGAATAATAGGTTGGGCTTTATTATTTGAATTTGATAAATGTGAAACAATAGCGGTATGGGTGGCCACGTTTTGATTTCGGGGATTTCAGCATTAGTAGAAAATCAGACTAGGAGTGTTCTCTTGTTTTTATGAAAATCATTGTTGGGAGATGATCCAACAGACGCACGAATTTCTTAGTAAAGATTTTTCGCGCACCCGGTCCTGGTCGTCGTCGAATTCTACAATCTATATTGTTAGGGTTTTCTAATGTTTTAGTTTTTTGAAAAAATGTGGTAATTTGCTCACGCAAAATAATATAATATTAAACCTTTTCACGTTTTCTTTATTCATAAACCCCTCAGTGCTCTTTTAATTAGGTGAATCAAAACTCAACCGCCTCTCAAAATCTTTTTCCATTTTTTCAAACAAAACGACTCAAATACCCAATCCCTTTTAATAACAAAACGAAACCCTTCAAAAACTGCACAAAGGCCCATAATTCTGTGGTTTTCCTTAAAATAAGCGAAAACTGAAGGTAAGGAACCCAAGACACAGCAGGGTTCCGTATAATTGAGTGCATAAATCAAACGGCATCGGAATGAGATGTGATCTTTCATAACTTTGCTGTGAAATAGTCGAGCCTATAAATGAATACAAACAAGATAGATACAGAAGGTCAGCATCATAGTAAAAGCACAAATGCACGCATTCAAACTCTAGCGACTGAGTACAGCCGAGTCCTAACCAAAGCGAACATCACACGAACAGGCGATCGAAACGTTCATTATTTTCGGTGAACCCGAATTTGCGCTCACACCGACTGAGGTCGCCTTCTAGGTTCCAAAACAATTAAGTGACATTATGAGCGCGACGATCGCGTATTCACACAACCGATTGCTTTGTGTAAAACGAGTGCAATGCAAGAGAACTCGTGTCTAGCATTTCTTTGTTGACATATTTATGATCTACATCCGTAAGCATCTGTGTGTAAGCATGAACCTAGTCTTCTGTACTTATCTATGTTGTTCTATGAAAAAGTGATGGGGGAACAGAATGGCTAAGCCATAGCTTGTCTGATAAAAAGTGTTAGATGTGCGACTTGAGGAGATAAAGTGTTGTTTTTAGTTGTTGTGGTGCTGTTACCATGGTGATGGCCGTATGGATAGTCGTGTGTTGTAGTTACGATAGTTGTGTTGGGGTTGGACGAAATGAGGTTGTTCCGGTTGAGGTAATAACTTTAACTAGATGGTGGCACGGTTTAAGCATTAGATTCTTAAAGAATTTAACTTAGGGCCTGTTTACCTACGATTAAGTTCCCGTTACTTGGCAGATAATTTCATACAAATTCTGTTCCATTTTTTAATTTATTCGATAATTAGTCGCTATTCGGACATCGTGAAATAGGCTCTTAGTGACATAAAGTTAGATTCTGGTTTACTTCTGGTCCTTTCCATGATATGATTAAGGCGGAGGCGCCAGGGTAGATCGCAAAATCAGTTTTATTAACTTTTTTGCAATTTGCAAAAAATGTTGACCAAATTATGATTTGCGAACGCAACACACTTCTTATCTATCTTCTATATATACTTATAATAAATCTGTAGAGAGGTCAATTCTGTACATGAAATATATTTCCAAAATACTTATAATAATACTTATAATAAATCTGTAGAGAGGTCAATTCTGTACATGAAATATATTTCCAAAATAACTATCAGGGGGTGATTAGGGATCGATACTGATGCCAAAAATGCAATCAGTAAATTTTTTGTCTGTCTGTCTGTCTGTCTGTCTGTATAACCGTTATAGAAACAAAAACTACTCGACGGATTTTAACGAAACTTGGTACAATTATATTTCATACTCCTGAGTAGGTTATAGTATACTTTTCATCACGCTACAATCAATAGGAGCAGAGCAGTGAAGGGAAATGTTGGGAAAACGGGAGAAGTTACTCCATTTTTTAAGCTTCCGTCGCGTGTGCAACCTTAATGGTTAAAGCTACACAGAAATCATGTATGACGGAAATGTTCTCCTTAAAATTATATAAAAAATATTCCACGACAGCATATGTCTATCTTTTATGGTTGACTCACAATATCACGTGTAACTCCCGATAGCTTAGCAGTTCGAAGCTTTCTGATTATATTTGTCTACTCTTACGTTTATAACACTCTCAGTCATCCCTGACTGGGTGATATCAACACACAGCCCAAACCGCTGGTCTTAGAGACATAAAACTTGGAGGGTGTGTTCTTTGTGAAGAATAAGTATCCACTAAGAAAGGATTTTTGGGAATTCCACCCATCAAGGGGTAAAATAGGGGATGGAAGTTTATATGAAAGTCCGTCAGTTTTGAAGTTAGGATATTCAAATTTTGTGTTTAGGCTGACAATTGAAAATTAATTTAAACGTGTCTCAGCGGATGAAGGTAAGTAACTATGTTTGTTCGGGTGGGATATTTTTCGACATCCACGCGGGCGAAGCCGCTGGCAGAAGCTAGTGATTAATAATTCTATGAAATAAAACATGATTTTTATGTAGGTAAGGTTACATATCATATTTGCCTTTGCGCTTCCCCCTTTCTGTGGTATACGATTGTCGTTAAACAGCTTGTGCGGATAAACTACCAAAAATCTATCTTCGCATAAAGTTACCTAACATTGCAGTCACAGGCCGAAAAATAAATAATCAAAATACATAACTTTTCCTTTACCAGCAAGTTGAGATGTATTTTTTTTAAATAAAACTCAGTTTTTTATGTTTCATCTTGACGTCTCTACCCTCGCTCTCAGTTAAGGCCATGCTCAACTACCAGATAAGTGCCTCCTCTAACTGCACTTCCCTGTCAGCTAGTGCAATTCACTGACAAGAAGATCCTTTTAATTATTAATGACATAAAGGACGGTAGATAACTTTTCCGGAGTGGTATAGAACTTAAGAGGAGGTACAGTCGCTAGAACATCCAGTTACCACGAACTGTCTAATTTCTCCAAATGATTGGTAGATGAGACCATAAAATGTCGATGGCTAAGTTCAAAATCGAATGAGAAATTTTGACAGTTTTTTTAACTTGGTGTGCTGGCGACTGTACATAAACAGACAGTTACGTATATTATGGCAATATGAAATACTAGGTAATTGCAAGGTATGACGACATTATTGCAGGTGGGTAACGTATTGTACTTTTCTGACATCTATCAAAGGTGCGGTACTACTGGTAAGACAGAACTCAACAAGCTTCTGTGCCTAAGTGCTAAGTTGGTTTTGGTTAAATGCCGATTTGCGGGAAGAAACGAATGTGAAGGCAATTGACTAATCAATACTTATTCAAATAATTCTTATTTCAATAGCTAATCGCAGAACCAAATTCCATTAAATAGTTGTTTTTTTTTGATTAGCCTAATCTGTCCCAGTTCGGCACAGCCGACCCGAACATAATTATATTTTTACGATTGTTTTACTTTTCAGAACAGTCTGCAAGATGTAACAATGGTTATAACTTTCATGGACCTTTGGTTTCCATCAATTTCTTAATGATTTTATCCCCAGTACCTTACACCATCTTCAAAATACCGTATTCTATAACCAGCCCGCAAAATACACTTTATAGCTTGTTCCACATATAGTCGAAGCTCGTAAATATTAAATAACAGCTTAACAAAAGTGCTGGGCCGGATTTATGTCTCAATATCGCGCGACCCTTGGCACCTGCCTGCCTCTTTATATTACTATATTGATTCATATACGTTAATAGGCTTACATCACGCAAGGCAATTATGTTGGAATTACTTTGAGGATTATCAGGTAACAATTATCTTAGAAAAAATCATGAAAGCGTACCCCTATAAGCATAGTAATTTAAGGCACTAAAATGTAGGAATAAGTAGTAAAACGCAATTGTCATCATCTGCCTAGCCTTTTCCCAACTATGTTACGTTAGGTTAGGTCTAACCGGATGCAGCTGAGTACCAGTATTTTACATGGAGTGACTACCTATCTGGCCTCCACAACCCAGTTATTACTAGGTAATACGATATCCCTTGGTAAGACTGGTTGTCAGACTTTTTGGGCCAGTGACTACCTGTAACGACTGTCAAAGATCTACAAATGACAGCCGGGACCAACGGCTTAACGCGCTTTCCGAGGCACGGACGAAACTCGGTATGTAATGGGTGGTCACCCATCCATAGACCAACCTAGGCAAGCGCGGCTTAACCTAAAGATCGATCCGAGCGGCTGTTATTTTTTAGAACGCAATGCTCTGCAAAAAAAATGTGTCAGTAGATTACTACTGCTTTGTATGTTCTTGATAATAACGTCGGCTCTTATAGTCGACTCATGAAAAAACAGATTATTGAAAAATTTTTTTTTTCTTTTTACTCATGTTTTTGTCAATCTATTCAATCCATTTCTGAATCGTCTGATGAGGATGAGACAGCCCATAAAATCCAGACAGATGCAAATCTGTCCCAGAACTTTTAGGTCTTAGCAACTGCAGAATTGTGTGTATCTAGGACCAAGGATATCCAGGACCTGCAAGATATATTTAAATGTTATTCGCCAAATTGAGGTCGGAATTTATAATATAAACAAGAGCTAGCTTCATAACAAAACAATAGAACGGTGTTGGCAATTGATATGCAGTGCGGTGTCCACGAAGTTTGCGGTCGCGAGGACATTTACTTAATTCTAGGCTGTATCGAGAGTTGCCAACGTCTAGCTTGTTTGTTTATGAAGACGTGACATGTTTAGCTACTGATTCCATATTTCTTCAGTGTTTTATCTGTGTTTATTTATTATAAAAACTTTGTTGAACAACAAAGGACAAACATATTTTGTATTTAGTGTTGGGCTGCTAGTTAATCAGCTTTATGTAAAGGCTTTTTGGAGTACAGTACACCGCACGTCATTAACCTTGATTAGTTTACATGAACCGAATTTTATTGTTAAAAAATATTCTGAAAGATCTACTACACAAATTAAATCCCTTCACTTTATTTTTCTTCAATTTAATGTCCTTTCGTATTAACTTGGATTTTACATCAAAAGTCAGTTAGGTAGTTCTAGGGCTGACTGCCCATCGTCACACGTGGAGGCCTTTTATGTCAATACATTTTCCTTCGTATCATTATTACCGATTACGTGATAATTATATTTTATCTAAACATACATGCTCTTAACAATGTAACGCAAAACAGTTCCCAAAATAATGTTTTTGAATACAAACACCCATTGTTGTCACAACCTCTTTGTTACATGACACGTTTAGTTAATGCTAACAGACTTCAGATGTGAACCTACTTCTAAATTCATTTAAACTTTTCCCGTTAGCTTTGGGTGAAACAAAACGCTAACGTCCCTCTAAAAGCCGCGAAACAACAGTTGAATATGTCGCTGCAATATATTGTGTTCCATAATTAATTAAAACAACAAAGTTTCAAGTACATTTCCGTTTGACACAGCCCTACGTAATTAGGTTGCACGGTAACTTTGTAAATGACGTTAAGTTACAATGTAGTCGTATCCATTTGTCTTATTAGATAGTCTCCTAGTACTTTTGAGTGGCTATAAAAATAAGTTGGTTACATTGTTGAGATGAGATCTGAGCCAGTAAATTGCAGTTGTTAGATCAGGCAGATATGTATGTACACACGGCGGCACATCAAGCTCTACATAACCAGTATAACCTGCCTTCGCTTTGTATGAGCTTCCCGTACGATGAGAGATCAGCTTAATTTGGTTTTGCATAGCTTGATTGGCCGCCGTGCGTACATACATTTAGTTATTTCATACCACAACTCTAAGGATCTCTCTTAGCTTAAGCATAATCAGAATATAATGTTCCCACTGCTGGGACTCTCTCCTCTCTATGAGATGGAATGGACTGTAATCCACCACGCGGGCCCAGTGCGGGTTGGTCGGAAGACATGTGACATCTGTCACACGTCTTCCTATTTTTTTTTTGGTCTAAAGGCCATCCCGGTTTCCTCACGATGTTTTCCTTCACCATTTTGAGACCAGTGGTAATTAAATAAATTATACGAAGTCATGTTCCTACCTGCGTTCTAAGGATCTAACCCATGGCCATGTCATAATCATTCAGGTCACTACCACTGGACCACGACTGTTCTACACATCTGCTCTGAACTGAACCAAAAGTTACATGTTCATAAATTTATCACTCGGAACAGAATTTCACTCTTCCATTTCACTATGCCAGGATGCTGCTTACAATCCGCTTCTGTGCAACAAATGACAATTCTACCTCTCTGTCACCGACATGAATAATTTAGGCTGGCAAGAATGGTCAGGCTGTTGGTCGTCAGTCAGCTGTGGTTGGCGCCATTTGCAAGAGACTCGTGTGAAGGTAAACCCTTGCAACTTGATTTTACGATTCATGCAAATGCAAATCTAAAATAGTTAGTAAATCTACATAAATATTGTAAAGAGGTAAAGTTTGAGTGTCTGTAAGGGCTAATCTTCAGAACTGCTTATCAGATTCCGAAAACTCTATTATTCCCGAGTTTCATAGGATATAATTTAAAAATATTCGTAGATAATTATCGACCATAAAGCGAGCGATCCCGCAGTCAAAAGCTAGATATCAATAAAGTGCAATAAACACACTTGAAAAACAACGAAAGCTTCAACAACCAAATACAAAAGAAAAATAAACACACCAAAGTTGTTTAAAACTGTCCCATATCGTAGTTTCAGTCGACCGCAGATACCACGATTTATGTGCGGACACTCGGACAGTCTCTTCACGAGTCATTGCTCCAAACTTTCCACGGACAGCGATTAAGATTTACAACGGGACTGGTCCTAAATAACTTAAATCGTTGGTAAACCTACTGATCCTTCTGTGTTTCGATGGAAGAGACAATTTATGGACTTGAAACAGTTGAAACTATTTTGTTTAGTGACCAAGTTTAGTAGTTGTTAAGTATTCGTTAGACTGTCTAAAATGCTCGCAATGTTGTTGATGAAATTAATTTGTGTATTTGTCTGCTTGTGTTGTAAAAGCTTGAGTTATTACCAGCTTCAACTATGTTGCTTTTGTTAATGTCATAACTTAAGTTAGTTTATATTGCGTACTTTAGTGTTACAGCAGTATTAAATGTAATTAGTATGGCATGTCATCGTTAAATGACTTTATTTTGTCATAGTTTCAGTTTTTACCCAGTAAACTTTAGCTTTAATAAAGTTTTGGAAAATCTAGAGTATAGACCCGTAAGCTCATATTAATGCACTAGCTGTACCCGGCATGCGCTGCAATGCTGCTTTTTCTACCTTCTCCTTGTGTTTTTATTACCCTACACCTACTACCTACCTACTGCCTACCTACTGCCTACCTACTGCCTACCTACTGCCTAGCTACTGCCTACCTACTGCCTACCTACTGCCTACTTACTGCCTACCTACTGCCTACCTACTACCTACCTACTGCCTACCTACTGCCTACCTACTGCCTACCTACTGCCTACCTACTGCCTACTTACTGCCTACCTACTGCCTACCTACTACCTATCTAAAATCTACCTGCTACCTACCTAACTACTGGCTTCCTACTGCCTGCCTACTACCTATCATTTCCGCAATCAAAAATAGCCTACGTGTTTATCCAGAATATAAGCTATCGTGATACCAAACATTCAAATCCGTTAAGCCGTTTGAGTGTGAAGGAGTAACAAACATACACACAAACTTCACTTTTATAATATCAGTGTGATAAACCCCGGAATAAGATGACTCTGAAAATATTTGTGTAAAATAGACATGTCATGTTTTTAGGAAAATAAGAAAAAAAAGTTTAGGTACCATTTTTATATCGCTTTGTTTTTACCTGACTTAATTTAACTGCATAAAGCTACATTTATTTCGGGCACGCCGCAATCGCGGCGGTAAGACCCCTCTTTGAGGAGTGGCTGGATAGGCGTCACGGCGTCCTGACCTACCGCGTGACGCAGGTCCTCACCGGACACGGAAGTTTCGGGAGGTACCTGTGTCATATGGGGAAGGAGGAAACGCCTGGGTGTCACCACTGCGAGGACCGCCCGGAGGACACGGTGGAGCATACGGTGCAGGACTGCCCCGCTTGGGCAGAGCACCGCCGTGTCCTCACGGCGGCGATAGGCGGAGACCTCTCGCGCCCGGCATTGGTCGAGGCCATGCTGCGGGGCGAGACGGAGTGGGAAGCGGTCGCCTCCTTCTGCGAAGCAGTCATGCTCGCGAAGGAAGAGGCGGGCCGCGTGAGGGAGAGGACAGCGTCCTCCCTCCACACCAGCCGCAGTGGTAGACGCCCTCGGCGCCGGACGTCGGCAGACGATCTCCGGCCACCGTAGGCGCGGGCATGCGGGCGGCGAGTAATGGGCGACTCGCTGTCCGACCATGACCATGCCCGGGTCGACGGCGCGTTGTGTTCTACGCGCGCCTCAAAGAGTGTCAGCATAATGACGGGGCCCCTCTCTAGAGGGCCAAAGCCTGCCGGGGTCGCGGGACTCATAGAATTACCGTGACCCTGGAACATAAAGGGCTACTGAAGGACACCGTGGATTTTAGTCAGTACAAGTCTGACAGTCCCTCCCGCTCTGCCCTGGGTGGGAGGACTCATTTGATGATTTTACCACGTTAAAAAAAAAAAAAAAAAAAGGTACATTTATTTCAGATTGCCGAACGGTGTTTTGGCGCTAAAGACTTTTTCTAACCTTTGTTGGAAGAACGTTCAAGCATTTTACTTAACGCACGCTTAGTTTTGCTCCTCTAGGTTCATTATATCCGTGTTCTCATTTCCCTCACAATACGCGTGATAATTGAAATACCCTAAAGCGAATACATTTACATAATAAGTGTAATGTTGTTACACACTCGTAACGTTAACTATTGCGAATAATTGGTTCCGTAGTCACTTAGTTTTATTATTATTGTTATGTTAATGTTCTCATGCTTACGCCAATTTTATCTGCTGTAGCTAAATATAACCTACCTCTTGCGTAATAAGGTTATTTATAAGAGTTTCAGAAATTTGTTAGTTTTAATAGCACCTATGTTATCTGTCTGAGTAGCAGTTTCGAGCCTAGAAATGCAGATGTACGTTGGATGGTAAATGAAAAACCTGCGGGGTAGTTGCGTAACTCACTTGCAATGACAATGCTTTGCGTTTTGATAGCTGAGAGGAGGTTGAGGAGTTGGTTGTAAAAAAAAGGAGTAAATGATGGCGTGACGTCTGACAGGCGAGAATGGAAGAAGAAAACGTGTTGCGCCGACCCCACATAGAATGGGACAAGGGCAGGAAGATGACAAAGTTCGAAATTTTTTTGCGTCATCCTTTCGTTGTTGAACAGCTGAATTTCTCAAAGCTATGGATGAACGAATTAAAAAATTTCCGAAAATATTCTTCAGATTTAGAAGGAAACTGCGTTACGAAGTATGGTTGCTGGTTTGCAACTTCCTTTCTTTACTGTAATCGTATTTTTTCATCCTGCAGCCTGAGAGAATAAAATACACCTTAGCTGACTCCTACGTTGTCCCACACTAAGAATTTCTCCTGTATCATGGGTACGTTTAAAAGCATTTAAACTTACACACACAAACAGCCAGACCCGGAACAACTACCTGTAGGCCATACAAATATTTGTTCCGTGTGGAATTCGAACCCGCGACACGCAGTGCAGCAGCCAATCGCGCAGCAACTGCGCCGACCGTGCTGTCGAGTTTAATAAAATTTATTGATAAGATTTTCTAATTTAGATGTAAACCACGATTGCTAAGTAAACTTAAACAATTTATTATTACCGTAAACATTATTTTAGTATTTGTTGAGGTTAAGATAACGTAATGGCGATTTATCTTGATTCCTCCCACGATTGAGTAAGATATGGCAGGCATTTGAGATTTATTTCATTAAATTAAATCTTTGTTCAATTCCTTTAATGGTACGATAGATTGCTTGCTGCTACTGCTGTGGAATCTGGATAATTTTCATGTTAAAGTATCATAACTTATCACTTATCAGTACGTAATTTTTAATTCTGAATTTTCTATTCTACGGAGTTATTAGTGACTGGATACAGGAACTGATGGACGCTACTTAAGGCGCCAAACTCGTGGCTTAGTTCTGGGTCGAAACAATTTAGATTACCATCGACACGCTAAGAAGTAGAAGAACCTGGGTATAAAATTCTTAGTAATTAGAATATAATTGTAACTCAAACATGGCTGGCAAATTGTGGGTGGACTATTAAGTAAATTGTATTCAAATCGCTTATTTTGAAACTTAGCATCAAAAAACACACGTTTTTGTACTAAGGTATCAGCAAAGTGAATTAGTAATTGAATCATTACTTACCAAATATAATGCAAACTACATAATACACCGTTCCCCTTAGTTAGGCTCGCTTCTCAAGCGCGACCGTACGCAAAAAGTCGCCGTGCAATACCTTGCAAGCAAGACGTAGTACTTTACTCAACAGTAAATGCTAATGATGTCGACCTTTTTCTTTTGCTAGCAGCTTAACATGGAGTGACGTCACAAAAGTAGAAAATGTACGAAGAAACATTCGCACGTTAATAGGCATACCGGAAATATGCTGAGTCTCTTCTGCAAACAACAATGAAATGGATTAACTTTTCTCATTCCTTCAGGCTGTGGGCACTAGATAGAAATGTTCAGAAAGTTAACTTTGATCAACTTTTTTTTCCTTATATATGTATCTTATCTTTCCGTTCGGCAGATACAAGGTGTAAAGGGACCCTTCACGAAACCTTTAATCAAGCATTCTGTACATCAAATTAAGTAACTCTACGCAAAAATTATTGCTGGGAAACGACTTTTTTTAAATATTTGCCCAATTTGCGTGCTTCTAGACCTAGCGATTTAGGCTGTACGTTTTCACTCAATGAAATTAAGATTTTTATTAAGTAGATGAATAACCCCCTCTGCCTTTGTGAAAAGTAATCATCCACTGAGATAATACTCCAGTAAGAGTTTTGCTCCACAAATGTAATGTGTGCAAATCTGGTCTTCTCTAATTATTTTCAAAGAGTTAGTAAAGCATAGTATCTACTTACGAAATGACTGAAATTCGTAATCTGTGTAGAATTTTTTGAGCACCAATATACAATAGTTTAATTGTGTTTATTCTGTCTACTAAAAATGTTTTGTTTGTTCTTCACGACCATATTGTTTACTTTATAATTTTATTACTATTTTTTATTCTGATTTTTATGTTTAACCAATAACTTGTATGTGTGATGTAAACTGTAAGTATAAGTTGGTTTTAAATAAATGAAATAAATAAAAATAAATCAATTAACTTCTGCACTGACCTGCTTAGTGGCGTTATTGTACAATGAGTAGGTTTTCAATTACACACGAGCTAGTACGAGAAAAGGGCGGGACGTATTCAATACGTCTGAGGAACATGAGGATCTAAATGAATGTGTGGATCGGGATTGGATTAGCTTTGCTACTATTGTCAGCAACGTGTGTCATAATAATTGGTTTTCTATATACTTGTGATCAGCAGTAATCATGAAAATAAGGTGAAATTCCATCTTAATTCCACCAAATACAAACTAAATCTCGTCTTAGTTCATGCTGAAGATATCTTAAAATACCTTCTATTACGATAGCTAGGACAACGCGAACATAAATTGTAATCTATTTGCAACAGCCAACTGGTTGTCAAACTTATGGCCTCTATCATCTATGACATTCCTTCTGATAGCCTCTCTTAAATCTCTTTGGTCCTTACAAAGTTGCAAATGTCTGATGTTGATGTCGACCTATTGATCTCACACATATAATATGTTTAGGTACATGGAATGAGATAAACGTAAACATAAATAAATGATTTATGTTTGGGCTGGTTTAGAAGAGAGACGGTAATTTAAAATCTATGAAAAAAAATTGTGTAATGTAATGAATGATCTTAGCTGGCCTACCCGAGACCATCAGATCATTACAATAATACTACAACAACCGCAAAATGTTTCAGTTTTTTTTTTGTAAATAATTACCTAACTGAAACAGTTTGGTGTTGAAAAAACGTTTTCCTAACCTAGTTCTCTTTTTTTTCTGCAACTGTTTGAAATTGGAACAAAATAACCATCACTAGCATAAGGGTTGCGTCACATCTATCAGCGCGGAATCGCTTTTTTCCATGCTCTTACGCACGCGGCAGTATCGACGCAGCACGCTCTGTTTCCCGCTCTAGCAAATGACGTTCTGAGCGACAGAAAAGAGCATGGAAAAATGCAATTCCGTGCTGATAGTTGAGGTTCAACCCTAAATGTTATATTTACACAAGTGTACTTTAGTTACGTGCGTATTATGGAAAAACAAACGGAACAATAATACACTACGTAGATAAATAGTCTACTGAATTAATTTCCTGAAAAGTTTCTTATTAATAAACATTTTGGCATAGTCTCTATTTATCCTATAGTCCTATTTATTTATAAGTTATAGGCAACACTTTACATCATTAGAAATCTTCGAAGAATGGAAATCAGCGAATCTTTTATTGATTGGTCTTTATTATTCTTTTATTGATTGATATTTATTCTCTATTGATTGATCTTCATCTCAAAAAGTTGAATTTCACCTTTTTATTGATATGGTGTCCTGAATATTAGATTCTAAGCATATTTCCATAATTAATAGGAGGAGATAATAAGATAGATACCTTTGTTACAGATAGATCATCATCTAACCATAATTATAATGTGTCAGTTGATATTTGACGTCCTATAATTGGTAATTATAATCCACCTCAAGGGAAATCAATAAGGTATATCAAGGTATTAACACACATTAATTAATTATCGTTAATTACGGATGATTGCCGTCAATGCATGCATGTTGCGTTAGTATATAGGCAATATGACAGGTGGCGGGCATTGCAATGGTACAATATGTACACATTATATCCAATTTATAGCCTACCTTCGCCGATATTTCTTCACAAAGTTGCAAGAAGGAACGAAGGTTTTCAAATAATTACTTTGTGGTCAAAATAATCTTATTGATTTATGCACCCTACTAATCATTCTCGCTAAGGTCTAATTCTTAGAGGATTTTGAAAATACTTGAAATCATGCAGATTTGAATCTGTCGCAAATCATAATATTTTTATCGCAACTGCATGAGCTCTCATTATTCTGTGATGACACGAGTTGTAACAATGTGTCGTTTTATTTGTACGCATTTATATTTTCCGGATACAAAATTCAAGCAACATGTTAACTCACATTCATTCATTATTTGCCTAACTACCAATATTGAGACAACATCACACGAATCGAGGATACAGTCTTCTATCTCCAACAGTATGATCTTTCAGCCATTTCCCCACAGCTGGTTATTGACGTCATAATTTTATTCTACAGAATATAATCATTACCTACACTAGTAGGCACTTACTTCATACATGATGGGTTACACTGTAGTCCCTAGCCACTGTTACAAATGCAAAAGTATGTGAGGATAGATGGATGTCTTTTACTCTTTCACGCAAAACTACTTCACGGATATGGATGGCAAACAGATAGTTTGCAGCCTGAATTAACAAATAGGATACATTTTGTCCGAGTAGTACGATCCCGTGGGACAATTACCGAACTCAACCCGGGCGAAACCGCGAGCATAAGCCAGTTGACGTCATAATTTCATTCTGTAGAGCATAATCATTACACTAGTAGGCAGTTACCTCATACATATTACCCTGTAGTCCCAAGCCGCTGTCCAATCGCTATACATTGTAACTCGCGCCGTACAGGCTAGCCTTTATGCCTTATTCATATAGATGCTGGCTTTGCTCAGGGGTGTCACTAACGAATATAAGCGAAGGTAATAAACGATAGCTCAGTGAGTTTTAATGGACTCTAAAACAAGTATAAATATTTTAATAGAGGTCGGTTGTTTTCTGCGTAAATAGAAATTGTTATGGCTTATTTTAGGTGATTAATATATGTATATGATTAATAAATTACTGCAGTAAATTTAACATAATAGGGAAACAACAATTTGGATTTCAAAAAGGTAAATCTACATCACTAGCCATATTCTCACTCTTAAAAACAATACTGAGTAGTTTAAACAAAAATCAGTTCGTAACGGGACTTTTCTTTGACTTATCGAAGGCATTCGATCTTGTTACACATACCAACTTATTACAAAAATTAGAAGCTCTTGGAATCAGAGGACTGCCGCATCAATGGATATCGTCGTACCTAACTGACAGACAACAGAGTGTCGCAGTTACTAAACTGGACGAAAATAAAGACATGATAATGCATACGTCTGAATATCAATGTGTAAAACGCGGCGTGCCCCAAGGTAGCATATTGGGTCCCATCTTATTTCTTCTCTATATAAATGACATAGTTGACATAACTAAACACAGATGTTTTCTTTTTGCGGATGATATTTCCATAATTGTAACTGCTGACAAAAAATATAATTCAATTACTGACCATAAAACTGACATAAATAATACTATTGACATTCTAATTAATTGGCTGAACAATAATAATTTATCTATAAATCTAGACAAATCCGTATACATACAATTTAATAAACACCATAATAATAAATTTAATTTAAATGGTTTACAAGATCGCACGCTCGCCTGGCGATCCTGTTCCAGTCAGCCTTAGAGTCAGGGTCGCTGCCAGAGTTCCTGACAACAGGTATAACCCACCTGCTCCATAAATCGGGTAGTACTGCGGAACCCAAAAATTATAGACCGATTACCTGTCTTCCGACGGTCTATAAAGTTCTTACATCCATTTTGAGAGCTAAAATTAACGAACACATTGATGACAATTTTATCATGTCTGCTTCTCAAAATGGATGTAGGAACGGGTCCCGCGGTACTAAGGAGCTACTCCTCATTGATATGGCCATTAGTCAACAGGTTCGCCGTTCCCGAAAGGATCTGTCGACATGTTGGATAGACTATAAGAAGGCCTATGATTCGGTGCCACATACATGGCTCATGAGGGTGCTAGAGTTGTATAAAGTTGATGCAACTCTGCGCACCTTCCTGATGTCATGTATGAGGCAATGGCGGACAGTCCTTCGCTATCCAGGATGTCGGCAAATCCAGAGGAATAGCGAGCCGATAAGGATAGAGCGAGGTATATTTCAGGGCGATAGTTTGAGTCCACTTTGGTTCTGCTTAGCCTTGAATCCTCTTAGCACGCTGCTGGAGGATTCAGGTCTAGGCTATCGGTTGAGGAGAGGTGGTCAAGTTATATCTCACCTCCTTTACATGGATGACCTGAAACTCTTTGCCCCCAACGATTTACAACTGATGGAGCTACTGAAGGTAACTGAAACTTTCAGTAGCGCCATCAGGATGGAATTTGGTGTGGACAAATGTGCGGTCATGCATGTAAAGCGAGGGGAGATTGTGGAATCCGTGGGAACCCAGCTCTCGAATTCCATAAATCTTAGATCCCTCTCAGCAACCGAAACCTATAAGTATTTGGGTATGTCGGAAGCGCTGGGCATCAATGTTGCTGACATGAAGCAATCGTTGAAGGAGCGCTTCTTTGGCCGCCTGAAAAAAGTATTTAATAGTCTTTTATCAGGCGGAAATAAGGTACGTGCCTTCAACGGTTGGGTCATGCCGGTTTTGATGTACTCTTTCGGCATACTCAAATGGACTCAAACAGAACTAGACGCCCTGGATAGGAGGGTCCGTACATTGTTGACGGCATATCGTATGCATCACCCGCGTTCTTCAGTTATGAGATTGTATATCCCGCGGAAGTGTGGGGGTCGAGGCTTTTTAAATGCTAAGACTCTCCACAATCGCGAGATATGCAATCTCAGGGAATATTTCCTTGAAGCCGACGTGGGGATGCATCGAGATGTCGTCGTGGTGGACAAGGGCCTCACCCCGCTTTCCTTGGCTAAAGAGAACTGGCGCAAACCTGTAGTGCTTGACACTAACGACCGCATGGAGGTATGGCAGAGTAAGGAGCTTCACGGACGCTTTTTCCGGGCCTTGCATGGACCCGATGTAGACCTATCAGCGTCCGTAGCCTGGCTACGTTCCGGGGACCTTTTCGGAGAAACCGAAGGTTTTGTCTGTGCAATTATGGATGAAGTTATGATGACGAATAACTACCGGAAATTTATTGTGAAGGATGGTACGGTGGACATATGTCGGGCATGCCACCGTCCAGGCGAATCAATCCGTCACATTATCTCCGGGTGTTCTCGTCTGGCTAACGGAGAGTACTTGCATAGACACAACCTTGTAGCCAGGATTATACATCAGCAACTTGCTCTAAAATACAACCTTGTGGAATCGGAAGTGCCGTACTATAAGTATGTGCCCGACCCAGTTCTCGAAAATGGCAGTATCACATTGTACTGGGATCGATCCATCATCACTGACAGGACTATTGTAGCCAATAAGCCTGATATAGTGGTGGTGGATCGATCAGAGCGGCGCGCAATGATTGTTGACATAACGGTCCCGCATGATGAGAACCTCGTGAAAGCCGAGAAAGATAAGCAAATCAAGTATCTTGACTTGGCTCACGAGGTTGTCGACATGTGGGATGTGGACTCAGCGATCATTGTGCCGATAGTTGTATCAGCCCATGGCTTAATTGCCAAGAGCCTCGACCAATACCTGAGGAGGCTCTCGTTAGGCAGCTGGATCAAGGGCTTGATTCAGAGAGCGGTACTTCTAGACACGGCTCGTATTGTTAGGAGGTTCCTCTCTTTGGAGCCCTGACCGCCGGTAGCTTGGACCCTGTTCCCGATACCGGTGGGCTACAATTTTTTATATTTTTAAATGTTTTTTATATTGGTTTTTCTAAGGAATATTTAAAAATGTTAAAAATTTGTAAAAATATAAATAAAGGAAATTTAATTTAAAAATGGATATACGTAAAATAACACATGTCGAACTATTTAGACTGGAAGGCGCAGGTTCAGTACGTATGCAATAAAATAAATAAATTTGTATATGCCCTTAGAAAAATTAAATATGTAACTAATATAAAAACGGCTGTAATGTCTTATCGAGCGTACGTTGAGTCCTCGTTGCGGTACGGACTAATAACATGGGGAAATAGTACGGAACACAACAGGGCATTTATCGCACAAAAAAAGTGTATACGCGCCTTATACGGAATTCCGTCCGAAGAATCGTGTAAACCAATATTTAAAAAGCTTGGTTTGCTACCATTGCCATCGTTATATATTTATGAGATGTGTATGTTCGTAAAGAAACACAAAGAATTATTTAAAACAGCACAAGAAGTATGTTCACGAAGTCGGCGTGACCAATACACACTTGTACTTGACGAACTGCCTAGGTGTACTAAATATAATAAAAACTGTGTAGCTATGTGTGTACGTGTATTTAATAAGTTACCAAAGACACTGAAATTGTAGACTATTTAAATTTAAATTGTACAATTGGTTGAATGAAAATAATTTCTATAGTATTAAGGATTTCCTAGAACACTAATATTAGCAACATGCAACACTTGCATCTTGCACTTGCTTGTGCTTAACAATTTTTGCATGCTTTATTTTTAAGCTAAACATGTATGATCTCATTTTTATGTAAGACCTTTTTATACCGTGTTTTAAGCAAATAAATATATTATTATATTATTATTATTATTAGGTTTTATAGTTTAAAAATTATTATTATGAACTTATTATTTATGGCGATATTGGGAAAGGGTTTCAAGTAAGTTGCTACTTACTACTTTTTGCTTGTTTGAATAGAGTAAATGATGTAAGGATGTTATTCAACGCCCGGATTTCTTTATAAATTCTCTCCTAGTGTCGTAGTATGTGTCCGAGTCGATACAATGTAAAAATTGTTTATGAAATAAATTAAATGAAAAGTGGTATTGAAGATTTTTCCTGGATATCACGTTTCAAGTACGGTGCACGACAACCTAACAAAAAAGTTGTATTACAAACTGTTAAATTCTCATTAAATTTACTTATTTTTCTGAAACTACTTTCCCTTAGATACCTCCACTATTTAACGCACATTTTCACTAACTGACAGCCCTAAGTCTAAACCAAAGTGATGTCCATCATGTGTCTACGTTGATTGTCGAGGAAATTAATCACAACGGTGGAGTAGCAGGGTGCACTGTGCCTTTGTTTGCTTTTGTTTTTTATTTCATCTGGGCTTTGGACTTACATTTTCATTGTTTGCACTATGAATAAGTGAGGATATTAGAACGTAGTTATGTAGTAGTAATTATAAGGGGATTGTTTTAATTTGAGACAAAACAGAATACAATTGAACATTAAATACATAAACTCACAACAAACAGAACTAAAATAATAAAAAAAATTTAGACTAAAAGTAAGTACCTACATATTATATGTATCTAACGACAATAGGACACGTAGGTGTCAAAGTAGTCCTCCGCAGCGGCATCGCTGTCATACGGATACGTGATAAGGTGTAATTGAAATTACGGAAAACGGGCAAAGGGCAGAAACATAACATAACGCCTGTAATGTTTGAAGAGTTAGGCAGAGGTGTACCTGCAATACTCCCGCATTTTGCCAATTACATTTAAGGCCTATGTAATAGAGGGCGAGCCTATTGCCATTAAACGGGCAGCAACTATACTTTACCCGACCTGGGAATCGAACCCAGGACCTCACGCTCAGCAGTCGCACTTGTGACCACTAGACCAACGAGGCCGTCAAAAACTGAAAACAAGCCTAAGTTATTAAAGTATAAACTTAAATTAGATCAGTAATAAGCTCGGTTAGAACCAGTGAATGTATACTTCACTAGACCACACACTTTGCATAATAACCAGACTCCATTAGCATACCGAGTAATATCGTAATTTAATATTACCTCACAATTCCTCTAAACAGGTACAGTCACCATAAAAAGAATAACAGCTACCCACAGTAAAAACTTTTGCAGCTTCATCTACCATCGTATAAATTATATTGCAATTGCCATATAAAAAAGAAAAAGGCAATTTATACAACAAAATACCAGTACTTTTTTTAAATCTCTAAACCTTATTTTAAAGTTTGAACGATCGCTTGTTCCTTTTTTGCGGACTTTACTTAGGTACCTACTTTATGTAATTTTCGATACTTATTCCAGGTACAACACTATAATATATTTGCACCACAATACCATCGATTAACTGTCTGAAACTTATTCGCAGTATCGAATAAACTTAGGCACTGTTATCGCGAAAACTTTTGTTATTTGTTCTGTTAACGATAATGTTGCACGATATTAGTTCGTATAAGTAATAATTAATTGCGTTTATTGTGTTTATCTTTGGTATGAGAGTAAGTTTGATATTATACGTGTGGTTGGGATGGTTTTATATTACACTAATTAAGTTTCGTAGCAAATTGTAAGATATTAGTTAAGACCGTTAACGTCTTACGGCATTTCATACAAACTTTCAAGTGATTTTTTTTCGAAATGACTGAACCGATTTTTTAATGAAACTTCGTACGCATAAGTCTAAAGATTTGACAGAGAACTTTTCGAAATGTCTTTTTAAAAAAAGATAATCGGAAATTTCTGTTTCTATGGAAAATCTAAAATCGGTCTAATTTAGCTGGAACACTATTTTTCGAAAAAAAATTCTGTCAAATCTTTAGACTTATGTATCCTGCTTATGTGTACGAAGTTTCATTAAAATCGGTTCAGTCATTTCAAAAGTTTGTATGAAATGCTGAAAGACGTTAACGCTCTTAAGAGTAACATGATTTGTGTGATCATCAGTACCTATTATTATGAACAGTTGCCAGCGGCAGCGCATCAGGTTACCACAAACTGTCATCTTTTCTCATTCGATTTTAAACTTAACCATCAACATTTTCTGGTTTCAAATCATTTGGAGTTTGACACTTGATGTACTGGCGACTGTAACATGCGTTTTTCATATAGTGTGAAATACCCTTTGGAAGGAAACGTTAGTCTATGTACTAAGGAAATAAAGTGATCGGAATATTAATTAAAATGCCTAACAAACATTCTACGGGCTACCTCTAAGATGTGATGTAGTTGTACATCAAACTATATTTTTTGTTATTCAAAATTCGCCTTTTACCACTGGGCTAAAGGCTCTTCTTGTATTTCTTCTTCCAAATCATTGCAACATCCTCGTACGGTCATACGTTACTCAACAAACATATCTATTAATAAATAGCGTAGCTCTACTTGTTTGCTCACGAAGGATGCGATTATAAAACAGATTACAATGGTTTACATAACTGGTACATATGCATCAATCACATTCTTTTCCCTTACAAGGCACTCGTACGTACTGTCTCGACGCGGTCTCCATTTGTAATGTGTATTGACTTACAAAGTCTAAGAGGGTACAAGAATCAAGAATCATTTATTAACTTACCAGATATATTAGTTTATATATATAATATATAAATATATATATATATATAGTTTATAATTATATATAATATAGTTGTTACCAGATTTACAAATGGTCATTTAGGCTCAAGCCATATTTTATCTTTTTAGGGCATGCAAATATAATTTTACATTAATAAATACCTAATGCGTATTTTAGTGAAATAATAGCCAATAAGGTTTTAAAGCTAATTAACCTTAAATAATTATAATATATTAAAACTTAAATAATTGTAAAAATAGTAGCCTATAATATTTTACAAGCAATTGTTAACTTTTAAAAATTGCATGCATAGCATAACCACATTGACCACCATGACAACTCAATTTGTGTAACACGCTTTCTATCACAAACCGAATGATTTTTGAGGAAGTTCCTAATTCTGTTGAACATCATAAATATCGTAATCAATGTTGTTAAATGAATTGTGTAATTGAAAGGCATGATCATTGTATTTTCTTTGGTAGATTCGAAGACTTGTTCGTCAACTGGCGATTGTGAAACTCGCGCGTGCGCGTGAATGCACCTTCTGATTTTACCAATTTTTTTGTCGTCAACTCGCTTGCACATTATCAAATACAAATCAAATAAAAACGGATTGAAACCAATCACTGTATATGACTAGCTATTGCCCGCGCTGGCTGATTCGGTTAAGTATACTATCTACTTAGATTTCGTGATACGGCGAGGGGGATGCGGCCGACGACGCACGATACCCAAGCAAGCTATCCAGCGTTGCCAGAATGTTCCTTTTGTAACATTTTACGTTACTTTTGACCTTCTCATGCTACCTCCGTGTTTTATTTTAAAGTCAAGTCGTATAAAATGTCTTATACATTTAAAGTGGGTACCTATATTATCATGTTATAAGAAGTTTTTGCAGCTGACCGTACATCCGACGTATTTAACGTCAGATTTTCAGGGTCGAGCGAGTTGAGGACAAAGAAAATAAGTAAAATCGGAAGGTGCCAACTCGCGCGCACTCGCGAGTTTCTCATTCGCCAGTTGACGAATAAGTCGATTCGACACACAAATACAAGATAAGTAAAAAAAAGGTTTTATGGTACAGGTTTCAAATCCTGAAATAAATCGACACTGTAAATAAAGTAAAATAATAGCTTGTTCCAAACTAAAAAAATACAGCATTGAATAAATCTGCACAAACTGGGTAAATCAAACAGTATATCACAAGACAATTCAATTAATCAAGATATCACTAACAATAATTTAATTTCTTTGTCAAACTCCGCAATGAATTGCCTTATTAACAATCCTTTCTGAAACAATGATTTAACAAAAGTATTTACTTACTAGAAGCAAATGGTTTGGAGACATGCGATACCAGAAGAAAGTGCTTCAATATACGGTGACATTATTTTGAATTATATTTACTTTTAATCAGTATGATTGTGTGTGTATTGCAAGTATTTAGTATTATTGAACGCTTCATTGGTCTAGGTTCGATTCCCAGGTCGGGCAGAGTGTTATTGGGTTTTTCCATTAGGAATTTCTCAGTAGCCGGCAAGGAGTCTGGATCTGTGCCCGGTTGATGGCAATAGGTTTGCCCCCTATTACATGGGGCTTAAAGTAGTAGTTAAGGAATATGGGTGGGTTTTAGTCAGTAGAATTCTGACACTCCCTTCCACTCCGCCCAGAGCGGGGGGGGGGGTCATTTGATGATACCCAATCCAAACAAAAAAAAGAAACAAGGGAGGTCCTTGTGATACAGTAAACAAAGACACAACCATCGAAACATTTCACAGTAATTAGCAGAAATGCAGAGTTGACAGGCGCAGGATTACAGTGAAAACTACAATCAGTCAACGCGTCAATCGTGCACGCGTTTCCCCTTTGTTCAATATAGTGAATGTGCCATTGTTATTATATTATACACATCATGCGTACATAGGTATAATAATGGTTTAGACATGATAATAGTGCTCAGTACGCGTGAATGATTAGCTTTGAGCTTTCAGTTTACAAACATAAACAAACATAATAAACTACATACTGACGTAGGGTCGTTGCGCCGGTAGCGCGACCACCTTCAGTAGGCGACCATTTGACGGACTAAGTTTCTTTAAATCAAGATAATAGTATTTGTAGAGGTAACATAAATAAAAAATAAATCTAACGTGCTTTATAAGTAATTATGAAATAAGAATTTACACAGTTTGAAACAAATGGGTTAACCCAGCACCGAAAATAAATTTCTCAGTGCGCGTCTTGATTCAGTGGTGAGTAAACGTACGGCGAGTTAGAGAAAAAATAACACGGCGCGCGGCGCTCAAAGGTAAGTATTATTACATAAATCATGTTTTACACACAAGTTAGATGTTAAATTGTACAATCGATAAGTTTTGCTTATTATTTAGTTGTATTTTGCTATTTTTAAACCTATTATTAAGATAAAATCAAGTGGTCGGTAACCGAAATGCTTATTTATCAAAAACGTTAGTTAGCGACCGCATGGTCGCAAACCGACGAGAACTGCATTATTTTATTTTGATTAATATGATCCTAATGCTTCATACAGGACTGTTACAATTTTGAATGTAGCATTGTAAACGTTTTTCTATGTAGTTCTTTAGTAAGCGACCACCAGTTTCTTTGAACCACCAGTTTTTTTGTTTCTTTGTTTCTTTGACTTAGTTTAATTTACGTACAAAATTGGGTGCTAAACAGGTGGTCGCAAACCAAAATAATCGAAATAAAGACATTGGTTTGCGACCACTATAATTTAGTATGAGAGAAATAACGGTCGCTAACAGAAATAAGTATGAAAGTTCATAAAGTATGCCACCACGTCCGTTTAAAAATTATTTTAACAAGCAACCATGTGGTTGTACATAATCTGTCGAAACCTAAATATTATTATTTTTCAGTTTAAAACAAAATTAGTCATAAAAACAACAATAAACTATTTTATATATTACTTTTTTTTTAGATGGAGCTCCCAAATAATATAGAGTCAACAAAAAAAAAGACACTATCCAGTACACTGAAGAAGCCTTGAAAAAAGCTCTCGATGATATCCGAATAGAAGGGAAGGGAATAAGAGAAACATGTAGACTGTATCAGATCCCAAGGACCACGACACAAGATTGGCTTAATTCTGAATAAGAAACGTGGAATATCATCATCATCTTCCTGCCCTTATCCCATGTTATTTGGGGTCGGCGCAACACGTTTTTTTCTTCCAATCTCCTCTGTCAACCGTCACGCTATCATTTACTCCTTTAACTTTCATATCATTCCTCACTCAATCCATCCATCGTTTCTTTGGTCTTCCTCTCCCTCTCCATTCATCAACGTTTATATTCATCACTCTTTTAGTCACATGCGATTCGTCCCTCCTCATCACATGTCCATACCAAGACAGTCGATTACCTTTAAATTTTTCTGTAAGTGGCGCAACTTTTAAACTTCCTCTAATATACTCGTTCCTTATCTTATCCATTCTTGTCACACCACACATCCACCTCAACATTCTCATCTCCGCTACATGCAATCTCCTTTCATCCATCTTCTTCACAGTGCAGCATTCCGATCCATACACTACGACAGGTCTAATCACGGATTTGTATATTGTCTCCTTTAACTTGAGGGGCATCCGTGGGTCACAAGTTGTTCCAGTGACCCGTCGCCATTTCATCCATCCTGAGTTGATCCGGTGCGTTACGTCTCGGTCTACTTCGCCATCCCCTTGGACAAGCGACCCGAGGTACCAAAAATCGGAATAGATCGGTATGGGCGTTCCGGCAAGTGTTATGGGCACAGGACTGGAGAGACCGCCGAAATCACAGAATAAGTATTCTGTTTTGGTCCTACTGACTTTCAGGACAACATTCTCCAGTCTTTGCCACCACACCTCCAATCTGCTCTGGACCTCTAGGCCACTCTCGGCAACCAACAGAATGCCATCGGCAAACAGCATACACCAGGGAGCCTCTTCCTGGATGTCCGACGTAAGTGCGTCCATTATCACCAGGAAGAGGTAAGCGCTTAGAGCCGACACTTGGTATTGAAGCTGTCGGTAGTGCCCGCTGTAGACCGGACTGTACATCGCTCGGATCAACTGCACATACTTCCCAGGCATAGCTTTCCCTTTAAGGGCCCACCACAAAACCTCACGAGGTACCCGGTCGTATGCCTTTTCGAGGTCGATGAACACCATGTCCAAGTTTTTGTGCGCACTTCTGTATTTCTCGCACAGCTGGCGGGTGGCAAAAATGGCATCCATCGTTCTCCGACCAGGCATAAGACCGAATTGGTTTCGTGAAATTTCACTCTTCTCTCAGTCGTCTTTCAATAACTTTCTCCCAAACTTTCATCATATGCGCCATTAGGTTTATTCCTCTATAGTTATTGCACTCCAGCACATCACCTTTATTTGTAAAGATGGGCACCAGCGAAGTGTTGCACCACTCGTCAGGTATGGCTTCTTCTAGCAACAACCTATTGAAACGCGGAATACGATTCCTAAAATAATTTTAAAAACCAGATGACTTGAAAATATTGATATTGATTATTTTTAAATGTTATACCACATATTAAGGATATTGTTTGACTAATGATTGTTAATTCTATTACAGCTATGACTAAGTTCCTACGAAATGTAAGATTTTTTTTTTTTAATTATAAGAAATCATTACACCAAAGGATTACCATATTTGTATTTATTAAGAGGCAAAAATTAAAATATTTTTAAAGCGATTATAATTGTTTTAATAGCATATTTTTCATATTAAAAAGGGCGGTCGCAAACCGGCTCATGGTGGTCGTAAACTGATGAAAGTGGTCGCTAACCGACGTTTTCGCTATATTTTCACTTTTTCAGCATTTTATAAATATTTTTGTACTAATGTATTTTATTTTATGTTTTGCATCCAAACTAGACTATATTTGGGACCAATTCACATTAACATATACTATTTTGCGTGTAGACAACTTTTTTTTTTCCTCATCTAATGTGGGCAACTCAACTAACTGGTCGCTAACCGGCGCAATGACCCTATGTAGTTTATTATTTGAGTTCTTGATTAGGTACCGTGTTATTGTTTTATGTATCTTTACCTTATTTATTGTAATGTCAAATTAGAATTGCCAGAGGGTCAGTGACGTTGTATCAGCGCTAACTATGATGTAAAGGCGCTCCCTCACCGGGAGCATTTGCCTGTAATGTAACAATCCAAGTTTCGATTTTGTACAGAAACAAGTGAACATAATGCTCAAAATCGAATCTTGCATTTGTTACATTACAGGCGAATGCTCCCGGTGAGGGAGCGCCTTAAGAGTCAAAAACGCATTGGACTACTGAATCTTGTTGAGGGTCGCTGTAGAATTACGAAACACTTTGAAAATGGGAAATAAGTAAAAACTATTAAATAAACTAACAACAAACTACAAAAAGGCATCGAAAAACTCCTCCTCAACACTGTCAGGTGGTAATGTGCCCAAGAGACTGGCGGCGTTGCCACGTTGTATGGTAACACTTAGCCTCTGGCCAAGGTTAAAGCCAGCCATTGGGTCACGAGAAGCGTCAACTAGGCGTTTCGAAATTTCCAGGCTACGAGCACTCGGACCCCACGGCCCCAGAGAAATAATAATAATTTAATTATTAATGGATATAGTTAGTTTATTCTACTTAGTAGTAAAAACTTGGAATGGATTTTATAATCATGAATATTTTTATTTGTTACAGGTAAGCACTGAATCTGGCTTGTATGTGAGTAACTTATCTAACGGGGTATCAAGACCTACCGAAACAAGGTAAAGGAAAGAAGTTATAGTGCACCCTGAACCGAATTCTAAATTTATTATTAGAGAGCAGCGGTGGTCCAGTGGTGGCGGCCCCGACTTACGAACAGTAAGTTGTGGGTTCGAACCCAGGCAGGCGCGTTACTTTGTGTAATTTATTTCATCACCACTGCTCTCAAAACGGTGAAGGTAAACATCGTGAGGGGCCGGTATGTCCCAGAACCAAAAATTCGAAGACATGTGATATCTACCAACCCGCACTGGGCCCGCGTGATGGATTATAGCCCATTCCCTTTCATATAGAGGAGTCCCTGTGTCTCAGCAGTGGGAACATTTTAGGCTGATTATGCTATGTTATGTTCTGAGGAGCTCGTGGCGAAATAATAACAGCCGCTCGGGTCGATCTTTAGGTTAAGCCGCGCTTGCCTAGGTTGGTCTGTGGATGGGTGACCACCCATTACATACCGAGTTTCCTCCGTGCCTCGGAAAGCACGTTAAGCCGTTGGTCCCGGGTGTCCTTTGTAGATCTTTGACAGTCGTTAGGTAGTCAGTGGCCCAAAAAGTCTGACAACCAGTCTTACCAAGGGGTATCGTATTACCCAGTACTAACTGGTTTGTGGAGGTCAGATCGGCAGTCGCTCCATGTAAAATACTGGTATTCAGCTGCATCCGGTTAGACTGGAAGCCGACCCCAACATAGTTGGGAAAAGGCTAGGCAGATGATGATGCTATGTTATGTTCTCTCATGTCAGCAACAAGAGAGAAGAGTGTATGGTGTAAGTGTGCTGAGCTGCTGCCAGCGTAAGAAAATAATCTATTAGCAAGTTTCATTGGGAAGCTGCCTAGGCCTCGGACGGTCACATCAGCTAAAGAATTGGCAGTCGCGAGCGCCACGCACACCTGTATGCATCTTAAATTGTAAGATTAAGATTGTGAATTCCAATTTGGCAAAAATACATAAAAAACCATAACAAAAGATTTTAGATTTAGCCATCTCTATTATTGGCAACATTTATATCTTTACTACTGGCGTAACTTGTCCACAGCCAAACTAGTAATAGGAAATACTATATTTCTGCCAACAAGGTCTTCATTTACTTATTTAGCCACAGTGTGGGTGTTTGTTTAGTCGAATACTCATCATGAGATACTTGAGTATTCATGTTAAAGCTATCTGATTTTTTTAACATGCCTCGCACGTCTTTTAAGGTATTGTGCACTTTCCGGGTGGTATTCTTAGAAGGCATTCCACTTCAGAAGCTTGTTGGTCAGCTAAGTAATATATCCCTCTTCAGAAACCCACAAAATGATTGAATTGGTTGATTTATTGGTTTGTCCTTTTACACAGCATTGATGGAACGTATAAGCGTTATTGGATATAGTTTACATACCTTCTTTTAAGCGTGTCGATGGCAATCTAAATTTTGTGAGGGCCCAGAACTGAGACTCTAGTTTGGCGCCTTCAGTAGCATCCATCAGTTCCTGTAATGAACAAACAACAGGACACGCATGACATGATATTGAGCACTCCATCGTTTGTGGAACCGTACCACATTTACACTCCAGGGCAGAGTTATCAATAAATCTCCACCTAATCAGGTTTTCCTTGCTGCGGCCAACCTTTGTCTTCAGCTGAGGCGATTTCTAGTTCAGCCATCGCAAGTCATGTTCAGATGGGATTTCCATCAGGTGGAACAAATTGGTTTGGTAGGGATGTAACACCTCGCCACAGGCGCTTTAGTCTTTCTAACCTTTTTTAAATTTTTTATTAAGCGATGAGAAATGCCTGACGCTTACCGCACCATCCAGGGAGACGGTTTGGTTGTGTGGGGCTTGCACCCACTAAAAAACACCGCCGTGAGCCTACTGTCGCCTTTGCAGATGGGCCGCGAGTTCTAACTTAACCTAACCTAACCTAACCGCTCGACAGTGAGTGGGTGACACAGGCCTTATCCCGAAAAATCTCCGAAATTTCCACATCTCACATCTATGTAAATTTTACGTATGTTAAAGAATTAAATTATTTGATTCTGATTTAATAAGGGTGACGCCTAGAAGCTCGTCGGTTTTAATTTATTAATCTACGTAGTTGTAGTATAATTAATTGATGAGGAACTTATGACTAACAAGGATTCCCCTGGGACTTTGTAAAGGTATAGCACAGAGCAGGTGCCCCTATTGTGTGGTGCGCGTTCTACCGAAGATCCCGGAGACCGCCCTCCATAATTATGAGCCGAGGACAGGACAACGTATGGTAGGAGTCTGACATTACTCTCTACCATGCCGTGACGAAGAATAATGCGTAGCCTTAACCGTGCGTTCACAGTGGCAAATCATTTATATGAAAACATTTGTTGAAATCTCCATTTTGACCGCCTCTCTCTCGCCCTCTGTGTGTCGCAAGCAGGAAGCATAATTATAGATACTCGAATATTGTCAGAAAAGTTATTTTTTTAAAAATCGAGTAGGTTTTTTTTATTACTCAAAATTGTCGTTGATCGATGACTCTTCGGTGTTGTTTGTGTCCAGCAACGAATTTTTTCGGCTGACAAGACGATAGTAAGTCAAAATATTTCTGTTGATTTTTATTCGACGAATCCTAATCCACAAGAAATCATCAAGAAGCATTTTTTTTTCACTGTATACTTACCTACTAGGAAATGATACTGATGACGATGATTATGACACCAATAAATTATAAATACAAACACACCTACATTAAAACTACGTTTGTTATAAATAAGAACTCGACAGTGCCCATAAAAGTCTTGAGTAGACGTGGTGTTGAATCATCACATTTTTCTGAAGGCCGTCGTTTCTATTATAGCTGTTTATTATTGGACGATACTAAATACTAACTGGGGTCATCGTAAATCAGAAGAAAAAAGGAACTATTTTCATATTTTATGCAGTTCACTTTTTTTTTTTTTTCTTTTTCACGTAGTCCTCGATGGGAACTTTTAAAACGTCGACAAAAAGGTGCACGGTTCGAGTTGGTCGTTTCCTATGGAGAAGAACAGGCAAGTAACTCCATGGTTACTCTTTTCAAATCATTTGGTGTTACAATATTATTATGGATACAGCATTTGTACTTACGTATGGGGGTACTGCGACATAAACGGCCTTCACCAATCTGCACTTGTCCCGAGTGGAGGATTATTTTCTCAAATAGGTGGCTTGTGTCTAAGGCAGTAGTAACGTTTATCGGATGGTTTGCGAAATAGTAGGTACATTTATTAAATTCCTCATGAGTTTTTCTTTTGCGGTATACAATTTAATTGCATTTAAAGAGAAGAGGCCTCAAAAGTAGTGCAAAAACTTTATTTTTAAACATGGGCCACATTGACCTTCAGAATACGGTAATTTTCACACTTGGTCTATAAATTGGTGATTGAAGAATTTAATGATAACTTACTTTTATATATTTGTCTGAGGTGTGTGCGTATGCGTATGTATGAATGTGTGTGTGTGTTCCAACAAATATTTAAAAATTGACAGTTTGCCGTTTATTTAGTCGAGCTAATATATACATACATACAGAAACTCATCCCTTTTCCCCATAGGTGTAGTCAGAAACCTCAGAACGCCACCTGCTACGATCCTTACACACCTTTTGCATCATCTTCGTTTATACTGCTTAGTCTAATATTAAGCTTTAAAATGTCCACATCTTTTACAACTACTCGTATCAAAGAAGAGTTACTCCACGATATTTTTTCTCTTAGTACTATAGTCGTATCAACACATCAGTGGATCCAGCGAAATCTCCAGTCAATCTTCAACATAGCGGAGTAGTCTTCTAAGACCACCCATGAAGCTGATTAAAGATAATGTGCCCGTTACTAAGATAGTGAAAATTTTACTACGCCGTAATTTATTACTTTCGTATGCGTGTGCGCACATGAATTAAAGCCTAATAAGATCTGTACTTCGGAGTTGTTTCGATCTTGTTTTCATTTGGAAGGATACGGTTAGCAGTGGTAGAAATATAGTTTATTTTAAGTTCTAGTGCGGTAGGTACTTCAAAAATAATAAAACAGAGCTGCCAAATAGTCAAAAATAATTGATCATTTTCCATGTTTTAAAAGTCGAAGGAGATCTTCTGAAAAATGGAGTGTTTTTCTTGTATCTCCGTTGGTTTCTAATAATATTATCTTTCTTTCGTATGGGAGAAGAATATGGGTATTGTTCTATACATAATTCAATATCTAGATTCTATAATACTGTCAATACGGGCGCACCGATGACCACGTATGACTCACACGCATCCTTGAAATACCACACCGGTCAATTTCTTGACGATTAACGTATAAGCTAATGAAATGCGTCCATCATGTTCCTACATACGTTTACAAACATTATATTCATAGGAGGTCTTGTTATTTTATGTCTTCCACCATTGTCGATTGTTTATCTATTGAAAGTCTTCTATTAAAATAACTGGAATGTAGGTAATTTAGAGGTCTACATTATCTTAGGTACTACCGAATTCACGGACGGTTGACCATTTTTCGACCTTATAACTTAGGACATAAGGGTCAAAAGTGGCAGACCGTCAGTGACCAGTACGCGTAGCATGACCACCGTGAGACGGGTTTTGTCGACGGAAGAATCGACAAAATGACGGATTTCTTTTGTTGATCTGTCATTTCATCACACATCATTATTCTCCTGCCCATTATCTCCTTTGCTATAATTATGCAAAAAAAACTGTGATCAATAATAGCAATTATCCATTAGGATCATTAATTGTTGTCGCTTTGCAGATTTTTCAGGACTACCTAATAATTTGTATAAGATTTCAAACTATCATGGTCACTAACATTATCATTAACACTAGAAGCGGGATATTTACCATGTTTACTGATTGCTTTGAGTTCCCGATATTTCGGCGCTGTTGCAAGCACCATGATCACGGATAAACATCAGTAAACATGGTAAATATCCCGTTTCTAGTGTTAATGATAACATTACCTAATTTATTATTGTAATAAGTAGTACCTTTAGAATTTCTCACTTATTTCATTGTTCTATTCAAGACACGTTAATTCGAGCCAAATTAATTTTATTAAATGCGAGGCCATGTTTTGATAAATTCTACCTTTGTGTCTTTGAGATACTGGAGTCAGACGTTCCATCAGATTGTGAATGCATCTTATCGCTTTCAGCTGTTCCGAGCATTGAAGCGTCGCGTCATTCTTTTCTGAAAGAAAAAATAAATCTTTTAGTAGATTTTTCTCTGCTTTATAAAAAATAATTTTAATGTTTAACATCGTTGCTCAAGCTAGTTGTTTCCACCATCAGACTTAAAGAATCAAAGTTATGTTACTTAATAAACTCTTCAAGTCTATCTATCTTATCAGCCATCTCACGTAGTTTTAAAGGAACCATATATCAATGGGCACTTAATCCATTACAACAACGAGCCAAGTTTATATCCAGTGTTTATTTATATCGCTTTAATTGCACCAGTTCTGCTTACCTTCCCACGTGTTGATGTCGTGTAGGAGCTTCGTAGTAATCTACGCAGTACATTCAGTCAGCACTATTTATATTTAGACTGGCTGTAGACCGCATCGTTGTTTTGTATTAACTGCTTTGACCTGATCAGAGGAGCATCTAGTCATGTTTCGTAAAGTACTTTCTTGTGTTCAGTGCATATCTGCACGCATAAAGGGTGTAAATAGACCCTTAACATAGCCGAATGGCACTTGTTCTCCCCGTCTTTGCGATCATTTTTTTGTTCTAGACCATACCTGGGAACCTTCTAGTTACGGAGATATTGAGGGTCAAAGTTCCAACTTTTTCACAAGTTTTTTTTTAAATACATGTTTTTAATGTAAGATTTTTACTTTACACTCCTCCATGACCCCCGTACTATTCAATCCATCCATCAGCACAATGTGTTGAGTGCTTTCCATCGTGTCCTACCGTAAAACCTGACTTTTCACCCCAAAAAAAAGTCGATTCCCAGCAATAATTTTTTCGTAAAGTGACTTAGTTTTATGTACAAAATGCTTGTTTGGCGGCTATGTGAACGGTCTGTTTACACCCTGTATACGGGTAACTAGATTTGTGCAATTCTTGACAATTACTGAACTGTGGGCCCGTAAATCTCAGGATTGGTACCCTGAAACAGCGACAAGGGGTCGCGGTAAACCACGAAGGAGATGGCGGGACGAACTGGATGTCTTTCTTGAGAATTGGAAAGAAGTAGCACAGAATCGTGACCGTTGGCAGGAATGAAGGGAGGCCTTTGCCCAGCAGTGGGACAATATGGGTTAGTTAAAATAATAATAGACAATTACTAAACATAACATCACGCCTGTAATCCCCGAGGGTTAGCCAGAGATGTACCTAATAGTACTACCTCGTTGGTGTAGTGGTCGCAATCGCAACTACTGAGCACGAGGTCTTGGGTTCGATTCCCGAGTCGAGCAAATTGTTTGAGTTTTTTCATCAGGAATTTTACAGGAGTAGCGACGGAGTGTGGATTTGTGCCCGGCCAATAGGCTCGCTTCCTATTAAATGGGACTTAAACATAACTGGCGAAATGTAAACCACGGGTACTAACTAAACAATCCTGGAATTGCCGTAAATTGCTTGGTGCTACTGAAAGTCATGTTGACCTAAATTGTGTGTCATACTGTAATCCCCTTAGTGTGTTTGTCCTGCCATAGTCAATCGCGTTTTTTTTTCATAGCAGATTACTTATCAAGTCAGCCTATGGCAATCCACACTGGACATAGACGGCCCCCAAGAGGCACCAGAACTCCCTGTTCTTTTACCTTTTAAAATCTGCGGCCCATGGATATTATTATGCTGTGCATAAATTGTGTGTATTTTGTAGCTGCCAGTTTGTTTTTTATATAAAAGGTGTTAGTAGTACGTGTGTTTGCTCGGATTATTTACCATTTGTATAAATATTGTTTCATAGTAAACGAGGTAGTGTGATTGAACTTTACAAATTAGGTTTTTCTTGCTGTTTTTACATTTGGTTTTTGCCATATTTTACTTACCACCCGCCATAGTAATCATCATGATAGGACCCACAGCTGGGCATACTCCTCTTCCAAGTGAATTTTCTTCTTCCAAATAGTCTTAAGTACTGTGAAATGCACACAACTTTCAGCCATCAGGTTTATAATCCCAATTTTCTTAGCTATTCTAAATATGAATAGTATTTTTCTCATTAAATATATGCCATTAACATGTCAATTATATTTGTGGAGGTCCGATCCAGACGAAAACCTCTACAGTACCTAGTCCCATCGTATTTCCCATCTGCTACTTGACGCCTCAATTATACAATAATCTTTGAACCCTGCATAAACAGTTGACTCCATAAAAATCTATATAAAGCCGGTACTACACTTCACGAGTAGCGTTGAACGCCCCTTTAAAATCGTTTCGCGCCATCTCAGCCAATTACGCCTCTGAAGCAATTTCACAGCTCCTACGATGCTAAATTAATTAAGAACGATGTAAAATCGGGAATTTTATAAAGCGTAGAAGATTTTCTAGAGAAAAAATTGAAACAGATATAAAGCTTGCAAGACAAAGACGGGTGGTGAAATTATGAGATCAGATAATGATGCTGTTAATGTTTAAAAAATATTTTATTTACTGAGTTTCAGACACGTTGTTTAATAAAATAACGAATAAGGAAAGATGTTTTATGAAAATTATTTTATTAAGCGATAAAGTTGTTTGCATAATAAAAGCCATTCATGAATTTATTATGATTAATCTTAATAGCAACACCGCGCTGCCAGTCTCTTGGGGACATTACCAGTTGGCAGCGTTGAGGAACAGTTTTTGACGGCATTTTTTTAGTTTATTGTTAAGTTAGTTACTTTTGGTTATTTTCATATATCTTCTTTCTTTCTTAAAAGAAGAAGATTTTCATATAGAAATGTATATAAAACATGATTTGGCTTAATAAAATCTAAATTCATATTTCGAAGTCCACAGATATAGTAAATATACTGACCTAAAAGGTATACGAGCTTTCACAGTGTAGTTGCAGAATATACAGAAAATTATATCTCTTTCCTACTTCCGACACCATTTAATGCAGCTACACATCCATCACGTTCTAAGATCTAAATAATTTGCCTCAATGCGCTTCTTAAGGGGCAGTATCGTAATTAATTATGCACCGGCCGGCACCATTGGTACTGTTTAATGCACCAATATGTATTCATAGCCCAGCTTCATTAGTTTGTGCGTCTCAAAGGCACGCTTTTCAGCACAAAACTGGTATAAATTTTATAAAATAGCTGTCCAGAGATATGGATGAAACAAATTGTTTTTTCTTTTATTTTTTTGCTACTGTTTCATAAGCTTATGACGTCGTTTTCCAGAGCAAATTCTGTAAAGTTTTGTGCGCTCAATTTTTTTAGTGGATAGTAGAACCGTTATTTTAAAAAGTAATTCTAAAAGAAAAGTTATACGTTACTAGATGTAAGAAAAGTTTAACTGCCAATACTTTGGCTCTATTTGGAACAAACCATTTGGCTTTATTCCAAAAAAGAAGAATAAAATATCCTTTTCTCAAATAACATTTTGATAAAACCATTTTATTTTAAAGAAGGAACACCACATTATCATTTAATGTAAATGCCCTGTCTTCGAAAGTCACGCTAAATGTAATGGCCAGATTTGGCATAGAAATAAACATTGTGTCTGGCCGTAAATAAATTTTACTTTCATACGGACGTTAGCGAGCCATTCTATGTAATGACCAACTCGTTTCAACTGACCTTTTTTGCTATACGACTCACGATTGCGTCCCATAAAAGGCTATGTCCAGATAACTTTATTCCACATAATGCGTCCCCATCCCTTTGAAAAGGAAAGTTGTATAACATTTTTTGAGATCGTTTCCCTTTTAAGGCTCTCGCAGTACTTTTTATTGCAGAAATGGATGCGAAAAGGAATGTTCTTCGACAATATCAAAGGGCTGCCGACTTTGTGGTGACATATTTTTATTTAAAACGCGGGAGACGGGTGCAATACATTTTTTAAATGTCTTCTACTTAATAGAATGAAATATGTTCGGTAGATTGAATGGCTATTCAAGTTAAGAGGAAAATTGATTAATAATTGAAAGAAAAAACAGTAGCTAAACAGTTGGTAGCTGTTTTGGTTAAAGGGCATGCAACTTTCGTGTGGTATTCCAAGTAATTAACGGCCGTCGCCTCGGTGACCGAAACCCAATAAAAACACGTCCAAAATTGCATCCCGCATGTAGAGTTCCAAGTTCAAATTAAACCCGTCGGCCGGTCGGCAGTCTGTAGTCCTGCAGGGCGCGCACGCTCGCCGCTCCTCGAGTCAGGCAGTGCGCCGGCGCCGATGTTTCCGATCGGACGATTGGATAGCGACGCAGACGCGCACTGCGAAAATACCGCAAATATATTACCGTCGCGATTGTGAAAATTGTTCACCCATATCTTTGCACAAGTGCTTTTCAACAGATTAAAAAGCTCCCAAGTGTTCTCAATTTTAAGTGCGTTTTGTGTCAACCGTGAAAATTTCGTGATTGTGTGCTATTACTGTGACTAGAACTCAATTGCTTTATGTGTCTAGGTATACAGGCGCTATCTTGCTTAATTAAAGTTCGCTGACCTTTTGAAAACGAGTAACAACTGTGTCACCATCATATTTCATCACGCCAACTGCTATAGTATTATCATAAGCAACATTGGTACAATGCTGAATCACAATCGGGGAAACATGGTACAAATTGAACCGAGCAATGTTGTTAAATCGAATGACCTAATCGACACCTACTGACTGATTATTAATACAAGCCCTAATAAATTTGTCTGTGAGGTATAAATTAATGCCTCCTACCATTTCATAGGTATAAAAGCTTCGAATATATGCCTACAGTCATATCTCAGAGAATTACGAGATGCAGCGGACGTATGTTTCCAGGAAGTCATTACCTCCTTGTGACAATGACTTTATTTCATCAGAGAGTTCTTGTGCTTGTTGGAACTGACCCTCATCATGAACTATAACTGTTTCTTTATTGGCTGTCCCAGTTCGCCCTTCGACTTTTATGTCGAACATTTTATATTCTGATATGAATTATGGACTGCTATTTTGTAGTCATTCTATGTTCTAAGTAGTGTTATTGTTTAGACTGGCATTCCTACGAGGAACTCGATTACAGTCACTGTCGCCAGCACTTGAATCATATTGCGATAGTCAACGTTTTTGTATATGCCTACTGATATCGCCTTCGCTTTATTGTTGTCCATAAATTCAAGTAATCTTATTTAAAATGTCTACTAAAAGCAGTTGCAGAATAATTTAATCTTACAAAAGTCTGTGGGATTAGTTTATTTTTTATTCAGTAAAACACTGACTTTCATATCTATTGTTCCATTGGTCTTAAACATAAAATACGAAAATGATTAGCTCTAACGTTTTCTATACCTTTTATGCATTGTGATGAAACACTCATCATCATTTCCCTGCCTGTGTCCCAATTTATTTGGGGTCGGCACAGTATGTCTTCGTCATCCATAATATCTTCTCTATTAATCGTCATATCAGCAGTCACCTCCGTTTTAGCCATAATCTTCCTTCACACAGTCCATCCATCGCTTCTTTGGTCTTCCTCGACTCTTATAGCCATCCTCATTCATACTCAACATTTTCTTCACTACATTTTTCTCATTACTCCGCATCACATGTCCACGATGAAACACACATCATACGCTTTAAAAAAAAACAATGAAATTCTACAAAACTCTTTCGACACTTTTCGTTTAAGATACTGAAGGTACTTGTACTAAATTTGGTAGAAACTTCATTTACCAGTTAATTGTTTCCATAAATTCTACAATCAATAAAGTTAAATTGCCAATTAAACTGATCTAAGGATTTGTTACAATTGGATTTCGCTCTCATATCTCAGCTGAACGTGACACAATCATAAACTGAGCGGACTATTAAGAAAGGATTTAATTGCTATTGCTGCTGACACACATTACATCATAATTACTAGGTATGTAGTTAAAGACTATGAAGTAACTATTGCTCTACTTTAATTTATGGGCGTCGAAGAATCATTGTCTTGATTGCTCTTCATACTGATAGAACAATAAATACAGACTTAAGCTTTATTGTGTTGTCTTCACCAAAGATTTGGCACAACTGTTAAGATTCTTTTATGATTCTCATGAAGTTGAAATGAGTTGAGAAGAGGTCAAAAGTATAAAGGTTTATTACAGTTAGCTGAACTCAGATACTAAATCATACAGTTTACATTACTCATAGCAAGCTGCTTCCAATTTAAACGAAGATTAGGGATGTGAATGCAATCCTCCAAGCGTTTCCGTACATCAAAATAGATTGCAACTGCCATGAAATTCCTTTAAATGTTCGGTGTGCGAACATGAATGTCAACATCAAAACGCGATACACCCGACAAACACGTAGTTAATGCTCTCCAGTTACTGAGGCCATATATGGTCTAGTCGGCATCAAGTAGTACCCTCGAACTTGAGGCCTACTCAGTCCAATTACAGTCTGAGAATTCGCTAGTTCAGCACCGAAACTGTTTTAGCATCAAATGTATGACAGTATGTGTGTGGGCGGAAAAGTATGTGAAGCGACATTATTGCAGGTGATATTTTGCATTGAAGTCACAACCTGAATATAGAATTTACAGACGCTTTTGGTACTTTAGATGAGACTGTTTGTTTTGATTTAGGAGCATGAAATAACTTTTGTGCTTTTTAAAGCTTAAAAATGTAAAAAACATAGTAGCTCGATTACGTCTAAATAAATCTAAACAGCCTTTAAGAATGATCTTAGGAATACTCAACTGTGCCAAAGCCCACATAAAAAAACCCCTGAGCCAACTAGCAATGAAATAAGAAACCATACTCCAACTGTATATAGCCCTTGGCTGACCTTTAAACGTCTACCAAAAGTCCTTTAACGTCGAAAGTATCAAGCGTCAACAGGAAAGGTCTCTACAGATAAGAGTTCTGATCCCTGATAAGTTTCTTTATAAGCAGTATTACTATCGAGTAAGCTATTGCAATTATCTTCGGCTGATCTTGGAGATAAGTCGGTACCAACAACGGTCGCGTCGGTAAGGCTAACGCACCATGAAAGATATTTATGGCAGTCATTACTATGTGAAATGCAGTTTCTAAGATAGAAGTTGGACGTATAATTAGCTTATATGTATCTCCCGGAGGTCATAGCCAAGCGGTGTAGTGATAATGAAGTTAAGTAATGTTATCGCTGTTTTTATTATAATAGTTCGACTATTCGCTAGGAGTCACTGCTACAAAGTTTAGCTAGGGAATCTAGAGGAAGAGAATAATTTATTCATAGTACTTTTGGATACGTATAGATTTAACGAGCCTAAAAGGCTAAAAAATAAGAGATAGAAAATGTATCCTTTTCTGGCGAATGGAACACACGCAAACAACATGGATTGTTTTGTAAGTCTTATCATGAATCTTATGCTCGGAAAACAGATCGTTTAATTTCAAAAATACCTAATACTTCTATCGGCAATCTGTGTTCCAATCAACTGAATAAATGTTTTGTATAAACACATCCGTTGATAACTAATCCTTGAGCCAAATACGTTCTAACATGTAGTAAACACTGTACCTCTATGTTTCTGTACAAAGTTTATTTGTGGAGTTTCATCGAATACTGGTTCAATGACACCGGCTGTTTTGTCTTCAGTAATTGCCGCATCCCTTTCCACAATTGGCGGTAGTGTTAGTACTGCGTCGTTTGCTGCTCTTACGTTTATTTTGTTTCCTGTTGTGAACACATGAACAGTAATTATGATTAGGTGTTAATAAAATGTGCTTAGTTGTGGTTAAAGCATGAGTGCCTGTTTCTTGTTTGGATTTTCTAATTAGCTTTACCTGCCAATTGTAAACTACAGGTACACTCACATTCAGTAAATTAGTAACAGTCATGTTGATCGTAAAGAGAACTTCTTCAGTAATTGGAGTTTCTTGCCTGTTCTTCTCCATAGAGATCTACGTTAGGGCATAGGCAACTACAGTACTTTCACAGTTTTTATGCCTAGTGACTGGGACTGTAGCTCGGGTGGATCTTTAGGTTAAGCCGCGCTTGCCTAGGTTGGTCCATGAATGGGTGACTACCCATTACACACGGAAAATACGTTGTAGATCTTTGACAGTCGTTACAGGTAGTCCATGGCCCCAAAGCCTGACAACCAGTCTTACCAAAGGGTATCGAATTACCCAGTACTTATTTAGTTGTGAAGGTCAAATAGGGAGTCGTTCCATGTAAAATACTGGTTAGACTGGAAGCCGACCCCAATATAGTTGGGAAAAGGCTAGGCAGATGATGACTGGGACTGTAGCTATTGTTGTCTTTGTTTCGACAATTCAAAAGTGCCTGTAACTGGCATATATTGAAATAAATGCTTTGATTTAGATTTTGAATAACGTTGGAAAATGATAGGATATTCACAAAGAAATTCACCGATACAGTATTATCTTATATCTTTTTTACTCTTGACAGCTGATAGAGTCAACTCGCAAATACCTATGAATATTCATTCTCTTTTATGGCTTCCTCATTTGCCCAATTATCAGCGCGTTGAGTACTCATTTCAATGTTGATTTTATGCAAAATGAACTCGTTTAATTTTGCAGATATTGATCTTATGTAGGCTTGAGTAAACAATTTAGGTATCTACCTTTATGTGAGTTGACGGTATCTATACATTCATGCCGGTGACAGGTGACAGTATATCTGTAAATTGACCAAATATTCCTTTTATAAGGCTTGTTTCACTGTCATTAGAAGTTTGCGACCGTTTCTGCATCAATATTAATTAGTTTTTCACCTTTGTGTATTATAGTTTTGTCTTTTACCTCACCAGCAGCGTCTGCAAGTTATGTAGTGTTATTAGTTAGTTTAGTTTAGTTTATTTATTAATAATTATCAAAATTACAGGTCATATTTTGAAAAACGTAAAATACAAATGACTGACTTGTAATAATAAAATGGTTTCAGTACTCCTAGCTATTCCAGGTAATAGCGGATGTATAAACTGAGGTAATTCTACAGGTAGAGATGACTAATATACCTAATGACTGCATAGCGCTGGTTTGAGTACCTTTAAATTCCCAGGTTTTTATAACCTGTGGGTACCTGTGGGTTTTGTAACCTATTATGTTTTGTATTAGTAGTTCAGACTAAAAGGTGATTTCCACCAAACGGCTCACATCGCATCAGATCGGATAGGATACGAACAGATGCGGCGACAGCCGATTGCGGCCGGCAGGATGTCAATGCATACGACCGGCTCGCAAACGTACCCGTTTCTGCGCCTAGTCAAATACTTTCATTCCTACTGTGTTGACGTATTGTAATTCCGATCGATAACGACGACAGGCGAACGGAGGCGATCGCGCGTCGCAGCATACTTTTGGTACGATCGCGTGTCGCGGAAGACGTCCGCGGTCAAGCTGCTTTGCGCGGCTTGGTAATATAGACTTTAAATACTGTGCACACGTTTTAATATTATTTGAAGATTGTAAAATCCGTTCCGATCCGATGCGATGCGAGCCGTTTGATGGAAATCATCCTTCACTCAATGTTTTTACTTACGGTGCTTATAGTTATGGAGGATATCGAAAATAATAAACAATTAATCCATAACATTATTGTGAAAAGGTGATAACATCACCGTCTGTTTCCGAGATAAGTCAGTATTGAATATGGGTTCTTAAATTAATAGTCAAATTAGAACTCCAGTTTAAGCATTTATTTCAATTAAAACAGTTACTTTTGAATCGTCAAGGAACCCGTCAGTAAGAAAGACAAAGCTAGTTGCCCATTTCAAAGCGTAGTAGGTTTCTTTCCATAAGAACTAGTGTCCTCTAGGTTGTCGTTCCTTTGCAATTCCACGGCTTTGTACTGTATCATTATTTTGACTTTGAAACTCGTTCTTATTACCGACTTTTACGCGCGGGTGTCACGCATAATTCACAATATCCCGTTGTTTAGTCGGAGGGATAATAACGTGTGATGGTTGGTGGTCACTACGCCGTGACCGTGCGGATGTCGGCGCAGTCAGTTCACTTGTTGCTTTCCGATGTTACACAAATTATAGAGAAATTAAAATTGCGGAATTTAAAATTAAAATACCCGCGTTATTTGCAGAAATTAGTGATATACCACCTGAAGACGTAGACATAATTAATAAAGTGGCAATTCTCTAGCATCCATTAACCCAAAGTGTTGAATAAAATCAGCAGTGTCTCAGTGATAAGTGAATATCAAGCAGCAGTGGCACACGATGTTGATAACGAAGTACACGGCAATCCTGTTGGAAAGCGCGAGGAGCACAGAGGCGAGGAACACGGCGCTGTCGCGGTCTGAAGCCTGGTCTTCGTCACTGGAGAGCTCGCCTGGTGGACGCAGGCCCGTTCGGCGACGACATTTTGTATACAGGTGCGTAGTTAGACCGCTGATGGACAGTCACGAACTGTACCTATTCTACAGCTATAATTATATTGAGGAAGTGATCAGCTGATTGACTATGTTAAATTTACTTTTGCTTGATAATTTGCTCCTAAACATTTCTAGCAATCATGTCTAAGCAACCGGATATATATTATATTATAATATCAAGGTGTAACGTAATAAATGCAAGACCTCCCGTGTGGTCTCTCGCACCATGAAACTAAACATCTTTTGTTCTACGAGTTCTGGAAATTCGCAAAAAAAAAATACTTTCTATAGGAACGGACGCAATCAGCTGATCCACATGTATGGTAAAACTAAAAAAAAGTTATGAATTTCCTAAAGTCATAGAACAAAAGTTGTTCAGTTTCATGGTCTGAGACACCACACGGGAGGTCTTGCGTTTATTGTGTTACACGTTTTATATAATTATATATATTGTGGTCCAGTTATTTCTGTGCCATGTACATTACATAGATATAACTTTGACAAAACTGGTAATAGTAATAGGTACCTACAGCTAACTGCCGATGCATGCATGACGGAAAAACTCTGACAGAGGTCAAGGTCATACAACAATAACACCTTTGTTTCACGAAGTACTGTCATACACGTACTTATATTGAACGCAGCAGAAGCCAGACAGAATCAAGTTTGCACAAAACCACGACCAATCACAAAGAGCATTAGGTATTCATCGTATGCATCGGTGCAGCGGCATTAAAGGTAGTAAATAGAGACAGGACATATTACGAGAATTGAATTTTTATTAGGCTCAATTGCATTCGGCTGTTGCCGGCGAGACGATGCGACGCTTACGATTAACTATTTAACGTTTATTATCCGTACGTCGTTGGTAAGTGGAACCTTTAGTGATATATATATTTTTTTTCTTTTTTTTTTTTTTCTTTCTTCTGTCTTTTATTTCTTTGATGATTTTCATTCAAAATCCTTAACGTTCAGAACCTATGCAAGACAGGTCATACTGCTTCTAATTGCAATAATTAGAACTGATAACCATGGAATGAAGCATTTACGCAGTTCACGTGCTCAAGTATGGACATAATTTTTATTAAATAAATATCACGTCTCATAAATCTGTGATTTGAAAAAAGCACGTTGTATACTATTAAAACATTCTACTTCATTTCTTGGCATAGACCTGTGTATTATTTGAATGTCAAGTAAACCCTGTGTAATTAAGTCGTTGCAATTATTTTCTGCAGCAACCATCTTGTTTAAAAGTCGACTGTTTATTCCAGACGAGTTTTCTTCAAGGACCACGTTTTTTGTCTGAGGTTTTTTAATGTTTTGCGTTCTGACTTCGTTTAACCAATAGGGAAAGTCGGGGTACGTTCGTTTCCTTTAATAAATGTCGTAACTTGGCCCAGTACTAAAACATATTCTTGAAAGATTGAAGCCAAGGATAATGATATCTTATATATCTTGCCAATGTGTTACCTAATGAAAAAACAAATCGCTCGGAATACTTCCCCAAGTTTCACAGGAAAATAAGTCAGTATCCAACTTTGCGAAATGTCTTCCAGTTTTTTCAGATTGGATATTACGTCGCTGATTCGCTTGTTACAACTTCTTCGGTAAAACAAACAGCTGATATAAAAGTATAACAGTAGTTCTTATCATTTATAAGTCTTCGGAGAGAGAGAAAAGAAAACTACAAAGGGCTCGCCACGTCCTACAAATGATAAATTGGTAACATCCGTGATCGTTCACCATTGTCCATTAGTTTAAATCTACTTCGGAGTCATTGACAGCTTGTGTTATTGGCAATTATTTCTTGCCTATAAGTGCCTATTGACCATCTTATTGGATAGCTGGGGGCTACAAGTGTTTCGAAACTATTACACTTGTTGTTTTATTCTTCTGATCGATGATATCTAGTATTTTGTGGGGGAGCCTCGTTAGTCTAGCTGTTGTCAAATGTGTTTGTATTGGGTTCCAGACTTCCAGATTGGACGAATTGTTATTGGCCGGATAAGGCCAAACTTTTCAGGAAATTCTTAGAAACAGCCTGAAGTCTGTACTCATCCTCGATTGATGGTAATTGGGCTCGGCCTGTTGTCCTGTCACGCGGGACTTAAACATAACTGCACCTTATGTGTAAAGAGACGAGCAGGGAAATGTAAACACTTGGTAAAATTCGAAAGCCATTTTTTCGTGAAATAAATGTTACTACTTTGAAATAAAAGCCTAATGACTTCCAAAATAATATGTTAAAGTCGCTAAAGATCGGTTAACAATTCGCTCGTGACTGTACACTCTGGGCACACCTCTGCCTAACCCTAGGGGGACTACAAGTGTGATGTTATGTGTTCAAAGCGCTGACTGCTTAGTTGACCGTAATGCTTTAGTTAATCTGTAGCCGTAGAATCACTGTGTAATCACGTATGACGTCACTTACAACAAGATTGACCTTAATAAGACTATTGACACAACGATTGAACTGGGGCTATATAGAGCAAAACATCAACATGACAACAAGACGATTTGAAATAACCTCAACATTCAATAGATTCAGTATCTATTAGTCGTATTATTCAATCTTTCTAAACGTGCATCGAGATTGCGTGATTGATTCGTATCTCTCTTTACGGTTGGTTGAATCAGTATGTTTTTATATGGTTCTAGTAATTGAGAGTTAATATGTCTTTCAAACGAAGTATCTTCAGTTATTTAGTGCATAACTGCATAAGTTATGGGGATCCGGTTGCCTGGCTAGAATCAATTCAAGCGTTTGAGAACAAAATTATTTTCTACCATATCTACGTTTTGTGTAAAGAAAATAATACTATACAGCATCAAAGGAAATATGTATTGAAGAATGTAATTGGGTATCCTTTTAGATAATATCTAAGAGAGCTTAGCAAAATCTTTTCCTAGAATTTTGCTTAACATCTTTTCTTTGCTATAATTTTTCCTTTATCTTTTTTTATTTCTGTTGAGCTCAAAGGCCTTCTTTAATATTAAGACTTATTTAGATAGTTTATACATTTCTCAAGTTTATATTATAATGTATTTTCATTTAGGTATTTTCAACCAAAAGTGACCGCGATTGTGAAAACTTTGATAATTTAATAACATGATTGCCAGATATAGTCTCGACACTCTCCCTACATAAAGGACATTGGCGAAAATCGGTCTATTATCGGACTGAAAATATACACAAAAAAAGCCAAACATTTTCGTCTTTTTATCGCTGATTGTGGAAGGTCCGAACGCCATGGGGTTTTTTATCGTCTTTATTTTTAAACGTTTTTATGCATATTTTTATGTGTCAGGCCAAAAAGCTGGATGATAAATAAAATTAAATGTCATGTCAAAATTCAAAATTATTTTATTCGGTTTTGCACTCGTGTAGATTTGATTACCCCGATTTCTTGTGATCATTGCAGGCTCTTATAAGATTAAAAAAAACAACTAGAACCAGACATAGTAACATATCCTATTACCACATTTGATTATCTTTTTATTTCTATGATAAATGTTTATTTTAATGTATTCATCATAAGTTGTGTGTTTTTAGCAGTGATCTCATTAAATTGACATTCTTATCCGCTGACCTTACCCTCACTGGGCCCGTCTTACTATGGGCGTTTGCCAATCTTCTTTCAAAATATCAACACACACTTACAGGAAAAACTTACCATATTAAGCGCTAAGAAGGCTCATAGCAAAAGTTAATAACGAAATATAAATTACGTTCCACGGATCGAGTAGCATGCCTTACAATTAAAGGATGCAACATGTAATGAAAGGCGGACGCTCTATTATTTACTGGCCTGCAATCACGACACTCCTTGCGAAGTAACGAGAGCCGCACTTATCATGAATAATGCACTGGACTTTGAAAATGGTAAAGTGGATGTTGTAGTTCTTGCTGTTAAGAGCGTAAAGTTAGTTGGCTTTATTTTTAGAACTACACATGCACTGGATATGGATCACTGACTAGGCAAGGAAAAGGAGGTGTCAAAGCAATTAAGTAAGGCTAGAAGACTTTTTATTGGGATCTTTGTTGATCGCTAAATCAAAGCGTGTAACATAATATTGCTTTGAGGTTGTATCCAACATATCCACTTAATTGTTTACGAATACCTTTTCAAGAAATGTGTTATTTAATGTGCTTTTAATGTTAATATCGAAAATAATTGTGTGAATATGGGTTTGGGCTGTCTACATTATACAAAGGATCCTTCGGGGAAGGTTTTAGCATTTACAATCATCAAAACCTTCTACGAAAACTAAACCGCTATATTTTGAAGGGCGGAGATATTATAAAATAAGGAGACCTCTCATCCTGTATAATTTTGTGATAAACTACTAAGGATAACAATAATCGCAATAAATTCATTGAACTTGCACATTATAGAGGATTAAACTTCAAGGAAGCATTGTTTCATAATCTTATCAAGAATCGCGAAGCGCACTATAAAGATAAGGCTATAAGATAATGCATCGGACAATGCACTCGGTTGCATAATGCTACGCCTACATTTGGCAAATTGCTTGAATATTTTCTTTTGTAAGGAATTTCTTGAAGCCGTGCAGCTACCGTATTGTACGAAGTCAGTGAACTTTCAGAGCCAATTACTATGAGCTTGGAATGTTATGATGTGAGACTGAAGCAATTGAGAATATTGTGTTATGTTCCTTTTGTCTTCATTGCAGTAGGTACTAAATACATACTTGTTTTATTCGCAATAGTCTTATCTATATGTGTAATTGATTCTTTTTAAAACTGATGCTATGATAAAAGCTTAGCTTTCTCAGAAATCCAGAGTTTTATAAACTCATGTGCATTTATCGTATGCTTCTGAATCATATTTCATTCTAGTAATGAATAGATACTGACATTTAGTATTATCACAAAATGATTCATGCTGTAGGTAGGTAGATTAGAATGTATGTCTGTGTAGAATTTAGTAAGTGGTGGTCTATATTTTGATTAATTCGAACCTCTGACAACGTCAATTCCTCTATAAATTATTAGTTGACCAGACAGGACCTACGTTTATCCACAGAATAGTGCTAATGTTAGTTTTACCATTTAAATAGTTCTTTACAGCAATTCAATATTTATCAGCTGTTACAGCTTTTATCCATTTAGCAGCCCTACAAACCGATTACGATACTACAACACGATAACTGAACAATAACGCGATTCCAGAACCATCAGCTGATAACTTATCGTACCTGGGTACATTCGCAAAGTTTAATCCTGATTTGAGTGCGTTGACATTGATTGTTTATTTTTAGTAATTCCGCACTCCGTTCGTCGTGCACCGAGGACCGCTTGCGAAGTTCCTTGCATTATGATGTAACATGATTTTGCATACTGTAACTGGATTCGCTTTTGCATTGATATGTGTATGTACTTTATGTAAATTTTCACCTACTTCCACGTATTCAACGTCGGTATTATCTGTCATAGGTTTTACTATTAGTTTAGTGGTGATATGTTGGTTTTAACTTTTGCTTTTAACCTATAACAGAAAGGTCACTATTAATTTCATAGCATCCTTTCTAGCTTCAAATAAGAGCCGTGTTGTTTAAACACGAGTTTGTAATATCATATTCATAACATCAAATCGAACTGTCTATTTCCGTCGTGTCTTCTTCTTTTGTTTCCATACTTATCTATTTCTTTTCGATTATCAGTATTCTTTATTTATCTTCTGCTATGCTTTTGACTATCGTTTTTCATTTAATTGACCCAATATGTCTTACTTTCTTCTGATGATACCTCAGAAATATGTTTATCTAACTAAACACCGACACGATATAGGTACCTATAGAACGGTAAGTACCTACTTCCTTCACAAAGGTCCTCTTAAGTCACTTGCAGCATCACACCGTTTTAAATTATGCAAATATTATTCATTGATGGGGAAATAATTCAAGTTTCCAACAGAAAATCTATCCAGTAGGCACTTTTACTCCACTCTTCGTAAAAAATATTAAAGGGGTTGTTCACCTGTCGTTGTTATTGGCAGGAAAAATAGAACACGTCACAAAATTGATCTACCATTTGAAGATACAGTGCTGCATGGTATTCTTGGCACTTGAATGACGTTGACAGTCGGGAGTCGCCCGTAAAAATATCTGTGAAATTATTATTGGAAAAACAAGAACGCGGCATTCGTTTAAAGCCACGCGCCCATTTATTTTCCCACAATACTTTTGTACTGTAAGCAGATGTTGTCCGGCAAATACCAATTAAATTAATTCTCGGTATACTGAAGTTTCTCCCAAAGAAACATTGAATTAGAAATTTAGTCCAGTGTTCGATAAAACTGGTAAATGTATAGAAAACCCTCCGATAGTCACATTGACAGCGTCTTTGATTACTTGACTTTGTATCGGTTTATAGCACTCAGTAAGCCAGTAACTCAGGTACTCAGTTAGACGTTGAGAGATAAAGAAAATATAACGAAATATTTGAGTACAGGCACATCAAGTAACCCGAAACTGTCAAATTTTTCCAATCAATCTTGAACTTAATGCTTCAGGGATTAAGTTGAAAATCTATTAAAGCAATTTGACAGATTTGTATTAGCTTGATGTGCATGTACATTTCTGTATAAGGTAGAAATATATTAAAGGTTTGATGTTGATGTGTTAAAGAAAGTTTTGAATAGATAGGTTTTACGATTCATCATCATCACCTGGCTAGCCTTTTCCCAACTATGTTGGGATCGGCTTCCAGTCTAACCGGATGCAGCTGAATACCAGTATTTTACAAGGAGCGACGGCCTATCAGACCTCCACAACCCAGTTAGTGTTTAACGATTATCAGACAGTTTTGTATAATAAGCTAGTTATTGAGAATTCGATAGAAACATTTGATGGACATTGAGACATCGAGTATAGATAAAGAACACTTAATATATTGCCATGAAACGTACATTTCTGTATTTATGGCAGAAACGTATTCTTGATGAGAGTTTAAGAAAGTTTTAAATAGTGTGTGTTCACATTATTTTTATGATTAACAGTCATTATTATCAGTTGATAGAAACATTAGATGGGCCTTCAAGAGGAAAATAAATAACAATAAACTTTTTAAATAGTAAATAATATAGAAAAATAATAATTTATCAAACTGTTATTTCAGTCATTTTTATGCAACCTGCTGCCCAAAAGCTCTAACTCTTTCTTCTGCTAGTTAGTTAGTAGTTGTTGCAGTTAGCACAATGTTATTCCGTTTGACATTATTGATGGTATTTTTGATTTTTTATTACTTTGACCAGGTTGACATTTTTTTTTTTTTGTAAGTAGTCCCATTGACATGCAACTTATTTTAAATTTATAATTGTAAAACTCTTATAATTTGCATGCAAATGTGACGGCAAAATATGGAGAACCTTATTATAAAAGAAAATGACATGTACCTATTACCCACGTCTGAAAAAATAAATGAATTGACTAAAAAAAAAAAGTTTTGAAGCAATCATCAACTGCTAATTAACCAATTTAATTAAACGTTCTTACGACCACTACTCATTAGCTTTAAATCCCTCAAACTCATTCCAATCTCACTGATTTCAAGTTCCTCGACAATAAATCTTCTAACGTTTTGAAAGAACGAACAGTTAAAAGAAAATAGTTTTAACATCACCTTTACGTCGAAGTTAGGTTAAAGGCCGATTGGTCGTCAAGTCGCAACCAAAATGATTTGCCATTAAACGCGAGATGAGGTCCATTGCTTGCCGTAGACTAGCGTAAGTAAATTGCCCAGGACTCCATTAAAAGTTTCCCTGGTCGAACCGAGACTGTTTTTGGGGTCCTGTATCTGAAGGATGAAAACGGTTCGTTCGTTTAACGTTTCGAACCGACATACTACCGAACTAATGAGCAATCGCTGTAAGGTTTTTCGCAACAGGATTTTTCGCACAAACGTTACATCGCACCAATACAGCATCGATGGTATAAAACATCGTACAAATGAATTATCGACACACCGCGTTCGATATAATAAAAATCGAATCATCAACTTTCGAAATCAAGTAGGGAAACCCATTACAAATTTCCGTGCAGTTTATTAACCTCTACGATTGTATATCTATGTGTCTGTCTGTCTCAAGGTAATGAAGACTGTATCGTTTTTGAAGTAGGTGGGTGGTAGAGGATTTCTCAGAATGCATAGTAAGGAGACTATGGAAAGTGTGATTCTTACAAACGACTGACGATCCACACATACTGTCCTGCTCTTTAACTCGACCTGCACCTTGACAGATCGTGCCAATCATAACACTGTTGATGAGGCAGAGTTCAAGTCAAACCTTCTCCAACTTATACACAGAGTAATCATCGAAACGACGAAGAAGAAGAAGATTATGGAAAATAATAAAATTAAGGGACATTCTACAAGTCTTGCTGGTACGGAACCTCAAACTCAAACTTGGACGGTTTTTGCTCAAGTTCGTTTCGTCGTAACATTAAATATGTGTTGAGAGGAGCGAGTGAAGTAAATTATATTTGAGAGATCCCGTTTCTCTTTTATTTTGCGGTTTGACGATGATGGTTTTATTTTTGAGAAGTTTCGTGGTTTTATTTTTGTAATGTTTTGCCACGGGAAATTGAAGAATTTTTGGCTGTATCTTTGCCATTTCGTGCATCAGTTTCAACAGTAGGTTACTGTTAGCCGTCAAATGTACCAGTCAAGGCTGCTAATACCAGGATATTATTAGGACGGCGTACACAAGAGGTATTTGCTTTTAAAGCATTCCATATTTCTACTACGACATTCAACGGATAATAATTATAATTTCACAGAAGCTTTTTGGGTATACGTCAGTCCAATACATTTTAGACTTTGTTGACTATCGTTATCGCTCACAGAATGTCGGTTTATCTGAGCTCGCTGCAGTATTAAACTCATCAACTATATCTGCACAGTTGCACACACAAGTTCTGAAGCAATATTTACTTACGCAAGACGCAGTGATTTGTAAGGGGTGGGATACTGGACCCCGGGATAAAGCAAAACTTCTGCTACACGTCCCGCGGTAATCCCGGGGAATCGCCAAACTTGCGGTAAGCGCATGAGTCACGCTACTGCAGTTATGAGATAACTTTCTTTGATAACACGCATAAAAAATTAAGACTTGGAGTTAAATGGAGTTCTACGATGGGTTTATGGTTTGGGATTGGCAAGGCATTAAAAAAGGCAGTTACTTAAGGAAATAATATTGTGCTACTTTAACATTTTATTGAATAGGAGACCTAGTTTGGAATCTAAGTACAATATAGTTAATACCATTAATGCTCTACAGGACGTCCCACGGCTATGCCACACGTAAGGAAAGTATCTTAAATATTATATATGAATAGGAACTTTTACTGAAAGAAGACTTCATTTTGATTTTAAAAATTTTTTGAATGCGTTCAAAGATTTTAAAATAATCGCCTGCCTAAACCGAGAATCGAACACGCCAAATGTGATAACGGTCGAAAGGGTTGATCTTAAGGATATTTTTTTCCTAAATAACATTGCATCTTAAATAAAAAGAACAAACATTTGACATATTATTTAAAATTCAGTTCATGAAAATAAATAATAAACTTTTCTCTGACTGAAGTCTTCAGTAAAACATTGTATTTACAATATTTAATGTATTTTGCGTCCGTGTGGCATAGCCTTGGGACGTCCTGTATACTTAAAAAAGTATCGAGCTAGTTAAAAAGAAGAGAAGAATTGCATTTGAAATTGATTAAAAGCTTCAAAACATCTTACATTCTTGAAAGACAAAGGACCAACAAATTACGATGGTATCTTGAATAACATCACCCAATAAAAACAAACTTCGTAACCCCGATAAGCCTTACAATACTTTTATATCCGTGTTTTCTGATACCCCTAAAAGCTCTCTGCGATGATATGTTGACATGCTAACAAACATGAATTGAAAAAGTTTATAGCGATGAAACACGCGAGTTAAATTGACACGGATCTCAAAACTTTATTGAAACTCACTTTATTAAAGATATTGGCCTCACAACAGGTTCCATTTAACTTCCAAATTTACTTTGGGCTTCCTTTCAGAAGTGTCTTTTACATGCGAAATTAATACTGATATAGATTTCTTGGCTACCTTGTGAATGTTTTTAATTTAATTTAATTTATTTATTGGTCTATCTACAATTGTTACACTGTTTATCCTAATACTACAAGCAATATGATACAAGCATAGTGTACAATATGATGCGATAGACACAGCATGCAAAAAAACTGAATTATAACATTAAAAAAAATACAATAATAGTGCAGAAATAACACTTCCAACTTTAATTTTCTTTACAATTGTAATTCTGTTTTAAATCTTGTTCTTGTATGAAATAAGTATTGGTATTTTGGTCCTTATTTAAGAAAATCGACATTTTTATTTGAATTTGAATGAACCACTGAATACGTTTCGTGATGAGTGATGACTCTTGCGATTTCAGATTAAAGTACTAACCATTGTCGTCAGGCATCATCTGCCTAGCGTTTTCCCAACTATATGGGGGTCGACTTCCAGTCTAGCCGGATGCAGCTAATACCAGTATTTTACATTAAGCGACTGCCTTTCGGTAAGACTAGGCTGGTTGTCAGACTATCGGGCCCGTGACTACCTGTAACGACTGTCAAAGATAAACAAAACTGAAAATTGACAGCTGGGACTTTCCGAGTCACGGAGGAAACTATTCCTAAAATGTGTTGTTTGTTTTCTCTAATAAATGAAAAAAAAATATATAATGTACTTTATTACCGAAATTCCAATAATGCAATAATATGTAAGCATTTTGGTATTCATAATATTCCTGTCACCTAGTGCTTTTTGTCATCTGAAAAAGGGATTAGATTGCTCATATTCCAGCCATCTTGTAGTTCTAGTTCAAGAGGTGATGGATTCACATTGCGTGCGTACAGTTAGCGGAATTTTTAATCAATATTGATTACAGGATAAAATAATTAAAATGCATATCTTTTTAATTAAGTATAAACTTAAGTATGCATGCACTGGTTGTTTTATCTCTTAGATAATCTTATAATAATTTCCTCTTCAACTTATTTCTACGCCAGCTCCATGTGCAGATAAATAATTCTATGAAAAAAGGAAACAGGTCTAGTTGCTATGATTCATTCATAATTTGCAATTAGGAATGCTGCTAGATAAAGAACTTTTTATTTTTTCACAATTAAAATACCTATTATCTGACAGTGCTGACTCACTGAACCAACAACTATCAATTCAATTATTTGAGGTTATTTAAAAACCGTTGTCATTGAGGAATATACTACTACGATATTGTTACCTATGATTACATTATAATGATTGCGAAATTTGAATAACACTGTTACATACCAATAACAACATTCAATTGCATTCCAACCAAGCGAATTTCATTATTCAGTTAGCAACTCTTTATCAAATGATGATAGAATACATGCCACAATTCATTACATTGTATTCAAAGATAGATGCAACCTACACAGTGTAGGTTACCTTCCTTTTCATAAACATTTTCATTTTTATAAACACATCACAACAAGCATTTTTTATACTATTTCTATTTTCCACGTAACTGTACCCTACCATTTTCAACCTACCGACAGAGCCTTCACATAATAAGTGCACTGTCTTCCAACGACGTTTCCTACAATTGATGCGATCGTCTAGCCGAACCTGAGACCCCACGGCGGCCGTCGATTTACGATCTTTAAATCTAATATGTCATTGCACAGACCTCTGAAGTGCTTCGCTTTAGTATCGAACTATCGACCACCTCACTTTATAACGGGGAGGTTGTGTTAAGAACGTGTGAATGCTTTTATGGTGATATTATGATGTAAAATTACTATTGACTGCGTTGTTGGTCTAGTGATCGCAATAGCGACTGCTGAGCAAGAGGTCCTGGGTTGAATTCCCGGTCCCGCGTCAAGCAAAATTGTTATTGGGTTCACCATCAGGAATTTCTCAGTAGTAGCCACGAGGTCTGGATTTGTGCCCGGTTGATGGCAACAGGGTCGCCCCCTATTACATGGGACTTAAACATAACTGGCGAAATGTAGCTGTACACCTCTGCCTAACCCTTCACGGATTACAGGCGTGATGTTATTTGGTAATGTGAAATTGTCATCTCACGGTTATTGGTTCATTGGTTTGATGGCGGGCTTAACAATATCGCTCAAATATTTGCCAATATCACTCAATGCATTTTCGTTCCCGCTAGCATAAGGCTGCGTTTCCACCAGAGATGAGCGAGGATGCGTAGCACATGCGTAGCGAGGGATGTGTGTGGAACTAACCAATAATATCGCTGCTTTTTCACAGCTTGAGGTATACTAGCTATGTGATTGATTAGTTCCACACACATCCCTCGCTACGCATCCTCGCTCATCATTGGTGGAAACGCAGCCTTATCTAATATTCATAACTCTGCACAATGGAACTCCAACAATTTCTCAACATAAACTACATGCACCATAGCGCATAGTTTTCACTAGCATTTCAGCGGCGACCATGTAATATTAGGTCGTATGCATCTCAGGCTGGTATGCAATTGCCAAGCAGGAATTTATATTGAGAGGGAAGCAAATAGGTAGGCTTGCATCGTAATTTATGATATTGATTAATATGGGGATATGGGAAGCCAGTCGATAATGTCTGGTGTGGTTAGAAGAAGGGAAGATTAGATAATGTAGTAGATTATAACCTGACTTATGCTTGCATAATAGGTGCAAAAATACCCCTAAACGAAGCCAAAACACACTTGTTTTCACTGTCATTGCGATCATTTTTTAGGGTTCCTCAGTCGGCAAAACGGAACCCTTATAGGATCACTCTGTTGTCCGTCTGTCTGTCTGTCTGTCCGTCTGTCAAGACCCTTTTTCTCAGGAACACGTGGATATGTCAAGCTAAAATTAATATCAAATACTCAGGTCTGGATGTAAGTTTTACAGCTTCAAGAGACGACAATGCAATGCTTGGGGCCCATCAGAAGACCGAGGGTCTAAACCAGTGGCATTCGCTTTCAAAGCCGTTATTATTTCTACAACTACTTTTGACAAAACATGAAATTTTTGGAAGCAAATCTAAGGTTCATTCAAAACATTTTTAAGTTTTCCATCATCGAAAAGGTTGATCGATTGCCACGTTATCCAAGCCCTCTGATTAAGTGTTACAAATTTATTTCTCTTTCAACATTATGTCAACATAAATCAAATTCCCATTAACTACTTTATTTACAAGTACCACTAATTCACCAAACCCTACAATCATTTCTCAATTAATCTTAATACTAATGAACAGCATAAGTCGAAGTCGGCCATATTGCAAGGACAATCATAACACGGTATTTGCGTACTGAATATTTAAACGTCGCGGGCGCAGGACGTGGCGTAAGTTTCGCCCACGATGGAGTACACAGTGAGATTGTATAGAAGGTAAACGACATAGGGCTAATGGTTATATAAACGCAGGATATAAAGAATGTTATAGAAACGTAAAATTTTGCATGTGCAATACCAACCAAGCATACATTACATCAAACTAACTCATTTCATCGTTCTCCTGCCCATCCCAATTTATTTGGCGTCGGCGCAGCATGTCTTCTTCTTTCATACTTCTCTATTACTCTTTATCTCAGCACTCACCTCCTTTTATTACCATATCATTCTTCACACAGTCCATCCATCGTTTCTTTGGTCTTCCTCTATTCTTATACCCATCTGCATTCCGACTCAAACCTTTCCTCACGACATTTTCCTCATTCGTCCGCATCACATGCCCATACCAAGCCAACTACTACTCAACTTTTCAGTCATTAGCGCCACTTTAAATCAAACTAACTATGACGCTGAAATAGATTTGGCGGTTTACTAATGGAGGACCATTCGGACCAAAGAATCCAATAAGTGCCAATAGCCCCTAGCACTATAGCCGTGGCTGTGCAGTTACTCCACGGAATGATCATCCTTTCGATGGCTGTTAGCGTAGCACCTTCCTTTTTCCTTTATTGAACGTCCATATTACTTATTTAGTCTTGTTCTTTTTACACAGTCTTGCCTTGTGGCTTTAAGATCTTAGGACAGGTTTCGTAATACGCCTTGTTTAAGTAAAATCGATGTCCTACTTAAATAAATAAATTTTTATCACCACATGAAACTGAATTTCATTCACAAACGTGAAATGTTTATAGTAATATTTCGAAAGATCCGTTTTGAATGAAGTAACCAATCCGTGGATGAGGTTTGACCTATTTCGTTATGTACGCTGAAGAAATAACTTAGCCATAAATGTACCAGATTGACATTTACCAAAGGTCAAGCAGCGTTGCTGTGTTCTGATTTGAAGGGCAATCACGGGTACTAAAAATATGTCTGCAATTTCTTTGGTATATGCTATGATGGCTCTGGCATTCCCGACGTCTAAATGGCGTTTGCCATCAGAAAAGCCGGCAAATTCCATTGATGCAATTGGATTACAATCTCCATAAAGCTCTTTATGACATGGCAGCCTAGTGGCTTTATAACAGTGGTGGCCCAGTGAAGACAGCCGCCGAATTACGTGTCGTTGATTGTTGCTTCAAAACCATTCATTATTATTATTCTAGTTCACTAGTTAAGCATATTTCTTATTCCCATACAGTAATATTGCCAAATTAGTCAAAACAGCGAAATATTTGACAGCTATTTGAGACGTTGCCAACTTTTTGGATTAACTAACTATACTGCTTCACGCATTGAGGCTCATATAAAATCTCAGCTTTCTTAGTTTCCCTTCTTAGTCCAACTAGGAAACTAATTAATTCCGTTTAAACAGTAAATCTCTTCTGTCTAGTAACTTATTTAGTTTACCGCAACAACTTGTGAGTAAATTAAGCCGCGCCAAGTAGTGAAACCTCCTTTAAAAACGGTTTTTAATTAAGCTCTGTGAAATTCGTGCTTTCATTCTTGCGATTTATGAATTAAAATTTATTGAAGTTGCCTTGTCCCATTGGATTATGTTATGGAAAAAGTGTCTAATGTTCCTCCCTTTCTTTAAGATTATCGGCCTTGCACTGTTGAATATGGCATAAGCATAATCAGCCTATTCCCGCCGCTGTGACACAGGCCCTCCTCTCTATGAGGGGGAATGGGCTATAATCCAACACGCGGGCCCGTGTCGGTTGGTAGATGTCACATGTCTTCGAATTTTTGGTTCTAGGACATGCCGGTTTCCTCACGATGCTTTCCTTCACCGTTTTGAGAGCAGTGTTGATGAAATAAATTACACAAAGTAATGCGCCTGCCTGGGTTCGAACCCATGACTTACTGCTCGTAAGTCGGGGCCGCCACCACTGGGCTACCGCTGCTTGGACAAGAAGCCTATCCTCTAAAAATCACAAAAGTTCGAATGTCAGCCGTTTGCCTTCATAATCTATCTTAATGAGTTAATGTGTGTGAAATTATGTGCATCTGTTATTGCAATGGATCCACATTATTCATCAATCTGATTACTACGTAATACCTTCAACTTTACTTTACTACAGTTTTTTTAATTCTGAATGAGAAGACGATAAAAAGTTTTTTCGATTCTAAACGTACGTTGGGCAAGCTTAAGAATCCGTTTACATTTCGATTGGTAAGTAATAATTCGTTGTTAATTTAACACACATTCAGAATGTGTACTCCCTTCATTTGTAATAATTTCTTCTATTAATTACTCCTACAAGTGGGCCTAAGGTAAAAACGCAGTCTCGGAGAAATACTCTCAGATTTCACCGCTTTCATAATGAGACATGAAAAATGATACGCTGGTGGTGTATCATTACAAATATCTATACTTATATATACTTATAATAAATCTGTAGAGAGGTCAATTCTGTACATGAAATATATTTCCAAAATAACTATCAGGGGGTGATTAGGGATCGATACTGATGCCAAAAATGCAATCAGTAAAATTTTTGTCTGTCTGTCTGTCTGTCTGTCTGTCTGTCTGTCTGTATAACCGTTATAGAAACAAAAACTACTCGACGGATTTTAACGAAACTTGGTACAATTATTTTTCATACTCCTGAGTTGGTTATAGTATACTTTTCATCACGCTACAATCAATAGGAGCAGAGCAGTGAAGGGAAATGTTGGAAAAACGGGAGAAGTTACTCCATTTTTCTCTCTCTCTTATGTGACGCAGACAAAGTTGCGCGGGTCTGCTAGTATGTAATAAAATTAACTTGCAGAGTTAATTTTATATTGCACTAAAAAGAAAGCTAATAAACGATATCTCTGGAATACAAAGAATCAATGAAGAAGCACAATATTGAGATTGAGTGGAAACCTGTTTTTATTGATTGTTAACAAATCTATATATACTTATAATAAATCTGTAGAGAGGTCAATTCTGTACATGAAATATATTTCCAAAATAACTATCAGGGGGTGATTAGGGATCGATACTGATGCCAAAAATGCAATCAGTAAAATTTTTGTCTGTCTGTCTGTCTGTCTGTCTGTCTGTCTGTCTGTATAACCGTTATAGAAACAAAAACTACTCGACGGATTTTAACGAAACTTGGTACAATTATTTTTCATACTCCTGAGTTGGTTATAGTATACTTTTCATCACGCTACAATCAATAGGAGCAGAGCAGTGAAGGGAAATGTTGGAAAAACGGGAGAAGTTACTCCATTTTTCTCTCTCTCTTATGTGACGCAGACAAAGTTGCGCGGGTCTGCTAGTCATTAATAAACATTGCCTACGCAGGCATTAGTGATTGTAAACATGATTATACAAATGCTAGTTCCTTATTAGGTACGTCAATAGTTTTGTTTTCACAGCTATTATACAACTACTTATGTATTTTACATTCATGAAAATACACTTAAGTTTTTAAAATTTCTTATTACCATTTATGGCTTTATCTTTTATGTTTTCCATCTGTGCGTCGGTTTTGTTTTATTCATATTCTACGTTCGTTTTCACCACTGTTCCCTCTTTGGTTTTCCCTTTTCCTTTTTCAGATTTTTTTTGTACAGCTAAGGTGAATTTTTCAAGTGGGTCTAGATGGCCAAATCGGAAACTATGAGGAATAGCGAAAAGAAAATACTCTAAGGAGTCTCGAGAACGATTTTATTGAAAACCAAAACTGTTTCTCTAGATTTTTGATTTCTTTTTTTTAATCTTTTTTTTTTGTTTCCTAACCACGAACGAACCCATTGATTTCGGAAAAAATCACGCTGTATATTTTACTCAAGCACTTAAACCGCAAATCACCTTTAATAACCAGATATTCTTTTTAAATTGAATTCCCCACACAAAAATAAATAACCGTCAAGTTGATTCCGAAATTTCCAACCAAAACTTTGATTCGTAACATATTCAGTGAACAGTCTTCCCTACAAACGAGGGCAATCCAAGGCCTAAATAGTTTAATGGAGAGGCCTCAAGACAGTCTAGTCCGGACATGTTTACGGACTTGTCTCCCACTTGCACACCTGTCTCCAGTTAGTGACGGTGTTAATTGTCTAAATAATGGCGTCGTAGGACCGGGACGTGCATGTTTTAGTGCAAGGACACTTGGGCTAAATTTTGCTTGAGTTTGCTGGAGCATGGCTCTTTATTGGTTTAGTGTTTGTTTGTGCCTACTGTATTTACCGGTTAAACCAACGTGCTCTTTCAATTGACTTCAATTAATTAACTTCATCATCTTCATTTCAGCCTGGACTCACCCACTGATGGGTCTAGGCGTCCCCCTTCTTCTGCCACTCGTCTCTGTTTTGTGCGTCCCTTATCCCTCCGGTTCCCGCGATGAAGACTATATCTGTCACTTACGGGATATCGTTCGTGATTGTTCATGATTTTGAGCTCTTGAAATAACAAAAAAAAAAAAAAAAAAATGAACAATCACGGAAGATATCCCGTAAGTGACAGTATAAGGTTAGTTGTAAACCGTGAAAACTTAAAACAGTGTTTGAAGACTATATCGTCAGCTCGCACTTTAGGACGGTCCTAGTTTGTTAGGCTCGACCTTGATCAACACTCTGTCAAAACCTTACTCCATCGGCCATCTTTGCGTTTAGCTAAATGTCCTGCCCAACTCCACTTTAAGCGTATCGTCCTGTCCCTGCATGAATGAACTTAGGTATGTTGTGAGGATACATCATGAAATTACGTTTGAAGACAATTTAAAGACATCGCATCAGATACCCTTTGCCAATTTGTTGTAATTGAATCAATATCAAAAAATTCTCGCAGTTTCGCTTTTTTTGATGATCGAAGGGACAAATAAAATTGACAGCATTAAAAAAAGATTAAAGGACTAGAAATAAACAATAGGCATTAAGTTTTACAGTACCTCTATAATTAAATCGAGAAACTTATCGCAATAAACTCGTTGTTACGAAATAACAGTACGAGAGATAATAAAACCATTATTACTGGGGGCGGGTTCCTGCTACCTTACCATTCGTAAGTTTTATTGCAGCTTGGCTGTAGTTGCTTAAACGTGTACTGTTTATTAGTCTTATGGCTTTAGCTGAAGCAGTTTCATTTATTTGTTCTCATGAAATGATTTGGGTGTGAAATGAAAATTTCATTCTGAAAAAACGAGCTTCTATGAGTGATTTTGGTCCTCAAAACCTGAAAAGGACCATCATTCGAATTCGCTGATAATATGATTAATATTAATATCATTTTACTATGATTCAACTCATCAGTCTTAACTAATTTACATAATGACTTTGGCTTTTTAATGGTTTTCATTTTATCTAAAGATGGATTAATAAAAGTCACCTGGTCTTGCGTGACTGCTGAGCAAGAGGTCTTGAGTTCGATTCCCAGGTCGTGCAAAGCGTTATTGGGTTTTTCCATCAGGAATTTCTCAGTAGCAGCCACGGAGTCTAGATTTGTGCCCGGCGGATGGCAATTGGCTCGCCGCCTATTACATGGAACTTAAACATAACAGGCGAAATGGGTTTACTATCAGGTACGCCTCTGCCTAACCCTTCGGGGATTACAGGCGTCATGTTATTGTATGTTATGGTCTTTTTAAAAGAACTTCATTATTTCCAGTTTCAACATAAAAAGCAAATGAAGTACTGGATGAACGGATTTCTAAAGCAGTCTCTGATATATTGAAAAGTACAGAATAAATGAACGATCGACGTGATGAAATCGACGTAAACGATGAGACCGAAGACTCGAACAATGTGATGAAACGAGTTATGTAAGCTATCGAAGCGGACCCTTCATCAATGAGATTATGATATTGATACCTGTCAAATTATACACACTATTGTTATTGAACTTTATTCAAACACAATTCTGGGAGCAAATATTTAATAATTAAACTAACTAAATACATAATTAATTAAAAACTATTAAATAACCTAAAATAAGAAAACTAACAACAAACTATAAAAGGGCATCAAAAAACTCCTCCTCAACGCTGTCAGATGGTAATGTCCCCACAGAGACTGGCGGCATTGCCGCGTTGTAATGCAACACTTAGCCTCTGGCCAAAGTAAAAGCCAGCCCTAGGGTCACGGGAAGCGTCAACTAGGCGTTTCGAAATTTCCTTAAAAAGGCTATGACCACTCGGACCCCACGACCCCAGAGTTTCAACCTCAAACGGCTCGAAAATATAGCTACCACAAAGGTTTCTATATTTACGCTGCTTGAGGTTCTCTGCAGCCGCAGCGGCAGCACCAGCACAGCACGACGAGCTTGGAAGATGTGATGGCGCAAGAGTATCGACGCATGTCGCGTCCCTCACTAAAGGCCTACCCATCTTCCAAGGAAACAACGACAGGCCGTCCGGTCTCTTGCCATCGTCACGTGCCAAACCATGGGGTAAAGATTAAGGATTTTATACTTACGAACATTATTCACCTGTCTACTTCTGCTCGAGACCAATAAGTGAATAGGTACCAACGCCTTCCCACTTAATTATGTTCTATAATAACAATTTAGTAGCTGTCAGTTATGTTATATGAAACAATGTTAATATAAGTTACACTCTTAACTTTATTAAAGTTATCAAACAATTACACATGAGTTTGTTCAACAAAGGAAATGGACAAAGTGAATATATCTAATTCTGTAGGTATATCCAGCTAAGCTAGCTAGTACAAAACTAACAATTACAATCCCTGACAAATAAAACAAGCCAAAAGTTATTTCAAATTCAGCCAGAGCAAACAGAATTATAGGAATATCAGAGGCAAATACAAGCAGTACAACCACTCACCGAGTTATAGACGGCAACAGTTTTGTCAAGGCCCCGCAATAACGGCACGGAACAAGCCACAAATTATTTAGCTTTATATCTACCACTTTATCTTAATAGATATGTGTTGCAATATACAGTAGAAATCTCTGCACGAATTGGGTTACATCAATTGACTTTATAGATGCTGTTAGGTAATATGTATCATCGTAATTGATGTTTTGAGTTTCTGATTGAATGCACTCTTCTATAGATGAATTTGGTTCTTTAAAATTCTAATCATCTACCTGAATAATTATTAGTTTTGCCAGATTAATTGGCTTAAATGATGGTTTGACATCTCATCATTTTGATAGCTTACCGCTTTGGCGTATACTATACCTATTCATTATTTAAATCTTGTATTCAATAAGAATTACAATCATGAGGTTGTCGTTCCTATTCAACCTATTCACCTTTTCAAGTATCAAACCTCTTGCATTAACGCCTTAAGCACCTAACGCTTTCGTTTCGCCACTTCAGAAGAAACTACAAGTCTTTCCACGTATACCATTAGTTAGTTACCATACATTACCCACATATGTCGGTCCAAGTCTAAAATACCCGTAGTTACCACCATTAGTGGCCACTTGCGACTTGAACTTTCTTAATGAACTCCGTGTCAAATAATTGAGTACACTTGAGCATAGTTAGGAAGAAGTTTTGAAGTATTTTGAACTCCACATACTTTTAAACATTCTAAGAGACGCTGGCTGAAGTGGTTTTCTTTCTGTACAAGTCTATGTTTATTTCAGCGATAGCAAAATTGGTTGGAGTCAATGCTGAATTAATCAGCTGAACCCAATTGAACTCATTGGTTCGGTAATTTTCAATACAATTGTCAAGGTAATGAATGAGATGCAATTTAACCGTCCATGAAATTGTTGAATGGTGGGATTATTATAATATTTGGAACGATGGCAAACTGAATTTTCTTTCTCAACTGTATATGGGATAATTAACCACAAGAGAAAGAGAGTAATACATTAAATCTATACGATTCACATGAGCAGGTGAAAAAGAATATAAATAATCGTGATGATAAGGATGTTCTCGAGGTTTTTATAAGATTAATAGAGTTAGCGTTTTTCAGTCTAACTGTGTATTCATTAGCAGCTTTCAATATTCATATCCACGGTCTAGCCAATTACAAATGATGTACCTATCCTTGACATTTCACACGGCATAAGCCGAAGAATTTATGTTCTACAAATTCACACCTTAATTTTATATTGTGTAAGTTTGAATTTATCGCGCCTTCTGATAATGTCTACATCGTACAGTTTAAACTGTTTTGCAGTAAACGAATTGCGACTATTAACAGTATTTACTTCTTTAAGTACAACGTATTATTGTACTGCCTAATTCGAAATATCGTCGACCGTAGGTTCAATTGGGGTAAGGGACAAAACACCCAAAATGAGTTGAGTATACAGTTTTGTTCAGAATTTTTCGCTCTTTCGAATGGTGTATATGAAAAAATTCTAGCTTAAGAAAAATGTCCCTTACCCTACTGATTTCTTGGGTCAAAATTTCGAAACAGCCCCATAATAACCATGTATCTGAAAAACTATGCAATATAGCAACTTGAAATGGTGTAAGTACCGCCGCCAATCTACTTCGAATAAGGTAAGGGTCTTCCCAATCAACGAATTACCATTACATGGTTTATGTTTGAAGAAACCATAATAAAACTGACCTTACACTAATGCCTTTGTTATCTCAAAAAATAAATATCACCCATACTTTAAATGGATTGCACGAGTTTTGACATAGTTGTCCCTTACCCCAATTTGCATTGTCATACTTTAAGCAATGTCAACGTTACACCTATTTGAATCGAATTATATTTAAGTTCGGTGTCCGTTACATCAATTTTCTCGTGAGAAGTAATGAATATTTAACCCATAATAGAATCATAACACAAGAACATCACTATTACTATCCTTTTCTATCTTACAACAACTTTCTGTGTGCGAAAGAGATGATGATATCAAAGCGAAAGAAGCGCGCGGTCATAAAAAAATTGCTATCAGTGCGAGTTCACCTTTCGTTTGGTCGGGATTTTGCACGGTTTTTGAAGAAGAGAATGTGGTAAAAACGGAAAAACAAACCATTTAAACCGGTTGCTTAGTCGCAGATAGAAATTACTACAAATAGTAAATAAGATAACACAGTAAGTATATAAATTATGTTATACTAAAATCATTGTTACAATATTTTTAAGCTGTCTGTGGGTGTGCCTATGCCTAATGCTAATTTTGTTCGCTTATTTTAATAGATATCGATACTTGTATGATAGTAATAAAAGAATCAGATATAAAACTATTCAATGTAACCTAATTATTCTCTAATAATGGACAATAATTACTAGGTACTCAAAGGCACCGCTAAATGTTTACATAGATAACACTGTTTACAGTTCATATAGTAATATTTCACATCAAAAGATGAGGATGAGGAGAAAGACCACCAGCTAAGGTGAAATCGACACCTTCTCCGAAGAATAAAAAGTAAGTTTCGCAGTTTCTACCTGTTCGCTTTTTAAACGAAACAAAAATAAATTAAACCTTGCGTTTATAGGTTCTAGAAAAAACTTGATTGGACGTTTTTTTTGAAAATGAAGTATCAAAATTATAACTAAAACTTAATGGGTGAAAGCGCTCGCGCGCCCTTCCGTGTGCCCTCGAAACCCTGTTCTTTTTCCAAAATGATTGTATATAGTTAAATGTTCGTTCCTGAATACGAACTAAGTCTGAATGGTGAGGGATAGGTTAGTTACCAAAATTATTTTAATTCTTACTTGTGTGCTTTGTAGGTCCGAGTCAATGGTAAGCTCTGAATTTTCGGAGAGCATAAATGACACAATTGAGGACAGTGACATTGACAACTCTAGAAATGACGAAACTTCATTATCAGTCAGAGAACGAGAGTAAGTAAAATTTAATCAAAAGTAAACATTTTCAACTAATGATACCTATTGATATAACAGTCACTAATACTAGCAATTTTCTAATTTTTTGCTGTATCATTTTCAGATTATATTTGTTTGGAAAAACTGAATCCAATGGCTTCAATTCATTAAGCCAATCTGCTGTCTTCTCCCGTCTTCAGCGGCTGAATTGTTCGTCATGCTCGAAAAACTGAGCCACGCCAGCCTCGAGGTCGGACTAAGTTAATGACAAATAGCACAAAACGCAAAGTAGACAGGGGGTGTGGAGATAGAGCATGTCCACGAGTATGTATACCTCAGCCAAATAGTCTCCTTCCAGGTGAGACAAGATAATGAAGTCGCTCGACCGAAGTCGTGGAAGAGCTATTGGTCGATGAAACACTTCATGAAAGGATCACTTTCACTTTCCCTCAAAAGGAAACTCATGGACACGTGCATCCTTCCCACCCTCACCTACGTAGCGCAAACGTGGTCATTAACGAAGCGTCAGAACTCCGCACTCGGGCTCTGCCAGCGAGCCATGGAACGAAGTATACTAGGAGCCAAAATTTCTGACCGTGTACGGAACAGTATTCGATCCAAGACCCAAATCGCAGACGTTTGCAACACAGCCACCAAATTAAAATGGAACTGGGCAGGCCACATTTAAAAAATTTGGCCAAAGTGGCAACTGATTGGGTTTCGAACAACAGAATCCGGCGACGCGGTAGGTCCAGAAGGAGATGGCGTGACGAGCTGGACTCTTGTCAAAAGGATTGGGCCCAAATAGCCAAAGACTGAGATAAATAGAAAGAGGGAAGGGAGGCCTTTGCCCTGCAGTGGGACAAATCAGGCTCATAATATATATATTTTTTTAATAATCTAACAATGCCTAATAGGCTCTATTATGATTATTTGCAGCTACTCCTTTATTTGAATAAGAATTCAAAGTAAGTATAGGTATTTTTTATAATTTGATTATTTGATTATAATAAATATATTAAATGATATAAAAATTGTTTTATTCCAACTAATAGAAATTGGCTATTACAATGTACAAACATTGCATGTAAGCGCCACACAATAAAACACACACACGGTTCTCATACATTTTCATGTCTCTTAAATGATTTTTTATAACGATTTCCAAATTTAAGATATCCGTACGTCAAAAGTGTGTACTTCATTTTCTGTCAACAATCTCTTTACACTGTTTTTTCTTTCATACAATTTTTTCAACAAGTCTTTTACACTATTTTTTCTTTAATAGATTCGATCCAACGCAGGTCAATTTAATGTAAGGGGCGGGACTACAAGATATTTGGTCAGTAAGGGACATTACTACCAAAATACTTTGGTGTAAGGGACATCTATTTTCTTAAATAGCTAATTTATTTAAATAAATGTTATACAAGTAGACAGAGCACTAAAATATAAGATTATGTGTAAAATCAGATCCGAAAAAGGTTAATTACAACAAAAGTTATAATCGATTTAGTCCGAAAAAAAACTTTGTCGGCCTCTCCTGAAAAATCGTATTTTGTCCCTTACCCCAATTGAACCTACGGTCGACGATATTATTATTAAAGTGTGCCAATGGTTCAAATATATATTCCTATCCTACGAAAAATGGGATAAGGGCAAACCCTTATCCCATTTTATTTGGTTGCAGGGCGGCTTGTATTCTTTTCTATACATATCTTTCGACCGTCATCGTCTTCTCAGTATTCAGTTCCATTCCAGCCATATCATTTTTCGCACACTCGCTGTCAATATCATACCTTGAATTATGCTCTAATTGGCATGATCCTGCATGGATTTCGATTACACAATTTTGGTTTCAAATGTCAACATGATAGCTGAAATCCTGCAGCTACGTAACTGCCAATGTTCGTGGTCCATCGTTTGTGTTGAGGGCTATCGAGAGCTTCGTCAATATAATTGGTCAACTATCAATGGATACTGACACCGTTATTAGTAAACTTTATTTAAATGTGTTTAGTTTTTTATAACCAACCCGATGTTCCCATCGGTAAAATTCATTGTGAATTTGCATAAAAACTCAACTTGTTAAAAAAATACATATTTAATCCCCTAACCCCCTATTTAGACCGTTCAGCGGATTAGTTTTGAAATATTCCATCCTACGTACGAGTAAGCAGAGTGAGTACTTTCTGTAAAAAAGAACTCTGGTGATAAAGAAGCCTCTAAACGATTTTTGGCTGTGCGTTGTTTGTCAATGAATGAAAAATTTTAAGATTTAAGTATAAGATTAAGTTAGTATTTAATCTTTTTTTTTTTAATCCGTCTATCTTACAAATATTATAAATGCGAAAGTTTGTGAGGATGGATGGATGAAGGATGTTTTTTTGTTACTCTTTCACGCAAAAACGACTGAACGGATTTGGATGAAATTTAGCACACAGATAGTTTATAACCTGGAGTATGATCCCCTGGAACAGTTATCGAACTCCACGCGGGCGAAGCCGCGGGCATAAGCTAGTAATTAATAAATATATTAAAACACTGTCCAGCATATTGGACGAAACGAATACAACTTGATGAACGGGAAGAAGATAGAATTTGAAGTAAACGTGCTACCTAGTCCTTGGTTTAAAAGCTCCTCTAAATAAATAATGAATGAAGACTTCTAATCTTAACCAATTTGTGTTAAAAATTGGGTCGCGTAACGTTCACTGAATATCAGAAAGCAGATTCACTGCGATTGATTGGAAATGAAAGCGCTTTTAGATTCAATGTGGACGTTATTCCGATGATAAGGATGTCCATTTCATGTACATTTTTAGTGTTTTCATTAATTTAATGTTTTCTAGAAGAAAACAATATGACTGTTAGATTGTTGTGACGTCACTTTTAAAATTGGTCAAGACAATCTTTAATTTAAGAATTCTCGGGAAGACATATTAAGTTGAAGCTTAGGCAGAGATGTATCTCACAAGTACACCCACATTTTGCCAGTTATGTAATAGGGGGCGAGCCTATTGCCATCAACCGGGCACAAATCCAGACTCCTGTCCAGACGACTGTATACTAAACGACTAAAACGTTATAGGATGGCTGTTTTTGTCTTATTATTAAAAATCACTTATTAATGATTTTCAGTCATATTCGAAAAGAGTAACCAGATCCCGAATCGCTGGTCTTAACCAGAGCAGGATAAAAGCTGACCTAGTTTGAATATTATATCCTAAAGCAAACGTATCGATACCTCAATATTCAAGCTATCGACGTCAAACTAGCTCCCTCCCACAATCCATCCCTCGAGTTCCCTCGGAACATTTCTGCTCAAATATTTGTTTCAATTAGACGTCTCAGAGGTCCCTCTTAGGGCTCCACGTCAAACAAATGATGATCGGTATATCAAGAGTGACGTTCACGAATTGATATTACGAAGGCTTTTACTTGGAGGGACGATTTTTATCGAAGTAATGGCTGTTTTGGGTATTGTAAGATGGAGTATTTATTGGAATTGATGAAATAAATGGTTTTAATAAAACATTCATTATGAGAAAATCTTTACAACTGCCGATTTCTTTGAAAAAAATGTAATGAACTTTAGAAGATTGTTGGATTCGAAAGTATAGGTACCAAAATGGAAAAATATATTTAAAAAACCGGCCAAGTGCGTTTCGGACTCACGCAGGGTGCCGTACTATCATAGTAGGGAAACCCCCTTTAATTTCTAATTTATTTTGTTGTTATAGCGGCAACAGAAATACACATTCTGTGAAAAATTCAAGTGTCTACCTATTACGGATCATGAGATACAGCCCGCTGACAGACAGACAGACGGACGGACGGACAGCGGAGGCTTAGTAATAGGGTTCCGTCGGTTACCCTTCGGGTACGAAACCCTAAGAAGCCAGCAATCAAACCTTTGAATGACTTTCACACAAATAGGAAGAAGTAATTAAGAGAAAAAAAATATCTACTGAACATGAAATCTGAAACGTGCAAACACCGTCTCCAACTAAACAACATCACCGTCTCAACGCTAAAGATGGCGACAAAAAAAACTTCGCAAGTTTTTCACTAAGGTCATTATTATTTTTCTGATGTCTGCGAGTGCCTCCCCTTAAGACAGAAGTCGCCGACGACTTTAATTAAGCGAGACTTAAGACTTTAATGACTTCGAAGATAATTTTTTTGAAGCTAACGCGCCTACCTTTTTTAGCTGGAGTAACTGGATTATAAATTGTCTGCGAAGTTTTGAATGTGATAAGAATTTGTTACGCGTACTTCTTTGGGCATGTTTTATGTTAATTTTAGTAAGCCTTGTGGAATGGAAGATGTTGTATTGTACCTACAGGTATCTTATCTCCGTAAATTGTAGGTATTATTATTAAACATACTTACTTTTTGATCGCAGCTTCGCCCGCATGGTGGTCGGAATTATCCCATGGTATCGGTACCTACTGAGATGAAAAGTAGGTACCTATTTTATGTTTTAAACCAGCCCATGTTGACCTGTCTGTCTATTTTTATCGAAATCCATTCAGGTATTAAGGCGTGATAGAGTGCGAAAGGCCGACAGATGAATAGATTTACTATTCGTCGACCTAATTCTAATATGGTGTAGTCATAATTATCCAGGATGCGGTAAAAAACCTTTTGATTCCGTAAAGTTCTTGGTAAACTTGAAATTAATGTTGGCATGAAAATATTATAAAATTTGCTTTAGTTTTTACCGTTTTGTTAAAATCGTTGGTTGGCATAATGTTGACTTACGCCATGTTACAATTAGGTCAACGTATTGCATTTATAATATTTGTTTGGATTACTAAAATATATTGTTAAATTATTAAAATAGATTGTTTTAAAAAGAGGTTTAAATCAATTAATTTAGTCATATCAACACTAGTAATATAATACGTCGTATCTTGATGCTCGTATGTGAAAGAACCGCGTGCGCGCCTATTGGAAACTCAGAATGCGCCGCTGCAACATTATAGATTGCTGTAACTAAACCGTCAGGCGTTTGAAGTGGAACGTAGATCCAATGGAAATGTGACGCTTTTTGTGCACACGTTTCCACAATTTTGTTGTATTATGTGTAACAAAATATTGTATTTTGTTCTTGAATATGAATAAACTGACCTCAACCAAACTAATTATGATTCTTGTTTTTTCAGGTAATTCCCTCACCAAAATTCAAAATAGTTACATCGGTTCGGTATGTAAGTTTTGCTACTATATACGTACTTAAATATCGTCATGTATTGTTTGTTATTATTCTAGTTTATTTGAAAACGACACAGGTTTTTTTTCAGATAAGTAAGTAAGTAGGTATTTTTTTTAATCGATGCTCCACACTAATTTCTGATGTATCGTGGGTGCGTTTACAAACTCACAAACAGACAGACCCGGAACAACCACCTGTTATAAGTCTTAAAAATATTTGTTCCGTGCGGAGATCGTACCTAATTATTTCTATTAGTACCTGCCTAATGAGTATTTGAACATTAAAATACGGGTAAGGAATACATGGTAATTACATAAGACCCTTAACAGGCCTGTCCTACAACCCTAATACTTAACAACTGTCTGTCATCTACTCGAAACTTTAACGACGCTAATCGCCATAATAATAGAACAGACGACATCAAAGCGAACGATACGTATATTAAATATACCCTTGTAATTATACAATATACATAGGTATACATTATACAGCATGAAGCTAATGTATTCACTCCTCTAGAGGTAACAAAAGCCCCGTTCACAGGAACCGTTCACTAAGTGAATATCGCGACGGGCACCCACTATAATTTACGCGGAGATAAAGATTATATCTCCGTACACTCGGTAGGAAGTGGCTTGGAAATGCTGTTGTTTGAATTAACTTTGGTTAATGATTAAGATAAGTAGCTATGTAAAGATGTGATCTTTGGAATACGGTCTAGCTTTGTTAATGGATTGGTGTACTTTGTAATTTCAGGACTATTTTAAATTTACAACACACACACACACACACAGAACACAGATATCAGTTATTCAGATCTTTTATCTTGAATCAATTTAAGTAGGTCAGGTAATAGCGCAATAGCTTTTATAATATAATCTTAGTCATCATCATCTGCGTAGCCTTTTCCCAACTATACTAACTGACTAACTGTATGAGTCGGTTTCTGGTGGTCAATTTATTGTTAGTATGTTTGAAAAAACAATTACCTACCTACTAAAGATCAAAGACACTCCTTTATCATTAACATCAACAGCAAGAAATATGTCAAGCACGTCTGTCCCACAAAGTATTCTCAGAAACTTAGAAAGACACTTCTAGGAAACAATTGGCATCTTCAACCGGCTGTTAACACAATTTATACAGGCGTCTAGTTGGCACAATCAGGACTCTTCGCATTGCTAATTGTACCTCTTCTTTGTCCGACTTGCCCGACTAACAAGGATAATCCAACTAAAATTAGTGCTGAAGTCTTTGGCCAGAGAGAGAAAGTAAAAAGAGAAACAAGTTTAATTACAGAATTGTCTTTAGCTGCTGTAAAAACGTATTGAAAGGCAAATTATGAATCCATAGTTGGAAAAGTTTCAGGAGCCCGTGGCTAAATAATAAAGGTTAAGCCGCGCTTGCCTAGGTTGGTCCGTGGATGGGTGACCGCCCATTACATACCGAGTTTCCTCCGTGCCTCGGAAAACACGTTAAGCCGTTGGTCCCGGCTGTCATTTGTAGATCTTTGACAGTCGTTACAGGGAGTCAGTGGCCCGAAAGTCTGACAATCAGTTTTACCAAGGGGTATCGTATTACTCAGTACTAACTGGGTTGTGGAGGTCAGATAGGCAGTCGCTCCATGTAAAATACTGGTATTCAGCTGTATCCGGTTCGACTGGAAGCCGACCCTGGCAAAATTGGGAAAAGGCTAGGCAGATGATGTGTTGGAAACGTTTCAGGTTTTATAATTGAGTTTGCTGAAAACGTCTGGTTTTAAGATGGCCATGATTTCACGTTACATCATGCCCTTGTCTTGTTTTATAAAAATCTAGACTGAGGAAAAAGAGGCCGTCAATGCGAAAATCTATACATTTTCGCATTTCTTTAACCATTAAAATCATAACCTGAAATACATAACAGTGATAGCCTAGTGGTGTGACCGTCGGACTGCCAAGTCCTAGGTCGTGAGTTCGAACCCAAGACACGCACCTCTGATTTTTTTTTTTATCTCTATCACTTGCTTGGGTGAAGGAACACATCGTGAGGAAACCAGCCTGCTTAAGAGATATTTCTTGACGACATGTAAAGCCAAGTCAGAGGCACACGGGCGGCATGAAAACTCTGTCACCAGGCTAGGTACTAACCATACGATAAATAAAGAAAGGTTAATGCACACTTATTTTTTTTTAATGGGCTAAATAAATTGAGTGGCCCAATTATAGACGGTGCAATTATATGGCGCAGTGGCTGAGCGATTGGCTACTGCACTGCGTGTCGTGGGTTCGATCCCCGCACGGAACAAATATTTGTATGATCTGCAGGTAGTTGTTCCGGGTCTGGGTGTTTGTACATACAAACAACCAGTGAGTTAAATTCCTAGTGTGGGGCAAAGCTTCATAAAAAAAAAAAAGTTCTTTCGTCATAAAATATTATACAAATTCGCCCTCGACCACTGCTTTCCTGTATTATCGGGCACAATCCCGGTAGCGATTAAAATCAATGAAGTTACCCAGAGGGCTGACTCGCCACTTAAAAATAATTCATAGGCTCCCCCTTCATTACCCTTAGAGGAAATACTTTACGAATTGTTTTAATTATGCCAGAGTTTTCTTCAAAGATTCTTTGACTATCGATTATACGGAATCCAATGATTTGTTTTAAGTGATTTTTAATTAATTATGACAGAGAGAAGTGATTTTTATTCGTTAGTAATTGGTTTTAATCATTAGATAATAAAAAATCTCATATTAGAAGTTAGAGCTTTTTAATTGAGTAATAATTAGGGCTTGCATTATTACGATTACACAAATTAGGATAGAAAAATTGGGACACCCAAAATACCAGGACTTGGTCTTTGACGGAGGCTCAGAAGTCCAAACTTAAGGTTAGCCAAAGAGCGATGTAGCGTAGCATTTTAAATATCAAACTCACCGATCGAATGCGCAACACCACAATACGCTCCAAGACAGGCATCGCCGATGTTGGCGAAAAGCCTGTGAGGTTCAAATGGGACTAGGCGGCTCACATTTCCAGGATGGGTCAGGACAGATGAGTTAGAATCATCACACAGTGGGTGCCTGAAGACGGTCGTCGTCACCGAGGCAGGCGCAAGAAACGCTGGCGTGACGATTTAGACTCGTTCCTGATTGATTGGCCAGAGAAGGGGAAACACCGAGAGAGCTGGAAAGGAATGGGGAAGGCCTTTGCCCAGCAGTGGGACAGCATAAGCTAATCAAAAAAGGGCATGCAAAATTGAGTGTAAATTGTTTGAGTGTTGACTCTAAAGAGAGCAGAGAAAGTGAGGAGAGCTGGAGATGTAACTGTTGCGGTTAAATTTTCTCCTTATTTACACTTCACTCTTCAAATGACAGTGTTAGAAAGTTAAACCAAGATACAATTTTACTACAATGCAAATAATCATCATTTTGGTTTGTCTTGATTTATCCAAGTTATTACAAATCGTATATCAGTGGCGAAGGTTCCTTATAACTTGATTCCTACCGGCTTCCCTTTAAAAAATGGCACAGTCAGTATTCTATAGTCAAATAATATAATCACATTCAAGATATGTACTCCGGCTTACCCCTTACAAAAACGGACCCTTCGCTACTGGTGGGTATTGCAAAAGTATCCAAAGTCACTGCTGTCGAACGGTAAGTACCTGTCAAAGCTTTCCTATACTTATCTTTCCTTTATTTTGGTGTACAATAAGGTAAATTCTACAGACACAGACAGACACACAGACAGACAGTCAGTTTTGCAGTCTTACCAATGGGTATCGTATTACCTAGTACTAACTGGGTTGTGGAGGGCAGATAGGCAGTTCAGCTGCATCCGGTTAGACTGGAAGCCGACCCTAAAGTAGTTAGGAAAAGGCTTGGCAGATAATGAATAAAGTTCGTTCTTGCTATCGTTTGATTAGAAGCAGAATATCAAGATATTAAAATTCTTATTTTAATCAGAAATTAGCATTAAAACGACCACTTCTAATTAAATAGCGCTCCACACAGGTAATTAATTAATTATTATTATCAATTATCTTCCACCTTGTCACAAGGCGCATATTCGCATATATTTCCATACATGGATAATCATGCACGTCCCAGTTAATCACAATATGCGTTAGTCGACGATTAATTATGTCGTATTAATTAATCCTGGCTGTATCTCGTGGCAAAGTAATGCGATTATGATGGCGTTTCATAATTTAATTCGCGGTATCAATTTTGTTAATGAATAGTTAATGATATTGCTTTTATTAGTTATTTTTAGGGATATGTGTGGGAATTTTGTTTTTGTTTAAAACTTGGTTGATTATTTAGGATTCTGCATGGGTGTGTTACTTAGGCGTGTAGGTAAAATAGCTATCGATCCATTTTGGTGTACAGTCAGCCTCAAAAAGCTGTAAACAAAACACTGACGGACTGGGAACCAATTCATTGTCTACAACCATTATTCCATAATTGTGTCTGCAATGTAAAGCTACAAAACATAGTAAAAAATTAATTTCAACTAAACTTTTTACACATGCTGAATTGTCACTTTGTTTTGTTGCTTTACATTGTAGAAATAATTACGGAATATGGTTGTAGACTACTGTAGAATGAAATGGTTTCTAGTCCGTGTTAACATCTTTTTGGGGCTGTCTGTACAATAAAAAAAAATAAAAAAACCAAAACCAACCAACAACCACCAACCAATCTATCTATGTTTCGCTCTATGTGTACCAATATTTTTCTTCAATATCTTTATCTACTTAGTTATTACTTTACTGAGGTACTTACTTTTAACATAATGACATTGTTTTGGTTTCCAATCAAACCTTCACCATTTCTTATCTGTATTATAGGTGCATATAAACGTGTCTTTATCGAAAAATAAGTTAAGTACAGTAATAAAGTAACGTTCTAAGAAACGTTAGGACCTACTCCTGTTAGGCTTAAACGCAGTTTACTCTAGGGTTACCTTTATCTCCAAACCTACGACAAAAACCTTCCATGCTAAATACTTGAGTTTATTGACAAAACCCAAGTATTCTACTTACTCTCACTGTCGTAAAGCTTCCTGTAATAGTAAAGCTGTATTGTATTTTCGCGTTTCGTGACAAACGCACTTCACAGATGAAATATGAATGGCAAAGGGAGACGGGGTGAAATTTTATGAGCCTCCAGCAGAATATATCACCGCACTTGTAATATATTTTCATATAAACAAATAAAATATGTGGGAGATGAACATTCGCAGATAATAATATAGTTTTCTAACACTTGTGTACCCGTCTTTTTTGTGTCAAATTCGGTGCTAAACTTATTTATTTTGGCAAAAAAACTTATACTGTTAGTTACGGGATATCTTCCGTGGTTGACAGTGCCGAAATATCGGGAGCTCAAAATAATGAACAATCACGGAAGATATCCCGAAAGTGACAGTATAAGTTTAGTTTTATACCGTGAAAACTTCAAACAGTGTTTTTTAGTAAAATATTATGCCTTTTTTGCACCGTATTTGTTCTATTAATTAGGAGTTGATGCTGGCGTGATAGTTGTGTGTCTCGATGGATTTAATAATGCAGCACTAACAAGACAATCGGATGGTCCAATCCAAACCGCGTATTGTGCATTAATCGCACAATACGCGGTTTGGATGGTCTTGAGACTGAAATTTTGCTTAGATCTACCTACCTGCTTACTCGATATTCTAATAGATGCTTCAACTTAATGTATTTTAATATTTGGTAAATTGTATGTACTATCAAAATAATGCTCAAGGAAAATGAATTTCAGCTAGGGTCGCCTCAATTTTTTTTATTTATAGAACAATTTACTCGATCATAATTCTTATTACTTTTATAAGTATCATAAAACTCTATAGGCCTATACATAAATCGTTATACCTAATATAAAAAAAATGCCCATTCTTCAGGGTTCCGTCGCGAACAGTAGTGCAAAGTGCAAAGTGGGCCAATTCAACACAATTTATGGTATGGCTCGCTGCCTCCGTTTATGGTTTTACAGCATATTTATCGTTTTATGACATAATGGGGGCGGTTTATGATAATTCCTGAGTCCTCCCCAAAATATACGAGATGGAATGTCCTTTAGTATAACGGACGGTGTTAAAATTATGAGTTATTATGTGTATTTTATCAAGACCACAATTTATGAAAACTTAATTCACAAAGATAGCAAATCACCTGAAATAACAAAACAAACAATCCTTGTTTCTCATGAAGGAATGGATATTTTTTTTATGAATGCACGTGGATATAAATATGAACTTCACTACAAGCCTAAATAAGATTTTTAGGCAGTTGCTGTAGAAGTAGAAAATAATGGAAATATTTAATAGAATGATTACTAGCATTAAACTGAAAGAATATGTGTTAACTAAAGCAAATCAAACTAGTTTTTAATATGAAATCAAATTCAATCAAATTATATTTTGTGCAAGACTTTTCAAAAACTCTTCCTAAATGGTCGTTTTCGTTATTATTATAAAGAACTGTTGTGCAAAGCTACACGCTTCTAGACCCAGCGGCGAAGTCTGCATTGTCAATCAGATTTTTATTTCTGCAAACATTTTAATACTATAGTGCAACATAGACACAATAATTTCGCATTACACCCACCACTAATTACACTTGCTTTACCAAAGCCATTGTACGGCGGCAGTATAATATTTATTCGAAATAAACACTCGTGTTTATGCATGGCTTAACTTAATACCGAAATCATTAGAATTTAACTAAACTGGAGTTTGTTTCAAGTATCCCCCTTTATTAGGACGTTTCATTCATTCTTGCCAATCCGCCACAAACTCTACTAATTAGGTTAATACATCGTCCATTGCTGATCAACAACCATTCGTCGAAATGACACTTCTAACAAAAGCGGCAATGTAAATCAAAATATACATTGCTTCAAAAGTCCCGACGATGGTTTTATAGCGTTGGTACAGTTGCTGAGTTGTAATAACGTTTCCGCTCTTTACCCCGATGTTTGCCGAGCCAATGCAAACACGAGAGATTGTATAGGGTACCTTTATGTTTATGTAATTTTCGGGTTTCGTGTATATTTTTGATGTCGGCTTTATGCCCTCGGATGATGGATTAAAGATTCATATTACCGTGTACTTAAGGTATTCAACATTAATACATATTGGGATTATTGACTAAAGAATTTTTTGTTTTTGTAACTGGCTTCAACGACCGAAATAAATAATGCATTTCATTAAATATTGTTGTGTAAGGTGCTATATTTTTAAACTCAAATATTCATAGCGGGTACTAACTACGATCTTGGGCCCACTTAGACTAAAAGCTTATCTTCGCATTATTTACGCTTTACTAGAGCTTAGAGGGTCATAAAACTATTATAATTGGACTTTATTGTCTCTCTCTTTCTAAATAAAAATTCAGCAATACATTTAACATTAGGTTCAATTTATAGGACTAGACTAAGACTAGTTTGACGGTAAAAGCGCGTCTACATAAGCTTGAATTAAAGATTTGGGAGCTATTTTAGTTCTAGCGAGTCGCCCTAACTTTGCTTTGGTTCTGTCGGGAGAGTCAGAACTTCGGAACTCCTATTCTATATCAGTAAGCATTTTGTCTTACTTGCAACTTGTATTTCTCAATAGAAGTAAATAGTTTATTGCTTCATCTTGGTTTACCTGCCTTCAGTGAATTTTTGGGCAGTAGACGACGACGACTCGACTCGGCAGATGCACTCTTTATCTTTAGATATTCAACAACATCGTTTACAACTTACTACCTATAGAAAATCCTTCTAAATAGACAAATCTGCAGTACCCTGACTGGCATACCAGCAATGACTTGACATTGCGCTGAATTCTGTTGTAGGTACTCTCTACTGACAAACAATATAAATTACGTACTAGACAAACGTTTCCGAATACCCAATACTTACATATCTTAACGTTGATGCCTTCGGGCGGAACGCAACCTGTTTGCTATATTTGCGGAACACGGCAATGTTTGTATGATGCCCCCGCGCAAACTGAAATAAATGAGTTTGTCTTGTAACACTATACGTTTGTTTGCAACATCTTTATTCATCCAATTGGCTTCGATCAAATGCTCCAGATAAAATGATTTAGTGTGCTAGCAGCTGGATTTTGAACGGGAATAGATTTCCTGTAATTGATGTTGTTAAACTGATATGGGAGGAATGAACTGGAGTTAGATCATGTCTTTCTTAGAATTTAGAAAATTGTTTCCTGAATTTTCAAATCTAAATTAATCTGCTGGGATATTGTATGATTTGTTAAATGTACCTGATGATGTAGATAATGTGGACCAAGGCGCACGCGTTCATTTTATTTCGTAAGGTACCTAATGATTGAAAAGATAGGCTATAGTCGAAGAGCTACTCCTAAAGAAAGATCGCACGGATCTCACGCGGTTCCCTGGAATATAAAGTTATAAAATAAATGGAAAGTTATGTGTAGGTAATTTAATGGTACAATTATGATATGAGCACAAATAGGTTTGCACAAAATCTAAAGAAAATGAATGTTTTCTCAGCTAAGTGTACTAAATCAATAGTTATACTGACTACATCCCAAAATCAATTTAAGATATCGTCGACATTTACTCAAAGAGCCCAATATAATTGTATTTGCCAATTACTACACATCATTCATCCACAATAACTCATTTCCATCCCCTTTTATCACCGGGAACACAATGAGGTCACAATATATCGACGCCTGTACCTGACTTTTGACCTTATTGCCTGTCTAGACTAGACTCAATGTCTCGCGTGCGATGCTAAAATGAAAAGGCACGACATAGGCTAGTAATGTAATTTCACACCGTCACCTCGTCACGATGGGTGAAAATCCATGGGAAATTGTTTCATTTTAGATATCATTGTTTGTGACATACATTTCTCTTAGTTTGTTCTTGATATTTATGTGTGTATTTATGGGATTGTTGCAAACGGAAAGCTTTGGTATTTTCTGCAGATGTAGTTTTAGATATGCTTTAGTTCTTGATCAGACTACTAAAACCCAATGGTGTTTTGAAGTCTACTTTTGCAAAATTTTGTGGACGGAGGAAAATAGCGTAATCTATGTACAAACAAGATACAATAAGCTGTCAATTTTTTTAATAGATTTTCAACTTTATCGCAAAAGCATTAGGTTCAAGGTTCATTAGGAAAATTTGACAGTTTCGGGTAGCTCGATATGCTGGCGTCTGTACTACAGTTTTGAAGGATTTAGCTATATTTCATTATAATGAAAGAAAGCAGATGAACCAAAGTTAGAGTCATAATTATCTTGGGGTATAAAGGGTGTTACAAGACCTTTGACGACGCCGAATGGCGGTTGTTCTCTCCGTCATTGCGATATTTTTTTTGTTCTACACCATACCTGGGAACCTTCTAGTTACGGAGATGTTGGGGGTTAAAGTTCCAACTTTTTACAAGTTTTTTTTTAAATACCTACATGTTTTTAATGTAAGATTTTTCTTTAAACACCTCCACGACTCCCGTACTATTCAGCAGGTCTGCTGGAAGAGATTTCTCATAAAATAAGTAGTATCTTTGTACTTTTCTATCTTAATGTAATGTCTTGTTGTGTGTACATAAATAAATAAAATCTCCTCATAAAATTCAAAAGCAATCAAACGGAGTAAGATGATGCTATCAAAACTCGCGAAGCTGAACAAGCGGCATCTCTAACCGTAAACTTGAACAACAATGTTAAAGTTAAGTAAGTGTTAGGTAAGAGACATTAACATAAGACGAAGTGTGCAGGTGGTTCAATGTCAGTAGAACATTTAACGTGCACTTTCGAAGTAGCGTTACTTGTTCGCGTGTACGTTGAACGGTCAGAATTCAATGAGTACTTTAATATTTACTTGGTTTTTATGTATTGATAATTTGGCGGAAAATTGCGTGAGAATATTGAATTACGAGCTACGTCATTTTAAGGAAAGTTAAATAATTTTCAGCTCAACTCATATTCGCATATGATGGTCGGATTTCTCGTGTAGGTTAAGATTGTTATATAACTGATATGGGTCAATGACAGAAGTTTATTAAAATAACCATGACAAGTAAAAAGGAAGACAGTAATAATGCTACTGGTAATCGAACTGTTTGACTGGTGGTTTTAGTTGCAATGGATTGCGTTGCAACTGATTTGGACCTGCAATTATATCAGGATCATTAATTTTCTCTATCAGAACCCAATTGCTCCAACGAAATTCTTTGAAGGTTTGTAAAGAATTCTTACTCAACTATGTAGATTATAAGTATAAGTATTATCTGAAAGTAACAAAATATCTTCACTAGTAAGTAATTGAAAAATAACTTATATGCCGTAACGTTGACACACAATGTTGAAACTTATCTTACTTATCTCAACATAATTACCTTTAATACAGGTAAACACAAAGATAAAGTTTACTGCCTTGCTGAGGTTATCAAATAAGTTATCAAACATGACCTCTTTAGGCTTATTTTTATATTGCGGTTTCATTGCATAAATATTCATCTCTTACCATGCGTCAATTGAGAAACTGAACAAATACGCATTCAAGGCCTCGATGAAAGCTTGCGTTTAAAATTAATCGATTATGATGAGTAAGCGCCATGAATTGCATTTGGCAAGCAAATTAATGATCGCGTATCGTGTAGCGGTGTTATTTGTACACATGCCGATGGTGTTGATATGGGAGTAAACCTGGTGTGAATACGTACCTACCTGAAGAGTAATTTACATAATTATGGATAACAAAGTTTTGGATTTAGCGTCGTTTAAACTTCTGAAATGTTTGTTGCCAAAAACTGTTTCTCGCCAGCACTGGGCTTTTTTCTAATGAGTCTATATTTTCCCACAGCATGGTGAGGGCTTTCCTTCCCTTTTTCTACTTTTCGCTGTTGTAGTTAGTGTTACTATAGTCGAGATAGAGGAAGACGAATATTTCGCGTTTTCTCCAGAACTCTCTTTGAAGATTATGCGCGCAATGTGAGGATTAAAACAAAGGATTAAATCGTGCCCCTTCGGATTGTTATAAAATATAAATACGAGTGGTTCCCAAACGATTCTAGAAAATGGGAATGGCTTCAAAGTTCTACGAAATCACAACAAAAATAAAAGTTAAACAAAGTTGTATTCTTGGTATGTACGACTTTTTCGTTTTCTAGTCTAAAAATACACTTCTCACCATATAATTCTGCGAGTGCATTATATCAACCACCTTCGTTCAGTAACAAGCGCTTGCGACGATTGCATGTACGTGACCTCCATTCGAGGACTCCTTTACTTATGAACACCAAGCCAATTATATTTCTGTGTTTCTTAATGCATTCTATCAAACGTTGTCTGTTTGTTGTTCGTTTGTATGATTTTCTTCATAATTATGTAGTGAAATCTAGAGGAATCAAAGTTAACTTCGTCTAAGTCGATTTCGTCTAAGTCGATTTCGTCTAAGTCGATTTCGTCTAAGTCGATTTCGTCTAAGTCGATTTCGTCTAAGTCGATTTCGTCAAGCTTAGTCAGAGAGAAGATTAGAGCAGTTGGCACCGGCCTGATTCAATTCGAATATGCTGTACAGCGCATTGTACCCGATCACATTTTATTTCATCTGCCGACATTTTCTTCCTGTCATTCATTAATTGATTTATAGGAAATAAACCGAAAATGATCACATCAAGAAACTACCAAGAAACTTTAGAATTTTAACTTAAGAATTGAAAAGCTGTTATCCCGGATCCGGATCTCCTCATTATTTAGCTCTGCATCTTGGTCTTAACGAGAACAATTTTCTAAACATAGAAACAGTCTCATAACATAGTTTACATAACATATTCTACATATCTCTTCAAATTACACGAAAGTGTATACAAAATAGTTCTGAGAGCTCCGAAGCTATTGTGTGTTGTGACAATGTTCGCTTTCATTCAGCCCATATGTGTCACCGTAGTGAAAGTGAGGAATATTGAGATATGAAAGTATTATCCAGTCATGGTATTGTTATATTATGTGTTCCTGTTACGTGATCTTACTATACTGTGTGGAATCCTTACCAATATTGTAAACGCGATAGTAATTCTGCCACCGTAAAAGCGAAAAAACGACTTGGATGAAATTAGGCAATAGATCATAACATGAGTTTTTTGGCTATGGGATAGTTTTCATCCCGGTCGCACGACCCCGTGGGATTAAGACCCGAACTTCAAGTAGTGCGAAAGGTGCAAGTAGTTGTGCAGAATGGGCAGGACAGGAGGTGGAGCAAAACACGACGGCGTCAACGATTCTTATCTATGGGCCTCAGTTACCTGACAATAAAATGATTGGTTGATTGATAACCTGCGGAGGGGTTCTACACTGTCAATCTGTTTGGGATGGATCGAGGATACCTCATTTGGCTAAAATCTTAGAGCTGTACTTACAAGTCTGACACAATTAGTGTCATCGACACGTAAAAAAGAAGAAGAAGTAGTACGAACCCACGGGAAAAGTCAGGTAAGCAAAACAATAAAAATCTTGGAATATGTAAGCTTGCAAACCACATGGTACAACATAATTATGTATGTTGAATACATATTCAATTCTGAAAGTGGTTGATAAAGATAAGGAAGTATTTAATGAAACTATAGCACTTTTAATGACACTTACTAAAAGATACTACCAACTTATGAAAAGTAAAGAGTCTTTATTACAAGTACATGTCACACGTTTTAACAGCGTCATCATCTTTATTGCCACTATAAAAAATGCAGAACGATTTCTCAGCAAAAACTTTATTGCAGCTGTTTATGGTACGAAAACTGTTACAGATAACGTTAATAGATTCAATAAACTTAAAATGGCTGAAAAGTAAAACGCGAAAAATAAAATAGAAAACATTTTGACAAAAATATTTCAAGTGCTCAGCTATTCAATTCGAATGAATTCGAATTATATCTACGGACAATTTCACAACCCCAACAAAACCATCAATCCATGTGATGAAGATCATAAAGATGGACGGAAATAATTTCCCCTTCCGAGATTAAAAATCAGACAGTATTTATGGGCTCAGAGCAATTTTAAATCTCCTTATCTTTACCGGCCAGGTGTAAAACCCGAACTGTTAGCTTTTGCTAAAGGCGATGTTGCAACACAATCACGATCGACCTTGTCTCTATATTTATTGCTGTCCTTTTCTAACCCAACAGTCGTTTACGTAGTATTATCAACTTTTCCTTCGTTGTTCTGACTAAAACTATTGTTATTATGTGGAATATAGGCGGGAAATACAGTGTGGATTTTAAAAAGGGTATATATGTAGGAATTATGAAGGGATGTAGTTCCGGACATGCGTACTGGAGTGGGACGGCGACAGCCGGGCATCGAGTCAACGTCAGTTGTTGGCCGGTCGTCGCGGCGCGCGTAGTGTTCCCCGCGCCCATCCAACCGTTTCGATACAGTACACATATCAAATTTCACGCGAAAATTTGATATCGTCGTCGTTTTTGTGAAGTGTTTTGAAAAAGTTCGCGCGTTTGCCGGTAAATGTTTCAAGTTTATCCGACTGTAGAAGTTTCTTAGAGTTTGTGCTTGGATGTATTTTATTTGCGCTACTGTGTTTTTTGTTGCCCAGTGATTATGTTTGCAACCGTTTTGTTTTTGTAGTATGTATTATTTTTATTATACTAAACTAATTATTGTTGTACTTTCCTATTATTATTTTTTCCCTTCCAGTATTGTTTCTAAATGATATCACCAACAGAGTTGCTTTATCGCTATTGATAAGTCTTATCTACTACTTACGTTGTACTTTGCATTAACAAGAATTGCACATTTAGGACGCACACGTATCTACTCACGGACATCGTTGTACTTACAATTAATGTTCAATTAAGTACCTACCTATGTTGTAGGAATAGCAAAGCGTGAACCATTGAATGAAAGTTCATCGAACTAGTAGAGTTGTAAACTAATACTACAATAATATAACTAAGCAATAGTAGGTAATATTGTTTGTCTACGCATCATTTCATTCACATAATCAGGCAATCAGTACGATATATTTTATATGCCAGTAACATTTCAAGTCGATGTTGTTTTGTTTTGAATGCTAATAAATTCAAAGTTATCGACCGTTGGGAACTTGGGACAAGTAGACACGCGTTTGAGATGAGTGTCTTTATTGTGAATCACCGACTGTATGAAATGCGAAAGACAAAGAAGGGATTTGAATATAAGGCGAGGGGGCCCTTGAAATTGATCGTCTGGTACACCCCAGCCTCTGGTTAACCGAACCCTTGGATATAGCGTAGGCACACTTAATGCGGTACAAATTTGATTTTATACCTCGGTTTCTGTAACGGTTAGAACAGAATCCACAGCTTTAACAAACTTGTTGAATTAAGTTTCGAATATATTAATTAGATTTAGAACCTAAACTCTCAGAGCTTTGCTGGAACATGCTAACGTATTATAATTACTAATTGTTTACGCAAATTTTAATTAAGCTTCAAGCTTAAAATGCGGGACTAAGGGATTAAATATGGACATTAATTATAATTAAGCAGTGTTTCTTCTCAGCTGTCGAATTTATTTTAAGCTGTTACACAACATAGTAAAAATTTTCGGATAGAAACATTTGTTCAAGGATTAGCTCTATTCAATTCTCACTTAATACATTTCTAAACGGGTTTGACAGGATTGTGAGGCGCTTGGCGCGTGCCACATTTTTACAACAGTATCAGCAGTATTCGGTTGCCCATTGAAGCGGTAATTGCGCCCCATAATGGTGCAAGACCCTTTTTTCGGATCTGTCTCATTGTTGTCCATAGGGTGTAGGTCGTTGACATTGGCCTTCCCCTTTATATATCGGATTTGCAACGATATTTTTCATCGCATGTCGGATTAACAATATTTCATTTCTAATCGCTTTTTCGATTATTGCTTCTAAGTCCATATATCGCTGTGAATGGTCATCGTAATCTCCCGTGTTTGGAATTTTTCACGTTTCTCGTTGGCTATTAATGTATTCCTATTGTTCTTATTCATAAAAACATTATTGGAATTTAAACCATTAATATTGGATTAAAGTCAAATGCAAAACCTATTGTTTATTAAATCATATTATTGCTTTTACAACAACAGAACAATACCATGACTAGACATGCTCTGCATTGATACCTACTTCGAGAGATTACTTAAAATGTAGTAATTTTCATAAAAGTTCCGTTTTTGTAAGTTTCTGTAACGGTCTTGTGAATTCCGGTCCCGCTGTTTCATTAAATAAAGAAAAAGCAATTGCAGACTCCGTACCATGTTCGTTTCGTTAGCTTTAATAATTACCTTCATTCTGCTGGGAAAATGAAACAACTAAGCCTTTTGATCTATTGTCACAGGGCCTGTCTATTTTCTGTATGGGTATAACATGTGTTTTACATTTACGTTCTCCTTGAGATACAATCGTGAGAATTACTTCATATAGCGAATGTTGACAGTAGAATGTATTCGCGTATTATGCAAAATCCGCAACAAAGTTGATAAAGTAATACTTACGCACGATTGGCCACTCACGCGGTCAGCGAACTATAATAAGACGTTATAGAACTGGCTAATGATGACGTGAGCGTCACGCCGCGCCGCAGGCGTAAAAGTAACGTCTAATGAGAGCCACATTCTTTTAGCTACAATAATGGCTATTGACCAAAACAATGCGAACAGAGCGGTCCAGAACACCGTTAGAGAGCTGCGCAAGAGTTCAGATATTCGTTGCATTAGCGAGGGCAACAATCTTTGATAACTCGCTAACGATTGCGCAAGCGGCCTCCTTTTCGCACGTGTTCCTCGACAGTTCTGCAACGTTTTCCGGTTTCGAGGTGCGATACGTCTCTCTGTACGCATAACCATGAAGCCAGAAGAGGTTTACGATAAAAGCAACAATATTAATAAACAACTTCAGATCTCGCATTCAAAAGTTAACATTAAAGGACCAAGTTCAAAACTTCAAGCCCAGTTTGTATAACTGTGCATGCTTTAAATCACAAAACAACAGTATTATTAATGCTTAGATATAGTTCTTTGTTCCGCATGAGCATACAGTGCATAAATGAATAAAGTCTCGGTTGAGTTACACACATTACAATAAAACTCTAACTAAAGACATTGAAGTTAAGACAGATCATTTACACTACCTTGATTAACACCTTCACCTATTTAGCAGTTCCCACACTTTACTTTTCCATCTATTTGATCTGCCGCCCACTAGTTCAACTGTGCTGCACATTAGTGTAGGTAGTAGCAGCAACTAGCAGGTATGTTTATCTACAGTATACGTGCTAGCATCATCAGTAACCGTCGCAGGTCTATCCCGTAGGGGCGTTGCACCGGGCGCCGCGATGGAATGCGCCCGATCGTGGTTACGAAATGCCGTGACTCCGCAATCGTGCCTCTCCACTGGAATACGCAATTATATTATATTTATCGAAATATTCGTCTTCACTAAACATCTTTTTAACTATCATCCACGTGGATAGCATTTCCGTTTCTAAGACTAGAATTCCAACCATTTTATGGAACCACTAATTGGGTTTCTTGCTCGGCCACCGGCCGCTACTGCTCTTCATAGCTTTTTAATTACCCCTTTGTATATGGTAGAACGTTCGCTAATGTATACGCTTAAGGTCGTTCCGGAAAACACAACGGAGCCCATTGTTCGATACAACTCCTTATATTGCAAGTAGCGGTACGACTTCATAGGCTCCGGTCGCCTGTGCCATGTGCCTAAAATTCTTAGAATGTCTGCTGAATAAATATATTCAGCCTTCCATGGCTCTGTTTAATATTAATTGAGTCCATTTCTTTTTTTAGCGTTATCGTTTCTCCTTTTTTGTTTTATTACGAGTTTTATGGCGTCTGATAAAATTCTTTGCACTTTTTCCTCGTTTAAAAACTTTTAAAATGCATTTATCAAAAATGCTCGAACGGGAGAGTGGCTGAGTGTAGTGTTATCTCGTCTCCCCCACTTGCAGCAACGTTAAAGAGTGATGGAAGCGATTCGTCATGTTCCCTGCTTAGTGACCCACTTACAAGAGGGCTACTCGAAAGATTTTTTACCAAATATCTGCGAGTACTATCAGAGGCATGGCAGGCCACCCCTATGGCGAAATCAATCGGTTTCACGCTGTGTAACACATTTATATTGTTTCATCGTCTTTGATCCGTTTGACATTAGCGTCTTATTTGTCTCCTGCAGACATCTTTTAACGGTATTCGAGTAAGAATTATTAAAAGTACTTTAGCAAATTCGTTTAACTAAAAACAAATAAAAAACCTTTTCAGTCTAACAAGGACAATGAATATTGATAGGCAGGGCGTGCTCGTGCCTTCAACGGATAATAAAAGATTTTTTGCGCCATCCTTCTTTTTTAAACTCCTTCCGCGTCAACGTTTTTGTACATTGATTAATGACCGGCCTATTTAAAGATGATTCAAGTGTAGAGGAACAAAAGCTGGCACTCCATTGATTGAATTTTCAACGGCCCTTAGATTGATATTTGTAAATCATCGTTGTTCATTGATTTTAAAAACGGTATGGGTTTCGCAATAGCATGTTTTATAATACCTTTCAATTTCGTTTGCACGATTATAATTTAAATATTTGTCGATTACAAAGTCTGTAATTAGTTTTGGTGTAAACACAAGTTGTGCGTGAAACTTGTTATTGCCTTCTGCGTCTAGATCCGTTAGTAGATTGGTTTTCAATTTTGTAGATATTCAAGTTGATGAAGTTTATTTACTGATAAATCCATATTATACTTTCGACGAGATTACAGTACCACTGGATATAGAAATTTGCCATAAAGCTTGTATTTTATCATTTTAGTGGAAAGTTTATATGAGTACTCAGTTGATTGGCATTCTAATGTCCCATGTATCAGAAATTATGATAATGTTCACATCGAATGTTAAAATAGCGCTTTATTTTCTTGATTGCTTTTCAGACTAAAGAGAAACCAACTTTTCTCGGCATATAAACGGGAGAACGTTGTTTCTTTAATCAAAATAGGATATTATGGATTCTTTGTCATTAAAGAAAGCATCAAATCATCCAAACAAGAACAAACACCTTTATATGATTTGGCATGTGCTATTGATAACATGGCCAGTGATCATAATAAGTATTTTATTTTATAAATTGTTCGATTTTGATTTTCTTTCATAAAACTTGTAGTACTTATATAAGTTCATTAACCGAACATACACGCTTACTTCACAATTCTTCATCCTGTTGCAAATAGCTAAATTGACGGAGACCGCTAATAGCCGTATATATCTGTTTCCTGCTCGTACGTTGATTAACGATTTCCTCCAAATATCTTATGCAAATCTCTCAGTTCCCCATATGTAACAAGATTTGCTCCTACATCAGTATTCATGTCATCTTCATCAAGGTACCCGTGACATGCCCGCATTGCTTCGCCCGTTTGCTTGTGTCAACTCGTTTTGTTTGTGTGGCCGACCTGAGGTGCATCGCAACGACCTTACACAGTTAGACCGACCTGTGTGTATCCTGTTCTAGAACCTCCAGCAATATTGATTAGAACTGTTTGATGTGTATGGAGAAAATAATTGTTAATTATGATGTTGCCGATTTTGATCAAATTCATAAAGGTGTGTTCATAATCGTAAGAAAATTGTGCACAAATATACGAATTCGAATTGAAATAAAAAATGATTCATAAAATGCTGTGACTACGTGACGTATTTAGCATTTTACAGATGTCATCAAATAAACCGTTTAACATTTTACTGCTGCCACTAGTATTAAATACGATTCAGTGATTAGATAAACACATGTTTTTATACCACAACGTCCACAACAACACACAGTGAGTAAGATGATACGATATTCATACAACTGAGCTGTTCCAAAAACTCCAGCAAAAAATTAGATCTCTGATAGCGATAACTAACAAAAAAACCGACCTCGAAGTTTTTGCGCGAAAATCGTTCTTGCGATCAAGCTTTGAGTACGTAATTTATACTTCCAAGTAGATGTATCCTATTTAAATCGATACCATTCAACAAACATTGCAAAGCGTTCACTTGAAGATTAATCACAGCTCGAGGAAAAAAGTGCGACAAATTGTTCATGTAACTTTACTCATTTGGTATCTACTGGATAACTGATAGGTTTCTCTTGGTGTTCGGAATATAAATGGCAGGAAATTCTTCAGATCCCACATGCAACTTTTCTTTGAGTTCCAATATACGGCATTTAGGGCTGATCCAGTATCAATAATAGAAATATTGAGCAAGAGTCGGAAGTCTCAAGACACATTGTGGCTTTTGCCTTCCTGTAACGTGCGTGGTCTGAATACAGATTACGCAGTTATGATCCCTGCACATTCTGAAACCCTTCACTTAGATAAAGTGTTGTTTTTTGTTCAACACTTGGAATAGTTGTCACGTGTGGACCCTTCTCTGTGGGGTACTTCGCTAAATGTTGTTCTGTTTTTTAGAGTGTTTTATGTTCTATAAATTATGTAGCAGGATCTATTACAGCATCTATTTTAGAATTTAATCTATCCTTTACTCGCGTATCTTGTTTACAATTATTGTTTTCATCATAGTCGGTCCTTAATTTATTTATTTCTTTGAATTTAATAACTTGTATAAGCTTTTATTTAACTTGCCCTGTTACAAAGTTGGTTAGTTGGTATCTATTGGTCAAATCTTGCAACTGATTTTCAAACCAGTTCCCCCAACCGATTGATCTGAAATTTTACATTCATTCTTGTGACAATGCATTTTTACGACAGACGTGACTGCAGCCAGCATCACCTCCTCACCGGTCAGAAAACTCCTCAACGGTTAATAGCTCGGACCCGAAACTTTGTATACGTTCAATGTTGATAGATGAACCTAATTTTCCTCTTTGCAATGAGGTTGTATCTTTTTTTTTAAAAAGAGTTTGGTTCAATAATTATTGTAAATGTTTTTCAACCAGCACGTGACTCCAAGTTAAGTAATACGACTCATCGATACACAGTTGCGAGCTATGTCACGTACACTCGTAAAAGGTCTGTGCCTATCTCTAGAAGCATGTCTAGGCCAAGGTTACTTCTAGTTATATGACAGGTTATTGTACTGTAACCTAATTTGTTTCAATCACTGCTAGAGGCGAGATCCGAACATCCTATTGAATAATAGCTTGAGTTTGCAATTCGCCTACATGCGTCGTATAACTTCCTACGTTTAAATTGCAAGGTCTTTTTAGCAAGATGTTATTATACTGCAATTAGTGAGCGTTATAAGTTCTTAGGCTAGTAATTCTCAAGTACCAAGTTTGCATATTCGATTAAATCTTATATGGTAAGATTAATAATCACTACACCGCTGTATTTGGCTTCGTGTGCTACCTTCGCATTGTCATTAATAGAGTCTGGTTTACCTTGCAGAGAAAACACTGTAAATGCATTTAGAACAGGTGCATTCAATTTGGCTTCTTTAGCGATTTTTGATTTCGGATTACCATATTTGGACTCTACCTTCAGTGTAGGCCCTTCTTCAGCAGTAATTGTAGTACATTACGAAATAGAGCAAGATCTACGAGCAAATATATTTCCGAACAATGTGTGGGAGTGCGTAACAGCTTCAGCTAATGTCCCAATCAATTACCAAATTATTAATGTGTACGATACATCCAATAAAAGCGTTGAAACCGAGCCAACTACTAGTTATCAATTTATTGGGCTACAGCCTATAGATACGGTAGCACGTGCGTTTGTTTATGATCCATATTCCCCGCTGCCGCATTCCGTGGCCCGGGTGAATCATGTCTGTTGACATGTTAAGAGTATGAGATATGACATAATTATTATTGTTAGGTTCAACTTCTGCATATCGATTTGAATATCTTTTATGTATTCAGATTCTTTTATGTATTGTTGTATTTCAGATATTGTATTTTATTCTTTTATATTCTTGTTTATAATATTAGTTATTGTTTATTGAGATTAGGTTGACTGCCGCTATTCTTGTTTTCATGAGTACGGTGTCCTCATGTGTCATATTTGTAATGATATTATGTTCAAATACTAGTCTCAATTACAACATTGAGAATTTTACCGAGAAATTAATCCATACATTTGTTGCTTTAAGTGGCAACGTCATTTTCTTTTAACCGTTTCTTTTTTCTTGTTCACTAATTAACGTCATCATGTATTTACAATGTCATTCGATATGAGTGACGTGGTTAACCGGTAAAAGTTCACTGTTAAACACCTGCCTTGCACCTTTCTGACATTTGATCGCTTTTTACTCGCGTATGGACGTTTTCTAATAATTGGTCTGATACTGTGTATTACGGTTGTCATCATACTTTATTTTCAAAGGGCTATTAAGTTATAGTCGCCAGCGCATCAGGTTACTACAAACTGTCAAATTTTCTCATTCGATTTTAAACTGAACCATCTGCAATTTATGGTTTAAAATCATTTGGAGAAATTTGACAATTCGTGGTAACATGATGTGCTAGCGACTGTACCATGAATGTTCAAGATATACCTAGACTATAGCTGTTAGTGTCTTAAGGTTCAACAACTGCTGATGGTTCATCATGGTCGTCATTCTTTACGACAGCTTCAAGAAACGAACTTAATGCGTTTGCAGTTTTAACTAAATTAGCTTCGACTGAATTAAACATTTAGCTCCTCATCATTGTTCCTATATTAATGTTATGAATTGCTATTTTAAAGCTCAAATGGTTAATGGTTTTCTTGCTTGCCGTTTACCGGAACACGTTAATCTTATTTTGATCTATTAAGTGTTTTATAAAATAGCAAATAGATTACATCATTTACATCAGAACAGTCTGGCTAGACCATCATTATGTAATTCATTTACAAGGAGATTCGAGTGAGCTTTAATTTTTTGTAAAAGTTGTTCTCTTATTCTCGTTTCGTCCAAATTAGGCAACGTTAAACCGCTGGTGATTAATAAGTCTACCTTGTTCTTAAACGTGAGGAAAGAAATTGTGATTAATTGCTGTAGATAAGTAAAGTTTTTGCTTTCGTACATCGAAATCCAAGGAATGTTATCTACTGATAAAAGTGTAATTTGGATTCCTCTCCGAAGCACTGCAAAAACTTTAATTAAATCTTCCTTTTAAGAAACCTTGAAAACCTTCTAGGATTCCTTGGCGATGATTTTATTACTGCTGTCCTTATTGAGTTCTTTCGAAATTCGCGTTTTGAAATTAATTATGTAGAGTAAGCGTTTCATACGAATCTTAACCCTTTTCAAGAGTATGTTCATATTCGCTTAGGTCTTTACTAACCAAAGTTAAGTGTAACTGTAATTTATTCTTTAAAGAAATCGCTTGTGCTTGATTGTTTCATAAATAAACATGTGGGAACCACTGAAAAAGTTACACATTAGTCATCATCACGTATAGAAAAAATGTTCTAACAGGCGTTTCAAATGACTAATGCACCAAATGAACTATTTAGTTCATCAATTTTGATAATGGTTAATAAAAGAAGCTACTTTATGGTTTGAAGTTTCATGCCGACTACTGTCCGTTTTGTTTTTGGTCAAACTTCAAAATTGTAGTCGATAAAAATATATATTATTATGAATGTCCAGACTGAGCTATGGCACTGACAACAGTTGATCGGAAGGATATCTGATTTGATTAGATGCAGTAGCTCAATTTAGAGCTAAATTAATGCGTGGTCTTTCTGCTAGTTACCGCAATTCCAAGTATTTATTATAAATGAATTGAATACGGAACAATAATGCGAGCTTTTAATTTGTTTAAAATTCCCGTGGTTTACAATGGCTAAAATTATACAATGGCATTGTCTGCGTGTTAACGCATCCAAAACAGTACAATAATAACGTAGGTTTTTAGTGTTTAGTAAGACTAAAATATATTTTTTAATTATTATTATTATAAGGGTTAAAAACACTGCTACAAATTGTAAAGAGATTTTTCTAAAGTAATGATGACGTCTTAATTTTTTTTTTCTGGCAACCTACTTTTTAAACTCAGTGTTCTTTTCTTTTTGAAGTCGAATCTAAAAATACACTGCAAGTTGAGGTGTCCGAAGAGATGTTGAATGAAAATATTTAGCTACTAGTGATGTAACTATTCAAAACAATCTTACTTCACGTCTTTCACGTGAAGACACGAACGATGAGCAAACCGTAATAGCTGTTACAGAACTTACAAAGTAACGAACGCATAATAATGGTAACAGTTGAATAACGTTTGCATGCTTTCAAAAGAATAAGAAAAAAGATAACGAGTATTAGAAACTCCCCGCTCTATTCAATCACTTATGACCAATACAATATGTACAAGAAATAGATACTGCCAATGTTTACATTGCATAAGATGGAAGCGTTGGCCGATAAAATCAGTGTAGCTTACTATTTTTAATTGCTTATTGTTTATACTTCTGGCTATTCATAAAAGCTTCTTCAGTTTCAAGTCTTACGTAAAGTGACTAGACACTTTAAGGCAGGATTGGAAATAGAATCAAAAGACCTAATTCATAGAGACTACTAAAACAAAGATTTGATTATATATTACGAGACAACACATCTAAGAACAAGAAACTCGTAAATACACTTCTCAGTTTCCATAACATAAATTAAAGAGACAGCTATATATATTTCAAAGGAGCTGTAAGAAAGTAGATCCGATGCGAAGCTATCACAATAATTTAGCACTCAGGCTTTATAGATGGTCTTCGGATAAGGCTGTTCACCGCACACCGATCAATTAGGCCGAAGCGGAGGCGTCGCGAATCCGAGGAGGCTAGTCGAACGACTCAGTCACCGGTTGTCTTACGCAATGGTTACATAACCGAACGGAGATGGCGACGAATGACCGTCGCGAATTACCAGTGTCCGCACCTTACTGGGTCAAATACACCCGACGATTGACGTGACATTTATTTTCGACGCAAATTGATGTCCTTTTTTGAAGCAACTCCTTTTTATAGCCGGTAGTTGATATGCACCAGGTGTCAGATAAATTACAGATGTCAGATAAAATGCTAGGGTTCATTTTTCAACGTTTTGAAAAAGGATTTGACGTTAACTGCTTAACCTGAGTTAAGAATTGTGACATCTCTCATTTTAAAACAGTCAAGTAATAATCGGTGCGATAAAAACCAGTCACTCCTAAAATTAATGCTCAACACAACCAAGCACACTAAACAGCCAAAGATAAAAATAACTAGCAGGGCCATGTTAATCAAACTTCAATACCATGAACTAGAACTAAACAACCAACCTCACACCCTATATTTACTGCCAAATGATACTCCAGTGTATTGCATTTATCATAAAATGGTAGTGTTAAAAAGTACTATAAGTATAGCCGTGTTGTTAAGGCGCAAGTGGGTCAAGGTGGTAAAACTAATGGAGAGTTTCCACTTTTAATGTGAATAAATGAAGTACATTGAGTACAATAGACAACGGGACGAGCCTAGTAGCTGCATACAATGATATACAAGGCCAATAGTTGCTAGGCAGACGAGCGAACGCAGGACAATTGAAGAGGGCAGTAGATTAATTGGTTGACATAGACCAGATGAAAAAAGTAGTCTAGCTTTCAAAGTATTTGCGTAATTAGAACTAGAGCTCTCGTTTGCTGCGACTTTTTAAATATTACGAAAAAGCCAATGATATCGAAATATCTCCTCAAGATTAGTAAAAAGTTTCTTCTGAATCATCAAACGTTTTTGCCGCTGTGGCTTGCCAAATTGTATAGTTTAGGGAACCGGAGGTCAAAAAAACAATTCGGCAGCGTTTTTGTCGCTAGTCTGCAACAATGCGTAATAGCTATGTCCGGCAGTTATTACCAAATTGCGTCCTTCGTTTGAATTTCTACTTCGTTGTCGGTATTCTCTGATGGATTTTAAATTGTCATATAAACTACAATTAATTGAAAATTCTATGAAAAGCGCATATCACTTTTGTTGTTTCGAAATAGTTAAAAAATGTAGGAACTGCAAGAGCCTTCGTTAGCGTATCAGACTAGTGTAGAACATTGCGGAACTCAAATGCCCATTAACCTAAATTGAACTCTATTGTTCGATGCCCTCTTCATTATATCTTAGCTGGCATGTCACTTAGCAACCAGCTTGTTGACAAAGCCTCCATGGTTCGATATTGATTGCCCTGCAATGGCTGCCCTAAATTCAGCACGCTTACAAGCAACTCTGTTGGTGGTGTCGCAACTAACGCTTTGTAATACACCCCTAATGTAGACAATTCTTTCCTTTGCAGACAAAAATGTAGATAGATCAAACGTAGGTTGCGCCTACATTTATTAAAGTACGATGTCCATTGACCAGGCGTCACCGCTGGTGCCGATCAAGCCTCAAGTGGCGTTGCAGAACGTTGCATTTATAAAGAACAGTCATAACCGGAGCAGTTTCTGTGGGGTGGCACCATCGTCGAACGGTAATGGAACGTTCAAAACTTTCGCCGTCAATCGCAAGAGTTGGAGTGGAAACGTGACTCTTCCGCTCCAGCAGTTCACGCCCGACGTGGAACAAGCTCCGCAGTTGGCAACTTTTCGTTCAGGAACTGGAACATTCCCGAGGAACAGGGAACGGAACAATAATGCTGCGAACGGAATATTAACACCTAACGGGAACTCTGTTCAGACGTTTAAAGGAAATGAAGTGAGGAGGTGCGGAAGCTCGAACGGCCGACGTTACGCTGAGATCGGAAACTGGAATAAAAGGTGAGTTGTTTTGTTTAAGCGTGCGTCCCTAAAAACGCAGAGGCGGTACGGGACACCCTCTGCCTTTCGTGCTCAACCCTTCTTCAGATTTCCTCGAAAGAAAACAATGTTGCAGATTGATTTATGAAACCCTTTTCCAATTCATGAAATTGCCACACGTTACTTTAATGTTACAGAAAAAAGCATACAAATACCTGTGTAAACACAATCAGCTTACTGCCCAACTTTTTAATGCAAATATTTGCACTCGCACAAAAAACTTATTCCGAAGTATGAATATAACCTTCCTACATATCAAATACGATCCCCCAGGTAAATAAAAACATTCAAACGTACCGTGTTTCACTAACTTTTACTAGAGCTTTATTTTCTCCTTTTTCATCTCGAGTAATTCTGTAACAAGTTTTCCAATTTCATTCTCTCGTCGCTTTCATTTCCTCCCGTAGTAGGTAGCTTCTCGTTCCCTTAATATTACTTTTATTAGCTCAAAACGTTTAACAAACATTGGTTTGAGAATCTAATAAAGATTAGGTTACGTTTGCACAAAGGGATGATCGAAATTTGATTTATTTTTCTTACATCTTTGTTTGTAATTAGTATTTATTTTCCTGTGGCTTACCCTTAATTTATTCCTTAAGATGTTTCCTTAGACATAAAACAATGTGTTTTAATTTGAGCCAAAACTTTTTCTTCACAAATTTTCATTCAAACGATCCTAACTTTTTATATTATCTTCCGCATATTCTAAACTATTTAACATTAACATTGTCCATTCCCACACATCTCTACTATCATAAACGTTTATAGACATTAGTCCGATACTTATCCAAATGTTTACCACATTTATCTAATCGGGATCTTCATTATCTTTTATTTCTTGCTAGTAGAAAGTTCGTCCATAATTCTCGCTCACTCAATTTGGGGCGGCCTAAGTCACTTGATAAGAGGCGTCCAATAATCTGGCCAGTACTTCGTCTTTTTATTAGGGGTTAAGTTTATCGCGCCATGATTCCTCGTCACTGGAGATGCTATCAACTGCGCTATTTAGCGGTTCTCCCTTCAACGACTATTTATGACCAGTGTTTACTTCGGACTTGCCAATTAATCCAAGTATTTGCTTGGAGGAAATATCGCATGTCTTTCTATTTGCTGTACGTTTAGTGTTTGACGAATAAGCTCTTTTACTTCTCTCTAAGTTCTTTTCTTGGGTTTCATAAGACAGTTGTTTTCTTGTTCATTGTTGGTTTCAGCAGTATCAATGATGTTGATTGCATCAAATACAGTTTGATAGCTATCGTTTACATAAACCAAACATTTTAAACAGATTCCATTGCCACCTGCGTGGGATTATAAGCAGCAATATACAAAGCTTGATATTTTTAGATCGCTATACGTTACTTAACATAAAAATAAACTTTTACTTTCCACTGAAGTATTTGTCGTGGTACTCGTGGTTCGTTTATATGGCTTGTTGATTTCATTCCATATTCTTTTATTCTTTGAATGTAATTTGCATGAACATTCAAGGTTGCGTGGAACGTTTCTCATTAATTCTCTTGATTTCCATGCGAAACTTGGAACAAACAATTTCAAGTGACATGGATACTTGAGCGTACATTAATTTTGGTTTCCATTTGCGTATTTCAACGTTATTACAATAATAATAACATGATTCTCAACGAATGTAGCTGAACAACAAACAATTGTCCTTTAGATATAAGACAAAGAGTTTAATCTAGCAATGCGCTTGTATTTTTTGCAGGACGATGTGGTAGAAAACCGGCTTCTCCCTCTTCTAATTGTGTATGTTTACTTGTACCAGTTACAGAGATAAAAACTATCGTAGCAATTACAACAATAATAACGTACTTTTGTCTAAGTGGAAGCTCTCGGCGCGCTCTTGATAATCCGCTTATTATTTTGTTACATAAGAGGAAAACAATATTACTTTGTCCCGAGTACTATTTTCTTGTTTATTGTGGTATCTTACATCTATTTCACTGAATATTTTTCCGATGCTTTGATTCGGTCAAGTCCGTTTCAATGACATGCTTTGTTTTGTAGGGCCGACAAAACAGTAGCACTTTGTTTTACATACGATTGCTTTTTGTCATTATTTTTATTGCTCCACTCTCAACGCACCGTAAAACTATAATTTCATCATTACATTCGTTTTTATTTGTGTTTGTACTACAGCTAATGTTGTTACTCATGCTCCCAGCGTTAAAGAAACCAAAATTACTCCGTAGAACGTTTAAAGAAGCTCGTTTCTAATAGAAAAAGTGTCTGTTGGGCCTGCAATCATTGCGAGGGTCCCTCGAAGACGGTAATTTAGTCCAATTACGTCCACCACGACTTTCACTCGTGGATCAGTGTTTGTAACCCGTACTAAATCTCCCTTAACAAATTGAAAAAAACTAAGTCGGATTCTGTCGGATACCGTTTCTCTGCCTTCCTCGACCACATGTACTGGCACGGTTAATGACAGCGTTTGTGAACTTTTCCAATTATGGCGCGGTGTTCTAGATCCAGTTTTGTGTTATAATGACGGGTAATTGCGACATTACAGGTTAATTTTTATCGTTCCTAACGTTTGTAGCTTCGTGTTTGTCTGTAGTAAAATATTGTTGGTATTTTATAGTGTATAAGTGTAGGTTTTATGATGTGGTGTGGTAATCGAGATATATTGTCTATTAGCTGAAACCATTTTCATCCATAAGTAAGTAACTCACTTTGTCTTTTACTTTTTACGTCTTAAACGGCTGAACAGGAAGACAAACCATAACAAATGGGTTAGGAGTAGGACGTACTTTTATTCCGGCAGTATTTATTTTCCGTGGAATAATTTCCAAACTTCCAAACATGCAAAAACTAGTTCTTACATAATTTAAATCCTCGGTCAGTTACATTAATTAATTCTTAAACAAAAATCTATTCGTCATCATCCAAACTAGACACAAACGATTACTACCCACGACCTTTATTCCTGTACATCAATTGAACGGCACTTTACCACAGATTGGCGCATATTGATTACCACTTCAAATAGATGGTTCCACTTGTCATTTCGCAACTGACGCTTCATGACTGATGGTCGTCTGCGCCGCGACAGATACCTGACAACTGAACTGATGGAGCGACGATCAATGAAAGCGAAATCGCGGTGCATAGTTATGTCATTGGTGCATATTCTACTAAGTATGCTAAAACTCCTTTGGCCTTTTTGGGGGACAGCCGTCTTCGTGGCTGACAAGATTCAGGATGTCAGTAGGTACCCAATTTATCGAAAGATTTGTATCACTGCTAAATACTTTGAAACCTATAAGAAGGAATATTTGAATTAAATAAAAGCTTCAAGTATCAGTATAATGAGTACGGAAAAATTGGGTACGGCTCTGTACACCGGACCGTGACAGTTAACGTGTCAAAGCATTTGTGACCGTCTAGTGCAGTGGTTCCTAACCTTTTCGATCTTGTCACCCCAAGACTTAGCTTGAGAATCTGATTTACCCCTCCCGCTCTCCCTCATATTAGCAATGAACACAAAACAAAACAACACACATAAATACAAATTGACTGTCTACGTAGAGCATCTGGATAAATGTTTTGTCTTTGACTTTTGAGTAAAACTCTTTTTATGTTCTCTGGTTTTCCAAAAACAATCCTATTTCTTCACAAAGTTCATAAACTCTGTATATACATTACCATTATTTATTTATCTTTATATATTACCAGCTTATTACCCCCGCAGAATACCAGTTTTACCCCGCAGGGGTAATTACCCCCAGGTTACGAACTGTGGGTCTAGTGTCTGCAGCCAGTCCGTAATCTGTCTATACTGGTTGTCTGAACTTTATATGTATTAGTCCAATTCTGAAGCAGGCTTCAGAAGCCTCCTGGTAATCTGCTATCTCGTCCAATTTGACTGCTAAAACTAATTTATAAAAGAAACTACCAATTTATCTTTGATTTGTAACTAATGGGCACCCATCCAACACTTACCCGCGGTCAAATTTTATTAAATTGTTGTTACTAAGGTGATTTAGCGCCAATCAACAGTGAAAGCGCAATAACGCTGTTACCCCATTCATAGTGATGTCACTGGTCCTTTTAGTCGAGTATTTAGTATGCTAATAATGTGCATGTAATTGCTCGGAAGGGTCATCTGATAGTGTAACAGCATTAGATTTAGAATCGATTAACTGAGGAGAGAGGGACTTTCGCGAGGGACGGTAAAGTTCAGAGTGAAAATTGAGTCGATGCTTAAACTGTGCTATAATATCTTAGGATTTATTTAAAGTGTACCTATAATATATTAAAATATTTCAGATTTTGAATACATTCAAACTCAAAGCATTTTTGCATAGTTGCAATAGACCCGTGACAGGCACTTTTGCATAATCAAAAATAAGCTACATACAGTCCAGCCACAGGCATAATAAATGAATGGACTGTAGTTGCCCATTCGAAAATAGTAGATCTCATGGAGAAGAATGACAAGAACAACAAGGACTGTGTAATATCTAACGATTCGATTCGTCATGCTCCTGCACTTATCACTATTTATTTGGTTCAGGCACAGCATGTCTTCTTCATCCGTTCTTCCCTATTAGTAGTAATTTCGGTAGTAACCCCTTTCTAACCATATCCATCTTCTACTCAGCTCATCCATCGTTTCTTTGGTCATCTTCTGGTCTTACAGGCATCCAAATTCGTACTCAAAAAATTTCTGATATATTTTTTTCGCATTCTTTCGCATAACACGCTACCATTTTCACACAACTGTTCAGTTACCATCACTTTTTATGTTATTCCCTTGGTTAAAAAAATATCCTGAAAAAAGTCTCACCAGTGTGTATATCTAAAGTTATTGCCTGTGTAGCAGCCATAAAATGGAATCACTCGTGCGAGACGAGGCTCTGCAGTTACATCACTATTACACGGGACGTTTATTCACTTTATTGATTCCATAAAGTACATATTACGAGCCGATTATGTAAAGTCATTTATTAACGAAAGTTGCTGCAACTCTTTAATTGTTAATTTCGTTGACAAAGCAATTTAATTGGGTTTTAATGCCGAGATGTCTGGAGATTAATTTGTAGTAAAAATGCAATTGACAGATTGTTTTCTTATGAAAAAGTCAGTTGTTAATTACGCCACCCATTGTGAATTAATTATAAGAAATCGAATTGTGTAAATCACTGGAGATTTAACGAGATTCATGTAAGTCTGTCTGCATTTAAAATAGTGTTGTTTTAATATAAGAAAATAATGATGCTGATGTACTAAAAAGTATGTATTCGAATCGAATGGATATGTATTAAATTCGATACAACAATATTAATGAATTGAGAGATCATTATTGTTCATTAATGTCCCATAATTATGACTTTATGTAGGTATAATAAAGAAATAATTAATTATACGATATCGAAGGTAATTAAGTAATGAAATAACACAACTACTTTTACTATTTATGCCCAAGAATATCCATTAATTTACAGGCAATATAAAAAATGTTTCAGTTATGTACCAATGATGAGTTCGTCAAAATATATGAATTGCAATTATAATCAAAACTCCACACTTGGTTGCACCTTAAAAGAAAGTGAAAACCGTCACGCTTCAAAATCAATATTATTTAAGACCGTCCATGGTGAAAGCAACCAAAAACTACATAACATCAGAAATCGACAATATTTTCTTCAATAACAAAAACGTTAAACACTTTTAGAGAAAGCCTACAATGGACTCGAATATTATTTTCCGGACGCCATGTTCGTTGGTGGTTGAGGACAAAAGCTGAAGGAAAAATAATTTTCTTCCGTTGAGACAGGTCATCTCACACTATTGTGAAAGGATTTGAAAGACCCTTTTCACAGCTTCCCGACGCTATTAGGCATTTTTCTAGGAGTAGGATGGCGCAAAATTGGTTTTTGAAAGACATTTTTGCCGTTCGTGTTGGCCTTCCAAAAAAAGGAACACATCAAATAATTATTAACTAGGGAAGGATTTGTAGGACTTTTGAATTGTTTCGGTACACAAATAGGAAAGCTTATTTAAAGGAAAAAGGAAATCTGGGAAAGTAAAAATACTTTAACGTAAAGTAAAGACTGAATATAGAACATAAAACGACACAAATATTTGTCCAACCCTCGAATTTCAAATCACCGTATTTGCGGCAATTTACTCACAAAACACAAAACCTTTGTCAATACAAAGATCCAAAAGATCCAGAATCAACACCTGTCAGCATGTTTACGTAGTAAATGATGTTGCAAATATCCCAATTCGAGGTTCTGTCCCTTATATTGAATATTCGAGTATCTAAGACTCATTGCGTATTCGGGACGCGTGGTGAGGCATAAATATCCCTTGTCGTTCTCATTACAATAACTTGGTGCGTACGTCCCCTGGTTGCAACGGATGCCGCATCTCTTGGGATGTCACTCACATAATGGAATTCTAGACCGATTTCCCTGGTAATTATTTAGTGCGAGGGCCTTTGTTGAGGTCAATGTTTGTTGTATGACAGGAAAGTTAATTATTTTGCGCTATTGATCTAGTTTTTGTTCGTCGTTAATTTGCATTGGATTTAAAATGAAATGAATTAGTTATTGTATTCCTTGTTAAAAAGGATGAAAATTGTTCCCAGTGAATGTCTAGCTATGGCTAAACGTTCATCTAAAAAAAAATCAACGCTATCTAGCTCATAAACAGCAGGTCCAACTTCAGTTTTCAATATTAAACAGATTCTACGTGAAGCAGCAACTTCTCAAGCGTAAGCTCCGCATTATGTCAATTCCATACATGTAAGTTTCGAGCTCAAATTCGATGTATGTGTTGGAAAGTCGATGCGGCTAAAAGCCACGGTCTAGCGAGCACGACTGTTCCGACCATCCCGTTTGGACGTGTGGCCGATACCAAGCAACCCTACCGCTGCAGCGCTGCACACTCGGACCAGTGAAACTGCTCGTGCGTACATCGCCCGTTTGTTATGCTAATTGAAGCTGCTGATTTGCACAATAAAACAACTCACATGGACCACTCCGCGGCTTTAACGAGCCTCAACGCCTCTATGATACATTTTCGCGTTGCATTCCATCCATTGCTCTTTTTGTTTTAAAATTATTTACCATTGTAGTTGAAGATGCGTAAGCAGTAAAATTTCGTGTTGTTCAGCGATTTGGCTCGTTACTAATGTGATAATGTGCTGTAATTGTATTGGACGTTAATTGGGCCAAACGTAGTACCCTGTAGAACCCCGTATAGGCTTGTTTACACGATTGCTCACGTGATTCAGCAAAATTGTTTGCTTCAATTATGTGTTCGTGATGCTTTCTACTTACGAGCATTGTTAGAACGTTTAGAATACCGTTATTGAGAATCTATTGTGAATATTGGAGTAGCAGGAATTCTAAAAATTGGACCGTAGTTAATTATAAATTCTCAAGAAGAAAATATGGATCGATAAGTATTGAAAGAACACTCTCTATTTTACGAACCATTTTATTGAGAAATATTTCAATATTTACGATCCACAAACCATCTTTTTACATCTCATTTTAATTAATAGTCTGCCAACTAAATTCCAACCATACCTTGGCCCATTAAAATGCAATGTTCCAATTGAGTATAGGACTGTCGCGTGACATTAGCAAAAGCATGTGCATTGCCTCGTCGATTGGCGCCTGTACTAATTGTGCCAAAGTGGCCATTTAACACTACTTATGAATGGCCACTCGACGAATTTAATGTTACATGCCGTTCTATTTCATAAGCCCCATTAACATTCTCAGCTTCGCTGGCTTCATGTTTACAGTCGACGCTGTTTAGTTTGATGGCAGCTACTAAAGTTTGTTCAATATTTGTTTGAATTGTTTTCCAATATTAAAGTGTAAATATTTTGAATTTTTGAGCAATAATTGTTTGCCTCTCGCTTATCTCGTTAGCCTCTAGTTTGAATTGTTTCTGTATAACATTTACTATAATAGTTACCTCATTTGTGCTAATAATAATTTACTGTGATTACAGATTACTTAATTAGGATGATTAAATTCAACCATATACTTATTGTTCTCCTCCTGGTTGAAATAAAAAAATAAAAGCAACTTTTTGTTCATAATTTTACATCTACAAAAAATCTATCAATAAAAAAAATTCAAGGCCTAGCCTAATTTGCCGAATGATTAAGGTCTACCCACACGGAAGCTAAGAAAGTGGGAAACCCATCGGCTCGTCTGAGTCACCCGTCAAGTCTTATGCATTCATACGGATTCCTTGGCTCTGTCTGAATAGTTCTTGTGACTCATCATAACAAACCATTTTATCGGCGCATTTTATTACGAATTTAACTACTGTGTAACACTTTCTCATATCTAAACCGAGCCTTTATGTACAATCGTATGGTTTTTTTTTGTTTTTCTCATCTGTTAATGATGTATATTTAGCGACCTAAATAGGAATGTCAGACAGTATAATTTGAGTGTACAAGTACATGGTACGGTATTCTAGGCAAACCCTTTCGACATACAACGTGTGTGTTGGAAGAAGCCATTACGAGATTATGTCAGTTGCATGAGCAGGCTTATCCAGCCGTATGGCAATGACGCAATCTGTAGATGGTATCAGTTCCAAAGGTAGCTTCAAGCAATTCTAGGTTGCTTTCCTCAACCTATCAGCAATCATCACAGCCTCATGCATAAAAAAACAATTTTTCTTCACAGTGATAAGTATGGAAATATAAACAAACTTAGAATTGACTGTTTATCATTAATGTCAAGATCTAAAAGTCGAATGAGGGAAACAGGTTGTTCCGGCGTCCGTGCGACTCGTTCAACAGGAACTGGTGACTATTTATGTATTTGTGATTAATTCTAACGCTTAATGCTGCTAATTTTATGTAATCTTGGGTCAATGAACTAGGGCTGGAATTACATGACACTGAAGTGCGAGTACCATTTCTAATTAGGCCTTACTTAAAAACGATACCTGGGGGTCTAAAACAAAGCGACATTCGTGATCGAATGTCGCTTTGCACAATAACGACGACGGCAAAGTCAATAATGTGATGGATGGACAAAAGGTACCGGAAGGTTTATGTGAAAGAAACGGTTTAAAACTGATTGCCATTGTTCTTGGCTCTCTGAACTTAATTGTCAACAGGATACTGTCGCATTGATAGTAAACGCACAAATGGCACAAGATAATAGACAATTCCGATAACGAACATGATTTCTGATATCAAAGCTTACACACACCATTATCTCCGCAACAATTTCCCTCACAAATCGTTATCACACATAGATTAAACAGACATGCAGATAGGGTCTATTATGTCATAAGCAACAGTGCAGGTCAATCAAAAGATAAAGGCCTCTGGCGTGAACCGCTGCGGGCATTAATTAAGACCGATATAAGCGGATTGACGGTGAACAGATTATGCAACGTTGTCTACCTGTATATCTACAGGTAGGTTGTGTAGTACATGATGTATGCAGATTTTATCGAATCTGTGATTTCCGTCTGTCGCGGCTCAGGGTCTGTCCGTAGAAATGGAAATGAATACATGAATGTCGTTTTGTTTGATTCCGTCTCCTTCTTGTTATCTACGAGTACCGGATCGACTTTGATTCGTATTGCTGTCAGATTGGATTCAACTAGTTGTCAAAATAAAACAATACCGATTTGACTCTCATTAGATTTAATCCAGTGCTCATAAAATCGGGATAGGCGTGTGTAAAAGATTTTTAGTAATTCTTGAAATTTTATTCCACTTTTATTTATTATTTTGTCGTAGCTAAGGTTGCTTGACATTTAAAGAATCTACCTAAGGCTCAGAAAAATGCAGCGCATTTCTTTAAAGTATCTGTTGACACAATTTTACAGCGAAATGACTCAGGCTTTTAAACTCTTAGCCGAGCATTTTTCTCTTCGTAAAAATGTTGCACTTTATTTTTTTTTAGGCCTTGCGGTATATGGTCGTAAGCTGCTTGCAAATGAGTGAGGTGACTATGAATATTCCCTACGTCGATCACTGATATCAGCTTGTTAAAGCTTTCTGTTGCATAACGCGGAAACGGCGCAGGATTAACTTGTATCGTTAACATTTATCAAAACGTCCATTTCCTGGATTAATGTTATAGCCGTTTTGCAAGCATTAGTCATTTTATAAAGATACAGTGCGAGATTTTATGAAGGTTTAGTTTATCTTGCTGTTACACCTTTAACCTAAGTTCCTGTGATTGCGAAACTGTGTATCGTAAACTTAGTATCGTTGAAATTAGTCAGTTTGTGGGTAATACAGGGTGTGCCAGAAAGGTGTGGTCATATTTTGGGATATGGTTTATACCATCAAACTGTGTCTACAGAAATTGGTCACATAGTAAAAGAATGATTATGATCTTTTCCATATCCTAAAATCTGACCAGACCTTTCTCGTATAAGCAAATATAATGTTTTTACTAACTTTAACATCACTGTGACTAACTATCCTGACAATCAAATAAATTGATTCATACACAAGTCACATGGATTACTCTACCAAAACCCCAAAACAAATGAACTCTAACATTCCTATCAGCTTCCACGCAACCACAATACGTGTTCCAAATAATCAATCAAATATCTCCCGCTGAGCCTGTTAGCCTGGTACACCAAACTCCACAGTTATTGAATCAGTCCTTGTTTGCATGCACTCCAATTTATCGTCAATTTTGCTAGAGGATTGGCAACGGGGCATACTCTCGTTTACTGTGAAACTATCCGGTTCCCGTCTAAGAATTTTGCATGCCAAAGGATGTCTTTATTTACTGCTCAACTTCATTACCGCCTACAGGCTATAATGGAAAGCTTCATTAAAGCTCAGGTGATATAAAATCGATACTGAGTATCGGTAATGAGTTTTGTAATATTCATGTAAAAGGTAGTTAAAATGTTTTGAGTGAGTCAGAAGACGAAATACGTTTCAATATCGTCGTTACATAAGAAAATTGTAATAATAAGAAAAGCAAGAACAGTGTAAGAATTACAGGATCCTGATAATCTATTAGGAATATAATTGGATAATACGCACAAAAAAACTTAAAAGAAAAGATCGAACTAAATAATCTCAAGAAACAGAAGCTCGTACATAATTGTAAATATCACGAACATCTTAACCAAGTATTTCCTACAACACTGAGTTAATTGAATCGAATGACTAACACTAGCAGTAATTTCATGAATGAAACTCAAACGATAGATAACCCTTAGAATACCAAGCCGCAGAGCAAATTAATTGTGAGTAAATAGAATTATAGACTTCCATTTATAGATAGTGTTAATGTCTGTATTGAAAGTAGCAGTGTTGCAATTATCTGAGCTTTCCAGTCCACTGAGCTATAACTTTAGTGGGGACCTGTCTACATGCATGCACATTACACCTAGCTAGACATAAATTATGAGGGAATGAAGAGACTTCGCAGTAATTAAATTTTCGATGCAGCTCCATAATTTTACTGCTGACGTGATTAATTTAAGCAGAATTATCGTGATTGTCATTTTGGATTTTCTTTGTGCTTTATAACCATAATTATGTTCAAATTGTCTTGGTAAAAAGTCTACTTTGCCTATAAAGTTACATATAGCCAGCTTTTATGATATTCACTCCAAAATATAATAAATAACGTTATATTTAATTTGTGGCTAAAAGGGTCTAATTTTGATTGTTTTGGCTTCTGGTTGCTCTTTCGATAAAGTTAAAATCAAATCAGAACTTTAAACGAGTTTTGTCTTAATAATTAATTAGTTCAACAATTGATTTTCTCCTTTAATAATAACTGGTTTTTGTTACCCGTCGGGAACTTTCCTTTATACAATCTCCTCATTTGCTCGAAGGGCTAATTTTGTAAGACGATCGAATTACCGTCGAGCCTTTCAACATCAATTTGGTCTGTAATTTGTTTAAAAATCTACTTATCTTTTTATGTTGGATAACGAATTTATTTCGCTTCTGTTTAGATTATTTTGATCACGTAAAAGATGTTCGTTCGTACTACAACATTCTAATAATAGATCTTTAACTATGAAATTGCTGTTTTTTTTTCGCATTTTGTTCTTTCTTTTTGTAACTTGGACGTATAGTTATATTTTCTTAATTCTATTTTTATTATTAAATTATGCACCTTTTAGACATTAAAAACCGTACTAGTAGTTGCATATCACCTCAGAGGGTAGTGTGTCAAAACACGTGTTTCAAATGCGCCATCGGTTTCACTACTTCAAGTAGGTATATTTTTGTCATAGAATGTGTTTTGAGAATTTAAGATACGCAGTGCAGCGCAGCCTTTTTACATAATCTGTTCAGACGTTCCCAAGAAAGAAAAAAATGTTTGTTTATAAAAATCACTTTTCACGGAATCGTCCATACAAATTGGCAATTTCATAGTTTAACCCCATATTGTTATGAAAACTGTAGCACGGACGTGACTCCTTTTGCAAATCATTATTATATCTGATGGTACTAAATTCTCTTAAAAATAAGTAACATTGACACAAACATACACACTGTTACCGTTGATATAAAATCTCTTCACAACAACAGTACCTACATGAAAATCGATGAAACTAAAAGCAGAATGGCGAATAACAGATACCGGAGCATTTGCAATAAAAGCATTGCATTGCCGGTGCCTGGGGCAAAGCCGATCAGCCCCAACTCTATAGTCCATTCAGTCTAAACACCCACAACTTAAAGTCTAGTTTATTGCAGAATAGCTCTCCCTAGTTTCACAATTTGTTTTAGGTTACCGAACGCCCTCGGCTCCGCTACTGTAAAGCTTTATATTTCGTATGTTTTTTGTTGTCTGAAATTTAATCGGAAACCCATTTCGTAGTTCTATTTGAATGCCAGCTGCTATTATATAGTCTGGAGTATGTTCTCGGGGTTTGATAAATTTTTGACTATGTATATTGTATATAGCTTTACGAATAGTTGTTGTTTGTACAACTACAGTATTATGTACAGCTTTTCCTTCCTAGTTCCAACGAAATCCCTATGGAATGCTACCATATAAATTCGTTAATCATAAATTTAATGTCCATTAATCAAAGTCCAATGTTAAATTAATGTTCGATTAATTAATACTCCCAAAACAACATTGTGACATGGTCGGCATTCGGTTCATTTGACCGGCGACGACCGTTGGGACTAGAATGTCACGCCGCACGCGTAACTTTCCCGCGCTCCATTCGCCCGCATAGATTGACAGATAAAACCCGTTCTATATTTAAACCTTACTTCTTTTGACGCTGCAACCGAGAATGACATCAGTTAACCCAATTTCGAAAATTAATGAAAATCACCCGATATCTTGTTAGCAATCTAATTAAAACAGATGTTAGCATTTGTTACAAAACTTCCGTCCGTTACACAAATTAATTCCAATCTGAATCTCTGGTCTGTTTGATATTTCGCTGGTTGAATCAATAAAGGGGCTTCGGTAAGGTGATTAACAGTAACTACCTATAAAGGTTGCCTCCCTACGTCCGGTCACTAGTATCACATAACCGCACTCGAGTACTGTACTGATTGACAGCTATATTCCCTCGACAACCCTAATTGTCTGGCCACCCTCGTATTACGGAGAATTTAATAAACACAGCCCTGCAATGCACACACTTTACAACGCTGTTTGGATTATGCACATTGAATATCGAATAGTGATTGAAATTGCGATACGGATTGAGCCGACATACCTGCGCTACGTAAAATACTAATAGGCAGTTCAGTGTATTGCCGTTTATATGAAACACCCACTTTATAATACATAAACGGAGATACAAATGATCAGGATGTGGCTGCCAGTACCAAATACAAAGTTTGCGATTTGCATACGCAGGTAGAGAGAGGCAGGTGGCAAAAAACGCCAGGTGTTCCGATTTTGGCAAGCTTGAATTTATACCTATACAGTTGCCGCCTGTTACAAGATCGAACGGAAAATGATTAAGAACCACCTTTCATATTGTTTCAAAACGTGGACCAGAGCTGGAGGCTAAACGTTGCGTACCAAAAAAAGAACATGATCATGCATAGTCAATTTGCGCCGTGTTTGCAGAAGCGCTTAGATTTTTATTACGTTTTGTATTTTGTTATAAAAACGCTCATCGGTTCAACTTTTTTTCGATCCTTAGCAATTTGTAAGTAGTTAACATTCGCACAACTTTGATGATAAAACCAAATAAACCGATAATATACCTTCTGCCTTTGTTGAATTCCCTTTGCTCTGTTTAATTCTAGGAACACAAGCTACTACCGTACGAGTCGCAGAAATCATAGATGTACTTGATATAAAAGTGAAAACAGAAAGGAGCAAAAAATTTATTGCGTGTTGAAGCATCAACCATCAAAATACAATTCTACCTAATTAGTCAGACAACAAAGAGCACCTATTATAACCATGTGAGTGCCGTTGAAATAATCCACCAAATATCAGCGTTCATAATACAATGGACAATAGCGGAAAGTTGATTCGGTTTGTCGCTGCACCCCATGAGTATTCACAAATACGCTCCGTTGAGATCCAATATTCTGTTTCCCAATAATGAAATTGCACTTCGAATGCTGCAGTGATTTTCATTATTAAATCAGAGTTCATATGAAAATTGATATTGGATTTTAAGCCCCTTTATTCGATGCCAATTTTGTTTTGGTCCGCGCTTTCTTTGAAATCTTTGTTTTTTGGTCCTTCGTGTTCGCTTTGATCATTGCAATTTGATTCATTTGTGTCTTCTGCCTAAGTAATTGAATCCAATTGGATTGTGTCATATTAACTTCTGGTTATGAATTTTCGTCAGATGTTTGTAATATTTTGCGACTAAAGTTCAGTGTTTATTTACATTCCACTGAGTACAACTATAAACTAGACAGCCCCTAATCTTCAGGATTTAACAAAGTAGGTATATTTTAAACAATCAGAACTTTCTAGAACAAATCCATCTGATACAAAACTCCGTCTTGTTGACTTATAAGCTCGTGTATTAAACCCGGAACACACATCTTGTGGGCGGGTCCCGTTGCTCATTTTACACGTACACCCACCTAAACCATAATTAGGGGCCGCTGAGTCGAGGTCATTTTGGTACTTCATATCATTTTTAAGCCAGCTGCCTTCACTTCACAGCTGTTGGTTGCTTTATATTTGTTAAGATTTCGAAGTGTTTATTATCAGTTTTTGATTCTGTCTTTTCATTAATTAAGTGTAACAACGTGTTTCGGTGAGGCAGTTAGTGTCATAAAATTTAAATGTGACACCAGCTTTCTTGGAGTGACAAACAGAACACCGGTGGCCATTATTTTATTACGTTCAAAATAAAGTAATATATGTGAGCTTTAAGGTTCTCAGTATATTCAAATATTAGACATGAAATAGATCCTCAAAGCCTTAGCAATACCCTTTTCAATTGCCTAGATTCATATGAGTACGTGTTTTGGTATGCCTTAGAGAAAAAAAAAACAAGAACATTCCACATTTGAAAAATGTTATAACAAGGCTCTAACCTCCACGTGCATGACACATACGCCCTCAATGGCCAAAGAAAGACACACTTTCTTTTACAACTCATACAAACATGGCTAGGTACGTAGTACGTCTGGGCATAATAGATGTTGTAGTACGCATATTAATAAGGCAGGCACAAGTTTTATGACCGCGAGTGTCTGTACCAATCACGGAGCTAAGTAATTGATGGGATACTTATTGTGTAATAATACAAGTAGATGCAGAAGGACTAAGGACTTCAAAAGTCATAACTTCAATAGCTCATACCGAAGTTGTTATTATTAAAGAAAACAGACAGAAGACCATTGCATTATACAATTTAGGCAGTCTAAGATTTGTAGTATAGTTGGCAAACATGACATAACTGAAAAAAATGGGTGCATCTATATGTTTATGACTCGGCAAAATGCTTCGAGGAATTCAGATGTGCTGTTTTATCGTAGTAGTAGCTCAGTATTTTTAATTATAATGATACAGCACTGACGGAGTACTTTCTAGGTAACTTTGAGGACGATGCTTCTCGTAAAGTCGTACACCAGCTATCTCATTAGTAAATTTTTTTTTTTAAACAAGTCTGGTTCATCGTCTTCTTCATCACCAGCTGTCTACTGCCAGATAAGCCTCTCCAGTCGCACGCCATTCGATTCTCAAATCTTGCGTTAGTCGCGGTTAGTTTTTGTTTTCTTTTCTTTCTTCATCTTCCATTTCATATTCAGCCAGTATGCACCGGGTTTTCTGACCTTCACTACCAGTCAGAGGTGAGTTAGGATCGCTGTTACATGACATTACATTACATTATTGTCTCGTCAATAATGTATGCTTACAAGCACCGCTAAATGTATGTTCTGCAATCGCACTACGAGCATCGTGAATCACGTCTAATTGTTGCCAAATGGGATGTTTAAAGTGTTCTAGTGCAGCATTTCCTGTGCCTACAATTAGCTATTCATTAATAAATTTGTATTTAGTAGGTATTTGAATTAAATATTATTGAAATTTTTATTATTTAGCAATTTTTTAAACAATGTTTTTGAAACACTGTTTTAAAATTTCACGGTTTAAGACTGAACTTAGGTATCATGGCGCTTGCAACAGCGTCGAAATATCGGGAGCTTAAAATAATAAAAATCACGGAAGATGTCCCGTAAGTGACTGTTAAAGTTTAATTTTGCTGAGTTATCTAAAAGCAATTGACCTGGTACTTACCGATTTTCTTTTCATCATCCTGTGTAGCTTTTTAGCTTTTTTAGTACTTTCCTTCATTGCTTCCAATAATCTTGTCATGAGCTGTTGAGCAAAATCATTTAACAGTACTACAATATCACAATATCCCACGTAATACAGTAATACTGATTAATTTCCTATCTGCAACCCGATCTTATTTATAGCCTCATTTTCAAACCTTCCAACTCTCTCTATAATGAGATCGAACGAGCAATGATCACAAAATTTATCGATATTATATTCAGCGTGGCAATGAGATGCCTTCCGGCGCAGTTAATATCCTTAATTCGTAGTATTCGTACCCCCATGTACCCGGAAGTCACCATTCTAAATCAAACATGGCTGAATCTCTGCGAATCCGAACGGGGGACGCGCATATTTTAATATCCATAATGGTGATTTGGAATCGAAGGGATTTATGTTCAGTAAAGGAATGGCGAGATTGGCTGTAACCATCGCTTTATTAGGCTTTGTATGTGGCAATGCTTTATGTATAATTTCAGTCTACCGCTTTGAACTGACATAGGCCTCACACAAGTACATAATAATGTGTATGAATTGTGATGCATTCCGTATTGCGATTTATACACAATGTAGATGCCAGCACTGAGCATAAATACACACAAATGCTTTCTTGAAAAGCCAGGATACAACAAGGAATGTATTGTATAACGGTACTGCTCGTATAATAAAATTGACGGAAATGATGCATAACGTCCCTATGACCCCTTGTTATCTCGTCGCCTAGAAGCGCCGCCATAGCCTCTCTAATGAACCCTTACAATACCGGGTTTGCAAGCAACTTGATCGGGAAACCGGTACCGCATTTTCAAGTCTGTTTCATTCCATAATACCTCATATTCTAGCAAAGAAACCTTTTCACGCCAACGAAGTTTCCAAGAAAAAACCATGATCCGATTTCTTCCTGTTTTATCCCGCTTTATGATCTTAATACCATAAAAGGGATCGATGCGGAATAACTTATGATGATCAGATTTTGCGTACAAAATCCCTACAACGTCCTCTGGTATTTTATAAGGAATTTCATCTGTCTGCTTCAAGTAACTATGTTTATTTTACGTCAGAATGTTTACAATTCCTGCCATTCTGTTCGATTACATCGACAGTTAGGGCTTGTATACGCATATTGTTTACGGTTTCTGCCAGCCTGGTTGTAATTAAAACTACGACAGTAGAAACCGATTCGTGCTGTCAGATAATTAATATGCTATTAGATAAATTGTAAGCGGACGGTGCATTTGCCTCCTTTGATTTTAATCGTTACAATGAAATTATTAAGTGAAACCAGCGGTGTAAAGGAGTGAAATAGATGATCTTGAATTATGGAGCTGCTGTATAAAGCGTAGCTGTTATCTTGAGGTATGAGTGTCTCGGTTTCTCCCCTGTGTAGTTGAACTGTTGATAGTGAAAACATTCATTGATATAATTTCATCTCAACGTCATGCGTATGATTCAATGAGGTTTTCTAAGAAGGATGTGGGGATTAAAAGGCAATTAATGTTTGCAAAAGAAGCGATAAGGAGAGGAAATAGTACACAGTAAATACCGATTCATAGATAACGCTGGAGATAAATATATCAAAAAATAAACTTTATAATGTAGAATTGAATATATATTTTTATCGAACAATACGCTATAATTCCTTGGACATAAGGACCAAAAATGAATAGCTAGAATACGAAGATTTGAATGAGAAGTTTGGGCCAGACGCCACGTAACTTTTGACCGGTACGACTTAAATACTTAATGTATACTTAGGACCATATGTGGGAGTGCAGTTTGCATCCGCATTATAAGTATGTATGTACATAATGTATGAGTAAAATTTCCGGTCCTTGTTACGTTTTCCGTCTTCTACAGGTTGTTGATCCTAAATTAATATTTGTTCTTAATGCTTGCTTAGATTGTTAGCACTTACCAGTCAGTTTATGAATTGGATCACGATGCTAGCGCTTTACTCTGGAGTTTAATGAAAACTTTTTAGGTGTACCTCTTTAATTTTTACGATAGCGTGTTTATCCTCGGAGCGGCATAAAATAGGTATATTAAATACCTTAATGAGATAAAAATCATTCAACTGTGCTTGAGTAAAAATTAATTAGCACTTAATCATGTAAAACTCGACATTGCTCCCTTTAACAGCCCAGCGTCTCTAAAACCAGTAAAAAAAGCTGCAAATAACTTAACCTTCAATTAATTAATTACCAAATTAATGAAAACAAAACGTTGGTGGTCATCATACGCAACAATTGAGTAAGCAATTTGTTTTAGTCGCCCATTTTACTAACTTTGTCGCACAATGGTTTGCGTCAAATGAATAAATCATTTCATACGGCAGACAGCGATGAATAGATGTGAATATTGAGTGCAATATGCGTGTGCGTTCAATATTAAACAAATTGTGGTTGTTTTTTATGGTCGCCTAGTACCAAAACTTACCTTTCGTTCGATTGAGTCATTTTATTTAAATAATCACCATCATGGGTTTTAGTTAAGGTAACCGTATTCGCCCTAATCATCAAATTAATAATAAATAGCCTGTTTCAAATTACACTCTTTACTTCATTTTTTTCTCTTTTTTATCTTTATATTTGCTGCTTTAATCTTGCTTGACACTACCATTAACTAACCATACCCGATTAGAACAACAATTTCTGATGTTATGTCTTCATCTCAACTAAAAAGGAATCATTATCCAGAAGCAGGTACAAATTGCTGCAATAAAATATAAATCCGCGTAGGCACAGTACAACGAGCATTAAGTATTATTGGAATACATTTGCATTTCGAAACCAGCACTAGAGCCTGCAACACGGCCAAAATAAATTGAACATCAGGTGTATTCAAATTGCAGTAGGCAGGCGTAAATATTTAAATCGGACGCGTAATACCACGTTAGGGTGGGTGCTGGGTGCCTACTCGTACTATCATCTGATGCACGCTCAGTCCATTTCCATAAAAGCCTCTTCAATCTCGCAAAACGTTTCGGGAATTTCAATTCACGCTTAGCGTTTTTTTGCCTTCCCTCTTCATGTAGATTTTTGCGTAGTAAATATTTAGCTGCGTTTAATTGTATCTGCTTGCCGAATTTGTGCGCATTTTAATGGTTTTATCACCTCTCCTTTTTGTAATATTAAGAATTCTGTTCAAGTACCATTGGTTTTCTTAGACTTAAGAATCGTCTCGCTTTTCATTTTCCTTTTCATGTAGATTTACTTCTGCTAGAATTTTCCGAAAGCTCAGGAAAATGTTCCTGACTATTCTCGAAGCTTTTCACAAACCTGTAGAAATGTATTAAATCATTCGTCCTTTGATAACATTACGGCCTACAAAAGACTTGTAGACGTAATGGAAGACGTGGGTGCTCAACTGCCTACTAAGGTTCTTAAGTTTGTTAAAGAGAAAATATAAAGGGTATAAATAGACCCTTAACACATCCGAAAGACACTTGTTCTCCCCGTCTTTGCGATGATTTTTTTTGTTCTAGACCATACCTGGGAACCTTCTAGTTACGGAGATATTGGGGGTCAAATTTCCAACTTTTTTTTTAAATACATGTTTTTAATGTAAGATTTTTACTTTTCACACCTCCATGACCCCCGTACTATTCAATCCATTCATCAGCACAATGCTTTGAGTGCTTTCCATCGAGTCTTACCTTAAAACGTGATTTTTCACCCCAAAAAAAAACTCGATTCCCAGCAATAATTTTTGCGTAAAGTTACTTATTTTGATGTACAGAATGCTTGGTTGACGGCTATGTGAAGAGTCTGTTTACACCCTGTATAACCGAGCCAAGAAGACATTTTCAACGTATAAAACATCGATAACGATTCGATTCCACTATTGAACCGGTTTTATTCCAAAGATAGGCAATTCCACACTATTACATAAACACTTACTAAAAATGTCGCTGTTGTTAAGCGTGGTGCACACATGGGCTCGTTAACGATCGATTTATTGGCCGGAGCTATCGATTGTGTACGTTTACCGTTTGATTCTCCGTGGACTCCTTAAATGATACATTTTCTTCCATTTGTCTTTTTCTTTGTATTTGTGGGAAGTAAGTAACTGTTGAATAACACTTTTTGCTACTTAAACTTTTTTATTTTTATATAGCGTAAGATATTACGTGATTGAAATATAATTGAAAACTTAAATCAATTTTATTTTGGAGTTTTTACATAATACGTCATTTTTCGCTTCAGTGGCCAAGTGCAGGAACGGAAACATTAAATGGATGCTATCATTTAAATCATAATGTTATTAGTAATCGTAAAACAACAATAGAGTAGCATGATTTACAGAAATAGAAATGTAAATTTTATGCTTCCATTCATTCATTCATAAACAATAACATCAATAGAACCTTTTCCTTTATTGTACTTCAATAGACCAGACTTCAATCGCGAATATCAAACAGATTGCCGTTTCAATTAAGTAAGTTAATAATGGTCACGGCTGTACAATTATATCTGTAATCGTGATTTTTCGCACCTGCCGTCCGTTAATATTATTCAATTTTTGAAATCTGCGCTCTGTTACAAAATTGAAATCAAAATCGAATTCAATAGTGTTTATTTTACGTTGATAAGACTACATCGACCAATACAGTCACACAAAAACCATAACATTGTTTTATGTTAAGCAGTGATAATAGACGAATGTTTACCTTTTCCTACTCACATATGCTTTACCTTTGCAACGCTCCACGGAGCGTATCAAATCGCCATCGATGTTTAAGATCGAGAGCCAGTGTGTACGCGGTATGCGAGAGGTCACTGACCCCGCGCGATGCGGGCTCCAAATTCGGTAGTGAATGCCGTCGGGGACATTAATCGGACACTGCTTGGATCACTGGGGAATGAAGATGAGGCAAAAACCGAATGCTTGTACAGCCTGTTATTAAATCAAATGTAACGGACACTTACCTACTTGGCAGGTACTTTGTCGGTTACAACTTCCTTTTGAGTTTTTTGGCAACTTGTTTAGCTTGTTAAGGATTTGTCAAGAATTAAAAACCTTAAAAGTTTAAAACATTTTGGTCAGTCGTGTCGTTCAGGTGTTCGGCATTTTCAGAAACTAGTGTTCCAGTTTCTACAAATGAGTTGCTTGCTGCCTACTGATATCAAAAATATTATTGCCATGAACAAGATTAACAGTCGTTATATTCCTAGAATTATCTACTCCGCTATCAACAACTGAGCCGAGAGAATAAACAACCAATTCATGTGTCAAATTAGCAACGCTCAAAGTGACTTAATCGATTCGTCATGTCTTATCATTTAACTTGAATCGATTACACGATTGGGGACTGGTAATATGAAGTTATGCCCTTCAACCAGTTCTGTTCTTAGAGTAATTCTTAGAATGGTTATTTTACGCATGGGCGCAGCTCTGTTACGCCCTATTGCCTTTTATTTCGACATTTCTGTACCAGATAAAATCTCTAAGAAATTCCTCGCTATTACTGCCATTTCGGCAATCACGGTCGATAATATTTAAAATCAAAGGCAGTGGAAGAACAAATGTTTTTCAGAGAAAACATTTTGATGGATTTCTTCAATGTAGAAGAAAAAAATCTAAATATTTTGAAATTGTTAATGAGGACACAGCAGATAGATCCAATGTAATGTTAAACAAAAATGCTTTTAATCTTAAACATGTTTTAAAAGTTACGTAACACAAAATAAATCAACTCCGAATTAATGCTTCGAGTCCACCATTAACATAAACAACATGCATTTTAAATTACGAAATTCTACATCAGAATGTGAATTCCTATGGAAAGAGAAACCGAGAAATTAGATTACAGCTTCCCTCAGCGAATGAGATATTAATGTACAAGACGGAATTACTGACAAAATTGCTTTGACCGCATTAATTCAACGGCTATAAAGTTACCTGTTGAGAGTCTCTAGGGACCCTTCAAAGGAATCTAGGGCGGGACTAAATTGTCTTACTTAAGTAGCACAAAGTAGCTACATCAAAGAACGGGAGACGGAACGATTTCGTCTGTTTATGTACTTGGATCTTCGTCTAATACTTTATTGCATGCTTTAGTTTGTTTACGAACCTATTCGAAATTTTACGGCTTTATAGCAGTCGGGTCAGCATTTGATGTCTTATCTCGATTATTGCTTGTGACGTCATTTTGTCATGTGTTTACTTCGTTCTATTTACGAGTGCATATTAACTTACCTGTGCTAATGTTTTAAATGTCATATTGATGAATTGTCTGTTTCTTCTGTTGTAATGAGATATAGTGACATTCTCGTCTTAAAATATCACAATAATGAATTGTTTCTGGCAAATGATCAAACACGTCGATGAAGTATTTAACCAGCCTGAAAAGGGATACTTCAAAACTAATCGTTTAAGAATGTACTACAAATACTCAAGAATGGCAGGAATTCTAAGCAAGTGTTGATTTAAATCCACTTAGAAGTACTATTGTTGACAAAACATATTTATCAACGAATGAATCATTTCACTATCGTTCGGATATTATGATAAAGAAGTAGAACGTTCGATACACCAGCTCATGACATACTTTTGTTAACATAGCTTTATTTTTCTTTTACAGGTAATTATGGATATTTGAAATCATTTGCTGAACATCGTAGGAATATATCAGTAAGTTGTTAAAGGAAGAAGAAACTCATTTTTTATTTTCCTTGGAGATTCGACAGCTCCAAAAATTGTTTTAATTAATATTCACAGAGTGGTTAAAAGTTACCATCATTATAAGCTTAAGCTTCTATTTGCATCTGCTTCACCCCGCTTTAAAAGCAATAACAATAAAGTTATCAACTGCAGGCTTGTTTGCAAAAGCGTCGCCGCTAATATTTTCTCTACGGCCAGACTCAATGCATTTTTATCAGCAGGACAAATTCGACCTTAAACAAATACAGAAAGTGTTTATTTTGAACTAAATTCGGATATACTAAGACAATTTAAACCTTAATTGAACAGGGATAGGGTTGAAATTTAATTAGTCGCAGTACAAGTCACGCTGTCTGACTCGAAAGTGTCGCAACCCGCCCTATCGAATGTCACAGACATGGCTCTGTTCACATAAAGTAGCTAAAATAAGTCCTCTGATGTCGCTGCTCTATGTAGGAAGTGAATCTATTTAATAGGGTCGTAATATCCAGGACGCACAATCTACTATCATTTGATTATATCGCCCATCAGTTTCATCTCTTCATAAACATTTACTGCGGGGTTACGATTCTGATGATCTTTAAAATTATGTAATTCTTGGTATGAATTCTTGATTAGTTTGATTTTCCTGGAGTGTTTCTCTTAACGAGTTAGTGACTTAAGGAGGCATAGAATCTTGAGTCCAGAATGTCGTTTGCACAAAAACTAGTCCAATTTATTCTTTGATTCTCGTAACAAGTCTGGAGCTTGTTCCACTTGGGAGCACGTTTTTTTTTCTAGAGCAGTTTGCTCTTGTTTTATTGAGCTTCGTTACAGACGCAATATGTTTGGCTGGCGATTCCTCGGAATGAGATATATGGTTTGTTAGTTCACGTTGGGATCTCATTACTTTCACATTGATATATTTCCTTAATTGGACTGAGAGATATGGGATTGATTTTTCAAGATGGTTTTACCAAGTTTATCAAAACATCAAAGGAGATTCATAGATAACCCTGGAGTGTAAATGTGGTGTTGCCCCACAAACTATGGAATACTTGATATCGTGTCCTGCCTGTCCTGTTGTTTGCACATCACCGGAGCTGATGGACGCTTCTGAAAGTGCCAAACTCGTCGCCAAATTTTGGACTGACTCAATTTGAATTGCCATCGACACGATAAGAGGACGATCAAAACATCCATTTTTTTATGAGGATTTGTTCAGTTATCTTTGTCACCTTAGCGGCAAACTTCAAATATTTATTGACTTGCGAAATAGGAAGCGGAAATGGTACAGAATATATTTTACTGTACAGGTTGCTAAGGTTCAAACTGCCTCAGGCAAGACACACGAGTAGGAATGTATGTAATTGCTGCAAGCCACACCTCCTTAGTTACCAGTAAATCAAGAAAGTGAATCGTTCCATTTCCCTGACCGACTATAAAACAATGTTGGAGGGGAAAAATGGGGAACTAAAAACAATAAAAAGTCTTTTTATTGAAGTAGATATTGCAGAATTAGAAGGATATAAAGTTTAGCAGGCATTCAAGAATTAAACTCGTTTGATTTACTTGAGCGATTCGTTTGACATGATTTACAATTTAATTGAAGTAATTAAAGCAGTAACAGACAGCATTAAGTAGCCTGATTAACCTAATCTGTATGTTGATCATTTTGCATCAATTGACTCAGAAATTCTTATTCCTGACGTAGAACTGGAACGTCAATAAACTTTTGTGCTTTGTAAACCGTCTGTTATGAAACAGCTTTAATAAAAAGAGGTCAATGGCCATCTCATTATTATGTAAAATCTCATTGTGTCCCAAATCCCAAAGGATAGCTCACTGGCCGAGTTTGAAAGGAAGTTTTATTCACCCATCCCATTCCGGCCGGACAGTTGACATATTGAGAGACGAACTCCAACCTTCGTTCAATATTTACTCAGTGGGATAACATTCTTTTCCGTAAAAAGTGTGTATGTCCATGTCACAGTTTTTGGTGGGATATTTTTCATTGTAATACCTGACAGGCGAAACATATTTCAGTCATGCAGTACGCGTATTTGTAAATTGAATTGTTCGATATGAATTTTTCTCTTTTGTGTTTGTCATTGGCATGCCATTTCCATCATGCCCAGCGTTATTGTATCTCTTTTAATTATTTATTGTATTATTTTTTACCGTCATGTTTTTTATCATATGGACATGTTGATTCGAAAAAACCATTTTACTGAAATATTTTCATTTTTATCAGACAGTCAGACTTTACAAACATCATCCAATTCGGGCTACTGCCCAGCAAACTTCCAATAAACTACTTTATATTTACCGAGACATCCCAAATCTTATATTCTCAATAGCATCAAAAGATTCTGCATTAGTTTCGGGCTGTCGATCCCGTCGAATTCTTTGTACCGTCCCCTATAGCCCGAAGGTCTGTTACCCCTTGTATCCATTTGACGAGAACCTCTGTACACACCGTGCTTTTACAATCTATTTGTAAGAAGATGAGTATATAATTCTCCCCCAGTAAGAAGCGACGCGGCGTTTTTCATTCCCTCCAGGGCACCCCTAGATGGATTACGGTGTGTGTTTCGTTTAAATGAGGATGGTTATTTGAATTCCTTAATTAATAAAAACATGGTACCTATTTGCTTTTAGGTATTCGTCGTGGCCATCTGAATCGTGCACATAATTAGTTTATATGCCTACGTTACTTCGATTTTTTTTATAAACACGTTTTTTTAATACTTAATAAGCTTGCGTTTGGCCCCAACTCGCCTGATGTGACATCATTCTGCTGAGGTTTGGGATTGGGATCTCATTGCTCATAATAACATCATTGTTCAGCATTAGGAATGATACCTACCTCACAACTTCAAACCAGTCAAACTTTGAATTTGTAACTCTTGAATCCGACTTCTTACTTTCTTGCGTGATATATCAGACATTAAAGTCAGTGAACTAAAATATCACTTCCCCTTTCGTGAAAAGCTTTTTACCTGCCGTTATCTTTCCTACACCACCTAAAAGCTTAGCACTTTCGATATAAAGCTTTAAACTTTTTAAAAGCTCTATTAAGAGACTGGCAAGCAAATTGCATAACCTAATCAACATCTACTATTTGAAATGCAAATAGACGCTATTATGCAGTAGTTACGAACCGTATTAATAAATATTTTTCCATAATATTTGACGCCTACAAGACGATTTGCATCCAATCGCGCAACATAATCACTAACGTGTGTCTTAGTAGTATAAACAGACGGACATGTGAGAGTCGAAACGATTTGTTTACTCTTCTCATCACCGGTAGCCTTTGTGTGTTATCCTGTGTACTGTATAACATAAGATTTGTATAACAGGAAGTTTAGTAAGAAAATATGTGAAGAATTTGTATGAAGATTAAACTGATTCATAATGTAGTATGGTTCGGTTTCAAATTAGTTTATCGCGATCGATTTCTGTAATTCTATATCATAGAGAAGCGTCTGTGTTACGTTTAAGACAAATGGTAAATTGGAGCAAATCTACATTGGTGTATGTCTTCTCGAGTGATGAAAAAATAAAAGCGATAAATATTATAACCTAATAATGTTGATGGATGGAGACGGAAAGGAAGACCAAAGAAGCGATGAGGAATGATATGAAACATAAAGGAGTAAATGATAGCGTGACGGTTGAAAGAGGAGAATGAAAGAACAAAAAACGTGTAGAAGATGATGGTGATGGTGATGTAATAATCACACCATCGAAAGAAGTGGAGGGAAGGGGGGAGGCCGTTGCCCAGGAGTAAGACAATACGGGCTAACTAAAAAACAACACGGTTGGCCTACGATCCAAAGAAAAGAACAAGGTTTAATTTGGTCTGGTCTGCCAAGATGGCCAATTATTGAGTTTAAGTCAATAAAGTAGTCCCTAGACGTTCTTTTCATCCTGATTTATAGACTAATTCCCACAATTTATTTAGCCTTTACTGTATTCATCGAAGAAGTGTTATATTTTCTGAAAGACTGCAAGGCTCTCAGACAATATTCCAGATAGGAACATTGGTAATACCAATACAAAGGGCAAAACAATTTTGAGTTACAAAAATAACCTCCATAATTATGTACTTACGTATGGGAAAACTGAGATCCGTAACAAATAAAATACCGCAGAAGCACATACCTGCATATTTAACCAATAACAGTCCTTACTATTGTTATATTCGCAAACAAAGTGGGTCAAGTTATTTTCGCGAACGACTCAAACAAAAAAACTCGACGGAAACTCATTGAGAAGATCGTAAACGAGACAAGTGAGAGAAACAATGTTTATACTTACGGTCGTTCACCATTGTATGGCGTTAATGTGGGTCGATGGTATGTACTTACGAGTACATACGTTGTTGCTGCGTTTGCGCCGCATGTCGGCGGCGCGGGCGCGGGCGCATAGTGCGATCATGCGTTATTTTTTTAATGAAATTAGTCTTGGATTAAATTAATTATAAGCAATAATTCGTTAAAAAGTTTGCGAATACCTCACTGCTACCCAGTATTATCCTAAGTTATAGGAATAACTTAAAAGTAACTAGTAAGTTAAATGAAATATTTTATTGTAGTTACATTCGGCTTTTTGTGATAATAAAATCTTTTTTATACTATTTTTCAAATGTGTGTCAGGACATTATGGAATTTCAAATACCTAATATTAGTCCGAAAAACTGATCCATTTGTCAAGCAACAGCAGTCACCGTTTTTTAGATCTGAAAATACTTAATAATTGTTTAAAATTTTCCACGATTATTCAACTGAATTACTATATCTTGCTGTGTACCCTTGATTGAAGCAAAACAGAATGCATATCAGCCGTTTATCGTCTGTTATAGATCGTAAAAGTTAATTAGGTGATCGCTTTTTCTTATAAATTTATTGGTTGGTTGGTTTGTTTTAAAAGAAACGGCTCAGTGGGTCAGATTACCTAATAGTTACAAAGTAAACATTTTAATTTACCTTTTAAAACTGTCTATACGGTAGATTTGCTAGCATTACATCGTTTTCTGTGCGACTTGGTTAACAAGAAATGGTTCCAGAGGCCCAAGCACGAGCGCCAATCATATATTGGCGCTCGTGCCTTATTTACGAAACGTTACGTAAATACGTCGATTTTTTAATCGAAGATACAATTATCCTATAGCAGTGACCGCCATAGTCACATTTACGTGACAAGCAAGGGCGTGCCTGGTACGCCAAATGACACAAATATGTGACAAAATGGTAGGCTGAAATTGGGGCTTGGCGTGAAGGGGACGCACGTGCGTTTATGCTCTGGCGGTCAAAAGGTTAAATTGTTTGCAACAAGCAGAATCAGTATCATCCACAGATATGAATGAATTCTCAAATTTATTAAAATATTAACGTGAAACGAGTATTTTAAATTTTAAAATAGACGTATTTACGTTACGCTTACACTGCGCACTCATGCTAGGGCCTCTTCCCCGATTAAATAATAACAAGTCACATTGCGAAGAAAATTTAAGTAAATATGTAAGTAAAGCAAGAAAACACTGCCTCAATCGCTTAATACGCGCCTCATACAATCTTCTCTGTTTATTTACTCTGGCACCCTTCTAAGTAATAAAACTGTCAAACAGGCAGACTTACGACTGTTTTCTTAAAACTCTTCCGCATTATAGAAATTATAAAAACATGCTTTATTGTAGTAGATAATATCATAAATCACTTGGATAGCCGTAAACGTTTACGTCCAACAAATTATAATGTTTATGTTATTGAATACGCAGCTAAATGGAGAACGGATATAAAATAAACACCCTGTATACGTTTAAACTTTAGTAGATCGATTTATTCGCTTTATTATAGCAATAATGTTGTTGTTGCACAATTAACGGGTTCGCGTTCGTGTATTAAATCTTGTTTTATGTGAATTTACTGGGTGTGGCAGAAAACGTATTATGTGTAGATAATTTTTATCGTCTCAAGTGTTTTTTTTAATCAATAATGAGTAATAAATTGTGGTGTTTGATGTAGGTTAACAACCTTTGCATACTTTTAGATAAAAACCTTGTCTGTTTTCACGTATTATGCTCGTGGCTAAAATGGGTTTGCGAAATAATTTGGCTAGTCGAAAAAGTATCCTTTTTTCTTGAATATTTTTATTCAAGATACTTTGAATAAAAATATTGATACTAGATATTAAGAATATCGAGTTCGACTGCCTCATTGGTCTAGTGGTCGCAAGTGCGATAACTGAGCATGACGCATCCTACCTTCGATTCCCGGGTCGAGCAGTGTTATTGGGTTTTTCCATCAGAAATTTCTCAGTAGCAGCCTCAGAGTCTGGATTTGTGCCCTACAGGGCACAAATCCAGACTGGCAATAGGCTCTCCCCCTATTACATGGAATTTAAAGATAACTGGCAAAATATGGGTGGACTATGAGGTACACCTCTGCCTAACCCTTCGGGGATAACAGGCGTGATGTTTTATGTTTGTAATATCGAGTTCGGTACAGCAGTATTTTCGTAAACCTAACTAAAAGTGTGAAACAATAATAAATACATAACAAACAAACAACAGCCACTTTGTTCTTTGAAATAACCACGCTTCTGGAATAAAAACCTTAACTCTGTGACAAAAAAACTCAATTTTCTTCACAAACAAAATCATTTTTAAGGCCGTTTCAATAGGCTTTTATCATTCTGATATTCAACTTAGTCTAAAGTACTTAAAGTTGACAATTGTATGTACCTATTATCACATGCGTTAGTACATTATTTACACCGTATTGTATTATTTTTTCTTTGCACCGTTACTAAAGTATACTTGAACGTAAATACCTGACCTACTCAGGTGTTTAATTTTATGTATTTTTTGTTGAAATCTTGTAAACAGTTGAGGAGCTCGTGGCTAAATAGTAGCAGCCGCTCGCATCGATCTTTAGGTTAAACCGTGCTTGCCTAGGTTGTTCCGTGGATGGGTGACCACCCATTACATACCGAGCTACCTCCATGCCTCGGGAAGCAAGTTAAGCCGTTGGTCCCGGCTGTCATTTGTAGATCTTTGACAGCCGTTACAAGTAGTCAGTGGCCCAAAAAGTCTGACAACCAGTCTTACCAAGGAGTATCGTATTACCTAGTGCTAACTGGATTGTGGAGGTCAGACAGGCAGTCGTTCCATGTAAAATACTGGTATTCAGCTGCATCCGGTTAGACTGGAAGCCGACCCTAACATAGTTGGGAAAAGGCTAGGCAGATGATGATGATGATCTTGTTAACAGTTAGTCTAAACGTTAAATTAAAACAGGTTTGACAGATATAATGCATGTTAACCTTGGTTATTTGTTGTGATATTTTTTGTAACAAATTCCAGCGTTTAGTAACTGTAAGATGTGTATTTATTTTTAAACTACTTAGTCGTTGAAGGCTAAATTACAGAAATTAAATTAGCAATTTGATTGAGGAGCTCGTGGCTAAATAATAACAGGTTAAGCCGCGCTTGTCTAGGTTAGTCCGTGGATGGGTGACCACCCATTACATACCGAGTTACCTCCATGCCTCGGGAAGCAAGTTAAGCCGTTGGTCCCGGCTGTCAATTGTAGATCTTTGACAGTCGTTAAGTAGTCAGTGGCCCCAAAGTTTGATAACCAGTCTGACCAAGGGGTATCGTATTACCCAGTACTAACTGGGTTGTAGAGATCATATAGACAGTCGCTCCATGTAAAATACTGGTATTCAGCTGGATCCACTAGACTTAGACTATAAGCCGACCTCAACATAGCTGGGTAAAGGCGCCTAGGCAAATGATGAACTAGATCGCCATCATCATGATTACCCACCCTATTGTTGGGTGAGACCTATACCCAACAATAGGGGATTACTGTTACAGTTAGCGAGTGTTATCCCACAGCTGGGCAAAGCGCCATGAATTCCAGGCCTCCGATCCAGGGTCACCATCGGTTGATAATATTATCCAGCTCGTAGCGCTATCTTCTTCCAGTCTATCTGTCTGACTTACAGGCCTCATGTTTTGGTTTAATCTGTTTTCGAAAACGAAAACTGTTTCTCTGCAACAGTTTTCCATTAAATGTAGTGGGTTAGGAACCCACTACAGTAACCGTTGTTACAGTCCTGTGGTAGAACAGTCCAGAGAGTTTTTAGCAGGTACAATCAACATGAAAACTTAATAGCTGAGTAGGTAGGTAGGGCGTGATGTGAGAATACCAAAACTATACAGGGTGGAAGGGTCGTTATACAACGTTAATTTAAAAAAAAAACAGCAGTTCCATATATTTTGACCGTGTAGGTATTGCACTTTTTTTTAAAACAGCTGTTTTTTTTTAATAATCGACGAAAAATGTATATATGGGTTGGTTATGGTGGTTCAGAATGATGTACTGAATACGTGGTAACCGTTTTCGCGTCAGTGTCCCTTCCGCCCTGTATACAGGGTGTAACAGAAAGGGTACAGTCTTATGAAAGGATATGCTACAGACCATTAAACTGAACAACTTTCTCCTTGGGTCCAATATCGTAAAGGAGAAAAAATTATCAGCTGTCCCATACAAAATTTCAATACCTACTCGACCTAAATGTATGGGACAGCTGGTAATTTTTTCGCATTTATGATATTGGACCCAAGGAGAAAGTTGTATAAACAGCAACCTGTATAAACTCCGTTTGTTTTCATTTTACTAAAGTAATATGAGATACTGAAAAATATGTTGATAGATACAGATAAAGTTTTAATTGGTCCTACATAGTACACGTATCAATTACGCTCAAAAAATTTTATATCCACAATTTTCACTAACAACCGCCGGAAAAACAAACTTGAAACTAGAAATAAAATAAACAACATTTCCCTATTTCGCGAGCAATAATTTTTGACACACACAGTTTGTATGAATATTTGCATTTTCATATCAAAGTTGTGTCGTTATATTACAGCGGGGACTTAAAAGTTAGTTATTCCATGGTTTAGTATTCCATTGGTTAGCGACTTTGCAGACACTCACTATATGTACCTATGTATAAAACTTTGCGTAACTTTACAGGATTAAATGTTACATTGCTAAGTAATATTAATGGGCTGTTAGATTTACTTGAAAGTAATGTTTCTGACGAAAGTTATGTTTACTTGAATAACATCGGCATTCAATATGGGAACTATATTTTCTATCACCAAAATTTATATTTGTCATCAAGTTGTATCATCTAATAAATAGATCTATCGCCACGAAATATTTTCGTTCTCAAATAAACAAAAAGTGTTCCCAGGTATGAATTATCAAATTAATGTTAATATATGTGTACAATAAGAGATGGATTACCAATAAAATTGTAGTGCATTAGATGAATATAAACTTCGTTGTTATAATAGTAGTTTCATTACTTAAATAATAGCTTTGTGCTCAGAATGGTAGATCTGTCACCAAATAAATCGATTATCGCAAATCTCGGGACTTGGGGCACCCCGACTTTAGGTTAGGTTAGGTTACTTTAAACCCTGCAAACAGAAATAGGAGCCCCGTGCGAAAATGTGGCCGTAAAATAATACAGTTTATCTCTTGTTTAGAATCCTACGAAAGTTTATAAATTTCCTAGAAAATTTATTAGTTTGCTTAAATATCTATTAGGACAAACCTATTATAATACATACAAAAACATTTATTTGGTACTAGACCTTATATCTCAGGATTTTAGGTGATTTATTGTGGAACTGATTTTGCATTGTTTGGTGACTACATTTTGGTGACAGATCTACTATTTTGAGGACAAACCCTATTATTTAAGAAAGACAAAACTAATTAAATTGGTGATAGCTTAAATGATACCCATTCAATATCAAATAAGGAAACCGTTACAATCCATTATTATTAAAATTTTGTAGTAGTCATTTTTACGTTACAACACATTATTAATTGCCAATCAAACGTTGATGAATAAATCCTAATTTCCATAAAAAAGTCCAAACTGTTTATCAAGTTGATCAAACATCTACATAGTCATCATCACTAGGTAAAACAATTTTTCTACAGTGCTACACAACATAAAACTTCGAATTCACATTATGGTTGGAGAAATTTCTAACTTTCGGCGCTTAGTAGAACGTTTTAAATTCAACAGCAGGCTCAATGTGACTTACGGCATTTTAAATTCTCACTGTAATATATCAAACACACCAGTCACTCTCATCGTAGCAACTTAAGCTCGACGGGAACTTGCAACCCAGCGCACTACCCAGTTACCAACGTTCTTTAGCCCGAATCGTCAACATATTTCCTTCCATTTCCTATCTGCACCTATCGAGGGATGTCAGTAGTATCGATATTGTTTTCGATAAATTACAACAAAAAAAAACAATATTTCGGCGTGATTTCGGGTTTATTAACTCTTAAAAAAAAGAATTTAATTCAACGCGTTCTATGTGCTACATATTCCATACGGAGTCTGAACTTAAGCCTTTCATGCTATTATCTTTATTAATAAGTGAAAAAACGTTGTTTTACATAAAAGGTGGGCTTTTACTGTCGATAAATATATACGAAAAATATATCGACTGAAAAAGCCGTAATATTTCTATATTAGATATCGCCAAAAATATCGATAATATTTCCGACAAGCCTATCTGTACCTACCTAGGTATAATACCGGCTATGCAGACTTCCTTTCTGCCCCCGATGTCATAATTACAGTAAGTCAAAAAAATTAAATTGTGGGAAATCGCACTTTTGTTTCGAGGTTTTTAAATTGGTGTATCTTGATGATTGTAGCAGATAGCTTAAATATTTAAACGAATAACAAAAGATACATTTGTGTAGATTAATCCTGAATATAATTTATTTGTTGAATATTAATGGTTTTTTTTTTATCTTATGAATTGTATCTATAATTACCACTTATTTCAGCCCAACTAACACTTTCTTAAACATATTTACAGTAAGTCGGTAATATACTGTAATTATATTTAATGAAATATCCTGTCGATGTAAGTTACTGTAACTATGTTTACTACAACCTCTTTAAATAGTTCACAAATCCAGCGACTTTTCTCGCAAACTTCGCGTATTTTGGAAATAAGAGGGGCATGCCTGTAATCTAATTCCGTACATCGATACATTAAGTTTTGTAAATAGTATTAGGCAATTAATTTAAAGGTTTTATGAATAAAAAACAATTTGTATAATAGAAACAAAATATTTATTAACTGAAAATACTTGTAATAATGTTTAATCTTAAGTATGAATTATTGTCAGTTACAGTCTCGTATCTCCTCCATTTATTAATAGTATAAAATAACAACTAAAACAGGTTTATAATCATTATAAATTCCAACAATCCCATCTATCTATCATTAAAAGTCTAGTCTCACTAAGTTGTACCTAAATTAAAATCTCTCACTTATTTGAGATCATACGAATCAAATCAGTCTTCTTAAAACCTAATTATAACAAACAATGTTTGTCTTAAAAGCATAATCACATTTGTTAAACAAACTCAAGTCTTACAAATAATAATATAATATTAAAAATGACCAAAAACCACAAAAAATATATTATAAAAATAAAATTGAAACAATCTTTTTTTAATCTTCAAGATCGGAAGCATTAGAAGTTGGTATATTCAACCAAAATGCTCGTCTATTTTCTGGCATTAATGGGACCAGCTTTTCCAGTATCTCTTTCTTCTTTTCCTCTGTTATACAGGAATATAGTCTTTATGTCGGACGCTGTCATCAGAGTCTTCAAATAATCTCGTTGTTTGTTCCAGTGGTGGTTCACAAGGCTCTTCATCTGATTCTGGCATAAATTCATCACAAAGCAAAATGTTTTCGACTTGTGATTTAGAATTAGTATCAGTATTATCTCGACTGGAATTTGGTTCTCTGTTAGATTTCCTGGCTAGTTCTAATATCAAATCTCTTCTTGAACTCATTTTAATTCCTGTAAAAAGAAGCATAAAGTGACAACACAGATATAATGACAAATAAAAAAGACATTCTTAAAAGAAGTATTACCAGCGCAACATAATTACCTACGTAATTATTATTTTAAACATTTTGAATGGTAACGTATTTTGAATGGTACGAATTAAATAGGTATGTCCTGCTGGTGAATTTTTGTGCCGCACGCCACTTACTTGAGTTCCTGGCCGGGTGGTTAGGATAGACCCTGAGTCAAAACCTACCTAGTTAATAAATAATGATAGATACTTACGGCATTAAACGATGTTTTGGCGCCAATAGCCCGAACACGCTCTTGTCTTGCAAACGCTGGCGCTCGACTGCGGACTAAGCGGGGTACAGTATGCTTAGTGCGACAATTCGTGCCGCTAGGTGGCGGATACCCAGCGCCATACTAATTTGCGTAAACGTTAACGCGCTCGATACGTAAAAAAAACTCGCACTAAGCATACGGATTCGACAAGATTGATTCCCTCCCCACCGCGCACCACCCGCGCACGCTCACGTATTTGCGAGGACCAAAAACATATTTACAGTAACTATCGATTTTACTGTTAGATTGATAAAAATAGCTTGATTTTCACCTATTATATTTATTTAGCATACTTAAAGTAAATAGTCTTACTTTGTTAAAAATAAAAATTGTATTTGACTATGGTGACGTTTTTCTTAGCATTGTTACAGTAAGCATATCACTTACTTGATGTATGCTTACGGATTGTTTTTTTTTTTGTGAACTATACAAGTTTTAAATAGAGTAACTATACTTACTGTGAATATGTGTAGCAAAAACACCATATTTAAATAATGTCAATCTACCGGGACATTAGTTACTGTAAATATGACAGTGAAAATATGAAATAAAACATAATTTTAATATAGTAAGTCTACTTACTATCATTATTTTAACGGACGGTTGAATCTTCTCAACATTTACTGTGTTTGTGCTTATCGTAACTTCGTTAATAATTTACATATAAAAAAAAAGAAAAATGATCCTTAAAGGTCTTGATTTAAGGTTCACAGTACTATAAAAAAAGTCATAACACCAGTAACACGACTTACTGTAATTATGATACCGGGGGCAGCTTTGTGGTCGCAGCTGTCGCCTCGAGCCTGAAATTCTGCTGACAGCTAGCCGCCTTTATATTTAGGTACTATCTATCTAGCTATCTACGTTAAATATCTCGCTTTGAGGATACAATTTCCGACATTGCAGGTATTTGTCAGGCTTTGTATTGGTGTAAACGTGTAAAGCGATCCTTTGATGAACTCTTGTTTAACGTCGATTATAATGAATCGCTTTAATCACTTTTCTTGATGTTTATTAGATACTTTTGTCAATTATGAACTCGCATTTACCTATGGTTTCGCGTGGAGGTTAAAAATTATCCCACGGGATCACACTACTGGGATGAAAATATCCTATGCCCAAGCTCAGGTCATGGTCTATCCGTGTATCAAAAATTCAAACCGATTCAGCCGTTTAGGCACGGAAGAAACTGATAGACAGCTACTTTCACATTTAAAATATTAGTATGGATTTGAAAACCCTTCCTTATTGTTTTTATTTCAAACACTGTTGTCTTGTTTTCACGGTTTACAACTGAACTTATACTGTCACTTACGGGATTCTCCAGTCAACCCACGATCATGGCGCTTGCAACAGCGCCGAAATATCGGGAGCTCAAAATAATGAACAATCACGGAAGATATCCCGTAAGTGACAGTATAAGTTTTGTTTTTATTTCGCTCTGAAAGTAGTGTGGCTAGATAATTATCTTTACGATTCACCAGTTTTTACTCTATTCCCAAGGAATAATTTATTTTTACCGAAGTCTATAATGATTTAATCTCTTGGAAGTTTCATCAGATGTAAAGGAAAACGAACTTATTCTACCTCTTTGCGATTATATTTATGTATGTCCATAATGTTTCTGTTAAATGGACAGGAATAAGGCCGGTAAATATGGTGAGTTACGTAATTTGGGCTAAATGTCAATGTTGCTGCAATTGGATAAGAAACCTTTTTAATTGAAATGCAATACTTTCCTTGAATCCGGTTCAAGTTGATCAACAGTAGGTAAACAGGGTAAAGTTTACGAAACCACTGTTGCCCTCTCGTAGGATAGATTACGTTGTAAATAAATTGATTAATAAGTCTTTAACTTAAAGTCCTATTTATTAAGTAGGTATATACATATTATAATTATATTTGTTCAACCAAATCGACGTACGATTTTGATGATGCGATAAAGATTTAAGTTGGAACAACTACGGGACAAGTTTAAGCAACGCTACATTAATCAATACATCGTCATTATCAGCTTACAGTAGCTGGACATAAGCCTCAAATTGAACGTCACTCAGCAGGATTCGCGGCAACTCTCATACAGCTGCTAAAATTATGATTTAATGCCTTCTACAATGTAACAACCAGTAAGTTGTGGAAAGTACTAAAATAAATATCACATTACAACCCACGTGGCAAAATAATCTTTAAAAGTGAAATTCTTGAATTCAATGCAGATAGGGGGAATCGACCATAAAAATTCTATTGCCACACTAAAAATCACTATTCGACTGGAAATTGTTTTCAATAAAAGCCATAAAACTAAAAAAGCGTATAATGTCTGACGTCGGCGTGTGGTTTAGAATACATTACATATTGTAACGTTATTCACAAGTGATAAAGGTCGTTTCGAGCATTACCGAATTTTACCAGAATCTTCAAGTAAAAGTTTAGAGTGTTTTTATTCTTTTACTTTCAAAACTGTTAGCATTTCTTTGTCACAATGATAATGTGAATTAGAAAAGTTTATTTCTTGTCTTTTCTTTTATTCGTTACATTACGGTTTTCTAAGGTCTTCGAATTATATACTTCGTGATACTGTCTTGAATTTTGTCAGTCTTTGGGATTTGTAGAAAACTGAAAGAGTAGAGGAAGGCACATGAAACGATGGATAGATTCTTTGAAACATGTTGAAACTAGACAGAAAGTAAATACTGAGAGAAGGGCTGGTCGGGCAGAAAGAGACAAAATAGAAAAAGAAGACACTATATGGAACCCCTCCCAATTATATAGAAACAGGGCAGGAGGCTGATGATACTGACCGTAGCAATTATAAATTACACACAGTTTACATGAACGCGAAAGTTACACTACAAAACATTCCCCAAACATAGATCGATAAAGCTACGTTGACATTTGGAACAGAATCAGAACTAATCGACGGTAAAATGATGATGTCTCTAATGAAAACGGCTGTGGACAATAAATTATCGACATTTACAAATTAGAATCATTAGTGCCCTGATTGGCACTTACATGATTAAATCAATTTCGTAACAGTATGTCCTACAGTAGCGAACTATGCTCACTATCGTAATCAAACATTTGATACACTGATCAGATAACATAGGTTGATTAAATTGTAGACAGTCAGGTATATTAAGAAACTAATTTTGATGTAGAAATTAGGCTATCTTAAGGAAAGTTTTGAGTATGAATATGGACGGCTATATGAGTAAAAGAAGAGCAAAGTAGCGATGGATGGATTGTTTGAAGGATGATATGGTTAGAAAGGAAGTGACTGTTAAGATGACGAGTAATAGGGAAGTTAAAAAAAAAATCAAGAAAAAAAAACAAAAAAAAAACAAGCCAAAAAAAAGAAGACAAGCTGTGTACAAAGTCAAACATCAAATGAGCTGTTTAATAATTGAATCGATCTCTCACAATAACACAAATAAAATTTAAAATTAAATAATAATGACAATAATGCTATTGTATCATTATTTTTCTCAGTGTTCACACACAATCAAAATAAACTTTCTAGCTACCGATCACCGGTATCATAACAATCGATCATCTCCATTGTCACACCAATTTGTATTGATAGGACAGTTACCGCAAAACTAACAAAATCGAATGATGAGCAGTCTTCCGGAAATTATAGAATTAAGTTCTTTTAGGGTTCCGTAGCCAAAGGGTGTCAAAGGGATCATTTAGTGTCTTGTCTGTCTGTCTGTCCGTCTATCACAGGGATGTCTTGTTTAGCCACTTGTTTTCAGAGTGTGTAAAATAAAGTTAAAAATTAAACAAGTTTTACATACAAGAAATGTTTTTTTTTGTCAGTTTTTGCTGGTGCTGGTAGAAAACCCTTCGTATGAATGTCCGACTCGCACGGGGTTGGTATTTTCATAGATTTAAAATACTAATTCTTCATTAGCCTATCGAGTATCAACACATATGACAGGCGGCCTCGCTCGCGGTTGCCAAACATCATGTTTGCGGTCGCGTCGCTCTACTAATCTTCAAGGTGATTGGCTATGAAACTAGCGCACTTGTTGCATCGATAATTTAGACTCATTCATAAAGATAATAGCACGTAATCGTTTATTATGTTTTAGTACGTGCGTGCGAGATTCTGAATGAGAGGAGATAACAATGATGATTTTACATTGTTTAGATTCTTTAGCAATGAATGTAATGAGAAATTTCTTTTGACGGATGATGAAATCAGTGTACTGATAGCATGTGAGGCTGATAAAGAGATAAGCTTCAATGTCTACGTGGCAATTTGAATGAGCAGGACCATGGATCTTAACAAATAAATAAGTGATCAACTAGATGCTAAGTTTGCAGGTTTGAGTTATATTCCTACGTCATCTTTAAAAATAGCAGTTTTTGTCGAAATTTATTTTAAAGGTGTGCATGCAGTAACAATGTAGTTTCTAGGAAATTCAATCGCTGAGAGTATAAACCCAGATTTTGAAGCACAAACAACACTTAATACCTAAATGACCTACAAAGTAATCTAGCTCTAACAGCTTCATAAATCTAGATATGAACTTCACAGAAGCATGACCCGCAAACGTTTACTTTACGAGATTCCACGAAGAGCCAGCATGAGATGAAGTTACCATAAAGTTTTAAAAAATAAAGAATATTGCGTCCGTTTTATAAATCTGCGAAGTCGTCGCGGTATTTTCACTTTATCTACAGACACAGCCTGTCGTAAAACATTCAGGCGAGACGAGTCTGCCTCCAGCGAGACAACCAGACAGTTCCTAGATTTATTTATCTGTGGTTTAATTTATTATAAGAACGTCAGATGTTAATTATTAATATTCCACTGTGTTTTATTAAATACTTCTTTAATATTCATTTTCAAAACTTTAAATGAATTGCTGGTGTTCGTTTTATTTCTTATCTTCAACTCTGTTCTGTTTTTCAATTAATATAACAATGAGTTCTGTTTTAGATAAATTATTTCTTCCAATGAGTAGTTTGCCAACGGACAAACATGACAATTCGCCATGTGTAGAAACCATAGTTAATAATACAAATAAATCATACTTAACTACGTCTTAAGAAAATGAAACAAACGCTATAAGTAATTTAATATAACAAAGTGAAACCTTACCGCATTGTTTCATTCACTAAGTTTTTTCACATGTTCCGCTACAATAAAACGTTCTAGTACAACGACCTCTCTACGTATTCTGTAATCCTTTATTATTTTCAAATGCAGCTCAGCTCTATTGTGGTTGGTATTACTTCAGTTTGAATAAGAGCTACATTAAGTATCTACTTATTATTTTGTATGTACCTATTCAATTTTGTCTTTATCAGTTTTCATTGGTAGGAGTTGTAATCAGGGAACTGCTAGTACCATCTATATTTACTACAAATGAATTAAAGAACACACGGGTGAACATACTAACTTTGTACACTTGGTATCATGAAAACGTTTATCAGTCTGTATAGTATGACTTTAATCCCTACAGTTTTGTAGTTTTGTTATAGTACCTACGAATTTTAATCATGGAGTATGAATTCCAGAAGATTACACATGGCAACACTGGCTATGTTACTAAGTAAACTAGTGAGGTACATATGTATATCCTAAGCCTATGTATGCGTTTACTACGAAATAAGATAGTTTAATAACAAACACATTTAAGTTTTCATCATGAAATTGATATCTTACTAACAGTAGACATTAATGCGAATTTGATAAAATCAGCTGTTGATTGATGTTCGACGAACTGATATGGAAGGTATTCCTAAGAAAGGGAATATATCTTAGTCATCGTTACGTACGCCATGTTCGATAGTTGTATGTTAAAAAAAAACAAGCTTATCAATGATAAACAGCGATAAATAAACGAGCAAATGAAACGTTTAGGTACTTAATTCAACTACTTGAATATCTTCATCATGATACCTTCTAGCAATTCATAATAAGTAGTCAACATCTCTAGACCGTTGATGTCCGTAATAATCCAGTGGAAATGGAATTCCTTTGAATCTATTCGCAGCCGTTCAGTTATTTAGCTACCGGAGGAAATATTCGTCGAATAATTCCTTCGTCGGGCGTATTGGGAATCTAATTTATCTTGTTGAGAATTTCTGACTTTTTGGAGTTCTTTATCGTTATTTGTATTCTTGTAGTCAGCTTATGTGTTAGTAAGAACATTAAAAGAAAACGCAATAAGGTCTTACATAAGACCAACCAAAATAGCTCTTTATTCCCTGTAGTAAAAGTCCCTGGTTGTTCTGTCTTTCGAGCAACCTTTTATTTTGGGCTAGCGTACGTATTACGTCCTCTTCTTCTATGTCAACATCTCCTTGTCCTTTTTTTGGTATGGTCCGTCGAGTCTTTGAGTACCTTGAGTTATGAATCAAGCTACACGATAACTGACAAATACTTGCACTGGCTGGACAAATCCACTCAAATCTGTGTGGTTCTTTCTTCAAAAGGCCATGTCAGACACTTACCTGCATATTCCTCATGTGAGTTGACCAAGGTTATGTCTGGACCTTAAAGAGACTATGATCTCTGAGTTCTGAGTCTCTTTGTTCCGGCTGTTTCCTCTCAGTTTAGTCAGGTACAAAACACCTGCCTCATATAGTTTTTAAAAATGCCGACGTGTTAATGTGTTTGTTATAACCTATTTGCAAAATAAACAACATTTATCATTCTCAATCAGAAATCATCTGAGAGATTCCCTTGTTATCTTTTTTATTTGTATTACCCTCTAAATTCATGTTGATATCTAACTGTACTTTGAAAGCACTGTAAAATATTCTATATCATTTTGTAACCCGTCACCGTTAACCGCAAGTAAGGCGATCTAACATACGTTTCCTAATATTTGAAAGCCATAGCGGTGGCGACACGGTCGGCTACTCCGAACAATACCCGAAGGGTGCCACCTGGCAGCCTGGCTGCAACGGTGCGTGCCCACGACTGGTGGTATATTACCATAGCCACGGGAAGTTGCTGATCGATTGCCGTTTTAATCGGAAACGTGCTGTTAATACGGCTGTCTTTCTTTCTGTAATGTTCCGGCTTTTGTTTATTAATACACAATTGATAGGAGTCAGGTGGTCAGAATCAACAACCACTGTATAAATTACATGATTTTCCTAAAAATCTCATTATGACAATAGTATCTGACATGCGTTTGCATTCATAATCAAAATTCGATATTTTATTTCACGTAAGTCTTACATGAGCACTGTCTTATAAAATGTCTAAAGATAGGTGCAACGTTTCGGGTTGGTTGTTTTCTATGGAGAAGAACCGGCAAGTAACTCCTTGGTTGTTCTTTTAAAAATATGTATTTGGTTTTACAGTGATATTCTGTTATAGTGGTATGGGAGGACAGCGAGGTCCTGACAAAATGTAAAAGCTAAAGAAAGTTAACACATCGAAGCATCTAGGAATCTACAAGGATTACGCCTGATTATCTCAAAATTCATTAGTTTTAAGTCGTTCTTATTTAACGACTTCTATATTGTTGTCCATATTACCATTATTTTTAAAGTAATATTTGCTTCCAACATAATATTAATCAAACAAACACACGTTATAGATGCTATCATTATTAACTATGTACCATAAAAAATATCTAATCATCTATTACCAACATTAACTTGATACCTATATCGTTTTGATGACACATAATAGTGTTATTGTACAGTAGACAGTTTAATGAAATCATCAATTCTTATCCGTGTGTGTTTTAAACTAGTAGCTACATGTGTGGAGTGACACACATCAAGTAATAATATAATTACTTCTGTAGTGTTTCATTTGACCCAGTTATCGGTACCATTAATAGTCCTCCATGTATATCTATCGATCATTGCCACCCGGGCATTGGCATTAAGCCGTAACACACCACATATTTTCAAATTCATCTGTTAGTACATCAGTAGACATTGCGTGAGTGCGTCTCGGTAGTCGCACGCTCTTATTTCTACCTGATTTTTTTATTTATTTATTGGAAATGGTCTTTATGGAGCTGTGATAAAGTCTATTGTGACGGCAGAGTTAAGTTTGTTGCCAGTCGCGCCTAATTACTCGACGGTGACGAATGGAAGCGCGGTAGCGTGCGAAATTCCTATGAAATCTTCAATGCTCACTGTTTCAGTCCATAGTCTAGTGTAACGCTTTCAACTTGTTATACCTGTACCGTCGTGAAAATTTCAGTGGTGTGATAATTTCGTGGTCCACATTCTCTTCAGTGCATTGTTCTGTAATCGGATTTTGGCTTCTGCCTTTCTTTACTTTCAGGTATGTCTGTTTACTCCATGTTTTGATTGTGTAAGATCTCAATATTCAACTGACTATGTTTCATTGACTCTAATCACAGTTGCTGCTAATAAAATCTTACGATTTTCCTGATTTCGTAAGAAAACTTTCAAACTTACGTCTTGTATGCTAATGATAGTATTGGAGATAAATATCTTAGTACTGTGTTTACGAGTATTACGCCTTTGCACGTGGCATCTGCGGCTTTGTTAAAGGATTTTATATCAAACACAATACCTGGGATCATTCATTCTTTGTTTTAATCCTCGTGATCTGAGGCACGTGTTCGAGAGTTTGCTTCTGCGGAGTCTGTATGTAGGTATACAGGAGACCAACGTCTTTGTTGTGTCTACATGGAAAAATTACGAGTATGTTGTGTTTGGTCTACACAAAACCAAAGGAGTAAAGACCAGTCACATTTTTAATCATCGACTAAATAATATAAATTACCATGTGTCTGTAATGTAAATAGTGTGACTTAGTCAACATGGTGGACATTTTTACAAAACTGTTAATCACTTAATCTATCATCACCTGTCCAATGATAATTTACATCCACCTAAGCGCCACTGTCTCATAACTCAAGCGCCATACTTTATCTACATCCAACTTTCAGACACGTATTTACTAAAGCATTGCACCTTATGAAGGCCATTAGTCCTTTATCGCGTTATTGCAAGTGTCATTACGGGGACTCGTTAGTCATATGCCAGTGACATCGACCGGCTGACGGGCGACGGCTAGCTTTGAGGGGCCTAATAGATTGCCTTGTGCAGCCCTGTCTCATGTGATCATCTCTTGTCATGTGGAGTTTGTTGTGACGATGTATGGGGGCCTTTGATGGGGTTTTTTAAGACATGAATTTTAATGAACATCAATTTAGATTTTTTATTTATAAGTTTTGGTTGAAATCTGTATCACTAAGAGTTGAAAAACAATCAACAGACTTTACTATGATTTAAAATTGACTAGATTTTTTTATCTGCTTTGGATATCAGTATCCTTAATCATTAGCCTATAATTTGTGTATCAATTCTTATATAGAGCCTTTACTATATTTCTTTCGTTCTTTTTTTTTAAGTTTTTCTTTTATTTCTTGAACATTAAATCCATTATATACGTATTTGTCTTTGGAAAAATGTGTATCAGTTCTTGTATTGTGTCTATTCTGAACCCTGTGAACTATCAACAAGTTGATTACAAAAAAAAAACTAACTACCATTGAGATCCATTCTACTTAGGGTTCAATATAATGTGTAGGTATGTGTGAATAAGCCTTTTGAGAAAACAAACCGCTCTTGTAAAGACGAATGCTAATCACATAATGCGGATAAAGGCAGAAGCCATATCAATATCTCCAATGCCAATTTAAATGTTACAACGTCAGAAGAAAAAGATAATTTGATATTAATAAATCCAATTTGCTAATCTTCTGATAAAATAATGATACAGGATTTTATTATCATTTTAATACACATTGATAAACAATTTCCAAGGTCGATTTTTTATTTATTTTACAAAACAGCTGTTATTTTATAGACGACATTTTAATCAGCTACAAAATCCTCGACATACTTAGTTTAATATTTTCCTTGACAAAATTACTTTTTGAAACATCTGTATGAATATTAATTTACCCTCAAACTAACCCATTTTCTTTTATTTTTTCAGGTAAAGCTCAACTTTATGTAAAACGGCGAGGCGTTTTCCGTAAGTTTTCTTTAATAAATGGTAACCGGTCGGAAGAAAAGCAAGTTGATTTGAATATTGATTGCAGCTGCATAACTTATGTAGATTTTCTAATAGGCGTCTATGTTTCTATTAACATGGTTATACTGGGTGTAAATGGACCCTTCACGAAGCCGTCAACCAAGCAGTCGGTACATCAAACTAAGTAACTCTACGCAAAAATATTGCTGGGAAACGCCTTTTTTTGGGATGATATTCACGTTTTACGGTAAAACTCAATGTAAGGGGCAGTCTCCACGAGCGCGATAATCGCGGCGATATTATCGTCGTGCTACGTATTTCTATACGATAATATCGCCGCGATTCTCGCGCTCGTGGAGACTGCCCCTTACGCACTCAAAACATTGTGCTGATGGATGCATTGAATAGTACGGGGATCGTGGAGGTATTTAAAGTAAAGTTATAACATTAAAAACTTGTATTTAAAAAAGACTTGTGAAAAAGTTAAAACACTGACCCCCCATATCTCCGTACCTAGATTGTTCCCAGGTCTTGAACAAAAAAATTACCGCAATGACTGCGAGAACAAGTGTCTTTCGGCTTCGTTAGGGGTACTGTTACACCCATTATAGGATACATTTTCATGATGATATCGAATAATGACTTTGCTATATTTCTGTGAATGTGATGTGTGTGTGGGTGTGTGTGATGTGTGTGCGTGTGTGATGTGATGTGTGTGTTTTTGTGTTAGTAAAGTCGTAAGAAAAAGAGCCATCATCATGTCTAGACTTTTGCCAACTTAGTTGGGGTCGGCTTTCAGTCTTACCTAAGGAGAAGAAGAAAAAGAGACTATTGTATTTAAAATGGATGGTAGGGATTTTATCACTCACGTGGTGAAAGATATTTCAGCACGTGTGTGGATAAAGGAGTCTTTGTAGTAGTAGACTATTATCATCCAAATATTTAATGCGTTTTCGGTGAATCACTAGCTATGAAGAGACTGGTTATTTAAATTATGTACTCAATACAAACAATTTATACCGACCCAGAAACATTTAGCTACGACCATTTAATGTAAAACAAACGCAGCGTTACATTAACATAATAAATTATTCGATTTCGAGTATTGCGCAAGACGTTTTCCTACAATATATCATACTTTGCAATATCCTAGAAAGGCACTCGCCGCCTCCAGACTCGTTTAACATAAATATTTGCAATTAAAATTAAGCTTCACCACCCTATCCGTGCTATTATTCAAATTGCACGCCACAGGAGACCTCAGAAAGTTTCAAATTAATTAAGAGGGCCATAAGACGGCCCGTTAAGGAAATAACAATGAAGGTAGCCCCTTAGCCCCTTAACTTAGGCATTATTTATAGCAGGCCTGAGGACTATTACACTTGCCCCCTGTCATCATCGTGCGGGTTTTGAGGCTACCCCTTCCGCATGCTTCCACAAACTGCAATCCTCCGGTGCATATTCATTTATCAGTTGTAAATGGTTGTCGCTGTGATGGCGATAATTTCCCGGGGGGAGAATGAGATAGCACGTCGTTGAAGACGATGTTTAAAGTAATTATTATTGTTATAATTTTGTTCAGTTGTTCTGTTTTATTATTTAAAGTTTCGATAGCTATAGACCGACCGCTTTAATGAGTCCTAGCAAAGGTGTCTATTTCAATGGAATATTCTGAATATTGATCACGTATTGGTTCAATTAGTATCGTAATACCTACGTGGATTAACGTGCATTATGGTTATTTTAAAGCAAATAACCTGTGGGATTTTGTTAGGACTTTGTGGACGCTTAATGTGCCTTTGATGGGGCAGGGCGGAGGACTCATTAATGCGATCGGTCTATAGGACAGGAATACTTTTTTTATGATTTACCCAAATTAATTACCTAAAATCTTTCGCTCGCATATATTAAAGAGGCTCTGCATTCCATTAGTGGAAACATTATTGTCTGATTATGCTAATAAAACAATAATAACATTAAGTACTACTTCACCAAGTTTCCCGTCAAATACCGCGTGTTGTGTACGCAAACTCAATTTTCCGCAAAACAAACACTATTATTAAAAAAAACAATATCGAAGTATTTACACTAGTTCCCGTTAATACAACGTCGCGATACCAGGAACTCGCGTACAGAGAATTCCAATCAATAAATTTCAAGTGTGCGATATTTTCAATAGCGCGACACGTAACAAATCAATGCTCACAATAGGAATTCTTGCTGAATCTATTGTGCACAATGCACATTTTCACACCGCCTCACGGGAACCTATTCTGTACAAGGTTACTCGATAAGGTCGTAAAGAAAATGGTGATTCGGTAGTTACCTATTGTCAGTTTCGTAAGTTATGTCACGTTTTATAGCTTCGATGGAAACTTGCAGTCAATTGATTTGGTATGGTAAAGTGTTGTTTGTTTTGTTGAAATTGATTCAAACTGTTGAAATTTTTCGCAGCTGCAGTTTCAAACTTTTGATATTTTTGTTTGAACAGTGGTATAGTTGCTGGTACTATCAGTTCAGATGACCAGCACGAACTATTGCGTCTCCTGATTCTTACTGCTTATTTACAAAAATGTGTTGAGTCGCTTCCGCAACTTTTTAAATAGTTTTAAGTTAGCTTGCTGCGCCCTAACAGAATCATGTACAGTGAGAGCCTTTGCATAAATGGTTGAGAATTTCTAGAAAACGAATCGATAGAATTTTATAATTCTTTTATATTTATTGACTGCTCAAATAAATAAAATACAAAAGAATTATAAAATTCTATCGATTCGTTTTCTAAAAAATCACAACCATTTATGCAAAGGTGGGTCAGCTAATTGCTATCACTTACTTACTTGTTTTAAGCCTAGCGGTGTAACCATGAGTGCATTAAATAACTAAATAGTAGGTACATACCGGTTTGACTGATTCTTTACTCTACATAACAGTTTCTCTCACAAGAATAAATATTTTAGGCGTCATCTCATTATGCACATTACGTATTCACTTCGCAGCTCGCGAAGAAGAATATGCATAATTCCGCATAGGGATGCTGACGTATCGTTTGCACTTTTTCTTTGTCGACGCGGAGCCTCCGGCGAGCTGCATACCTAGTACAAAATGCATTCTTCCTACGGTTTCTGCCGTCTGGCAACTTTCATACATATAATTTCAGAGAAAATTGCCTTTGAAGCCTTTACTTTAAGCGCTCATTGTCTGCAACTCTCAACTTCCCCACAAGTTCCTTTTATTGAAGTTAAAAGTATGGCATTATCGTATTTCGAAAACAATGACCGCATTTCTGTATTATTTTCTCGTTTTTGTTTTGAATACGAGTTAGGAGACAACATGACTTGTGTATTAATAAAATTAGATTTCGTGTGTTCATAATATCGTGTTCTTCCGAAGAGAGTGAATGAAATTGAGTAAAACGAATAAGAACGAGATGTCTTTATGGATGTTTTATCCTTGTTCTTATAATTTCGTGAGTTTTGCTAAAGGAAATGATAGCGAGTACATTTAACCGAATTGCTTTTATCACATTTATTTGTCTTGTTTTCCCTTTGCATTGGCGGGAAGTCGGAGGCTGAAACGTTTTATTAGACAATGTGAATGTGCCAATTCTTGTCCGTTTGATGTCTTATCTTCGTTTTTATTGTGAGTTTTGGTGGCTTGGCACAATATCTGACTAATAAAGTAATTATAAACGCAATCTATTCTGAGATTTATTTTTTAAGTAGGTAGGTTCAATTTTAATGAGGATTTCTTGAAACACTAGTCAAGTGTCCTTGTTAGTAGGTACTTATCTTGCAACACACACTTTATTTGTTTTATAGATTATATTAACTTCATCACCTCATTGGTCTAGTGATCGCAATCGCAACTGCTGAGCACGAGGTCATGGATTTGATTCCCGGGTCGGGCAAATTGTTATTGCGTTTTTCATCAGGAATTTCTCAGTAGCAGCCAGGGCTCCGCCAGTTGATTTCAATAGGCTCACCCCCTATTACATGGGGCTTAAACATAACTGGTGAAATGTGGGTATACGCACGACGGCCAATCAAGCTATACAAAACAGTTTATGCGGATCTCTCTTTGTATAGGAAATCTGTACAAATCTAGGCTAAGTTATACTGGAAATGTACAGCTTCATGTACCGCCGTGTGTACTATTAGATACCTATACCTCTGCCTAACTCTTCGGGTTTACAGGTGTGATTGCATGTTATCACTAACCCATAGGTACTTAATATAAAGGTTTCGCAATATATTTGCTTGGGTACACAAAAGATGTTATTATCAATAACATCACAACAAATAGTGTTGTAACTGTTTCAAAGCATACTATCTCTTGTTGAACTTGTAAGTCGATGACCCTTCCGATATGGGCAAGGTAAATGATACACAGGTCGAAAGTAGGGTTGTCAAGCGCTTTCTTTACGAGATAACTTTTTGATGAGTTTGTTGACCACTTTATTCGCTCACTTTGCTAACAGATGTATTAGTTTTAAGTGTAAAAGAAAAGGTAAAACATGAATTAATATTTTTAAGTATTATTATTATATTTTTTTTTTTTAATATTATTTAATATTTTTACCATTCTTTATTGTAAATATGTTTGTTTTAACTGTACAATAGCTTGGATTTGTCTGTTGTGTTTTACGCAAGGCGGCCAATCAAGATATGGAAAACCAAATTAAGCTGATGTCTCATCGTACGGGAAGCTCATTCAAAGCGAAGTCAGGTTATACTGGTTATGTAGAGCTTGATGTGCCGCCGTGTGTACATGTTTTCTCAAATAAATAAATAAATTAAATTTATTTATACGCCAAATAATCTTTTGTATTTAAATTTAATATTTCATAAATTTTACTTGAATTATAAACAGATTTGTAAGGCAACATTTGTGTCTAGATAGGATTAAAAATATCAGAATAGAAAGCTATCTCGTTCGATATTTTTTAACACGTTGCCCACTTGGTAGCCCTACATGTCCTACCCAGTTATCTGTCCTTTGAAGGTGATTGTGTTCACTTGTCCGTGTCCAGTCAAACGTTTGAAGTTGGATCAGCGTCGTCTTATATTTCACACATTGTTGAACATGACATGGAAGTTGCGTGTGCGATGGAAAAGCAAAAAAAATAAAACACTATTTTCTTTTTACAATGATTGTTCGCGTTTTTCTTTTTAAATGGGTAAAGAAAGTTTTACTTGTCAGATTTAATTGTGTAACTGTCACATTTCGTGGTTTAACAAATCAATTTATAATTATTATTACTGGCTAGGCTATTGATGTTTTTTTGTTGGAACGCGTTTTATGGAATCAAAAGAATTTTTACTTTGAGGAATAATCGTTAAATAAACTTTATTTATGTCTACTGTCTACCAATGGGGAGGGGGGGGGGGTTATTAAATGAAAGAAGAAATCATAATGTAACACAGTTTTAAGACTTTGGAGCACATGCAATATTTTTTTGTAGAAATTTTAAATTGTTGGAAAGGCCATAAATTATTGCGATAACAATAATGTTAGAGAGCAGAGCGCAGAGCGAGCTTCAACAAAAATATTTTATTTGAGTAATTTTGCAAAATAAAGGATATTAAGTCCCAATTACCGGAACACTTAACACATAGGTTCCGTGGATAAAAAGTATGATATAAGCCTCCCCCTATTCCTAAGAAAATTCTGTCGGTCTTCCAAACACCCTGTATAATACAAAATTATTTTTTAAGAAGAAGCAGAAGATCTAAGGCCCTCGCACGAGCGCGCGGTTTAAACGTAACGTAAATGCGTCGATTTTAATTAAAAATACTCGTTTCACAAATAATATTTTCATAATTTTAAAAAAGTTTGTAGATAATACTGATTGTGCTCGTTGCACACGATTTGACTAAAATGCAATAGGATAATTGTATTTCTTCGATTGTGATTCAAAAATCGACGTTTTTACGTTACGTTTACACCGTGGGCTTGCCGGGCCTCCATTCTTTAGAGTTTTAAATCTATTTATCAGCCAGTCATGTGAGCTGTTAAACGCAAGTGCACAAAAACTAGGTTAAAAAATAATGCATTTAAATTCCGCGGAAGAAAATGTAGGTCACATTTATCTTGTATTGTTTATCTACTCACCATATCTCATCTTCAAATACTATGAAGGAATTCCTTTGTAATGAGTAATGACCGCTTTGTTTTTCTTTACTTAGTGTTTTTCGGTCACTTGCGAAGTCTGAAATACCTAAAGAATCTCTTGGTTCTTCATTATTCTCATTGGTTTATCAATAATAATAGGATCCTAAAACTACAACTGCTACAACATAGTCAAAATAGATGAACTGCGGCTGTAGCACGAGCGCGCGGTGTAAACGTACCGTCAAAACTTCGATTTTTGAATCGAAAATACAATTATCCTGTAGCGTATTATTTAAATTCAGAACAAGCACAATCAGTATCGTCTATAGATATGAACAAATTCTTAAAATTAAGAAAATATCTTATGAACCAGTATTTTAAACTTATATCTACTGTCACTTACGGAATAAGTCACGGAAGATATTCCGTAAGTAACAACATAAGTTTAGTTATATTTCACAGAACAAAAATATTTACATCTTCGCCACCGTCTATTATAAACACACTTTAAAATATAATCCGCAAGGTCGCCCCGCGGTCATTGTGACATCCTACACTGTTGTGGTTACGAGATGCGATTGATATGTATGATGAATGGATGACACATTTTTACTGGACTCGAGTTTCAGGTAGGCTTCCTCTTTCGTATCATTACGCAGTAAATTATAAGGGTAGCTAATACTGAGCTTTGACAGCACGGGTGGCGCAGTGGCTGTGCGATTGGCTGGTGCGCTGCGTGTCGCTGGTTCGATTCCCGCACGAAACAAATATTTGTATGGCCTAAAGATAGTTGTTCCGGGTCTGGATGTTTGTGTATGTGGGTTTAAATGTTTGTAAACGTACCCACGATACAGGAGAAATTCCTAGTGTGGGACAAGGTTTAAAAAAATGCATGACTTGGTAATAGCTACACTGGCAGAAAAGCGTATGGAGTTTCAATAGAATAAAATTATAAAAATACTATTTATACGGTATTGTTTTATTACCACTGTCGTGCTTATAACTGTACAGGGCTACGGCCAGGGCAGGGCTGTCCAGGCTTAGCCAGACGTATTCTTAGGTATTATTGTGTTCGGTGTGCGCGGAGGCTATTTTATTGCAATTCGACTATATTAGAGTGATTCTACAGAAAGATCACTGAATATTCAGGAATGCAGCGTATCATTTTTTGCAAAAATTGATAATTTTAAGTTTATGCTCAAGCGTGCGGTATGATTATGTATGAATCATGATCTACAATAAGCTAGATTGCAACGTAATTCAAAAATAAGACACAATAAATATGTAACAAATTGTGAAACAGCTAATTAGATTATTTGACATGCGTTTAGATTTGAGACATCGATCATTTTCGTTTCAGAAACATGGTGAAAGCCTATTATGTTTCAACCAACTTATCTTTGAAGGCGGAAAAACTCAGATCTGAAATAAATGTACCAAGTTTGACATGTGCTTTTCTTGACAAAAAACGCTACCTTGAACTGCATACTTAAAGTGGTCATACTATAAAAGCTTGTCTCAGTGCACCTTTCCTTAAAAGAAAGATACCTTAACAGAAAATTTAATTTTCCACACAGCAGCTCCGCATTAACGCGGCGCGGGTTCATTCACTTGCAAAGTCGCGTGCGTTCCACGGCATAATCCGGCATGATCTAAGAGATTGCTGAATGGCTTCCCAACTGAATTACTGCAAATAGTTTACGTAGAATAGGTAATGCGAGTTTTTCTTTACTTGTCCTATAATGTAAACAAATGTGGTGTAAGTCCAGGCAGGCGCATTACTTTGTGTAATTTATTCATCCCAACTGCTTTTAAAAAGATTTCAGGAGCTCGTGGCTAAATAATAACAGCCGCTCGGATCGATATTTGGGTTAAGCCGTGCTTGCCTAGGTTGGTCTGTGGATGGGTGACCACCCATTACGTAGGTACCGAGTTTCCTTCGTGCCTCGGCGTTGGTCCCGGCTGTCATTTGTAGATCTTTGACAATCGTTACAGTCTTACCAAGGGATATCGTATTACACAGTACTAACTGGGTTGTGGAGGTCAGATAGGCAGTCGCTTCATGTAAAATACTGGTATTCAGCTGCATCCGGTTAGACTGGAAGCCGACCCCAATATACTTGGGAAAAGGCTAGGCAGATGATCTTTGTTTACTAAATGGGACATAGACACTTTACCCTCGTAGACTGTAGAAATACATGTTCAGTAAGATGTTTTGTATTGTTCCGTTAGTTAATTTATTGTCCTTGTGCGTAATAGAGTTGTTTATGTAGTTGCCAACGAGTTCAGGCGTTTTATGTCGTAATCTTTCATTCTGTGTAAGATTTGTAGTAGGTACTTACTTGTTTTCAGTCAGACTAATGAATGTCTTTTTAACTTTCATATAAAATTATTCTAGAAAAAGAGTATCTACGCCAAATAACGATTTTGGAGTTAGCTATTTTCAATCCCACCTTATTTCTATTGTAATGCTGTAACAAACTTCATTCCAAGGGCGACCATTTATTATTTCCAGCTAATACAAATATTTGCGTAATTTGGTGACGAAGGCTTTCCTAGAAAAAGTTTGACTTTTTTTGTAGTTGGAGCAACAACACGTAAGTATTACGGAACGCTAGGTAATGTAACTTTAAATTACTTAATGACAGAGTAATTTGCGACTTGTACTATCAAAGTCATTGTTCTCGGAATCTATTAGAGTTGTATCACACGCAACGTTTATGAGTAACCTGAAGTTTCTGAGGCTTACAATGTGGTTTTTAATTCAGATTCCTTGTGTTTCATGATGATACCTAATTAGGACAGATTTCTTTACTTATTACGATGGGTTGTGAAGATGAAGGCTAAAGATCATAAGCGATGATGTTTCCACCATACAACTATCATCACATCCACGAACAATTTTTTCCAATATTAGCTCCAGCCCTTTTAAATTAAACTAAAAACAAAATAAATAATTCAGCCGTCCTTAATGAACATAGACCTCATCATATCCTTCAACACATTATCAAGGCAATAAACAACACAATTATGTCTGTCAGTCCGTCTAAACGAAGTTCCCCAAACGCCCAACAAGTGAGTCACCAGGCGCCTGCATACCTTCCCGATCCAGACTAACCCATTATATTTTATCTTTATCTAGTTTGGCCGAAAGTGATCCCTCTGGCTTTCAGCCAACATCACGACAGACAAATATTTTGGGGGCAATTCATTCGGGACCAGTGCGCCGCCCGCGTGCCTCCACGAGCATAAATTCCACCACTATTTATATAGGGGCTAAATATAAACATTTGACTTTATTTTAACGACCAAATTGTACACGGTTTTTATGCGGAAGTGGACACTTTTGATAAGCTCGGCTTTTGTGGGTTGATGTTTGAATTTGTTAGGGTTAATATTGTGACATATTGTGTTGCTTGTTGCTTTGTTGGTTGTGGGTAAACAATCATTCAGTTTTTTTATGTTGCTAAAACTTATATGAACCCAAACAGCCTTCTCTCATAGACAGGGGGCCTGTGTGCCCAGCAGTGGGAACTTTATGGGCTGTTATGCTAAATTTAAGAATGGATTAACTTATGTGTAAGCAAGAAGATACGTTACTCGATGGTCCTTATGAGTCTCATAGACAGGACGCCTGTTTCCCAGTAGTGGGAACTTTATGGGCTGAATATGCTATTATGCTAAATTTAAAAATGGATTTACTCACTGTGTTAGCAGGAAGATACGTAACTCGATGGTGTATGCGTAGCAGGTTTGCAACTTATGCAATATTGCGTTAGCATTACCATCAAACACGTTTTTGTAAGGACCACTTTCAAGTGAAGTACGCTATAAAAACGGACAGGAACGGAAATTGCTACACCCGGCAAGGACTACCTACTTATAATCTCATCATTCCTCGTTCTATAAAATGGGACGCTCTTTAGTTACACAATACAAATAATACAACTGAATTGCATGTCCCTAACTGATTTAGAAAGACTCACGATGCCTCAGAGCCAGCAACAGCCATGCACACTTAACTGCCGTCAAATGAGCCAAGCAAAATTTATGACCAACCCAGACGGAGAAAAGTAAATAACACAAATCTTCTCGACTATCAAATTTATTTTAGTCGACATAAGCAAATAGCATAGGTCAGCACAACATGGCTTACGTGTCTTACGACACATGACATAAAAACGGGTAGAAACGTACTTTTGCGACACAATTCAGAAACTTTCACTGCATACGAAAGCGTGAAAATACAGTGTGTATTCACGTATGCATTGCATTGCATATTCGGGCTCACGTCCTTTGAAAAGCGACGCCGGGAAAAGAGTAATGTATGGAGCCGTGCATTTTTCACAGACTGTAGAGAGGGTTGTCAGTGGGCACATTGGCCACATTGCGGTGCACTATGTGCGACAAAGTCACGGAGCGGAATAAACTGTGGTATAAAACTGACGAATTGGTGAGTGTGTGCCGTTTGAAGTATCTTTTCGGGTGAATGCAGTTTATTGATCTGTTGTTGTTGGAATTTGGACTTGTTATAGGTACAGATAATAATGGAAGCTGACACCAACATAGTTGGGAAAAGGCTGGGCAGATGAGATGATATGATATCTGTATCATCTCATCTCATCTGTGATCTGATCTGTGTGATGAAACATACTTTTTGACCTACTGGAAGAAATACAATCGTAAGTAGGAATGCTGTAAAATAAATTTAAGGCTATGATGGTTTTCTGTGATTCCAGAGGAACGATTTTCGGAACCCACCATTGGGTTCTAACCCTTATTTGGTTGGGGTGAAAACCCCTCTCGTAGATTAATCACTCTCATTATCGAATAGGCAAGTCTTCGTTTTCTGATTCGTAATAATTCTGATTTACACAGTACCGAGTAACTTTACATTTTAATGCTGGGCCTATCTACTTTTTGAATTTAGTTTACTTCACATCTTTTAGTTTCGTAGTCTGTCTCGTTACAGCTTCTACAGCCCACTTTGCCTCGAAACAAGACGAAAATGTAACTCGAATGTAATATTAAAATGATGAATATTTTAGACCGAATGCTAAGACAGCGAGTGTCCAGAGGGAATGAAGAATGGATGTCCTTTCGCCCACTACATATTCTAGTACATGAAAGTATGAGACTCCGTTTCTATTTAGCTTGCCAGTAGCAGGCCATTTGTTATTGCGTCTGATTATATAAGCTTTGTTTAATATTATGTTGAGACAACAATCCTGTAATTTTTTATATAATTATAATATCTTGAATAATGCAATGAAATGATGTTTATTTCGGTGAGTAGATCTTTTCAAGACAGTTCTACAGGTTTTTTTTAAAGAAGACTGTTTCAAGTCTACTGTTAATACTAGAAAGAATACATTTACTGCACTTTCTTGAATCAGAAATTATTTTACGTAACTTAATTAATTTATTACGTTAATTCTTTTAAACATTCTACAAAGTACTAATAAATTATATTTATTTTGTACGGACGTTCTTCAATCAAAATGGCCACGTAAGCAAAATCATAATCGGATAATAATATGAATAATGTTACAATTCGTAAAATAGTCACAAAAAGACAATTCATAATATTGACTGCGGCCACCATTTTAACGTGATTTATGATTCTATTAAAGGGGCCATTTTAGGGCCCCAGGTCAATGTTTCCTACCTGACTACTATAAAAAGTCACAGCCCAAACAAACTCAGAGATCATAGTCTCTGTTAAAGTCCAGACATTGTCTTGGCAAACGAATAATTACTTAAAGCAATCAGAACTTCAATCATTTCCTTTCAAAACCAAAACTGCAAGGAAACACAAACCAATGTCTATATTAACACATTCGCAGTTTATTATGTTTACTTCTCAGGATTATGCAAGGTTTAACGACCGTTTGTAGGTTATGAGAAGTAACATTTTGCTGTACTGAGAAGGAATGTCTTAATATATCCGCACTAGATTCGAGACATCGACTGTAAAACTTTATGGCTTAATATGTTAGGGTTACCATTGGCTGTTAGATACTTATTTATTTATTAATTTCACAGTTCACTGACAGCTTCTGTGTACGACATATCGCAAGTATAGATTTTACAGACTTGGACTTTTACAATCGCCCATTACTGGTGAAATAGCAATCACAAAATAAGTTAAACATAAGAAAAATTAAAAATGTTCCATTAATTGTCACTTTTATTACAAATAAATATTTAAAGACATTTTTTTTTTCGATTAAAAAGAATAAAAAAGGAGAAAAGAAATATTAGGTAGTTTTGGTGTTTCTCTCTTGGACATCGATTACCTACATACACCATTAATTACGTAAATGAGGCGTTTTTAATCCAAGTGTGGTCATAATCGGTTCACAACGTTACACGTAAGCGCCTACTGTACATCAAATATAAATGTGAAATGTGTACTGTGAAATGCAACGAAATTAACTCATTTGTGGCTTGACTCTCGTGTCTAAATCAACAAAAAAAAAAAACTATCTCGATAAAATGATGGTTTGGATCAACATTTTAAGAGTAAACAGATATACCACTACCAACTGATCTAAAAATACATTACTATTAATACTAATAACGGGATATTTACTATGTTTACTGTTTTCTATGAGTTCCCGATATTTCGGCGCTGTTGCATGCACCATGATCACGGATAAACAAAAAAACACACATAGAAAAAAAAGTACTAAAAAAATACATTGTGAAAACAACAAACACAAACAACAACAACAACAACGTTTCAACGTTTTCAACATTGTAAAAATACATTTTGACGTAGCCCTGGCCAAGAGAAAGGATTAAAATTGCAGCCTCTATTTGTGGTTAAGGGGACGAGTGGGAACATTCTAAATTCCTTGAATCCTTCTGCGGTCAGCTTGAGTCGGCTTGAAATGGAAATAGAAGCCACAAAATCCGGACAGCTCTCTTCTATCTACATAATAGAAAAGTTTCATGACTGCCAACAAAAAGACTTAATTAGGTACTAAAGAGTGGAGGCGGCAAAACTTTTAGAGCAATAAATCGTAAAACTGTTCTTTTAATTCTTCTTCTTTGTGTCGCTGGGACAGAAGAAGAACAAAAGAAGAAGAATAACACAAGATAAATAAGTAGACAGAAACCTTTTGTAGCCTGCGTTAGGCTACAAAAGGTTTCTGAATTTTTATTTTATTTTCTATCAGCCTGGGGATCTGGGAAATTAAGAAAAGATCAACAACAAACAAACATCAATCAAACACACCCAACAACAAACAAAACAAACATCGATCAGTACCTAGTCACGCACACAATCATGCACAAGAGCTAGAACGCTAACAATTATACAGAAAGGTTGACAACCCTAACGTATCGATATACAATGAACCACATTTTATACTCATCTAGTTTATGACGTCATAAAAATCATTTTAGCTTTTTCGGAACAAATCGTTTTCGTGGCGACGAACTCACCTTGTTTTTATTAGTTTATTGGATTTTCCCCTAGTTCTAGATATTGATTGATTGACTAGCCTAGATAGATACAAATACATAGGTACAGTTAAACCAGAAAAGGTGTACACTTCGAGAATCATCGTCTATCTTCGGAAATACGAATGCGTGATGATGAGGTCTGATAAAGTGCAGTTACAAACAGAAAAGTAATTGACTTATAATGTATTACCGTGGTCAAAAACTTATAGATTACAAGCTAACCCCGCAAAGGTTGTTCTGCCACATATTTTTATCTGGATAGGGACACCCTAATCACCTAGCTGTGTGAAATATACTTTATGACCTATTCTTATTCCTACCAAAAATACATTTAAAAAATCATAAAAATCGGTCGAACCGTTTCGGAGGAGTGCGACCACACACACCGTGACACGAGATTTTTATATATATAGATTTTGAATTACCTACATGGTGGCTTTAAATAAAATCTCTGCAGAATTCTCCAAGTAGTTAGGGAAAATCACCTAGGGATTACCCAATGACCAGCAAAATCGCAGAAAAAATCCAGTGGTCATTTTCAGGGAAAAAAAACAACCTAAATTGAAACACGGGAAAAGTCCTATATCATCTAATCACTTCCCATGGGTGTCGTAAAAGGCGGCTAACCGATCCGATCGGCAGCATCCCCTTGTGTATGAATAACAACTTATTACGACCAATACTAACCAATATGGCTGTCAGGCTCGATAATTAGGATCAGATCCCTTAGGATTGCTGATGCCGTCTTTGTGTCCAACAAAATTGTTTAGGAGTACCTTTTCTGTTTTCATGATAGTGGTCACACTTATGAAGATACTGTAAAACACGTCATATGAGCAAGTCAATAGTAGAAGTTGGAATCAAAACTATACACTATGATCAGTATTTCTCAAATTAGAAGTCATCAGACACAATTATAAATATTTAAACAAGTTTGTATCCATTCCCAATTAATATTATATAAACCCTTTAAGGATATGTACATATTTTCGAAAAACCTTAATCATTTTTCATTATACCTACTCGTATATGTTGCTTCTTTTTACTTTTTAATTGCCTAACATTAGTCATAAGCAAAATTCTTGTTTCTAACAACCTTTTGTCTGAAATAAATTATTTTTATTTTCCTATTTTTATTTATACTCTTTTTCTGAAGAGTTTCTACTCTAAAAATCTGCGGTTCAGGCTGTGCATTGTCTGTCAGTGAATTTAATATTAATTTAATAAAGGCAGGTCCTCAATCCCTAACCCTCCAATTAAACATAACTCCAATAACCTTCCCAAATTCTATCGCACAAAACAGCAACCACATAAAATCTACACAAAATCCCCCAACGAGACGAATTTGTTTGATATAGGTAGTCGTAAGTACCTATATCAAACAAATTCGGCTCGTTGCACATTAGCCGAGAAAAGGTAAAACGTACATTTCATTAAGTCAACGTACCTTAAAACCACTTGGATCCACAATCCAGCCAGTCTATTCAACCCAAAGCCTATTAGAGTACACCTTAAAACATCCGCACATGTGCCCTTTCTCTAAGTCTTGCGAAAACATGAGCTACGAAGCTTTTAGATACGCCTTATTGGGAAGAAAAACACTTGAACTAATTTGATGGAGGGACGAATGGTTGGTTTAGTTAATTGATTTGATGGCAAATAAATACATAGATACTCTGCTTTCTATGTTCAGTACACTCGGAAATCGGAATTTAAGTAAACGTAGAGTATGTTTGCTGTTGACAGCGATGTGGACGAATTTTTGACGTTCTGTAACCCTTTTCGTACTTGTACTTTTATTACTATTATAGATTGTAAATAATAAATATCTTATATCCATACGGAAAAAAAGAGTATGTTAGTAGATAGGAGTTTGATATAAATCAAACAAACACTTATTCAAAAATATATTAAGAAAACATCAACAATAATGGCGTCAATTATTATTTTTCACAAAATTGTACAAAATAATCTATTTACCGATCTGAATGCTTCAAAAACGCGTCAAAGCGTAGACACTGGTTAGCAATAAAATAAAGCCATTTCACCATTCAGTAGACACATTTTCAACAAAAAACATAATGAGAGCATTTCCTCCACACGATTGTTTCGTACTCTATGTCCCCCAAGAAAGCCGGGGATTTGTCGGGGGTTGATAATGAATCCCCTCACAGTACATCTCGCAAAGGAAATGACTGCAAAGTGTTTTTCTATTCTCCTAGTAACGGTGGGGCGGAGTGTTTCTAGTTGAACGACGATTTGTATGGGTAAATGGGAGAGAGATGATGTATAGAAATTGTGTAGGTACTGTATGTAACAACATCAATAACAGACTAAATAAATCAGCTGGTGAATGGTAAAGGAAAATAGACCATCTTCCCTATGAATTTGAGTGCAAGATGTGAAACACCTTGATCAATCAACTCAGCCTGATGTGGTCCACTGCTGGACTTAGGCCTCATCTAATCTACAGCAGCCAGTCCTCCGCCTCCGCATCCAGTTTGCCCAGCCACTTACAAATATTGATCTACGAAGAATATCTGGCAAAGTGACTATTAGTCAGCATAATAGAGATTGAATAGTTGTTTTTTTTTTATTTAATATTGAATTTATTTTATAAAATTTTAAATTATTAATGGACAGATAACTGATGATACGATTTCTAATGCAATTTCGTAAACTTATCATTTTGAATAATATATATTATTGAAAATTAAAAGTTTTGTTAGTAAATGAATAAGTAGGCAATAAAATATTCTTACAGAAAATACTGAAAGATAATGATTATTCAATTTCCTAAGTCCGATACAAAAACCAAATCCAAATAATTCTAAACTTTTACAAAGAACTGTTCAACTTCCCACAGCTAATCAGTAAACAGATCACAACTCCCAAAGAAACGAGCGAATAAATTCAAATTCCATTCTAAATCCTTAGTCACATCAGAATCTCTTCATCCAAGAAAGGTAAGGATTGAGGAAGCGAAGACATTACGGGTGTGCAGTGACGCTGAACGCTTTATGTAGTGTGAAGCATTGACGCTGCCTTGGGGGACACCCCTTCGGTCTTCAGACATCTGCCTTGGAAACGAATTAATCTTCGTTCGGAAAAGGTTTTTCGCCCTTAAAGTTTTGTTGGTCAAGAGGCGAAAGTTACAGGTCATGTGTTTTCTTGGGTTGTAAATAACTTTGATTTGGAGTGGAGGACGGGTTTGTGTGTAAGAGTTTTTGTCAAGCATAAATATGGTGCATGAATTTCAGTGAATACTAAATAGATAGAGAAGGTAGAACTTAATTTAAACAAATATTTATCAGAAAGAAACTTACGCCTAGTTTATTTACATTATGAAGCATCTAATTACTCGTCCGGCCGTCTTATGACGACAGGCCGTGTCGACGGCGCGTTCGTGTTCCACGCGCGCCTGTAAGAGATGTCAGCAATGATGTAGGGGCCTGCAAGGGCCGATGCCTGCCAGGGCTGCGGGACTGTTCGAAAGAGATACCGTGGCCCTGGAACACAAAGGGCAAAGAAGGAACATGGATGGGTTTTATTCAGTACAAGTCTGGCACTCCCTTCCGCTCCGCCCAGAGTGGGGGGGGTCATTTGATGATTTCCCATCCGAAAAAAAAAAAAAAAAAATAGCATCTAATTACATGCCTAACTTGTCTTAAATCGCACTCGTTGAAAATTTACGCAAAATTACGCTTTTACAGGACATAATATTTAAGAAACAGACACAGCGAAATAGTCAGGAGCATTATGCTAAACACTCATACCATGTAGAAATATTATTACAGATGACAAAGTATGTATTTGGTATAGTATAATGTTAGTCCCATGATTACAACAGCGGGCCTTTGAAAATTAGAAATTAAGGCTAATATACATTGTATGACGCAAGGCAGTTTGATCAATCAAATTGGGCCACGTTAATCCGTGCGTTATCTCGCATTTGACCCAGTTGTGACAATAGCCGATTGTCCCGTTTGTATATCACATGCAATCAATAAATATGCTTCTTATAATAATGGAGAACTTCATGTTGATTTTCTGGAAAATACATACAAACCAGAATACAGCGTTATCATATTATATTAATGCGATAAGATCAAGTCCATTGGCTGGAATCCAAATCTGTAATTTATAACGAAATCAATAATTTAGGACTGAATTCTGTCTTTATCTTGTCCTGTCTCGCCTTGTTTCGTCTTTGTCTTGCCTTGTGTGTGAATTCTTTCGTTTATCTTAAGTTTACTACAGCTAGATCAGAAGAAACTAATACATAATAAATTTCATCTCAGTAAATCATTATTTTTGTTTCTTTCAAAGTAAATTTATCCTCACAATGTCTCTTCTAGCAATCAACGTATAATTTATGTCTTCAGTCAGGAAGCGTTGACTTTGATGTTGCCACTACGACTGGCAATTTAACAGGAACATGTTCGTAAGATGTCAAATCAACGGAAACATCAGGTTGTAGTTCACTTGGATTTATGATGTCTCTTAACGTCGCTTTAACTTTATCATCGTTTATAGGTGACAAGCCGTGCGCCTGAGTCTCATTGGCAAACATTACGAACTAAGTTATAAAATTTCAGCCCCTTTAGGGGATCGTCATCATCAGCAGACGTCCAATGCTGGACATAGACCTTCTTTAGGGGATGAATATTTGAAATCCTGATTAAGTGTTAACTTTCGTTAATCTCTTGAGCAAAATTTAATGTTTCATCTTCTCTTAGACCCAGCGGTTTATTTTTTGCGTTGTCTGTGAGTGAGTCATCATCATCTCATCATCTTCCTGCCCTTGTCCCATTCTACTTGGGGTAAGCCCAACACGTTTTCTTCTTCAATTCTCTTTTGTCAGACGTCACGGCATCATTTACTCCTATCTCTTTCATATCATTCCTCACACAATCCTTCCACCTTTTCTTTGGCCTTCCTCTCCCTCTCCATCCATCGACATTCACCGCCATCGTTCTTTTCTTGTGAGTCAATTGAGGAATTTTAATTAACCATCATTGATAAATGCTTCCTTTATAAAGAGAAAATAGCTCCTAAAATCAAATCAGTCCACTGTGATCCGTCCGACCGTCTGTCAGTTACACAGTCCATAGTCAATTATCGGCTTTTGCAGTCCGATTCATGATACCATAATACCATTAGAGATCGTTTCGTAAATTAAACCTTAACACCCGCTTAATCCCAATTAGAAATATCTAAATATACTCGCTCTCCTAACGGTGCAAGAGAAAACGTCGAAAATAAATCAGCGGCACCTCCATTAACACAAACTGTTTAACTAGCTAACTGGGCCTTCACCAACACCTCTTATGTTAGTATTTCTTTAATTTTACTTCAGAATAGGAATAGCTGCAGTACAAGTACAGGCCCTGGTCTAACAATAGGAGTCATCATGTGCCTAGGCTTTTCCCAACTATGTTAAGGTCGGCTTCCAGTCTAACCGGATGCAGCTGAATACCCGTATTTTACATGAAGCGACTGCCTATCTGACCTCCACAACCCATTTAGTACTAAGTAATACGATACCCCTTGTTAAGACAGGTTGTCAGACTTTTCGCGCCACTGACTTCCTGTAGCGACTGTCAAAGATCTACAAATGACAGCTGGGACTAACGGCTTAACGTGGTTTCCGAGGCATGGAGGAAACTCGGTATCTAATGGTGGTCACCCATCCACAGACCAACCTAAGCAAGCACGGCTTAACCTAATCCGAACGGCTGTTATTATTTAGCCACGAGGCCTAACAATAGGAGTATTCACCATAAATATAAGTTTAAGCATTTCACTAAAATTCCTGTAAACAGTACCTTTCGCTACATAAAACACTTAACCGGCTATTATAGGTACTTGTATAGTTTCTAACCCGCCTTTGACCATGTCTGCGGTAAATTCAGGTATACTATGATTTATGTGACGTCACTAAATTTTATCAGGGGCTATTCCCTGTGGCGCTGGAGAAATATTCTCTTTATAATGGGGCTTGGAGTCGGTAAGCATACCGTACGGTTCAGTACGGTTTAATTTAGATAAAGAGGCTATTTTTATTTACAATCTGATTTATTGGTTGGATTTTGTAATATTTTGTAAAATTTATGTTCATGGCAAAGAAAGACGGTCATTTACTTGTCTTATCGTAGTATAAACAAAACAATCAGATTTTGGGTGAAAATATACATTAGAAAATGAAAAAAAAAATCTACGAAGCCAAACTTCCTAACTTGTTACTCATATTTTGACAAACACATAAATTAGGAACTGTACAAACTAACCCCTTTAGTGAACTACAATGTATGTCCAAAACCGAAACCATATTTAAAGCAACAACGTCTAGAACATTCCAAATAGAAACCAGTATTGTAACATGTGTTCTCCGAATGTGGATAACTATTTTAGCTTCCTAATAGTCCTATGACACAGTACGCAGATGTTAGCTATCTAATCTAGATTTCTATACGTTCACAGGATACGTACGAAATGGGAATGTTTGTTTGGTACACGCACGTTTTTGTAACGGTGGCTTTTTGTTTATGAGTGACGTGTTTTCTTAGAGTTGTATGTTTTTAATTTTACGAGTATATAGGTTGAATGTTCTCACCCTACTTTGGACGTTAGACGGGTGAGTGATTCCGATTGAGAAATTGTTAACTATGCGGGCAGTGTCATGATCTTTATCCTGCTTTATTTGCCGTAAGATTCAAGCTATGCAACCTTTACTTTTCAGCAAAGGAGTTAGCAGCACTGTAAAGATCGTCTGTCTTTAAAGCATTCACATCATACTGGCTGTTAGTTTTCATTCTACTAAAATCCCCCGACTACTGAAACCGCAATATATACCTACTCATGCACTAAATAGTATATAATACGGAACCCGCAGCCAAAACCGCGTTAGGCTTGTTTTTAATTAAACGATGCCGGCATCACGTGCTACCTAATGCATAAACCTTATAAATAGCGAGCGATAAAGCGCAATGCGCGCCGAATTTCAATGACCGTTATAATAAATAATTTGAAATTAGAATTTTAGAAAGGAATTCGTTTTTTAAGAATCTTCCTAATTACTGTTCTCTATTGGTTGGCATTTTTGTTTTCTTTTTATGGAGTAGGGTATTCGGTTTTTGATTTTAACTGCTTTTGGTCCAGCACGCAAATAAGCGTTTGAAAATATGTTTCCATCCGTCAATGTTTTTTTTCTTCTCCTTTTTAAAACCTAACAGGGAAAATTTTCCAAACGAAAATACAAAGCAAACTCATGTTAAAAACTTAAAGAAAACCTCCCAACTGAAGAATCAGACTGTTCATATTGAAAAATATAACCCACAAACATAATATAAAGCCAATAAATACTTCACAGTAAGAGCATAATGCCAAGGCGACGTACATACAGCGTATGCAAAATGTAGTGGACCGGAGAGCTCCGCAGTGTGGTTTGGAAGAAATTTTTAATAAAGTGAATGGGCTCTCAGTGCTTTTAGAATTTACTTCGAAAATTTCATATTTCCTCGCTTGCTTGTATTCGTTGGAGCTTTCGGTGAAAAGTTTTGTAATAAAATAGATGTCCAAGATAAAATCTTAGTTAGAGCTTACAGTAAAGTTGGTAAAGATTACCCTAGTGGATTTATTTAGTTTAATTCATGAAACCATTGTTGCAATGTGATTAACTCGTAATTTGATAAGCAAGCGTACTTTTAGAAGTCACTAACACTGAAACAAATAATGAAATCTGTGAAGCTATATTTCTTGAAAGAGCTAAACTATTAGAGTTTACAATAACGCTGTAAAGCTTTTCTAAATGGAAATTTTTCATAAGGAACGATCACAAGTACTACTAGACTTTTCCAATAAGATAAAAGCAAGTGAAACCTTTAAATCACAACCTCAATATCATTTAGTGAAAAGCGTAGACGAAGAAGATGCAGTACCGAGTCGTCAAGTACTTATTGCATCAATAAAATGCACCGTAAATGCTTCAAGCGTATCCCAGACCAATTCTCAAGCATTTGGATTTTGCAATTTTACTACCACAACCTTTAAGAACTCTATTTTCATAACAGTAGGAGTTGAATTTGTTTGCGATGACTGCAGTATAGATTTTGCAGAGGAAGCTCTCGGTCTAGGCAAGGAAGCGAAGTTTTCAAGGAAGGATTTCCTCGTAACTAAACTATAATTCCAACTTTTTACGCAGTATTCAATATTATGAAGGAAATTGGTAGCTGATGCCTTTAATAAGGTACCTTGTGTTAATATAAGCGGTTTTCTAAAATAAATGGAAATAATTATGAAAAACCGTTAAAGGTGATGATGTTGATTTTAAAATATAGATATGGGGTTCTCAAATCTTGCACAGCTTGCAAAAGTCACACTTTGAAAACACGGAGCACTTTCTATAGCTGTTCAAGCTACATTGACAGTACTTCCATCTCATCCATAATCAATGTTGTGAACAGAAAGTTAATTAAATCTAACCACAACTGCTCATATAAATAATCATAATACAACTACCCACGTCTCAATTACGAAACAGAATTACAGAGAGATATTATTATTATGAGACGGAGACACAATAATGAAATAGAAAGCAAACAGGACTATTAAAGCATGTCTGAGTCTTTCCGAGAACACCCAATTATTTCCGTTATTCCTCAACATAGTTAAGCTTTACGTAAGAGGGTATTGTATCATATGGAGTAATATTTATTTTTGTATCTGCTTTATCTTGTTTCTCTGGGAATGTGTTTTTATTCTCAGTCGGTCTTATTGCTATTTTAACATATTCTTCTGCTGAATTATTTTTGAAATTAACAACCTCATTCATTAGTCTTTTCGCATGTGGATACTGTCCGTTTCTTTTGTAAATAATTTCATAACTTCGTTTTTTTTTGTTTTCCGTGGCTATTTTATCGAAATCAACATTAACTTCCATGATTCGTACTTCTGCTTCACTTTTGTTTTCTTTGGGTAAACCAAACCTACCTAACCTTCCTAACCTTTCGTGTTTATCAGAAAAGTTTATAGATAACAAAATCCTCCTCTCCTATAGCTAAACTCTTTTCACTGTGAAACAGAGATTTAAACTTTAGGATAACTCGTCAGGCTATACGATAAACCCTTTTACATTCTCCCAAAACACCATTTTCCTCCAACTTTAAATTCAAAAAACAATCTCCCATGATATATGGAGCGGCAAACATGACGCCCGCTCTCAACGTAGCGGTTCAAAGGCGTGGCAAACAAATAGCTGTAATCAAGTCGTCGGGGCTACGCTCAGCAAGCTCAGTAACGCTCAGCCACCACATACACCTCGTAACGGTCGTACAAAAGACTGTACATATATGAAAACTGTTACACTTCCTTCATAGATTATTGTAACACCCGTTAGTGCCGTTTGTGCTGTTTTATTATGAACTGTTATGATATTTTGTGCTTTAGCTGTACTTTGAAACTGTCAAGCAAGTAGACTGTGATGATTTTCTGTTAGTTATTCTTTGAATATATTCCTTGCATTTTTTTAAAATTCTTCTTACTCTTCTATATCTACAGATAACATTTAACTTTTATCATCTCCATTATTGACAGCCTTGTCCCTTCTCTCCCCAGTCTGTTGTACTTTGAAGAGGTTCAATTGACTGTAACGAATGCGATTATTGCATTTTCCTGCTTCCTTAAGTTTGTGTGCTTTACTTCAAAAGAAAAGCTAGTAACATCTTTAGTCTTACAGCGCGGTTTTAAAAACACTTTTCAGATAGGTACTGTAAATTGCTTCAAATATTAATAACTTTCTTACTCCTTCTGTCTTATCTGTAATCTATATTGCATCAATTAATAACTTTATATGAAGATTAGGTTAACATGGTCAATATTATCTCTTCCTATAGATAACCTGCCACCAATATTCAAATTACGGGATCTTGTTGAGCTAGAGAATTCCGTCTGTTACTCGACAAGACGCATTCATCAAATTAGTTCAAAACCGAGCAACATTCTCTGGCACGCCAACTCCTACGGGACAATAACATCAACTAATATTACAGTAGGTACATCCAAAGATTAGTTCAAACTACGACATAACATTTCAGTAATGTACTATCAACTGCACGTCCTAGTACCAATGTGTCATTGGAAATGCCTTTATGTGGTATCAGCAAATGCGGTTCTCGTAGTTCAAGTGACGTGCAGTTGATTTTACTAAAGCTGTTAGACGTTTTGACACTCCTGGCATTGGCAATGGCATACGAAGGTGTTGCGACGTGCCAACTGCCAGCTTGTAACCCGAGCGGTGCCAAATACCCGCAATAATTGTACACTTGACATTGCTGATGATGTGTTGTTGCGACATTAGAGTTGGATTAGATTTGTATAGTTTTCGATGTATTTTTGGGGTCTATTTGACTCCCAAATAAATCATTTAAATTTTGGTGGTAGGTAAATTATCTAAATATTTAACCGCAAATTGAACAATGTTAAATGCAGTGACGAACTTAATTATTAGCATAAGGTTCTCTGTTCTCATGTAAGTGACTTTGTGTCTTTTTTGAGAATAAATATCTTAAAAACTAGGTAAATAAAAAGAAAACTCAGAATCTTGGTGCAGTGGAAACATGACTGGCGAATTTGAAATAGAACGCGATCAACACATCTAAGCCTTGTTCAAGAGCTGTAAGTATGATAATTACTATGAAAACTGACTCTGACAGCTCAACGCCGACTGGACATCCTGATCGTGATCAATTTCATTCTTGAAATCCGGTCAACGGAAGTAAATGTTGGACTGGCTGACTGGAAGACTGTTTCATGAATCCTTAAAAAGATGGACGATTGGACAAACTTTTTGAACAATTTCAACTACGATATTTTTATTCTACTCGTTGTTAGTATTTAAAATTAACTTGACGCATTTAAAACGTATCCATCAGATGTTTCTCATTCATGTAAATGCTTTGCAAAAGTTTCACGTTGAACATTATTTAACATTGCGACGTGGACACGCGTTGGAATTTAATTTAATGGCTCTTCAGCTAACGTTGTAGCCACCATAAGAATAATTTATTATTGTCATATTAGACCTGCTTTAAACTGGCAAAATAGAAAAAAAAAAAGCGTTTGAAGAGCTTAAGAAAAGTAATTTAAAAAGCTAATTTAATTAACTCCTAATTTATCAAACAATCTCAGAGTTGCAAACCTGTAAAATAAACAGAGGCAAACTTCTAAAGCGGGCTTCCAGAGAACATTTATATTCTCTGGAAGCCCGCTTTAGAAGTTCTCCGTGTTTACATTAATTTTCACTAAATTAATGTAAACACGGAGATTTAAACGAGACTCTCATTACATATTAACCAAAGCAGGGATGTTCCATTTTGCTTTCCTTTGATCATCCCTCCTTGTCTCTAAGCCAGCGGATTAAGAAGCACTGACGAGGTCTGACTTTTGCATAATTATTCGCTTTATCAGCTAAAAAAATCAATTTGGCAGATAAAGGAGGTCGTGTTACTTCAATTAAAATCGACAACCCTAGCAATGCCACGGGATTTTTTCGAGAAAACAAATGAGCGATGGTTTTTTGTTTGAGAAATGCGAGACAGTTCTAGAGCTTTCCATTCCAATTTTAAAAAGGCTTTTGTGCGCCCTTTTACCCGACTACGGCAAAGCCAAACGGAAGGGTTATGATTTTAGTAGTCTATGTATGTTTGTAACATTATTGTAAACTGACAACATTGTCGCATATTTCATCACACCTTCTCGTTTAACTTATGACCGCTATTACAAAACCTGGTATAACTAATGTTCTACCCGTAATTAAAGTACACAACGCTTGCATACATTAAAGTTATGCAAACAGCATGATTAATGACCATCTGGGACAAGATGCAGCATCTTATACATTACGTCATTTGTTCCATAATTACATCTTACTTTCCTTATACAAGTGGCGATGTATATCAATGATTTTGTTTCTCGTTAATGCTTCCTGAAGAAAGTGGAAGCCTGTGCGTCGATGAGTAGAAACTTCCCGGACAACCTTTCGTTCTTATTAATAGTTGCTGGTAACCGGATAATAACTGAGTATTACCTATGATAATGTACTGTTATTGAACGGTCTCACCGGCTTGCTACCGTTACGAATAATTTTACCCTTAGGTAGGAAGTAGTAAACATTACAACTTGTCTGAGTAAACTGTTCAACATCTCACAGAAGTCCTATGTAATTAAAAGTCCGTAGAAATGTTTCTTTTGATAGCAACTGCACTACAAAAAGTACCACTGCAACATAGAACAAAAATGTAGTACAGCGCCATCTATGACATAAATCAAGAACTAACATCAAATTCCTAAATCGCGCAGTTAAAGTTATCCGCGACTTAAAAGTATATAGAAAAAACCCGACAACAACTGTAGCGCAGTAGCCCACCAGATACCACACCCGTATGGTCGGAGGATCCTCCCTTTTCCATGTGGGGTGAAGAATTTAACACCCTGTTCTTCATACCCTCATAGGTACTTTATTTTCACCTGGTCAACTCCACAAATTTTTTGCTTAGCTTCACTTTTTTCAGAGTAATACCGGAAAAAGTGTTCACTACGTCATATAATTCCATTATCTACCACAGCGATAAGACGGCTTTATTCGCACGTCCAAACCTTGTCCGAACATACTCGTAATAAACCCATTTCCTCAAAACCAACCTCACCACATCACATTTATCTCTTTATTCTACCCGTCAACCCTCTCATATCATCATTTGGTCCTAAATTCACCTTTAGGACCATTATCTGGAGCTGTGTTATCACGCAGGCCCGGGTCATTTCGAGCTGGGTTATTCCGACCCGGTGCCCGCAGACGGTAACAGGGTTAACACCGCCTTTTGTTTCCACTGGCGGCTGAGTTTGCGCGACGACTCAACGTACATCAATTTTGGAAGCGGCCATATTTGAGCGGTGCTGAATTTTGGAGTGCGTTAATGTTTAAACACAGCGCTGAGTTGAGGAATTTGTTATTCAGTTTGTGTGGATATTTTCTGATAGAATTTAAGTTTATGTAACTTCTTGCTTGCTTGTAATTTCAGAATTTTCTATTTTCTTTCTAAAAACCTACGGAACCATGAAGTTGTGAAAAATTTAAAATATCATAATGTCGAACTTAAATTGAGTTACACCAAACACTTACATTAAAAAAACTCCAAGAGTTTCATGTTTTACTTGCTCCTAAAAAACTTTTCAGTAGAACCAATTAAAAAAGAATAATTTCATGTATTTAATTTACTGCAACATACGTCATAAATTTGAAAATAATGCTGTTTACGAAGTCATAATTTATTAATGTTCACTTTCCTCCGTGAAAGTATCTAACACTAAACCGCCAACAATTTGAAAGCACTTAAATTTCGCCGAGCTAAAACATCGTTCATTTTATATGATGGGTGTAGTCTAAAAGCCGCTGGCGTAACATCATGGCTATAAGAGCTTTAGTTCGGTACAGTTATAATCGCGTTAGCGAAGCACCGACGTTGTGACGTCATATAGAAACCTGACTTAACATGGTACACCTGCAGAATTAAGTTATGGTTGATACTTAATGTTGGCCAACTTGTAGGGTCTCCCCATTTTCTGTAAGCGCAATTTTTTTTAGAATAATTTAGTATTTTCAATATTTGTTGGGTTTGACATGACTTTTACTACGTATATCTATCTGCCCCAGAGATTTTTTCAGATTATAACCATGGGTTGAATCATGAAAAAATGTTTGGTTTTGACATACGCAGAAAATATTTTTAAAGCAAGTAGTTCCTGTTTGCAGTCATATTATTTAGACTGGTATTACTAATATCAAAACAGCATGTTGTTAAAGAAAATTATTGCGTTTCTAGGAGTGATTATGATATAGCCCCATGAAAAAAGGTAAGCGAAACCCAGCATCACTTGCATGTTCATTCATAATTTAAGCTCCAGCTTGAAACATGACCCCGAGTAGATTTTCACCATAAAATTCTTTGCGACTGCACAAAATGACAAAAAGTACTCCAGCAATGTAACAAAACAGTAATTAAAGTGCATTTTAGCTAAAGGCAGAAAAACGACGACGGTCCAGGCGCTTTCAACTGTGTTTCATGAGAACATTTATTTCACATTTAAAAATACACGAGCTACAAAAGCAGTTTGGTAGAGCTACAGTAATTAAACAAAATATAAAATGCTATTCTTTATTATTTCAGAATTAATACATATTTTTATATTTTATGCAAATTAATATTGAGAAAGCATACATTGATTTCATGAATGAATGAATTAAGGTCGTGATTTAGGAAAAACGCAAATTTTATCAGCAATTTAGAAACAGTCACATGTAGCTAGTACACTACGCATGATGCATTATCACATCAAGCATGGATGTCTACTTTAAAATCGATTTTGATAACATGTTTTATTTATTTATTTATTGTTTATTTATTACGTGCGAATATTTCACCTTGAGCATAGTTCTAAAAGAACAAAACCTTCAATTATATAAATTCAAAATACCAATTCAATGTAACATCAATCACACAGAATCCGCCTGAATATCAAAAACAGATACCGCACCATTCTTCCAGTTCCACAATTTATCAAGAGGTGCCAAATTAATTACGCTATCGCACACAGATTAATAGTCAAGTGTCAAGTGTATGGCATCGGGCACAGAGTACCGACACCGAACAGAGAGTGGCCGTTATCGGTTCAGAGACAAGTACCCTCTTCAACGTCACTTGAGTACTGTAACTTTGCTTAGTGATACATTTACTGGAGGTTCTCGATGATAGGTCGTGCGACTATAGGACTAGTTTGTTAGACTTTGGTCGTATTTAAAATAGACTATTTTGTTTTACTTCAATTACTTCGTGTTTGGACATGGTGTAATTCTAACAAACCTTTCTTCGAGTTTTGGATGAGTTTTGGAATTCGTCTTCAAAAATTAGATACACGAAACTACATTTTGTTTTTCCATCTCGAAGGACCGAAAACTTTTTATTGTGCGTGACTGTATACTTTTCACGGACATTTTGAAACCTAAGTTGAGGAATATTTTCTGGAATCGCTCATAAGTACCTAAGATGACTTAAAACTATGTAGTCTCTTTCTACTCTAACACATATGCGTATTATAGCTACGAAAAAATGATAAAAAAAAACAACCCACACAGAATCAAATAATGAATGACATTCACAAAATGAATGAAACAAAACAATATGTTCTAGTACACATATTACGCAAGTCCCGCGACGAATGCCCCCAAATTAACCGACAATTACAACGACAAAGGTAAAACGGTTCCATTCTTGCATAAATTTAAATACATTTGAATCGTGTTCCACTAGTAGGCGCGTATTCAGAACGTTAAATCCATTGAGAACACGAGACGGTGAACGACGAACCTTTGTGACAGATGCGGTGCAACCGGGCCTTTCAATAGACGAAGAAATGCGGCACAATAAAACTTGTCGCTGGCTTTGATAGCTGATTCCACATGAGGTTTATACGATCATAGTACGAGTGAAGAATGTTTAATTTGAATAAATAGTTAAGTGAAGTTTTAAACGTACGGGCGAATAAAGGTATCTGTCGGAAAACGAAGACTTTTCACACAAGTGCTGTAAAAGTTTTGGTAAAGTCTTTAAGCCGCCTTCGCGTGATTATGATATGAAGCTATGCTTATATGAACATGTTTTAGTCAGAACATGCAAAAAGCTTTTAAAATAAACATGATTTGGCAGTTGCAACTTAAAATATTTTACGCGTTTTCTTCCTTACGCCTCAAAGGACCAAAAATCACAAAATACCAAATCTAAAACCGTAGGATCAAGACTAAAACCACTTAGGTATCTACAGACCAGTACAGACCGCACGAAATAAAACCGTAAAGCCACTCCCAGTAAACTAGATAGATTACGTTGGAGAGTGTTCTGTTACTAATAAACTCTCGTTAGCCCTGTCTTAGGTTTAATGCAGCATTAGCCCCGACTTTTATCTACCGAGTCTACCCACTCCAGATTAAGTTACGGGTTTCCAGTGCGAGTTGGAAAAGTTGCTTGAACGGTTCTAAAGTGGAACTAGAAAACGGCAGGGTCTATAATTACATTTTGTAAAATTGAAATATTGTATAGCTTGCGTTTAACGATGATTGAATAATGAAATCGGTACAGTATAATTATTTAGAAGTTGTCTTGATATTATTGAAGATGTAATTTTTATTAGGTATTAAATTAGATCGAATTGATAATGATTTTTTTAATCATTGATTGCACTTCTAGAAACTTGAAGACTGAAGCTGCATTTATTTATTGCATACGGTAACTACACAAACGGAGGTCAAAAATATGTCTTTAATTAGTGGCCATGTATCTTTAAATGCACCCCATGTTCTTCCAAATCCTTCTACAAATATTTTATTAGCAGCGGGAACTTAATGTACAAAAATAACAAAACTAAATTCATCCTAACCGCTTTATTACGTTAAATCAAGTGGAGTGTTCCTGCAAGCGTTGGGTCCTTTTGTATCTAAATAGCGGTACCCTAGAGGCGGTCAGTAAATGAAGAAAAACAAAAGCCTGCCCATTAGGGCTGTGCTGTACCCGGCTATGACAAACAATGCGGTGTGAATGAATAGGGTTGATAGCAGAGCAAATTGAACGGATTTTAACACTATTTTACTGGTGGAATTCGTCGCTGAAAACGCAAACCTTGGAATCATTTTTGTCTGTCATTTTGCTTTTATTTACCAGTCTTACCAAGGGGTATCGTATTACCCAGTACTAACTGGGTTGTGGAGGTCTGATAGGCAGTCGCTCCATGTAAAATACTGGTATCCAGCTGCATCCGGTTAGACTGGAAGCCGACCCCAATATAGTTGGGAAAAGGCTAGGCTGATTTTGTTTTTATTTAGTGACTATGTTTGTACGATGTAATAGGTAGTGACACGTCACATATAAGTCCGTGTCAAGTTGATCCCTTCTGCCTTCGTAACAGAAAACATAGTGACTTCAGAAACTTAAACAGTGTGTTTTCACTTCCGAGGACAGAATTAGATATTTATGTATCAAGCTGCTATTATCTGTCGAAATTCTTTAATAGATTTTCTACTTTATCGCTAAAGCATTAGGTTCAAGGTTGATTGGGAAAAATTTCCAGTTGCGGGTAGCTTAAATGTGCTGGCGTCTGTACATAAACGGGACCTACTTACTTTTGTTTAATATTAAGGAAACATGACGTCCTACTGAAAAAATAAACCAGTAAAATTCAGCGCAACCAGTTAAGGAAAATAACGGTAACAATTTCATTCCATAATTAAATTTACCGGTACCCAGGTGTCAGCCCTGAACGAAAATAATATATTTTTCCCGTAGTGCGTGTACGGAATTCACATTAATCTCGTGGTTCCGCCACTTCCGACCTGTGTCCAAAAAATCTATACTTTTTGCTGTAGTAGGCACAATTGAGCTAAATTTTTGCCACGTCCGAGTAATGTTTGAAATAACGAATGTAGCGGAAAATCTTTTCAGGATTTTCAGAGTTTATGCCCTGAAAAGATAAATGGTAGCGAAAAATTTTACAGGAAGAGAATTCAGTGAAAACAATTATTTTATTTTATTCCTGCATAAAAATGAAAGACCAGATACCAATTCCTAAAGACCAGATTTTCATAAACTAATGATGCCACTGACATTAGCTTGATAGCTAGAATGTCTGATTAATTTAACCGTAAGCTTTAGAATGCCTGAAGACAAGACATTAAAGGATGATTTCACTATAAGTAAGAAGACAAAACATCGTCCTAATGCCTTTAGTTAGATATTGGCAGACACACAAGAAGTGCCCATTAACAGTCGTTTGAAAAAGCTTCTCATAAACAACGAAGGAATCGAATACGCCATACATACATTAGTCTATCTTCCTTACCTTCGATCCGCCATACCTTCGATTATTTGATGATGATGATGAAGCCATCTAGCCGATTTCGGGCACAGCGACTGCATTCGATGGCTTTCTTTGGAGGTTGTCGAGAGCTTTGGTGTGCTGCTCTGTCATGTGCTCTTAAGTGGCTAGCATACCCAACTTTGGCCGAAAAACTCCGAGCACAAAGCGGACATGTCAGAACACTATTGACGAAAATTGTAGGGTATAGCTGCAGGTGGCCTAGCTTTAAGTTCATCTTTAGCGCGGTCGTAAGTGTCCTACACATAATCCTATACTTATATTTTGTTCAAATGTATTCTCTGTAGCTGGTACTTTGTGCTAAATATACATGTTTCTGTTTTTCTTTCATTTCGCTGTCCACAAAGCAACCTTTAATATTAACAACACTTCGCATATACGATACGTGGTATTAAAATTAATTAAGGTTTTCATCGGTACACCTGTGACGGTGACGCTATGACGTTTTAATGAATTGCCGGCGTCAGTTGCCCGTAATGACCATGGGGGTGACATGTGACGCGATGTTGATTTGTCACTGTATACGAGGGGCACGGGTGTCGTGGAGCGTTTGATGTGAAATGCAAAAATGAGAGGAGAAAATAGGTGAAGAGCAACTGAATTAGTCATCAAAGGAGATCAAAATTGCAGTCACAATCATCATAATAAATAAATAAATACACACACAATACACCAGTGAAACTAAACGCTATCACGTGGGTTAAACAACCCACGTTCATGACCAGTCCGGGACATTATTCCATAGTTTGGGGGTGTGAAGAACAGGGTGTAAAGTTATTCATCCCCCAGGATCCTCCGACCAGACGGGTGTTCTGTCTGGTGGGCTACGTCTGCCTGACAGTAGTTGTCGGGTTGTATATGTATAGTCTTAAGTCGCGAATAACTTTAGTTGCGCGATGTAGGTTAGATATATTTCGATGTTTAGTTCATCATCTGTGTCGTATATGGCACCCTAGTACTTTTTGTTTTATGTTGCTGTAGTACTCTTTGTAGTGCCGCTACAACAGCAATAATGACACTGTCAGTCCTTGAACGCCGTTTAGATGTGCTAATTGCGTTCAACTTATTTACGAATTAAACAACCCATATTTACAAATTGCGTTCTTTAACAAGTTTGCAAAGTGAGTGTGAGTCTAGTCTGGCAGGACATACACCTTCAATACCCTCAATTATATCTAGATTATTTTTCTAGTCGTCTTGCGTACTAATATTTAATAACAAATTATTACAAAAGAACTGTAGACTAGCGTTATCACCATATCACAACCATTAATTTCTAAACATTTCCTATAAGATAAGCTAAAATCGATAAATGTAATGCAATCTGATTTATTAAGCACATTATTACTTAGGCTCTTTGAGTATAGATTAACTATTCAGGGAATTAATTGGCTAATCTAATAGGAAACTCTAAACTCAGCGACGCCACGGGTAGTTTCCGACGGTTCCAATTGATTACACATACATGTTTAATTACTATCTGCTGAAACCTGTTCTTATACAGGGTGTAAACAGACCCTTCACATAGCCGTCAACCAAGCATTCTGTACATCAAACTAAGTAAATTTACGCAAAAATTATTGCTGGGAATCGACTTTTTTTTTTGGGGTGAAAAATCACGTTTTAAGGTAGGACTCGATGGAAAGCACTCAAAGCATTGCGTTGATGGATGGATTGAATAGTACGGGGGTCTTGGAGGTGTGTAAAGTAAAAATCTTACATTAAAAACATGTATTTAAAAAAAACTTGTGAAAAATTTGGAACTTCGACCCCCAATATCTCCGTAACTAGAAGGTTCCCAGGTATGGTCTAGAACAAAAAAATTATCGCAAAGACGGGGAGAACAAGTGCCTTTCGGATGTGTTAAGGGTCTATTTACACCCTTTATAGTTTAAAAACTATAGAAGATGGTGCAAAAATGTGGAAGTAAAGCTGAAAATTTAGGATCAAATGAAATTAGCTAGCGAAACTAGTTAAACGTGATGGATAACGAAATAATTAAAGAAGATAAAAGATACTGACTTGTCTGCCTCGTTGGTCTAGTGGCCACAATCGCGACTGCTGAGCATCCCGTTGAGGTCCTGGGTCCGATTCCCAAGTCGGGCAAATTGTTATTGGGTTTTTCCATCAGGAATTTCTGAGTCACGGATTTTGGATTTGTGGCCGGTTGACGGCAATGGGCTCGCCCCCTCTATTACATGAAACTTAAATATAACTGGGGAAATGTGGGTGTACTATTAGGTACACCTCTGCCTAACCCTTCGGGGATGACAAGCGTGATTTTATGTTAAAAAATAATGACTTTTGGCTAAATTAAGTAACTTAATTTAAATGCAACGCGGGTTCCTTTTAAAAATTCCCGTTTCCAAATGCAGTAGATTGTAATAACTTGTGAAAAATACCATGATGGGTAAGGAGGTTATTCAAAAACAATTTTGAACACTCTACCCTTAAAAGAGAAAATTAAGCTAGAATAAATTCCATCGTACAATCGCGTCGGCGCGAACAGCAATCTGTTCGTCGTTCTATCTATTCGCTATGTGTTGGCACTAAAATTGAGTGTCACCTCGCAACGGGCGTGGCATCCATCGATAGCACAAAAAGTGCTAGTTGGCATAAAACTTTCAGCACGTATACTATCAGTTTCGTTCACAGCTTTTTCATGTTTTCTGAATTTTCTGTTCTGAGTGCTTTACTACTCTTGATAAAAAAAAACGAAAAAGTAGAGTAACTATTGAAATTTAAAGCCGCCTCATAGACAAATCAATCTAATCGATTTGTGCTGTCTTGGTTACATTACATGGCCAATCAAAGGTCTCCAGTTCGAACCCAATACACGCACCTCTGATTTTTCGGATTCATGTGCTTATTGTATTATTACCACTTGCTTCGGTGAAGGAAAACATCGTGAGGAAACCAGCCTGCCTGCGAGATATTTCTTGATGGCAGGTAAAGCCAAGTCAGTGGCCCATGGACAGCATAAAAAATCTGACACCAGGTTAGGCACTCACCATAAGAAAAAAAAAAATAGTTAAAGGTACCATAAGTCTATTTATTCGACAATTTGCTCTTATTTAAATTCTACTATTAACTTCGTATACGTCTAAAAAAACCCAATGTACTACCAGCTCTCTTCCCAAAGAAATAGCATTAACCGTTTCGATGTCCCTAATGACAAAATATTGACAATCAACACTTGCACAGTCTATTCAAAAAACGACGGTCATAGTGACGTATCCATCATTTACTTTAACAAATTGAGTGTCACTTCGCATCAGCCGAAGGGTACAAACGTTTTTAACACTGACCAGCTGAGGCGGGTTAAATTGCGGAACGCAAACGAGTGTGTTTGATGAATGTTTTAGTAGCTACTGAAATTTACTTTTTTGGTACTTTCAAAAATCGATTTAATAAAAATCTAACTCAATACAGACAAGGCATAGTCTTAATCGCAACGTATGTTTTTAAAAATTTCCTAAAGACGTCAAATGAAAATTGATATCCATTTCAGTCATTTTTGCGGACGCAAAATCCCATCGGGAACAAACAATCGGGTTTGTAAACTTATTTAGAAACCTTTAATAGACACTTCGTTAAGGAAACCGTTTGTAACAGTTACAATTCGGCTACCCAAAACTATTTCCCACCATCGACCCTAATTGTATTAATTATCGAACCGCGTTCAAGATTGCGAAACCTTTCCTTTACAAAATCCTGCTGAGTAAGTAATTCAAAAGAATGCCCAACGCACTCGCTGCGTTGTACACTCAACTACACGTCAATGTGATTGAAACTAACAACACCACCTCCTCCACCACCTCTACTAATACAGCATAAAAGGCACTGTCAATGTCAAATTGTTAACACCGCCGTGTGGTTGACTGTACCACGTCGTGCACAGCTTTTTAATTACTCCCTACGCGTTGGGCCCCGTGCTCGGGAATAAATCTTAGTTAATGTCCCTTTAGTCTGGTCAGTGCGGCCCCATGTGTTGGTAAGCTGCAACTAGATGAGCCGAAATCGATTCCGCGTCGGCTAGATGGGTAATAGCGCATTTATTTCGCTGAGTTAATACTGTGAGTTGTGGAGTATCGGTTGATTTGTGGGTGTCTACGGTTAATTTATTTGTGAAAAGAGGTTTTTTTATGATTTGGTTTTTCAATTATTTTGACGTTTATCTTTTTACCATGGTTCACAATGACATAATGCACTGTTAAACGGTCGTCTGTCTTGTAAAATATCGTCAGATCTCAATTAACTTTATATATTATATCTGATACTCAAATGCCGTTAACTCCTTGTTTCAGAAATGCGACATTCCTCGAGCCACATCTCCAGGGCATAAGAAGACGCGACAGCAGGAGTTCAGACTCAGATCACGATGAACGCTCCACGGAAGACGACGAGAGGTCTTTGCTTCGAAGCTCACCTCGTACGAGGCTGCCCCCTCCGCCGCCTCCACCGCCCGACGACGACCCACCCCCGCTAAAGCCTCGAGAGTTCTTCGAAAGACTTCAGACCCAAGCGATGAGGGAAGCTCAAGAAAGAAAGCATAGATCAAGAGACTTACCAATCAAAGACCAACTCTTCAGACCTGTCGACGCTGACGGCAGTCTAGGAGACAGCCTCAGTCAGGTAAGGATTTACTTATCATAAATAATCAGCCTATAACGTTTCCACAACTGGGAGAAAAAGGAAAGGAAGTGGGCCGTCATTGACCACGTGAACACAGTGCGGTTTGGTAGATGTCAAATGTTTTATAGTTTTTGAATCTGAGACATGTTGAGATTACTCGTGATGTTTTCCTTCGCTGTTTTGGGAGCAATGGTGATGAAACAATTTAAACAAAGTTAAGTGCCTGCTTTTATTTGACCCAAGATCTACGTAAGGATACACGGAACCCTTTTTATTTCACTCCAGACTTCGAAAACTTTTAAATCACGAGTAGCAGTTCCATTCGGATGTTGCCTAATGAACCGTACCGGTCCTATTTAGTTTTAGTTTCGCAGACTTTTTCTCAAACTGTATCTACATCCAGTTCTGTTGGATTCTTTATTTGCGTATCGGATGCCATTAAGTAAAGAGGAGGAATTTTTGAAGTGAAATATTTGTATCCCAATGAAATTATATTTACCATATTTGTGTAGTATTCGAGATGTATGCTGTCGGTTCTCGGCAAGCGTCTCCTCTTTCTACTTAGCTGCCATTATCATGTGAATGCGACTAGAGTGATGTTACATGAAAGCAATATTTTTCAATAGTCGATACGGAATTTGTGGTTCTATAGAAGAGAATTTGTAGAGGGGCGCATTTCGTTTGATGTTCCTTTATTCATATTGGAATTATTTACGGTATACAAAAATCCGACACCCTTAAAATCAGGTTTTTAAAATGCTACCTTGTTATTTACGGTACTTTTGGAAAAAAACATTTGCGTTTGCCGATTTTTTTTATCGTAGTACAACTAAACATTCTTACACGGGGGAAAAGTAATTTTTCCTTGTTTAAAAATAGCAAGAGGTCAATAAACACACCTAGGTTCTTCTCTTACTTTACATAAAACCTCTTTAGTATGCGGCGTCTTTAGCATCAAACATAATTAAAGAAACATTAAACGCACGTACACTACATTATCCTTAGCACTTGCTACATGTTTTCTCTCTAAAATGACAATTAGTCGTTGTTGCGCCACAGCCGCAATGTTGACAAACCCTGCCGTTGCACTCAGCCGCACTACAGTGACAGGGGTGCCCACTTGAGGTGTAAAACTTCTCAGTCAATTGCGGGCGTTGCTTTGTGCATGCTTGAAGCCCCACCAAACCCTTGCATTGTCGTCGGCTCGCGTTTAAAATGTAGGGGGAGATGGTAAGGTACAGTAATACTGCACTTGGGATTTTGCATTTATAGAGGAAATGTTGAAAATGCCTTTAGAAAGAAGAGCTATTAACGTGAGGGACGTAATATTTTATTGAAATAGAAGTAGAAACTTGGGAAAATGGCGTGAGTTCATGTATATGTCACCAGAAAATAACAAGAACCGCCAATTTATAAATTTTCTAGGAAATTTATAAACTTTCGTAGGATTCTAAACGAGAGATAAATTGTATTATTTTACGGCCACATTTTCTCACGGGGCTCCGCACGGGGCTCCTATTTCTGTTTGCAGGGTTTAAAGTAACCTAACCTAAAGTCAGGGTGCCCCAAGTCCCGAGATTTGCGAGGTTTACCCAAGGTCGGCTTCCAGTCTTACCGGAAGCATAGTTGGGAAAAGGCTAGGCAGATGATGTATGTCCTTCTAGGGCGTCTCCTCCGGGCGTAGCTACTCACATCTGGCTTGTAAACTTTTGTTAGTCACCTTTCACTCATCCTCTCCACATGGCCAAACCATCTAAGCATACTCTTTTCAATTTTCGTCACTACATCTTCTTTTTATTCTTTACTAGCTGCTGCCCGCGACCTTCGTCCGCGTGGGATTTTATAGCCTTCCTCGAAAAATGTGCTATCCAACACTAAAATAATTTTTCAAATCGAACCAGTAGTTCCTGAGATTAGCGCGTTCAACCAAACAAACAAACTCTTCAGCTTTATAATATTGGTATAGATTCTACATTTTCAGGCGTGATGATATTATGTAAAAGTAGGAAGTTTCAACTTGGAAACAAAACTGATTCGTCTACGCAATTATTTTAAACGCTTCTGGTCATTTCGCAAGTGCCACCTAAAAGTAAAGGGATAACCCTAAAGCACAATATTCATTACACTACACTTACTGGTCCATCGGACTGCCGATTAACCCTCAAATTAGACCGGGGGCCCGAAGTTAACTGCCTTTTGCGGCACATAAATGACATGTGCGACTTAGAATTTTGGATGGGAACTCCTACCGTACCATTAACGGTCTGTAATGGTGTTTTTAATTATTTTGCGGGTAATTACTGGGCGGGCTTCGGTTTTTGAGGGTTAAATTCATTTTTGTTGTACACCCTTTCACATGCAAAGCCACAGGTACATTTTTATGAGAAGTGGTGGTAAGTGGTGGGGTACTTATACCAAAAACACCTATATAAGGTCTCTTTTCATACACGAAATATTTTAGGAGTAACGTCTATAAGTCGTAAAGTCGCCATAGAAACGTTATTTTTTTTATGTTTTATGTTTTTTTTTTGTGTTTTTTTTTTACAAAATTAGTACACTTCTAAAATTTCTTGAGACTTTTTGCATGAAACCGTATAGTCAATGCTAAAACCTGCTTTTCTCTTAAGTTTCTAAAACTCATTTATTTTGCTTACCTGTGCCATTTTCATAGGATTGAAAAGGGTTCATATTTTATACATATCTGAACACTCTCTGAAAGGCTCGTTTGCCGTGCAAATGAATAGATAACGTAATGAAACTCCGCTCGCCCCCATTTATCAACATTTTAACGACAAGAGACAAAGTGGTGACTTCGCGTGATTTCAAAGTTATTTTAAATGTACACCTAATATTTATGAGCCCTTAAAAGGTACTTTGAATAGATAATCGACTTCCTACACTTAAGTCTTTTAGTAATTTGTTAATCGGTAATAAAAATGAATGCACTAAAACTGTCTACAAAATTGTTTAAAATTTTTGTTATTTACTTTGATTGCTTGTAATAGCCTCGATAGCAATATTGACTCCATGTTTGTTTAATGGCGCGTGAAGTTCTTGCGCCAATTAATATCATGTTATACAGCAATCACTTTAAAAGCTTTCAAACTACTTCTTACCAGAAAAGCGTTCATTACACTCGACTAGGTAGTTTTAATAAACTTCGCAATCAAATCGGGAGTATTCGGTAAAAGTCGGGTCTTGATTCGAAACTTCGGAAGTTAGGCGTTTTATACGCGATAATTACTACCATTGTCAACACGGAACGATTATCGGGTGGTCCGGAACTCCGTCTGCGCCCTTCCCTCGTCCGGGGCAGACTTTAATCGTCGGTGAAAAAAAAATGAAGCCATCCCTAGTTTAATTTGCATGCGGTGCAGTGGATGCCATCGATTTAGTACAACAATAGGGAGGATGGATGCGTCGCTCGTTTTCGCTTTATTGCATTGTTCGTGGATGTGAATTTTTTCGGTGATTATTCGGTCTTATTTCGTGACGTGTATTTATTGAATCGTGAGCTGCAGCTGTTGTTACTGTACCAGCTTTTTATACTCCACTAGCTGTTGCCCGCGAACTTCGTCCTCGTGAAATTATTATAAAAATACTATTTTCCACGTTTTTGCAACATTTTTCATTGATGCTCCACTCCTATTGGTCGTAGCGTGATGTTATAATGTTATAGCCTTTCGCGATAAATGGGTTATCCAACTCGAAAATAAATTTTGAATTAGAAGCAGTAGTTCCTGACATTAGCGCGTTTAACCAAACAAACTCTTCAGCTTTATAATATTAGTATAGATAACTTGCTAAGACTAACTAAAAGGACATAATTATGTGAAACCCTGTACCATACTGACATACAGGGTGTAAACAGACCCTTCACATAGCCGTCAACCAAGCATTCTGTACATCAAACTAAATAACTTTACGCAAAAATTATTGCCGGGAATCGACTTTTTTTTGGGGTTAAAAATCACGTTTTACGGTAGGACTCGATGGAAAGCACTCAAAGCATTGTGCTGGATGGAGTGAATAGTACGGGGGTCGTGGAGGTGTGTAAAGTAAAAATCTTATATTAAAAACATGTATTATAAAAAAAAACTTGTGATAAAGTTGGAACTTTGACCCCCACCCCAATATCTCCGTAACTAGAAGGTTCCCAGGTACAGTCTAGAACAAAAAAATGATCGCAAATACGAGGAGAACATGTGCCTTTCGGGTATGTTAAGGGTCTATTTACACCCTTTATAAATCAAATTACGATAGTTAAACTTTGGTTTTTACTGAATCAACATTCCAAAACAAATACTGCAGACACCAGTTATACCACATTTTTTCATTCGCAACAAAATCTTTAATAACCACAATCTTATTCACCGCCTAATTGTCCGTCACGACCAATTTTCGAAAATATGCAATCAGGGCTTCAATAAAGGAAACGGCTTCGTAAGTCAGGCGTCAAGTCAATAGCATCAAACCCCATGAGCTAAGGCTCCCCTGTCCAGTTGCCGGGACGCTTATTATGGTAATGGTAGCTTCGGGCTATGTGGACTTTTACTACGTTATACATATTTAAGTCCGCCGTCTGTGTTGATGTGAAATCGAAAATGTGTACAGGACTTTTTGGTGGAGACTTTGCAGGTAGGTATGTTGTTATTTTGTTTTGTAAAAAAAAAAAAATCATAGACAATGTTGCCTCGTTTGGCATGAAAATTGGTCCCATCTAGGCCAGTGACCCAGACCAAATTAATCCTAAATAGGATAAGTTAGTAGAAATAACAATAAAAATGTTAGTCATTTCATAAAAGTTGGCAAAACAAATTATCCCACTCGCACTCAATTACTTAAGTGCTCCAATTTCCCACGAACTATTAATTAACAGCAACAAAATTACCCGCAATGAGAAAAAAACCGCGCTACGCCGAAAAATGGTTATTACGCCAATCTGATCGGTACACACGAGCGGGGGTAGTCCCGACTTATTGATTTTAACCACCCCGGGTGAGTCATCTGCCGTGCATCCCCCTCGCATCCCCAAAGTCCCCCACTGGACCACAAACACTGTTTGCTCTCTTTGATTGAACTTGAAGAAAACTAAAGGGCGCTGTAAGTTTGTTTGTCAAGTAATAACTGTTTTTTTCCTAGTTTCTGAGTATTTCTGATCCGAGTTTATTTTTTGTACCCTTGTTTGGTTTTTTTTTTCACTGTCTGTATTCGATTGGTGCTCGTTAAAAGTTTGTCACGACGGCGACGGTTTTCTGCGGGAGAAATAAACATTTTCAAGTTTTGTTGAGTTTTTCATAAAAATGCTAAGTTTGAGGAAAAGATTTTTAATGGCCTACGAAGTACACGAATGGTAACACGAAATAACTACTTTTTCAGGTCATCAAGACTTAATTTGAAATGTCTAGGAATAAATATTAAAAGACGCATTACCTCGTGTCAACGTTCCCCAAAATTCGAAAATCATTTACCTCTTAAAAGGTACTTAACCAGCCATAAAATCGTTAGTCTACCGAAGTACCGATACCCTATTACGTATTCTCGCAAACTTTTTACCTAATTAAAACTTCCCTTCGGTCGCAGGTGTGCGGCGTTTGCTCCTAAAACGTTCGAACCATTTACAACGTGATAGCACGTGCGACCGCCTCGCACTTGTGAACCAAACTCGTGTAAAAGTGAACTGTTATGCGACACTAAGAGCAGAGTGCTTTGCGATATTTCCATGAGACGCAGATGCCTTTAAGAGATTGCTATTGCAAAGTGTTTATGTAATAGGTGTTCGAGTAGTTGTGAAGTGGCGCGTGAGGTAGAATGCTTTAAAGTTGGGGTGTTTTTGAAGTTAGTACCTCAAATACTTGCCTTGTTGTTGAAAGCGTGCATTTTTCAGACACAGTTATTATAAGTTGGCTGATTTTTTTTTGAGTTTTGCCTTCTCATGAATCAGTCGGAAAAGAGTCCAAATCGTCACGCCAGTGTTTCTTGGGCCTGTCTCGGTGACGACAACCGTCTCCGCCCCGCCGCGAACACCGCCACCCGCTCTCGCCCACTGTGTGACGTTCGTGGCCCATCTGTCATCATTAATTCTAGAAATATAACCTATTCAGTCCTTTTTCAATCTCACGGACTTTTCGAGAACATCAGCGATAAGCGTAGTATGGTGTTCGGTCGATGAGTTTGAAACTTAAAATGCTACGCTTCATCAAACATCGCTCTTTGCAAACCTTGAGTTTGGACTTCTGGAGACCAAAGACCAAGAAATTGAAATTGGAGTTTCAAAATATAACTGAACTTTCAGGATTATAGAACACAATCCCAAAACTAACACAAAACTAACGTTTCCACTTCACCATAACTGATCTCATTCTCGAAATGTAGTTATGGAAGTGCGGTTACCAATTCCACTTATACCAAACTCCAATTGCAACCTAAGTGGTTACCATACACGGCCAAACAGCCGCATCTCACACCGAAGAAATGTAATTGCAAACCAACTTGGAACATAAATCTTGAGCAGCGTTCGCGGTGGTGTGATATTTGTTACCGCGGCTTCTATTGTACCGAAAATTTAACACCTTAACTGCCGTCTGGTCCATTGTCACCCATGATTCATTGCAGTTATTATTGTTATAGATCGGGGAATTAATTCCCCGTATACTAGACATTTTCGGCCTGTAATATGCCCGTTTAAATGCCCCGAATTGCTGCGAAATTAATTTTATCACGTTATTTGTTTTACGCGGATATTAATGTTGTGGTGAAATTGTAGTGTTGTTCGTTATAATTATCGGAAATATTTTACGGTAGAAATACTGTTTGGTATTTAATTACAAATTAAGGGAAGGAAGTTAAATTAATGCTTGTGAATTTATAGCGTTCACTGTCGTCACGGATATCGATTTCCGTCTTAAGTAAGACGGTCTTAAAACTCTTGTAATTCAATAAATATTTAATCAAATTACCAAATCTTACCTTTCCTTTTGATTATGTTAGGTTCGTATTTCAATTTAATCAGATTTAACATAACATCTTATATCTCATGTCAAATACTTGTGTAATATCTACACTTCCTTGTTTTGAAGTAAACAAAAAATGCCAGTAGAAAAAGAAAAATCCAGCTTATTATTTATTCTCTCTGAGGCAAATTTCCCTCGCGATACTCATTTAGCTCAAGAAACTGAACATTTCCCTAACTACTAAATGCGGTTTTGTGCTTAACTTAAACTTTGATGTTTAAGTTTAGCTGAGAGATTGTTTGTTTTACTTTGCTATTATAATAAAGCTGCATTAATTTATTGCTTCGTTGGCTCTCTTGTCTTTTAAAGGAATCGTTAAAGCTGTTGTTGAATCTTCGCGTATTAATGTTTGAAACCTCTGCAAGATTAAAAGTGGCTTAGAATAGATAACTATATAAATGCAATTATAGGTATCTAATTGCCTAACCTTTATTTCATTATTATTTATCTTATATTTAACTGAGTGAACGAGTTTGTGTCATAAGGTTAGCCTGCCGTGTCGACGTCGCGTTCGTGTTCCACGCGCGCCTCAAAGATATGTCAGCACACAGGAAGGGGTCCGCAAGGGCCGATGCCTGCCGGGGCTGCGGGACTGTTCGAAAGAGATACCGTGGCCCTGGAACTCAAAGGGCAAAGAAGGAACATGGATGGGTTTTAGTTAGTCAAAGTCTGACACTCCCTCCCACTCCGCCCAGAGCGAAAGGAGTCATTTGATGATTTCCCATCGGAAAAAAAAAGCACAATAATTATCAGCTATCACTAAAACTGAAAACTACCTGACAGCCTTTGGGTGGACACTAACGGATAGACACTCGGGTTGCTATCTCGATAACCACAAACGAAAATACTTTTCTTGTCGTACATAAAAACAAACTATTTATTTCTTTTACTTAATTCTACACTATTTTAAATTGCATTGAAGAGAAATCCAATGAAACAAATGTGAGTGACGCCCGACTTTCTAGCAATTACTCCTAGACATAATGAGGTGTTTTTCCTTGCAAATTACCCGTTTCAAACGGATACTACAGTGCGAATTACGTGCTAAACTTTTAAAGTTTATTGAGAACGATTTAACATAAAAATGTTGTTTACAGCTTGCTATCGTGATCTTGATGTTGTTTGCGGAAAAATTCTTAAAATGGTCACAGACGCAGTTAATATCATGAATTTTCACCTTGTGACAATTTTACGAATTCATATTATTATCCTATTATAATTCTGCTAAAGCGGCCTTTTGAGGCCCCCAGAGCAAGCATGGTTCCTTAATTTCAATATTGGGAACTGGGCACTGGCCATTTTAGGCCCCCAGGTTACTGTTAGTACTTGTCGTTACTTCAGCCCAATGTCCGAAGCTGACTTCCAGTTCTGTCGATCCAGGATTAATGAGGACCACTGACCGTTGGTTTTAGGTTCAGTTTGATCCGCTATCTTCTGCAAAGTCTGCGGCGATACCTTCTGGCTGTGTTAGAGCCTATATGGTGGCATAAAATAAGTAGACATAATAAATGAGATAATTCTACAGGACAACAACATTTGAACACGAGCAGAAGCAGACTTTAATAAAATTATATTGACATAACTACCATATCCCACCAGTACATTCCATTAGTCGAAAATAACCACAATTACGCATTAATTAAGTCTAAAAGTAAAATATTCACATTCGCACCAGCAATTTGAATTAAATATGGACAATTTTAATTCAAAACTACACATGCAAATCGCATAAACCCGCAGCTGCAAAGGGATTTTGTCTCAATTAACGAACAAACTCGCCTCAAATTATGAATATTTATGCACATAACATAAGCCCCGATGTGTGTTTTATTTGGTGTTTAATAAAGGTTTATTTATTGGTAGTTGTATTTTCATTAAATATCTGATAGTGTTGATCGAAATGTGGTAGATTGAATAAAATTATCAACTTTAACAAGATGTGTACTTAGACTGCATATTTCTCACTTCTCAATGGTTCGTACGTCTGGCTGATATTTTCAATGTCCTCCCCTATCTACATGTAAGACTAGCCGTTGCCCTCGACTTCGTTTACGTGGAAATTATGATGTGCATGTGTAAGAAAAAAAAGTTGCCTGTGTGCTATTCCAGATTATACACTTCCTCTGTGCCAAATTTCATCCAGACCCGTTTAGCCGTTCTGGCGTGATTGAGTACCAACATCCAACCATCCATCCAAACTTTCACATTTATAATTGTAGTAAGATTGATATTTGAACAAAGCGAAGTAGGTCCTTATTGCAAACTCAGTCTCACTCTTTTTCTTTTTGGCAATCATGTCTGCAAACTGAAGTAATTGTTATCGGCCACAGATCTTTCCTTTTAATTGGCGTCAAGCTCGTTCCGCCAACTTCGTCTGGGAGTTTTTATGTCCCTTACATTTTGATCCCTCTTTCAAACACACAGGGAGGAGGCCAAAGTCCCAGCAGTGGGCATTTTTATGTTGTTTCGCGACTTCATCCGCAAAAATTGTGATAGCTCAGCTAATTTGAATGATATAAACATAATTTATAGCCTATGTTACTTCCTGATAATTTAGCTTTCTTTTGGTGAAAAATGGTTAAAATCCGTCTGGTAGTGGCGGAGCTTATTCGGTACAAAGAAACAAAAAAATCTTTCCTCTTTATAATATTATTATAGTATAGATTTGTATAGACTAACGGAAACAATTTTTTTTTTGGTAACACAGTTTAGTTCCAAATGTATTTTCTGCTTTATTTATGAAGACCTAACCTACACAAGCTTAAAACATGTTAGAAATTCTGAAACATATTAATTTATTGAACAAGAAAAGGTCCGAACCCATGACTTCGGGCTGCTTGAAATTCATAAAAAGATCAGAGGGAAAAATTGCGATCTGCTAAGAATATGAACAAAGATATCATGATAAAATCTTATCCAGGGGCAACAGCCGGACGAAAAGGGTAATACAACTTTAACATATAAACAACTAAACTGGAATGGATGAGCCTGTATGAAATTGGTAGCCTTCCTTTGTGAGAGCCGCGGATAGGGTTACCATTTCGTAAGAAGTCCTGACAAGAAGCCGGACATTTGCAAAATAGTCTGGCCATTTTAATTTTCAAATACGGCCAAACGGACAAATTAAGTTTCCGCTAGTTTGACGGATCCTTGAAACCTTTCTTTTTTCATCATTGATTGAAGTTTTTTATTTTCCAAAAGAAATTACCTTATGTAAAAAATCGAATGACCAAATCTAAGAAGGCTTGACAAGGTCCATGCGTGGGGCCAAAACGCCAGACACATGTCCCAGACAAACCCGTACGGATGGTTACCTTACCCGCGTATCCTTTGCGGGGAAAATCGAGTAATAATATTTCCAAGTTGGTGAACAAAGAGCCTTCTCCGTTTGAAGTGAGATTGTCGTGGGTATTTTCCGTATTTTCCCTTAAATATTGTACCCACTTTTTATTAAAGTGACATTTATATGAAGCGTCCATATTGTTTTGGCTTTGCTTTCATCCAAAACGTTTTTGTGAATCATATTTTGAGTAAAATCTCTTTATGCGTTATAAAGGTTCCTTATTAAAATGTTTGCTTGGATCTTATTAGGAATTTTGCACAAAATATTACCTTATATAAGTTTTTATAAGCTGCCTTAATATTACATATACGCAAAGCTTTTGGTCTCATTAGAGAGGCGTTTACCTATCTCGTAACTTAAGGCTTACCAACGCAAATTCCTACAAAACCCATTTAAATTAACACCTTTATTTACTTTCCTACATGTTTCAAAATTGAAAATCCTCATTAAATTACCATAAAGGAATATTATTCGAAACGGTCTTACTAACAAAATTATAGCGCATCACAGACGTATAATATTCACTGTGAATTTAATAGGCTGTGTACACACTGCGAGAAGCCATAAAGAGGGCCGCAGACGGGCTCCCGTATATGAGGCCCCTAAGCCCCGACACAAACTCATAAAGGGACTCACTAATATTTGCCTATTATGATTATTTTCACGTACCACACAACCTCAATTAGCGAAACATTTTCTCCGACTGTGTGAGTACTAATGTACGCGATCAATGGAAATGAATGGTTGTGTGAACGGTATAGGTTCCCGTTATTAACATTTCGGGTAATGAGCGTGTTTATACGCGAAGTTCGTTACGATAAGTTTTTAATGTGTGTGTTTATAAATAAACACACTTTAAAAAGTGATCTACTTTACATTTCTGTTTGTGAATTATAGCAAAGTTAGAGTTACAGCGGCAATTAAAAAGTTATCTAATTTTTTTTAATAAATTATTTGAAATTACTTGACCCACAAAATAAATACTGGTTCCTTATTTTTCAACATCCATTACGCTAGTTTAATACGGTCATTGATAGAATAGGGAGTTAAAGTTTTATGCAAAATGTCACAAGAAATTTTAGAATTATAATAATTTCGTAAAAAAAAACACTCACAAAAATTTTTTTTTTCGTTGCATGGTGACTTTACGACTTATAGAAGTTACTCTTAAAATATTGCGTGTATGAAAATATAGACCTTAAATATGTGCATTCAAAGTAAGAATTAACAAGCGTCTCCTGTGCTTCCTTGTCCTTCTGTTGACCTTATTCTTAGCTTTTCGTCAGGCGAGATGACTTACCTGAAGTCAAGAGCGGACCTAATCAGTCATATTTTTTATAATGCCTAGCTAGAGCACTAATAAGAAAAAACCATGAAGTCGAATGAAGGACCTCCTCCTTTTTAAATGGCGGTCACATTACACAAGCACTAACCTCTACTAATTCTTCCCATTTCAGAGTCGAGAAAGTCTATCATCAGACGGCGAGGGCGCTCGAGGTGACTGCTCCTCGGTCGACTCCTCAGGGTCAGGTTCGGAGGAACAGCCACCATGCGACATTGGGCTGCTGGAGAGACTGATCAGGACGCACCCCGTGTGGTTCCTGCCTGGCATCCAGAGGGCTGGGGCCTTCCATTTGCTGCAAGGGAAAGAGGAGGGAGTAAGTAGTTTGACTTCTTCTCCGTCGTGTTGATAATTATTAATAATAGTCAGATGAGAGTATTTAAATTATAAAAGATGTTCGACCAAAACTCTGCTCGTGGAGGAGCTCGTGGCAAAATAATAACAGCCGCTCGGGTCGATCTTTAGGTTAAGCCGTGCTTGCCTAGGTTGGTCTGTGGATGGGTGACCGCCCATTATATACCGAGTTTCCTCCGTGCCTCGGAAAGCACGTTAAGCCGTTGGTCCCGGGTGTCATTTGTAGATCTTTGACAGTCGTTAGGTAGTTAGTGGCCCAAAAAGCCTGACAACCAGTCTTACCAAGGGGTATCGTATTCCCCAGTATTAACTGGGTTGTGGAGGTCAGATAGGCAGTCGCTCCATTTAAAATACTGGTATTCAGCTGAATCCGGTTAGACCATCTCGACAGCTTTTCACCGATCAAGTTTTTTCTACGACATAATATTATAAAGTTGTCTAACCTGGTGTCAGAGTTTTTATACCGCCCATGGAACTCTGACTTGGCTTTATATGCCGTCAAGAAATATCTCTCAGGCATTCTGGCTTCCTCGCGATGTTTTCCTTCACTTCGGCAAGTGATAATTAAGTCATAGGTCGCGAGTTCGAATCCAAGATACCTTTGATTTTTCGGATTCATGCGCGTATTGTATAATTATCACTTGCTTCGATGTACAATAAAGTATTTTTATGCCATTCACAACGGTTTAGCTATTATTCTCTTGGGTTGTCGTTGAAGAAAAACTGCCATTGTTTGAATTTAATGAAAAAAGTTAAACGGTTTTAGGCCTTTCGGGGCTTGAATAAATGGCCTTAATTTTAGGTCCCAGACTTTTGTTGAAGCAAAAGAGGCTTTTGTAATTTAAGCTTCAGTTTTTTTCTTAGAAAAAAAATCTTTTTGTATTTTTACTACTTTCAAGATGAATACTTAAAACTGACTAGGTTGCCTTTATTTTAGGTCTGGGACTTTTCTGTTGGAGAAAACGACGCTTTTGTAATAAGCTTAAGTTTTTCTAGACTAAAATCTCTTAAAAGTTATATTCCTTTAAGAATAATACTGAAACTGACTGCTTCTCTTCTTCTTATTCACTAACTTTCAGTCCTAAGTCTGGAATAGGTTTTCTTAATCTACTAAAGAAAAGGTTGTACGGATTTCGATGAAATAGCCTAATTCAGCACACAGGCAGAGCCATGAACTGGGCTAAGACTTAAGATACTTTTCTTCCCGGTAGTACTTCCCATAACATCATAAGAATTACATTATCAGTCAGATATAAAGTAGGCTTGGCATTCCAGGATTTTACTTACAAACCTCTTTTTGTTTTCTTTCCAGAACTTCGTGGTGCGTCAGTCAAGTCAGCCCGACACCATGGCTATCAGCGTCCGCTTGCCGGCAGACAAGGGTCCTTACATCGAACACTACCTCATCCAGTCTGCAGGCGGTCGCATCGGTCTCGAGACCTCGCACAACCGCTTCGACAACATACCTGAACTGATTGCACATTACTCTCAATGCTGGTGAGTTGCTACATTCAAGATTGAACATAGAAATGAGGAAAATTATTTTGCCTTTTTTAGAGGTTTATTTCTTCGTCTGCCATAAACAAAATGAATGAACATTTAGAAGCGCTGGTGTTGAAAAATTGACAGTCAGCAAGGTGTTAATTCACCAAACGGACGTTTAACTGAAATTGCCCCTGAAGCTCCATTAAGATTGTTATCATCATGTTCAATAGAACTAGTATACCTGATTTTATAACGGGCTGGTGTCCGCAACTCCACATCAAAGCGCGTATTTTGCGTGCGGGTGGGAAATTTATTCGATCCACCCTAACTCCCCGAGAAAAGCCAGCAGCGCCTTGATGTTGCTGACAATCTCGCGGAGAGTACCTGGGGTACCGAAGTACTTTGCCCTGTATGTAACATATATTATACCTGATATAAAATATTGTTTTCAAAATGTTTTCTTCGTATTAATAGACGTACATTTAATTTTTCTTATAGTGACGAGTTACCAGTGCAGTTGCAACTAGCTCGTCCCCTTCGAGAAGCAAAGAGTCGTCATCAACTAAGCTCCTTAGCTCTTCTGGGACAAGAGTTCTGGGGTTACCCGATGGCAAACCCGAAGAACAACCCGAACAATCTCCTCTCTCCTTTTCAACTGGCCAATGTTGTTGTACCTATGGCCGTCACTCCTTCTGATACGGGATCTAGTCTTAGCAGTTTTAATGCCAGTAAGTAACTCAGTCTGCTCCACTAGAAATCCAAGAGGTTTAGTAGCCAGAGTACTAAAATCATTCGATATTCTAGGTACCCGAACAAACTCCCGTGAACACATTCTGAGCCCTGACAAGGATCAAAACGTAGTGCTAAAGATGTCACCAATAGACACTTCTGGTTCCCCACCGAGTCAAAACCAGAACCTCAGCACTTTCAAAGGCAAAACTGCCCCGTCACCACCAGCTAAACCCAACAGTGCATTCATCCGAGCGCCTAGACCTACCCCACCAAATACTTTGAACCTTATGTCTAGTACCGTAAGTATGATTTTTATTTGGTTTAGCTTTAACGGTGTTGTTATCTAGAACGTTATTAATAGAAGCTTCACCTGTTTTCAGGCGCATATAACACAGCCTCATACATTTCCAACAACCAACACGCAACACTCTCCCACCCAAATAAACGTGAAAACCACACCACCTCCTCCGCCACCACGATGGGCAAAACCGCCATTTTCCAAACCATCCTTATCTCCAAAATCTGAAGCTTTCAGTCCCATTAACAAAGTTGCACAGAATGGAAACATAACAGTCACTACCACAGTTACGTTCTGTGTTAATAACACACAAATTCACAATCATCAAATCAATGAAAGCATACAGAGCGACAGATTACAACTAACGCTTGCGTCTAACGCCGTCAATAACAACAGTAGTGCAGACTCTGTATTCAGCATCATGGATACAAAAAACATTGCTGATTCTAATGGAGAATCCCAGGTGAGGATTATTATATTAATGCATGATTTTTGCACCCTTGTATGCTATGCACGTTTTATTTTTTGCCATTGCAAGACGGTTTTGTTTGTTTCTAACCTTGTACTCTGATTTTCTCTTTCAAATATTGTGGTACTTAATTTAACTCATGGACTGACTATAACTTCTTGTTCCTGTGTAGAACATGATGCACCGTATGTCACCAGAGGGGGAGTGCATCAATGCTATGACGGCTAGTTTGCACGGGAGTTTCAAACGACAAATGACTGAGCAGAATAATGTCGAACCCGGATCACCAGTAGAACAGTCACAGACGAATACCTCCGATTCAGTGGATCCGATTGTAAACAGTTTAACTAAGTCTAGCAGTACTTTTGCTCCTAATCAACTTGTGTCTCCTAACGGAACGAACTCGGTCACTAGCGGAATATTCTCGCCAACGAGTGCAATTAACTCTCCTGTTTCTAACGACACAATTTCTTCTAAAAGCGGTGTCTTTTCACCTTCGAGTCAAACTAACAAAAGTGAGATCTTCTCTCCGATATCTAGAAGTTCTCCAATATCAGCGAAAAATGTTTTCTCGCCAACATCCAATCAGTCAATTATCTCTCCAATGATGGGGAAAGATCGGGATAAAGTTCTGTCTCCAAATACGAACACAGCAAGTAGCACGCCATCTGGTAGATCGAGGAGGAGTAAACACTCCCACCGAAAGGAGTCCAGACATTACCAGGTAGAGTAAATGTTTTCTGAAAGCAAATCATTACATGTGCATTTTAGATACTACTAATTGCACGATGTTGTGTAATAACTAATAACATTTAACACAAAAAAAATTGATGACTAACACATACGCAAGTTTATTTGATTGCCCCCAAAGTTTGAAAACCGTAGACAACATTGTTTTTAATGAACTCCTAACACAAAACTGCATTCTTTGATTACTTCTACATTCTAGTGTAATTTTTCAGGAATCAGACATCTTAGAATCGCCAGGTGTGTACTGCCGAAGTTCGTTAGTGGATAAAGTATCAGACTATGAAGATATTTGGGGACCGGAAAGCAACAGTTGCTCCACTTTCAAGCCGTTAAAAGCTGAAAACGAAAACAACATTCATAATGGACTGATGAAAAGTAAAAGACCTGATCTTTTGCCAGACACTTTGCGTAAGTAAAATAAAATTCTAAATTAGTACGATATCGAAACACTAAGCTTTAAAAAAGTTAATTTGCACCGTTCACTTGTTACAGCTAAACTGAATGCAGCAAAAAGTACACAATCCATTTTGGAAAAAGAAAACATACACATTATAATGAATTCAACTGAAAGTTTGAACGAAAAGAAAAACCTTTCGGATAATTCACTGAAGAAGAGCTTCAAAGGTTCTAGTGAAATCATAGCAACTACCAATAGCAAGGGAGATGTTATACCAAAGAGGCCAGATAAACTTAATATAGCTATGAACATGAACAAGAAATTGACTGAGGAGATCGAAGCTGTGATCAAAAATAGAGAGAACTATAGCACTGAAAGTATGGAGACGATGAAATTAGAAGATGATTGTGTCCTCAATTCTCTTGGTGAGGAATCTGAAAAGGATAATGCTGGCAGCCCCTTCTACGCTGATCCTGTAGATGCTTTAAAGGAAGTAAGGACTGTTCACCATAATAAATTACATAAGTCAAATCTAAGTCTCCAGAGTGAATTTAATTGGTTTTTTTTTTATCTTTTCTCAGGCCGCCCTACCACAAGTGCAAAGACGAAAGCTACTAAGAGTTGGAGTGAATCTGTCCCAACGGTACTCGGAGCCACCGACACAAAATCATCCGTACTACCCTCTGCGCGATATGCATAGTATTGAGGAACTCTCTCGTAAGTACCATAATTCCTTTTGTGTTTAAGAGATTAGATAGATTATGTGTTTAGTTCTAAGTTAATAGAGTTTAATTTAATCAAACAAGCTTGTCATAATGTAATGTTAAATATTAAACAAAAAAAAAAATCGACTATCCTACATAGCATACTGTTAAGAGCTCCTGCAGCCTGTGATACAGGATTATCCGGCAACATACATTATTATACCTACATTGTTAGTTTTAGATTCATATTGTATTTTACATCTGGGATTCTGAATAAAGATTTATTACTTATTTATTTTATTTATCCGTCTCATACCTATGTAAATCCCTGTTACGTCTGTAGTCGCACTTAAAATCATAACCGACTGTGGTTATAGTCGCGTATGATTAGAAGTGCGTACTGGATATAAACCTCTCTTTGCTTGTGCCAATCTCTAACCTCATCCAGGTTTTACCCGCTACAGCAACAATGTCGTCTGACAATCTCGCCACCGAACGACTAATACCTCTTTTTCTAGACCTTAGACGTCACTCGGTCTCACTTTTATCCTCATTGAATTCTATTTCTATTGCGATTTCAGCATCATCGCCAAACACGTCATCATCAGTGGACAATTTGATGTCACTGCGAAGCAAGCCGAAGATGAAGCCAGTGCAGCCTCCACGAATCGCGAACAAGCCACCCACAGGCAAGAACGACCAGACTTGGACCGTTGATTCCAGTTGGGAGTTTATAAGTCAGTGTTATGGAGATACTGTAGAACAGTAGATGCTGCTTGTAAATTTTGCTCTTGCACTCCCAACATTATTATTCCATTATAAATACTTACGATGCTTCTCCGAATTAACCCACTCCTGTTGGAGTCCGTCAGTGGGTTTCATTATCGAAATCAATTTTGGTCCTTGTGACTTTTTAAATATTTTTATGATTGTTTTGGTTTTTTATTACTGACGGTTAGCTCTTTATCTTGCACTACCTATAAAAATTGGGACAGAAGAGAAATTTAAGAAAAAGTAAGCTAACAGTTCGATATTGCGTTCACTTGCAGACAAAAACGACGAAGGTTCAAACAGTGAGAGTGGTACGTTCCCTTCGCTGGCTGAGCAGGAGTGTCGACTGAGTGCAGTTGATGATGGAACTCAACACTTGACTGTTCATCAAGTAGTTGCACAAAGGTGAGGTTTGCTTAAGTTTTTTTGGGTGGGTCATAGTTTATCTATCATCTGCCTAGCCTTTTCCCAACTATGTTAGGGTCGGCTTCCAGTCTAACCGGATGCAGCTAAATACCAGTATTTTACATGGAGCGACTTCCTATCTGACCTCCACAACCCAGTTAGTAGGGCCACTGACTACCTATAACGACTACCAAAGATCTACAAATGACAGCCGGGACCAACGGCTTAACGTGCTTTCCGAGGCACGGAGGAAACTGGGTATGTAATGGGTGGTCACCCATCCATAGACCAACCTAGGCAAGCGCGGCTTAACCTAAAGATCGACCCGAGCGGCTGTTATAATTTAGCCACGAAATCCTCATAGTCATAGTTTATCTATATCATCACCTATTGCACCGAAGACTTAAAAAAACAGCTAGCTAAATTCTGTTTCTGAAAACGACTTAGTTTTATAATTTTGTTGAAATCAAGCAAATTATAAATTGTCTTCGATAGATTCCCTGATTTGAGGCTGAATGCAGAACCGACGATGTTACCAGAAGAAGTGAGATCGCCACCAAGAGCTTCGTGTTACGACAATGTGCACGATCTGAGGCCTTTATCTGAACAGGTAATTTGGGAAACTGACATATTCAATATGAAACTTTTATTTTTACTGAATGATAAGCCACTATTTACAAAATTAAACTTAATATCAGCTCGACTAGACTAGTAGTTATTTAAATATAAATTTAAAAAAATGTAATCTATTTCACAGGCAAGCGACGATGGTACAGTATTTTCTGAACCATGGGATAGTTCTCAGTGGGATGGATTGCTACCTCCATCGAACGGCCACCAACTATATGATAATGTAAGTAATTCAGGACCTACCTAACATCACCATGTAGGAAGATTCGTTGAAAGTAGTAGATTTGTATGCGGAATTTCCTTTTCATCTATAGGACATGACAAAGTTCTGGAAACCAAAGTGCGTCCATTTGGTATCAAATAAAATCTTTTTTTTATATGACCTCTCGCAGTTCAACTCTATAAGGTTGCCATACTGTGGCGGCCTCAGATATATTTAAGCCCTGGCTGAGGGCCAGGGCTTACAAACTAGGATGTACAATTAAATGAACGCTCATTAAGGGTTGGACCTCATCTGGCAGCACGGAATCGCCTTTTTCCGTCGCCCTTTCTCTTTCTGTCGCTTAGAACTGCCATTTGCTAGACCGAGACAGAAAGCATAATGCGATAGGACGCGGCGGAATCCTCGAGGCGATCGGCATCACGGACAAAATGCAATGGTCGGCAGGGAGACTCCGGAACGCTGAAGCGCGTATAGCATGCTATCGCATCCTTTCACCGCCGATCACTTGCTATCGCATGCTGTCTCACTCTATCGTACAATGGCGCACGCGGCCGCTCGTCAGCTCAGTGCAGCCTGTTCATTCATTCCATACGGATGGAAATAACAATGACTGACGAAGGATGAACCTAGTATCTCCGTTTTATTTTGCGAATGCGTTTCTTTTTATTATTTTGATTTTGCATTTCTTGCAAAATACACGCTAGAATCACTGCTCTCTCTTCCGTGATCCTATCCATCTCGCGCTTGAAACTAAACTGATCATGAAAGAACGCGGCAGTATGCCACCCATGCTGCAGCATGCTGACGCGTGCGATCGCCTTTTTTGTCTGCGGAATGCGACAGCGCGCGTTCGCATGCGGCAGCATACTGCAGCACGTGGTAGCACAGGCGGAACAAATGCGATTCCGTGCTGCCAGATGAGGTCCAACCCTAAGGGTATCCTCTGATCGGGCCTCGACTTAGTGCGTCATTGAAGGGAGAACAGCTAGGGATAGACCGGGTCGAATTATATAAACTCTATTTACCAAGATAAGCTGCTTATACCCATAAAGTGGTTATAGTGGTGGTAAGTGGCGGTGGACACGCCGCCAGCAGCCAGCGCCCGCGCACTGCGACTGCGGTTTCCTGTTCTTGTTTGAGTAACAAATGTTTATCTTGCAAAACGTTGTTCCGAGTTTTTATCTTTGTTAGTTGACTACAGAAAATATCATAATATCCTTAGTTGTTTTAAAGATTATTTTATTCTTTAGAAGGTGACCCTGTCACGAACGTCAAAAATTACAATGCTTCTGAAACCAAGACAGTTTTGTCTTGGTTTCAGAAGCATTGTAATTTTTGACGTTCGTAAAGCAGAAACATTTCCGTATAATTTTAGGACGAGCCATGTGAATGGGAGTCTCCTATCCCGAGAAGAGGACCAACAGTTGCAACGAGAGCGAAGAGCTTCAGAGACCGACTGGATCCCTTACTCGGTGAGTTAATACAACAAGAAGATTTTCATAAACCCAAAAAAGGATGGAAATGAAATTTTGTATGAATGAGAGCAATGGCCTCATAAAATATATCTGCACATCTGTTAACCAACTTCTCTTTCTATCTCCTTCTGATAACTCACTGAACCATTTCGTCCCATTGAAGATGAAATACTACGTCAGTGCACGTGTCGGCTCGTCGTCAAGTTCAATTATTTACTCTCGTTATACAACGAACTCATAACACACTATGTACATCGTACATATATTTTAATATGGAACACGATGTGATAATACTTCACTCATTTAGATTACACTAAATCCGAAGAGTCACTTCTAAATCATCTCCAAACAGTACTGACAAGTGCTTTATTAAATGTCACTTTTCGGTCATTGCTATCAACAGTTACGTCCTTTCCCGGTATTTATTCATTTGAATACAATATCTCGGTGCAGTGTTTCATCCGTATCAGTCGACGCCAAATCACAGATGTTCTCTGCGCACTGCAGACCGATTTGTAATTAATCATTTATTACACTTCACTATCAAATTAATTAACTTAGTCGAGCACACACAATAGGACCGCGGCGCACATCTGTTATCTATTACTACATTAGCTCCGTAAATACATAAATTAATTATGGCTAAAGGGCAAAGGTCTGCGCGTGCCGTGAATTTCTCAGACATACTCAGTGTCCCGGGCAGTGCAGTGACAGTCGCTTTCCAATCCGAGTTGGAATAGCATTAGACGTGAGACGCTCTCCCTGTTTGAATGAGAAACTACCGTTTTAAGTCTTTCGTTCAAGCGGGCAAGAACCGCAGGGTCATCAGTCATGAATTGGTTCAAAAAGTGGTTCCAAGAAAAGTGCGAGAAGTTGACTGAAGAGCCACCAGGCTCCAGCAAGGCTGAGCCCTGGTTGACGAAAATTGATTCCTTGAAGCACTTCATACCTCCTGATGAAGAGGTCGAGGTAGCAGAGGAAGCTTTGGAAGTTTTGGATGTGTATGTGCCAGTGACCGTTGTGACCGATTTGTGCGCGTTGACAACCATCAAGAACTTTAGAGGGGATTCTCTAAACGAGTTCGTATATGAAAGTGATTGGGTGATCATCTCCCGAAAACAGTTGGCGGAGCCCAAGTTCCAGCGACGTTTGAAGAAAATGGATACACTGACTGATCTCTGCAGATCTTTGGCCGAGAGAAGTGTCAATAGAAGACGAGCAGAAGTGATCGCCAAACCTCCTAACTGTCATTGCCACGAATGGAGTTCCTGCGAAATTGAGAATGCGTTACGTTCAAGTGCATTTCGAAGAGTACTGAAAAGCTTCAAAAGATTCTGGCGACTCTTGTACCGTAAAGTAAAAGATTGCTTTAAGGCTGACGAAGTGGACGAAATTCCGAACCCTTACGAAAAAGACCCTCTCGAATCATTCGCGTCTACTAACATGTACTTATGTAGGTAATAAATGTTCCATTTCAAATATTAATTTTGTGCAATGTTCTTGAGGTCTACGCTAAATGAGCCGAGCACGAGCGGAGCACAAGCTGAGCATGAATTTGCTTGGCTGGAGTGCTCGTTCGAGGCTCCTAAGTCCACACTAAGTCTTAAGTCTACTCTAAGCGAATTCATGTTCCCTCGTGCTTGGTTCGCCTAGTGTAGACGCAGCTTTAGATTAAAGCTGTCTGTAATCATCGTCAGAATGAGGTTGGGACAATAAATATATCACTTTAGTGTACCGACGTGCACTAATTACGTGTTAATTCGTCTTATATTATAACAATTAAGTTTTAATGACTTTACTTAGGGCTTTCGATTGTCTGTTGTTGGTCTATCAACATTAACTTTGTAATGGAATGTGTAGGTATTGTTAATGATTATTGTTTTTCATGGTTTTTCATTGTGGTGATGGATGGATGGATGTTTGTTACTATTTGACGCAAAAACTACTGAACAGATTTGGATGAAATTCAGCACACAAATACTCTATAACCTGGATTAACACATTTATCCTGGTAGTGCGATCCCGTGGGATAATTATCACAATCCACGCTGGCGAAGCGGCGGGTAAAAGCTAGTTTAATATAAGCAAAACAAAGCTTTTATTGTGACCACAATACCTAATTGTATTGCAATTTTATCACAACACTGACTCATTGTCCAACGATACAGGGTGTGAACCGGGTGTGCAGATATGGGTCTAAAAATCCCTCAGTTTAATGTTCGCACACATTATTATAATAATATAATATTATCTGTGTATCTATTTAGATTATGAGGTCATTATTTCCGACGTGCATCCATCGTGTACCTATGTTGCATTTTGTACTGTGTACAATACAAAGGCTAACTCTGTTTGAAAGACCATTTGTTTTGATTTGGATGTTATAGTTGACTCTCGGTGTTGTGTGATAGGAGCATTTCTTCAAAACTTACAAATTAGATCATGACATGTTTATTAACATTGCTTCTCTGTTTCCCCAAGCAGCAGCGGGCCGAGTGCGTGCCTTGCGCGGCGGTCGTCAAACTCGCGGCGCGGGCGCGGCTGTGCGTGCGTATGCGCTACACCTCGCGCAGGACAAGAGCACCACCTTCGCGCAGAACATCGACAACTTTATCGCGTGCACGCTTGATTCTAAAGATACTAGTCCGCAGGTATGATCTCTGCTCCTATTGAGTAGTTTGTAATTGAACTATCTCAGATACTTATCTGCATGATCTTAACGTGATCGGGTTTTCGGAAACAATGACAGGGCTTTAAAAAAAAATCGGTATCGAGACAGCCAACACGACATTACAATGTTTTGTTTCCAGGTGATGATGCGAAACATGAGACAGTTCATGTCAGGAATGAAAAACTATCTGGTCAAACATGGCGAGAGAGAATTTGAGAAAGAAGTTGAAAAAGAACGACTCAAGGTAAGCCATACTTAAGATGGTAATGAAAACCACTTCGTCAAAGTAGTCTTCACAAGCTAAAATGCTGAAAACATTTCTTTGAAGAGTCCAATGGAAGCTTATATATTATAAAGGATAAAAGGGCCAATTCTTATTATTACAATTTACTATTTCCAGCTAAAACCAACAGAGTTCCTGAACCTAGACGCGATCCTAGAAGGCGTGATGCACCGACTGGTTGTACGACCGCTGCGTGCGCGCCTCTACACGCTACTGGCAGCTTGGCACTCAGCTGATGTGCGTCGTTTACACGCTGCAATTGAACGAGCGCAACACGCTACGCCGTTGCAGCTTGGAATAAAGGTATCTAATATTGTGAAGAACTAGAAGCGTAATTGGGTTCTTGAAATCAAACAGGCTGTATGAGTCTCCATTATCTTGTATTCCTTGGACCTACATTTATAATGCTATTAGTGCAGGCTTTCATTCTTTTCATATTTCTGTTTTTTTGCAAGATTGGGTTTGTCCTTGCTTAAGCAAAACAGACTCATTGTACTAAAATTGCGGCAAAATAACTAGCAGAGATCCAATTTTCATTTCATATAGCTAAGGTGCTATAATGTTAAAACTTCTCAATTTCAAAATTGAAGAATACGGCCAGGCCTTGGGTACATCTTCTTTATCGACATGAGCTAAGTTGAGAGCACTACTAGTGTTGATATGAAGATTTTCTTTCAGGAATCTACTAAAGTCCCCTCGTCGGCAGTGCTGGCGGTGATCTCGAAGCATTTCCTCAAGATGCAGGAGGCTGACTCTCCTTTGGACAAACTTGAAAACCTCTTGGCTGCCATATCTGTTATGTTTAATGCTGTAAGTATTTTCAGATTTTTTAGTTTTTCTGTAACTTTAAGTGTTTGGTTCGGTAAGCAGTTAATCACTGCCATTGCAATCTAAATACCTTATTTTCTAATTTAATCATGACTTTGGTTAAAATTCAGCTTTTAAGTAATTTATATTGCTATGAATATTTCCAATATAAGTCGGATGTGCGCCTCCCAAAGGACCCGTAAAAATATCGGTAAATCCAGCAATGAGTGGTCTGAAAACTATTTGTTGGTGCTAACTTTTAGTAAGGTTATCGACCTCATTTTATTTACGTTTTATCTTAAGTAGGTAACAACAATGCAATTTCCTTTCCAGATCCGCGGCGAACGCAGCGTAGGCGCAGACGATCTCCTTCCGGTCTTAGCATGGACGATCGCTCGAAGCCGGCTGGTCTGCGCTGAGCTTGAAGCCGAGTTGATGGCTGGGCTACTACCGGCTGCATTGCTGGCGGGTGAAGGGGGATATTACCTGACTGCGCTGTTCTCTGCTGTAGCCGTGTTGAAGAGACTCGCCCCGGAACCGCAACCGGATAGCACTACGCCCTCAGTAAGTATCGTAACTATATTAAACACGATGTGGTTTGCGAGATATTTACCGACGGAAATTAACTTTGCTCATTTTCGTCAGTAAATAGCTCGTACATATTATTAGTAGCAGTATTTTCGGTCCCCAGCTGAATATAATTTATGGCTTTGGTGTTTAAATGTCCATTGTTAGGTAGTATATAGTTGAACACTGAACAGAAAACACTGGATATTTAAATATATTTGGCTGAAGACACACGTTTTTGTCTGTAAAAATCTACTAAGCTGTAGTGCCGCCGAGTTTTTAAAAGCGGCCCAATGATAAAGCATAGCCTTAGCTTATCTACCAACATAAACTCGAGTATGGCTAACAAGACTCTTGTCCCCAGCAGTGGCGACGCGGTTCCATGGACACGAACCGCGAGCAGTGCTCCGTAGCCGTAGTCCGCGTGGTGCTGCCGGACGAGTGCCGCGGCTCCATCCGGCGCGTGCCCGTCCCGTGCCGGCCCGGCGCGCGCGCTCGCGACCTGTGCCGCGCGCTTGCGCATGCCGCCGCCATTACTAACCCGCAGGACTACGCGTTGTTCGCGTTACATGATGGACATGGTATGTTTCACTGAATTGATTTTTACGGTTTTGAGCCGTATTATTTTAATACGTGCTTAGACCGGAGTATCCCTCGCAACTTCTTTTAAAGCACGAAGACGCTGAATAAAATTCAATTCAGAGATATTATTTGATTAAGAATGCCTATGTCTAAGAGATGTCTTCTCTGCCAAATCCAAAAAACCTTCTTTTGTATCTTCTACGGATCCAAAATCTACCATGACTAGGCTGATTAAACTCAAATACATTTTTAAGAGCAACAAAGTTAGTTGTGTAAAATGATTAACTGATTCATGTTTTTTTATTCTTCTTACAGAGACAATGTTAAACGAGAACGACTGTCCTCAAGAAGTGATGTCGGAGAAGAGCGGACAAAACTTCACGCTGGCCTACAGAAGAATAGATGCCAAGATCGCCTGGCCACAGCAGGCCTTACTATCTTACCCCTAGACTGCTTCGTACAATAATAACTAGCAATAAGAAGCGACAGAAATCTCTTAGCAATATTTAAAGAAACACACTTGCATGAAAATCATAAATTCATTCTCGAACAGTAGGTTGTCAAATCATGCTCATATAACAATAAGTCATCACAAATTATATTTGGAACGAATGAGAAACTATATTTTTGTCACCTTAACAATAAAATCCAAGTGATATTTTATTCAACTGATTTTGTAAGTGCTAACGTTTTCTAAGCTTACCTCTAACTTATAAGTACATCGCTTATAGGCAGTATTTTTAAAGCGTCGCTACTCAACGAGCATACTAATGTCATAACTGTAGCTTTTTTACTCAATAATGTATAAGTACCTAATTTTATATTATTGTAATCTGACTGAACTTTCGGGACGTGTCTCCCAGATTTTGTACATTTTTTATCGCGTGGGGAGCTATCATTCGAAGTTTGAATGTGATGTATGGATAAAATGTTCACCATTTTTTTTGTTATATTTGTGTAGTACCTACACCTGACTCGAAGTTCGCAGTTGGGGACTGTCTTGCTGCCTTATAAAGGCGGTGTTTATTTTCTTCATGTGTGCGTTTGTGTATGTTCCTAAATTTCGTCGCGTAGGTACACTAAATAAACTCACCAAATTGTTGTTTTAGTTTAATAAAATTTAAGTATTTCTTTAAAACATTTCTAGTGCTAAAATTTACTTTTGAAGTATCTATACATATTTTAACTCTTACTAACTTGTTTATGAACTGTGATGTTAATCGTATTAATTAGTAATACTGTAAGGTTTTGTATTAATTTTTGTATATTCGTAGAGCTGTTTCTTAATATAATTTATTTATATGTAACATTAAGGTAACTAACCAACAAAACGTTAGTATCATAAAGGGTAGATTATAGTGATGACTGCAATTTCCATAAACTTAATAAAATTGGAGTGTTTATCGAAAAAAATAACCTTTTTGTGTAATCTTGATAAACAGTACAGATGAATGTGCAAATACTCACTAAAATGTATCATTTATATAAAGCGTATTCAGATGAAACATCGCCTTACAATTTCGTCACGGACAATATTTTTGTAGTTCGTATTATATTCCGTAACATTCAAAGCAATCAGAATGATTGCGTACGATATGGAGAAATGATTCAATTAACTTAGTAAGCCTTTAGATTGTAATACCTCTTTTCCACTGCCAACCAAGGAACTCTAACATAAAATACCCTGTGCTGCCAATTTTGTAAACGATTAACTAATGCCATAAAAACTGAACTAAGTAGAAATAACAATGAACACAATCACAAGGCACCGATGAACTGTAGTTTAAATCGTGACGTCATCAATAACGCAATGCATAATTATGTTGTGGCTAGTTCTTAGAATTGATCACTTCAAGCTGTGGCCGACCATTTCATGAAATGAAATGAAACTAACCTTTTTTTCGTGTGAAAATCCTCAATGGATGTACAATGAGGGGTCTGTCAGACCCCTACTTACTAAAACCGCACGGTGTTCCTCCTCGTCACTTCTGACTGGGGTGCGTACACAATTGCATTCTCCACAATCACCCCAGCAGTAAATGAAACTAACCAAACTTGACCTATCCTATCATACCATTACGTATCAAGGTGTCAATTCCAAGACCTGGCCACGATACCTACATCGCTTGTTCTTCCCCAGCCCTTACTTAAACTCTTTTTGAACTTATTTGTAGTTCACGTGAGTTCATTAATTTTTGCCCCAGCCTCCGTAGAGGCTCTTACGGATTTTTTTGCCTTCTTTCCATGGAAGACTCAATAACCCTGGGTGTTATCAAAGTCTGACTTTTACAATTCGATTTTATTCATCTGTTCATCATTATTTGAAGACTGACACTAATTAGTCTTATTAGTAAGAATCTTTTCCATTGAGATACAGAGTGATTGCGGTTTGATAAGCTTTAAGAGATTTCTTAGAACAAAAATAATGTATTTTCTAACTGGTTGGATGAGCTGCCATACAAATCGTCATTAAAAAACTCACCCTGTAGGTATAGCTGATTGAAGAAAAAAAAACAGGGGTTCCGTATTTGTCATTTGGCTGCGGAACCCTAAAAACTATGATACCTTATCATTAATCCATTCATTAAAACATTTCTCCAAGACCCGTACATTAAAATCAGTAAATTAGTATGAATAGGCAACATTTGATTCTGAATATGTGACCGTCGTACGCGCATGTAAGGCGCGCCATTTGTATTTATTACGTCACTCTTATTAACGTTAGTTGTAAAACACGTATATTGTGTTTTGATAAAGTTTTCAGTCATATTGTGAAGGAGTAAATGGATTTTTACCAAATTTACACATGTTGTTTTATTGTTAACTGAAACGACCATTAACCCGAACCCGAAACATATCCATCAGACTATTATAGTTATCCACCAGCATAGCACATCCACATGATGTGCTCCACCAGATAGGGTCGCCGATCGGTTAAGATGCTGATTTATAACTATCCACAAGATAAAATCACCCGTCAGATATGATATTATTCAAACTGTTTTAATAACCATCTGAAGAAATAATATATGTATACAACGTGTAACAGAATAAACGCAAGACCTCTCGTGTGGTGTCTCAGACCATGAAACTGAACAACTTAAAATTGAGAGCAGAGCTTGGAAACCCATTTTGAGTTTTTCGCATATATCTCGAAAACCAGACGTTTTAGGCCAAAATTAATAAAATTTTCATCTCCCCCTTGGATACTTTGACGTAACATTTCGTCAAAGCTCATTGGATTTACAGGGTGGTTACTATGATGTCTTAAAGAAAGAGAGGAAAGAGATAGCGCTAGACGACCTGTAAGTTTTAAGTAAGTTTAAGCAAGTTTTAATTGAATATAAATTGGAAAAATAATGAGAAAATGCGATCGTTTAATTTTGAGTGCCTTGGCCAGCGCTTAAGTAAAACAAAATGGTATGTGTTACTAAGCATAACTTGAGCAGTTGTAAAATAAATTTGCAAAGAAACTTGGACAATCAACTTTAAGGAATTTAAAATACGGTTGTTAAAACTCTTAGGAAGTTTTTAATCGATACTTAATATTATAAAGCTGAAGAGTTTGTTTGTTTAGTTGAACGCGCTAATCTCAGGAACTTCTGGTTCGATTTGAAAAATTATTTTAGTGTTGGATAGCCCATTTATAAAAAAATATTATCCCCTTATTTATCGAGGAAGGTTAAGTAAGTAAAATTTCACGCGGACGAAGGTCGCGGGCAACAGATAGCCAGTTAAAAACATACGAATGTAATCCCCGAAGAGTTAGGCGGAGGTATACCTAATAGTACACCCACATTTCGTCAGTTATGTTCAAGTCCCACGTAACAGGGTCAGCCTATTGCCATAAATCGGGCGCAAATCCAGACTACGTGGGAGACTACTGAGAAACTCCTGATGGAAAAACCGAATAACACTGCACGAACTGGGAATTGACCCAGGACCAAATACAGTATAGCTCTGTCTCTTTCCCTCACTGGAATTACTCCTGCTTTAAGACATCACCCATAGACATAACCCCCCAGTTCGGGCCACACCGGTTAACCATAAACCCACCCCAAAATAATATAAACGAAACCATAGCAACTGATTTAATCATTCTTACGATACTCATCGATCACACTTTACGCATAAGTTTAAAAGTTATCCTACAAGCAACTATGTTATATCCACTCGACGAAAAACGTACTATGCAAGCGAATTACCCTAAAAAGTTACCCGTAACTCATTGGGATAGGGTGCATTTGCACTGCCCGGTGAGAAAGCACCCAGGAACTGGAGTTTCCAGTGAAACTGTTGGAAGAAAATGGAGAGATCTACCAGAGGTGGTGAAGGATACGGTAAATTGAACTAATTTAATTCAAATTAAAAAAAAATGTTCAGCTGAAAAACATAAACATCCTTTGAAGTCGGGTAAACAATTAGGTCACCGTTAGTAGTGAAGTGACGTGATTTGCTTTTATTGGTAACGTATTTCAAAGAATTGCCAAAATATTGAGAATGGAGAGCATTTAACATTAGAAGTTAGTTAGCTAGTTAGTGCGATCCATTCTGAAGACTTATGCTCCTCCCACAACCATAGTGGCAACGCTTGGGAAAAACCTAGGTCTGGTAGTGCTGGGTGATGGCAGTCCAGATGTTCTTAGGTACGAGCAGAGTGCTCGTACCGTCAGTAGAAGAATATCCGGGCAAAATTGGAACTAACGCCGCCACCTTTTCAATGCATTTCATAAAACACGTTTATCAACAACACCCCCTCCCCTGTACGCTCTGTCTACGCCAGAGAACTTTTTGCATCTACTTACGAATAAGTTTCATGTTAAACAGAAAACTCCAATCGAAGAGCTGAAGAACTACTTTCGTGACTACAACGTAACTATGCAGTTGACGAGGTCGCAGACGGCTGAGCACTATGGATTCAAACTGCCTGAAACTAAAAGGTTCAACAAACATACGTCGTGTTTGGAAAACGAGTACGTTTATCCGCAGCCTAGAAGGGTGGGTAAAAACTAAGTAATAGCTTCCTACCAGTGGCGAAGGTTCCATACAACTCGATTCCTACCGGATTCCCTTTCAAAAATGGCACTGTGAGCATTCTATACAAATAATATAACCACATTAAAGATATGTATACCGGCTTACCTCTTACAAAAATTGACCCTTCGCTGCTGCTTCCTACTGTCACTAAAATGATCTTCTTAAGCTGTATCGCCGCGCTTTTAATGCCGTCACGAAGGCGGACGCATATCTGCGGATTCTGCAGTTTGCGTTATAACTTCCGTAGAAAACGCTGACTTCAAATTCCATTTCAGTAAATAATTGGCAATACACCTATCATGAACTGGTCTTATAACGAAATAATCCTTTGCTTTGGTTTGCCTTGCTCCAACTAAATAAAAAAATACCTAAGCACAAGATGCAGTAACTGCGGTGATCGCGACACAAACAGACAAATCCATTTTCAGGTTCCAATCTTACAGTATTGAAGTCCGTTCTTTAATTTCAGATTGAAAATAGGGTACCACAATGTTCTGCACACGGCACTACAGAGATGAGGGATCGTTACGCTCCACCAGTCATCCCTCCTCGGTTGATAACAGATAAGGATCAGTACAAACTTCCTACAAGACTAGCTAAGGACCCTGTAAGTGACTCTTGATCCAATAACTCACACAAAACTTTTTCTATCCAATACTCTAGCCCGAAGCTCGTGGAGTCGTGGCTAAATAATAACAGCCGCTCGGGTTGATCTTCAGGTTAAGCCGCGCTTTATAGGTGACCATCCGTTATACAACGAGTTTCCTCCACGTAAAGCCGCTGGTCCCGGCTGTAATTTGTAGATCTTTGACAGAGGTTACAGGTAGTCAGTGGCCCGAAAGTCTGAAAACCAATCTTACCAAGGGGTATCGTTATCGTATTACCCAGTACTAACTGGGTTGTTGAGGTCAGATAGGCAGTTGCTCCATGTTAAATACTGGTACTCAGCTGAATCCAGTCTATTCGGACTGGAAGCTGACCCCAGCATAGTTGGGAAAAGGCTAGGCAGATGATGACTCTTACCCAAACATCTTTCTGCGGCAGAGAGTTGTCTGCACCACGCTACGATCTTACCAGAGTACTTTATTTCATTATTTTCTACCATATCTTCTTTTAATGAATTCTAAATGAACGATAGTAAATTTTTGTTGTATGTTGTCAACCAACACTAAGTAATTTTCGATTTGTGACCTTGTATTATTACTCTCTGTATTTTTTAATTCTTTATTTTCAGCTTCCACTTGAACCGAGCTGGCATACAGAACTAGAACCCTTAGACACAACACACGAAGGCTTCGAGAAGTACCTAGACCCGTACCTGACGACCAGCAGATTGCACCACCGGCCGTACACTGCCGAGCAGTTGCAGCGACCTTCGTGTAACAAAGATGTGGTCACTTATTACACGTTTAAGGATATAACCTACGTAAGTTGACCAAGCTGTAGAACAAAGTGGCGTAAAATAAAGCCTAGGTTATCTTCTTTTTAGCTTTCATCTATTTCTATAGTATGCGCTGCATCAGGGCAGGACACGGTACGAGGTGTCCTGTTGTTTTTGAAACAGCATCACATGAATTCCCGATCTTGTTTCGGGAGGAGGAGGAGCCTTCCTCCTTTCTAACTAAAGCGAGTGTTGCGCGGATGGACTTTACGCTATTGCTAGACAACCTCTAGTTCTAAATTTTGTTTTAGAGACCTATGTTAGCAGTACCTATGGTACGTATCAGAAATGTTAACCTGACCAGGGTCACGTTATTTAAGGACTAAATAAGGCTCTATAGACTAAGGTCTATTATCAATTTATTTTCAGACGCGATCTCCAAAACCTGAAACGGAATGGCGACTACCAGTACCTAGACCAAAATCTGTTTACGATAGAGAAAAGTTCAAGGAAGGTTTCAGGGAAATAAGAGCCCACAACAAATTGCAATGGGTGCCAGGGTAAGTTACCACTTTTTACATGAATGTATTGGCTGTTTCTTAATTATAGATGTGGAATAACCCAGACTTCGCCAGTTATGTTTTCATAAATTATGCATTTAATAACCGGCGAACCTATTTCAAACCAGCTACAAATCTGAACCCCTGGCTTGAACTGATAAATTCCTGGTGATCAGGCCCTGGACGTTCAGCAATTTTGTTTGCAAACATGGGCACCGGCAAAATTAGATTCAGAGGGGTTCAGGTCCATGAAAACAGCTCGAAACTTTTTGCACTCCATCTCGGATATGTTAGATTTTCGTTTGTCAATTCGAACAAGGAGTAATTTCGCGATTTATACAGAAAAGCCTATCAATAAACAAAATAGGATGCAAGAGCGAGCGTAGTGAGCTTGAAAATTGAGAACCCACCTCGAAATTGATAGGTTTTCTTTTGTCCTTTAGTATAGAAATAGGGCTTATTCTGCCTATTTATAAAGAAAAGCTTATGAAAGCAAAGGACATAAGATATCTGAACGAGCGAAGTGAGCTCGAATAACTTAGAATATTCTTCGAATAAATTAGGTCAGTTTTTTTCAAAGAAACAAGTACAAAATTTTAGCTTTCCGCCTCAGATAGATTTCTCTATAGTTGCCCAAGATTTCGCACCCTCCCCCTGCCTACGGCCCAGACGATAGAAGGCACGAGGCGTAAGCGACCTGAGCATGCTGTGTCCACAGGAAAATAGCAGAGTAGGACACTAAATTGCCTAACAAGGTGATGAACAAAGGACAGGAACCTCGACGCCTTAAGTTTTTATTTCTACAAATTTTCTTTCCCGACAGGGGCGTGCAAGTGCACCCTCTTGCAGCCTGTTGCCTGCGCCCCTGCTTGCAAACTGTACCAACGATCAGTTTTGAAAGTTAATATCTGCATACATTTATCTTCCAGCACGTTCCGTACGGAAGCAACGGACAACTACATAGCCCCAACATTGCAGTCAGGCTCCCAAATACACAACTACGAGGTAGAAGCCAGGAGTTACTATGAGAAGTCCATAGCCAACTTATCGACAAACATTAGAGAAGAATATGACGCGTTCCAGAAACAATATTCTACAGAGAACTCCGTTGTTGGGTCTAAAAAGCCAATTTGTTCTGTACTTGATCAGTTTACTGAAAAGAACAGGAGATTAGAGAGAAAAAGTGTACATTTAGGCTAAGAGTAAAGCTATAGTAGGAGTTAGTGATGGATTAATTAGCATTAGCATTCATTATTAGCATGCGAATGCTCATTTAGCATTTAGCAAATGAAATGTAGTTGCGAAATTCTGTGAAGTGCGAAGTGAATTCATGGTTCATGCTATTGTTGCACGATAATGTCGCGGCACTCAGCGAGACATGAATGCGTGTGATCGTTTAATTCGTTAAAATTATTAGCAGGGTGATGCGAAGAATGGGATTAAGCAAACTAATACCTTATTATCATTGATTTGCTCGTATTTAAGATCGTATATTGAATAAATGCGTGCGATTATTTAACAATAATTTGTGTGACACGTGCGTGGCGCGCGTCGTATTGTAATTTATTGAGTCAAACAAAGTTCAGTACGTTTTGGCAAGTGATAGTGATAATTAATTCTCTTAATTCGTATAATAACAAAATTCATGTAATTATTTATTATCAATTATCGTTATATTAGCAAATAGCATAGCAATAGCAATTAACATGCTAAGACTCAAGAATTCGCATGCTAATGAAATTGATGTGAAATCGCATTAATTACCATCACTAGTAGGAGTATAGAACACAATCATAAGGTTAATAGATTTAAGAAGCATTAAGAGACGAAGGCGACGCGGTAGACCTCGCAGGAGATGGCGGGACGAGCTGGTCAGAACCAACGACCAGTGGTCCACATGCCCCTGGATCGAAGGTATGTGAAGTCATGGAGAGAGGCCTTTGCCCAGCAGTGGGATGACACAGGCCAACAGTAACAGTAAGAAACGAGAGGGTAACATTTCAGTTTAATATAGTAGAATAAAACAATGAAGAGTAACAGTGTATAAATAGGATAAGTTAATGATTGTGGAAATAAATATATCGTTAGATTAAAATGAAACGATTTTTTTATTATTGTAGTCCTAAAAATAGCTTCTACCTTAAGAAATTTTGTGGAAAATTCCTTCACAATATTAATAATCGAAATACTCTGATTACATAGCCACCCCCCTCCCTCCTCGCCCTCCTCCTCCTCCTCTGATTGAACCAGGTACCTTGATACAAAATCTACTCAGGAATCCGAAATAAAATCAAAGATAAAACTTGAATGTAAAACCTTTTTACTTACATTTGAATTAAAAATGCATAGGATATTCTATTGTCGATCACAATTTGACATTGACAGTTACACCATCATGAAGTAAAATCAGATCACAAAAATGTAATATAAGAAATCCGGTTATAAATAATCTGATCCTGAAATAAATAATGGGTTCCGATTCCGACCAACACGCAAAAAAAATGTTTAGTCAAATTAAATGGAAATAGTATACTTTCTCATCATAATTTTCTTGATATCGTACGTTATTTACCTGATGCAGCCTTACTGGATCGTTTTATTATCGGGCGCAATCATTTATGCAGCTTACATCCAGGTTCAAACTTGGTAAGTACTAAGGTAGATACGGTAATGAGTTTATTAGAACTAACTTAATTTTGTTACGAACATAGTACTTATTTTGGAACATGAAGTCATAATTTATTCACCTGCCCTTATCCCAATTTATTTGGGGTCGGCGCAGCAGTCTTCTTCTTCTGTACTTCCCTATTACTCACCATCACAGCAATTACCTCTTTTCTAGCCATATCATTGTTCATCATCATCATCATCATCGTTCACCGCCTGAATTCACCCACTGCTGGGTATAGGCCTCCCTTTTCTTGTGCCAATCTCCAAGGTGCCAGCCTCATCCAGATTTTTCCCCCGATGGCAACCTATGTCGTCTGCTCGTCTCGCCTCCACATCATATTTATATCATCTTTCACATGAAATAATACATATGCGCATACGCATATTACGCGGCCGTCCTCAAATAACCACTTAGGGAAATATAAAGTTGTTTTTATTTTATTTCTCGTAAAATAAAACAGTTCCTGCACTACATGCAGATGTACATAACGTATTCCTATTGTTATAAACAACAAGCGTTCCTCAAACCATTCTTGTCCCAATTCCCAAAATTTTGCAATTCATGCTCGAAAAGTTATAAATATACCCACCCCCTAAAGATAGTATTTTCTTGTAGTAATTTAGATAGTCCACGACATGCTTCACCAATTAGCACATAGAACACTTTTAAGTAATTTGTAACGACTTTGAAAAATTGTCCCAAATCCTAAATATCTTCAAATAATCACCCAAAAAAATCCTTTTTTTCTAATTGTTAATATTAGGGCTCGTCACTGTACTGTATATTTATGGAGGTATACCTTAATGCTAATACAACTAAAACTTCAATAATAATAAAATTATACCTTTAGGTACCTATGACCGAAAAAAACGCAAAAAGGCAAAACATTCTATGACAGCAAGTGAATATATTACACTGGTCAACACAATTTTTGTTGTTTGTTTGTTTTTTTTGTTTGTTTGTTTTTTACTGTTATTGGATATTTCTATGGCCCTGACTATAAAAAAAATTGTGGGACATTGCTAACAGCTTTACTTTTTGAAAAATAGACTTTTACTATTTTGACTAAAAGATACAAAAAAATTAATACATATGTTAACAAAATTTCTATTTTACACAATCAAATGATCTTTTATAAGATTTCCTTGAATGAACGACTTTAGGTAGATCTCATTGCAAACCCCCCACCCACGGGGGTGGGGACCTTCCCTGATAACGATCTTCCATTGTCCGAAGTCCGAATATCCTGATGAGATCTTTCTCCTTGCTCCTCACTAAAATCGTCCAGATTTTGTGAAAATCGGTCTAAATGCGAGTGCAGAAAGTGATTTTTTATGCTCAAGTGCCATAGCATGCACTCAAGAAGCTCGACATGGTTGTCAGATTTCTTTTTACCAAGGAAATTACTCATAACCAAGACAAATGAGTTCCAAGCTTTGGATTCGATTTCAGCCATTGATTTGACAAAATTAGGATCGCTCACGAGTTGCCTAATCTGTGGCCTATCAAAAATACTGGCTTTTGATTTTTCTGTACTTACTACTTAATCCTGGAAACTTGTGTGAAAGAAAATTGAAACATTCGCCACTTTTGTCAAGCGCCTTCACAAACTGTTTCATTATGCTATATGCAGTTTGATATGAAGTGGCGGAAGTACGATGCGGTCTCGGCTAACTAAAGGCACGTTTATAACATTTTTGTACCAACTTTCGTTTATTTTCACAACGCAAAAGTAGCATTCGTCATGGTGGTTTCAAGGTTCTCGCCAAATCTTAGGTGCTACGAACTTTATTGCATCCCTTTTTCCACTGGACCATAACTACACATAATACTTTTCTGGCATACAATATGAGGAACCCATGGCTTGTCCTGAATACACAATTTTATTTTAAAGTATTGATGATGCGCAGTTTTACAAAGTCCGATATAGGTTTTCGATATTTTTCAAATAAATATTCGCCACAAATATAGCAAAAACAATCTGGATTAAGCACAAAACATCTTGACGAAGCCATATCGAAAACAACAACAAAATATATTTTAGTGTCCAACAAATAACAAAAATTTAAGTAAAAATAGTAATTGAGGGTAGTTAGCTATAACTCAAAAAGAAAAGCTGTTAGAGAAAAATTGTTTCCATATTTAAAAAAATACTTGCCAAATTGAGATAGAAACAAAAAAAATCACAGGAAACAAACAATTTTTTTTTCTTTTATTACCAGTGTTATATTATCAAACAGATGTTGAACTAAGAGAGGAAGAAATAAATAATACAGTGAAAACCAGCAAGCAATTTGAAGAAATAATTGGTACCACAGATACATAGTTTTTTGAAGCTTACTCTAGATCCAATGAAATGCAACCATAAAGACGAGACTAGAAAAGAACAATACAGGTACGTAATTGTATGCATCAAAATATTATATGTGCCTGTTAGTCATAGTAATTTAGATTTGTATTTATTACAATCAATAGTCAGTTAAAATTCAACAATGGTATACAATATAAATTCAATTTACAACCTTGATTACCTCGTTGGAGTCGTTGGTCTAGTGGCCGCAAGGTATTTCCAATTAGACAAAGTGGATATAAACTTAAAAATCACTGGTTAGCGTGGATATGTTGGCACTAAGTCTATCTGCCAATCCGTGCAGAAGTACAGGCGGTATGCATGATGAGGTCAATCTACAACAGCTGCAGTTACTTACACAAGCAGTAACTCATCACCTAGTATATCAGAATTATTGCTTGCACTAAATTAAATATGTCTAAGCACACTTTTGTAGTCAATCTTGTGACGTAAAAGCTTAATTGAAAAAATCACTCAAAGGAGACAAGGTACCATTACCTATGAATAAATTTCTGCTGTCTCCATTTAATTAAACACCGAAGCACAAATTGAACATACGTGAGTCGAACGAGGCGCGAACCGGCCGCGAATTACGGAAATTGTAATATTTACTCGCAAATATTTACACAACTGTGACACAGTACTCGAAAATAGCCCGCCAAACCAAGACTTCATCTAAACAAATAATAAAACAATTCAACAGTACAATATGTTACGGATAACTCAACTGGTGCTTTTGGTTGTTTTTGCGCTGAATCAAGTCGACAGTGATGTCCCAGAGAAGGTAAAACTAAATATAAATTTCTCGACCTGTCAACCGTATCTAAATGTGCCAAGCGAGAATTATTATTTCATTTCCTTAAAGAAAAAAAATTAAATATATAATTCTGTAACGTTTATACTCTCGTGCCAATAGTGGCAAATCAAATCAATTCAAATTTATTCGTAAATAGGTTTCATTACAATAGGATGTTATAATAAAATGGTAAGTTCGCTACATTTTACTCGAGAGCATACAAATAATAATATTAAAGTTAGTTGTGTCGAAACCACTGACACACATTTAAAATAAAATAACTCAATTAGCAGCAGATAATTAAATATTTTTGGCGGTGTATTTTCAATTGTATATGTAACATGAGTTTCCATTGAAGATTTTGGGTAATCTATACTAATATTATAATTCTGAAGAGTTTGTTTGTTTGGTTGAACGCGCTAATCTCAGTAACTACTGGTTCTAATTTAAAAAAATATTTATTGTTGGATAGCCCATTTATTGAGGAAAGCTATAGGCTTTATAACATCACCCTACGACCAATCGGAGCGGAGCATTAATGAAAAATGTTGCAAAAACGGGGAAAATTTATACTTTTTGAGAGCTACTGTTGCGTGCACTACGTAAACGGTTAAAGTTACGCAACAATCATGTATGACGGAATTGTTCCAATTAAAAAAATCTAAAAAGAGGTCTGCACTAGAATATGTCTATCTTTTAAGGTTGACACACTATAACCTTTTTTATGGCAATCAAATCTCTCTAACCTCTCTCTCTCATAAGAGAGAGAGGACACATAAGGGTCACATAAGTGATGCAGACGAAGTTGCCCGGGTCAGCTAGTATTATAATAATATCTTGTATCTTTTTCAAAGTATAAAAACCGACCAAGTGCGAGTCGTATTCACCCGCACACAAGGTTCCGTAGCACCAAACAATAGAAATCTTTTGAAGGCCAATTCATATGTTGTATTGTATTACATTCAACAGCAAAACTAAATTTGCTTTTCATAGTATGTTAATGAAAAACAAAGTTACTGTTGTAGTTTGATAATAAAGTCCCATATCTCAAAAAATAAACATCAAATCTTATTCAAATCAATTTTCGTTGAGTTTTTTTTACGTTCTAAGATCCTAAATTTTTTTAGAATTTTCCCCCTCTTACTTTAGAAATTAGAGGGGAGGGACACATATTTTACCACTTTGGAAGTGTCTATCTTTCAAACGATTAACTTTGAGAAAAAATGGTAATAGAAACCTCAATGTCATTTTTAAAGACATATCTACAGGGTGGAGACGACAATGCGACAATAAATTAAACTGTATGTAACTCATGACGTTCCCAGTCTGCATACAAAAATTCAATCGAAAATGACTGGATATTTTCGATTAAATTTTGTATGCAGTTTATTCACAGAACGTTATTTTTCATTTTTAGCATTTTCTACATAGTGTAGATAATAGGCTACCACCAACAGGTTAACGAATCCCGCATCGGTATAAACGTTAAACACATGTTGCCAACTCGCTACTTCAAAAACCTTGGCCAAAATTGTCGTATTGTCGTCTCCACCTTGTAAAGACAACCCGCACGTAATAGGTATGATGAAAAAAAAAAAAATAGTTTCAGTTCCATATATTTCCGTAATCTTTTATTTTTATTTTTTTGTATAAAATCGTAAAGCGGTTCACAGAATAACATCTACCACCCAAGTTTCAACTGTGTAGTCCTAATAGTTTCGGAATAAAGTGGCTGTGACATACAGACGGACAGACAGAGAGATATGATCTATAAGGGTTCCGTTTTTTGCCATTTGGCTACGGAACCCTAAAAAACAGTTGCCAGTTTACCCCCATTCCATCAAGGTTTTCTTTTCTATCTATAGATATGTAGGTAGGCATATGACTGTAGGTAGAGTGTGTTTCATTCAGGGCTGCCAGTAGATATTTTGAAATTATTATGACACAATAATGATTAATCACGTGAACTTACCGACGTTATTTTTTTATTTATTACGGTACTCACAGGATTAACGCGCATCTATATGGCATCATCATTTCAGCCGAAAGACGTCCACTGCTGGACATAGGCCTCCCCCAAGTGTCGCCACATTGACCGGTCCCGTGCGTCTCGCATCCAGCGGATCCCTGCAACCTTTACGAGGTCATCGGTCCACCTAGTGGGGGGCCTTCCAACGCAGCGTCTTCCGGTTCGCGGTCGCCACTCCAGAACTTTTCGGCCCCATCGGCCATCCGTTCTGCGAGCAATGTGCCCTGCCCACTGCCACTTAAGTTTGGCTATTCTTCGGGCTACGTCGGTAACTCTGGTTCTCTTGCGGATCTCCTCATTTCTGATTTGATCACGCAAGGAAACTCCGAGCATAGCCCTCTCCATTGCCCTTTGGGTGACTTTCAGCCTTCTGATGAGGCCCATTGTGAGCGACCACGTTTCGGTCCCGTATGTAATCACTATGGCATGTATCTATATGGCAACTCGAAAAATATCACCATAGAAAACTCAGATAATAGAATTTAGGCTTTCCGTATCCAATTATGCATGAGGGTCTAGGATACAAAGAGGATACAATTAGAAACCAAATTCTACAGTTTTTGTATCCAAGTATACAATCTGGCAGCCCTGGTTTCATTTTCAAAAACTCGTTATACTTGTCATCTACTGATGTGCGAGTGGAAAATCAAATTTCACGTCTTAGTAATCGTAATATCAAGAAAACCTATGCTACGCAGATTACGGTTTCCAACAACTGTGTCAATATTAAACGGTAACTATCACGTGCCGTAATTTTTGTGGTTTCTCTAACCTGATGATGTTCATAAATATCTGTCTGACCTTTGAGTAAGATTAAGTGTCATGGCTTTTAAAAATTTATATTTTCCCCATAATTATTAGAATTCGTCTTCTTATCATTTTAAATTCATTAAAATTAAAAAAAAAAAAAAAAATTTGTAGGAAATGATAGGGAGCCGTTGTTTGGTCCATTTTATTTAACCACCATCCCTAAGTCGTCACAAATCCTCTCAAGAACAAACACGTGGAAAAATAATTCACTACTTCTATATCTAAAGAGTCAAATTACACCATGGAAAGTGCCTATGCAAGCACTTTGCATTGTTCTACTAATCGAATCTTTATCTGCATTAGCTAACTAATGCAACTAAAGATTCGATTAGTAGAACAATGCACCATATGTTCTAAAGATTGAGTTATAATTTCGAAAACAATGTGAAAATTATAACAATGAAATCGTTAATTTTCTCTACTTAGTTTTTTTGCGACCTTTGTAACAATTGAATAGTTTTTCTTAATCAATAGAAATATTGTGTGACTTAATAACTATTACAACCATCTTGTTCTTATGACATGCACCGCTCTTGCATTCTAATTATGTTTTCTATAAATAGGCTCTTTTCTTATCGTATGATTCTTTATAGTATCTATCATGGTTGATTTGCTACTCTAGCTTCTTTGAGAAAATTATACTTATTAGAAACTATTGTTTGTTTTATTTATATATCGAATAGCACCTGCATTATTATTATTAAGTAGTAGCAGGCACACCAAGCCATTATTCGCTAACATTAAATCGTTTCCGTGATAAAATGTTGGTGACATTACCATGGAGCAAAAGTGGTTCAAACAGTAGTTGCATAGGCTTGATTACCTCCTATTTTCCTGAAATTATAATTTTATGAATTTCAAATTTTATAACTGGTATTTGCTCAAGCGTTCAAAATTGAAGGTCACAATTAATAATTGTCATTATTGTTATCGTTGTATGTAACGTCCTCTTCGGAATATACATTTTCCAAAACCGCATTTTACCCTAATCGGGTTTAAATTTCATGTAACAGTAAAGTGATTGGGATATCAAGACCAGATACATTCACAAAGTACTAATAACGATGGACCTAGAATGCTACCTTGGGGTACTCCAACACTTAAAAGTCTATTAAGACAAATTTTTATGTCAAATCGTGATCGGGTAGGGCATGAATTGTATGCTTATCATACGTCAAATACCCAACTAGTTTAGCCAAGGCATTTAGGCGTGTACAGCCGGTACCACATACCGAACACCTGAGGTCAACCGAATAAGACCTTATTCAAACTGGAACAGTGAAAGTTGTCCTGTACATGTAGGTTTTTGATCCTAACGTTTATTTATAAACCATGTGTGATATTTTATGTTATTTTTATATTATGATACGCAACTTTTATGCCTCTTATCTCGCTTGATTTAAAAGCTGCTTTGTTAAAATAATCATTGCATATTTATTTATATTATTTATCATATTCTGATTAATCTTAACTTAAAATCGACAGATTTGATAAATAAACTTTGGAGAATTGACTAAAAATCTTTTTTTTTTTAATTTTATTTTGATGTAATTATTATCATTTTTTTTTTGTGCCAACGACTTCTACTTGTAGTTTTTTAAGTTTTTGATTCCTATTGATGTGGCCATTAGTCAACAGGTCCGCCGTTTGCGAAGGGATCTCTCGACATGTTGGATAGACTATAAGAAGGCCTATGACTCGGTGCCACATATATGGCTCATGAGGGTGCTAGAGTTGTATAAAGTTGATGCAACTCTGCGCATCTTCCTGATGTCATGTATGGGGCAATGGAGGACAGTCCTTCGCTATCCAGGATGTCGGCAAATCCAGAGGAATAGCGAGCCGATAAGGATAGAGTGAGGTATATTTCAGGGCGAAAGTTTGAGTCTACTTTGGTTCTGCTTAGGCTTGAATCCTCTTAGCACGCTGCTGGAGGATACAGGTCTAGGCTATCAGTTGAGGAGAGGTGGTCAACTTATATCTCACCTCCTTTACATGAATGACCTGAAACTCTTTGCCCCCAACGTTTTGCAACTGATGGAGCTACTGAAGGTAACTGAAACTTTCAGTAGCGCCATTATGGACAAAAGTGCGGTCATGCATGTAAAGCGAGGGGAGATTGTGGAATTCGTGGGAACCCAGCTCTCCGATTCCATAAATCTTAGATCCCTCTCAGCAACCGAAACCTGTAAGTATTTGGGTATGTCGGAAGCGCTGGGCATCAATGTTGCTGACATGGCAATCGTTGAAGGAGCGCTTCTTTGGCCGCCTGAAAAAAAGTATATTATAATTATTAATAGTCTTTTATCAGGCGGAAATAAGGTGCCTTCAACGGTTGGGTCATGCCGGTTTTGATGTACTCTTTCGGCATACTCAAATGGACTCAAACAGAACTAAACGCCCTGGATAGGAGGGTCCTCCGTACATTGTTGACGGCATATCGAATGCATCACCCACGTTCTTCGGTTATGAGACTGTATATCCCGCGGAGGTGTGGGGGTCGAGACTTTTTAAACGCTAAGACGCTCCACAATCGCGAGACATGCAGTCTCAGGGAATATTTCCTTGAAGCCGACGTGGGGATGCATCGAGATGTGGTCGCGGTGGACAAGGGCCTCACCCCGCTCTCCTTGACTAAAAAGAACTGGCGCAAACCTGTAGTGCTTGACACTAACGACCGCAGGGAGGTATGGCAGATTAAGGAGCTTCACGGACGCTTTTTCCGGGCCCTGCATGAGCCCGATGTAGACCTATTAGCGTCCGTAGCCCGGATACGTTCCGGGGATCTCTTCAGAAAAACCAAAGGTTTTGTCTGTGCAATTATGGATGAAGTATTATGATGACGAATAACTACCGGAGACTTATTGTTTGTGAAGGACGGTACCATTGACTTATGTCGGGCATGTCACCGTCCAGGCGAATCAATCCGTCACATTATCTCCGGGTGTTCTCGTCTGGCTAACGGAGAGGACTTGCATAGACAAAGCCTTGTAGCTAGGATTATCTATCAGCATCTTGTTGTTTTTTTTATATTGTTTTTTCTAAGGAATATTTAAAAATATAAATTGATTTGTATAGAAATAAATAAAGGACATAACTGACTACAAAAAAGTACAAAAAAGTTTTTCATATATGGTTGTTTTGGGCCCCCCTCGATTTTCCTATGCAAATCGGATGCCAATCTCTGCTTTCGTCTGCGCTTATGTCTACAACTTCTACTTGTAATTTCTAAGTCTATATTTTTTTTAATGCAAAAAAATCGAACAGCTAGTAACCGTTCTGAAACAGAACATTAAGGGAAAAGGCTGAAGAGACAGAATGAAAGACCAGAAAGACAGACGTTTGATGTTAAAGAGATCACAGCTGGAATCAAACAATTATCGTAACAAATTATATTCTAAACTGGGACATTTATCTTACAGAATCTTTACATAAAGACAGCATTTTATTCGAAAAACAGACATCCAAAACATCCATTACATCCATCCAACCATTATTCTTTCATTCCAGATATTCATCACAGTGTACTACGAAAGCAAATGTTCGGACAGTAAACACTTTATAATCGGACAATTGCAGCCAACCATTAACTTACTGCATAAATATATTAAGCTGAGATTGGTGGCCTTTGGAAAAGCAAACGTAAGTGCTTATTGAATGCGGTCATTCTGATCCAAATGAACTTATATCAAAGGTCAAAGTCCTATCGAAGATACTTAGGTATTTCTGTTTTAGTCAAACAGTTTGTGACATACTGAATGAAATGGAGACAGCGATAGTAATTTTGAACATTTTGGTCAAGAATTGGGTTGTAAAATTTAGATGAATTTAGCCCTTTGTAAAAATAGGATACGTATGATGGTGATTTTAGAATAAAATGACCTGCTACTCTTCATAACATTGTCGAAACAACAACAAAGTCATACCAACAACAGCATCCTGATAGAAAACGCACCAACTTAATGTTTTTATCATTTTCAGAGTATAAACAACGGCGAAAATGGTTTTCAATGTCAACACGGTCCTTCAGAGTGTGCCGGTAACCTGGTGCAAAGCTGCGCGCTGGATCTCATGGAGGGGCGAAGCGACCTGGAAAAGGTTTCTTATGTTGCCTGCGAAATGCAAAGTAAAGCCGGCACTAGGGGGGATATGGAGGTATGGATTAGAGATAGGGAATTTCGCGGCGCGACTGTGTCACGTAGATATACCAAGATTATTTTAGGTCCCATGTAATAGGGACGGAGCCAATTGGCGCAAGCATTATCAGCCTGTAACGTTCCCACTGCTGGGACGCGGCCGCTTCTCGATGAGAGGGGGCAGGCCGTAATAGAAAGAAAGAAAGAAAACATATTTATTTGGCACATGCCACAAGTACACACAACAAACAAAAAAAAACTTAACTTACACCACACGAGCCCGCTGCGGGTTAGTACATGTCAAATTTCTTCGAAATGTTGGTGCCTATCTTCTGATTACAATATTATATACCCAACTGGACACAAATCCAAAAAAAAAAAAAAAAAAAAATTAAGTTATAAGAAATTCCTGATTGATTAATATAATAACAATGCTCAACGAATATAAATAACTTCTGTTTATCTCATTGCACTAGATTCAGTTACAAAATCTTCTAAAGACGAGGCAACCAAAGGTGGAACTTGGCATTCTATGTAATTTATTTAGTATTAACATTCAAGCGAAAGGGCGATTACGTTGAACTAGATCTTCATGCTAAAATTCCAAAATAAATGTTACATGTTTACGTTTTATGTTTGATAGAAATTAACATTACTTACGTATCTACATACTTTCACTATATTTGAAGGACCTAGAATTGACTAATTTATGGTACTTATCTCAATATTTTCGAGAAGTTATTGAGATATTTATGTAACGATATGCTACGCGGAGAATGATGAGAATGATGATTTATGTGACGATTAATATAATTTTATTGTAAATCAACCAGTTCTATTAGACAAAAAACCTTGACTTAAAAGTGCCTCCACTGACGACGACAAAACAAAGCAATTGGTTGATCGTAACCTAAAATAATAAACACTAATATTTTTCAGTGTGTCTTGAGAGCCGGTGTTCGGGTTGACAAAGTGCAAAAATGTGCTCACTCTGGAAAAGGCATATCGCTGCAGCTTGAAGATGAGTATCTCACCAATCAAGTGAGACCCGCGTTCATCCCAACGATAACTATCGACGGGGTAAGACTGCTATTTCAAACATATTTTATAAAATATCTATGTTCTAATCACGAAAAGCAATTGATATTAATTTGTTAAAGATGCAAGAAGAAAACCATAGCACGAAATCAAAGAAGAAGTAATATTTTTATTTCTAGCTATTTAACTGATTCATCCGTTAAGTCTCTTTGGAGTTCCTCAAGGCAGCACTTTTGGCCCTATCCTCAAATACCGAATAATAATTATGTATTGAAATAATCCATTTGACACATTCATGATCGGGCAACAGATTTCGAGCAAAAAGGGGCTTACCTTTTTTGGAGTACTTCAAGGCAGTATTCTTGGTCCAGTAACGTAGACTCACTTTTACAAATGGTGTTAAGACCCCGTTTAAATAAAAGTACAGTATTCGGAAACTGATGCTTTTACATCAATTATTCTTTACTTAAGTAGTGGTTATGTCACCACTTCACTTCATGATTTTGATGCCTAATTTGTCACTTTGTTTTTATTTTTGTCTTCAGGTTTTCAACCAGCGAGTACAAGACTCATCGCTCTATGACTTCACAGGAACCCTATGCTCGAAGTTCCGAAACATCCCACCGTGCTTAGAATACAACAATAATCGGCTTTAAGGAGTTAATATCCCGATTAAACGATCATGGTTGTATTTTTTATGAGCTTTGCCGAATTGGGGGTCATCTAATAAATGTTCACATTTGCCTCATAAATTAACTAATTAAATATTTAAAAACTTTATTATAAGTATTTTCTTTATTTTAAAATATTATACATGGCTTTATCCAAATAATACGGAAAGAACAATAAATTAAAACTGATGATCACTTTAGTGATCTCGAAATTTGTAGTCATCTCCAATCTCTTCGATTGTAAAAGTATTCATTTTTGGCGTAATTTATTTTTCGTATTCATAAAATTGTTCTATCTTGTCAAATTCACCGACACACCGTCATTCGTGACTAGGCGACTGTAGCTTTCTTTTTAGATTGAAGAGTTATAAGGCAGAGGTTACGAAGGCGAATTGTCGACAATCCATCGGTAGTAATGAGCTATATTCGTGTAAACGCTGGGTACTCCCTCGCTACCGCAGTTCTCTGAACCAAAAGAGACGATGCCGACCTGAAAAAGAGGTTTTAGAATTTACTGGTGATAAATCTGGGAATGATTGAACTGAAAAGACAATAAAATATAAAATTTACTAATAATGACTCTTGCATGCACGCAGCGGGTGATGCAAGAGTATCGCCCTGACGATACTGTATCTATAGTCAAGTTAACCGATTCGTTGCGGATGGCACGACAGTCGTGTAATCATTTTTTTTTAACGTGTGGCGTATGACACGAGAAGCGTGCCATTTTTAAATCATTTCCGATTCGTTGCGAATGGCACGACAGTCTTGTCATCAATTTTTTTAACGTTTGGCGTATGACACGAGAAGCGTGCTATTTTTAAATTGATTAAAACTCCTTCAAATTTCGTTTCAGAAGGGATTGCCCATAACAAAACTGTCATTGTTTTTCACGTAGAACGAGCCTGTAGCCTTAGTTTCGAGATATTGTTTAGATTTTTAAAAATCAGTGGTTAACCACCTTTTCAAGTTGCATTATTTTTACGACTTTAACATACCTTCATAAGTATTATTTAAATATGTATTTAAAAATTAATGATGATATCTTAGAATAAATTTTCAATTAAACTTGAAATTATATGTAGATGATTTTTAATAGCTCATTCAGTTTCTTAATACGGTAGGTGTGAAAAAATTTGTCAATTAAAAAAATTTAAAAACTGTTAGTGCAGTCGAATTATACTATGTAGTTTCATAGTACGACGCGATTTAAAAAATAAAAAAAAAAATAGCGGATCGGGACTATGCCACGCTCCATACAAAAATATAAAAAATTTATTTCTTTAACCCACTGTATAATAATATCATCAAAATAAAAAAATAAATAAACAATATCGTCCTATTTGACCCAAAGGTTGACTGGTAGAGAATGCCTTGTGGCATTAACGGTTTAATAATATTAAGTCCGCCTATGTACCACTCTTCTACATGAAGTTTAAATAAATAGATATTACAAAAGGTTTGAAACCTCTGAATTATAAAGTCACTTCCCATCTATTTCAAGGAAAACACGTAGATTAGCAAAAACCGCTTAAAACAACGTATCCTGCAGTTCACTCTTGGTTTGATGTTAACTGTACTCAAGTCTAAATTAGTGAAAAAACCAATGAAAATATATTTTTATACATACGGCTAATGGCACGATAGGCGTTCCATCATCTTCTATAGCGTTTGGCACGCCAGTCGTGTCATGGAATAATTGTTCACCGCCACAGCAAAAGGTTTCCGCAATAAATCGGTTAAGTTATTACTTGAATTTAAGTAGGTACTTAATAACTTATGCAAACATTTTTATGCAATAGACAAGAATTTAAACGAAGTAAGAACTGACGAAGAAAGCAAGCTAAGAATGCTAACTTTGACAGTTCTAACTTCAAGCAATTACTTTACTATTAATAAAAATATAATGACTTTTACTCAAGTAAACACTTTGACTTGTTTATAGATACAGGTGGGAGTCTATGGCTGTATTTTACCTAAACGTCAACATCGAAACTCAAGTAACTTACTTAATATTGTATCGTTTAACTGTTTTTTGTCCCAAATAAATAAAATAAAATAAACTTGAATAGAGCCTGCTACAAGTTCTGGCATAGATACTCCTACATTTAAACATGACTAGATTACATAATAGACGGATATCTTTTATCCTTTAGTGTCCTTCAGCCTGGTTAAGGCCTCTTCCAAATCTTTCCAGTTACTCTCTAAGGATCGATCAAAACCAGTGCGAACCGAACTCTGTACATATATGAAACGTTGACAGATAATGTACTGAAGTATCTGTCAAAGTCAGTGCGAGCGGCGAGTCCGCAATCTTTCGGTACTGATTTGACTGAACGTTTATTGTGTCAGATCTATCGAGTAATATTAATTCTCACCTGCACATGACTTCCATCTCTAAACAGTAATAGTGGAGCTCCTCCAAACCCAGAACACGCGTCTTTCCCCTCTTCGCCTCCAGCACATAGTTGTCCTTCATTCACTGGCACTGATTCTCCGAAGATACGTTCACAGTTCTCTAGTGGTACTAGAGGGACTTCTAAATGCTGCTGTCGGCTTACCTGTAGTTGAGAAATGTACGATTATAGGTCCAAGTTTCTTTTGTTAATCCTTTAGATGTTTATTGCGGTGCATCCACAGATATTTTTTCGTTAAAAAGTAGTCAAGTTATGAAAAGTCGACAGTTGAGTGTGTGTCGACATTTATTAATCTTTATACACATTTGTATATCTTTACATATTTCTTAAAAAACCATATAAAATTTTAAAAATAAAGGTTTTGGGGTTTCGGGAGCAGGGTCCAAGCTACCGCGGTGGTTAGGGCTCCAGAGACAGGATCAGAATCAGAATCAGTCAGGCCCTTGATCCAACCGCCTAGCGAGAGCCTCGACAGATGTTCGTCGAGGCTAAAAATTACTTATTGTTATCATGTTGATATAATAAAGTAACTTCCTTGTGTGGATGCACCCTTAGATTACAATACATGATGATGTGCATCACATTTTAAGGCGCATCACAATATAAGCAATATTTTTAACCCGATTGCTCCATAAACAAGGAGAGAATTTTTTCGAGTGTATCTATCAATATTTTTTGGATCGTTAAAATATTCATCAACAAGAACTAAGTAACATCATTTGGGAAAATAATTTGACTGACCGCATAATTAGCCTTCAGAATTTAAAATGACGTAGGTACGTAAATACTGGTCAATCACAAGTTCACAACATACACAGATTCAACCAACGTAACGAAAGTGATTGACAAACACGTGTTTCGCATAATTTCCCCTACCAATCAAATGCTATACAAATCACGGTCACAAATACAGACAAGGGCAAAACAATTAGCTTCACATAACATCCTATCATTAAAAACTGATGTCTATCTTTTACTGACCACATTATTTTGTCCCGAGAGCTTGCCCCAGCCGACAAGCGAAGCTCGTTCATTCAGCACTATTTCCGGCTTATCATTCAGGCAAATCGGAGCAGCTGTCACTGGAAAATGTAAAAGGGTGTGCTGATATGGGAGGATGAGTGACAGCAGGAAGTTCAGGCTATCAGTCTGTCAGTCAATAAACTGCGTTCAAGGGTATAGCAAGGTCAATGTCAGCGCAGCTTAGGATAATTTGTGATAAATATATCTGTGAATGTAATGAACTCCTCATAAAATTGAGCTGATAAAATAATACTATATCAGCGTGTATCTAAGTTGTACAACTTTCTCCATGGGAACAAAATCAGCTGTCCTATACATTGACAGTCGAATAGATGTTGTAATTGTATGGAACAGTTAATCATGTTTCGCGATTACGATGTTGGTAGAGACCATCAAACCAAACAACGTTACCTATCTATCTGCCAAGCTTTTTCCCAACTATGTTGGGGTCAGCTTTATTTATGGAAATATCGTTGTTCAGTTTGGTGGTCTGTCTGTAACAGAATAAACGCAAGACCTCTCGTGTAGTGACCATGAAACTGAAACACTTTTGTTCTAATACTTTTGGAAAATCATAACTTTATTTTTAGTTTTCCCATACATGTTGATTAGCTGATTTCTATAGTAAGTTCAATATTTCTTTTGAGAATTTCAAGAAATAGTAGAACCTATTGTTCTTCTAGTTCTTGAAATTCTCAAAAAAAAATAGTTCAGTTTCATGGTCAGAAACACCACGCGTGAGGTCTTGCTTTTATTATGTTACACCTTGTATACTGTGGGAGATATGCAACAAGTCGTTTTCACCAAAAGAACATCAACTAGGACCAACCTGGGTTGGTCTTCAATTAATGAGAAAAGCCTTCGATAAATGAGAAGAAAAACACCTAGGCTTTCTTCTCATTAATCGAAAGTTTTTCAATAGTCACCAAGCATAAAAATGACTGCATCTTCATATCCTAACAAACTGAGGTCCATACCTAGAGAAAGATCAGTTTTATAAGTACTTGAAATACAATATTTTTATACTACTCGTTTTGATACTGATACTGTTAGTCTGCGTCATCCCACTGCTGGCAAAAGGCCTCTCCCTATGACGTCCAGTTGTTTAGATCCAGGGCCAATGTGGATCGCTGCGCGCTGTGTCGCTGGTCTTGGCCAGGTCGTCCTGCCATCGTCTCATAATATCTTTCATAGGTACCTGAATATTTAATCTCCTCCTTCAGCATAATAAGCGCGATATCGTGCCTGAATATCTTCTGCTCATATCCTGGGTGCACGATCACGTTCTCCACTTTGATGGCTTGGGTCGGTGGGGCGCAGAAGTAGTCATTGCAGTCAGGACTCCGGCCGATGTCCCATTCTCCTACTACCACGGTGGATCTAGAAGAAAACGGGAGTAACATTGAATTTCTTATAGTGTTCAATCTGTTGGTTGAAGCTTTTCGCAAACGCCAAAAATCTTAAATAAGGTTTAGATTGAAAGCCACCAGTACTGTCAAATTTTTTGTGGGTAGAGCGTACTATAGACCGACCGCTTTAATAAGTCCTCGCAAAGGTATCAATTTAAATGGAATATCCTGAAGGTTGATCACGTATTGGTTCACTTGGTATCGTTATGGATTCAATTAGTATCCTACGTGGATTATGGTGAGTTTAAAGCAAATAACCTGTGGAATATTGTTAGGACTTTGTGGACGCTTAATGTTCCTTTGATGGGGCAAGGCGGAGGACTCATCAAAGCGGTCGGTCTATAGATATTCAATTTAGCGATAGGTACTGACGATCCAATTTCATCAATATCACAAAATATGGAAGGTAATAGAAGGCCACACAAGTGGGATAGTAAAGAAAACTACAAACAGAATAATAAAAGAATCTTACAATTTATATCCTTCTGGTTTAGCAAGTGCACAGTGGGCTGCAGTCAATACCACACGCTTTCTAATGATCGAGCCGCTGCAAGCGAATCGCACGTTACCCGTTTCTTTGTCTGAATAAAAACACATTAAAAAAGATTTTATAAGTACATATTCTAAAAATACAAATTCAAATTTAAGTATTTTTATTTGTAGAGCATAGCTAAACAAAAGTACAGATGTCAATATTAATAAAAATTGGTAAAAATCAAATAAAAAAAAAAAAAAAAAATATATATAATTTAATCTATTTTTTAATTATTATTAAATTAAAAAATAAAATAAATTAAATTAAATTTATTAATTATTTTGGCTAAATTCATGTGTTTCGTTTTTACTAGATTTTAATGGGAATCCCAAATTGTTTGTTCATCGTGGGCCTCGTAAATTCTTAGATGCTTCGATTTGTTAACTTTTATTGTCTTGTTTTTACATTTTTGTGTAGTAAGTAACCACTTGTTGTCAGACCTAGGTACGCCCGTCCTCCCATTAAAAAATAAAAAAAAATAAAAATAAGTTTATTGGCACAAAAACCTTTGTATACAATGCCATTATATTCCACATAGGTACATTGAATTTTAGTAGAAGGCTGTACAAATAGTTAAAAACCCTGCCTCCTAAACTAGGGGGATCCTGTGACCTAGGAGTCAGTGTTCTACTGTAACTTCGTGTACAAAATATACCTTTATTTGTGTGTTAATAAACCTACAATGACCCGTTTAACTATGCTTATGAATGTGTGAGAATGTGTGTAAGGGGGATGGATGTGTGAGTGGCATGTGGTGTGGTGTGGTGTTGTGTGGTGTGGTGTGGTGTGGTGTGGGGTGAGGTGGTGTGGTGTGGTGTGGTGTGGCGTGGCGTGGTGTGGTGTGGCGTGGCGTAGCGTGGTGTGGCGTGGCGTGGTGTATGAGAAGGGGGGGGGAGTCGTGTATGTGTGGGTATGTTCGCGTGATGTTGCATGTGTTTCTATGTTCGTTTTTTAGTATTATTATTATAATAATGTGCCTACTTTATTTTAGAAATGAGATCTTCTGTACGTGAATAATCCTGATTATACAGCCAGTTTTGTAATTTGTTTTTTAGTTCATGTTTGTTTAAATTACTTATTTGGATATGCTTGTTGACCCTTCTGTAAATGAGTGAGCTTATTACATAAAGCTGGCGGCCAGCGAAAGCTGTTTTGTGAGAGACAGATGGGCATGCAGATTTGGCTTTACGAGTGGTTGGATCTAGTGGAGGAACCTGTCTATGCTTCCTGAGGGTGGCATTGAGCACAAAAAGCTGCCGCACAGTAAGTGCCCTGCATTCCGCATACAATTCACTTGTGGGAAATCTATACGGCCTGCTGAGCATCACCTTGAGCACAGCCCTCTGGGCGCGCTCCAACCCGAGCAGTTTAGTCTTAGCGGTGCCATTGTAAAACCAGCTGTTTTTAAAAGAGTAACCTTGAAGTTTCTCGCCAGTTCTTCTCCATAGCATACTACCACCCCGAACCGTGCACCATCTTCTGACGTTTCATAAGTGTAAGTTTTTGTGAAATAAAATATTATAATTTTGATTTCATCGGACATGCTTCCATTCTAGTAGACCATATACCACATCATACGATCAACGTTGGTGCATATGCACATAATTCTGATGATTCATTATTCTTACGATTGGTTTGAGGAAATGATACTTCTTGTCGTCATCGAAATTAGCGCGCTATTAGAGCCACAGGCTAATCGCATTATAAATATATCAGTCACGCCAGTGATACCCTGAGGGCTAAACAAAGGTAGGAATTATTTTGTTATTATTCGCTGATGACTGTTTCCTGTAACTTGTAAAATACCTGTATCTATGCCCCTTAGGATATAATTAAAATTATATTCCTTTTCCAAACCTTAAGGTAACCTTGCCGGAAAAAGCCACAAGTTTATGTTTTTCCTTTTGTTTAATTCAATATATGAACACCTTCGATCAACGAAGCTACGGTTTATGATACCCATTTCATCTGTGATATCAAAAAATTATTCATACTGTCATATTTCTTCGAACCTCATAGACCATAATATAAGAACAATATGAGGTTGTTTAAAAAATAAATACATTTTAAATAAGAAACAAACACTAACATGACAAAGGAAATGAACTCAGCATGTTGTTATGACGGATTTCTCATAAACAAATGCTGCTTACAAAATATCTTAGGCCCCCAATTATTCAGCGCAGCATTGTTGATTACAGATTTTAATTAGGCATGCGGTAGTATCTGTATTGATAAAATTGCTTTTGATTAAAAAACAGCTTCATCGTTGAATTGCTGGCACGTCAGTATTTTATATTCTGTTGGTCCAAAACTTCGTTACCTCAACTGCGATGTCGGTGGTACAATTATCTACTTAGAATAAATCATAAATTCATTCATTTATTCAATGTCGGACAACGCATAGCATATACAACCCCAGTTCCTTATTTAAATTAGGAAGGATTTTTGAAAATTCCCTTGAAAGGGTTATGTAACTTTTGTTGATTGGATGGGGATTTCCCATTGGGCACACTGCTTGTACTTCATATGAGTTAAGTTTGTTTATTTACATTCATATCTTTCATATTCAAATTCAAAAGTCATATATTCAAATTCAAAAGTCATATATTCAAATTCAAAAGTCATATATACGAATTCAAAAGTCATATATTCAAATTTACAAGAGACAGTCCCCCAAAACGCCCGCCCATCGCCACTTCCTAGTATTTTAGCTGGAAAGAAGAACTGGCGGAACCAACTCTTATGCAATACATCTGTATGTTAGGTTAGATGAACCTGATTTTCCATTGACTTGATTGAGTATTCAGCCTGATCTATTTCTTAGATTACGAAGCCTCTAGAAGGCTTCTGACTTGACTTTGCATACCGTCGATAAATATCTTTCGTGTTGGTTTCCTCACGATGTTTTCCTTCGTCGAAAGAAATAAAAAAACTTAAAAAAATTGTATCTATATTAAAACTTACGCGTAAACCCAATTCTGGCGGTCCAAGGCTGGCTCCCAAGACCATTGTACTCGACTCCTCGCACCATACTCTGACCGCATTTATCCTGTCCATCCTGGAAGACTTTTCCGCAGTCGCAGGTGGGACAGCAGACGTAGTCCTCATCGCCCGCGTTACCGCATATCAATTGGTTGAGACGGTGGAAGTATCTAATGGAAGAAGTAAATAATTAAAATTATGAATATCTGACACAAACTAAACATAAACAATATTAGCAAAAATGTGGGTTCACAGAATAATTCTGAAACTTCAACTTCAGCGAGTTTGACTTTTGGTTGCATTGGCTTGGCTGCAGCCAAACACGCTAACTGATATAGTAGCAGGTTTTGGCGATGACATGTCTCGTTAGGATTCTGTTCGCAATTGCGAATGCGACGACGTCGCGCGTCGCGCACGGGTTCTTCCTCTAGGTGAAAAACTCAATAACACTGCCCGTGTTGTTGAGTTTTTTTATTATATGAAGCTGCCGGAAGTTTGCATTTGCGATTGATGGTATTAGGCTCGCCCGTATTATATGGGACACTAGCTTTTGCCCGCGGCTTCGCTCGCGATAATTTAGAATTTGACAATTAACCTCTTAAAACAATACTTATGTTTCTATAATAATATAATTCAATCATGATTCGAAAGACACTTAGCGCCATCTATTATCATAAGAACGTTATTGTTGTTTTCCTCGGGAACAGTACTTTTTTTAGGGATGAAAGGTACCCTATGTCCGTTTCTGTACACCTGACAACGTATTTTTGCAAAAATTCAGGATGATCGGTGCAGTGGTTTAGGCGACAAAAGGTAACAAACAAACTTACTTTATCATTTATAATATTAGTTAGGATTAGGACAAACATAACTGTCGAAATATAGGAGTAACAAAAGTACACCAGTGCCTATTCCCTACAAGAACACACAGGCACGATATGGTATTATTACTATGACAATGCTTACTTATCTGAAGAGAAACATGAGAAGTCCATGAGGTCTTCTAGAATTGGACAAGAGCTGACCGGTACACATGTGGTATTTCGTGGGCATGGACTCTGAAATATAAGTATGTATAATAGTTTTTAATATTGATGGTAGAGCTGAGTCTATGAGCCAAAGTAGAATGGATAATGTGCTCATCATGCTATGAGAATTAGGACAAACTGTTGGCTCTCAGAGAATGCAACCAGTTATAAAAATGCTGTAAGAATGTGTCTTAATTAAGCTTGGCTACGTGCTCACTAGTCAAATACAGGATTTATTTTGGAATGAATGGGCACCAAAACCAATTTGTGCCACCTGATAGAATACTAAGAAAAGCATCATTGTTGAAGCACAGCGGGATACGCCAAGTGTTAATGTCAAGCTAGAAAAAATATAATTCGGAAAGCATAAGTAAAATCATTCAGATTTTATAAAAGCGGTAATATGTTAAGGTTCTAAATAGTCAACGAACGTTTGCACATGTAGAAGAGAAGGATGGCGATATATTGTTTTTATTCAAATTTGAACTTACTCTGATACTTAGAGGTACTTCATCGGACTTGATACCACCCATTCCAACGCTCAGGGCTATACCTGAAAAGATTTCAGGGAATTACATCATGATTCAACTTTCAAACAGCGAAATACAAAAAGAGGTAGGTCTTGGGATCAAGTATCTGCCGTTAAGAGCGGCAAAAAACGTGGTCAAACTCAAAGCATTTAGCTTTTTATTGAACCATTGGGTAGCGGAGCTTATCCTACTGCTCAGCTTGGAATATGCAAAACACCTTAAACTAATACCTTCTTTCTTTATCAAGTAGTTGGTGCCTAACCTGGTGTCAGAGTTTTTATGCCGCCCGTGGGCCAGAGGATTTGGCTTTAAATCCCGTCGAGAAATATCTCTCAAGCATGCTGGTTTCCTCACGATTTTTTCCTTCACTTCGGCAAGTGATAATTAAGTCATAGGTCTCGAGTTCGAACCCTTCGCTTCGGGCTTCGGGCAAATGATAATTATACAATACGCATATGAATCCGAAAAATCAGACGTCGAGACCTATAAATTGGCAATAAAACCTACAAAAATAGTGGATATCATTGGTGATTCAATATGCTATTGGCCGACGGTTGCATGATGTGTCAGATCCAGAAAGACTCATCATCATCATCATCATTTCAGCCGAAAAACGTCCACTGCTGGTCATAGGCCTCCCCCAAGTGTCGCCACCATGACCGAAAAAAAAACAAAAAAAAGAAAGACTCAACTAGAAACAAATTAATAGCTTTTATTCTGGTCTAATACCTTATTTAACAAGCAGATGCACTAGATTTGACCTTGCATGCCTGACGTCCAATCATTTTTGTTATTCCCCGTAAATGATACTGCAATAACCTATGTTTATACCCAAATGGTCTCCTTTTTAAGGTCGCCGGCACATCTAGCTAGGGGGCGTCATACGCTATATTCGTCGACACATGGTAGGTAGGCCATATTTCCACTTAATTGTCATAAAAACCAGCAGCATCATAATGCAGTGGTAATTCACCGTAAAACAAGGCCTTGATACAAAATGATGTTATCATTTTACTGCGCGCCCTGATCGAGGCTAGCCTTTGTATCATCGGTCACCTGCAATTATTGGGTGCATCATTTGTTCAAATTACATGACGGGGAAGGTATGTGGAAACCACAGAACAGAAAAAACGAACATATTGCGTAATAGATGCTTATGATAAACTTGACTTTTATCGTTGGTAGTTAGTAGTTTTGCCGAGAAATGATGGTTGGATGGAAATTATATGAAAGCAAAAGGAATAAATGATGGCGGGACGGCTGATAGGGATTTTGGAAGAAAAATACGTGTTGCGTCGACCCCAATTAATATGGGGAAGGAACGTGATGATGAGTGGGTAGTCCTGTTTAGCTGCCGAACAATATTATGAAATGAGGTAAGCTTTCGATCACGCTTTCGTTAGCTGCGGTTTCAAAAAACTCGCAATGAAAAAGTTCAGTTGGAGTTTTTTTTGGCATGATTGGATTTCGATCTCCATCACGTCTCTGAAGTTTCACCAGTTAATTTATTTAAGTTTCAGTTAACACTTTATTATTAGGTATCCCTATATATAGGATCTAGTATGTAGATTCGATTGACGTTGATGATGACCTTTTGTTCAACATTCATTAAAGTTTTTTGACAAATTAAAATCTACCCATGTGCCATTAAACTAGAGTAACACTACAAACAATGATGCTCTTTGTTATCAACGCACGATCATTGCAATTAAAATTAGCATACAAATGAAGGGTCAAACCACAGTACATGAACTCTACCAAGTCAACATTGTAAAAAATTAAGATGGTATCGCATTAGAGCATCACCTAAATCTAACTAAAACAAAGGAAAAAGAACAACTGAATTTATTATTAAAACAGACAAAGACAACATATTAAATCGGTGAAATAAAAAATATTTAAGTTAAGAAAATGTTAATATCGACGGTATGTAGTTACATAAGAACCGCAAAATAAAGAATTTCTCGACGCCAGTTAACTAAAAAAGAAGGTAGGTAGGTACTTACTTCCAAATTGAGCATTAGTCCATTGGAAAACACAGAAAAACAACACATAAGCACACACTTTGTTAGCCATAGTCATTGCTTTGAATATAATTAATATAACAATTAAATAATTAATCACAATTTTCACAAATCATCCCACACAATTTTCCTAAAATATTTTTAATGATGTCAGAAAAATGTTTTATGGTGAAGAGATGTCGGCATCGTTGGATGGGCTACAACAAAAATGATACGCTACAGAGCCTCCATTTCGACCGGCGTGGTGCAGAGGTTGTGAATCTTCGGTAGCACAGGCTATTGTTACGGCTGTTAACATTTTTATTGACACTTTTGCCAATAAAAATGTTAATTCAAATAATTTTGTTCATGAATGTTGCTGGGTTAGCCACGCAAGTGTAGCCAATTAATAGTAATTAACTAAGTAACGGCTTCAGACTAGATTTCGCTCCAAAAAAATCTAGGCCTAGTGCCTCCAAATTACAGGAGAAGAGCCTTTAATTGTAAGGCTAAGCTAAGTTGAAGATTAGTTACTTAAAATAAATTCAGAATCAGAAAGATCACTTCTTCTTAGCGTGTCGATGGCAACCTAAATTGTGTCAGACCAGAACTTGAGCTATTAGTTTGGCGCTTTCGGTAGCGTCCATCAGTTCCTGTAGTGAACAAACAACAGGACACAAAAAGAAAGATCACGAATCTAAACATAGGTATTAATATTACAAAAAAGGTAAAGTACTGATCTAATTACGAAAATTCTTTCACTAATAGGAAGCTTGCCTTGTTGGTGTAGGTCGCAATAGCGACTGCTGAGCATGAGCTCCCGGGACGGGCAAATTCTTGTTGGGTTTTTCCGTCAGGAATTTCTAAGTAGCAACCACGGAGGCTGGATTCGTGCCCAGTTGATGGCAATAGACGCGCCCCGTACTACGTGGGACTTAAGCATAACTTAAAAACGCTCCACTGGGATAATTTCCGAACAATAAGGAAGCGAAGCCGTGGGAAAAAGCTAATGTAACACATTTTTTCATTTATCATCAAGACAAAATATTTACACGAGTGACCAACAGTTGACGACCAATGACGGTAACATGATTCACCGCTACAAACGTTTGCTTCAGATTGGTGCAGGCATTTACACCTATTCATTATTGTATGGGCATTAGATCCAGCACAATAAAAGTTGTAGGTAACTAGATATTATTATAACTTTTTGACCATTAATCGACAAATAGTCAGAAGTGAACTAGTTATAGTTCGTTATTTTTGCAATGATTTTTCTTTTTGTTACCCTTTGCACATGTATAATTTTCGCGACCCTAATAATTCTGACATTATTCCCACGGTTTGTATACCTATTAGTGTATAGGAAGCTAATTATACCAAAATGGTAGTGCAAAAATGTATTGAACACTATGCCAAATTGCTCAGTGCAGGGTTTGTATAAAAAATGCAGAGATATTCAATCTATTAGTATAACATCCACTCGGATCGATCTTTAGGTTAAACCGTGCTTACCTAGGTTGGTCTGTGAATGGGTGACCACCCATTACATACCGAGTTTCCTCCGTCCCTCGAAAAGCACGTGAAGCCGTTGGTCCCGGCTGTCATTTGAAGACCTTTGACAGTCGTTACAGGTAGTCAGTGGCTCAAAAAGTCTCACAACCAGTCTTATCAAGGGGTATCGTATTACCTAGTACTAACTGGGTTGTGGAGGTCAGATAGGCAGTCGCTCCATGTAAAATATGGGTATTCAGCTGCGTCCGGTTAGACTGGAAGCCGACCTTAACATAGTTGGGAAAAGGCTAGTTAGATGATTAGTAATAAGTAGTAGTTATTAAAAACTTACAACTACTCTAGTTACTGGTGATAGTGATAAATCGCAGCCAATTATTAAAATATCTCAACTAACAGTATATTTTACGATCTATTAAAACATTCAACGATTAAAATCTACAAAGGTACGGGCGTAGAATGGTGTTCGCACGTCTCGGTGCGAACGAAGCGTGTCCATCTAATCTTCGCAAAATCAGTTTTTATTGTAATACGTTTTTGTGGGGTCTGGTGTCGTTCACATCATTGGAGCTTACGGACACTGGATTCTTAACAATGTCTTCTTTCCCAGAAATAGAAGACTCGATTATAACTGGATCTGTTTCCGTATTCTGCTTTTTGTAACTGTTGCTAATTGAAGTATTCAATCTCGGAATAGTTCAGTTTAAAAAAGGACAAAACCTTTTTTCAGTTGAATTGACAAATGTTGATCAAGATCAAACCTATCATGAAGTACCTACTATTCTGTCACGCACTCCTTTACAACAACTAGATTCCACCTGCATTCATATCACAACATCATTCGATCCATACACAATTTGTAAAAAATGCTTTCTCCGAATACTGTCCCATAACAAAGTCATAACGACATAGTACAACAATGCATAGCTAGTGGACTAGTCCTATTTGCCCAGATCTATTCGCCAGCATCCGCAGGTCGTAGCCCGCTCGTTCCCACCATGACATCAACATTGTTTAAAGCACATAAAAAATAACTTCCTAATCAGATAATGGAAAAATTTCATACAATTAACCAGCACGGATTTTGGACATGACGGCATCATTGTTGGCTGGCCTTTGATTTATAACACGAGGCTGTTTACCGTATAATTACCATGTTTTTGTGATGATATGAAGTTAATAAATGCAGCTATTTACTTAGCCCAATAAAGTGTTTCAACTTATATAGAACACAATGTCAAAATAAATCAATGAAGCAAAACTGCGTACTATTTGAAGCCAATGAAAACTCTAAAAAGAAATAATTTGATATAAAAGAAGAGTAAAAGAACGATTGTCAAGTTTGAATTACTGCCATAGTGAATCCAGAAAAAATGGCATTTTAAAAGAACTTTGAAAAAACATTTTTCGAATAGATAAATTATAGTGTTGTGAAGTTTTTAAAAGCATCAAAGTAATGTAACATATTTCAGATGATTTCTAAACAGCACGGAATTGTTGTGTAAAAGCTAAAAACAAAAATGACAGACACACACGATTACCATCACCATCCTTCCAACGTCTTTCTATCGAACAACATGAAATTAGCAAGTAGCGCCTCTGAACAAAATGTTTATTTGACCTATGTGTGTCTTGTCAATGACGTCAGACCAGACGGGAACCTTGACCCCAACTTTGGATCCGACGGAAATGCGCCTTTAAATATAGTTGATGTTACATCTACCCTTGATGATGTAAGTCTTTTAGTACCAACGCAGTTGTAAGTATGAAACAATTAAGAATGTGAAATTGTAAACCAATTCAATAAAACGTTATTTTATATGATCTTAGGGTTTTCTCGAAGACCATCCCATACAAGTAGAAAGAACTAAAGCACTTCACGAGCTTACTGAATCATATAAGAGAGCAGAATTAAATGAAAATGCCAGACAGCAAAAGGCCGAATCATCCGGATATGTTAGCAAGTTTTTCTATTGTTTTTGTGCGATATTAGTTTTATTTGTTAACATTTATGCATTGAAAGTGAATTTGTACTAGCCAACAACTACTTCGCGTGAAGAAAGCGACCTATCTGAGAATGATGAAAATATTTTCGTACCTTGTGATAACCCAAATGTTTTAAAACTAACCAAAATGAAGTGGTTAACTGAAAATCCAGATGATGCCCATGATTCTAGGTATGTATCTAAAGAAGATATAACTGTTAGACGCGACTGCAGTCATCAATATACACTGACATGGTGTCGTTCCAGAAAAGTGAACGCATTGACAGGGGCTAAATTAAAAAAAAAAGAAAAGAAGATCTGAATGGTATCCGGAGTTGATGAAAAGTGTGTAGTTCCACTGGAAAAATCGCGATTGGGAACTAAGCTGGTCAGTACAGTTACTATTAAAGATTTTACCAACATTAACGCTTAATTTCCAGTTCAACGTCGTTATCACCTAATACATCAAGCTCCAACTGCAGTCAAACTTCCGAAAATGAGCTAAAACAACAGAACGATTTCGAAGACAGATACTTGTCGACTATCCTACGGCTGGACAAAGAACATAACATGTTCGGTTTGTCTAATATAGCTATAGTTGGAGTCAAACCATCAAAAGTGAAACGAAAGGACGATGAGAAGGCTGTATTTCATCAAACAGCTATCGTACAAATATGTTGTGCGAGTACCGCGTGCTGCAGATATAAGGTTGGTTTAATTTTACATTTAATACCCAATGTACACAAAACAAATTAGATAAGTTTGCAGGGCACAGGGTTTGCGTAAAATCAACTGGTGTATTACTTCGCCTATTTATTAGTGTTTGCTTCACTATACAACATTATTCTTAGTATATGCGAAACCTGAATATAGTTTGTTCAGAATAAGTAACTGTGTCGATTCCAATAATTTTTAAACCATGTTATTTTTTGTCCAAAAATATTTAAAAAGGCTACAAGTTTGACACCTAGCGATACTAAGTACCTATCGTAATCATTTAGGTACCTACTGCACAAATTATTATTATCAATGAGCTCAACACGACGCTGGAGGAGCGCACGCGGGCGCGCCGCGTGGTGACCATGTTTTTGTGCGGTGAACTAGGTAACAGAACAAGCTTATAACTTTGTGATTTTTCATGATACAGTTTTGAAATTTTGTACATAGATCTTTATATATATCTTTACATAAAAATACTAGACAAGTGTTTCAGGTTTCGCATATACTAAAATTAATGTTGTGTAACCAATACTTTCTAGAAAAATAAAACAAAATGAACGTAATACTTATCTATCAATTCAAGTTGATTTACTGCATCGCTCTACCTCTCTAACGCAACTTAGTACCTATCCGAGTTCGTGAACTCATGACCAGTGCGCTAAGCGCGCGCGTTTTCGCGCCGCATATTTTTTTACGTATCGCGGGCTGGGGTAAGCGATTAATGCATACGGCGCTCGGGTTAACCTCGCCTTAAGAAAATTTAAAAATTTTGATAATGTTTGTTTGGAAGAAAAATTTGTGATAACGCTTAGAATTCGATGATACAAAAAAGTAAAAAAAAAAGGACACTTTGAACTTCAATATCTCCAGAACCTGTGGTTTCCCAGGTATTGCCTAGAAGAAAAAAATGATCCCAATGATGGGCAGAATATGTGGTTTTCGTTTATGTTAAGGGTCTTTTTACACCCTTTATATATCTAGATATATTCTGTCGTTGTCGTTGGTTGTGCCTGTCTGTGACGAGCTTTATTGTGAAGCAAACACTAATAAATAGGCGAAGTCAGACAGCCGTTGATTTACGCACACCAACATCTACGTTGATGTGCCCTGCAAACCTATCTAGTTTGCAGTGTGTACAATCGCCAGCGCATCAAGTTATACCAAACTGTAAAATTTCTGCAAATGATTTTAAACCTTAATCCGTTTAATGTTAACTACAAAATCAATGGAGAAAAGTTGACAGTTTGTGGTAACTTGATGTGCTGCTGTGTGTTGCCTTACATTTAATACCCAATGTATCTTTTCAAAAATCAGTTGCAATAAGTTTATACTGACCCTGATTGATGATGATCCTGATTCTTTGTTTTGTTTTAGAGCAACACTGATTTGCCAGCATCTTTAAAGGTATAAATTGTTGATAAACCGATTTTTTGTGATATTTAACAGAAGTGAAATTGATTCGCTTTCAATAATGTTACATTATTTTAGTGTGGACGTTGTGGAGGTTGTGGAAGTTGTGGACCACCATGCTTTTTTGTAAATATGAATTTCTAATCATTGTTTTTGCTTAGCCTTCTGGGTCAAAGGTTAAATTGTCTAATTTATTTTCAGAATACTCCATCGTGTGGTGCTTTTGTAAGTTATCATTGAGTGATTACTAGCGATGCTGATTTCATATCTAGCTTATTTTATCATCTTAAATTGCATCTTCCTCATTTATCTTTTCAGTGTTCTACATGTTGCACATCAAGGTGTTTTTGCAAGGTCAGGAAACTAATCTGCTTAACGAATGTATGAAAAGGTATTTTAATTCTAAAATATCTAATATTAATTTCATTTACCTTATGTTGTTTATCCGCAGTTCAAATCATGTTCACGTACTAAATGTGCGACGGATTGCAATAAATGCTATGGCTTAAAGGTTTGAACGATATTTAAGATGAATATGTTATTTCCAACGTAATGACACATATTAAAATTAAGATAAAACATTTCAGATTAAACTGAATCGCAAACCAATATTTGAAGAACCAAAGGTCGAATTAACTCCACGCTCCAGTTGCATACTAACAAAAGTTGGTCTTCCATAAACAACGTATTTACCTACTTTGATTCTAAAACTCACATCTTGTATCTCACAAATTAAATGCTTCTATTTGTTTTTTTTTTAAACGCTGCCCCGCACTAGGAATTTCTCCTGCATCGTGGGTGCGTTTACAAACATTTAAAGTCACATACACAAACAGCCATTTGGAACAACAAGGTCCTTACGGCCTATGGGTTAGTGTAGTGAGTAGGCCCTTAAAACTATGCTATTGGCAAGAAATTTGGCGATTCCGTTATAGACGCTAATTCATACTTTATACGTATACATTAAAAAGCACCTAATTGCAGCAAAAACCGCAGGGGTAAGCGGTAATAGGAAAATTTATTTATGATAAAGTTAATAGTACTTATTGGAATTGACGATTTTTTTATCCACCAGCCCGCAGCAGCTCGGTGCTGCAGCCACACGCCTTGTTGCTTCCCGCCTTCTTCTTGCTTCCCATACCTGATGCCATGCTTCTGGCCGGCTCGACGATCAGCCCCTTGTTCCACACCAACCCGATGCTTCCATAATCCGCCATGTCTGCCAGCCAGGAAGCCTATAAGAGTGCCTGTGCCTAAAGAATACATATGCGCACGGGTAAGCCCTAACAGTATTCTGGTTTGACTGACCGGATCGCGACCGTATGAAGTTCGTCGGAATGTGGTACACATGACCGGTCGTAGTGTCGATGCTTGGGGAGGTCGGGATATTCAGTTCGTTCCGTTTCATTTCTCGTGTGCTACAGTGACTCAGCACAATACGAGAATATGATAAGCTCGGTAAAGGATATGAAATGCTAAATCGCGTGTCCTGAGCAGTCATGCCTCTCGAACGCGCCGGACCAACACTTAGGGCTCAAACACATAAACACGTTAATACGACGTCGTTCAACGTGTCACGTTGCGTTGTCGTGATGTGATTATTTACGTTGCTCGGCGTGGAAGTTCACGTCACGGCGCAACGTGCCACGTCCGTCGTCACGTTACCGTGCGGTGGCACGTTGCGTCGTCGTAACGTGTTTATGTGTTTGAGCCCTTAGTACCGGCTCTCATAGACAGATGTGCAGTAACATTGCGGTGACCCTTGTTTGCTTTTACTATGATAAAACTTGACAAACAACAATTTTAAATTGATAACTATCTTCTTTCAGAAATGTCTGGACGAGAAAACTAAAACGATCTGCGAAAATGATATATGCCCTGGGGTAAGTAAAGAAAAGTCACAACATTTAATTATATTATTTCTGTGCATAGGATTCGCCGATCTGATAGGCAACGATCACACTGAACCAGGGGTCGGAAACCGGTTGGAATTCTTAACCGGGTTAAAGGTTGCACTTTACCGGTTTTTACCGGTATGTGCGGAAAACCACACATCAATAAAAATATTCATAAATATTGGTTTTCCCCGGCCCCCGCCACCCCCGCTCGCACGGTGTGGACGTTGCCGTAGACGAAAAATTTACGAATTACGGAATTAACCAGTTAATTTGGGTGTTAAAACCATTTGTGCCGGTAACCTTTATCATTTGGGTTACATAAAAACAGTTCACTTGTATAACCGGTACATGAAGGAACTAAATATTTACCGGTATTTGATCGAAATTAACCGCTCTTTTTAAACCGGTTCCGAGCCCTGCACTGAACACCCGCAAAGGTTGTGGGCGTTAAAACGGTGTCGGTGATCGTGGCGAAAGGTGATTTTATCGGTATAGGTTTCCACAGCAGATGTGGCCAGAAATCGTAAGCGATAAAGAAGATTGAAGAAGAGAGAAAAGGGGAGGCTTTTGCCCAACAGAGGGACACAATGCAGGCTAACCATTTTTATTTTATTTATTGTTCATCTTGGAGCATTACTGACATCGGTAAAGGAAAACATCGTGAGGAAACCTGTATTTATAAGTCTGAAATCGCCAAACCGACTTGAGCAAGCATTGTGATCAATGCTCATGCCTTCTCTGTATAAGAAAAGGCATTAAACGATCTGCCGGGAGGCAGTTTTTATTTTTTACTAAGTATTACGAACTAACGGTGTACCATTTTTTTTTCTTTAGAAAAATCCCAGTCTAAGAGCGGGTTTGGAAGAAAGATTTGGCCTTGGAGGAACAACTGGATCTACCACTTCGACTGGTACAACAAAAAGTTTAACTAAAACAAAATAATGGTTTTACCGACATCTTCACCAGGCAGTGATACGTGTTTACCGACATGTTCACAATCACAACGCTGTCATTCGGGCTGCACTTGTCCATTTGTAAGTATCCTGTCTTAGCTTTTTATTTATTTAAATTTTAATAAACAGTGTGTTATAACAGTGTGTGTGTGTGTGTTGCGGCGATTCAGTGGTACCCCGAACAGTATTTTAACTGCACTGGCGGACAAGGTTGACGGACCTTTTACTAGTGTTAGACTCTGGGCTTTCAGACATGTGCGTGCACATGTTCATGTAGCCAATTAGTGTAGTTTTAAGTTATTGTTATTTGTTATTTACTAACATAGGATAACTTCATACTAACACTAAAATGGGTCCATTGATCAGAAATAAATATTTTGAATTTGGATTTGAAAAGCCATGCTACAACAAACAAGTTACTTCGCGCAAAAGTTATTGCCGGGCACCGACTTATTCTTGGCGCGAAAAATTGCTGTTTACGGGCGTATTTGTTGTGATACGCAAATCTTTGTACAGGGGCCGAGGTTAAGTAAAACTAGCTGACCCGCGCAACTTCGTCTGCGTCACATAAGAGAGAGAGCTTATAAAATGCGTGCGCGGTACTTGATCATTATTTTGCTGCGGAGTTATTTGAAAACTGTTATAATATCTAAGATATTCATTGAAATGAAAATGATGTAAGGCCAATTTTGTACAAAAATTAAATACTTGTGATGAATAACGTATTTATTTGGATAAGGATTAAAACCATGTTTATAAAAACATCTTCGCAAATAATTCATTATTATTAAAGCAAATTTGATGACCATAAAAAGGTTATAGTGATTCAACCTTAAAAGATAGACATGCTATCACACACACAAATTTTTTAGAATTTTTTAAGAGGAACAATTCCGTCATGTATGATCGATGCGTAACTTTAACCGGACTCTCAAAAGGAATACATTTTCCCCTTTTATGCAACGTTTTTCGTTAATAAAAAAAAACGCTTAATGCTTCGCTCCTATTAGTCGTAGTGTGATTGTGATGTTATAGCCTTTCTCGATAAATGGGCTATACAATACAACAATTAAAAAAATTCCATTCGAACCAGTAATTCCTGAGATTAGCGCGTTCAACCATACAAACAAACTCATCAGCTTTATAATATTAAGTATGGATTAAACACTACAACTTTTTCCCGTAAAAATATTTGGAACTTTCACGTTCTCCGTAACCAGAAAGTTCCCATGTATGGTCTAGCTAGGTAGTACACAAAATTACCATGGAAGCACATGCCATGGGACCCTCGCTTTTGTTAAATGTATTTTTATCAGTTATACATAAAATTCAAATTCAATTATTTATAGATAACAAGATCTTGTTTGCGGGGCGAACATAGCTAGATATCGCACAAGAGAGGTTTGGAGAAAGGGGAGGTCCCAACAGTGGGACATATGACAGGCTAAGAAAAAAAAACCAAGTACATAGCAGATTGAACGATGAAAGCCATACTAGGCATTTTTCTGAATCTGAGGGATCAATACTTGCAAAATATTAAAAGTATTCATAACAAAACATATTTCAGGATAGTATTGAACCTGAAAAAACTATTGAAGAAATTGAAACTAAAATTTTTGGAAAAGACAAGAAGATAATTCCCGTAAGAGTTGATCTAAGTATTCTTCAGTTGCCAAGGGTGCTGATAAAATCTGAAAGTTAACTTGTACAAAACTTGAAGCATTCGTTGTTTTTAGTTTTCATAGGAATTATATCGTTAGAAAGCTCACAGTAATGCTCCTGTTTGACCAAATGCTCATGTAGTTTGAACTTATAGCTAGAATGTTCATTAAATGTAAATGTCCGCACATGGACGCACATCTGATGGAAGATGTGTCGGGCGTTTAATCGGTCATATGTGTGTGGTTGAATGTTTTGTATCTATAATGCGCAGCTCATTTGCCTCTAGACTTTTCACAGACTCCGGCTTTACTAGTTAGAATTGATGTCACCAACCAGTCTACCGTGAACTATGGCCCTTACCCCATTTGTTTTCAGAAACCCTTTCTATTGTATTGCATTGCATAGATAGTTTAGAAATGTCTAGGCCTGATGATGTCGGGCTGATGTCCACAACTCTACGTCTTAAGCATGTATTTTGCCTAGGGTTAAGGAAACCCTCATTGGATCATCTGAAGGTGGGCAAAGAGGCTTCCCAAAACAAAAGGAGTTTTGGGAAACCTCTCTTAGCCCATCTTCAGATTACAGTTTTTTCTGTATTCTTCAGAAAGCCTGGCATTGGTTTGCTGTCGATCATCGAATAGATTATTTGTGATATTTCAGAAGTGTACTGTTTCATGCGACTGTAAGTTTGAATGCGCATGTTGCTTCGCTTTTAGACCAGAGGTAAAACTAAAATGCGCGGCCATGATCCTCATGACCTGTCGCAATTTTGGCCGCAGAAGTTTCAAATTTGGTCGCACACCGTGTCGTACGACTAGTTTTATGCAAGATTGCGGCCGGTTGTGACTCTAGTCGTGGTCATATCTATTTCTGTAAACACTAGTAGGTAGTACGGTAGTTATATCTAGGATACTATACAAGGTGTAAACAGGCCCTTCACAAAACCGTCAACCAAGCATTCTGTACATCAAACTAAGTAACTAAACAAAAAACATTGCCGGGAAACTACTTTATTTTTTGCTGATGGATGCATTAAATAGTACGGCGGCAGTGGAGGTATTTAAAGTTGTAACATAAAAAAAAAGCCTTTGGAAAAGTTAGAACTTTGAACCCCAATATCTCCGTAGTTAACTAGTAAGTATGGCCTAGAACAAAAAAATATTGTAATGACGGGGAGAACAAGTGTCTTTAGGCTTCGTTATACCCATAACGAAGCTGAAAGGCGCTTGTTTTATTTTTACACCCATTATGTAAATGTCTCAATCAGCTTGTAACGGCCGTCCTGCCTAGAACTTACCTACATTATCTTTATTGAATCAGTGTCATTTACAGAAAAAAGACGAGTATGGTAACGTCATAAAAAATAATCAATGAATATGTGAATATTCGAAGAGAATTTAGCGAGTGAAATACACAATGCGACTTCGGGTGAATCTAATTGCCAAAACAATAAGAGAGGAAATAGTGAGCACCTCCATGTTATTATAATGTTATACTCTTCGAGTAACTGCCACTATTACTACTACCGTTAATCTTCTTCTTAGCGTGTCGATGGCAATCTAAATTGTGACGGCCCAGAACTAAGCCATTAATAGTTGAACAAGGATCTTTTGGCGCGTGGCCAAAATCAGAACTAACATTTTTAACCAAATGCTAACTAGGAACGTCCCCCCTTTTAGTGGCATTCAAGCGCCAGAAGATCTTTGTAATTGCAGATTTTTATGGCCGCAAACCCACTGCTGCAGCTGGGTGTACATTTTGGCAACCAACTGCAAGTGGACTGTGCAGTCGGTCAACAGTTCTGATGCAGTGTATCTGTATAAGCTGTAACGGCCTCCAATTTGAAACTAGCTTTTGCAGTTCAAATGCAGACCGTGTGGATCGACACCTTATTTTGAAATATGCCAGTATACCTCTGTGTTAAGCGCAGGCCACACCGCCAGCTGGCGGGCGGGCGGAGCGGGCGAACGACGCATCGTTTCACTTGTTTTCATACTTTGGTTCACACCGCGAACTATCAAAAGAGACGAACGAAGTATGAAAAGGCATCGTTCGCCTAGCTCGCCCCGCCCGCCAGCTGGCGGTGTGGCCTGCGCTTTATAGTTTAATAATCTTTTTTTTTTGTTTAATTTGCATACTATCGTATAAAATCAAATTTATCTTCCCCAACAGAATAGTGTGTTGCTGGGGTGTTAGTTCGGCCACTTTATCCCAGCTAAAACACTAGCAAGTGACAAAAGGCGGGCGTTTTGGGAGACAGTCTCGATTCATAAGTGCTGATTATTATCAAATCCGAGTCTAGTTAGAATAAATTACTTTTGATGTTGATTTAGACCCTAACATTTGTTTCAGAGCACGAAGTATTTACTGCATTTTTTAACTCCTAGACTAAGCGCCAAACAGTATTAAGACAGCTTCGTTTTTCCCGAAATGCCAAAGAAATGAAACTGTAAAAAACAATCTGAAAAATAATTAAAAGAAAATAAATGCAAATTTATTAGTTATTCGTTTTATTTATTACACAACATAGTCTCTAGACACCACGTATCTTTCCACGCAAGGTTTGTGAACTGGCATCTTGTGGCTGATTTGGTCTATGACCGTATAAGGGGGAGTTCCTTGGGCGATATGGCAATAGTCACTGCAGTACATGAACGGAGCTATGTTTGTTTGGAAAGGATTCGGAGGGAACGGCGCCAGGTCAAATATCTCGCCGTGGCCCCATGTAGCGAGATCAGATGCCGCAAACGGGATTCTGTACTTCAGTTTCGATTCCGTGATGAATGTCCTGGGTAAGAAATTGTGTAATCTTAGCAATGGGGGATGGATTGGCTTGGACGGTTCGCCCTACTACGGTTGGTAAGAATCAGGTGGATTGATAGACGAAAGGGGACAGAAACAAGACTGTGCAGCCCCCGTAGCATGATCACCGTAGACAAGGATTTCTTTGACGGAAGAATCGACAAAATGACATAGTGCAAAGAAATCTGTCATTGTGTCGACACAATCTGTCATTTTGTCGATTCTTCCGTCAAAGAAATCCTTGTCTACGGTGGTCATGCTACGGGGGCAGGCTCAGTAAAGAATTTTGTTTTTCCACCCTATATTTGTTGAACACATATTTCAAATCTCGAATTTTGAATTCCAAAAAGACAAGTTTACCACTTACCCCTTCAAGTTGCTGACAGGATTATGGCAAGCAGCCACCTCCTTAAATTCTTTCTTGACATGGATCCTGTCGTAAACTCCTCTATGAATCTTGCCTGTCAAAGGCATCCATATTTCCTTGTGCCTCGGTCCAAAGCCTTTGACCTAAGAACAATCACTAAAGTATGAGTTCATATTTTGCTGCAGCAAGCGTTTACCACCACATGATGTATTTTGCGAGCTGATTTAGGAAAACTTCCTCTTCTTCTTCGTAAAATGACGACGGGCATTTAAAAACCCTATCATTTAGTTGAGATGTAACTGCGCGGTGCAGAACGGCTGTTGAATGTTGATGCCTCTCAGCGAATGGCGGACCTCTCGCGACGCATGACCACACCGCAGCTACCTCAGAAACAGTCTAAATTAAGCGGTAGGTCTATAATCACAAATGTTCTTGAACTTACCCTTGGAGTCTTAGATTCAGAGTAGAAAGTAATATGATCTTTGGCTCCTATGCCATACTGATCATCAGAAGAAAAAGGCCTGTGGTAAGTCCTATAGGTCGACACGTAAGGGTCGAGCAGTCTCGAGTATCCCCGTGGCTGGTGGTCGAATATCGCTGGTGCTTCATTCCTTCCGGATGCTACGACCTATAACATCAGTTTCATCCATATTTTGTAAGATGAAGATTTGCATCGGATATCATTTACGGAGAAGAATAATTGTGAGACTGTCATAAAAATTGAGGAATCTCTTTTACCAACCCTTGACCAACAACAGGGACGTAATCACGGGCATTGTAAAACATCTGGAGATTGCAGTACCAGTGAAAATAGCTAAAGGTACAATTCAAAGGTAAAGCCGCCGAAGCGCTGATGTCAGATGACAGACTTCGGCGACACGACTAAAATAACATCACGCCTGTAATCCCCGAAGGGTTAGGCAGAGGTGTACCTAATAGTACACCCACATTTCGCCAGTTATGTGTAAGTACTACGGGCGAGCCTATTGCGATCAACCGGGCACAAGTCCAGACTCCGTGGCTGCTACTGAGAAATTCCTGATGGAAAAACCCAATAACACTTTGCCCGATCCGGGAATTGAAACCAGGACCTCATGCACAGCAGTCGCGCTTGCGACCTCTTGACCAACAAGGCAGTCGACACGACTAGTTTTCATATAATCCTATAAAAATGCTTCCGTAGATTGTATACTGCCACCCGCTACCATACATGGTCAGTTCTACCTTCAGCTCCGTCTGACCTATCGAAAATCATACTTAAATGTGGGTGTTACGACTTCAAGATCTATGCAAGTACGAGAATCAAACCAACAAAACTAAAGTTTTAGTTAAACACCCAATGAGTGCCATATCTTGCCGATATCTTCAATTTGGTCTCAACAAGAAGCATAGCCCTAAATCTAAGTTGTTCGACTATAACATTGAGGCTTCACGTAATGTGTAGTAGTATGAACGCACCTTAGATTACGTGGCGTCGTATGTACATATATTTTTTGTAAGCCATACGGTATATTTTTTATTTAGTGGCAACGTCAAGCTTCGGTCCCGGGTGCTTCCCACAACGCCCCTCTCTGACTTGTCGACCATCGCGTCGCGAAGCATCTGTATTTACTATTACGCTATGATTTTAGCTGTATAGTGTTTGTTTAATAGGTTTATACTTTCAACAAGCACCTCTTCAAGATGCCTAAAACGAGACCTCGTAGAATACCACCTACCTGAGTCTCCAAAACATTCTTTCTTTCTTTATCGTGTGGTTAGTGCCTAACCTGGTGTCAGAGTTTTATGCCGCCCATGGGCCTCTGACTTGGCTTTACATGCTGTCGAGAAATATCTCTCAGGCATGCTGGTTTCCTCACGATGTTTTCCTTCACCGAAGCAAGTGATAATTATACAATACGCACATGTATCCGAAAATCAGAGGTGCGTGTCTTGGGTTCGAATTCGAGACCTATGACTTGTCAGTCCGACGGTCACACCACTAGACTATCACTACAAAAACACAAACAAACATTAACACACAAACAAACACAACAACAACATACAAAAACATTAGTATTACAGTATTACTATTGTGTTAGAACTTACATCAAATATGTATTCCGGGTCGGGAGCTTTGACATCAATGTCTGGAGGAGCTAAGGGTGACTTTTTAAAACCTCTGTAGTTATCTTTCATTTCTGACATCATTATCGGTTGTACGGTGCAGGCACCTTGTAACTGAAAAGCAGATTGTTGTTTATAAACATGGATTTAAGAAGAGAACGTTGAACTGATTCGAATTGGATAGATCCTAGTAGGAGTATTTGATATTGTAGGTAGATTGTAATGGGTGTAAACATACCCTTAACGAAGCCGAGAGGCATTTGTTCTCTCCGTCATTGCGATATTTTTTTTTGTTCTGGACAATACCTGGGAACCTTCTAGTTACGGAGATATTGGGGGTCAAAGTTCCAACATTTTCACAAGTTTTTTTTTTAAATACATGTTTTTAATGTAAGTTTTTACTTTAAACACATCCACGACCCCTGTAATATTCAATCCATCCATCAGCACAATGCTTTGAGTGCGTTCCATCGAGTCCTACCGTAAAACGTGATTTTTCACCCCAAAAAAAAATGTCGTTTCCCAGCAATAGTTTTTGCGTAGGGTAACTTAATTTGATGTACAGAATGCTAGGTTGACGGTTTCGTGAAGGCTCCGTTTACACCTTGTATATTTCCAATTTTTCCTATTTTCTCTTATTCCCAACTACGATAACATTTATTTTTGCTGCCCAACGGCGCTGCCAGGGAATATGCAAGAAATACAAAACCTTTTTTATTTCTCAAAAATGCCTTGTATTGGCCCATAAAAATACTGTGGTACATGTCTTGTTTTTATTCTCTATTATAAGACTTGTTTTACAATTTAATATTTTATGTGGCGTGTTTTTCGTGAAACGGAACGCAAACTGAGAAGCATCGTCCCCGATAACGCCGGTAGTGACGTCAAATACTATGTGTCAAAGAAAAACTTTTATTAGAAAAGTTCTTCAAGTTTCACTAACATTTTATTATAATCTTGTTATTGCAATTTATGCTCGAATATTTATTGTATGTGCTTTAACATACAAAAAACATAAAAAAACATAAATAAAAAAAATTAAAAAAAATTACATAAATTAAAAAAAAATATTCAATAAAAAAATAATAATTAATAAATAATTAATAATTTATTTTCACAAATTATGTAAATTAAATTGAATTGAATTAGTAATGTTGTGTTGTGTATGTAATGTGACTGTGTGTGTATAATTATTTCTTGTATGAGTCAGTTATGCTCGAATTAAACTGATTTTATTTTATTTTAACATACAATTTGTAAAATTTTTCGATCAAAGGCATATAATTAGATGTAAACAAGGCAGATAGAATTAAGTGACGTCACATAACATAACTTGAACGGCCGGGACAGCCACGGACGTTTGAACTGTCGTAGAAAATTGTAGGCTTTTAATATTTTTTTTAAGCGACGAGCAGTAGTTGAACTTATCTTTTAATATTTTCTTGCGTTGATAGTAGATACTGTGTATATTTATTTAAGTGAAGAAAAAATTACATGCGTATTCCCTATTGGCTGACACTTTCACTTACTATTTTTATTCTGCTATGTTTTATCTGTTAGTCTTCCAAAATAACTTAATAATTGAATAGGAGGTTCCTCTCTCAAGAGCCCTGACCACCGGTAGCCCGGACCCTGTTCCCGATGCCGGTGGGCTTCTATTTTTTATATTTTTAATGTTTTTGTATATAATTATTGCTAAAGAAAATATTTAAAAATGTAAATAATGTGTTAGGAAAACGAATAAAGAAATAAATAATATCCTAGAAGAAACTCACCCGTTTTTCGACACCAGTCATGAAGGCAACCCGTCGGCAGTTGATAGCACAGTCTGATCGCTCCATCGCTTTGTTAGGGTTTGGCTTCACACAGTATTCACCAGTGGTGGTTTTGTACGACTCTTTCTCAACCACCATATCGCGGCCGGTCACACGCTCTGGCAGGGGGTCATCTATTTTCTAAAAGGAAAAAAAAAAAATGAATGATCTCCCTTCTGTAAAGTTTTAGATTGTAGGCGCGATTCCACTATTTGCCTAATAGAATCGCGCCTACAATCTAAAACTTGCATGCAAGTATGACGTCACATTTGCGTACAAGTTGCTTGCATTGGAAACATGTTTTCAAGAGTTTGCAAATTGCATGCAGGTTTTACTTGCATACAAGTGGAGATGTTCAACAATGGAGTAGGACACGTCAGTCGTTCGCAATTCGAAACGTGCAACTAACGTTTGCGCGTTCAATTTGCACGTCACTCTAATAAAAAGTGTGCAAGTTCAAACTCCGTCATACGTTTTAGTTGTTGCAGGTTTGTTCAAGTTGTATGCAAGTTGCAAATGTGACGTTATACTTGCATGCTTGTATAGTTAGCCATATTTCTTATTTCCATACAGTAATATTGCCAAATTAATCAAAACAGCGAAATAATTGACAGCTGTTTGCGACGTTATAAACGCTCTTAAAGCAGAATCAGAATTGTGTCCTTATGTCTACCCGCTCATTTCCTCTAAAGTCTAAAATTCAATCAATCAATCAATCATTTATTTTGTCAAACATAGGTATGGTTACAGATAGTATAATAGTCTAAAATATGTTCACTATGTTTTGCCAATATATGGCGGACAAATGGTGGATACAATTAACATAAACATGCAATTACAATTAGGTTGGCATGTCAATAGGTTACAATAATAAAAATTTAATTTATACAATACATAATTATGTCAGTTTGATAAAAATGTCATTACAATAATTTTGATTTTAAGATATAATCATCACTATAATCCCCGAAAGGTTAGGCAGAGATGCACCTAATAGTACAACCACATTTCGCAGTTATGTTTCAGTCCCATGTAAATGGGGGCGACCCTATTGCCATCAACCGGGTACAAATCCAAGACCCGTGGCTACTACTGAGATTCCTGATGGGAAAACCCAATAACGATTTGCCCAACTCGGGAATCGAACCCAGGATCTCTTGTTCAGCAGTCGCGCTTGCGACTAAACCATCGAGGCAGAACTATCATTTAAATAATAAGTTTTTTACGGTTTATAATATCAATTTTCAACTTAAATACAGCACGTGTAGCCATAGCCACGAAAGTAGTAAATTACACTTTGTTTGAAGCAGAGGCGGGTAGCTAGCAGTGGCAAAGGTTCCATACAACTCGATTCCTACCGGCTTCCCTTTGAAACCGGGCTCAATCAGTATTCCATAGACAAATAATAAAGTAACATTAAAGATTTATACTCCGGCTTAAATCATCAAAAAAATTGACCCTTCGCTACTGGTAGCTAGTTTCCCAATAAATCCTTATTTACACTGTTTGCCCAACTGCCTTACGCTGTGAGAATCGTGAGCCATCTTACAAAGCAGAGGATGGGGAAAAGGGACAAGTAATGCTGAAATCAAATATTTGACTCACACAATCCAAAGCATGCGGAATAGCTGGTATATGCCGAAGGCCGATACTGGTACCCGTCCTGGTCTCATTGCTGGAAAGCCTCAAAGGTATATTATACTGCACATTACCCCAAGTATTAACATTCTGGATTAAAAGCTCGTTTAAAACGAGCGGCTTGCTGCAAGCCTTGGGATCTGTCATGATGAGAAAATTTTCACAATATAATTATTGTTAACAGAAATATTTAAAATATAGGTAAACAAAATTAATCGGTTGACAATGTCATCCATATATATATTACATACATTACATACATGTCTTTGAATGTCATGTCAAGTGAGTCGTAAGTTGTCACCATAGACTACAAAGGTCTAACTACTCATACACGAACTATTTTCAGAGAATCATCTAACGGCGAAACGGAAGGGATTTTTTTTAATATAAGTATTTGTTTTTATTAAAAAAAAAATAAAATTGCTTGACCCACAAAATAAATACTGGCTCCTTACTTTTCAACATTCATTACGCTAGTTTACCTACTGTCATTGGTAGAATAGGGAGTAAAGATTTAAGCAAAAAGTCTCAAGAAATTTTAGAATTATAATAATTTCGTAAATACAAGAACACTCAGATATATTTTTTTTCGTTGCTTGGCTACTTTACGACTTATAGTTAATCTTAAAATATTTCGTGTATGAAAGGATAGACCTTATATACCTATACGTCGTCACTGAATTTTTTTAATACTAATAATCTTTCGCTCTATTAGAGTGTATAGTTAAAACTTTTTGGTACTTAACACAATCAAGGCTCCCTACGTGGACATTGTTTCGTAGAATAATATTTTATACAAGATGTAACACAAGACATCTCGGACCATGATACTGAACAACTATAAATAATTATTCTAAGAGTACTTAAAATTCGCAAAAAAAAATGGATCTTCTATATAATCCAGTCGGTATGTTGAAAAAAGGTAGGGTAGCTGTAAAGTATTCCGAAACTACTTGAAGAACTTTAACAGATTGTTTGGGGATTCACTAGGAAGACTATCCTAAGTTTCCAACCTCGAGTACCAAAAATGTGTACACAAAATGTGCTTAGTTTAAGAGATATAAGCGAAAAACTGAAAAAAAGTCAGAAACATTTGAGGTTTGATTTGAGGAATTATGGACCTTCTAAAACGAAATAAAACTAAAAATTTTCTAAGTCCGGAATTTTTTCTAAGACCCAAATTTTTTTAATTTGTTGTTTATTTGCTGCTCATAGTGCCCCTAAGCGTATACTCCAACTCCTACAAATCCGCCCCCAAGACGACCCATTGACCAAAAAGCCCACTAACAGTAGCTGTTGGTCGCGGGACTCATAGAATTACCGTGACCCTGGAACATAAAGGGCTACTGAAGGACACCGTGGATTTTAGTCAGTACAAGTCTGACAGTCCCTCCCGCTCTGCCCTGGGTGGGAGGACTCATTTGATAATTTTACCACGGTAAAAAAAACAGTAGCTGTTGCTACTAATACTGAAGACTGATAAAAACTACTTGGTCTTGGTGTACTATTAAAATTGAATAAATAATCTTGCCACCCGCTAAAGTAAATGATACTGGCAAGAAAACGATAAAAGCCTATTCATGTATTTACAAAATGAGAAACACAAAACATTTTGAAAAATATTTATTTCCAAAAATTACAACATTATACTAGCATTTGAACCAAGGCCCTCCGGGCTTTTTTAACAATCAAGGGGTTGTTATCAAGATCATATTCAAACTGCGCAGTCTGGCCTGCTTGCAAGTACATGGGCAGGAGTAAATCGTTCTGGGAAAGCCAATCGATCACATAGTCAATCACAGCCTCTACGTGCGGGGACTTCTCGAAATTCGCTTGAATGCTCATTTTTGTATCCATTGTAAATGCCTGCAATGTGAATAGATACATACAATCAAGATAAAATACCTCATTAATGATGATTAGAAACTATCTAAAAGGTTTCTTATGTAGGGATCGTTTGGGATGTTTTTTAGTTTCTGTTCCCTGATGAGAAAAAAACCGGCCAAGAACGAGTCGTACTCGCGCATGAAGTGTTCCGTACCATCGTATTAGGGAAGCTTTCTTGTCCCTTTAATTTTTAATTCATTTTTATTATTTGTTATTGTCTACCTATTACGGATCATGAGATACATCCCGCTGACAGACAGACGGACGGACGAACGGACGGACGGACAGCGGAGGCTTAGTAATAGGGTCCCGTTGGTTATCTTTCGGGTAACGGAATCCTAAAAAGGTGTAAGTTTAGTCATACTTGCTATTTTTGTTCATTGTCATCGAAGTGGAGGATCAACCGCCTGCTACTTTGGTCTCTGCAATTGCTTTGACTGCTACTTGTCTCATATGGTATTTGCTCCTACACTAATACTTAAGCAAATACGAGGCACAGTGTCACTTATAAAGACAATATTGACCACTGACGCAAACTATGACAATAGGACATTGAATAAAATAAGAATGCTAGACTAGAAGAGGTAACAATAATAATTACCGGAGAACCGGCTGTGAGCTTCATACCAATTTCACGTAACGCTTCCTTGATCGTTAGTCCTTTCCATTGTCCCTGAAATTCATTTTATGAAATTAAAACAACCCTGAATCTGTATCTTAAGAGCGTTTATGACTTACGGCATTTCATACAAACTTTCAAGTCCTTTTTTTTCTAAATGACCGAACCGATTTTACAGAGCTCGCTACCTCGAAAATAAACCATAGCTCGGCTGATCTAACTACTAAGCGAGCGAAAGTGATGCATTTGAATTTTTTGCCATCGATACGTTAAGAAGAAGGATGATGGCCTGCCGATGGCCGCAGAAATATAAAGCGAAAATTGCAGACATCTTATGTATCCTATAATAACTTCTAAAGGGTGTAAATAGACCCTTAACATAGCCGAAAGGCACTTGTTCTCCTCGTCTTTGCGATATTTTTTTTGTTCTAGACCATACCTGGGAATACCATTTCTAGTTACGGAGATATTGGGGGTCAAACTTCCAACTTTTTCACAAGTTTTTTTTTAAATACATGTTTTTAATGTTAGATTTTTACTTTACACACCTCCACGACCTCCGTACTATTCAATCCATCCATCAGCACAATGCTTTGAGTGCCTTCCATCGAGTCCTACCGTAAAACGTGATATTTCACCCCAAAAAAAAAGTCGATTCCCAGCAATAATTTTTGCGTAAAGTTACTTAGTTTGATGTTCAGAATGCTTGGTGGACGGCTATGTGAAGGGTCTGTTTACACCCAGTATAAAGAAATAGCTGATTTCTTTAATGGTGAGCACACTGCGAGCATTCGCCTGTAATATAACAGTCCAAGATTCGATTTTGTACGGAAACAAGTGAATCTGAACTGTTACATTACAGGCGAATGCTCCCGGTGAGGGAGCACCTTAATACACCAAATTAATGTTACCTTGGGGAACAATTGCTTGATCATAGCAAACAGATCATCAGAGTGGTCGTGGTACAAAAAGAACGCCCAAGGCGATCGGAAGAAATCAAAGAAGTCATCCAATTTCTTTGCCTGATGGAAAATATTAAAATTATAATACAAGTTATGATAGAAAGCATTGTGTTATACTTGCTGAAACGCAAGTCATGAAAAATATATCATCTAAACAAGTATGGGGGTGTAAAACATGAATAGTAATAATTGTATTTGATTGCTTTTTTAGAGCACAAAAATATGTGTCTGGCTGGCACGCAACAATGAAAATAAAACGTTACAAAACCTTTTTGTAATTACGAAATTACAAAAAGTTTTTGTAACGTTTTATTTTCATTTGTTAATTGAACCTTATGTTCTTTTGATACAATGTATAGTGTATACTAGCTGTTGCCGGCGACCTTCGTTCGCGTGAAATTATTATAAAAATATGACTTCCCTTTTTTAATCGGATTATTTTTAACATTAGCTATCTGACAGTAAAAGTCCCGTCAAAATCGGTCCAGCCGTTTCGGAGATTATAGCCGGAACAGACAGACAGAAATTGATAAAAATGTGTTTTTGTTATAAGTGCCGTGTATATTTTTATATGCATTCAGTAAGAAGCTGTTATTTTGATATAGCAAACAGACACTTCAATTTGATTTATTTATAGAGATGTACCGTACCGTAGATTACAAGTTCTATGATCAAAGACCGTGAATGCAAACAAATCTCTCTTTGCAATATCATCTCATCATCTTATTGAAAGCTTTGTCTTTAGTGAGGGAATTGAATTCATACTGTTTCATTGTTTTTACGTACCATATATCTCAAGTGCATATTGTTGAGTTCCGTCGCTGGTCGGCCGTAGAGGTACTTAAAGTTCTCCAAAGAAAACTGCCCCTGACTTAGACAAGTAATGCCATCAACTACCAGGTCTTTCGTCAGGTGGATCTTGAAATAGCCTGATTTGAAAGTCTCGAAGATGAGTCCCTGAAGACAAGATGAACATGAGGTTAGTAACAATAGCTTCCATTAGTCAAAGCAACATTTTACATTAAAATAAATTAAAATACCTAGTAAATATATGTAAGTATATGGTTTTTTTTTTCATTTTATTTGCTGAGGTTATTATGTAGATTATACACCATGACTTTTTAGTCTTACAACGGCAGCCCACTTCATGTATCCAATGACTACTAAACATTCATTAAAAAAAATGGTATTTATGAGATTTTAATAATTTAAAAATAAAAATATTAATCATTATTATAACGCATGACGTAGTTAAAACACCCTGTTGCGGGCGATGATCTACTGGACTCTAGCGCTGGGTAGCATTATGTTCTCCCGTTTGACACGTAAACATCATTAACAGGATCTTTCATAATTTTATTCTAATGTATATTTTTTCGTAGCTATTATGGTAGGTAAAAAAAATCGCGCCTAGAGCTATTATATATCGGGTACATTGAGTGGACCACCTTTGTAAGACGACTAAAAAGTCACGGTGTACACAAACTACAAATAGAACTAAAATAATAATAAAAATTAAGACTAAAAGTAAGTAAGTACGTACCTACAAATGTACAACAATAATAATTAATTACATAATTGTAATTGAGTTTGTCCATCAGGAATATCAAAGTAGCTGTCAAGTAATCTAGATTTTTGCTCGCCCCCTATAATATGGGACTGAAACATAACTGCCGAAATGTGGGTGTACTATTAGGAACACCTCTGCTTAACTCTTCGGGGATTAAGGCGTGATGTTATGTTATGTTAAAAACCGGCCAAGTCCGAGTCGGACTCGCACACACAGGATTCCGTAGCATCAAACAATATCATCATTCTCCTGCTTATACCAATTCTTTTCGGGTTGGCGCAGCATGTGTTCTTCTTCCATACTTCTCTATTACTCGTCACCTCAGCAGTCACCTCTTTTCTAGCCATATCGTCCTTTAATCACTCCATCCATAATTTCTTTGGTCTTCCTCTACTCTTATATCCATCCACATTCATACTCAAAACTTTCCTCACGACATTTTCTTCATTCTTCCGCATCTCATCTCCATACCACGATAACCGATCGAGGAACTTATTGTCTCATTTAAAATATTATTAATTCATTACATTACGTATCCATAACAACTAACATTATATCCCAATGATTGCACATAATTATGAGGCGTCTTCTGCCCGGGCGAGCGCACTTCTAAATATTTGAGACCTCCGGGCAGCACGCAGTACATGACTTTTGGTTTCGTTAGCGGTATCAGCGCCATCTCCGGTCGCGCGTAATCACTGCTATGGAGCGATTCGGCTTTGTTTAATCTGAAATTAATTATTCAAATTCATGCTAAAGTTTATCGTATAGAAGTACTAGTACCTGCAATAGGCGACCGAGCTCTGCGCGGGTGAAAATAGAGAAGACAAATTTTGCCAGATATGAGACTTAGCTAGATCAATTTTTCACCCCCGTAAAGAGTCCCACATTGCAAGTTTCATCGAAATCATTAGAGCCGTTTTCGAGAACGTGATTACAAGTACTGTTTATTTAATAGTATAGAATATTGCTCATTTCTTCTTCTTAGCGTGACGATGACAGTTCAAATTGAGTCAGCCCAAATTTTTGCTCATTTAATTGTACAGGAATAGGATATTAGAATATTTTTTAACCGTTGACTACCTCGTTAGTCTAGTGGTCGCAAGCGCGACTGCTGAGCATGAGGTCCTGGGTTCGATTCCCGGATCGGGCAATGTTATAGGTTTTTTTCATCAGCCCCCTATTACACGGGGCTTAAACATAACTGGCGAACCTCTGCCTAACCCTTCGGGGATTACAGGCGTGATATTGTCATGTTATGTATATCTAAAATTTTTAACACCAAGCAGTGTTGTTGAGTTCTTTCTGAGGGGTACAAGTCCCTTAGAATAGGGATGAGCCTACAGCCATCAACCGGGCATAAGTTCCGTATCCGGGGGAATTCCTCATAAAAATCCCGATATAATTGTCATAATGCGGTTATTTTTGCATACTTTTTAAAATAAATAATAATATAACTCACGAAGTTGTTGACTTGGTTTCCTCAACTTTCTTACAATCTTGGGCCCATTTGTATGCGAAGGCTGGTTTCGCATTGGCGAACAGTGGATCTAGTTGATTCCTTATTTGAGCACCCAACTGTAAACAAAAATACCTTTCATTTTAAAAAAGAGCAAGTAGGTAAATATACCGCTTTCGATGATTGATGAACCGATGATCGTGGTAATCCATTGGGTGTGAGAAGCACAGGATTAGATTAGAATTAGAAGTGTTATTACATAATCAGCAGCATACTGAATGACTGATGAAATATGCAGTTAAAATATTTTCGCTGTTGAATTTTTTTAAATCAAGGTCAATATGGCGGGTCGAGCTGGACAGTACCAACGACCACTAGTACACATTAGCCCTAGGTCGAAAGATTTGGGAGTCACGGGGAGAGCCCTTTGTCCAGCAGTGGGATGAAACAGGCTAACAGTAACAGCAAGCTCAAACAATTACTGAGACCTGATAACTTTTTCAGGTACCTATTCAAACACTGTTTTAAGCTTTCACGGTTTACAACTAAACTTATACTGTCACTTACGGGATATCTTCCGTGATTGTTCATTATTCCCGCATTCTCCAGTCAACCCGCGATCATGGCGCTTGCAACAGCGCCGAAATATCGGGAGCTCAAAATAATGAACAATCACGGAAGATATCCCGTAAGTGTCAGTATAAGTTCAGGTACCTATTGTGTAAATTTTACTTCTTTTTGAAGCGATGACTTTCTTTAAACAACAAAGTTGGGTTCAACAGGTAGTCACTTAGGTGCTTATTACTTAAAAAATATAATTTCACCAACCTTCTCCCCAAGCTCATAACAGTCATAATACTTATGGCTCTTTGCATCTCCGTAGTATCGCTTATGATACCTCGTACAAGGCCCCGCGGCATACACATACGGGTCCAAAGTACGACACTCGTGGTCTATTATAACGCCGCCGTCGTATGCTAGCCCGCTCTTGTGGAGAGCTGGAGGATAAAATAATAAGGTCAAATTTAATTAACTCGTGAAGCTTCACAAACGTGATGTGTATATGTAGTTGAATTCTGATAGACTTAATCGCTCATGTCGGCCTTTTGCAGTTCACTGTAGCAAAAACCTAACTTCCGCCAAGTCGCGCCACTACACCCAATACTCCACTTTTTGCATCTTGTCTGTCGAAGAAGGCTACAAATCCAGAATCAGGCCCATACTCCACCAAAGCAGAGACGAGCGGAGAGGAGAGGAGACTTGCGAAAACCGACCAATCAAATTGGTTGAAATCTACATTACGTCTCTAGTCTCTACTGTGATTGGTCGAATCTTACACATCTCCTCTCCGCTCCGCCAATCTCCGCCTTGGTGGAGTCCGGGCCTCACGGCTGTTACTGAGAAATTCCTGACAGAGAAGAACCCTACCAAATAACGCCATACCTTTCTAGCCTTGACTTTTTAAATTCCTCGGTCCACATCATTCATGCAATGATACGAAGGCCGATTTTCCACCGAAGGTCTCGTCTGTACTATTTTGAACGAGAAACAGGCACTACAATCGACCTGGTGATAGAAATTTATGTACTTACCGATGAATGCCCTCATGTTAACTCCAATTCTTCCGTAATAGAAGAAAGCACTGCACTCCAGTTTCAGATAATCAGCATAGGACAAGAAGTCCACATGCGTTATTATATCGTCTACGTTAAGAGACCAAGACTTGAAGTAGAAGGATCTGTACACTTTTATTTTAAGAGTCTCCAAAACGTTTATTACTGTTTGGTCAACCTAAACAGAACAAATAAGATTTCATTCATCCCAATTTATTTGGAGTCGGCGCAGCATGTCTTCTTCTTCCATACTTCTCTATTTCTTGTCATCTCATCAGGCACCTTCTTTCTTGCCGTATTATCCTTCACACAATCCATCCATCCATTAAAATTATATGAAGTTAATAGAAACACAGTAAAGAGCATTATTAAAATTGTGTTTATAGCATATTTTTTAAATGATAAACGGAATTTCGAAGTCGGTGTATCACGTTTAGTGTAGTCTAGGTCATCTAAATGCAGAGTAGGTACCAAGACCAACATGAAAAGTGTCGATGCTATAAAGTGCACTGATCGCATGGTTCAAAAACTTACGAGTGACCAACATTCATTAGTGGTTCGGACCCTAAGGAGTATACATCTATACAACGTACATGTACATCTTATACACTCGATACACTTAACAAATGACTGGCTTATGCCCGCGGCTTCGCCCGTGGGGTCGGTAATTACCCTACTACCAGGATAAAAAATATCCTGTAAAAATATCCTGTTAATCCAGGTTATAAACTATCTGTGTGCCAAATTACATCCACGCGGGCGAAGCCGTGGGCAAAAGCTAATGGCATATATTATTATAATTACAAGATGTAGATTATGAACTTACATTAACATTATTAAACACAGGAACTCTAGTCTTGGTGGGATCTTCCAGTGGGAATGGCTCCACAAATATTATGTTCTCAGGACGAATTTTGATCTCCAAAAGTGCGTTGATGCATAGGTACGCGTGTATTGTTGCACCGTACACTACGATTTTCTCTAAATAGCAAATAAAATGGATGAATGGCAATGGGGAAGGCCGTTAAGAGCTAATTGCAGATGGCGCCACAATAGCTAGCTGTCAATCTGACCAATGAAGTAAAGCTATTTTGAAATATAAAATGACATTGACAGATTTTCAACCAATGACGATGCTTGGATTCAGCTATGCTAGCGCCAATAGTTTCACAGTTGCCATCCCCATTGAAAGGCAATTGCTGAGATGAAAATGCTTAGGGTGATGTGTCACACGAATGGACGCAAGAGAAAGTCTGAAGGTGGCGCCGATGACTGAATAGTTGGTAGGTACTTAATCGGTTGTCATGGTATGACCATGTGATGCGGAGGAATGAGGGAAATGTCGTGAGGAAAGTTTTGAATATAAATGTGGATGGCTATAAGAGTAGAGGAAGACCTAAGAAACGATGAATGGACTAAGTGAAGGATGATATGGCTATAAAGGAGTTGACTGCTGATATGAAGAGAAACAGAGAAGTATGGAAGAAGAAGACATGCTGCGCCGACCCCAAATAAATTGGGGTAAGGGCAGAATAATGACGATGATGAATTTGTTACACACTATGATCATCATAATTGAAATGCTGGACGTAGTCCAAAGCCCTGTTCGCATCAACTATATTGTTAATAATGAACACGTTCCCCGGAGTTTCGTCATTGGCAATCTGTATCTCCGTGTCGCTGTACCTTGGCGTGTCCAAACGAGTGTATTGGGGCGCTGATGTATTACTCCTGTAGTGGAAACATAGTATCTTGCCGATTAAAATATCTATTCAAGACACATTCTTTAAAGGCTTAGAAACATGACAAATGTCCTATGACTCGACGTGGGTCCTTAAAGCTACACATTTCCGATCGTGCTTACATGCAAGAAAACCATAATAAAATGGTTTACCAAACTATCCTATGAAGAGACGGAAGAAATTTTAAGTTAATAAACTATCAAAGACTAAATAACTGCAAATAACACACACACACACACACAGACACACACACGCACACAAGCACACATACCAAGACACACTCACTCGACATTTAATAAACTTTAGAATACTTTTTATTTTCATTATTGTAATTTCATCATTGTACTATCATTTAATTTATTTTTTTTGTAAAAGGTAATTCACAATTACCCACTTACCAAAACGCCTTGTTAACAGAACAATCACATCAACAATATGTGTTTTAATTTTAAGTTAACGCAACTCTGGCCCCCAAGATACAGGCGCAGCCTAGTTTGGGGACCTCTGTTTATTACCATGTTAAATTTCAATTTGTTACGATTATGTCATAGTAGCTCTAAGTTAGATTAAGAAAATGTTTGTAACAATGGCTTAATAAATTTATTCTTATTCTTAAGTATATTTAGGTACTGTGATTGGTTGTAGCAAAATAGATATATGTGGTCTAGTAGAGTCGTATCCAGCATTCTATGGTTCATTTTTTACGGATTCCAAAGTAAGTATCCAACCGAAAGATAAATAAATTAGAAACGGGCGATTCCTTGTTCTTTGTTAGTTCATGTTTGGGGAGGTAGGAATGCAGCCTTTGCATTACCAGCCTATAATGTTCATCTATACTACAGGGGGTAATTTCGGAACTACTGATTCGATTCAGAAAATTCTTTCACTAACGGGAAGCTACATAATCCTCGAGTGTCATAGGTTATATTATCATTTAAAACGTTCCCGTGGGTTAACTGCCTTACATAACGGGAGCGAAGCCGCGAGCAAAAGCTAGTATGTCATAATTAGGTCTTCGATTTTTTGACTCCGAGACATTCCGGTTTCATTTTACCCTTTACGTAGAAATGTTCTAATATTCACTTACCTAAAATCATTGTCTCGTTGGATCAGATGAACCATGTGGTCTGGGTGCTGATATTGTTTCCCAAAAAACAAAAAGAGAAGATCGTAGTAATATTTTTTCCCACTGGTCAAAGTTATGAACTTTTCGTTTCTGAAAATTTTAATAAAAATGATGAAAAATAAAAATACGAAAGATACAAAAGATATGAAAGGAAAGGTGTAGACCGTTTAATAGTAAAAATAGCAATACTATAATACTTTTGCGTTTCAATTACGGCCGTCATTTGGAAACCGCGATATAAAGTCATTATCAAAGTTAAGGTCTATTCAAACCTAAGCGGTATTCGCTGCCGCTGTGGTATACCACGCGGATTTTGCTCTGGTATTTAGTATCTTAATGAGAGCGAAACCCGCTCGGTATGTACCTCTACACACAGCGGCAGCGAATACCGCTTAGGTTTGAATAAGCCTTAATTCGTGCTTTTGATCGAACCTCCAACACCTTCAATACCTAGTTTGAAATCATAATTTAAAAAGTCTCACAGATCCATTTCCATAACAGTCCCATGCACGACATTCACGTAATAAGTATACGGAACACTTTTTAAATACTTGTCGGAGTCATTTGAATATTTGAGGAACATGGACGCGGCTGCTGGTTTGGAATGCCTTATGTAAGGCAGACCGTTTGGTGATACTAGGGTTACGTTGTTGAAAGTGAGGTACGTTGAAGTTTGACTGAAATAGGTTAATAATAAGTTAAGTAATGCTATGAGAAGACCAAGGACTAAAATACTGCCGCTGTAAGTAATAGGAGCGCTGAGTAATGAGAATCGGGAAAAAATTGGTTTACTTGATTGATGCGCCTTTATTATTCAGTGGGTAAGAATTATTGTCATTCTTTACATTTTTTTTGCAAATGCGGGCCTTTTGCTTAATACTTACTGAAGGATACTAGTAACTACTGCAAGGCAAAGGCCTATTCTCATACCCTCTATACGAGAAAGTTTTAAGTCCTAAGTTCTAGCGATTATATGCTCTTCTTCTTTAAATTTCTACATCTACCAGTGGAAAGCGTTGTGGGTTATATTATTACCAAAATTTTATTTTCTTGAACTAGTAGTAAGTTCTCATAATGTAACTGTTTGCTGTCCCTTTGAATAAAAATAAAAATGTATCTATAAAATTGCCAACAGGCAATGTGCATTTTTTCGAGCATGGTGATCAATGTACCCGCAGTGGGCGAATTATGGGATAATATTACGGTAGATAATCATAATGAAACGTCTCCACTGCATTGCAGTAAATAAAGGTAGTACTATTTTTTTTTTTTTTTTAATTCTCCGGTGACAGAAAATTTGAAAGGGAATCGACTGTGTTGGTATGGAAATGTGTGAGCATATTACTAAAAGAATGATGAATGAAAATATTGATGGATAATAAGGGAGAGGAAGACCAAGGAAACCATGGCTGGATTGTGTGAGGAATGATATGCAAGAAAAGGGTTTAAATGTTGCATCCATAATACTGTAACACCAAATGATTTGAAAAGAGTAACCATGGAGTTTCTTGCCGGTTCTTCTCCATAGGAAACGACCAACCCGAACCGTGCACCTTTTTGTCGACGTTTTATAAGTGCCCATCGAGGCCTATGTGAACTAAAATATTTTGATTTTGATTTTGAATGATTGCGCGACGGTTGACAGGTGAGACTGGAAGAAAAAAAAACGTGTTGCACCGACCCCCAGTAACATGAGACAAGGCCAGGAAGACGATGATTATACATAAATTAAACATACCCAAATATTAGAGCATTCAGAAATCCTAAAGCGGTCCTGGATCCGCCTATAATTACAATGCGCGTGTTCACGTCCATTTTGTGCAAAGTCGTCATTTTTTTGCTTAAAAACCATGTACTGAATGGAATGCTGTAAAAATATAATATGTAGGTATCATCATTACTAAAGTTATAGGTACTATCACTTACGGGATATCTTCCGTGATTATTGATTATTTTGAGCTCTCGATATTTCGACGCTGTTGCAAGCGCCATGATCGCAGAATAAACCGTGAAAGCTTTAGCTTTAGCTTGTTTGATCACCATTACAGTTATGAAATCAAGATGCTGTCAAATTATTATTTCTTGAAGCGAGAGGGTACAACTGGTTTATACAATCAATAATAATGTGCCTATTTATAAACGTTGAGAATTATAACAGCAAAAATATACTACGAGTATATATACATATATATCGTCGGTGCGCTTGCCAAACCTGATATGTGTGTAGGTACACAACAAAAAACATATTTTAGCTTTCATACACGATCTTAGACTAAAATAGATATTTTTTGCCATATTTTGTTCTATTTTTATTTTTTCAGAAGATTCATTGTTTTCTTCTTTTATTCATTCATAATCTGAGAAATCGTTTAGTAGCAAAACAAAATACGTACATATTCTCGATCAAAAGACTTATTCTTTTGAGTTCAGGTACCATAGTGCTGTCGATCTCAACATTTCTCGGTACTAAAGGTACCATGGAACCCACTATTGAGTTAGCTTTATGTATTGTCTATAAAATAATGCAATAATGAGATTCTTATCATCATTCAAAGGAAACATTCAAACAAGAAATCCCCACAAAAGACCCCAAATACCGTAAAGTCCAAGCCTGTCTTCACTCCCTGGGCGACCTCCAAAAAAAAAGAAAACCTTGGATGTGGGAGGTAATCTCTGAAATATCTCATCCCATTCCAAAAAATCTTTGACAGATATAACGCTACACTATTACCGAGTGCCATGAGATGTTTCTCGGACGCGGACGAGAGCAATTTGTTAAATTTTCAATTTTCACCTCAGCGTTGAGACCTGAAGTGTACCTAATCATGCATCTAGAAATCTCGCTTAGTGAAGTGAAGCAAATGTTAGAGCTGTGAAGGTGGCTACATACTAGTCTGACAGAATTTGAGTTAAATCGACCCGTATAGAAGAAGAAGCTATACATAAACGTTCTTATACGTCGTCGTTCACTAAAATTAATAACATAATGACGATTGACAGAGGGAAGTGGCAGAAAAAACGTATTGCGCCGACCCCAAATAAAATGGGACAAGAGCAGGAATATGATGATGACTAAAGTTAGCAACATGACCCTTTAACGGCTTTTGTATCCTATATCGATAAAACATCCTTACCCATTTATTCCTATAAGCAGTCAACCACAACATAGTATTATGTCCAGACAGCCTCAGCATTTCTCGCGCAAAGAACCTAAAATGTGGCTCAAACACCGGGTAAATTATCGCCACCTTGAGTGTGGTGAACCCAGCATCAATGCCATTTGCTTCTACGTGGTACTTGTGGATCTGATACGAGTCTAGGTTGTATCTGCCTCGTAAGAACTCGATTTGTTCTGGGGCCCTGAGAAAGATTTTTAACTACAACAAAACTGGCTGGCTAATTTTTATCTAACTTTTGTACTATCGTAATTCTTCCGCGCCGTAGGCTACTACACTTTGGGACGGAGAATCACATTTAACCGTAGCGGCGTGTGCGTGGGCTAGATTGAGCTGGCCAAACTATGAAATAGAAATTTCTATTTGCACTTATGGGCATGACATTCGCACTTATGTGCATGACATTCGCACTTATGCACATGACATTCGCACTTATGCACATGACATTCGCACTCATGTGTATGACATTCGTACTTATATGCATGACAATCGCCCATACCAGTGCAGACAGGTGGTACTAATATCTGGGTCCAGTTTGGGAGCCAGACAGGTACTTTGTAAAATTTATTTCATAACCACTGCTCTAAAAACTGAGGAGGAAAACCGGCAAGTGACATCCAACAACCTCAACGGGGTCTGCTTGGAACATAATAGGCTGATACGCTGATTATGCTGAGCTTATGCCTTGCCCCTGGCGGTACCAAGCTGCCTCTTTTTAGGCCAAATGGCTTATTGTAGACGTATACGTACTCTAGTATTCCCAAACCGACGACATGCTGTCCGCTGGTGAACACATACGCCTGGTTCTCTTTGTTATAGATCGTTGTCTCGACTGAATTTATAGTCTCCTTTCCGTTCAAGTTTATCATGAGGCGCGCTATCTCAGGAACGTCCGTTATTTCTGCTTCGCGAACTCGAAATTTACTGATGAAAAAAATTGTAAATAAGCGGAATATTCTTTCTAAATTATTGATTGAGTCAATTGTCTTACCCCAAAACTGAACTTCTGTGAGCAATATACAGCGAATAGTCGCAACAAACCTTCTGCTTCGTTGGAATGAACTGTTAAAATAATTTATATATTTTTAACATAAATAGTACTAACTACCAGTAGCGAAGGGTCAATTTTTGTAAGAGGTAAGCCGGAGTACATATCTTTAATGTGATGATATTATTATTTGTCTATGGAAAACTGACTGTGCCATTGTTCAAAGGGAAGCCGGTTGGAATCGAGTTGTATGGAACCTTCGCCACTGCTAACTACTCTTATAAGTTACATGGTTATAGGGAAAAGAATAAACCCACAGAGGATAATATTATGTTATCGCTTAGCGGGTATCAACATCATGTCACGAAGGTCAAGACCAACATATCAACCCGTTTCTAATACCGGATGGTTTCAACGAATACAAAACGATCAAAATCTATGATTTATGTAAAAAAATATGATTATCATTAACACTAGAAACGGGATATTTACCATGTTTACTAATTTGTTTGAGTTTCCGATATTAAGGCGCTGTAAGCACCATGATCACGGATAAACTGAAGTTATTGCGGGTGGGTGTTTATGAGCAGACAAATCGGTCTACCCTCTTTCTTGTTCGATTTTTGCACTCGGTACCAAAGTCACTCGCAACTCGATTCTGTTCCCGACACACGAAACTCAATGTGTCCGCTCGTGAACTTTTTTCGGCACTTTTTCGCTTTTTACACAGCTGGACCACTGAATTCCAGGCTCTCGACAGTTGAAACCCATCCTCCCGGTTGAAGTTCCTATATTTGGTAACCATGACCTCCACCAGCACCATGACCACCATGGTGTTAGTGACCATAATAGTTTACAATCTAATAAAAATATGGCAGAATATAACCTACAGTAAAATGCTGTAATAGAGAAAAGCTCTTGTCAGCTGCTGGCACACGAATGATGCAATAATCATAGTCTTTCGTCAGTTCAAAAGCTGCTTCCAATAAATCGTAGGCATGTCTGCAATTTTTAAAAATACATGTTGTAGAATATACTTTATTGTTCTTAGGTACATTATCTTTATTAAGCATTAAACTAACTAAATACATAATTAATTAAAAACTATTAAATAACCTAAAATATGAAAACTAAAAACAAACTATAAAAGGGCATCAAAAAACTCCTCCTCAACGCTGTCAGCTGGTAATGTGCCCAAGAGACTGGCGGCGTTGCCACGTTGTATGGCAACACTTAGCCTCTGGCCAAAGTAAAAGCCAGCCCTTGGGTCACGGGAAGCGTCAACTAGGCGTTTCGAAATTTCCTTAAACAGGCTATGAGCACTCGGACCCCACGACCCCAGAGTTTCAACCCCAAACGGCTCGAAAATATAGTTACCACAAAGGTTTCTATATTTACGCCGCTTGAGGTTCTCTGCAGCCGAAGCGGCAGCGCCAGCACAGCACGACGAGCTTGGAAGATGTGATGGCGCAAGAGTATCGACGCATGTCGCGTCCCACACTAAAGGCCTACCCATCTTCCAAGGAAACAACGACATGCCGTCCGGTCTCTTGCCATCGTCGCGTGCCAAACCATGGGGTTCTAAAACAGCTGGAACGCCGACGGTGACAAGAGCTCGTCGGATGATGTCGTTTATGTTCGCGTGCCGTGCAAAACGGCCCGCACTTCGGCTGCATGACAGGCCGTGGTGACCGAGGTTGTTGACAGCTTCACCACAGTGACAGCGATGAGGAGAACAGCAGGCAGCACCAAGGCGTAAAGCAGCAGCGAGGCGGAAGGTCGTGTCGTCGAATAAAGTGCCTATGCTCGACGAAGGCAGTGCGTGAAGCCAAAGACCCGATTCCCACTCACCCACAGCCAGTAGGCGCGCACGCTCAGCAGTAGTAGCAGACGTGTTCAGTAGATTGTTCTGAACTACTCTGCAGAGCGGCTCATCCCACCGTCTCTGGGAAAAAGGATGATCGGGTTCTTCAGTATTCGGGCAAGCGAGTTTCCAAGCATCGATAGCCTCGGAGAAGCACGGCACTTCAAAATCAACCAGTGCGGAAGCCAGGATATTCCTAATTAATTTCTTAGTTCCGTGGACCGAGGATATAAAGGCCGGTAAACTAATACTGGAAATTTTGCGGACGCCGAGTCCTCCCATGCGAATGGGAAGAGTAGCTTGTGCCCAAGTTCGGTCGTCCAAAGCCACATTTAAAATTGATGAAATAGTATGTCTGATAATTTGATCCATTTTGTCTAAAAGGTGAGTGTGCTTCCATAAAGGGGAAGCCCGAAGGAAATATGTTAATTTTGGGCCGAAACAGCAGTAACGAATTATTGTGATGGCCGAATGTATATTAATTTGGAGCAATCTTTCCGAAACATCATTGAAATTTTGAATTTTTTCCTCGATAAAATCGGGAAAAGAATTTTCAAAGATCGGAGACCCAAGGAGACGACTTGAGCTTTTTTCTATAACTTTGATGCCAGGGGCTATTGCGTTAAATTTTGAAAGAGTCAGTTGTCTGTCGGTACTGTCCGGTACATATATTTCGCATTTTGAGATGTTGAGGTCGAGGCCAATGGAATGAAGTTCATTTTTTAAGAAATTTAGATCTTTTAAAACGGAATCTACATCGCCTCCCAAGGTTCCATCATCAAGATACCAAATGTTAAATTTTGAATTTAGCTGTCGAACAATAGGGTGGATAGCTAAACTAAAAATCACTGGCCCGAGGGGGTCACCTTGTTGACAGCCAACAGCAGATTCCAAAAGGTTGTCCAGATACATTAATTTAGATGGGTGTCTGTAACATTGCCAAAGAAAACTATAAATTTGGGGTAATTCTTTTTTAGTTTCTGACAACAAGGTGTCCCTATTCACTGAATTGAAGGCGTTCTTTATGTCAACCTTCAGGATGACCTCACCTTTGCCAGAATTTAGGTAGGTCGACAAAGCGTGTACGGCAGCCTCGCAGCCCCCTTTAGAGCCGTATCCAAGTTGCAGGGGCTGAAATTTTTTCGAAACAGCCTCACCATAAAATTTACAGCAAATTTTGGCTGCCATACGACGGTAGGTAGTTCCCACGGCAATGGGACGAATACCGCCATCCTTTTTGCGCAGGGCACATAAATTGGCCCCGTACAGAACGTCGATGACGGACTCGTTCACCTTGCCGGAGAGCATAAGGTTAATCAGAGCCGTGAGCTCCTTCAAGAGCAACTCACCAGCTTCCCCGGCGCCTGAACATATTAGGTCCTTTAGATGCTGAGGACTTAGGCCGTCGAGGCCGCCGGCGGAGCCGCTCCGGAAGGAGCAAACGGCTGTGACCAACTCTCGACCTGTAATGGTGAGTGAATGAAAGTCCGAATTGGGAGGGTCGGGAAAGGAAAGGCCATCCGCTGGGGCAGGGTGTTTCGTCTCCAGAGCCGCAAGTGTTTCTGGAGAGCACGGTGCCACCACATCGCTGCTGAAGAGAATCCTGGCTGCTCCACTAATGTCACCTTCCCCTAACTTCGTTTCCACCAGGTGGGGAATACCTCTTGAGGATGTGTATCTCTGTGCTGGTAAATTTGAATCTAAATCTTGAGCCGAAACGTTGCAATTTTCTTTAATTTGTGCTGTTAAAGTTTTTTTGGTTGCCAAATTCTTTTGCACATGAAGGATTCGAAAAGGAAAGGTGAGCAGTTGTTCCCAAGCACTTAGCGAGTTCTCCCGGACGGCAAGGCGCACGCAACCTGCTAAATTTTGTGCCACAAGCGGTCTAGCGCCGCGGGGAACTCGTTTTAGTACAGGAACGGATTTTTTGAATTTTGAAAGGGTTTTCCAAAGTGGGTCGAAAGAGGATATTGCCTGTGTTGTAGGTGAGGGTGTTAAAACAGGGTCTGAAGTGGGTGCATTTTGTATTTTATGTACTTTTCCAATATGCACATTCAGACCCCGTTTACCTTTAAAAAACCGTGCTTGGGTACAAAGCGGGCATCTCTCCAGGGTTGTCAGCGAAGTTGAAGATTGACATGCACTATCACCCACCACATCGCTGCTGCTACTATACATAAAAGCTTAAACACTTAAAATAGAGACTAAACAAAATAAATATAATAAACTAAATTAATATAAAAACACTCAAGATTATGGTTTGGACACAAAACACAAAGGCGGCAGTGGCGTAGTCGTGTTGGGGGCCCAGGGCGCTACGCCACCAATGAATGCATTGTGACGCAGATCCGGCAACAACTGCAGAAGACTAGACTAGGAGCGCGCGACGTGCGCGACCAGACGTCGCGCGCTCAGCGTCAAACTTGCAGGCACCAGCACTTTCGGGTGTTCTCCAGGCAGGTCAGATGTGTAGTATTCGCCACTGGTTTGCGTGAACGACCAGATGTAAGAACGTGGAGGAGGCGACAATACTGTTGGATGTTCTGTACCTAGGATAGCAAAGTCTCTGCGGCGCTTTAGAATTATTAATATTGACTTTTAATTTCAATAAAAATTAATTTAATCATTTATTTTGTAAATTTTTTTGAAAGACATGACAACTCGTGTCAAAAGTCAGAAAACTGTTTAAGAAGTAAAGTAAGTTTTGTTTACACAGTTCACAGTGAATAATTGGTTAGGATAGCACTTTCACACACGTATTGCTCTGTTTTCTTGGTTTTCATAACGTAATTAAGTATATACTGTTCAAATAACAATTTTAAAGAATTTTATAACAGGAGCACAATGTTTAAATGACAGCTAGTTCTTTTCTTTTTTTTCTTAGGTACACCAACATTGTAACACAGCTCTTTTACAATCTTATATATAAAAATCTCGTGTCAGTGTTATTGGTCGCACTCCTCTGAAACAGCTCGACCGTTTTTATGATTTTTTTATCTATATATGGTAGGTATGAGAATAGGTCGTAAAGTATCTTTCACACCGCTAGGTTGTCAAATTCTAAATTAACGCGAGCGAAGCCGCGGGCAAAAGCTAGTACTGTATAATAATGGTGCTTGCTGTGAACAAAAATGTACAAACGCCAGCAAATCAAGCTACTACAATCTGACAAATATCTTTAGATTTTCAACTTTATCGCTAAAGCATTAGGTTCAAGGTTGGTTGGGAAAATTTTACAGTTTCGGGTAGCTTGGTGTGCTGGCGTCTGTACATTTGCATCTTGCAAGTTATGCCAAAACCATCGGTTTCTTTTTTGCCTCATCCAGTATTCCAGTCAGAGTGTAAATAATAAAGTAGGTCATTTCCATCCTTCCAATTGAATACAATAGCGAAGTCACCTGTCATCCATGCCTTCACGGAACGCAAACAATTCAATCATAAAGGCGTTTTTTGCTCCATGGTACATCTCAGCATTACTGTCATCTATTTTATTCGTTTTCAATGTATTTTTCACTGTAATATTTAATTGTAAAATATGAGAACCACGATCAGTACTTTTGTTTACTGCGCTACCTAGTAAAGAGCTTAATTTCATTATGTAGGTAGGTATATTTTAAACTTAAAACGAGAAACTGTGCATTTGCCTTTGAATATATTTTATTTTTATTTATTTTTTAGTTTGCCCGTATTTCCCCACTCCTGAGCAAAGGCCTCCCCCCATTCTTTCCACTTCTTACGATTGTGTGCTTCTTCTCGCCAATTCGCGAGGAAGCCATCCAAGACGTCCCGCCATCTTCTCTTCGGTCTACCGCGACGCCGTCTAGCTGTTTCAGGGCTCCAGTCTTGCGATATTCGGGCCCACACCTGTGGCGGCAGACATGGCCTGCCCAGTCCCATTTTAGTCTGGCAGCTTAGTAAGCTACGTCGGCAATTTGCGTTCTGGAGCGCACAGTGTGGTGTTCCATATCCGGTCAGTTATTTTTACATTCAGTATGCTGCGCTCCAATAATATGAAACGGGACCAAACTAGGCAAGGAGAACTCAAGGGTTGCGCCACATCTACAGCACGGAATCGCATTTTTTCCATGTTACTATCCTTTTCTGTCGTAGAACCGTCATTTGCTCAAGCGAGAAAAAGATCGATCGCATCATCGATGCTGCCGCGTGCGATAGCACTCCCGCTCTGTTTCTGATGTGTGCAAAGTTAAAAACGGTCAGCTCAAGCCATAAAGGGCCTTCCTTTAAGGTCTTTTAGCAGTGGCCACGCGAATATAAGGAAGCGAATATTCCGATGCGGTGTCAAGTCGCGTCGACCGAACCAAAAGAAGGCAAATTGATGTGCTTTTTCACTTTTATTGGATAGACCTAAAGCTCTTAGGTCCGACCTACATTGGCCAAAGACAGTGGCGAGTAGCGAAAACCTAGATACATACCTAGTGACTGTTGAGACGCTACTGTGCGATCGGATTACACCACCCACTATCCTTATGCACTGTACTTACATAGGGTGAAAGGGACACCGGCGCGAAAACGACGTATTAACTGGTAACCGTTTTCGCGTCGGTGTCCCTTCTATCCCGTATACTTCGCTAAACACTTGACCAATATAAGTCGGGCTTTACTGACCGATTCAAGCTGTTTCTGCCTCGATGATAAGTGTGCCAACTTGCTTACCAAGAACTAAACGGATATAGAGCTTTAAAAATGAAAACTAACCTCTCCTAAAATACGATGAAGAACTGACAGCTAGAGGCCTCTGTTGCGAATTCACTAAGAGTGATGACTTGTCAAATAGAGTGTGTCGCCTGAATCAAAATAACGTTAGATTATTACTTGGGAAAGGATTTATTTCGCCGATAGCCCGATTTCTGAAAATTGATCCTGTTCAAATTCTGTCATTGACCTTAACAGTATTCTAGAAAACGGGAATCGTAACACTATCGCTCTTTAGTGTCAAGCATTGCCTACAATTGTGCAGCAATCTGCATCGTAGCCTGAATGTAGTTTTTTTCACAACAAATAAAAACTAAATATTAATTGAAAAATGTTTTAGGTACCTACTTACCTACCTAACGCCTGATTCCATAAATTCCCATCGTTCTTTTGCAATACAGGAAGTATTACAAAAGAACGATTCTATTTTGGAATATTTCAGGAATTCATCAGGAACATGATGAAAAAACACAAACATCGGCTATAAAACTAATGTTATGTAAAAACTTACAGAATTTCGTGAGACGGGTCCTCGGCAACATTGATCAGCTTCGTATCAATGTTCACGATATCGTAATCAAAAGGGTCTTCATCTAGCAGATGGACCACAGAGTACATTGAAGGACAAATGGAAGGAGAGTGCAGCAACAGTTTGTCACTTAAGTCGTCAGAGTACGTCTTGACTAGTATCTCTTCACTGTCGTCTCCATAGTGAAAATTTACACGGCTTAATTTTCTCAATGCTTTTGGATGTTTGCGGCGCTGAGCCTGAATGAAAAGTGTGAGTCTTATCTTCTGATTACGAATTGTTATCTTATTGATGCGTGTTGACCTTCTGGGGTTTCATCGTAACAATATACATGGTGGAAGGGATACCGACGCGAAAACGGTTACCACGTACCTATTCAGTACACCATTCTAAGCCCCCCTACATAGAAATGTAGCTAAAAATAGCTTTTTTCTACAAAAGTGCAATACCAACACGGTCAAAATGTATAGAACAGCTATTTTTTTTTTAACCAACCGATGAAAAATTTGAATGATATACTGAATACGTGGTAACAGTTTTCGCGTCGGTGTCCCTCCACCCTGTTAATGAATTGCGTGTCATTACTAAAGGCATGTAACTGTAAGTAATACATAAATCAAAGGCGATATGTAAATGTGTATATTTATGTTCCCATTAACAACTATTAGATAAATAAAGATGGAAAAATTTGGAAAATAAGTCGAGGTCTGAATGAACTTTACAAAAGATTCTGCTATTTTTATTTAATAGGTTAGTTACGTGGATTAATATGCACGATACTAAACTAAATACATTTAAAGATTTGCTAGTGTGAAAGGGTTGGTAGAACTTACTGTTTCTGATTGGCGGGGTTTAACATCCGAAGGGCGATCGAAGGGACTCCACTTGCCAAGCATTATCGGCTCCCTTAAATATTGACAATCGTTAAAGTTTCAGGTAGAAAAATATGAATCGATAACACACATAATCTTGCCTCAAAAAGATTGAGCACTTTTATGAATGCATGTGGAAATAAATAGTTTGTTTTTTTTAGGTCACTTAACATAAGGTGAATATTAATTTTACTTTACATCGGAACGCATAAACTATGAGAAGTCAGGACTTAGGAAAATAGAACCATTGTTTTTTGTTTTATCGTGATTTGACATCAATACCCGTTACATAATGTGAACTTTCGCCAACCGATAGATTTGAACCTGATTTGAATTAGTTGCATAAAAACCATCTTTTCGTCGATTGTTGATCGAAGTTGGTGACTCTCCCATGGTCCTAGCAGGTGAATAAGGATGCGGATATAAAACGACGCGCACCTGACCGCACAAGTTATTGCGTTGCCGTATCTGAGATCAGGTGGCCTATAATGACGTCTTAAAGCAGGAATAATTCCAGGGTGGGAAAGAGGTGGCGCTAGACGACCTGTATAGCTGTCTCTTTCCCACACTATAATTACTCCTGCTTTAAACGTCATAGTAACCCGCCAGGTGGCCTAACATGACCTCTTACAGCAGGAGTAATTCCAGTGTTGGAAAAAGATGGCGCTAGACGACCTGTATAGCTCTGTCTCTTTCCCACACTAGAATTACTCCTGCTTAAGACGTCATAGTAAGCCCCCAGGAGTTGTCGCCAAAAATGAACGCGGGGTGTGACGTTTTTTTTTTCGGATGTGTAATCATCAAATGACCCCCCCCCCCCCCCCCCCACTCTGGGCGGAGCGGAAGGGAGTGTCAGACTTCTTTGTCCTTTGTGTTCCAGGGCCACGGTATCTCTTTCGAACAGTCCCGCAGCACTGGCAAGCATCGGCCCTTGCTGACATCTCTTTGAGGCGTGCGTGGAACACGAACGCGCCGTCGAAACGGCCTGTCGTCATAAGACGGCCGGACGGCGAGCTAGCCCATAGCTCCATGCCGCTCAGATACTTGTATCTAACCAGCCCCGTCTATTTACTTTCCCCACTACTAATACATTATTAAACATGACTGCCTCGTTGGTCTAGTGGTCGTAATCGCGACTGCTGAGCATGAGGTCCTGAGTTCGATTCCTGGGTCGGGCAAATTGTTATTGGGGTTTTTCTATCAGGAATTTCTCAGTAGCAGCCACGGAGTCTGGATTTGTACCCGATTGATGGCAATAGGCATTAGGCTCGCCCCCTATAACATTGGACTTAAACATAACTAGCGAAATTTGGGTGTACTATTAGGGTGTTACCACACCAATCGATCGATCGCCGATCACCGATGGTAGAAATGACGACGATCGAGCAATTGGTGTTGTAGAAACTGTCGATCGACGTCGACTTATTCATTCTACCATCGATCGATTGGTGTGTTAACACCCTTAGGTAGGTTCACCTCTGCTTAACCCTTCGAGGATTACAGGTGTGATGTTATGTTATGTTAAAATGTACAGTCTTTCTATACCCGAAATCGGTTAGCAGCGAATTAGACCGCCTATTAAGCTCTTTCTCAAGAGCCGTAGCAACGCTTAGTCCGTGGTAGGTCTTCAACTCATACAGTTTTTGTAGTTTATTGTAGTTGATATCTGTATTCAAACACATAACGGCAACGGCATGGCCTTGGACCTGAAATAATAACAATGAAAGTAGTCAATATTATTTATTCATTAACAGGAGAACCAAAAGCTATAACAGATGGATAACAGTTGTATATGTAACACAGAACAAATTACGGGTTCAACTAACAAGCCAGAAAAAATTTTAATAAATTAATATACAAAATTATTTTTAGTATATGCGAAACCTGAATATAGTTTGTTCACAATAAGCGACTGAATCGAGTCCAATCATTTTTAACCCATGTTATATTTTGTCAAAAAAATATTTTAAAAAAGTTACAACTTGGATACCGAGTGACATTAAGTACCTATCGCAATCATTTAGGTACCTACTGCCAAATATTATCAATGAGCTCGAGACGACGCTGGAAGTGCGTGAGCGGGCGCGCTGCGTGGTGACCACGTTTTTGAGCGGACAACCAGGTAACAGAACAAGCTTATAACTTTGTGATTTTTCATGATACAGTTTTGAAATTTTGTATATAGATTCTTTACATGAAAATACTAGACACGTGTTTCAGGTTTCGCATATACTAAAACTAATGTTGTATATCTATAATAATTATTAATCTTTTTAGGGTTCCGTACTTCAGTCAGCAAAAACGGAACCCTTATAGGATCAGTTTGTTCTTCTTCTGTCAAGACCCTTTTTCTCAGGAACGCGTGGAGCTAAAATTAATATTAATCTGCTACCCCTTGGAGCAGTAAAAATCAAACTTGTAAGTCAACGCAATCAAAGATTTCACCGTTTATATCGCTTATTTATTTATTTATTTCAACAGCCTATTACTGTCCCACTGCTGGGCAAAGGCCTCTTCTCATACAGAGAAGGCACGAGAATTAATCACCACGCTTGCTCAACACGGGTTGGCGATTTCAAACTTATATTAATTATAAGTCCAGGTTTCCTCACGATGTTTTCCTTCACCGATGTCTGATGTATGTCGCTTATGGAAATGAAAAAATCTGAAAGCCGTGAATATGTAGTTTAATAACAAAATACCTACAAGTTTATACAGAACCCTCGTTGCGTGAGTCCAAGTCGCACTTGGTCGGTTTTTTTATATTATCATCAACACATAAACGGGTAAACAAGAAGGGCTATGAGCCTCGGTAGTCTTCGTGTTTTCTAGTTTTAAGCGAAAATTTGTATCTCCGAACATAGACGATGATTGCCGAAGCGCTATTGCTGGGAGACCTGTAGCAGTCGACCACTTGCAAAAAAAGCCTCTGTAACTGAACGCTACTCAGCTTACTCGTCAAGTTGGATGAACTAGTTACAAGCGCTCTTAAAGCAAGAGTAATTCCATTGTGGGAAAGCGATGGCGCTAGACGACCTGTATAGCTCTGACTCTTTCCCACACTGGAATTACTTCTGCTTTAAGATGTCATAATAACCCCCCAGGCCCAATGATTTAGCCTACCTAATCTTCTGTAGATGCTTGTTTCGTACTTACATCGGCAACAATGATTTGTCTGTTACTTTCAGGATGTCGTCCGATTATTTCGCTAATATAATATTCACCATACAGCTCCTTTAGCCGGGGACATTTCGTGTCTAATATTTCTACTATATCGTCGTTATCTTCTTCCCTTTTCATGAAAATACACAATTTCTTACAAATATAACAAGCAAATTAAAATTATTTTATATTCCATGAGGCCGGCCCAGAAAGAGAAGGCGAGACGATATGGACGCCTACCTCGAGGGCAGGTTAGAGTGAGCGGGGACGGGAAAAGAGTACGTGGAAGGAATTGGGGGAGGCCTTGGCCCAGCAGTGGGACAGTAGGTGCAGGCTATTAAATTTAAAAAAAAATCTTAATGTAGCTTTGTGGATCCACATAAAAGTACTTTCTACAGCGATAACAATTAATTAACAATGAAGAGAAAGTCAAAAACGTATTAGATTCGCAATACATCCAGAACCACCACCAGACCAGAAGGATTATTATATCAATCCTGTTTAAAAGTCGCTGCAGAAATACGACATTTGCACTTGTCTAGGACTTCGGGAGCGATGGACCTGAAAATCTTAGCTTGTTCTAGCTAGATCACAATGACGCGGAGAACAAGTGCCTTTCAGCTTCGTTAAGGGTCTTGTTACACCCTTCATAATATAAATATACGAGTATTTTTGTAATCTCCTTTTAATTTCCTTCATTTTGATGATACCCTATTCGATAGGTTTGGTTGAAAAATAATATTAACGACTTACAATTTAGCGCCAAAAACCCGCCAATTTTTTTTTAAAACACCTTTCTAAGGAGACTTGGATTTTTGAGACGAATCTAATGATACCGTAATCGTCAAAATCCATCCAGTCATTTGGAACATACGAGGTAATAAAGAAATTTACAAACAAAGAAACATACAAGATATGCGCGAAAACAATAACCCTTCCTTGGAAGTCGGGTAAAAATGTGGGTACGTACACTGCTCGTCGCATCTTCAATCTCGGACAAAAATCGTTTCTCAAGGCCGTTAACATATAATTACCTATACCATCCTTACATTTAGGAACACGTTTTAAAATATTGCGTTTCTTGAACGTTTGGAATCTTGTTATCAGTCCTGTAATAAGCATTCATTGCATTATTTTCTGTATTTTATGAAATAGCAAGATAAACTGACTTATTAACTAGCCTATAATGTCCCACGGCTAAGCAAAGGCCTATGACGTCCCTCACTTTTCAAGACGCACGATGACAAAGCGAAATGCGAAAAAAAAAGAATAAATAAATTAGTGATGGAGGTAAAAGCTGCACCCACGCTTTTTTTAATATACTTACTGCAGTAAATAAAACATTGCAGAAAAGACGGTAAAAATATAGGACCCTTTGTATGAGTTCAGTCATAGACTAAATAATAAAAACTAGCACTTCGCCCGCGACTTCGTCCGCAGAAATTGTGATAGCTCGGCTAATATGCATGATATCTTTATAATTTATAGCCTATAGCACTCACGAATAATGTAGCTTTCTACCAGTGAAAGAAATTTCAGAATTGGGTCATTACTTCCGGAGATTACCCCCTACATGCAAACAAATTTTACCTCTTTATAATATTAGAATAGATGAGAAGTTCAGTACCTACAATGCTGCTCTCTATCCAAATCGGTTTGGTACCAACTTTTCGAATAAGAAACCTTTCACAATAATAATTCATAGATAGACAGCCTGAATCTATACTTAATATTATAAAGAGGTAAAATTTGTTTGTAAGTAGGGGGTAATCTCCGGAACTATTGATCCGATTCCGAAAATTCTTTTACTAATGGAAAGCTACGTTATCCCTGAGTGACATAGGCTATATTTATTTCTAGGAAGAATAAGGGGGGGGGGGGATTAGGGGAAAATAAATGTCCACCCGTGCGAAGCCGGGACGGGCCGCTAGTAGTTAAATAATCTTACCTTCTGGACATGACATAGGTACAATCAGCGCGATGTTCTGTAGATAGCAGTCATTCAGGAACACCGATAGCAATGCCTCCTCGACAAAAAAATCTGTCACAGAGTCGATGCAGCACATGAAATGTATGAACAGCGTGTTCCGAGACAAGTAGTATCTTCTGAAAATATATTTCAATAATTTAAATTAAATATTTTCATATCAAAGTATTGCTAAGGAAAATTCCTCGCAGACCTGGGTCCACAGGGCAGCCACGGGGTGTAGATTTGTGCCTGATTGATGCCACTAGGCTCACCCCTTATAACATGGGATATGAAATAATATAACATTCCTGTAAATATTGTAATACAAACTTTAACTAACTTTTGGTGGCTGAAATTCACGTGTTTGGCAACTATAAATTGCTATCTAATAAAATAATAAAAAAACAAAATGTCTGCACATTCCTTATTATGGGATTTGTCCATAAAAAGCTATACTGCACACATCAAACCTTTTAAGACTACAATTTCAGATGAAAATGAGACGTAACGTTGGACGTGAATAATTTCAACTAACTTTTAGAGGGCACTGTACATGGGTCACCCTGAATAGTCAACACCGCTACCAATCTTGCCGGACAGACAATATTTTAGCATACGATACCCGTAAAATCAACGTCAGAGTACCGTACTTTCGACTTCCTGTCCATAGCATACAAATATCGACGGTGAAAATTTGAAATGCCAGTAGGGACAGTGAATGCGCTTTTGAACACCATTGTCACATATACGTGACAAGCAAGCGCGTGCCCTGTTCGCCAAACGACACAAATATATGACAAAATGGTACTTGAAATTATGGCTTGGCGTGAAGGAGCAGGGCAGGGGCAGGTAACATTTCAAAACACCGACGATTCCATTCACACAGAAACTAATTCTATGCATAGAAACTTGTACTAACTTATATGAATTCCTTATCCAAATTTCCCAACTGCCGGGATCAAGGCATGGTATGTGGGGATGATCTGAGAGCGCCATGAATCCAAGTATTTCGTTTTTCTCGTTTATCATGCATATTGACAGGGCTGATAGCTCTCTGAAACAATAAATAGCTATAATTGACTTTTTACACTGTTATTCTATTTTAGTCCTTTCATTGAACATCCGTAGAGGCATATTTCTACAACACCACGGACAGTGTATCAGGCCGACACGAACTGCAATCGAACATTTGTGTGTAGCGAGACATTCGTCTTAGAAAAAGTTTTTGTCGAGTGTAGTCTCTGTAACCGCATACCTCGAGTCTCTTTCTAATGATAATTCGACAAATTTAATTATTATGTTATGTATACAGAATGCCTAATCTCAGTTAACTTACATTAATTTAAGTCTGTTGCAATAGAATTTGAACTTTATCGCCCCAACAAATAAGAGTACAAGGGTACATCCAATGTTTGTTTTTGGTTCTGCATTTTTGCTGCTTGGTTTTACTTTGAGATATAAAAGCGATAACTACAGGGTTTTAAATTTATACAAAAGGGTAATACAACTTACATCAACGAGCCAATACTGACTTCATTGAACAGTAGGTCTGTGTGCTCCCGTTTCCAAAACAACTCGATATCCCTCTTATCACCTTCTACTGCCCTTCGAAATGCTCTGGTCTTAGGGGCTATTTCAAAATCAAAATATATTGACATTTTCTTTGCTTTGTATCTACGAGAACACCTGATATTTTCTATTTCTTCAGAGAGGTGTCAGTATGGGTACCTACATAAATATTACAGGAAATCTCGTAGGTCATGAAAATAAAATATCAGCTGTTTTTAAACTATGCAAATATATTACAACCATAATTTACATTTTAAAATTATACATTAGTTAAATAAAGCGACGAATATCAATTAATTCTAATATTATTTTAATGTTAGCATGAGATATGGCCATTTTGTGAATCCTTTCTCGTTCTGGAAATACTGATAAAAATTAAGTACACAGTCGTTTGGAATGTCATAGAACCTTTTTCAGGTGATCCTTTTTCTATTGTGAGCTGCCTGTCATGTCAACATTATGGACGCGCATAGTATTTACAATGCTCGTAAAAATACTTAATTATATCAATGCTTTTCATAAGATATTTCTAAAAAAAACAATTTGGTGGGAAAACGAAAGAAAAAATCTATACTAAGTTAAAAGTGAGTGTCAATATGTTAGTAAAAGACATGACTAAAAACTACTCCTAAAACAACATTATTCCAATTGAAGACAAACTAAAATAATTATTCTTGTTAAAACTGAAAGTAACTTATAAAACTTATCTATCAATTAAAATACTATCAATCACATCCTATAAAAAAATCAACCGATGCCTAAAATTGAATGCAATTTCTCAGCACATAATTATAGAGATTCAATTATACAAGAATAGAAAGCAAAATATTATTTTATCAACGAGAAAACGACCATTTAATACGTCACAAAACTCGAGTCAAACCATCGACAAACACAAAAATAAATTGTTAAAAAATCTGAATAATATTTAATAATTACAAATTGATTCTCGTATGAAAATCATGGCTAATAATATCGTAAGGCGCAGTGCTTACATCTTGATATATCCGTGCAAAACTATTCTCAATAAAAAACAAAAACCAAGCGTTTATATAAAGACATAAGAACTGCGCTCAGTCTAAGTTCTTAGATTAGAGGCGGGAGGTTTTTTCGCACTAAATGCGAGTGGGACTTAGACCTGCTAACGTTATTGGGGGTAGTTTTGACTGTTAAACTGGCGACGGTATTTTGTCTTTGTAGGTTGACTTTGTTTGCGCTGAGGGGAGCTCGGGGAGTTGCGAAGCCGTCGTTGTTAAGCTTGAGGGTGGATCGTGTGAGCCTGGTCGGTGTGTACAGGAGATTGTTCGGTTTCGGCGTCACCTGCATGTTGTTGCTCTGTATGTTGTTGCCGTGCTGAATGTTCTCTTTGCCGACCTTAGGCGTCAGAGGTGTTTTGACCCTCGGAGTTTTTTTCGGGGAACCGTTCTTCTCTTCTATTGTATGGTAGACGATGGAGGGAAGGACTACTTCATTCGGTCTTTGGGTCGCCATAGAGCTGCGGCTGATCTGCTTTTCGTTGATACCATCCTGTAAAGTAAATTAAAAACACAGTCAGTATTCAGTTCGTATGACCTTAAGGTCATAGGACCTTGTCATAAAAATTGCAAATTAAATTTTCATAATATGTTCGCATTTTAGACATTCAATATCAACAGCTAAGGAAGTGATAGCAAAGATTTTATGCTTTTAGATACATTGCCAAAGAAAATATAGCTAGTTTGAAAGATCATAATCATGTCTAGAAAGGGGGCGACTGCTGAGATGACGAATTGATATATGAATGAAGAAAACATGCTGAGCCAACCCCTAATCAATTGAAATATGGTCTGGAGGATGTCAATTTCTGTTTGTTCCTAACCTTGAAGTCAGTATAGGTGGTCAGTAGCGTAGTCTCCATGAGTGGATCCTTGTGTACTCGCTCCTCTTCCTGCGAGCCAGTGGAGCGCGTCGCGTTGGTGGAGCGACGACTGCTGCTGCGACGTTTGCCGTGAGACTGGAAATATTAATCGAAGTGCTAACAAATGCTAAAACCGCACGCAAAATACGCGCTTTGACATGGAGTTGCGGACACCAGCCCGTTATACAATACATTATGCTAAAAAGCGGTGATAGCCTAGTGATGTACCCTCGGACTGCCAAGTCACAGGTCTCAAGTTCGAACCCAAGACGTAACTCTGATCTTTCGGATTCGTGTGCGTATTGTATGATTATCACTTGCTTCGGTGAAGGCAAACAGCGTGAGGAAACCAGCATGCCTGAGAGATATTTCTCGACGGTATGTAAAGCCAAGTCAGAGGCCCATGGGTGGCATAAAAACTCTGACAACGGGTTAGGCACTAACCACACGATAAAAAAGATAACATATGCTTTGAATCGTACGATTTACTGTTAGTGGAATATTGCTACTAACGGCTTGGGAACGCGGTTTAGATGTTCAGTGCGCGTTCAGATTCATTGGTGTTATTCGTGCAAGTTATGTTTTAGTGTCATAGCATTGTCGGAGTCCCGCTTACAGATAGGAGACTTGTGTCCAAGCTGTGGAAGCATTATAGGCTGATTTATATTTTTTGGTGATTTTTTTTTCGTTTTTCTCTCGATGTTTTTCTTCAACGAAACAAGAATTACACAATACGAACATCATACAAACCATCCTGTAATTACACATATTATAGGACGGTTATGCCAGTGGGTAACTCGTTTAAAAGCAATTTAACTGCAACAACAACAATTGCACGGCAAAATACGTCTATTTGTCACTGTTAAAAGCCGAAAGAAACATAGTTTTTGAGGCGACGCGGCAGACCTCGTGGCGGGATGAGCTGGACAAAACCAACGTCCAGTGGCCCGTATTAGCCCTGGATCGAAAGAACTGGAAGTCATGGGGAGTGGGGGGCCTTTTCCCAGCAGTGGCATGATCTAGGCTAACAGTAACAGTGGTTTCTATAATTTTCTTCTGATTAAATGAGTCTTGAAATCAAATTTAAAATAATTATACTGCATTAACTTACCGTACGCTTATGTTTGAGAATACTGCCATTGACTTTCGGCGTCTTCCTCAGTTCGCCACCATAGTCGAGTTTCCTCTTAGCATCCTTGCCCTCCGCAACAACCCGAGCAGCCAAACGCCCGCTAATGCGCCTGTCGCAAATAAAGAAACGTTAATTTGGAGGCTCTGATGTAGACATATATACATACAAGTTATACAGCACATATACAGTCTTTCGAGAAAGATACTCCGAATAAGTCGTAATTTCCTCGTACATCATTTAAGAATTCATGACCTTTTTCCAATGTGGGTAGCCAGGAACTTCAGAAAGTCATGGTCGTGCTACGATCATTTCACACTCTTTGCTTCCTTTTGCTTTAATTTCCTCATTTTGTACATATTTTATGTAACAGCCCGATAATTCAATTTTATTGAAAACATAATAGCGTCGATATCTGGCGGAACTATCTATCTACTCCTACAATCTACCAAGTAATTACTTCTATCAAATATTCTAATTACTTCATGCTTTTCTGAACAATGAAGCGTAATGACTACATACAATTTGCTCTACATGTATAATTAATAAATTTATATAACGCTAGTGCAATATTTCTCATTCCCTCTACTTACGCAATACGTCAAAGTAGAATATTTTGGTTCGATCGCTACTAGTCATCAATCAAACGCAACTTGCCTCAATACATGTGACGTAATGGTGTTTTCACATCAATAAATTCACAAGCGAGCACTGAAATAGTAAAGGAATGAAAAATATTATCTAAATAGCAACTTGTGTGTGCGAAAGTGCGTGCGGTAACTAATGATTGTTTTTTATGCTGAATAAAAAGTGAGTGATGCCAATAACATTTTTTTCTGCACCGGTAATTATCTGCTATGCTATAAAATATAGAACTAGTTTATGGAATGGAAATGGTTTATACTCATCACGTAAAAGTGATTGTCATCTCACATTATCCAATAATTCATTCTGTTTATGAATCTTATGAAGCAAAACTTTTGCTACATAAAACGATATTAGTTTTTCTAACATGACAGCAAAAACACGACTTACTCAATGACACCATATTTAGCGAACAAACACAAAAAAAAAACAACCACAAATACAATGATCAGTAACAGTAAAGACACAGTCAGCAGCATAAGTAGATAAACATTTGTATTTCAAAATTAATTGAGTATCACTGAAACTTATATTCTATTACAACAGCAGTATGTCACTATCATTTTTTCACTCTCGAATCAATAATAAACCGTTATATTCTATGAAGACTGGCTGGATAAAATTTAAGTTAGATCGACACGCAAAGAAAAATACCCTTGTAGAGATATCATCTACCACCTTGCTGACTGTACCATCTATTAACAAAAGTACTAGCTTACCTCTTAACAGTAGTGATAGCAGATCTCTTGAGCGCAGACAAGTTATTAGTGAAGGTAGTCACTGCCTTTGTCGCGCTGCCTGTGATCAGTTGGCGTTTCGACGGCGGCCTACGAGTTAAAAGACCTGCTTACAGTCAATGCGACTATGCTTACATCTAACACATATTATTATATAGGGACGCCACAGTTTTTTTTTTTTTCTAACTCTTACGCTGCTTTTTCTAAGACGGTGTGGTGAAGATGATTAAATGTCCCCAGCAGCCCCACGTAATATCCATTCTGCTGTCACCAATTTAAACATGGCAGTTTTGATTACCCCTATCCTATATTCATTTACTGTAACGGGTCCTTCGAATTCCAACATGTTCAGTAAAAATGATTAATGATAATGTTCACTTCTTCATTCAAAATCCACAAGAACAAGAAGCCTAAAATACCCAAATTATTATTTTATAATACCGCTCCACAGTGTTTTATGAAGCTCTTTTTTCGGACATCGCGTTTTTATTAAAGTGGTTAATAGATATAATCACTTTAAAGCAAAATTTCGAATCCCCATTAAGCTATCAAGTCTAGTTTCTGAGATATATATTTTTGAAAATCATCATATTTTAAGTCGGATATTTAGAAAAAAAATCATTTCTCATAAACCAAGTATAATATGCAATAATGATGTTAGAAGCATCGATAGCGCCTCTTTTGCTGCATATTTCAAAACACAAATGAACATCATAACCTGGCTAGATCCAAATTTATACGAGATTTTTAGTTTTTAGTTTTTCTTAATTTTCGCGAGGATTCTGCCGTATTGGGAAAAGTTATTTACGCCAACATTGTTCTCTTTACTTCCCCAATACACCACTTAAATTTCACATCCCAATTCCATGGAATCTAGAAACTACAACCTTTTTAAGTTTGGTCCGGATTTTATGTCGTCAGGGTTGTCATGATCTCAGAAAAGAAAATTATATCCGGATCTGATTTGTTTTGTCAAAAAAAAAACTAATCTGGTAGCATTTTCGTTGATATATAAATAAAGTAGTTTGGCTTATCTGGTAATGATAAAAATATTATTTGCATTCCAAGTTAATTGAATTGGCAAAGATTTTGACTTTTGACGTAGGATTCTGAATCCAGCTAAACAATTTTGATTTAAACCCTGGTTTGAAGTACCTACGTACTTCATGATTGATGATACGCAAAAAACACGCTCGCAATAGTAATAACATAAGCTGGGAGTACCTCCACGCGGTGAAGGCGGTAACAGTTTTCTGGCTAAATCTCCCACTAACTCGATTTGCGTTCTTCCGTACGCTTAGATGCCTTCGGGCTATAAAAATAGGTTTTAATAATCGATCTCGAATATAAATTGAGTTATTAATATCCGGGTAATAACTGTGACAACCCTAACAAAAAAAGAAAATATTGAATAACTTCTAGATTCCATGGAATTGGGATGTGAAATTTAAGTGGTGTATTGGGGAAGTAATAAGAATAATTTTGGTATAAATAACTTTTCCCAATACGGCACAATCCTCGCGAAAATTAAGAAAAACTAAAAACCAAAAATCTCATATAAATTTGGATCTAGCCAAGTTACGATGTTCATTTGTGTTTTAAAATATGCAGCATAAGAGGCGCTATCGATGCTATTAACATCATTATTGCTTATCATACTTGGTTTATGAGAAATATTTTTTTTTCTAAGTATCCGGCTTAAAATATGATGATTTTCAAAAATTTATATCTCAGAAACTAGGCTTGATAGCTTAATGGGGATTCGAAATTTTGCTTTAAAATGATTTTATCTATTAGCCTCTTTAATAAAAATGCGATGTCCGAAAAAAGGGCTTCATAAAACACTGTGCGCTCGCGGCTTCGCTCCCGTTATGTACGGGAACGATTTAAATGTAGACTATGACATAATAGCTTCCCGTTAGTGAAAGAACTTTCTGAATCGGATCAGTAGTGTTCCGAAGATTACCCCTACATACAAACTTTCCTACAAAAAAATACCTCTTTAACATAGCGTCGTTAGTTTCGATTAAAGCTACGCGTTAAAAGCAACCATGCAGCAGAACACGATATTATTAACTAATAATAATATCTAAAGGGTGTAAATAGACCCTTTACACATCCGAAAGGCACTTGTTCTCCCCGTCTTTGCGATCATTTTTTTTGTTCTAGACCATACCTGGGAACCTTCTAGTTACGGAGATATTGGGGGTCAAAGTTCTAACTTTTTCACAACTTTTTTTTTAAAATAGATGTTTTTCATGTAAGATTTTTACTTTACACACCTTTACGACCCCCGTACTGTTCAATCCATCCATCAGCACAATACTTTGAGTGCTTTCCATCGAAAAACGTGATTTTTCACCCCAAAAAAAAAGTCGATTCCCAGCAATAATTTTTGCGTAAAGTTACTTAGTTTGATGTAAATTAATGAAATGCAGAATGCTTGGATGACGGCTATGTGAAGGGTCTGTTTACACCCTGTATGAAAAAGACGAAACACCATCACCAAAAGCCACATCATTCAACGTTACCTATTCCTTTCAGCAGTAGCAGCCAATCCCGCCGCAGTCCTATTGCGTTTGCCGAGCGGTGACGTCGCAAGCGAGCGGAACAGCGGCGTTGTCGGTGTTAGCGCCTGCTTGCGGGCCGATAGCTTGTTGTGACGCTCCTGTGTAAAATGAGTTGTTACGAAAACGAGCAATGGATTGCACGCTCGTCGAGGCAAGACGAGGTGTCGACAATACAAAAAAAAGACCCCGAAACAAGTGGATAGTAGCTTTTGGGTTAAGGCAAACCCCTATAATGCCGCGTACACATTGGTGAAACGTAACACGTAATGTAACACACGCTGAAACAAATCCGCCTGTTGTGTTGTTACGTTACATTTCATGTTGCATTGCATAAGTCTGGACGGCTCATTCATGTTACATTTCACGTTACGATACACCAATGTGTACACGGCATAAGACCATTTTTTATCTATTATATATTTCTTTTTTTTTGGTGTTGGTGATGCACACATCGCCACCCCACAACCATTATTTTGTAGGCTGTATAAAGCGTTAACGCGACGTTACTTTAGTCGCGTACTAATATGCTCACGATAATAAATGGACGCGGTATAGCTGACCATTCATGCTTATACTTTTTTGTTACACAAAAAGACGTTACACTTTGGATTTTAAGGGGCTTCTGTAACAAGCTGACAGGCGTCTTTAAAATTGCAAAAGCTCTAAAATTGGAGTGGATTCGTGATTACTCCCGATACCCTGACCCAGAAAGATACAATAATTGCGTGAAAGCATACGTATCATAGAAATTGAACCCCCACTACTTCTCGCCTCACCTCAACTTTACATAAAGCGAGTCAAATGAGACGAGGTGAGACATACCAATCGACAAAACGTTATCGCTACTCCCTCGTGTCGCCTCGTCTCACAAAATGTTACCACGTCAAACTTCTAAATTTTCTTGGTATGTTTGAGTTAAGATCAATCCACTGAAATAGAATTCTACTTTCAATGGCTAGACTAATTTAAGTGTTACTATACTAGATTCAGGTCGTCTGACAATCGATCAACGTCGGCTAGTTCTATTTATCAACTATATTTGGTAACTTTCAATATTTGATTGATCATGAATCAATTCTATTGCCTGATTAGAAGTATTTTTAATGGCCAAATAACAATAAATGGCATGACTTTGAGTTTGATCGATTCAAAACATCACTGATAGTGATCGGCTGCCATGCACCTTGTCATGCGGAATCGATCCGAATGGCTGGGTGACGATGGAACGAAATCTGAGTAAGTTAGACATGGCTCGGCGATTCCATTTGCCTGAGTGTCCCACTTAGTATGCGAACTTAGTAGGGTATCATAAATTAGCAGTCAGTAAAGGGCGGTAAATATTTTTTAAATATTGCGTTAATAGTAAACTTACAGTTTTTCTGGTCTCCCATTCGTCCTCCATAAGTTGAAGTAGAGGCTTGCCATCAATAGTGAACGTGTTTCCAGTCTTGGCTTCATATTCTGACACTAGTTCACGGATTTGTGCCTCGATTTTCGGTAACTGTAAAATGCACATAACACACGATAAAATTATGTAAAAATTCGTCTTCAGTCAATTCTGTTCTAAACAGAGATAATCATATTTGCAGGTTATTTTCAGAGACACTTAAGTTGCTTGTAATTATTGTATCTCTCATAAAAATATCTAAACCTTTTTTATCCGCATTGAAGTACTGCGTTTGTAAAAAAGCAAAAGCAATATCTATTTCTAAATCACATGTTCAACTATGCATCAGAATTAAAGCTAAGACAAAGGTCCATGGGCAGCATAAAAACTCTGACATCAGGTTAGGTACCACACGATAAAGAAGAACAGTGGAACAACGAAAACCCACCTTTTTCTCAGTTTTGTCGATGATTCCCCCAAGAATAAATGAGTTTCGAACAGAAGTCTGCCACCTCTCAAGCTACGAAATAAAGGCTTTGCGAAAAGTCAAACTGATTTGCGGTTGTAGCTGGTGGGCTGGTGTCCGCAACTCCACGTCAAAACGCGTATTTTGCGTGTGGGTGGGAAATTTATTCGATCCACCCTGTTTCCCCGAGAAAGACCAGCAGCGCCTTGATGTTGCCGACAATCTCGCCGAGAGTACCTGGGGTACCGCAGTACTTTGCCCGGTATGTTGCAACCACTGGGCAGTGTAGAAGCACGTGGGCTGCCGTTTCGTATGCACGTAATACAACTTACGTTACTAGCGATAGCCCTCCTCTCCTTCTCTTCGCGCAGCAGCTGTCCGCCTCGGTTGTGATAACGACCCGGCTCCGTAGCTCGCGCCTCGAGCTCCGTCATCTTCAGCCAAAGGTTCTTACGTGTCACCACCAGCTCAAAAATGTGCCTGAGAAAAAATGGAAGAGGTCAGCAAGATATCATTTAAAAAAAACTTTTAACGTTAGAAATTTTAAACAATTATATTTTCACGCAAAATTTCAATTTTCGTTGGAAATTTTGCGTGAAAATATAATTGTTGTTAATTGTTGTGTGTTGTTGTTTGTTGTTGTATTATTGTTGTTGTTGTTGTAATTGTTGTGTTGTTCTAAGACAATCTGAAATCCGGTATATGCTGGATAAAAGGATACAATAACTTATACAAAGCTTGCTCTTTTAAGAAAGGTTCTAATTAATACAAATATAAAGTGATAGGTACTATAATAATTATGTGGCACTTACTTGTGTGCATTATAATACTTGGTGATCTTCTCCAGATACAGCTCATGCAAGATTAGCGTGTCCTCAGTAAAGATGTCTTGGAAGTAATGCACGAACTCCTCGCGCTCGCGGCTCGAATACATGATGCTGTCCCACATCAACTTGATCTTAGTGCGGACGTTTGCTACGAACACCTGGGAGGAGGAAAATAGTAAAAGATGCTTCAAAATATTCATAAGCTTGAAGAATAGAAAAATAAATTATTTGAGAATTATTATTTTCTATAATAGCATGATGGGCTCATGTAACTGCGTCTGTAAGGACTGATCAAACTAAGGCGAACACGGTGCGGCATGTGGGAGCGCCAATGCGCGCCGATTGTTTTAGTGATGAGGATGACTCACGACTGTTCGCGCCAATTTGAACACCTCCACACAAGTTAGCTGTAATAATCGATGCATGCGAAGTTCGCCCCGCATCCCAAGCGGGATTCACTTCAGTTTAAACAGAGCTTAAACACACATAACATCACGCCTGTAATCCCCAAAGGGTTAGGCAGAGGTGTACCTAATAGTACACTCACATTTCGCCAGTTATGTTTAAGTCCCATGTAATAGGGGGCGAGCCTATTGCCATCAACCGGGCGCAAATTCAGGGTCCGTGGCTGCTACTGAGAAATTCCTGATGAAAAAACCCAATAACACTTTGCTCGACCTGGGAATCGAACCCAGGAACTAATGCTCAGGAGTCGCGCTTGCGACCACTAGACCAACAAGCTTAAAGTAGGAAAACATCCGTGACTACTATCAAAAAGTGGGTCTATTGTCTCTCTCTACTTTATGGTCATGACCTGTTCCTAGAATGTACTGAACTAAGAGTAATGCTACTAAACTGAACGCAATATGACGATAGTACAACGAAAATGAAATGATGCTGCCTAATGCACTCGACACATACTCAAAATTATGATTATGGTCACCTGATAGTCAGCAATAGTCGTATTACAGGTGACTTTAAAATCCTGAAAATTTTAAGTTGCTGTTATTCTGAGTATGTATGATTATTTATAAATTAGGTACAACTGCTAAGTCGACGATGGGGAGATGAACTAGACTTCATGAATTGAATTGGATTGAATTATCTACATTACCTACAACACAACATTAAAAAGCCGTGGAATGTGAAAAGACTGGCAGGATGAATAAAATGAAAGTGACATGGTTGCTGAGCAAATTACCAATAGCAGTAACCTAGCTGTAAGACCTTTCTAACCATGTTTAATTATCACAACCTCTGTATTTCCGAAACATTACAGTACCTACATATAAATAGTTCAATGTGTAATTCCTATTGACTTGCCTTCAAGAATCGATACGTAATAGTACACTCACTTTTTCCTTTTACCCACAACACTGTAAAATTGTGCCTAAACTAGTCTACTACCAGTGGCGAAGGTTCCATACAACCCGATTCCTACTGGCTTCCCTTTGAAAAATGGCACAGTCAGTATATTCTATAGACAAATAATATAATCACATTAAAGATATGTACTCCGGCTTACCTCTCACAAAAATTGACCCTTCGCTACTGTCTACTACTTAACTTATTTACGAGTACCTACCTTCTTTAGAAGTAATTCTTATATTTAGTTTTAAGATTACCTTGTATTTCTCATATTAAGTGAATTGTATTCTTTTTCAGAAATAAATGTCTTAGACCGTATAAATCATAATGTAACAATTAAAATACATGACATCTAGATAGCGCCAGTGATGGCTATCAATACTTGTTTGTAGAAAGTAAACCGATTTATAATCCAGCCATGCAAAACGACTGGTTAGATTACAATTTTGCATAATACGTTATATCAATGTTCATTGCAGCTAGATATAAAACTGGGTTTTAAATGCCCATGGTGAAATACGGATTATCAACATACCCTGCATAAGGGTTCGATGATTCAAGTTTCGATATGATAAAATATTTAATAGCAACCCAAAAAGAAACAGACACAACAAGTAAGACACAAAAGTATCAAAAAACCAGACTACAAATTGTATTAAATTGTACACACGGCGGCACATGAAGTTGTACATTTCCAGTATAACTTAGCCTCGGTTTGTATAGATTTTATAAACAATGAGAGATCCGCATAAACTGGTTTTGTATAGCTTGATTGGCCGTTGTGTTGTGCGTACCTATATAAATATATTATAATTTGTAATCTCCTTTTAATTTCCTGCATTTTGATACCCTACTCGGTATTTGGTTGAAAAAAATATATTAACGACTTACAATTTAGCACCAAAAATCTATTTGGAACATACGAGGCAATAAAAAAATGTACAACAAATAAACAAAGAAACATACAAGGTACGCGCGAAAAACATAACCTTTCTTTGGCAGTCGGGTAAAAATACTTTTCAAACTTTTTTCTTATTCACTGCACACCAATCAATGCCTAAAATAGGTATGTAGCTACCATTAACAGTGTCAAAAATATTTTTAAATTTTGCTAGCTACGCTCTCTCTTGCGTCTTAAGATTTCTTTGATTGATAAGCTTTTCTGGACAATTCGATTAAGTTATCATTCATCATATACTTATATTACAAAGTAAATTTTGTTTGTAAGTTTATATGTAGTGGGTCATCTCCGGAACTAATGATCCAATTGTAAAAATTCTTTCACTGGAAGAAAGCTACATTATTCGTGGGTGCTTAGGCTATAAATTATATTTATATCATGCATATTAGCCGAGTTATCACAATTTTTGCAAACCTAGTCGCGGGCGAAGTCCTAGTTCTTTATAAAGACGAACAAACGAAAACCTAACATATCCGCAAGGACCCGCAAAACATCGCAGTGAAGAGTTACAATCCCTACTAAATTTATTCACATTTTCATATCGTGTTATCAAGTGACCTATTAATATCAATCATTGATTAGTGTTGCAAGAAACTAGCCCTGATGGTGACGAAAGATTCCTGTGATTGCTAGACCACTTTCTTTATGTAACTGCTGTATCAATATTTAATATTCCAATCTTAAAATCCTTACTATCTTAGATCAGAGAACTCTTGAGTGCTAAAATATTATAGTTGAGCAATAGATTGATTTTCTTCGAGATACAATAAATTGATGCGATATGCCGCGGGGTCTATGTAGTGAATGGATTAGCCTATTACAGTGTCTATAAAGGGTGTAAATAGACCCTTAACATATACGAAAGGCACTTGTTCTCCCCGTCTTTGCGATCATTTTTTTGTTATAGACTATACCTGGGAACCTTATAGTTACAAAGATATTGGGGGTCAAAGTTCCAACTTTTTCACAAGTTTTTTTTTAAATACATGTTTTTAATGTTAAGACTTTTACTATACACACCTCCACGACCCCCGGACTATTCAATCCATCCATCAGCACAATGCTTTGAGTGCTTTCCATCGAGTCCTACCGCGAAACGTGATTTTTCACCCCAAAAAAAAAAGTCGATTCCCAGCAATAATTTTTGCGTAAAGTTACTTAGTTTGATGGACAGAATGCTTGGTTGATAGTTATGTGAAGGGACTGTTTACACCCTGTATAAAGATGGAGGAGGCCTTCATCCAGAAATGGATATTAATTGTAAAATATGGGAAATAAAGGCTATTAAAGTAAATTATAGGGAAATAAGAAATTAGGCAATGACAGAAGCCTTCTTAAAGAATCCAACACATTGTACTATGCTCTACTTACCAATGCTACTATATACATATAATTTGTCAATTTAAATAAACTAGCGAAACTCTTCTGTTTTAGCATGTATACCACATTCTAAAACAGAAGAATTCCTTTCTTTTTATTTTTTGTTGGTGTACGACGACCGCAAGTCGTTAAACACGACGAAACAAAAACAGATTTTCTCAACTGTGTTTTAGGAGTTTCGTTAGCTAATTTCATTTGACCTACTAAATACAAGCTGTTTACACTAAATAAGAAAACCACATTATATTAATATTAAATTTCCATAAATGTCATACCTGAATCTTCTGCCTCTTGATCTGGTCACAGCGCTTGACCTCCTCTTTGATGGCGGCCTCAGTCTGTGGGTGACACCCAGGATGTGCGTGCAAGAAATTCTCTCGGTAGATCAGATCTTCTTCCAAGCAGTCCCACAGTTTTGTCAGGCGTTCACGAAGTTCTAGTACCTAGAAAAGAAAGTTCTTCGATACTCTCTGTCTGCCCCTTGATTCAACTATAGGTCGTTGTCGTATAAGCTAGCCACTAGTTTAGTATCTCGAAATTAACGTGGCAGTTTTAAATTCGAAAAAAATCTACGAAGAGAAAATATGAAAAAGGGAGAAGTAATTTGTCAGATAAGAAGAAAGTTGTCAAGGGAAGAAGTAATTTGTCAAGGGAAGAAGTAATTTGTCAAGGGGAGAAGTAATTTGTCATGGGGAGAAGTAATTTGTCAAAGGGAGAAGTAATTTGTCAAGGGGAGAAGTAATTTTGCTTTAACAAAAGTAGTTCACGAAGAACTTAGTACCTTCATATTCATAATCGGCATAGCTTTTTCCCAAATTTATTAGGGCTGGCTTCCAATCTTACCAGATGTAGCTGAATACCAGGAGAGTACCTTAGTACCAGTAATAGTACTTTTTTTTTAGCAAAAAGAATACACATACCCTGTTGTTTGTCTGTTCAAACTTCTCTTGCAGGTCTTGTTGAAGTTTAGAGAGGCGGTCCATGTTGAGATCTGTCACTTTGAAATCCACAGAAAGAGATGACGTCACAATGTGTTCAAACTTGTTTTGTGGCTTGATGCGGAGTTTATCTGAAAGGACGACATTATGGAATAAGTAATAGGAGCATTTAACTCCAACAACTTAAAAACACAAAACTGATTTATTGATATCATTCCAAAATACCACTTTGTCTCATCATTTTGAGATGAGAATGACATACTAATTCCAAGATTTATGCTGAAGGTCAAACTTGATACTGCTAAAGAGGAACTAAGTATTAATTCATGCAAAAGTTTTGATAACAGTGAGTGGGCAAATAAAACCTTAAGAACTTATTAAATAAATAGGTACGTAAAACAAAAAACTCCATACAACATACCTACATTATTCAACTCACTTGGACCTACTACTTTTGGCTACTTATTCTATCTGTAACTTGGGTCAGTTGGGATATGATAACAAAGGATAAGGACCTTTCAGAAACAAGAAAATGCTCACCCATAATTTCCTTGATCTCAACTTGAATATTCAGAAAGATCTCAGCCCTCTTATCCCTCTCCGCTTGTAGCATTTCCAGGTGTTCCTTCAACTTATCCAGTTCATCCTCTGAGGGCAAAGGCACCTCCTGCAGCTCATGAATGGTGACTCCAAGTTTGTCAGCAAGGTCTCGCTGCCATTCCAACAGTCTTACCATCTTCATGCGGCGCTGTTCCACTTGTTCTCTGTATCTGTTGATATGAGGCGCATTTTTGTGTGAAAACTTGAGTAATGATTATTTAGTCACCTGCTAAATGATGTTTGCTGTGCACTTAACACCTTGAACACCAAAGGGCTGTTATTACAAAAAAAAAACTTTTAGTGCCTCACTGTGAGTGTGAGGCCAACAAAGTGGTAAGTGGCACAAAAATGTTGACTTTGCCAACTTGAAGAGTTACTTTTAAGTTTCAGGGGCTTCGTCCGAATTTACGTTACGTTTACGTCGCATCTTTATGCTAGGACCTCAGAATAAAATTGTTGTTACTTCTTGAAGTGTTCAGTGTGGGTGGGTAAATTAAATAATTACAGTGAATTGAACCCTATTGAACTATTGCATTAATACTACTGAGGACAAAGAAGTGTCTAAATAGTAAGTTAAAATCAAATTACTTCAAAATCCAATAGTCTTAAGATGTGATAAAAATGCCAGTATCCATCATGCAATTGCAGTTCTCATGAGAAGATTGCATTGTCAACATGAGATAATTAACAAAGAAAGATGCACAATAACAGATGGCCTAAGAATCTTTCTCATGTCACCAAGACTGTTACAAAATTGACCTACCACCTAACTCAAGCAATTGTCTTATTACCTGCTTTGAAAAGTGTGAGAATAATTTAATTGTTATGTTTATTTGTATGTAGTAACATCAACTTAGCTGTGAAAAGTAAAGATATTAACAGTTGCAAGACTTGAACATAACTTCCTCCTCATGTTATTTCTGTTTCAAATATTAGGTACAGACTCCAGTAATTCAAGCTACCCGAAACAGTCAAAATTTTCCCAATCAACCTTGAACCTCATGGTTTAGCCATTAAGTTGAATATCTATTAAAGAAATTTGACAGCTTGTAGTAGCTTAACTTGACATACTGGCATCCGTACAAAGTTACAAAATAAAGATAGTTGTCATTAAAATTTGTGTCTGAACCACATTGATTTTTTTTTTTTTAAATGTAAGGTTATTCCTACTCCAATAAATTCCTGCTTAGATAATAATAATATTAAATGATTAATAAGAAATATTTAAAATGTATAAGATTTGTATGATAATAAATAAAGAAATATTAAATTATAATGAATGCAAAAGAAACCCTAGTCTGTCTGTTAACTGAAATTTGGAACAAATGTAGACCATGACTTGGTTTACTATTTACCCTGGTTGTATGTTCCCAAAGGATAGTTACCAACCTCCATGCAGGCAAAGCTACAGGCAAAGCTACAGGCACAGCCAAGACCACAGCCGCGGGCAAAATCAAATGTTTCCAAAAGGTAAGTAAAGGTGGTTCATACTGACGAAAGCTTTAGTAACCATCTCTCTACATATAAACCATCACTAAATTAAAATAATGCTTGCTTACCCCGCAATCTGCTCTTCCAGCTCTCTCTTGTACTCAACCAGCATCATTTCTTCCTTGAAGTCCAGAATGGTGATGTCCACAGACAAGCATCTGCTCAGTTCTTCTGTTTCCTCCTTCAATTCTGTGGAAATAATAATCTTTTATTAATTATTTCTGTACAAGAGGAGCAAATTACTTAAATCACCCATGATATTCCTATACAAATGTTGAAGCTGATCACATTTTGGTATGAGTTTAGTGTAGTTCAAACATCAATAAAAGACCAAGACAACAGATATGTTGGTTACAATACAAGGAAATTGAAACACATTCTTTTATTTTAATTTAATTTAAAAGACTGACTTCAAATGATGGCTGCTGTTTGTATTCTAATTACTGTTTGCCATAAACAGTGTGTTAACTTCATATTATTGAGGTAAATTTCATGGATCTGCATAGCTAAGTAGGTAACATCATTGTTCCAAAAAAACAAGCTTCATTTACATAACAAGTTCTTCAACTCACTGTCAACCTGCCCCTGCATGGTCTTGAGCTTCTGCCTGGTCTCAGAAATTACATCTCTATGCAGTTCCTTCTCAATATGCGCCAGCTTGGTAATGTTATTTATTTTGGTGGCATCATCCACACCCAGGTGTGACCAGTTCAGCCAAAGTTCCTCCATCATTGAGCGGATGTTCTGCGATATCTCCATGAGGACCTCATTGCTGTAATAGAAGATATTATGTTAAGGAAACTGGTATAGTGTGATGATGGTGTAAAACATTGTGATCTGTTGTTCATAATATATTGCAATGATATGATTGGAGATAGATTCCATGTAGTGATAACGGTGTTGTTCAATTCACATAATTATAATGCTTATAAGCAAATGTTATTAGTAATGTTTCAACAAAGTCATCAAAACATTGTTTGATATTTGTCATTTGATTGCCTGAATGCACGGTAGCTTCTCCTGTGTGAAAAGAGATATTTGCCCGAAACTTATGTACAGGAAGTGTAGTTAAGTATTTTTAATTTCAAATAATATTGAAGCTATTTTATTCTTGTAATGAATATAATCATGGCAAAAAGAATAACGGGTTGTGAAGCTAATTTCAAATATTTTACGGTTCAGTAGTTTTTGAAACAATCTTTAGAGGATGTTTGAGTGTGTACTAGATCATTAAATGTCAAGTGAGATGCTGGCAATTCATGTCTAGGTTCAAATAGCAGTAATGTTGATAAGTTTTATAAATAGAAGCGGAAGTTTATTTTAAACAAGCAAATCTGTAACGGTGAGAATTATGAGACGCTACATTGAGTACCTAGTACTAGAAAACCGGCGAAGGTCAAATATTACGACAGTTTTGATTTATCTACACAAGTTCATCAATAATATTTGCCTGGGGGTGTCTCCAGGCAAAGGAATATTTAAATACATTCGTGGTTTAAAATATCGGAAACTTACAATAGCTTGTTGACATCTTCGGATAACGTATTCATTTTGTATAATTAATCACCGTTTTTCTTCCAACTAAACTCACATAGGTTCACAATAAATGTCTAAATAGTGGTTATATTATAATTCACTAATAAAACTCAATAATTCTAAAACACCATGAACACGAATCCGAAATCCAACGAGTCTTGAACGTTTGTTTTCAAAATTCAATACGTTACAATTGAAAGTGTCTTCTACTGCGTTGTGATTGGTCGGTTTAGTTTTCGTTCAGAAACAAAGAATCGCCGTTGGTTTTTATTTTTTAAATTTTATTTTGCTTGCTTATATTTACTTAATTTTGTATTATTATGTGTTACAAACTTTAACCCGTATAAAATAATGCCAATATTTTTAATAAAAAAATGTGTTTTAGTTTTGTATTTGCTCGGGGTGGCGCTACTGTCTTCATAGCAAAGTAGGTATTGGGCGATGATGAGGGCTTTTGAAACAAACAAATAATTAACCAGTTTGCGTTTGTGTTTCAGTTTGCGTTTGAGTGTAGTGTAGTGTAGTGGTAAATAAGAATTCAAATTCGACATCAATCTGGACAATCTGTAGTACCTACTTATATGAAATTTAGCTAAGTACCTACTTGTTTAATACTTAGGTATGTACCTACCTACGTTATGGCCCCGGGCAAGCTCGTATTGCTCTATTACGTATGCACGCCATTGTTAATGAATTTATTTAATTACAAAGCTAACAAACTTCCTGTGATACTAATCGAAATAATTAAATGGTAGGTATTACGTAAACATGTTGAATAAGATAGATATTGGTCGATACATGTGACTGTTACTAAGCTACCCAAGGCTGATAAAATGTTCGTTTTTCCTAAATCATAAAAAAATAATAATATATTATTAAGGTCGGTTTCCCCCGAACTTTCAGAAGTAAGTCCATCGGTCTTCAGGGATACACCATGGAATATGGGAATACACCGTGAGAACTGTCCCGCTGTCACCATAGTAGGTATATGAATGGGACTCCGGATCAGCGTTGTTATTGATACGGCAATTGCCGTATTATACGGCAATTCGCGTCTTTTTTTTTAGAAAATACGGCATACGGCAGGTCTGGCATTACCGTATCATTAAATACGGCAATTGGCTGTATGAGAAACGAAACGTTTTATCCCAAATAAGTGAATTGGATGAAACGAAACGCACTATAACACACTGACAATATTCAAATTATTCATTCATATAATAATAGGCGGGTGAAAGAGAGCGCGCAGGCCGCCTTCTCTTTCTTCTGCGCAGTGATGATAACTATACTTATTGCGCAGCTATACGTACGATGTTTAGAGCGCCTGAGCGCTATAAGTTTGAATTTGAATTATTTTCTAATCTCAATTCGCATTACTTTTATAGGAAAAAAAATGCATTAAGAAATGAAAATAAAATAATTTGAAACCATAAAAAACCTGTATGGAGCAGAACCTAGCGAGGATTAGTTTTTTTTTTTATATACGGCAATTTGGTAGAATTTTCCTTAATATACGGCAACCCTGACTGTGACATACGGTAGTTCAGATTTTTACGATAACAACACTGCTCCGGATCCTCTTGAGTAGGGTTGCCATCCGTCCGGGTTTCCCTGAATTTGTTCTAGTTTGGAGGGCGTCCGGGGGCCGTTTGGATGGGTTGTTTAAAAGTGTCCGGTTAAAACCCTGTCACCTTTTGTGTCAGGGGAATCCAGGCCCGGCATGCTGAAACCGGGAGTGAAAGGTGTGTGGAATATTAGGGTAGCCCGACCGAACTTGGCAAGAATTATCCTCATGTTGTAAGTCGATAATTTAATGTATATTTTTTATGAAAGGTCAAATTAAAGAAAGTTTTTTTTTCGAGACCTGGTACAAACTACGAAAGCTATCAATTAATTATATCAAATCTTAGTTAAAAATTCATCAATTATGATTAATTATTGCAAGCCAACTCTGGTGCTGCAAAATAGCCGATGACCGACCGAAAGGTTCCGGCCGCACCGCCCGCCGGCGCGCCGCGCCCTTACTTCTTATTAGGATTCACGCGCTCACTTTATTTTAATAAAAATAAAATAAATCAAAAACTCAATTTCAAGTAATGTCCATGGTTTTAAAATGTTGTCTGGCATCGTCAGATTAGGTGATGGCAAACTGTTGCTGTTGCATCCTACTTGCTCTCAAGTCTAAAGCTTTTATGCATAAGTCTATAAAAAACTTAATTATCTATATGAATAGTTAAAATAAAACGTAATTTATCCGTTGTGTTAATTTCCGGAACGGCAAACCTTATACACTATTTATTAGCTTTATTGGCAATTGAACATGGCATACCTACATACATACGAACAAATGATCATCATCATCATTCTCTTGCCCTTATCCCAATTCATTAGGGATCGGTGCAGGTCTTCCTCTTCCATACCTCTCTAACTCTCTATTACTCGTCATCGCATCAGACACCTCTTTTCTTGAATGAAATTGTAAATAAAAAAGATTTTACTTTGAAAACTAAACGTAAAGAATAACGTTTTTAAATAATTTAAAAAAATGCTTTGTATTTTAACTCTTTCCTACGTTTCTTGACTAATTATGAAAATAGAGGGGGCGGCCAAAATCACAGTCGGCCCCTGGCGGCATAAACCCATGCTACGCCACTGGCCCCGCCTATAGATGTTTCACATCAACACCCTGTCCCGTCATCTGTACCACCATATAGAGCTCGTCCCACCGATTGTAATGAATTTCCATGAAAATGCGATACTCAGAATTAAACCAATGCCTATTGAGTAGCTTTTCTACTTTTATTTTTTCGGTTATCAAGCTCTATTTCTCTTTTACGTATTTATAGGTAGGTAGGTACTATCTTTATAAGTGAACCTAACAAGTTGCTAATATACACTGTTAGGTACATATTTGCGAAGTACCGTTACACTTTACAGCGCAACTTTGTAATTAACTTGGCAGAAATGCTGTAACCGATTGGAATGCACTGATCACTTTTACTAACCAACTTGGTAGATGATCGATCGTGCTTTCTGGTTTATAGTATACATTAAATAGAAGCTTGGAATTTATGATTTACCTTAGTAGTTAGGTACTGATAATATTGTGCAAAGAAGGTTACATTTTTTGTCCCTTTGTGTCATCAATTTGTTCTGTTCTCTATTGGTAAGAAAATTGAAGGAAACAGTCCTTCCGATCAATAACTTGTAATGCACATTTATTTTTCAACACTAATAGTTTGTTATAAAGGAGGTGTATTAATAAGTAGATAGAAAGCCAAACTATTTAAGGAAGGGATATATCGACGCCCAAATGGTTACCACGTATTCGTAAAATGAATGAAACAGCTGTTTTTTTTAAATAACCGATTAAAAATTGATATGTGTTCGGAATAATGAACTGAATACATGGTAACTGTGAGTCGATGTTCCTTCCACTCTGTAGTATGTAGCACGCTGTTTGCTACTTTTTTTAAGGCTTGCATATTTCCGCAACTCGCTTGATGTGAAGCGATCTTTGTTCACCGATTCACTCAAACTTTGAAGAGATCCAGATTGTAATGGTCGGGAACAGAGAAGACGGCAGTGAATTTAACAGACTGGCGGTTCGCACAATAAATGCGGAAGCATAGCGCTTTGTGCACCTTACTAAAATGATTAAGAATAACATGATTAAGTAAGACAATAGAAAAATAAAATAAATAAACAATGAACATACAAAAGGAAATAAAAGTATCGAGCGTATTGTTTAGTAAGCTTATCGTGACTTACTATTGTTTTGGAAATGTTCACTCCGAATGTATGAGCTACATAGAAAAAAGTTACCAATTCCTTGTCTCCAAGGGATTTCCGTCTTACAATACTTGAATATGTAGTGGCTGCAAATGCTACCAAACTTGTCGCCAAATTCTAGGTCAACACAATTTTTACCGTGTTAAAAAAGTCTATACAAGTGGTTTAAGTAATCACGTGAACATGAAACGATGTGGATGTTGCTAAAGCTGTTACTTCCTTTGATGACATCTAGGGAAGACCCTGCGACGTACGCGCCGCGGCGCGGCGGCGGCGCTCGCTGTTGTAAGAGGAAATATCTCTACGCATCGAGGGCTCAGTGTGAAGATTACACGTTATAAAGCGGGTAATCACTATTCTTAGCAATCTGATTCAGATTATAAGAATGTTTACTTACCGTTCTGTTATGCTTTGAAACCAATTGAAGTAAAATATTTAGAACAAGGACAGGTAGGATAGTATTTGGTGGCGTTCTGCAGTTTCTGCTTACCCATGATTCTAGAATAAAAAATAGATCTTTGGATTTCCAGATGTTCGACAAAGAAGAATCTTACTAGGTATTTCTCAATGTCATGGTTATGAAGGTCGTACTTTCATTTAACATCAAAGCGAGGCCAGCTACATTGTATGAGCATTCATGTTATTCAGTTTAAAACGTTGGTTGCTTTCATGATGGCATGCGTATTTCAATGTTTGGGTAATGCGTATAATGTTGAATGTGTCGAATTTGTCAGGATTCATTCCGCTAGTGGGCAGACGATGGGTTTCGTGCTATGAAAACACACTGGTTGCGATACACTGTTTTTACCAAAACTAACGAATTACTTGAGATTACAACTCAACACAATAACACGGAGCACAATGAATCGGGTACAGTTCCAAGACGACCCAACTCCGCCGCGATCAGACATTGAATGTCGCCCTCGCCTCGAGTTGGACATCAGGGCTCTGTAGAAGGACGCTGTGTTGTGACTGGTAAGTAGGGCGCGCGATGTCTCCCCTACACAGGCGCGCTTTCCAATTCATTTATGTCCATACTAACGACCGGATCCGACAAATGTTATACCGACTATGAGTTGCACCTCATCTAGCAGCACTCTTTTGCTAGAGCGAGAACCAGAGCATGCTGCCGATCACGTTGCTTTTGCTTGTTTGAAATTAGTTGATGCCTACCTAACACACGACTTCGACTTTTGCTTCACCGCCTCCGCGACCGCGCGAACAAGCTGTGTCGTGTGAGAATCGCCTGAGGTTCTACGTACAATATTGATTCACGTTGTAGGACCCCATACGCAGATATAGGGCCCCAAATAACTTGGGTTGTGGGCAAGGTAATGATTCCGCGAAATCCAAATTTTCTTATGTTTTTTTTTAATTTGCTGGTTAGTGTCAGGTTGTACGTTGATTGAAATATGAGTCGCAACCTTAACAAATTATATTCATAACAAGTTATATTAATTAAAATCATCAATGCAACCGTCTCAGTTAATTTAATTCCATTGAATGACTATCCCATGAAAAAGTTATGATTATAATTCTGTAAATAAACGTATTATTTACAGAATTATAATCATGAGTTTAAATTATTGAATTGAATTTAAATTATCATGAGTTTATATTATTGTTTAAAAACTCATTATTATAATTATGTAAATAAACGTATTATTTACAGAATTATAATCATGACTTTTTCATGAGATAGTCATTCAATGGGATTTCGGTTGCGAATTATAATTATTTTGATACAGCCTGACACTGACCTGCAAATAGCAAAAATCGTAAGAATAGTTAAATTTCGCAGGCTACCCTGGTACATCCTCTTTAGCGTATTTTAGGAATACATTCGATTCACTTGATTGGCAAGCGAACCCCAACTTCAGCCTACCTTTACTTGATACAAACATAACACCTCGTTTTTGCCTAACACCACTTTACATACTTAGCTCAGCATTAGTTATTCTCCTCGCTACATAATAAAACGTAACATAAGAACATGTGTCGGATACGGATGAACAATGAAAGTGGCCTTTTTATGGGACGCTACAAGAAAACTATTGGGTTTACATAATTGTGTAGATTTTACTTACGTCTTCAAAAGACTATTGTTTGTCGTTGAAAGGTTGATCGAGGTTCGTTTTTAGTCTTGTCTTGTCATACAATTGTGATGACAAAACGTTATAAATTATGTCTGTGATTTGAAATTATAGTGCATTTGTTTCTGCAAATACATTTTGTTTGTGAGTAATTATTTTATGATGATTCAGATTTATGAACAGTTTATACTGAGTGTTATTTATTACTTTTACCACACCGTACCTTGCTCAATTAGACAACCAAGTGGGCAAATATTGTCACTCACTGGACACGTTCTTAGCGTGTGTGCGAGTGGCATCTTCAGTAGTGTCCACATACTGATACGGGCAGACACGAGGGCATGCAGGACAGTGTCTTATCGTAAGTGGAACAACACCAGTGGACACCTGAAAGAGGATATTATTAGATAGAAGTCGAGAGAACGGAAAATAAAAAGAACAGGAGGTCAATGCCCAGAAGTGAGATATAATACAACAAAAAAATTCAACATTTGAGCAACTAGTCCTTGTCTTTCAATACTTGTTTACTTGAGGTATGTATGGCTTTAACACAAAACTGTTTTTCCTCTAAAGTAAGTTATTTTACCCGGTGTTCCAAACCCACCTTATTTTTAAAACCACAGACACATTTATTCAAACAGTCAATACATATACCACCCTGCTAATGACCCACAAGTCCCACAAACTCGTAAGTGCCTGTTCAACTCACCACTTTACTTACTACTTATCAATTAGCGGTTGCTAACGCATTACAGCAACCGGGCTTAGATTATAGCCTGCAACCCGGGTTACGTATCGTATTGTACGTACAATGTGAATTGGGTTGCTCAATCACTGCCTGCTACGAGATTTTCGTTCAAACGTAACGTATCTGTATTAAAAAAGGTTATGTGTGTTGATGATGTGATTGATGTGTAGATGACAGTCATAAAACCTGTTTATATATTATGTATAAAGTCAAAAAGGTTTAAGGCATTTTATCATGGCGGCGAGAAGGTTTTCCGTTCATTGTTTTATGTTTGTTGCTAAACATTTTTGTTGGATAAGCCAGAAATTTTTCGCAGGCCTCAAATTTCCTCATTTCTTAAAACAAATTCCACAACGACATGGCGACCACAAAAATTACACTGTTTTTTTTCACACGGTTTTTATTTTTAAGAAGCCCACTGATAGATAAGTAGACTGTGAATTTTCAAACATATTAATACAAAAAACCTTCCGTCTTCTTCTATAATGTCGATGGAAATCCAAATTGAACCAGGCCAAATATGGCGACGAGTTTGATCCTGTTATAGCGTCCATCAGCTCCTGTAATGTCCAAGCCACTGGAAAGGCAGAGGCATGACATGATATTTAGTGTCCCATGAAGGAGCTAGCTAAACATACATTCAATTATGTCTCGCTCTTTTGATGATACGTCACGAATCACGATTTATGTTCGCATAATGTGAATTAGATTGCTCAATAGCTATGTGCGGCCATTTTGACCAGATTGTTTGATTGTTAGCTCGAAGAATGAAATATATTTTTAGAATATTTTGCGGTTTCTAAAAAGACCAAGCAATAGAGTTTTCTTCTCTAGAGATAACTGTACCAAGCAGGTAGGTAAGTAAATTCTACTCCTCAGAAGAACTTAAAAGTTTTCAGTTATTGATCCCTCGCTACCTACCTTACCTATAATAACTACCTAAACTACCCTACCCTACCACCTACCCTACCTACCCTAGCGGTATGAAAAATAGATAGTAGCCGATTCTCAGACCTACTGAATATGCATATAAAATTTCATAAAAATCGGTCAAGCCGTTTCGGAGGAGTATGGTGAGTAAATTATTTTGTGACACGAGAATTTTATATATAAGAAGAAGATGAAGATCAATTAGTTAAAATAAGTACGACGACATTAATGAATGACCCAACTTCAGGTTCTGAAATCATCATTTCCTGCCCTTGTCCCGTGTTACTTGGGGTCGTCGCAACACGTTTTTTTCTTCCATTCGCCTCTGTCAACCGTCACGCTATCATTTACTCCTTTTTCTTTCATATCACTCCTCACACAATCCATCCATCGTTTCCTTGGTCTTCTTCTCCCTCTCCATCTATCAACATTTATGTTCTTCACTCTTTTAGTCACATGCGATTTCAGGTTCCGAAATGTTGACTGTGTAAAGTTTTGTGTAATAGGGATGTTTCCTGTGTAAAAAAAATATGATTATATTTAGTCCGTCAGTTAAAATATTGTATGCGTATTTTTTGTTTTATCAAATCAATAACAATTGTCGAAGATAAAACGCATCAAAGATGTGTGGGGCCTGTAACGTCACTTTTCGGTAAAAAGTGTACTGAAGTATGACGTCACACAAGTTTTCGACGCACTGTATCGTCTTCATTTTTAGTTTTTAAAAAGTTTTCGTGAAAAAAGAAAAAATACGGGTCCAATATTTTTTGGAAATCTATCTGACGGACTAATTAGATTTTTCAGGAAACATCCCTATTGTCAATGTAGATTCAACCACGTATTCCAAAACAACTGTTAATCAAAGCAAGTATTTATCGTCTATTCTACGAACACTTGAATTAATCGTTTTCTTCCGACTTTTCTGTTCGATACACACACTGTTTTCCGATATTTACGTGATGATATAATTAATCACTCTATCTAAACAATGAGGCGAAACCAGCAGTGCCTTTATAGGTGAGTATTATTTTTTGCTAGAATTAATAATAATATGTGAGAATTGAATTAATTGATAATTTTTTAGATTTCAATACGAATAGTTAGTACGAGTAGTTAGTTATTGTTATAAGATTTCTCGTATTTTGGACTATTTATATATATTATAATATATATATTAGTTTATTTCATTTTACTGTATATGTGTATTAGCATGTACCTATTTATGTATATCAATCTATGTTAACAAAATGGGATTTTTCTTATTTATTTTTTGTACTCTATCACAATGCTGTCCTATTTGTCCCAAAGGTTGACTGGTAGAGAATGCCTTGTGGAATTAAGTCCGCCTATGTACCACTCTTGTACATGAAGTTTAAATAAATAAATAGTTTGTAATGTTTTTTTTTAAGGAGGTGACTGCTTTGATGAAGCGTAATAGAGAAGTATGGAAGAAGAAGACGTGCTGCGCTGACCCCAAATAAATTGGAATAAGAGAATGATGTAGAGTTTGTAATATTTTTGCATTGTACACTTTGGGTTGTGGAGGTCCGATAGGCAGTCGCTCCATGTAAAATACTGGTATTCAGCTACATCCGGTTAGACTGGAAGCCGACCCCAATATAGTTGGGAAAAGGCTAGGCAGATGATGATGATGTACACTTTGGTGACCAACTTTGTTAAATTTGGCCACTAGCCATTATTACTTTTGTCAATTTTCTCTACAGCTAATTAGAGGGAGTTTGCTGGATGAATTATGCGTTGTTTTCAGGGCAAAAATTGATGTGTAATAGATGTAAGCTGAAAAATAAAATCAAAGTCAACTTTGAGTTAGAGTCGCCTTCCATTTGAAAATGTAAGAGTCTCTTATTTCATTGAGCAATGGCTAACGCTGACGATGCAGGTTGTAATAATTTGCTAGTTTACTTACAAGGCATTTATTTCTTATTTACTGGATAATGAAGTAAGTATTTGTGCTAACATTGTTATTTTAATTCAACTTACAGCATATCAGATATGAAATCTTAAAAAGATTAACAATAAACAGCAAATAAAGTTTCATACATAATATATTACACAACGTTATTTATGTAATCCAAAATGAAATAATCAACATCCGTCCATTGCTCTATTACTAGAGCACAGCGACCTTGATATATCATTCAAAAAAATTTGATACGTATAATATGTATTAAAGAATTAAAATGCTTCACGCCACAGGTTCTGTTGGTATGTTTGGTAGAAATACGTTTAGATTACAAAGTGGCTCAACTTATCCCGATTTGTATCGAGCCATTCGACCCGGCCGTGATTCAGCGATGGTGCATGCCGAACGAAATTTGACGATTGGCACGAGCCGAAAGAAAGCCGAATATCAAGCTTCGGGTCGGTTATCTCGTTCTACAAATGATGCCGAATCAAACGTGCCAATCAAAACCAGTCCTTTACACTACAAGACACTCGAACTTATCTAACTATCGTGATTTTCTACAAACTTGGAAGACCAAAATCACAAACTAACATTTGGCGCAAACGCAGAACAAAAGACATCAACGCGCTCCACCACGCGTAACAGACATTTGGTTTAATCACATACAAATTGCAGAAACAAATGCATTTTATTTAAATTAATGACTAGTAATACTGCTACAATGTTCTTAAGTGATGCAAGACTCAAGATGGATGCAAGATTCAAGGTGCATTGCATCGCTCAGTTCAAGATCAGCGGCCATTCATCATCTCGGTTGCAATTAATCTTGTTTCTATTATAAGATGCGCCGTATTAAAGTGCTATTAATTAAGTTTCAAATAATTTTGACTTGTATTTGATTTAAGCTTATTATTATGAAGATTTATTTTTGGATTACTTACGAAAAATAAAAAACGATGTGCCAAGTTTCTTCTTAAGATTCTTCTTACAGTTGAAAATTAATAGTATGCTGTGTAGACACTTACTTTTAACTGTTTGCTTACTCTTACTTTCCATCGCCAATCATAATAAAAGCAGTTTATAAATAAACTCTTCAGTTACCCAGCATTTAAGAGTTTACAATTAAAATACAAACAATTTACCGGAAAAGCATAAAAACATTTAATTGTGAAATAAATGTGCTCACATGTAATTTTTGCAATAAGTATAAAAAAAGAAAGTCGTGTTGTAAACGTTTACGTTACTCCATACGTTTACTTCAATTTTGGGACACACGGAAACAGCCACGACTTACCGTCACGAGTTACTTTAGGACCCCAATTACTTCTCTACGTAATAATGTAAAATGTAAACGCCCTAATCTAAAGTTTATTAAATTACGCAACAATGGAAATATATTGGATGTGAGTTACGTTATGGTAGCAGCCTTATTGCCTACTGTCTGGTCAGTAATAAGGTTTTTGTGATGGTATAGTCAAGTACACAGAGGTTTTGATCCTTGGGAATAACAGTGTTTTTGTACCGCTCTTTAATGGAAAAGGCTTTCAAGATTTTATAGTATAAACGTTGGTGTCTAATCATTTCTTCTTTAAAATGTTCTTCTAATGTTTTTGTTTAACTGTCGTTCTTTATGTGTAGACGATGCAGTCTTGTTTTAAGCGTGTCAATGGCAATTTAAATTGAATCAGCTCAAAATTTCCAGTAATATACAGACGCCAGCACATCAAGCTACTACAATCTGTCAAGTTTCTGTAATAGATTTTCAACTTTATCGCTAAAGCATAAGGTTCTAGGTTGTTTGGGAAAATTTTAGAGTTTCGGGCAGCTTTATGTGCTGGCGTCTGCACAAACAACGTTTGTGGCACAACACCGCATTTATACTCCAGGTCAGATTATCTAAAAGTCTCCACCTAGGCAGGTTTTCCTTGGTGTATTCATCGAACGCCATGAGTATAAGAAAACCAAAGAATAATGTAAGAACTGTTTAGAGATGACTACGAATAGAAAACTATAGTAGACGGGATATAAGCGGGAAAATGATGACGATGCCACGTTTATTGAACACTCATCACCACCCGTCCATCACCCCTTAGAAAAGGGGCTACACAATAATTAAAGCTATTTGTTCACGTATACTTTTGTCGCTCACTGTAGGTAGTGTAGTCGCTTGCTGATGGTAAATGCCAACGATTGGAGAGTGTCCCTTCACTTCGTCCTTACGATACGATCTCTAGAACAATTCGTGTTATCGCATTCCCCCTGTACATTATTATATTTTTATATTCAAATTATACTGACACAGATGTCAGTCCGTAAACACCCTGTTATTCGGTTCAAACGTGACATTGAAGACAATGTTTTAATTGAATACATGCATTACGTTTGTTTACTAAACTTTTATTCCTTTCTGGGTTACATAGTTTGTGGAGATAGTGTTTAAGTGATGACTAAAATCATGATAATGTTTAGATAGCTTAATATATTTCTTTGAAAAGGGAAGATTATGTGACGAAGATATTATGTAAATTTATCTTTATAAAGATAATATGTATATGTAGCTTGGACCCTGTTCCCGATATCGGTGGGCTACATTTTTTTAAATATTTTTAAATGTTTTTTTTTTACTTTGTATAGAAATATTTAAAAATGTAAATGATATGTATAGAAAATAAATAAAGGAAATAATATCTAAAACATAAAAGACACAAATATTTCTCAACAAAATACGGCATACCGATCAATTTCCACGCGCAATTTCACTAAACCAACACAATGACCGCAAAACCCATCAGTGTTACATTACCAATTTATAATCATCGACACTCGACACACACACTCACTAAAAAAACAAAGGATGCATTGTTTTCAATGCGTAACGTTGCGAAAGACGCCATTTTGAAACGAAATCTGTATCAAACGCAGTGTTTGCGAAACCCCGAGACGATTAAGCGGTGGTTTGATCAGACTCTTACGTACGGCAATCAACTAATTGTTACTTGCATTTTAAACAGAAACAGTCCTGTTTTACTGGATTTTAGTAGTAGTCACAATGTTACTAAATCGTTGCTGATTTCACTTACAGAAAACATAATTAAAAGATGAATTTCAACTTGGGGGAGGCCTTTGCCCAACAGTGGGACAGTACAGGCTAATAAAAAAAAAAGAGTCTTTTTAGACTCCTTTGCCTAGTGTCCTCTGGCGCTGAGTTCTAGGTTAGATTCCTGGATGAAGTCTTCATTGAGTTTTCGCGCTATGAAATATTCTAGCCTTTTCCCAACTATGTTGGGGTCGGCTTCCAGTTTAACCGGATGCAGCTGAATACCAGTATTTTACATGGAGCGACTGCCTATCTGACCTTCACAACCCAGTTAGTACTAGGTAATACGATACCCCTTGGTATGACTGGTTGTCAGACTTTTTGGGCCACTGACTACCTAACGACTACAAAGATCAAAGATCTACAAATGACACCCGGGACCAACGGCTTACGAGGCAAGGAGGAAACTCGGAATGTAATGGGTGGTCACCCATCCACAGACCAACTTAGGCAAGCACGGAAAGTCCAACCTTATTAACCTAATAAAAAAAGTTATAGGAAAACTAACTACATGGGACTTGGAACATAACTGGTGAAACGTGGGTGAACTATTAAGTACTGACACCTCTGACTAACCCTTCGGGGATTACAGGCGTAATGTTAGGTCAGTAAAGGTAACTTGCGTTTTCTCGAGCGATATCTTGGTAAAAAATAATTAGGAAACATGCATCAATAACAATAAATAAATAAGTATAAAAGAATACATATTTCCGTTTCCTTTTATCAAACGATTTATTTCAGTCATAAATTAAGATTACGTCACAGGGAAGTACTTCTAAAAATAGTATGACTCCTACTTCTACCAGAGTTTTATATGTCTATTAAATCATAAATCCGTTAAACATTGGGCACCGGCACCATCAACGCCATTTAATTTTGCGGCATTGGGCAGAGTGGGGCACCGTTTAAAAAAAAAACAAATCAAACATTGTTAATTATTGTTTTATAATTTACTAACTAATGCCCGCGGCTTTTCCCGAGTGGAGTTCGGGAATTGTCCCACTGGATCATACTACCGGAATAAAAAGTATCCTATGTAACCCAGGCTATATATCTGTGTGCTAAATTTTAACCAAATTCGTTCAGTAATTTTTGCGTGAAAGAATAACAAACATTCAGACATCCTTAAATCCTTACAAACTTTTGCATTTATCTATACTATATATATTAATATTATAAAGCTGAAGCTTGTTTGGTTGAACGCACTAATCTCAGGAACTACTGGTTCGATTTGAAAAAATCTATTAGTGTTGGATAGCCCATTTATCGAGGAAGGTGCAATGCGCAGGCAACAGCTAGTAATTACATATTAAGTAGGATTACTCATCATTACATTTTTGATATTTACTACTTCCGATGAATAAACTATAATCCTCCTATTCTAGTTCGTACATCTACATAACAAAAAATACATACACAACTGTGTCAATGCGGACTTCAATTATACAATGTAAAGTTAATCGTTTCATTTAATGATACGATTGCGAAACCAGCTTTCGTATTATAGTAATATTATTTCTTAGCTTTACATTATTATGCAAAGAATACAGAAAATATAAAAATTGATCGTCCTTGCTCCGCATAAGATATTTGTGCATATTTCTGTAATGTACATACAAACGTAATTATGTTTCGTACCTGTCTTGCGGATATCTCGCTATTTTTGGAAATACAACTGTAACAGCCATACTTAAAGTTCAGTTTGTGCTACAACTTTATTAATATTTATATGCCTCTTTCAGCAATATTAGTTATTCTGAAATTTACCTAATTTACACTGAAATAAAGTAGATATTCGTTAAAGCGGCTAACGGGTGTGTAACTTCATTTCGGAACAAATATTTGAATGGGCTTTACTTATCTGCTTTTGGTTTTTATTTCAAATTATTTCAGAAAGTGAAGGTCAGGAAGCATTTGTACCAAAATTTGTGGACCGTTTTGGAATGTTTTTAAAGTTCTGGTGCATTTAGTAAAACTGATAAAAATGAGCCAAAAAGACAGGAGTTTTTTCAAACATTACCTAGAGAACTATAAATATGTAATACAGAAGTGATGTCTGATGAATGAAGGAAATTGGAAAAAAAAAACAAATTACACAAAAATCGGATGTAAGGAAGTTATGTCATCTTATGCACAAAAATAATTGCATTAAACATAACATCTAATATAAGAATCTATCATAGTCCAATAAATATTAATAATTTATTCAAACGCTTTTAAATTATCAATTTACATAAAAAATATGTCTCACCAAATATAACTGTCGATACATAAATACAAGAAAATAAATATGTTTATCGTCTTTGAACTAATGTATCTGATCGACAGAAAACAGCGACACTTCATACTGAGAAACAGCATAAGTACCACAAAAACCTCGAGATGTTTCTTTAAATTACTAATACTGGTAAAAAATTACCGTAAATACAAGACTCAATTAAATGATAGGTCAAACTTATTGTGTGATCGCATGTAAAGATCATTTCGGCACAGCAAACCAAATCCTAACACTACTGCTATTAAAGCATACTCTTGAACAAAAAGTGCTACAGTTCCTAAATCAAATCAATCGGACATCACATATTAAAAGTCACTCAACTTATTCATTGATTCATAATAAATGTAAAAACAGACTCACATAAAATATGCAAATTCAATCAGCGTTTCGCGCGTCTATCGATATAACCGAACAATTACGAGTGCATAGAAGATGTTACGTGATAATTATGGCAAAATATGTTAATATTGTCGATATCGAGTGCTTTTTCTGTAAATCTCCCAACAAATTTCTATCTATTGTTCTAATTGAGACGCCGATAAACTGACAATGCGCCGCACCGCGCACACGTAACTGCAGCCGGAGCACTCGCACACACCGGCCGCTAAGTGAAAACGAGTATAAATACGATGCAAATTACAAATGCTGGCATTACCCACCACCCTCTCGTGGAGTCAGGTGTTCCACAGTAATCCACCGCCGAAATGTACTACCATGTGCGTAAATGTGTATTCAATATTTGTGATATCTAAGTGCTATTGCTGAAATCGTCCACCTAGTGCAACAATCGTTAACTTACTCGTGATCGTGCTAATTGGACTGTGCTGAATATGTTAATTAGCCTATTATACCGAATTAGTACTAAAACAAGGAACATTTACCTCATTGATTGAACGCACTGATGAACGAGTCCAGTGAAGCATCTATAAGAGCAATTCTTCCTGATAATACGTCGTTTAGCTTCATAGGAAGTATTTCGCGTTACATAAATCAGATTGGCTCTGTTACTCGAGTTAGTGCCTGCAGCGAAACTGGTTAATAACATATAGCTCGGCATTTTATCGTTTTATTCGATTCTTCGGTTATTAATTGGCAGCACGACATCCGCTATTGCTGTAACATTACAGCCAAGCCTACACGTTGTTACGAGCTTAGATAATCTGCAAGCTCCAATTATATCTTTCTAGCACTACTTCCCATAATCCAACATTTTAACTACTTGACATTAAAGCTTTCTTTTTGTTCCTTGTGCAGTATTTCCTGGGATTCTTGGCCGTGGTGGCCGCCTACCCTGGACTCGTCCACGAGGAGGCTCCACAACTCGAGGCCAAATACGACCACGCCCTCATCGGCGAAACGGGACACCACCATCAAGTAGAGCATGAACATGCCAAGTCACACCAGTCAATCAAATTCGAGCACTTCCACCCAGTCCCCGTGTACGTGAAGAAAGAACACAGCCATCTTCTTAAGCACCCGCTCGAGAAGGGCAAGTCTGAGCAGAACCTGAAGCTGATCCACCCCGAGACCGAGCACAAACATGGCGGCGGTCTCGTGCTAGAAGACGACAGGCATAACACCGACCACGCCGCGGCTCTCGAGCACGGGAACTTCGAGCACGGCGGTTTCGAACAAGGAGGTTACGAGCACCTCTCCGGCGGCTACGAAGGTGGTCACGGAGGTTTTGAAGGTGGTCACGAAGGTGGTCACGAAGGTTTCGACGGTGGTCACGCAGGCTTCGAAGGCGGCCATGGTGGATTTGAAGGCTACGGTGGCGGTGAGGGCCTTAAAGCTTATGCAGAGCTCGCCCAACCCGAAGCCGAGGGACACTACTACGCGGAGGCTGGGCACGCGCTCGCCGCCAACTCCGGCGAAGGCTACAAATACGACAGCTATTAACTGCATTTAACATAGACTTTACCACGGGCATACCAGCGTGGAGACCACTCCATCGTCTGAAGTAACTTTAGGTCTATCTCTTGCCTGTTGATATTAGTACACTTAAGGTTAGATCGTAGCTTGAGACTAATATGTATTCAGCTTACGTTATGCAGTTGAAATGTTTCTTGTAGATTCAAAATGTACCTGATCTAGGATTAATTCTAAAATCGTATTTAGGAAATTGTTAATAGGTCTTGAATTTTTATCGTTATAGATTCTCGGCACTACTCGGCAAATAAATTATGAAATGTTAGAAACAGTTCCGTTAGGTGTTAGAAAGTACCGCGTGGTGCTATTTAGAGTTGATCGACTGCTTGTTCGTGTGATTGTTTTCTTTGTAATTGTTCTCTCGCTTGATTCTCGTATTAGTAATTACTGTGACTAGGCGATCGTTGATTGAGTCCCAGAGAAATTGTGATATTAATAAAAATGTTTGTTTTACATAAACATTGGTCTTTGTATTTGGAACATCAAGTTCTGCTTATCCACATAACCTTACGTTACAATCGGTATTCTTCTGCTCCAATAGACCATGCCTACATATCGACAGTCATGTGTTAATTGGTAATTATGTACACTGACGGCTCATGTAATTGTTACCGGCTGATTATTATCGCTCCGTAGTTTGCGAAAAGGATCGCGAGCACATAACTATGATTTAACAGAGTTACAACATATGTAACATTATTGGGAACCTGGTTAACACGATTGTTTTTTTAAACTGAACTAGTTGCACTAGTCATAAACTGTAATATTTGACGGCAATAATTGGGAAACAGAACAAGAAAAATACTGAAATAACTGTTTTAATTACATTTTGCAATCAATCCCTTTGCATAATGCACATGACAACACAGCCTGAATAAATACCAATAGAAGCACAGAATCTAATCACAGTATAGCAATCAAAACATGTAGTTGGACTAACTAACGTTGGCCGAAGAAATTGTGAAAGGCGCTGTCGGCAGTGCGCTCTTATTTCATTTAAATTGCCGTCTTGTAAGTCACGATATCGACGCTATGTATATTCCTTGTATAAGGAAATAATACTAAACCATACCTATTACTTATCTAGGTAGATACTCGACGTAATACGCGTGAGAAAATTGTTCCAGTCACGATTTTATAGGCCTTAAATCTTGAGACATTTTATACAGTAAGTTCCTACTATCTTACAGTACGATTTATCGTAAACTTTGACAGATTTACAGATATTGTAAAAGCTAAGTCAACCATTTACACTTCGCTATTATCCGTATAAAATAAATAAGCACGGGCATACGCAACATGTAAATACAACGTTCTTGGACCAAGAACGTTTAAAAAACATCGATTTAAATGAAACCTAACCTAACCCAAACCTGAAGTAAAAATACTAACTTAGATATTACAGAAAAATATAGATTCCTAACAAATATTTGTCCATAAACTAAAGGAAAGTGGGCATATTCCTACTTAAACATCATACTCCGAGTACTCACCGTACTCGCTTCACTTTACTCGTACGCCTACTTACGCCTAATTATATTCTAAGCACATACCAATTAAGTTCGCTCCAATTCCGAGTGTCAACGTCATAATTATGATGACGTAATAAAAGCTAACGTTGTTCACACCACAGCACACTTCTGTCACACCACTACTGTGGCCTAGTTAACAGTCTTTAGTATGTACAGAAAGAGGTGTATTTTATAACTTCCTTTTGATAATGTGTGTGGTTTCAATAATTGTGTTAACGGATGATTTTGATATTTTGCAATAGGTCAAGACTGGTTACTGTGTAGTAAAATACTAGTCGGTGAACAGTTTATGGAACTTCCTGTTTTCTTAGAATACAATGGACTAAGTACTTTGGATAAATATGGCAAAGTTGTGTTCAAGTTGAATAGTTTAGAATAACGTAGAACGATTCTAACCAGAATGCACAAAGCATAACAAACAAGGCTTATACAGGTTTAAATTAATTAGGTAGCAAAACTCCTAATAACTGAATTAATTAACACCATCACTTCAAAGGTGTTAAGAGTGAATTGTCTCTAATCTCAAACCATTTGAAATCTATCACTCTTGTTGCCATAAAAACATTCAAACTTTTATGAATAAATTACCAAAACTAAACCATAAAACACTTATGTGGGGCGATGTTACAACTCGACCGACTTATGCAATAGCAGCGAATACAAATCTTGTGATTTTAAAACGCGACATCGCAGCTTCCTGGTCGACTCGGCGATTTCGTATTCACACTGTAGGTGGCTGCTTTCTACCCGATGATATACAGAATCAGATATTCCGAATGTATTTTGCAATTTCTATTACGGAAGATGGCGATCGAAATGCGAATTTTTATGACAATTTTAATCTCCTAGTTTTAAAAGTTGTTCTTTCGCTGTCTTGCGGTAATTTATGCTTTGATATCCGGTTGATTAATATTGATTTTTGAGGATCGTAAGTAAGTTGTAGGATTAGGAAAAAATCCGTGATTTTAATCCAAAACTGATTTTACAAATGACTTCATTAAATCATCATTAGTTAGGTAAACGGTTAAGTTAATTTATTTATCAAAAATTCGTCATTCACAAGTATTCGAGATAATGATTTCAGAATTTAACTTAATCAGTCATCATTGCCTTAACATTTAACATAGTCTTTATACATTGTATCCAAAATTTTCTTCTACCATAATATTTACCTTACTTCTGTATAAATTACTATAGCACAAAATAAAGTTGCATGCTTTTGATAGCGCCTTCGTATTTAGTTTTGCAAGCATTGCTGCTATGGCAAATCACAACACACGAAGTAATTAATACCCAGGCATTACTGAATTAAAGATGCAATAATTTTTAGTCAAAATCAACTGATTTAATTTAATATAATTACAACAACTTTCATAATATTAAATACAAATAATATCACTCAATCAATGGCACCAATATTGCACTCGAATTTAAAAATACTTAATTTTAAAAATAATTTTAGTTTTTATTACAAACATAACAACAAGTCTTTAAATCAGTTCAAACAGCGTCGACGTCTTTATATCTACAAACAAAATTAATGTTCCCATATGTGACGAATTATTTTTAGTTGGTCCAAAGTAATAGGCATCGTTACAGGAATCTTTTGTTTTTCTATATACGGAACAAACTTTGGGATAGTGTGTGGCCTATCCACTTTCACATAAACATTCCTCACACCTTCAAAGGGACGTTGTCCTCCAACTATTGGTCTTGGAACCCGGAAAGGTTGCATAAATTCTAGAGGGACAGGATACGGTGCAGGTATTTTAACTTCATGAGGTTTCGGAATGCGTACTAACATTGGACCTTTAGTGTTTTTCACCAATTCTATCGGCCGATTATCAGCAGTTTCTGATCCTCGGTTTACAAAAACTGTATGGGTAGGAGAAACAGTCGAAGTCGAAGCTTCAATCCTCGCTAAAGCATTTTGTTCCCCAAAGATTCTAGTCAACTTTTCTAATTCAACGGTGTACTCTCGTTGGTTATAATATTGAGGCGTCTCTTTCATCTTTTGTAACTTGGTTCGAATATTAAACTCGTTTTTCAGCAATTCTTCTTTTTGCCGGGATATAGTATCAGTTATTGTTTGATGTTGGTAAAGAGGAGCCAAAAGGACGGAGAGTTTATCTTGGTTCAAAAAGTTAGTTTGTACCGTAGGTGCCGGTGGCGCTGGGGTTACTACTGGCTTTGTTTGAGGTGCTTCTAGTGGTTCAATTGGTGTTAGCGGTAGTAATGGTGGTAGTCCTTCAATCGAACTGAGAGTTTCTTTAAATTCTTTCGTACCCTGAGATATAACATATGTTCTGCCTGTAGGTCTCGGTGTAGTCACTGGCGTTGTTGCTTTTTCAATTCCCTGTGGTTTTTTAGATCCTTTTGGTAGTTGGATTCGGGATGGTCTGGATGGCTTATACAGGTTTCTTTGGCTTTCTCTGTTTATTTGGGAATATGTTTTTTGTTGAGCTTTCGTACTCGCTACAGTATATGCAGTTTGTTGAGCTTTCGTACTCGCTACAGTATATGCAGTTTGTTGAGGTTTCGTACTCGCTTCAGTGTATGCAGTTTGTTGAGCTTTTGTACTTGCTTCAGTATAGGCAACTTGTTGAGCCGCAGTACTTGCTACAGTATTCGCAGTTTGCTGGGCCACTGCACTTGCTTGAGAATATACATTTCGTTCAGCTGCTGCGTTTGCTACCGTTTTTGCATTTTCTTGAACCGATGTATTTGTTTGTGTATACGCAATTTGAGGAGCCTCGGTATTTGCTACAGTATTTGCAGTTTGTTCAGCCACTGTATTTGCTTGAGAAAATGCATTTCGTTGAGTTACTGTATAAACTTGAGAAAATGCATTTTGTGGAGCCTCTGTTTTTGATATCTTATATGCAGCTTTTTGCTCCGTATTTGCTTGAGAATATGTATTTTGTTGAGATACTAAGTTTCCTTGAGAATGTGCATTATGTTGTCCTTGTATGTTTCCTTGTGAATATGCATTTCGCTGTGTCTCTGTAGTTTCTTGAGAATATGCATTTTGTATAGCCTCTGTATTTGTTTGAGTATTTGCACTCCTTTGACCTTCTACAGTTTCTTGAAAATAAGCGTTTCGTTGCGCCTCGGTATTAACTTGAGTGAATGCATTTAGTTGAGCTTCTGTATTTACTTGAGCATACGCATTTCGTTGAGCCTCTGCTGTTTTTTGAGCATATGCATTTTGTTGAGCTTCTCCGGGTTTTTGGGAAAATACATTTTGTTGAGCTTCTCCGGTTTCTTGAGAAAATACATTTTGTTGAGCTTCTCCGGTTTCTTGAGAAAATACATTTTGTTGAGTCACCGCATTACCTTGTGAAAATGCATTTTGATACGTCTCAGTACTTACTTGACTAAACGCATTTCGTTGAGCCTCTGCTGTTTTTTGAGCATATGCATTTTGTTGAACTTCTCCGGGTTTTTGGGAAATTGCATATTGTTGAGCTTCTCCGGTTTCTTGAGAAAATACATTTTGTTGAGCCCCCGCATTACCTTGTGAAAATGCATTTTGATACGCCTCAGTACTTACTTGAGTAAACGCATTTTGGTGAGTCACCGTATTTGCTGGAGAAAATACATTTCGATACGCTTCACCATTTATTTTAATAAATGCATTGTTTTGAGCTTCTATATTCGCTGTATTTTTTTGGGCCTCTGTACTTGCAACAATAAACGCATTTTGCGGTGCCTCGGCATTTCCTACATTAAATGCAATTTGTTGAGCCATATAATCAGCTTGAGAATATGCATTTCGTTGGGCCTCTTCATTTGCTTGAAGAAACATCGATTGAACACCTTCGAATTGATACGGAGATATGGGCAATGGCTGATAAGGGACCATTTGTAGAACCTCATGTTCATAATTAGGTAGAAAACGAACGTAAGCATCCGCATTATTGCTTTGGTTAGAGATTTTTGTTCTGGCTTTTTTAGGAACATATGGAGTGGAATATTCTTTCTCTTTGTATTGTTGTCGTGCCTTAGTATATTTGTAACGTGGAGTAGTTGTTGTAACCTTTTCTGTAGTACCTTCAGTACTCTGCGATTCTAAAGTCAAATCATCATTAATTTCTTGAATGTTTAGGAGCTTGTAGTAATCTTGTATCTCACCTTTGTCTTTCTGTACTTCGACTGGACTCATCCAGGTTTGATACCGTTGTACATTTTCTTGTTCAACACTTTGCTGGAACTGTTGTTGTAGTTCAGCAAAATCGTTTTCATATTCCGGATAAGGTTGTACTACTGCGCCAGCTGCTTGTAAAGTTTCCACCTGTTCAGGTGTTAGAAATAGTACAATTTCTTTCATTCCTATCAGTTCAGGTCGTTGAGATTGCGTGGGTACCGGCGTTGGTGATGAAGACTGCGGTTCTTCATAGAACGATTGTGCGACGACATCATGTAGCCCTGCTCTCACGGAGACCAAAAACATTGGTGCTATTAAGCACCATATCTGAAAATGAGTAATATTTTTCGTTAGTTTAAGTTATCTAGAACAATGCTTGAGAAAATTAATTATGTTTCATTGTTTTACTTACGGGTATCCCCATGGTTACTGTTTATTGATTGACCAGCCTCCAACCTGCTACGCCACCGTTGGTCGTTTGCTCTGAAATGAAGAAGAACAACATTTTATATAAGTATCTTACACACATACATAAATTCAATAGATTCATAACTATGCCGGTCGAAGACTTCCGTAATGATTACGTTTATGAAATCAAAGTGTGGATTGTATCAATATTCAACACCATCGCAATCTTATTAATATTTGGGTGAAAGTTGTTGTCATTAGACAGAAATAATAAGATCTTTAGGCAATAGTCAACATTATTAACAGTTACATGTGTGATGCTGAATACCGTTATCAAACTTTGTTTTGTAATTAAAGATTATCATGGTGTTTATGCTCTGAACTTGGCAACTGGACAAGTACTGAGCATGAATACCAGTTTAACAAAGCTTTTAAGAACTCCTTGGAGAACGAAAAGAAGAAGGTTCTTAACTTGTGTCTATCACCAACAATGAAGCTGAGGAATGATAGCACAAAAGGCCGGGGCAGAGGCTAGCAAACTAACATTCTATCAGCAATAACGATTTTAAAAAATTAAAAGGATTGAGAAACACTACTGAAAAGCTGTTGAAGAACAGCTGTTGAAGAATACGAAACTCTTTTGAAAGCGATTGCCACTAATCGACGCTCATCGTTCCAAAAGCTCAAGTAACTGTCTCGCTGACCCGAAAGAAGCCCGAAGAATGACGAGGAGAACCGACTATAAATCAAAAGTGCTAATGCTAGGCATAGAGGGGGAGTATTTCTAAAGCTAGTACAGTCTAGTATCTATTACAATAGCATGGAAACCAGTTACAATCTCGTCACAAATAATGATTAGTAGGTATACATACCTAAACTTACTTCGTTAGCACATCTCACTTTTCCAAGTTGCAAGCAAGTCTTTGTTTTATTGCCGTGTCAAAGATATATGAAGACAAAGTTTTATTGTAGACTCTAATTGTTATTTTTTAATTACATATCGATATGTCATTGAACTCAAAACCAGTTCTGCACTAATAAATTCCTTTATTTTATTACAAAAATACTTAAAAGGGGTGCACTCAACTGCAGCTTACCTAATCTAATGGTTCATTATCATTTTTGTATCCACGCTTTTATATAAACTTTTGCCGCGACCCCCGCAGAGGCGACCGTTCGTGTCTTGCTATACATTTTTAATTAGGAGACTATCAAAAATGTTCGCGATTTATTCAAATGCCATTAATCTGTTAAGTAATACTGTTGAAAACTGGTTTAGCCATCCTCTTATCCAATTTCCGTCTATTCGGAACTATCTCGTTTTGACGTAAGTACTGCAGCAAAAACAAGTTATTCATTAGTTTTTTATTAGCTTTAAAATAAGATGATGATGGTGTATTCAAATTATCTGTAGGTATAGTACCAACAGATTATTCAAGCAAGATAATTTAATTTGAAGAGGAAATGAGGTTTATTTAGGACACATTGGCTAGTTAATCCTACAAAAAAAAACTTTAAAAACATTTTAATACAGATGCTGGCTGCTTTTCTAAACGCCATGAGCCGAAACTTCTGTGTGAATTTCTTTTGTTTATTGCTGTGTTCTTCAAAGGATTGACATTGATAACTGTTTGAAATAACCTATTTCAAAAAGATTTAGTGAAGTACATTCATCTAAGTCATCATCATCAATCTGGGAGCCCCTATCCCAATTTATTTGGGGTGGGCGCAGGATGTCTTCTACATTTATCTGTCTACAGTTTACAATTTGGTGTTCCAGAACAGGCATATAAGCGCCTATTGTGTTTTAAGAGTACTTTTATCAGCGCCTACTCTTACATGAATGGTAACGTGCCGTTGCTCAGCTATAAGCTTAGATTCCAATTCAGCGTAGGATGTGCACAGAGCGATTCGGCGGGTCACGGGTTTCGGGTTTTTTGTCAGCCAGACATTCGGGTGTGGCCGTGGATCGCAATGGACGATCTCGCCTACATTTTTATACAAAGTGAAGATTTAAGTAGCATAGCTAGCCGTGGGCTGCTGTGGATCGGTGCCTTGATTATTTTCTCAGGCAACACGTTGATTGTTCAGTGATCGTCCATAGAATACAAAGCGAGAAGCAAAAGTTGCTATTCTTCTTTTATCTTCTTCAACCCGTATCCAGCGTAGCTGAGTTCTGCTCTCCTATATTGCATGCCATTGGCATTGGTGTCGAGAATTTCAACGTAGCATAAGCATAACAGCTCATGAAGTTCTCACTGCTGGGGCACAGGCTCCTTCTACGTAAGATTGAGTGGATATAAGTAACCACGCGGGCCCAGTGCGTTTTGGTGATAGCTCCATCATTCATCATCTTCGAATTCTTGGTTCTACAAGGTTTCCTCCGATGTTTTGAATGTTTAATGGCACTTCGGTTTATGTGATCGGAAGAGATTACCGGATATAGATACATTCTTTGAACCAAATCTTCTTCATAACAAACCGTTGCATAAAGACAGGTTCTCAATACTCAATACTCAATACTGAGCCAGATGACTCACAGACTAACAGTTGCTCACAGAGTATGTGAAGCGGTGTTCATTGCCACACCCCTTTATAACCGTAACACAAATTCCGATCAGTGTCCGTGTTAATTTGTGAGTAAGTACATGATTTACGGTCCGGTTTTGGTATCTGAAGTTTCCCTGCAGGAAGACGTGGAAGTCTATACATCTCAACATGAATGATGTAACCAAGAGTTTGTAAAAGTATTCTGATTTAAAAGAGTGTCCATGGAGTTTCTTGCCCGTTCTTCTCCATAGAGATCTACGTTAGGGAATGGGCAACTACAGTACTTTCACAGTTTTTTTATGCCTTGTGACTGGGACTGTAGCTATTGTTCTTTGTTTCGACAATTCAAAAGTGCCTGTAACTGGCCTATTTGAAATAAATGCTTTGATTGATTGATTGATTGCTATACTTAGCAGTGAGTGGAACAACAACACGATGTTTTCTAAATTATAAGGGTCGCCCCACTAACATTATCATTAACACTAGAAACGGGATATTTACCATGTTTAAACCACCATGTTTACCATGTTTGTCTTTTTGTGTCGTTTGTTTGTTATTTGTGTTTAACATGGTAAATATCCCGTTTTCCGATAGTGTTAGTGACCATGATAGTTTAAAAACTTATATCGCCCCACGAAGTCACAATAGCCACCAGTAGCGAAGGGTCAATTTTTGTAAGAGCTAAGCCGAAGTACATATCTTTAATGTGATTATATTATTTGTCTATAGAATACTGACTGTGCCATTTTTCAAAGGGAAGCTAGTAGGAATCGAGTTGTATGGAACCTTCGCCACTGATAGCCACCAAAGTAAGAAAAGTTCTGTTGTCAACTTTGCTAGCCCATTGGCGTGCCTAGGGGTCAAAAATACGGCAAGCCCATAAGGCAAGCAGACTGTTCGGAAACCCTAACATCATGAAAAGTAGTAGGTTATAAGGGCAAACTAAGGTTGTAGGCTTGTATGAAACTACCGCCACTACTAGCCGGTTGGCTTATGACCATCTCATAAACTTTACTCTACAGCTTTGTAAAATTTCAATACCTACTCGACCCAAAGGTGCACCACCACCAGCATCACCTTTGTACTATTTTCTGTTCCTTTCTTCTTTTCTGTATTTAGTGTGTACATAAATTGATAAACAAATAAAGGTGGGACAGCAGATGATTTTTTCGCGATTACGTTGTGTCCCATGGAGAAACTTTTTCGTGTTGATGGTCTGTGACACACCATTAAGAATGACTATACCCTTTCTGTTACAAGCTATGCAGTATAAGTTGGTTCGAAAAAAGATGAGCCTAATTCAGGCGCAGCCATTCTTCATTTCGATTGCGATGGTAAAAGTTTTAGTAAAAGCGGCTAGGCGAAGGCGTACTGCAGTATGATAATTAAATGTTACACGATAGTTACTTAACCTATCATATAATTATAATAACGGACACCCTTGTAACCATGAGCAAAGTAGTAAAACTGAAAAGTAATCTGATAATTGAAATGTTTTCTCTTTGTTTAGACACAGGATTTGAACTAAGGACCTTAGGCTAAGTGAGTTTATGCACTTTCTACCTATGAGTCATTGAGATAACGTCTTTAATAAGTATTCGTATTATTTCATTCTAATGGTTGTTATTTAAAGTCTTTATTATAATCAGATGTGATTTATCAAACCCTTTTGAGATCATATATCAGACCTTATCTTACAAATTCCTCTTATCCTATAAAACGATCAATTATAATAATAAATCACTTCAGTCGTTCATCATCTATTGAACGGCCATAAGCTCTATACTTTATTAATTAATTATATTTCAATCGTCGCATGAATCGCCTTATTGCTCGCCTGCTGATTTCCTTTTCATGACACATAATTCTGCTACCTTTGTAACAGTGTTAATCATCGCTTTGTGCTCGGAGTTTTTGGCGAAAGTTGGATACGCAAACTGGAAAATGGATACTCCAAAGCTTTCGACAAGCACCCTAGAAAGCCATCGAATGCAGTTGCCGAAATCAGTTAGATGACATGATCATCAAGTATCTATACAATATTTTCAAGGGGGGGTAGCAGGGCTGAACTGGTTGACATTAGATGCTAGGAACCTGAAACTTTTTCCAATGATCCAACTGACCTCCAATAGCTAGTTCAGAGTCAGGTAGTAATGAAATTACCACCGGAGAACTCCATATAATAATTATGCTACAAAACAGACTGCCATTGCAGCGTGAAGATTCTAGAAATGCGATCGCGTATCAGACGGCACAGTGTAAGATCTAGTCGATGACCTGGTAAAACTCGCGGGAATCTGGAACCAAAGGACCATTCGATGTCACAACTCTTCTTTGGGCGGCAAATCTGTTCAGAAGAGGACACACTCTCGAATGAAACGATGATCTTGATGTTCTAAGGGTTATGATATTATTAAGTGGAGTCCCAACTTTGGTATGACTTTTCATTTTTATATAACTAATTTAAATTCCTTACTAAGCCACGCCATAATACGTAACACAATTTTGATACGCCGTAAACAGTCCTCAATAAAGCTGCTATATAATTGAATCAAAACATTCCATCACTATGTGGGCTGCGATTACATCCAAACTCGTTTGATTATTTCCACATCTGGGCATTGAATTAGCATAATAAAATTGATTGTAATTTTATCTCATTTAATTTCACTCTCGCCTCAAGTTTATTGGCTTTTGTCACAGAATTATATAATTAGATTAGAGACTCTATGAGAAGTTACGAATGAAAACTAGGTGATAATCGCTATTAAGGCTTTGTTTCCGCTACTTGTTAGTGAACAATGACCCAGGTCATACCTACTACTGGGTACCTAGTCAACATTTTTGTGAAGGGTATCCTGTAATTCTACTTAAATAAATGTTTTGTTTTGGTGACAATGGCGAAGTTTATGATGAGCATGTACTGATAACCTTAATGGGACTTAAAAAGTAAACTATGAATTGACCGTTACTGACCTTCAATGCGGGTAGAGTAAATCCTGACTCCCAAACTAGGAGATCCATTTCATTTTTATCCCGCAGTTTCACTCAAACACATGAAACCTAGAATGTTGAAGGGTCTTTGTATATTTGTATTTTATTTATCTTTGATATTCGTTAAGTAGTCAATGGCCGGTAAATGGTCAATGGAAAGTCTGACAACCAATCTTACCAAGGGGTATCGTATTACCCAGTACTAAATGGGTTGTGGAGGTCAGATAGGCAGTCGCTCAGTATTCAGCTGCATCTGGTTAGATTGGAAGCCGACCCCAACGTAGTTTTAGAAAAGGCTGATGATTTTTATTTTTATTTAAAATCGTATCTACCATTGCCATCCACTCACTTGCCATCTACTTAAATGTCCTGGTTTACTAAATAGTAGCGGATATAAGGAAATGTAAATAAGCTCCGAGATTCTTATAAAACTAAAACTTTCTTATTAAAATTAGTTTGATGATTATTTAATCAACAGGTTGCAGATTAAGTAAACCAAACAGCTGACGGACATCTGTTACCTATCCTACCAGTCACAAATAGTGGACGAACTTCGGGTGACTTTTGCGATTTAGCATCAAACCATGAATCTACAGTCTTTATGTGGATTTTCATTGTTTTGCTCAATTCAATAGGGGTTTACAATGAATGTTGATTTATAATCAAAAGGTATTTTTTGCCATAGAGGCATTCTACGTTAGTATGGTGAAGGAAGCTTTACTTGTAGCATGAAGCTGCGATATCTCTTCTGAGAGCGTAGGCCAAGCAACTTTCTATTAGCGACAACAATGATCGAAAAGTCAAAAATTTGATTCAAGATTGACATAAGCTATCGAAAAGTTTTTGTGTCGAAAGTCGAGGTAAAATACTTAAAGCTTTGAAAGCGACTGCCAAGTGCCTAGGTCCTCCGGTCTTGCTTTTGATTTGAGTGGTAACAAGGACAAAAATCAAACAACAAAATAAATTGTAAAACGATACGTTTTATCTTCATCTATTTACATGTACAAACTAATGACTATCAAAGTATTTACAATTCTATTGACTATTTGGTATGATCACAACTGTTGCTGGTAGGGTCACCAGCTGTTTGAAGAGCAAGGCTATGCCTTACCAGCAGCAGCTCTTCTTCTTGTAGTGTGTAACGTGCTTGATAATGTGGAGTGGGTAGGGCTTCCACACGGCGACTGGGACCTCCACGTGCTTCTCAATGGGCACATGGACTTTCTTGATTACTTCGTATGGCCTGTCAACAGGGACGTGGACCTTCCTGATGACCTCAAATGGAACCTCTTTGACTACCTCGTAGGGGACTGGCCTATCAACATGCACGTGCTCAGTCTTGTACACGGGGTAGGGGACGTGCTTCACGACTTCAACGGGAACATTGTAGGGCTGGGGCACTGGAACCTTGACCTCCTGACGGACGGGCACGGGGACGGGTTGCGGCACAGCAACCTGGATGTGACGGGTCACCTCAATAGGGATGCGACGAATAATGTTCTGCACGACAGACTGCAGCTCGTATCTTGTGGCGGAAGCATCTGGGCGGCCAACGTTAACAGTAGTACCGATCACACGTGGGGCTCCAAGAGTACCTGGTCCAATGCCGTTACCACCGTTTCCAGGTCCAGGGAGGTTTGAGTCGAGGAGTAGGCTGCCCTCGGAGTATCCGTTGCCTGATGGGGCAGGAGCAGACAGGTCAGATAAAAGAGAACCGTAGCCAGGTCCAGAACCGTAGCCAGGTCCTGAACCGTAGCCAGGTCCAGAACCGTAGCCAGATCCAGGTCCAGAAGCAGATGGCCCGCTTATGAAGGATCCTTGGTTGACGGATCCATGCCCGTATCCTCCGTTTCCACCATTGCCTCCATGACCACCGTCACCATGTCCGTGTCCACCGGAGTAGTGTCCGTGGCCACCAGCGAGGGAGTCACCACCGAAGGATGCAGCAGCGGCGATAGAGCCGATACCGGGAAGAGAAGCTCCATTCAGTACTGGATGATCGTCTACCAGATGCTCTTCAATGGTCACGGTCTGATGTCCATGTCCACCGCCACCGCCGCCATGGTTTGGTGGTCCATACGACGTGGAGGGGCTCCCGAACGAAGCTGACGGAGAATTTAAAGCTGATGACAGGAATGAGTCTGGGCTATGGTGCTGTCCATTTAAATATCCGCCATTAGTGCTGTACACTAGCGCTGACAGGAAGAGCAGTTTGACCTGGAATAAATGTTTGTGTGATTAGTATGTGAAGGAGTTAGCTGAAGTTGTTGTTTTTTGTTTGTTATTGAGCTATGAAAATGAACTTACAACAAACGCCATGGCTTTTAGCTAATCGCTTTGCAGCCAGCCAAAAAAAAACGAGCTAGTTGTTGTCCCTTCCGAGTGTCGGTAGCTTGTGCTGTGACATCGGACGGCCCCACATATTTATACAACTCGCTCTTTCCTACAACGCCTATGAATACATTAGATACAAACTCGAACGAACATCGCTGTATCCTCTACGTCACCGAAGCTAAAATATATTATGTTAATTTCTGTACTGATCTCATTAACATCGTTTTCTATGATTATGCAAGGGAAACTGTGCTTCAAAGGTCTAGAAAACCATCTGCTACGGGACTGTTGCTTCACTTCAAAATAAATATGAAAATTTAATCCGAGGCGATTGCCTTGGTTTCTAGGAGTTGCAAACGTTTAAAGTTAAACATAACTTCCTTTACCTAATATTGGTTTATATTTGGAGTTTTCTACCATGTCTCAATGTGTCATATATTAATTCGTTATATTGATTTAATGTTACACATTTATTAATAGTTATGGTGAAACCTCTAATAGTAAATCATTGTATCAGTTCATGTGTCATCGAATACTTACGCTTATTTACGTTTCTCATCTAAAACAGTTAGCAGCTTAGCTTTTTATTTCAGACTTTTTTCCGTAAGATTTATTAAAACTTGGTCAACTCATCATCATCTGCCTAGGCTTTTCCCAACTATGTTAGGCTCGGCGTCCAGTCTAACTGGACGCAGCTAAATACCAGTATTTTAGTGGAGCGACTGCCTATCTGATTCATAACCCAGTTAGTACTAGGTATTACGATATCCCTTGGTAAGATTGGTTATCAGACTTAAAACTTGGTCAACTTTGAAAGACGAGGCTTTGAAAAGTGATGATTAATGTACCATAATGTACCATACATTAATCATCACTTTTCAAAGCCTCGTCTGTGATGAAATCAAATCTTATGACTATGTCTGATACTTATTAAAACCGCAATACTATTATTTTCAGCACTGCACGGTGAGACGTTTCAGTGTTTCAAAATGGTGCTGGGACGTGTTCAAAGACTAGGGGCCTAGCCTGAAAGCACGGTGTAAATGTTACTCAAACCCAAAAGTTTTTTTAAACTTAGTTTTTATTCATAACTATGGAACTTCAAACTTATTGTGATCGACGAAAAAATTAAACGACAATGCTTTAAGGCAGTTTTATTTTCGAATAAAAGAACGTTCCAATTTATGTGGTTTCGACGTCGCGCTTTCATGCTACCCAACAGTGATGACAAAAAGACGAACAAACATGAAACTTTGCTTTTCAGGATAATAATGCTCTTCCATTCTTGGTTAATAACAAGAACACATACTTCTTACATAGTAAGAGAATACGGACAAAAGTAGTCCACTTGCTATTCAAAAAAGTTACTTAATAGTACAAGTACGTGCCTAACACTTTTTTTATAACTAGAAAGCTACCATTATTACGCCAAAACCTGTCTAAATATGTTGAATCATAACAGAGTAGGTGATGGATGGTCTAATATGTGTATTATTATGTACCCTCGGTTCTAGTATGAGGATTAAAAAAGAAAACAAGAGCAATTATTACCACCTGATCCAACATACGCAAGTGGGGGTGTTATCAACATGTTAACAGTAATGCTCTATTTCAATGATGACGGAAAATGTAGACCCGAAAACTTCTATTCTTAAGATTATTTGCTGCTTTTCAAACACTTGTTTTTTTATTATAGAGTACTGAGCATTCTGGAGTGGCGACCGCGAACCGGAAGACGTTGCGTTGGAAGGCCTCCCACTAGGCGGACCGATGACCTGGTAAAGGTATCAGGGATCCGCTGGATGTGAGACGCACGGGACCGGTCAATGTGACGACACTTGGGGGAGGCCTATGTCCAGCAGTGGACGTCTTTCGGCTGAAATGATGACGATGATGACTGAGCATTGCTTACATTTGAGTATTTACATACATTGGCATACTTTTTCGAACATAAGCATACGCTTGTGCGAGCCTACCTGAAATGTTAAAACCAAATGGCCTAAATTCAGTTCAGAAGTAAAACATAAAGCCAAAGATTTTCAAAGCATTAATATGAAGATCGAATATAGGATTGAATTTGTTGTTGCAAAGTCGATATAACAGCCCCATTTTTTGCTATGCTATGTCTGAGTAATTCTAGTAATTGGATACTGCTGCTGACCCACGACTTCTCCTATGTAAACCATGACAGATGATACAAAATTCTTGCGTAAAAAAGAAATTATAAAGGATGGGCAAATTCTGCTACGGCACACTTTAGATTGCCATAGAAATGCTAAACATAAACAGCTGCTAATATTTCCTCATCTCATTTAAATATGAATCTTTAGTTTACTACTTTTCTGCCCTTGCAAATGAAGTAAGATTTCCAACGTTATATTTTATGTATTATCTAAAATGGTAAACTGACTGACTGACTGGGTGATATATCAACACACAGCCCAAACCGCTGGTCCTAGAGACATGAAACTTGGAGGGTGTGTTCTTTGTGAAGAGTAAGTATCCACTAAGAAAGGATTTTTGGGAATTCCCCCCGTAAACGGGTAAAATAGAGGATTGAAGTTTATATGAAAGTCCGTCAGTTTTGAAGTCAGGATCTTCAAATTTTGTGTTTAGGCTGACGATTGAAAATTAATTTAAACGTTTCTCAGCGTTTTTGATAATTCTACCCCCGAAGAGTTAAAAAGGGGGACGAAGGTAAGTAATCGGATATTTTTCGACATCCAAGCGGGCGAAGCCGCGGGCAAAAGCTAGTGGTCAATAAATCAATCACATCAAATGAAATGGCCTAATTTTTAAAGACACTTTTGTCATCATATTTCAACGAAGATAAATAATAACAGCCGACGTCATAAAGAACGACAGTTGGAAGGACAACGAGTGCAGATCGCAGACTAAGGTACGTACGCTGCACATACCTTAACTGCTGTATTTCGTAGGACCCTTAAAGCGGTCTCCCCAGGGTAAAAGGAAGCCATCAAACCCATTTCGGCTGATGCGCATGCTACATTTTATGGCTGAGTCGATCTTCAAGATCTCCAAGCAACGCTGAATGAGGTCGGACCGTAGATGGGAACCTTTCCTAATATAATTAGACCCCTCCATGCCTCAAAAAGCAGGTTATGTTGTTGGTCCCGGCTGTCAGGGATCAGGTTGTGGACATCAGATGGGTAGTCGCTACATGTACAATATTGGTATTCAGCTGCATCCGGTAGGATTGAAAGCCGACCCCAACATAGTTGGATAAAGGCTTGGCAGATCATGACGATTTGAAAGAAGATTACGTAAATAGTTCCCTATGATGTCAACAGATATTTGTTATTATTATAAAAACGTACGATATAAAGTTTCCGATTTCACCTGTTCGTGGGAATTTGAATGTAAATAACATAGTCTTCAAAGCGACCATTTCCGCTTTGTCGCATGTTTTACATAATTGTAAATATATTAAACTTATTGACCTACTTTTTCGTTTGAATTTGTAATGTTAGAACACTTTTTTTTACGCATATTGACTATCTGTTATGTGTATAATTAATTCATTAGTGAAAAAGTCGATATTCATTTATGAATAAGTTGGTTGGTTGGTTGGTGGTTGGTTGGTTGGTTGGTTGGTTGGTTGGTTGGTTGGTTGGTGGTTGGTTGGTTGGTTGGCAATCTAGCAGCTGATACTCTACTTTCGAAGACCGAATAAATTCAAAATGAGCTTTTGTTATAGATTTGCGTTGTGTGTTTAATAATGTGCACCATACCTAGTAGTAACGCGACTTATAAACTGATAAAATTCTTGTGGTCTTTAATTATAAGAACAAAGGATGATTTAATTCTACACTAACTTCTGAAAGCAAGATAAAATCTGATAAATAAATAATCCACTATCAAACCTCAAGTAAGATTGTGTTTTCGGTTATATAAACTGACAAGACCAATTTAGATTTCAGCAACCAGGGGATAATCCCTAGACACTTTATGGTAAAATACTGTTTTATAGTGAATGATCATATTCAACATACATGACGTTATTGTATACATAGTATTTTATTTGTATTTCTATGTTAATCAGCTTTGTTTGTACTAGAAATAATGCTGTGCGTCAAAATTCAGGCTTGTTTCCGAAAATTAAAGGTCTATTAAACTGTTCTTAGACACGATCTACAACTTCGAAGCAAATACGTGTAGCGTGTTATTTGGAGCGCACGTTTCTCTCAATGAATCACTGTATTATGTAAACTAAACGACAATTTATCATTTCTAAGGTCGCACGCGCTTCGAAAATAAGTGAAAAGCCCGCCCACTTAGATCAACCTCATTCAATCTCAAATGTTAGTGGAATTAATTTGTAGATTTATCTAATCTTTTTTGTAAATTGAACGAAGGGATTTTAATCACTTTAAGTTAATCCCTGGTTGAATCGAGTTCAATTCATTACTCGTTTGCCTGCGAAGTTACTCAACGATTTGAACTTGCAATAATGCTTTATATTTAAGTAATCAGGCAAAGTTTTTAACTTTTTTCAGAACCAATCAACTTTTTCAGCTCATCTTTTTTTAAAATTTTTCCTCGGGTAAGGTTCTTGCTGTTTTCCATTTTAAATGAATATTTATGTAAAAGTAAACCATAGTTATACATACCTACCTATAACATCTTCTTCACCGACCAGCTTGTCACATTTACTGAACACAAATCTTTGTTGTTCAGTTTAGTTCAGCTTAAATATGCTATCAGTATTTTTATACTAACAGCAGTTTCTTCAGGCTGTGTTTTGGCTCTAAGTTAATTCTGTTAGGATACAGAGTGCTTGGAAGACAGTTAAAACACCTAAGTTACTTGGTTCTTGGAAACGCATTACGCAACACCATGTGTTATTGTTATATGTAGTGTGACGACATGCCAAGGGAAGTTTTATTTCATGTAGATGAAGTTATGCCTATGGAAGGTTTTTTATTACAGGTGGGTAAAGATGGGAGGGCGAGCGTTGTGGTGGACTATCATATGTAGTCTTAAAGTGGATAAGCGATTATTCACGGCCTAATATTAATAAATGATTTGATGTTTCAAGCTAAATTCTATAAAGTGTCTCATGATGATATTACTTTAGTCGGCATGTGGCTCATACTACTGTTTCGGTACGGTACATTATTTTGTCGAAGGAGCGAGCTTTGCTCTATGAAATTATCGTCATTACAAATAATGATAATTTCATAGAGCAAAGCTCGAGGTCAAGGAAAAATAAAATCAAAAATTCTTTGGAAACTTATTTTTTTATTAAAGTTATAAAGCATAACGTTACTATTTACAGCAAACAATAAAAGTATTAGAACATACTGTTAGCATATTCACTTAAATTAATGACTTAGTTATCACCCTAGAGTGCAGCCTCACGATGAGCTATGAAGCGATTATATTTACAATAGACCGGACTAGGTATGTGACGATACTACTATGTACAAGGATTTCTTTGTTCATCCAGAATTACCAGCTGGACCAACCGTGGCTGCTGTGGCCACCGTGGCTGCTGTGACCGTGCCCGTGGCCGTGGCCATGGCCGTGGCTCTCGTGAACTTTGTGGTGGACAGTCTTCACATGTGGTACGGCGTACTTCTTCTCGTAGGGAACGGGCACCTTGATCAGCTTCACAACTGGCACCTCAACGATCCTCTCAACGGGGACAGGGTTGTCAACGTGCACGTGTACGACCTTCTCGTATGGGACTTTCACGATCTTCTCAACGGGGTAGGGGACCGGCTTGTCAATCTTGACATGCTGGATCTTGACTACGGGTACTGGAATATTCTTGTAGTGTGGCACTTGGACGGGGTAGGGCTGGGGTACGGGGATCTCGACTCTCTGTGGCACGGGGTAAGGCACAGGCTGGGGCACCCTGTGGGTCACATCCCTGAAGACCTGGTAGGGCTCTTCGCGAACGCGGTACTGAGTGGGAGCGCCGTTGCCGTTGGCAAGTCCGTGGATCTCTTCAATGACGGGAGCCTTCTGGCCTGGAGGAGGGGCCTCACCGCCGGCAACAGACAAACCAGGTCCGCCGAATCCAGAACCACCGTTGAAGCTAGGTCCGCCAAATCCGGGTCCACTGCCGATGGAAGGTCCACCGAATCCAGAACCACCACCGATGCTGGGGCTACCGATTAAAGAGCCACTTCCAAAACTGGGTCCGCCGTGTCCAGAGTCACCGAATCCACCTCCGATGCCATGTCCACCGCCGAATCCGGATCCACCTCCGAGGCCATGTCCGCCCCCGATGCCATGTCCACCGCCGAATCCGGATCCACCTCCAAGACCATGTCCGCCTCCGAATCCGGATCCACCTCCGAGATCATGTCCGCCTCCGATGCCATGCCCACCGCTAAATCCGGAGTCACCAAATCCAGAACCACCATGTCCATGAGATCCAGATAGTGAAGAGTCCAGGATGCTGCCGCCGTGAGAGTGACCACCGTGGCTCAATCCTGATCCGGAGTAAGTGGCTGAGGGTAATGACCCAGCAGGGAAGCTGCTAGGCGAAAAGCTGGACGTGTGATGAGAGGCATATCCCCCGGATAAACTGCTTGAATGGTCATCATGATGATGTCCGTGAAGTATGCCGGCGTAGCTGCTGCTCAATAGGATGGCTAAGCATGTCAATTTCATCTGGAAAGATAGGAATGGTTTAGTTTTTGAGATTTCATCCTTCACCCTTAGCTGTGAGGTTTATTTTTGTTTGTAAATACTTACATAAGTAGCCATAGTGATTAGCTAATCGCTGGCCACACGGTGAACTTGTGTTGACTGTAACAAGCGACGCTTGTTTGTGGTGATGTTGTATACTTCCATCTTATTTATATCGATGTCTTGTGTGGGTCAACTCGCGTTGAGAACGAGAGTGACCGAACTGGTTTCTTAATACTCTTTCCTTTTCTAACGGAAACAGCGTATACTTGAGAATTGAATACATTATACTCATCGGTTACTCAATGTCTGCTCTACTGATGAAGGAGCTTATGTTATGGTATGAGTATTATGGTGATTTCTCACTGAAGTGGCATTGAGAAGGTCTGATTATCGAAATAGTGTTTAATATTCTATTTTAATTATATATTAAGGTCATTAATGTGAAATTTCAAAACGATGGCACCGTATGTTATGGAAATAAATTATGAAACATTTAAGAAATGGGCTCATTATAATAATTCAAAGTTTCTTCGGCCCTAGTTTGTATCTATAAGCTATGACTAATTGCGCCTACAAAGCCTGCGACGTGAATGTAGACCGTTAAACATTATCTATATTCTCAAGACTGATTGTAATGCTTCCTCTACCGATCGTTACTTATCTAGCTTCGCTTACATGTATTTGTGCTAGATTAACATGAAGGATATATATTTGTCGATGTATATTTAAGGAAGTAACTTTTAACCATTGATAAACTGGATGATTTAAATCCAAAACAACTTCAGCACTACTCAATAAAATATTTGATTTTAGCTTACCTAAGTTTCTAACTATCTTTAAAAATCTTGCTTCTTATGAATTTATGCAGATCAAAATACTATCATTCATCTTGTCGGATCAAAAAACTTTCATTTTCGAGTAGAACCTCATTAGTGCTAACAAAATGCCACTGTTTTTCACTAAGTCCACGTATACAAGATGTTCTTAAAAGGTGGGGCTTTTTAATAGTATTTTGCACAATCATATTATTGAGTTCTCTGGATGCGAGTCGCAAGGGACCGATCAATGCGGCGATACTTGGGGAAGGCCTACGTCCAGCAGTGGATGTCTTTTGGCTGACATGATGATGATGATGATGAGTTCTCTTAAGTTAGTAGATCAGCAGTAGTCTACAATCATCATATAAGATCTTAGAAGTGCTTAATATGTAGCTTCTTTGTCTAAACTTGTTGTCCATAATTAGTTTGCATCAGTATTTTGGATTAAGGTCAAATATGGTGCAGCAGTGGTACGTCAGACGTTGAAGCATTTAGGGCATTACCAGCTCAGAAATGCTGCATATCTTCCACAGAAACTGAGGATTTTTTTCTATTTTGAGGCCACAATGCCAGTATTTAGCCATTATTGCCCGTTTGTATTTGTTCTTAGCTTCTACTGGCCTACCTCAAGTCATCATCTTCCTGCTCTTGTCCCATGTTACTTGGGGTCGGTTACTCAACGGTCGCAACCGTTTTTTTCTTCAATTCTCCTGTGTCAACCGTCACTCTATCTTTTACTCCTTTATCTTTCATATCATTCCTCATACAATCCATCCATGGTCTTCTTCTCTCTCTCCATACATCAACATTTATATCCATCAATGTACTGGCCTACCTCAAATAATAAAGTATGATATCTAAGTTGTATGTATTATGTAAAAATATTATGAGACTTGCGACCGTTGAGATAAAATAATGGCAACCTGTCAATCTAGTTGTGATTAGAATTCCAGATTTCTTATTTTACTCGCTCCAAGTGAAACTTTAGTGACTCATATTTTACGGTTTGGTTTTTCGCTGGCAATTTTTTTAGCCAGATCTGTCTTTGGCAATAGCCTTTAATAGGAATAAGGGCGTTTTTATACGATTATTATGCGACTGCTGAGCATGAGGTCCTAAACGGGTTCGATTACCAGGTCGGGCAATGTTATTGGTATGTCCATTAGGAATTTATCTGTAACAGCCACGAAACCTGGATTTGTGCCAGGTTGATGGCAATAGGCTCGCCCCTATTACATGGCGGGCGAAACGTGGGTGTACTATTAGGTACACCTCTGCCTAAACCTTCAGGGATTGCGTGATGTTATGTTATGTATTACATGGTCTAGTTTTATAAAAAAAATAGTTATAGAAAACCAAATAGTTTCTCATTAAACAAATCGGCTGCCGATTCTCGTCGTGTATACTATTTGAATACGATATTAACAAAAAATCACATTAAATATGGTAAGAAACTTTGATTTAAAAAACGCGGGTGACTTTTTAAATGGGCAACCAAAAAATGCCTCCAACTCTAACACAGTTTTCTATGTAAGACTTTAGAAATGTACGGGTTAGTAAGGAGGCTCAGGTTCACTACAGATGGTTGCTTTCGATGTATAATTATGATAATAATGTTTACTACATACATAACAACATAACAAAGGTCAAAACGTTCAATATTTTCTAGAAAGTTATGACGGTATAATTATGACAAATGAAAGTGACATTTATAATTTAGATTTATTTACGTTTTTTTGGCAAATACGATGATATATCTTTGTGCTATGAAGTAATACCACAATTTAGGTAAGCCATGCGTCTTCACAATAAATCTTTATGCAAAACATAACATATACATAACATAACATATACATAATGAAACAAAAAAAAACTGAACTGAACTGAATGTCACATTTCCTTGTTTTTCAGATTTGCAAAACTCTACGATTATGAATTATTCGACGATTTAAGCATTAACTTTGAAGCTTACACGATGACCAGCCCCAAATAAAATAGCTACATCTTTTTATGACCAGCAGCAGGATTAATAATTAAAAAAAAAAACAAGATCAACAACAGAGGAGAAACCCATCGTGGTGTTATATTTTCAGCAATAGATTTTGTCGAAATGACATCTCAGTGGAAAAGCCAGGTCTAATAATCTAAATATCACATGCAAACTATGCGTACGCGACAGATGTTCAAAACGATTAGCCAATTATAATGACCGATGCGTTTCATAATTTGAATTGATCGCAAAACGAGACGCACGCTGAGTCCCATCGGCCGACGCGGGCAGAAAGCGAGACGCACGCGAGATCCACAATATTTCATTACATTTAACGAATAACACTGAGTGCAGTGCGTTTTTTTTTATGAAATAATAGTAATTAACAAACTGAGAGTAATCAATTGTATTGGTTTAAGTGGGTAAAAAACATGATAGGTTGATGATCAATAAAAATAGACCTGAAATTCCTACGTATGACGAAAGGTGCATTTAGGGTCGGCGCAACATGTTTATTTTCTTGCATTCTTTCATTTATTCCTTCTCCTTTCATTATATTCCTCATACAATCCATGCATACAGGTTACTAAAATGCTGGCCAGTAATAATTTATAGCGTACTTGGTCAATTACACAGTCTGATTGGTGTCCAGAGATAAATTTTCATTGATGTTCGTAAAAGGTGCTAATTGACAGATAATAACTTCATTGAAGTGTTGTAGTATGTCACGTTAAAGTAAGCTAACAATGAATAAATTGCCATTTCTATGACTCTATCACGATCATAATATTATGATGCTCTTTTACGTGTATTACGTTCGTGAAAACTGAATCGATTTCATTTTTAATTCTCATCTCGCAGTAATTAGCGTAATTTTCTGTCTCGGTGACATTAGCCTTCGTAACATATCGTCAACATTGCTCGGGAGAAATCAGAAGAAAATTATACGGAGATAGATTTGTTACGTGATACAGTAGCAGCTTTTTATACTGTTTGCAAACACGCATCACTTGTTGAACTATTAAAACTTGCGTGAAAGACTTCAGAAAATATTGCAAGAGAGACTAAACATCAATCAAATAATACGCAGTTTATTTCTATATTTTTATTTTTGTAAAACATCGAGAATTCTTACAATAATAATTTAACAACAACCTTAACAGCTTTAAATTTAACTTATCACAACAATATAATTAGAACAAAATTACTATTTTAAAAACAATATTTACAATACATCTTTGTCTTTAATAGACTCATTAACATACATATGTTATGTACAAAATCGTAACAAGTCTTAATAATATTTTAAACCTTACACATAAAAAATAAATGCCAAATTTTAATAATACATCGTTTTAAGCAGTCCAATGAAATCTTTCTAGATATGTAGGTAATTACAGTAAGTAAATTAAATAATAACAACTTAAAAAATAAATACAATAAAGAACATTGTACATTAGTTCAGAAAATACACTTAAGTTATAAAATACTCTACGTGGTATCGTCTTCACCAACGGTATCAGACTTTGACTCCGCAACCAGCCGTGGCGGTCGCAATAATATTGGTACAGAAGTTTCTAGGCTTTCTGTTTCAGCACCAGCCTCAAACAACGGCTCAGTTTTCATAATCCTAAGGGGCCTCGGTTTGTTAACGCGCCGCCTGCGAGGAGAATGTTTCTCCATCTTCATATGACTACCTCGACCTATAGGTGAATGAGGTGGAGGAGGTTTTAACAAAGGGTAAGGTTCATCGACATCAGACTTGGGATACTTTCTCTGATACGAATGACGTCCCGATAGAAAATTAGGGTGTCTATGTCTCTCGTTTACTGGTCTAGATCCTGACATATAACGACTTTTTGTTCTACTATCCACAAAACTACTTGAAATATCGTCACCTTGTCCCGTAAGATCTGACGCAGAGCTAACTTCCCTTTCACTAGCTGAATCGTCTTGTTCTATAACAGCGCCTATAGGATGAGTACTTGATGCATCAGCAATGGGTACAATACTTTCTTCCTCTTCTTGACTTCGAGAGTATTTCACTCCTTGATAAGGAAATCTCCCGTTGTTGTAAATATCCATGTAAGAGCCACCTAGCGCACTAAGTCCGTCGTTTATCGGTGCTAAGCCTCCAGTATTTTCATTTTTTAATAAAAATTGTAGCTGTGAAATATCAAACTTCATTGGTGCAGGTTTTGAATATTGGTCTCTCATTGACATCATTTGCGAATCGTCTACAGTAGGCTTTCCTTTCAACATGTCTGCTACCAATTTGAGGTCTACATTAAATGGATTCGCTACTTTAAATCCATTGATTGTCGATAATAAACTGGTATCTATTTCCGGTCTATTCATATTCATTGCCGGTTGCTTATTTAATAATAACTTGTTGAGTAAGCTAGTTGTGACGTCAAGCTGATGGCTACCAACGTTTTGATTGATTCTCATAGGCAGTGGAGTGGGTATGCTCCCTTGATCAAAATTGATATTGTGTAACTTTAGAGCATCGTTGGCCATACCTTGAGTCAATTTATATGGGATATCATTGAATTTTAAAATACTGGCTAGGTCTGATGGTAACTGGTTTTGGTTGCGATTGTATCCTGACTGTTGTCCACTTTGTGATTGTAAATTATCTTGGTAGTTGTTAGACTGTTGAGATAAATAACTGCCGAGCCCTTGTGGTCCAGAGTAACTTCCAGAATTAAAACTAGATTCCGGAGATTGCGGTTTGTTTCCGTAAAAAGTTGATTCTATTTGTTTCATATTGTCAGGTGTTAAATAGTCATCGGACTTTGTTTTAATGTTAAATCCGTAAATAGCATTTTTGTCTTTATAGAATGAATCTGTAACAGGTCTTATGTACTGTCTTATATTTTGATCTAGTTGATCTTTACCATAATTGGAAGAAGTGTATCGACCGATGTTGTCCAAACTGGTTCCTGACTTCGAGGGATCAGAATTGGCCACTACGTTTGACACATCTATTGGGACGATATTTTTCAATGCCTTATCATGATCAAACGGTTGTTTTGGCTTGCCATCTAGATTTTCTCTCGGTGTTGAAAGGAAATAAGGAGATGCTGTTATAAGATCGTTTTGTGTATTGTACAAGTAAGGATTGTTTGAAGTGTCAGTGTATTTATTCTTTTGTTTATCGTTGTTGCCATAATATCCACCTCCGTTGTTTATGTCTGAGCTACCAACATTAGAAGATCCGTAGTTATTGTTGTTTCCGTAAAGCTGTTGCTGTTGTTGCTGCTGCTGCTGCTGCTGCTGCTGCTGCTGCTGCTGCTGCTGTTGCTGTTGCTGTTGCTGTTGCTGCTGCTGTTGCTGTTTCAGTCTCTCATGGGCTTTGGCAGCTGCTTTCGCAAATTCTTGAGCTTCCATTGCTTCAGTGCCTGACTTAGAGACTTGATCATAATTATAAGGTTTACCAGTTTCCATGTGGAAATTCATCTGGCTTACTGGCGGGCTATCTGATTGCATACTTAGCTGGGAGTACCTTGGGGGGTACCCAGAACTATATTCAATCAAAGGCTTTTTACCTGTTAGTTTCCATCCAAAATCACCGTTGGAGTATAAATCTTGAGCTTGACCTGTCTCATGTTCTAAGTCTCTTGTGCGAATTTTCAAATTATTCAACATTTGGTTATCCGGCTGTACATAATTAACAAATAGGTTATTCGCTGCAGTCATGCTACCGATGCGGTGTGTATCACTATCGCTATTATCCGAGTTTGAGTCTAACCTTGAATCTTGCTGGGCATTTTGAAACTGATAATTCTGATACTGGTTATATTGACTCTCTTGTAGAGATTTCGAGGCTGCGTTGATATTGGAGTTCATTGCGTTTTGCCAAGATTCTCTCAATTGGTCCTGGTAAGGTGAAGTGGTACTTGTCGTTGATGATGAGTACTCGTTTTGATATTGTTGTTGGACATTGTTCGGATACCTAACTCCGTTGCCAGCGTAATCATAATGGTCAATTTGCATCTTCTTACTTTGATCATTACTATCGTAACTCACGACATTGTTACCGATGGTGGTCGTTACTCTATTGTTGTAGTCAGGCGACCCAGTTTGTATGGCTGATAAAGGTGACGATACATATGACTGTAAATTTGATGGACTAGAAAGGAACATTGGCGATGAGCTAGAAACATATGAACTAGACTGTGTCCCACTGTACTGACCATTGTTCAATGGTGTAGACAAATAAGATGGCAATGGAGATGCAGTACTCTGTACGCTATCTAAAAACGAATTCGGCGTACTGTACTGGTAAGGACTCGGACTAGACAAGTAAGTTTGACTAATTGACGCTTTAGACTCTAACGGTATTTGATTATTCTGTTGGTTGTTGTTTTCGTAATTAGATGGAGAGACTGTCGAGTACTGGTACTGTGGCTGCGGTGTGGCTGTATACCCTAAACTCGGAGCTGGGGTAGACATCTGTGTTTGTTGGTAGTACTGATTCTCTGCTCTCAGTTGCTGGAGGAATTCCTCCGGTGGTAAGGAGTACTGCATGGATGCATACTGGTTACTAGCCCCTGCGCCGCTGTCCTGTGATTCCGTATTCTCTGGTTGCTTCTCAGTTTCTTCTATCTGTTGCTGGAACGGGTTCTTAATTCTGTAAACCTTTCGGCTCCTCGAGTAAAATGTTCGACCGTAGTTATTGTTCTTGTTTGTGTCATCGTTGATGTCATACTGTATGCTGGGTGAACTTAAAGGCTGACTGTTCTGGTCTCTCTGTAGGATGTTGTTGAAGCCCGTGATAGTCTCAACTTGGCCATCGTTGGAAGCCATCTGTTGGTAACGGAGAATGTCTTGCTCGGCGAATCCATTTTGACAGCGGGTGGATTTTATCAGTTGTATTATGACTAGTAGCCGTATCTGGAAAGAAAAAAAGAACAATATAAATCTTAAAATATTAAACAAACACTTGTACGACGTACCACGTGCAGTTATGTTACACAATATTACTAATACACCGTATGATTTCCGTTGCGTTCATTCTATTTTTAGCAATGGATGGTAAACTGGTTTAACTTTTTTATTTTTTAAATGCATTTATCTTCATGCCAGCCCAAGAACTTGTTTCTGCATGTAGTACTCAACGTAATTCATTTATGTCAACACATATGTAAATCAATTAATTAACCATTAAACTGAATCGTTGTTATGGTAAAACTGACATGAACATGTTTAAAGGCACGCGAAGCACCTGTTTAGAAATTACCATGTTGATGATTCAACTATAGATTTAGAAAACTGCCAGCTACGATCTGATAGTCCAGCATTTTTAGAAAGGGAGACGCTTTCATTAAAGGACTTGCATACTGTTGTCATAGTATCTAACCTATCCACTCTCGATCTTTGCTCGTTCTTAACTTGCCTATCAAGTAGTTATTTTTATCTTAGTTCTGTCAGTACAATGTTTTCCCTTTCAACTACCACTTCTCAGGGGTCAGCCCGCCTACGGTCAGATCTGGTCATACCCGCCTACTCCATAAACGATTTTAATTTGAGAAAACATTGACTAGTACTTTCACAAAACTTGTATTTTGAATTTGAAATTAATATCTTATCAGAAACCCGTTAATGTCGTGTTATAGAACTGTAAATTTCACAAAATAGTAAATTGCGATTAAAGTCAGTATTTAATCGTTAAGGAGTGTAAAATATGTATCTCGTGCAGTTGTGTAAAAGCGTAATTATGACACGCCTAGAGAAGAGAAACTTTTAAGAATATTTGCATCAATTGCATGTTATAAATAACGGCAGTACCTAAATGAAATCATTCATTCGCTATCGAAAACAGCAGAATCTTACAACTACTTGTGAGCCTAGCACGACATGTAAAGCATTTATTTTATGTCACAGAGTTTTCATGCTGAGATCGACACGCTCTGTCACTGTGATGGTCAATTTGCGTACTTGTCCGCTGCATAAACATAATTAAACAACAACATAATTTAAGAAAATACTTTTAAAAATGTTCCTTAAGCTACATACACCCTGTATGAAAATATAATAAATAATAATATAATAAATATTATTTAAGAATAACATTTTAACAAAATGCATAACATACAGGATGTAATTATACCCTTCACATAGCCGTCAACCAAGCATTCTGTACATCAAACTAAGTAACTTTACGCAAAAATTATTGCTGGGAATCGACTATATATATATATTTTTTTTTTGGGGTGAACAATCACGTTTTACGGTAGGACTCGATGGAAAGCGCTCAAAGCATTGTGCTTAAGGATGGATTGAATAGTACGGGGGTCGTGGAGGCGTGTGAAATAAAAATCTTACATTAACAACATGTATTTTAAAAAAAACTTGTGAAAAAGTTGGAACTTTGAACCCCAATATCTCTGTAACTAGAAGGTTCCCAGGTATGAACAAAAAAATTATCGCAAAGATGGGGAGAACAAGTGCCTTTCGGCTATGTTAAGGGTCTATTTATTCCATCGCCACCACTTATCAGCACCGACGTATTGATAATGAAACTGGACACTATTAAACCTTCTGCGTCCCGTCATATTCTCTTTTGAGGGGTCAAAAAATGCAATTAACAAATGCAGCTATGCTAATAGGGTGGTTGATTGAAAATGCTTCAGGAAATATTTACCTATTTTGGATTTTTATAGAATCTCTTCCAACCGTTCAAAAACTTTGCGATCCACACACGGCCATTGTTGTTTCTATCTTAATTCCGACCATGTTCATTGCCTTACTTGACTTAACATGTCAAAAAACTTTTTACCATTTACTTATCCTTTTTTGCAAAAAAGTTTTTATTTTACTCTTTTAGTTTTGGTATTATTATACAGGATAACTCATAAAGTACCGAAGCAACGTTAATGAAATTTATATGAGGTTACCGCGCGAGCTTCCTCTACCATTTGGTAGAAAAAAGAATCACGGAGAACTCGGTGAACATACATGAAAAAAAAACCTTCTCCTCTTTTAGAAGTCGGTTAAAAATAAGAAAGAATACTTCGACCAATATAATTGACACGTTGCACGTTGTGTTGATTGACACAGAGTTAGTTCGGCACAGCAAACGTGATGCGTGCACAACTAAACGTCTACACGTTCGTCGACCGTGCGGTATGCACGGGCGATAGTGAGACGACTGTAGCTCCTCAGCCGTGAAACTTTCCTACTCTCCGTGCTGATTCGTCGGATTCCTAATTTATATTACAACGGCCATAAATATATCTTTCTTCAACATTAGCTCGCGAATTAAATAAGGGTGCAATAACAACAAATAACTTTGTCATTTTAGTTAGTGATTCGTTCTCTTAAATTAAACACAATGTTTTTCATTAAAAATTGCACAAAATAATACATGACAGCGCAAGTACATTAAACACCACGTATTTCGCGCGTTGGTTTTTAAAAATTATAACATGTTCACAGTTTCATAATTTTGTTCCACTCACCAACTCTAACTGAATGTAGATAGAAATACAGAAAACCAGTTTTGTAAATAAATATTACGTGAGATTGTTTACATTTTAATTTAAAAGGAGATGGTAATTTAAACATGCATTATTTAAAAGATCAGTGTGGAGCTTTAAAAGTATCTATAATTATCTTAAAAATCATTAGATAACATCCTGCGTATTCGTTGTATTAATTACACCCGTTCTTGTAATTAAATAGCAATATATCATCTGTTCAATAAATGTCTTTGAAAGTCCGTTTATCTTTCGTTTAGGTACACTTTCAACTACTGAAAGAAAGCAAGTTCATTCTAACACGTTAGAAAAATGTAAGTTGTGATTTCTGATCGTTTTATTTAAGTTTTAAAAGCAAAAAAGCTGTTACATCTAGAGTTATAAGCTATGAGTTGCAAACAAGTGAAGATACATAACAACATAACATCACGTCTTGTAATCCCGGAAGGGCTGGGCAGACGTGTACCTAACAGTACTCCCACAGTACGCCGGATATGTTTAAGTCCAAGTTATAGGAGGGCGAGCCTATTGCCATCAACCTGGCATAAATCCAGACTCCATGGCTGCTAATGAGAAATTCCTGATAGAAAAACCCAATAACACTATGCCCGACCCGGGAATCGAACCCAGGACCTCATGCTCAGCAGTCGCCCTTGGGACTACTAGACCAACGCAGCAGTCGAGCGAAGATATTTCTAATTTAAATAACTAACACGCCGAGGATTAGTTACATAATGGTACATTTCTAAGTTTTCCATTCAGACTATGAGAAAGATTATTTTATTTTATCGACAACAGTGTGCTCCGTATTTTTACAATGACAGAGATAAGCTTTTCAATAGCATAAGTCAATCCAGTCAATGACTGCCTCGTTGCTCCAGGAGTCGCAAACGCGACATGCTGAGCACGAGGTCCTGGGTTCGATTCCCAGGTCGGGCAAAGTGTTGTTGGTTTTTCTTCAGGAATTTCTACGTAGCAGCCACGGAGTCTGATTTTGTGCCCGGTTGATGGCAATAGGCTCGCCCCCTATTACATGGGACTTAAACACAAATGTCGAAATCTGGGTGTACTATTAGGTACACCTCCGCCTAACCATTCGGGGCTTACAGGCTTTTCTTTTTTTACTTTTGCATTACTGTGAAACTGATATGTAAAATGACATTCGAGGCCCTCTTCTGCTGTTATATGACAGATAAATCGATGCCGTCCTCAATTTAAGCATTTTCATTTATTTATAACTTGAAACATTTCAAAACTAGGCCTAAAGGAAACCAAACCAGTGAAACGCGGAATTTGGAAACCCAAGAATTATACCAAACCACTATTTTATATTCATAGATCACTGTTTTATAAATAATTTATATTTATACAAGATGATATAAACTAAGAGGCTCAGTATTAGAATTGCGAATCCATTGATTTACGATTAAAGGAATCGTGAACAGATTCACACAATAGAAAGTTTAGGAAGCTTTCAATTCGTGACCATTATGCATGCAGACAGGATAATACCCGTCCGGGGTGAAAGGGCAATGGTATTAGTTCCTACCCACAGCTGTGAATGGGAGGTGGGAATTTATAATGTTAATAGTTAATTGCATGTTATAAGGTTTTCGAAGTGAGAGCCTCGGGATCCGTCACACAGGGTATCCTAGTATGACGCCAGTCTCTCACAAAGGAACATAATAATATGTTATGCATTTTGTTAAAATGTTATTCTTACAATTATATTTATTATATTTTATATCTATAATATCTTTGTGAAGAGAAAAAATAAAGATATTGTATTGTACTGCATATTACCAAGTAAGTGCTTTTGCATTTGTGTGTGTGTTTGTGTGTGTGTGTGCACTTACTTGGTAATAATAATCAGGCAAGAAAAGAGCAAGAAGAAATCAGTACATGCTTACCTACACTATCCATTTACATATACTACATAATATTTTCTCAATAAACAGTATAAATTAATAAATATTTTATTTATTCAGATAACTTTGTATTAATTTATTACTTCCTTACAATTACATACATAACTTTGATAATAAATTCATTCACTGTTTTAAGCTTTCACGGTTTACAACTAATGAACAATCACGGAAGATATCCTGTAAGTGACAGTATAAGTTTAATAAATTCATTGTTAATAATTAGATCTACTTGGTGCTTAAAACTATGGTATTTCAAAATACAGATATATTAAAAATCATACAAAAAACGCGTGAAATTCGTAAAAAGATTTGGCGTTTATTCAAACAAACGAACATCGTCATAAAGCTATCGCTACCGTGTGCCTACTCAAATAAACGGAAATTCCCTCACTTTCGTTAATTCAACGAAAATGTGATGTTCTCTTGTTTATATTGGCAAAGATCAAAATATAGCTCAAAACACGTGTATATAAATCAGTTAGGCAATGCCTTGAATTTAAATATATAACTGTGTATATTCTGCATTTCGTGAGATCACTCCATAAATCTATAGCGCACGAAACTCGCCAGTCGTACAAAACCATTTGCAATGAATTTAATCTTTTACAAACAGAGAATTAATGTTTTATATATGTTATGTTTTTCTAAACATCATCATCAACACACAAATCTCCTAGATCTACATAAAGATTAAATATCTCATGTTTAAACGCCATTAGACTAGCTTAATTCCCTGCAATTCCTTATGTTAAACTCAATGAAATTGATAGCTTCTCTTACGTTTTGACCCTTAGGTCAGTGCTAAGTGATGGCAAGTGCCTTTCAATCGTGATACGGGGGGATTTGCAGTCATGTTCACGTCTGGGGTGTTTCTAACAAACTCATTTGGTTTTATATTCTGTTTTGCGTATTTAAAATGGTCGTAGGGAAGATTTTATGGCGTGATAAAGGTTGTTCTCCAACGATACCGTGATATAAATAGTAATGGAATCTTTAATGGGATGCATTAAAAGTACTGGTTTATTCACTTTTCTTGGAGTAAATGGCGAGAACCGGATACTTTGGTATGAGCTGTCGGTCTAGAAAGTAGTAGTTAAATAATTGATATTAGAATCGTATCATTTTTTTTATTTTTGTCTTGGAAATTGTACTGTATTAAGTTTGTTTAACGCACCTATTATATCTTCACGGAGGACTAAAATATTCTCACAACTTTTGTTATATTACAAGTCTTTCTTCAACTTCACTTCAGTACTAAATACACGTCAATTTATAACCCACTCAACAAAATAAAACAATATAACGAATCAATTGATACCTCATTCTAGAAACCGGTTGAGTAGTTTAGGCGCTACGGTGGAACATACCCAAATACAAACATATACTTACAAAGAGTGCTCAAAAACAAAACCATTCCTTTTGTCTTTACCGTAGTCAGGCAAAACACAGCTATCTGTAAACGAAACCCAGCATAAACAACGTTCAAAGTCGCATAACTAAGGGCTTCGCCAGATAAACGAACGTCAAAGGTCGTGAAGACATCGGGATGTTCGATGTTCACCGTTTCTCTGCCCTCAACGGTCACGCGTTTCACCTGGTGTGGCCAGGGAAAGTGCGCTTCTGAACATGCCATGTCGCTTTTAGCACTAACTACCTGTTTAAACAGGCTGCGAGGTCTTTGACGTAGTGTGGGAACGACAGGGAAATTGATTGGCGCAAAATGTTAGTGCAATGAAAGCGCAAGTTCTGTTGGAGGATGATTTGATACGGTTGCGTTTGAGACGGGTATTGTTTTGAGTGGCGTGGAATTGTTGGGGTTATGGTGAATGGTGTATGGGATAGGCGTTCGTTGTGTTCGGTTTTAGTTATGCATCTCAACCTCCTTGGAGTTAAATGTTTGATCTTTATCCGAATTTCGTGCCCTCTTTGTGATTCTCTATTTTTTTTTCTAAAACATCTACAGGGTGTAAACAGACCTTCACATATCCGTCAACCAAGCATTCTGTACATCAAACTAAGTAACTTTACGCAAAAAATATTGCTGGGAATCGACTTTTTTTTGGGGTGAAAAATCACGTTTTAAGGTAGGACTCGATGGAAAGCACTCAAAGCATTGTGCTGATGGATGGATTGAATAGTACAGGGGTCGTGGAGGTGTGTAAAGTAAAAATCTTACATTAAAAACATGTATTAAAAAAAAAGTTGGAACTTTGACCCCCAATATCTCCGTAACTAGAAGGTTCCCAGGTATGGTCTAGAACAAAAAAATGATCGCAAAGACGGGGAGAACTTTTATGTTAAGGGTCTATTTACACCCTTTATTCAAATAGGTTTACTATCGAAGTATGTTTATTCTTAGACATCCTTTAATACGAGTATGTAATATTCTCGAAATGATGATAGTGCCATACACAATAATCTTTTCAGTCTAAAATAGCACAGGAAACTTGCCAGTCGTACAAAACCATTTGCAATGAATTTAATCTTTTACAAACAATTAATGTTTTATATATGTACTTGTACCTGTCTTGTACTGAAGCTACATACATCACATTGAAAGTCTACCTACGTTTCTTGCGTACATAATAATAAATTCTAGTGCTACGGCATTTGCTACGGCGTACACCGCTACGCGCCATATTGGGTAAGGTTAGTTAAGGTGACTACGTGTTTACACACTTTATAGTAATTTTATTCCTCGTAGACATTTCACGATTTAGCCATTTTATTTATTGATTTAGCGGCAGATGATACTTTTATTTTTTAAAATGTGAAAGGCTTTTTTGCAAATTATAAAACTTTCTTTTGACTTTGAAACTGATCCATTAGAAACAGATAAATGAGATTCGTTCAATGGTTTTAGAAAACAAACAACATTTTTAGTGTGGTTTTTAGGGTCGTTTAGTCCATCAGCGATGAGCAACGACGAACGACTAAAATTATTTAAATAAAGATCCGATGCCATTCGAATTGGATATTTTTAGCTTAATGTTTATATTCGCATAAATTTAGTTTGGGGATCTCCAGCTGGTAAAAATCAAAAGCAATGGGTCAAATAACGTCTGCTTAGACTTATTTTTGTTAAAAGAAGTTCGGATTTTTGCTACATGTTCGTACTTCATCATTTTTCTCCTGCCCTTATCTCAATTCATTTGGGGTCGGCGCAGCATTTCTTCTTCTTCCATACTTCTCTATTACTCGTCATCTCATCAGACACCTCCTTTCTTGCCATATCATCCTTCACACAGCTGTTCGTACTTATCCTAACTAATATTACAAATGCGAAAGTAAGTTTGTTTGTTTGTTTATTACCTTTTCACGCCTAAACCACTGATTCGATCATCCTGAAATTTTGCAAATACGTTGTCAGGCGTACTGAAACGGACATAGGGTACTTTTGATCCCGAAAGTTCCCGAAGAAAACATCATTAACGTTCTTGTAATAATAGATGGCGCCACGACCCGAATTGATTGTCAAATTCAAAATTAACGCGAGCGAAGCCGCGGGCAGAAGCTAGTTTGGAATAAACCATAAAGTTTATCATAACCCAAACACAAAAATAAACTGTGTTTTTAGACCAAAAACCTCCAAATTACCATACCACTAACACTTTTAAAGTCAAAGGGCGGCCATTTTGTGACATAACATAGCGAACATTTTCAAAGGTTTATGGCTTAAAAGTGGGACGACATCACTCTAAACGGGACCAAACGTTATATAACTCTGATATTATCAGAGAAAGTGAGCAAGGCAAGAGCCAAGAATTTATTGTTTAGACTTAAAACTGATGGAGACTTTCATAATTACAGCTTGAGGCGGTGGAATCATTGTTGTTGTATTTTAAGCTGTGTTTTAGTTCGTTTTGAAATAATGTAACTTAGGTTCGATTAGATTAAGGTTCACTTCAGCTTTCTTGACTAAAATATCCTTTAACTTACCTTACTTACTTCCTATACCTTATAGTTTACCTTATTTGTAATATATAAAATATGTAATATATAAAAAATGTTATCTTTTTGTGTGTGTGACAGCCTACTGGTGTGACCGTCGGACAGTCAAGTAATAAGTCTCGAGTTTGAACCCAAGACACGCGCCTCTGATTTTTTGGATTCATCTGCGTATTGTATAATTATGACTTGCTTCGGTGAAGGACAACATCGTGAGCAAATCAAACCAGCATGCTTCAGAGATATTTCTCAACGGCATGTAAAGCCAAGTCAGAGGCCCATGGGTGGCATAAAAATTCTGACACCTAGTATTCCTTATTATTGTACACCATAGTGTACATAATAAGGAATATTCTATTCTATAGGTATGGGCTGCACTCCGTTTATCATACTTAACTTCGTGGCACTAGGCCTGAGGCTGACTTCTGCTTAACCGGACTATCCTGCGGGTGCCTTGAGTGAAAGGACTCCAGCCAGGGGCAAAAAACTTATAAACTAAGCGATAGCGCGCTAAGTGCACCCCCTGTGGGGTACGAGCCTCGGCTTAGAGCGTCGCTGGGGAGGGAAGTATCTAGAAGGGTTGGATTTGAGTGAATTTTGATTTATTTATTTAATGCACAATGTACACAACCAATTTTACACGTTAGGCTTAAAACTAGTGAGTACATGACCCTGTAAGGGCGCAGCAAGATAACTTAAAACTATTAATACAAACGGGATATTTACCATGTTTACTGTTTTCTATGAGTTCCCGATATTTCGGCGCTGTTGCAAGCACCATGATCACGGATAAACTGAAGTTATTGCGGGTGGGTGTTTATGAGCAGACAAATCGGTCTACCCTCTTTCTTGTTCGTTTTTTGCACTCAGTACCGCTGCTACATGATAAATATCCCGTTAGTATTAATAGTAATGTTAGTGACCATGATAGTTTAAATCTTATAACTTAAAACTAATAATATTGCAGTATCAGTGTTATCAATTATCTAATATCGCGTATATCATTAGGAACTTTCACATTAAAAATTCAACTTATATCTAGCTTTTATAGATTTTTGTATATTATGTAGATTTTATAGGCTTATATATTCCGTTTGCTTGAGATTCATTCTTGATGTCATCGAGCACACTTCGTCAGCATAATCTTTCGGTCAAATCTACATAAACTAGACCGAAACACCAGGTTAAGTCACAGTTCTTGGTTTCGAGTTCTGAAATAGACACGGTAATGTAAACTCTATTGTTTTATTTTTAAAAACACTTTTGTCATATAATGTTTATTGTTTTACTCTTGATGTACTCGTAGATGGTATCTTTTATAATTACACCTTCAAACATAATGATAGCTTTTGTGATACGCTTTATGTTATTTTTAAACGGTTTGACAGTTTCGCTTTTTATTGTTCTTCGCGAGTTCTGATAGATAAAATATGAATCGTTCATAAAACTTTTATGGAAAATTGAATTATTGTAAAGACCCTTTTAATTCCAATGTTGCAACTAAATGTGAAGATTTCTATGAATATCAATTAATGTCGAAATCATTTCAATACAGAATAGTTATTAATATTTCCACATTATTATGATAATAGAAATATTATGTATTAGTTGTTCTGGAAGCTCCGAAGAGAATGCTGGACACAACAGTCAACTATTTATGATTACCTTCATCAGTTTTCAATACACATAATACCTTTACAGCGGCACTGAGCAGGTTAGTGCCTAGAAATCTACGTTTTATTATACTACTAGCTTATGCGCGCGGCGTCGCCCGCGTGAAGTTCGATAATTGTCCCACGGGATCACACTACCGGGATAAAAGTATCCTATGTGTTAATCCAGGTTACAACCTATTTGTGTTCCAAATTTCATCCAAATCCGTTCATTCGTTTTGGCGTGATTGAGTAACAAACATCCATCCATCCAAACTTTCGCATTTATAATAGTAGTAAGATGATTGTGCGATGAGCAGACATCAATAACCTGGATAACGAACCTATTTAACCACACCTATGAGGCAGGCACAGGAACGCGGAGATTCGCACAAGGAAAGAGAGGACTGTACAGTGTATAACAGGAAGGGTATAACCGTATGAAAGGATCTGCTGCAGACCATCAAACTGAACAACTTTCCCCTTGGGTCCAATATCGAAAAAGTTATCCGCTGTCCCATACAAAATTTCAATACCTACTCGACCCAAATGTATGGGACAGCTGATAATTTAAGATTTTAAACTATCATGGTCACTAGCTTTATTATTAATACTCGAAACGGGATATTTACCATGGTTACCGGGAACCGGGATTAAACGGGAACTCATAAGAAACAGTAAACATGGTAAACATCCCGTTTCGAGTATTAATAATCAAGCTGGTAATTTTTCCGAAATTGGACCCAAGGGGAAAGTTGTTCCGTTTGATGGTCTGCAGCATATCCTTTCATATGACTATACCCTTTCTGTTACACCCTGAAAACCCAGCAGTGGGTGAATTATTGCTGTGGGTGATGATGATGAACCCAACTGTGCCTAAGTACGTATATGAATTTATGGTACCTAAATAAAACACAGAATGGGTGAATGGCATACAGGTATGGCGCCGGACGTCGGCAGACGATCTCAGGCCACCGTAGGCGCGGGCATGCGGGCGGCGAGTAATGGACGACTCGCTGTCCGACCATGGACCATGCCCGGGTCGACGGCGCGTTGTGTTCCACGCGCGCCTCAAATAATGACGGGGCCCCCCTCTAGACGGCCAAAGCCTGCCGGGGTCGCGGGACTCATAGAATTACCGTGACCCTGGAACATAAAGAGCTATTGAAGGACACCGTGGATTTTAGTCAGTACAAGTCTGACAGTCCCTCCCGCTCTGCCCTGGGTGGGAGGACTCATTTGATGATTTTACCAGGATAAAAAAAAAAAAAATGGCATACATGTATTAAAATGGTACCTGCAGATATTCTAGCAAATAAAATAAGCACTAAATTGCCAGCTGCTAAAGATATATAGGAAACCGATGAATATAAACCGCATGAGTAGAAGATACTGATTTATAGCCTACAATTAAACCATAATTTCAAAGCTATAATCACAACGCAGTAGCATCAATCTCATACACACTCCTCATCATCATAATTGCTAATAAATATGTCATATTTAAACACTGATCAAGTGTCAAGTTTCACTAGTAATTAACATTAATTAGATACCATTACCAATGAAGGACTGATTACAGGAATAAGATCAGTTGCCGTAACGGAGCAGGCTCAATGGCCACACCGATCCGTCATCGGCTATGATGCTTCAGGCTATAATTCTATGATAATGTGGCCGATGAACTTTTGTAATTGATAGTTGATGTGAACATCGCCTTTTGTGCGATATTGTCGTTTATGTATTGTGTTATGTAACTGATTTCGCTGCAGTATTTAATAATGCACAAAATAGTACCTATTCATTTTATTACTTACTAGCAGGTCCCCCCGCGACTTCGTGCGCGAAAATAGTGATAGCTCGACTAATATGCATGATATCTTTATAATTTATAGCCTAAGAATAATGTAGCTTTCTACCAGTGAAACAATTTTTAAAATTGGTTCATTACTTCCGGAGATTACCCCCTACATACAAACAAATTTTACCTCTTTATAATATTAGTATAGACGAGCAGTTCGTCCGCGACTTGGTCCGCAAATATTGTTATAGCTCGGCTAATATGCATGATATAAATATAATTTATAGCCTTTAGCATCCACGAATAATGTAGCTTTCTGCCTGTGAAAGAATTTTTTGAATTGGATTATGAGTTCCGGAGATTACCCCTACATACAAACTCGCAAACTAATTTTACCTCTTCATAATGTTAGTATAGATGTACATACAGTAAAATACAGGGATGCATTGTTACACAGTAACTAGGTAGTGTAGGCTAGACAAGCAGTTACCCATCTATGTAAAATACTGGAATTCAGGCTCTGCATCTCGTGATGCTGATAGCTCACCCCATCATAATTGGGAAAAGCCTAGGCTAGTCAAGATGATCGTACATAGATCTTTCAATATTAATTACATATACACCTATATTTATATTATAACGTCTTTCAAACAATTGATGTACAGAAAAAAAACTGGATCTAAAACCTTGTCTTAACCAACTGTTGCTTTCTTTGAGATTATTTTCATTTCACACAGAATTTACGAATAAAATGTTAATTTCAATTACAATGGGCATTTCTATAGATACTCGTATTATTGGAGGTCACCTTTTAAGCAAGGAATTGCTTGTATCTTAATGATACATTAAGAGGATAATTAATACATATGACACTTAAATACCCGTAAATAATTTACTGCTCAAGCATTAATGCGACACGAAGATGAACCTCTTGTAATTATTATTAATCGCACGATATCGTTAGGTAATGAAGCTTGTAAGCTATTAATTATATTTCATGCATAAATAACTCTCAACGATTATGATGCGTGACATTTATGCAGGGTTTCACTAACGCAAGACGACATCTAAATTAATGCCTTCATAAAAGCGTAATACTGGATTTTCAACCCTGGACTTAGTGCTGAGAGTTCACCATTAAACAGTGCAATAGCTAATGTGAAAAACCAACTACATATTAGATTATAAACATAACATCACGCTTTGTAATCCCCAAAGGTTTAGGCAGAGGTGGATCTAACAGTACACCCATATTTCGCCATTTATATTTAAGTCCCATGTAATAGGGGGCGAACCTATTGCCATCAGCCGGGCACAAATCCAGACTCCATGGTCACCGCAGAGAAATTACTGATGGAAAACCCCAATAACACTTTGCCCGACCAGGGAATCCAACCCAAGACCCCATGCTCAGCAGTCTCGCATGCGACCGCTAGACCAACGCGGCGTTTAGATAATAAATCAATGACTGAATTCAAATAGGTACGTCTTTTCATTAAGAATTCTCAAATATGTGCAAGTGATTGTTATCTGACCTGTTTTTCTATCTTTATCTACAACGTGTTACATAATAAACGCAAGACCTTCCGTGTGGTCCTCGCACCATGAAACTAAACATCTTTTGTTCTACGAGTTCTGGAAATTCGCCAAAAACAAGTACTTTCTATAGGAACCGACGCAATCAGCTGATCCACATGTATGGTAAAACTAAAAAAAAAGTTATGCATTTCCAAAAGTCATAGAACAAAAGTTGTTCAGTTTCATGGTCTGAGACACCACACGAGAGGTCTTGCGTTTATTCTGTTACACGTTGTATATCTCATATTATGGATCTACCGTATTCCTAATACAACAACACTCTTTCATTTTCCTAAAAATACATGCTAACAGCTAATACACATATAGTGGCTGTAGACTTAATGGCGTCAGTTTTCCTTTAAAAGTTACTATTGTGTAATTCTTTAGAAGCTTGGGCAAATTTTCTTGGAACTGATTTAGAAATCAATGAGTTATGAAGTAAAGCGTTACGTTAACCTCTCCAATATGTCTTCCTATGGGTTTTTCCTAAATTAAGTTGTTATGTAATAATTATATTGAATTCAGAATAGTTTAACTTGAGTTTTTTTTTTTAGTTAGCTCGTATTGTCCTACTCCTGAGCAAAAGCCTCCCTTGAGTTATAAACTTATAATTTACAAAGTGAGGACATCGTTATCTTGAATGTGGGAGAAATAATTAGGTATTCCATTCTCAATTTTAGTTTATTTTAAAATGTACCTAACATTTTGGAACGTCGTCAGCGAAGATTTATCGGTAGATTTATATTAAAGGAGCTTTAGGTTGATTTTCTATGATTGAATTGTAAACTCTCTTGTCCTTTGAATTAATTGTAATTATTGTAATATATCTTTCAATTGTTTTTTTTTTTTGGCCTGTAATGTCCCGAATATCGGACTCATACAGAGTAGTGGCCTTTTCTATTGTACATAATAATATCTTTTAGAATAGTTTCAAGTATTAAGAACATTCCACTTGTGATTTAAGGTAAGAGATAAGAGTATCCATAATCCCCAATCTCCTCAAAACTGTTTTTATACTCAAAACTGTCGTAAATAAGGTAAAATAATAAGTTTCAATAAGTCTGAACAGTTTCCCAAAGAAAAGTAAGACTCACTTTCCTTGCCTCCATTGAATATTTCTTTACTAAAATAACGACATTGTATGTAAATACGATAACCTCCTATTGAGCCATTATACCAGCGCTAAATTGTCTTTATAATGAGAAGATCGACACTCTTGCGCAGCGCAATGTGTCACTAACGACATTAGCTGTCGCCATTTCTTTGCCCATATCCACTTTCATCGTTCCATTGTTCTCTTCGAATGTTTATTTAGGAAGGAAGTATTTGTGGTAACTGATGCATTTATTCACATTCAGCTTGCATACATAATTGTAAGTCGATATCAACATTGTAATAATTATATCTTTAGCTGAAAGGCAATCGTTGATTAGAGAATTTAAATTTAAATTCGGGACGTAGGGCTAATCCAAATCATTTTAGCAAACCCTACATCAACTATTGCAAAGAGGTTGTGTGGCTTGGTGAAGATATCTATAGACCGACCACTATAATGAGTCCTCCGCCTTGCCCCATCAAAGGCACATTAAGCGTCCACAAAGTCCTAATAATATCTCACAGGTTATTTGCTTTAAAATAACCATAATCCACGAAGGTATTACGATACTAATTGAACCAATACGTAATCCACCTTCAGAATATTCTATTTAAATTGATACCTTCTCGAGGACTAATTAAAGCGGTCGGTCTATAATCAATGATTCTCCTTCTAATACATAGTAAGTAAATATTTCACATATGTAAGTAGTTAATAAGGTACGCCCTTTTTATTAACATAGAATAAAAAAATATATTTCTTTAGCGTGGATATGTGACATATATTTTCCCCCTTGTATCCCGCTTCTGATTTCTTATGTTAGTTATGTGTCAGGTTTTTTTCGCAATAAACATACTTTCTTTTATTTCGTTAAACATAACTGGCCAAATGTAGTGTACTATACTCGTATTTAGGTACACCTCTGCTTAAACATTCGGATATGCTCTCAGATTTATATGAATTCTCTCTTAAAATAAACGTTTTGAAATAAAATAGATGAACAACCTATCTAAAAAATAAATAATGTGATAGTGCATGTTGTTGCAGGATTTCAATAAATTCGTCGATATAGGAATGTTATATCTAGTCCCCAGTTTACAAACCATTATTAAAATCGTATTCAGACAGTTTTTTACTGTAAATATTCAAAAAACAATTGCACAAAACATTGCTATCTATCAACGTTTTGTTTTATTTTTGTGGTTACTTTGTCCAGATGCATTAATTTACGCTAAAATAAATTATGAATAAATTATACCGAATTAACCAACTTTTGGGGCATGGAAACATTAATGGACTACTAATAGAAACGATTAAGATAACTAACACAGCTGATGTGCGAAATCATCTTTTGGTAAGCGCCTAGTAATTTTAATAATTTTAATGTTTTCAGATAATGTTATTTAAAGTCACTATTGTTATTAAACTGACTTATAGACATAATTTATGCCACATAAATAAAGACCTTAAAGAGTGGTATTTCATTGTTGTTTTAGGCAGCTTTCGTTTTCTCTCTTTCAGCATTTAACATCTAAATATAAAACAACAAATCTCAACTTACGGTTTGCAGTACGGTCATCATTTTCACGCGTGTATCAGAAGACACCAATCAACACAGTTCTGTTCAACACAACATAGTTTATTCACTGACACCGTAGTCCAATTCCTAAATCTTCGGTTAAGGGTTGGTAATGTTAACGGGGGTTTAATACGGCCGTGTGTTCGTTGTAGCCGTGGTGAAGTGAAGTTCAAGGCTAGGCTGAGTTAGGTTTATATACGGGGGTAGCGGACCGTGGAGTTGTGTCTGTGTGAGTGTGCATCGATGCAGTGGGTGCATAGACGGGAGTTGAGCTAGACGCACACTGTTGTAGGACGGTGGTGCTCAAAGTACGCCCTTTGATTTATGAGGCGATTGTATGGTGATTTCATGGTAGTTGATCGAGAGTAAAGCTGTATCTTAAAGTTTGCCATGTCATATTTTTTTATATTTGTGGAACTTTTTTAATGTATTTTCCGTAACATATTACGGAAAATACATTAAGTTTGGCAACTTACAAGAATTGTAAGAAAATATTCCAAAACCACATATTTAATAAACGAATACATAGTAACATAATATAAATCATAGTTTCGATATTTAGCAACTTATCGTTTTATTTTTAGAATCCATTTAATTTGCATAATTTCTTAACACCATGATGTTCATTTTCTAGGTACAATAGAATAGAGGATGATGTGACAACCTTAAATGATAAAATAGTAACTTTTTACATTATCATGGTCACTAACATTATCATTAACACTAGAAACGGGGTATTTACCATGTTTACTAGGTTTTTCAGTGAACATGGTAAATATCCCGTTTCTAGTGTTAATAATAGTTACAGTATTGGGTATTCAAAATCGTTTATTTTTTGTAATTTAATCATCTTGAGACATGGAAAATACCTCAAAAGCCTTAGGCATCACATAAGTGTTAACCATTATGAAACAACTAACTAAAAACACAAGCCATATGTCTATTCGTTACAGATGTTACATCTGTCAGCCCATTTAAATAATTAAGAAGTTGCGATAACACCATAATTTATTAATGAATTTATGCCGAAATATTGTTATTAATACTTGTCATGGCTGACGAAGGGTTAATCAGAGGCGAACGATATTTAAATTAGATTTGTAAACATATTGGTGTAAGCTATTTACTTAATCTAGTTTACTAAAACGGTCGATATGGTAATAAGCCAATATCAATATAATAAAACTAACTATAATGGGTTTTAACTGTAACTTACACATAACATAACATCACGCCTGTTATCCCAGAAGGGTTAGGCAGAGGTGTACCTAATAGTACACCCACATTTCGCTAGTTATGTTTAAGTCCCATGTAATAGGGGGCGAGCCTATTGCCATCAACCGGGCACAAATCCCGACTCCGTGGCTGCTACTGAGTTTTTTTTTAAACTTTGCTCCACACTATTTCTCCTGTATCGTGGGTGCATTTAAAAACATTTAAACTCACATACACAAACAGCCAGATCCGGAACAACTATCTGTAGGCTATACAAATATTTGTTCCGTGCGGAAATCAAACCCCCGACACACAGCGCAGCAGCCAATCGCTCAGCTACTGCGCCAACCGTGCCGTCGAAGGCTGAGAAATTCTTAAAGGAAAAACCCAATAACACTTTGCCCGACCTGGGAAACGAACCACATGCTCAGTACTCGCGCTTGCAACCACTAGACCAACGAGGCGGCCAGCTGGCCGCTGGACTTAATAAATTGTAACTGTTTTTTTTTTTTTCGGATGGGAAATCATCAAATGACCCCCTCCCGCTCTGGGCGGAGCAGAAGGGTGTCAGACTTGTACTGACTAAAACCCATCCATGTTTCTTCTTTGCCCTTTGTGGCCACGGTATCTCTTTCGAACAGTCCCGCAGCCCTGGCAGGCATCGGCCCTTGCAGACCCCTACATCGTTGCTGACATCTCTTTGAGGCGCGCGTGGAACACGAACGCGCCGTCGACACGGCCTGTCGTCATAAGACGGCCGGACGACGAGCTAGCCCATAGCTATGCGCCTACGGTAGCCGGGAGCCACCACGTGACCCCCGACGCCCAGGGCGTCTCCCGCGGCGGCGGCGGCTGATAAATTGTAACTTAACTATATTAATGTGAAACCAAAAAAAAAATTTTTACTCCTTTTCCTCTTCCATCGTGACGACACTTTGATTTGACTACTCTAAATGGTTTGAGCCCAGTAGGAAGACATGAAGACATGATTGTGGCATCAGTGGCATTCTTTAGATCCATAACGTGCACTAGAACTCCGTTTAAATATTGACCCCATTATATCTTTGATGGCTCCAAGCATCAATAGGCAAGTGGAACATCATCTGCCTAGCCTTTTCCCAACTGTGTTGAGGTCGGCTTCCAGTCTAACCGGATGCAGCTGAACACCAGTATTTTACATGGAGCGACTGTCTATCTGACCTCCACAACCCAGTTGGTACTGGTAATATGATACCCCTTGGGAAGACTGGTTGTCAGACTGAATGGTTACGGATCACTGACTGTCTAACAACTGTAAAAGATCCACAATTGACAGCTGGGAACAGCAGACTAACGGCTTAACGTGAAACTCTGTATGTAATGGGAGGTCACCCATCCACAGACCAACCTAGGCAAGCGCGGCTTAACCTAAAGCTCGACCCGAGTAGCTGTTATTATTTAGCCACGAGCACCTCAAACCTTAATAGTCAAGTGGATGTGAGTTTTAAATAATATGGTCTGAGTTATGATTTATGAAAGAGTAATTAATTAAATTAGAACAAAACTTTGAGTAACACTGCACATCTTCGCGGAGCGTTAACAATTCCACGCCTAGGGCGCAACTAATCGTCTTAAAGGGTACCTTTAACGTTTACTTATACGTTACGTAATTAGGACTTTTACATCGTACGATGGGTCTTGACATAGAACGTCGTACTCGCAAAACGTCATGTTGAAAAAAAAAATCCGGTGGCAGAATGTCCAATTGGCAAAAGGTCCAATGTTCTTTAAAGGCAATGTCATACGCCAACCAAAAAAGATTCTTACTTTGCTGGCTATTGTGACTTAGTGGGGTGATCATTATAATTTAGAAATCATAACATTATATCACGCCTGTAAACCCCGATGGGTAATGCAAAGGTGTTCCTAATAATACACCCGTATTTCAGTTATGTTTTCCATTTAATACGGGGCCAACCTATTGTCATCAACAGGGCACAAATCAGACTCCGTGGCTGCTACTGAGAAATTCCTGATTGAAAAACCCAATAACACTTTGCCCGACCTGGAAATCGAACCCAGGACCTCATGCTCAGCAGTCGCGCTTGCGACTACTAGACCAACGAGGCAGTAAAAAAACGGCTTAATTTACAATAATGCAGATTACATTTGATCTTACATAGGCACTGTTAGTTTAGTTTGATTTGTTCTTTCAGTGTTTCAAAGAATTTTTAACTCTTTGCATACTGAATCAATGAAGATTCAGTTGCAAAAGCTTCCCATTTTGTACTAAGAATCGTTTTTGACAAACGAAAAGTAAAAAAAACTACTTATTCGTAACACTGATGGTTTAAAAGATTGTAAAGGATTTAAAGACCTTCTAACAGACTGTCTATCGAAGTAAGACACGCCTCGTCTATTAACTCTTTTTATAATACCAACAAAAAATATTTTATTGAATTTAATCTGATCAATTTGGTCCATAAACCATTATGGGAAGGGGAAGACATTTAGATACCACGACTCCCAACAAAATTTACAGTCGTCTAAGCAGCCCGGCGGCTACTGGGAGACTACATAGCGCACGTAGCATTTACTCAATGCCTGTACAAATACTACGATTCACCTACACAGCCTCTGACGTGACGTAACGTCTAAGTTCTAACGTGTCCAAGCGGCGCAGACAGCATCTACGCGACGTCAACGCCTCGGTATGCACCAGTCTACGCTGAATTAACGCCTAGTGCAGACATTACAGTATCTAATTATCTAATAGATGATTTTTGTGACAAATAGCTAAATATTCTATATTGTATGGTCTGCACTCCCATGGTAACAGTTTGCATTTCATTCATCATTTCAGCCGAAAGACGTCCACTGCTGGACATAGGCCTCCCCCAAGTTTGCCTTTAGCAACGCCTTTATGAGTCCCAGTAAAATGTATTTTATAGTAGTAAGGTATTTGAAACTCAAATGTTCATTGATGTATTGAGTGACTGTACACGTACAGTCACAAACACTAACATGTTTGTGGATGCAAAATGTTTTACTAAAAAAAAAATAATCAACAACGGAATGACATCAAACGCGGTTTTCCACTTTAAAAAAGACATTTCATAATAGTCTGAAATCCAAAATATACTATGTTCATAACAGCCTTAAATTACAATCAATAAAAACGATAAAATCTCTTTTCAATATTAACTAAAGTTGCTTTGTGTATACATATTACCATTACCTACCCGTGACTGTACTGCACTCTAAAAGTCTTCACCACCCCTCACGAGTCGTGCAGTGTAAAGACCCCCGTCAAGTTTCCTATCGAGCGCCATAACTTCCCAGTGTATAAGTTAACAAAGCTATCGGCGCATCTAGAAAGGGAAACTTTTGTTTATTAGTCCGATTCGACGATATAATTCACACGTAGTATTGTCATTGTAGCGTTAAAAGTATTTTAGAGCTGTTTCCTTTCTTTTGACACCTTTGTTGTATTGTATTTATGTTGGGAAGTGTCCTTAACACATGTTCCGGTTGATATATTTCATTAGGAAGTGTATTTAACATAACACAACATAACATCACGACTATAATCCCCGAAGGATTATGCAGAGGCATATTTCGCCAGTTATGTTTAATACGGGGCCAGCCTATTGCCATCAACCGGGCACTAATTCAAACTCCGTGGCTGCTACTGATAAATTCCTGATGGAAAAACCCAATAACACTTTGCCCGACCCGGGAATCGAACACAAGACCTCATGCTCAGAAGTCGCGTTTTGCGACCACTAGACTAACGGGACAGTCTTTGTGGAACAACAAAGCTGACCAAAAGCAATGAATACTCATATTCTTTATTCGGTTCATCCTGATCGACAGACTTTGTAAGGCCAGGTCAGATTAATGTCGGCTTGGCACAATTCCAGCTAAACCGAGCAGTTTTTTCCCAACGTTAGCATACGATATTCGACTTTACCTCTCGGTTGTGCCGAACCAAGCCGAGCTGATGAAGTATGTGTAACACCTCATAAATTAACTGTATGCCCAAGTGTGGACTGAGCCCATGGATGACGGAACGGAAGTGTAGCAATGGGGTAGCCCCCGCAATGTGACGTGATTTGGTGAGTGGCACGGGCATTGACAAGGAGGTTATGCGGCGTCTCCAAACAGACAATGGCCCACCTTCCAACTTGCACCGCATGCTCTATCTCCAGCTCACCTGATGATCTGCTTACTGCATCAGTGAGCGGGATTCGCGGGGCTGAGTTTTGGGCTAAACATAATATTTGATTTTTTTCCCATTGATACGCTAAGAAGAAGGAGGATCGTTTCGTTTGATAAAAAATATATCTAACAGATAGAGACCAGGAAATTGAACAAATTACATAGGACCATGTTCAGCATTCACATTTCAGGCTCTAAACCATCGAGGTAGTCACTTGCATCTCATTCCTAAAAACCAAAAATCAAGCGCCTAGCCAAAATCTTTCAACCAGACCTCAACAGATCAATACGCAACAGCTTGCTTTATACCGCGCATAACGGTTACCAACGCAAAGCACGTTAAGCCGTTGGTCCCGGGTCTCATTTGTAGATCTTTGACAGGTCGTTAGGTAGTCAGTGGCCCAAAAAGTCTGACAACCGGTTTTACCAAGGAATAGCGTATTACCCAGTACTAACTGGGTTGTGGAGGTCAGATAGGCAGTCGCTCCATGTAAAATACTGGTATTTAGCTGCATCCGGTCGGACTGGAAGCCGACCCCAACATAGTTGGGAAAAGGCTAGGGAGATGATGAACGGTTACCACCGGACACAACATGCATACCTTCAAGACTACCTATATAACACCTGCTTATTACCGGTCGTCGAGAGCAATGCTACTGCAAATTATCCTCGGGCTCAATTATCACTTACACAAACAAGTACAGATAACACTGTGTTATATAGAGTAGTACTTCGAGTGATTGAAAATTGCTAGTTTCCACTGGATTTCCTACAATGAAGGCCGCGCCTTGGTTTGGTTTCGAGCGCCTGCGCAAACATGTAGCTGTTTATGCCGCGATGCAGCGTTGCTGTGTTTCGGATTGAAGGTAATGCTTTAGTTGGGACTACTGGCTCATGAAATAAATTGTTTATTTAACCAAAAGCCATGAAATTACAATATTCATAGAACTAAGAAACATAAGGCTTATTACTAGGTCACAATAATTTCTTTGATTAATCTGACTGATCTGACTCCTAAACTAGGTGTAGGTGACTTAGGAATCAGAAATATTTGTCTCTAAGATTAACAAATTCATCTGAAACTACATGGTATAAAATCTGAATTGTTTCTCTTTAGTATTAAAGACGTCCATAAGTGGTGACAACTAACAAAGAAAATCTTGACTACTGAGTTTATTGGTGACAAAAATCAAATGTTTAGATTAGACATTATTCATTGATTTTTTATTATTTATTTATGTTTATAAAAAAGAAAAAGAAAAACCTTTATTAACAGGAGGTTGTACAAACATCAGTGTCGCCCTGGCTCTTGTACTAGGATTCCCTGTATCACAAGAGCCATTATGTTTATTTATATCTGAAACAGATTCTGTTTAAGATGCATAACCGTGTGGCCAACTTCAGATTAAATAAAAGCGGCATAAAACTGAATTTGAGTTGTAATGCTATGTAACAACAACAGTTTCTATTTCTTATTTTGTCTTACACCAATTAACATAACAGTATGATTAAAATCTACGAAGACAAATTACATAACTGCTCATCATTAGCTACAGAGACAGTCAGACAGTTAATTCAATGACAGACGGCATGTCGTGACAAGATACACTTACATACAATTATTATTGTACGTCCTGATTAATGTACTCATAACTTTTCATAATCTAGAGGAAAAATGATTAAAGACATCGATATCAATATAGTTAACACCAGGCAAGACACAATCAGTTTTAAAACGATATTGAAACTTATCAGACTCGTACAGACAAGACATATTTATCACCAGACCAGAATAAAATACAACTTATAGAAGGCAGTAGCGAAGGGTTAATTTTTGTAAGGGGTAAGCCGGAGTACATATCTTCAATGGGATTATATTATTTGTCTGTAGAATACTGACTGTGCCATTTTTCAAAGGGAAGCCGGTAGGAATCGTGTTGTATGGAACCTTCGCCACCGATAGAAGGTTTACTGTACCTATGGTTCCGTTCGCCAGCTTTTACAACGGCGTTCACTCAATCTAATGATAGTTTACCGTCCTTGCCTCTTTCCTGATTCCTCATAGCAGGTTTAGATTGTACCGGAAAACGCGGAAGTTGAAGGGAAACGAGAGTGAAATGCGCACACCCAGTCTCCCAAGCCCCTGAGATAAGAATATTACAAACCTGACCAGTTTTGTGGCCAGTTTTTCTACCAACCTGCCAGTTGCAACTGGCAATTAGTAGGTTTTCCTGGTCAGGCTTCTTTAACCAATTATAGAATGTAACTTTGTAAACAAGAAAGTATCCGATTAGTCGTTTATATCCTAGTCGGTGTAAGTTTGGAATTATTAAAAATTTTATTTATTTCATTATAGGAAGTTGATTTTTCATTAGATTTGTATGGTGGCAACTTTGGTAATTTGGCATTACAGCACGTGTGCACTTGACTACGTGATAAGGCACTGGCTGAATGCTCGAACATGTTTGTATTTAATAAGTTAATGGCATACATAGATTAAACACTTATTCCTATTTGGATTAGGAAAAAAGTAAACAGCTTATGTACACGCAGCTTGTGCTTGTAGTAGACCGCTTGGACTAAGAGCGTGTTGGGATGTAAAACAAGTAATGTTTTCGAAGAATAATACAGCGAGTGTCAGAAAGGCATGGTCATATTAAATTGTTGGTACAGATCATCAGCCGGATCAACTCTCTCTATGGGTTCAACACCTTTGAAACGAAAAAATTATCAGCTGCCCCATACAATTGTTTTGAATAGCTATTGAAGTTTTGTATGGAACAGCTGATTAATTATTTTAGCGCTGAAAAAATTCAGCGCCTTTAAAAGAAACAAAGAAAAAGTATTTGTTAGTCAAAATGGTCTCAAAAAAAAAAAAACACTCGTCACTCGTTTGATGGTAAATGGTCTTTGGGTACCAGATCATTGTTTCATATATTATGCCGTACTGCCGCCGTTCTTTCCAAAGTTATTAAAGAATGTTTTGAGTAAATGTTGTGGTCAACCCCAACAGAGAAGTAGTTGCATCATTAGCGCCTTATTTTTTTCTTTTTTTGGATTGGAAATCATCAAATGACCCCCCCACTCTGGGCGGAGCGGAAGGGAGTGGCAGACTTGTACTGACTAAAACCCATCCATGTTCCTTCTTTGCCCTTTGATCTTTAGCGCCTAAAGTAAGGTACCAGATTGGGCTGTAGCCGAAATTTCTTTTCTCCCACGTAAACGCTCATATGATTTACATATAATATTAGCCTCAAAACTTAAGAATCTCTATTAAACTTGGTACAGCCACTTCTCAGTCGAGAACGGGCGAGTCCGCAGGTGGATGTGATCTACGAGGTTTTGCTAAGATTTCTATCTTCCATCAAATAAGCTATTCGTCAGTCTAAGGGTACGGCAGTCTAACATTGATATAAGTCCCCAACGTCACACGTCTTTATTTTCTTCTTGCTAATGTTTTATTCGGGATTTACAGTTTCTGCCAGATGTACAGCAAGCCAATTTAATTGGTTTACATCGCACACGTCGGTAACTGTCATTGTACGAGCCGGTAATATTCATACAGCCGCTCATTATTATTGTGTGAGTAAACATATTGTACCCTACACGGGGTTTATTTTTTTAATCTTTACGCTTGTCGGGTACACTGGTAAAAATAATATAAACGGGTTTACAATAAAGCCCAACATTTTAAACTAACTTAACATGGTAACCATAGCCGATTGGTGTAAGCGCTTGCGTTAGCTAGTTATCTAACCTCGACGACGCGAGTTCGAACCCAACTGAGCAATTATTTTTGCTACTTTTTACTTTTTGTTTTTTAATAAATTTATTTTGTGGCCAATAAAATTACTCAAACAAAAATTAAAAAGTAATTAAATATAACCAATGAAATAATTTGATTTTTTTATTAGATACACATTGGTATTGTTTGCTTAGCTTATCGCTTGGGTCATTAGCAAATTATCCGTCTCGTTTATTCCAATATGTTCCTTATAATGGTTGTTTTAAGGTTCAATTTAGTGGGGGCTGAATGTTAGAAAAAAAAACTTGTGTGGCCGATACAATGATTTAATACACTGTTGTTTACCTGTTTTTTTGACAAAGACAAAGTTTTTTATTGGCAAGGATTGACGTAAATAATTTGTCAAAGTAGGTAGGTATATAAATTAAATTGAATCAAAGTAAAATTAGAGGTGAAGTTAATCAACATGTTAGATAGTAAGAAATTATGACAACTTCTAATCGCATAACAATAACATCACTTCACCATACTTTCAATAATTTACGAGTTGTGGTTTTAAAAAAAAGTTTTATACCTACCTACTTATTACTAAGTTTTGTATTTGTTCTAATTTGCTTAACAAATATGAACATTATTTGCATAAAAATAAGATTCATATTCGTCTACTAATTAAAATAAATTCGACTAATAATGAGTCGGCAATCCTTCGTTTTCTATTACTCCTTGTAACCTTCTGCTCATGAGATCTCACAGTTTGTAAGCACACTTTTATGCGGGTGGACAAGAAGGGATCAGCCTTGTGCCTTGCCACGATGTCGTAGTGTCGAGTCGATGAATTTGCCTTTGGTTTTGGCCTAAGATTTTCTACGTCTCCAAAATACGCATATCGGCGGACCCATAACTGCACGGTTCTCCCCTGTGGATAAAAACAGTATTTATAATACTTATAATAATAGCTAATATTATAATAAATAAACACTATATTTTGATACTATATATACACTATGTTTATTCAATATACTTATATATACCTAATTAATATTACTTATAATAATACAATACATAAATATAAGATATAATACACTGACATTAGCAAACATTATAATCTATTTTTATTTACGTTATTCAAAGGCTTTTCTTTAATCTGTCTAAAGGCTAGATCAAGCAAATTTTATCATAATCATCATACGATTACAAATTAAAAAAAAGAAACTATAATAATTCAGTTATGATAATATATTATTATAACTATGGTAGGTCGTTACATTAATTATTTATTCCTAGTAAAATCCCTTTCAATGTTTACTAGGAATAAAGAGAATAGAGGAGTTAGTTAAAGTGAAGTAGGTAGAATATTAACGTAATATCTAACTGTTACTCACCGATATCATTAAGCGCCTCGTAATTTCACTTCTTCTCATCGATACGCTAATCGATAACAATTCAAATTGAGTCAGCCCAAAATTTGGCGACGAGTTTGGCTCTTTCAGTAGCGTCCTGTGATGCATTTCACAGGAGCAAACAACAGAACAGGCAGGACACGATATAAAGTGTCCCATCGTTTGTTAGGCAGCACCACATTTACACTCACAATTTCACATAATATAGATACGTTTTGCTCATCCAAAACAACGATTTCCACCTCTTTGAACATTGATAAATGTTGCATGGTTGGATCCACAGAAATAAAACCACACACATGCTCAAGAGTAGTAATCAATAAACTCAGTCATGCAAATACTCGTAGATTGACAACTAAGAATGCTCATTTTTTTATAAATGAAGGTGTTTGAAAATCGGCAATCCTTCGTTTTCTATTACTCCTTGTAACCTTCTGCTCATGAGATCTCACAGTTTGTAAGCACACTTTTATGCGGGTGGACAAGAAGGGATCAGCCTTGTGCCTTGCCACGATGTCGTAGTGTCGAGTCGATGAATTTGCCTTTGGTTTTGGCCTAAGATTTTCTACGTCTCCAAAATACGCATATCGGCGGACCCATAACTGCACGGTTCTCCCCTGTGGATAAAAACAGTATTTATAATACTTATAATAATAGCTAATATTATAATAAATAAACACTATATTTTGATACTATATATACACTATGTTTATTCAATATACTTATATATACCTAATTAATATTACTTATAATAATACAATACATAAATATAAGATATAATACACTGACATTAGCAAACATTATAATCTATTTTTATTTACGTTATTCAAAGGCTTTTCTTTAATCTGTCTAAAGGCTAGATCAAGCAAATTTTATCATAATCATCATACGATTACAAATTAAAAAAAAGAAACTATAATAATTCAGTTATGATAATATATTATTATAACTATGGTAGGTCGTTACATTAATTATTTATTCCTAGTAAAATCCCTTTCAATGTTTACTAGGAATAAAGAGAATAGAGGAGTTAGTTAAAGTGAAGTAGGTAGAATATTAACGTAATATCTAACTGTTACTCACCGATATCATTAAGCGCCTCGTAATTTCACTTCTTCTCATCGATACGCTAATCGATAACAATTCAAATTGAGTCAGCCCAAAATTTGGCGACGAGTTTGGCTCTTTCAGTAGCGTCCTGTGATGCATTTCACAGGAGCAAACAACAGAACAGGCAGGACACGATATAAAGTGTCCCATCGTTTGTTAGGCAGCACCACATTTACACTCACAATTTCACATAATATAGATACGTTTTGCTCATCCAAAACAACGATTTCCACCTCTTTGAACATTGATAAATGTTGCATGGTTGGATCCACAGAAATAAAACCACACACATGCTCAAGAGTAGTAATCAATAAACTCAGTCATGCAAATACTCGTAGATTGACAACTAAGAATGCTCATTTTTTTATAAATGAAGGTGTTTGAAAACAATATTTTTAAATTGTCGGTAGTTGTTGTCTAAACAGTCAAAATCAAATAGCCTGAGAGTTCAATGTTTGTCTCAAACGTTGGAATCGTTATAAATTCTACTTTAAATAATGTTTTAACAAAATAATGAATACAAAAAGAAAAATAATATACTATTGCATGCATGATTTGAACTTACGACTTCTCGTTCAGTGACCAAAGACTATATCCATTGTGCCAGGATTGCTATAGTGACATCATGCAAAATATTATATCTCCTTCAGCATCATAAGTGAATGATGACTATATATTGGTATATGGTAATTGATGTGCCACACGCACACTAATAAAAATCGAGCTCGCTCGTTTTATTTTGTGTTTGTGTGCATAACTATGACTTCACCCACACATATAAACTGTAAACCAAATACTTGGGTCCCGTGTACGTGTATGAAAAGTGCAAGTCAAGGCAACGGCCTTTTAAGAATGGCTTCTAAGAACAGGTCTGACTACAGCAGAAAAAACTTACAAATCATTCTCAGCTGACGTCTGAAAATTGCAGTGCAGTTTGATAAATAACTTATAAATTCATCTTCAGACTTTTCGTTCGTGATAATGAAAATTACAGCACGTCTACAGGTACTAATATTATAAAGGTTGTATGTTTGTCAGTTTGGATGTAGGGATTATATATATATACATTATATTATTATATCTCCGGGATTTCCGATCCAATTTCGAAAATCATTTCAGGAATGGAAAGCTGCATTATCCCCAAGTGTCGTATGCTATATTTAAAACGTTAGCGTGGGATCATTTCCGCCATAACACGAGCAAAGCTACAGTCAAAAGATAGTTTTAAAAGCTAATCTCCAAAACCACCCAACCGATTTTAATGAATTTTTTAAATGTGTATGGCTGGTTAGAGCTTGAAAGGTAGGATAGTTTTGGACCCGATAGGTGGCGCCATGCGAAGCAGGCGTGGATCACTAGTATGTTATAAATTAATCTTCAGCAAGATTTTACGTTCGTGATAAAGAAAATTACAGCGCGTATGATATAAAGCGATATTTAATTATTGTATCATTACTGGCTAAGACACGGCTAGCTCGCACGAGCACTCAATAGGTCGTGATTTATAGACGTGAATATGTTATAAGCGTGAAAGTTTATTGTATATTCGGATGTTTATAACTCAATCCCGCAAAAACGGCTGAACGGATTTGGATGACATTACAAACAGCTAGGTTGTAACTTGGATTAACACTGAGGATACCTACTTTTCACCCCAATTCTGAAGTCCACGCAGATGAAGTTGCCCGCAGAAGTTAGTATTTAATCATTATCTCATTAGCCGTTAGACTGCAGGCGATCTCGCACGAGCGCTCAGTAGGTCGTGAAATATGGTCATGAATAATGATCAATAATGTTAATAGCTGTCATTCTGCAGACGCCTTTGCTTCTGGTTAATTTAACTTCAAATTGCTAAGTTTCGTGTCTTTATAGTTTTACTTTTACTTTTGCACACACTTTTAACAAAACTTATGCATATGCAGCGTCTTTACATCATTTTAAATAAGGTCCTTAGTCTCATAATTTTCCGTTCATGTAATCGTTCCTTAAATAACTTCCTTAAATATTCCCTGTATTCGAAAAAATGGTTCCAATGTTTCATGGTATCCTTTCTTTTGACTTATAAATGTTTCATCCTCCTTCCCCTAACCTAAAAATCTATTTACCTACTTGTGATCGGCAGCGCAATACGTCATTTCCTAAAAATCTCATTATCGTCTTATTATCATCAGAAGCTACAGTACCTCCTTCCCCGATCACCACCATCATAACCCACCCTTCTTGCATTCTGAAGGTGTTTGCAGAGAGGCTGGATGGGCCTACAATGGAGAGGTTACATGTTGGCTACAAAGCTTGTTACACCGTCCTGTGACTGTGATTTTCTTTTTTTTTCTTTTTAGTGTTCCTGCATGTTACTAATATAGTTTTTAAGTAAGATGTAATACTAACACCCTATGGGCCTTGATGCCTGACAATAATTACTTTTTTTTATTTTTTTATTTAAACTTTTATTTACTTGTAGCAGGCAGCGCATTACGTTATTTCCTAAAAATCTCATTATCGTCTTTATTATCATCAAAAGCTACAATATCATCTTTCTCATCACAATATCTTCTTGTAGCTATCGCTTCTGTTAAGTTTTTGTTCTTCTACACCCTAATTTAACCTACAACTAAGAATCTAGAAGATCCCTATTTCATATTCATCGTACTTTCTGGATTTTCCATTTTTGTGAATTCGATAAACTACTGCCGCTTATTATTCGCCTGGATAATAAGGACACACACATTCACAACGACTAGTAGGTTTTTAGGGGTTCAATTTCAAACACAAGCAATAGCATAGTTTATTAAACTATTTAATTTATTACACACTAAGTATATACCTATCCCAAATTATTGCACATCAAATTAGGAAGAATACACAACAACAAATTTTGTAATAAATAATTCAAAGTATTGTTTTACAATATTGCATTCACACTTAAACATATTTTGTTATAACCTTAACTATATTATATAGCCTCTTCTTACACATTCTGCGTGTATTTACATTTTTGTGCTTCATAAAAACACAATCAACCTTGCATGTTTATCTAGTCAGCCATTAAATATACTGCTAAATGGTGTGATTTAATGTCTAAATAACTGCTTCAGATTATCATCTTACATATCATTAAAGACAATGATCTTGTAAAAATATCATAGATGTTGGAAAAAAACTTCCTTTCTTCTTTCAAGTATCGCCATTAATCTCTTCTACAAAATCAACAATCATAATGAGTCTTGATTTTGTACTATACTCGATGTATTTATTTCGAATGTTAATAGGTTCCTATATTTACATTACCTATATCACTCTTAACCATTCACATAAATTGTGATCTATTAATATTTACTTATGATAACCTTTTCTTTTCGTGTCTTTCATTTTTGTTCTTAGAGAACGCTGATGAGCTCGATTCTGGCTTGTTTTCAGGTTTGACCATACGTTTGGGATGTGAATGGTAATTTCTAGGGTAAGATGGCGGCTTCTGTTTACCAACTGGCGGCACGTAACGGTATGGAACTGTGTATTCCGCCTCGGGGTTGTAGTCCTGATGGCTGGCTGACTGGCTGTGAGAAGAGGTCATCGGCTGGGAGTTCACGTATGTCACCTTCTCTGAAGACGGTTTGTGAAGGAAAGTCTGTGGCACCATAACTCTGTACGGCATCTGCCACTTTGGATGAGGCATAGGGGTGACATAGCTTACGGTTTGAATCATCCCAGAATTCTGTTTGCCTGTCTTGTAGTGTGTTGGTAAAACGGTCGCAATTGTATGGTCCTTGCTTGGATAGTTCTCTGAAAGGACTAACCCGTGGGCATCGGCCTGTGGCGGCTGCTGCTGTTGCTGTTGCTGTTGCTGGTATACATAGTGTAGCTGTTCACCTGAATCTGATTGAGATGAATGACCTGATTGTGCGCTTTGAGACGAATAGCCAGAATCACCTTGTTGATCGTGTACAGTTTGAGTGTAATAAGATCCATGAGAAACTTGGGACACTGCGGATTCCTTTGCAGCTCCATAAGACGGTGCGGGTGTTCCTGCTGAATCGTATCCCGCTGATGCTGATTGCGAATGTTGTTCCCGAGGGCTTCCGTATTCCGGAGCTACAGTGTTAGTGTGTTCGTACTCTGCCTCAGCATGAGGAGCAGGAGTACCATACTCAGGAGCAGGAGACCCATACTTAGGAGCAGGAGACCCATATTCAGGAGCAGGAGAACCATATTGAGGAGCAGGAGACCCATATTGAGGGGCAGGAGACCCATATTGAGGGGCAGGAGATCCATATTCAGGGGCAGGCGAAGCGTATTCAGCACCTGGGGTACCGTATTCAGAGCCAGGAGTTACTGCAGATTCATATCCAGCACTGACCTGCGCAGGAACTTGATATTGATACTGAGAATTGGTATCATGAACACCACCTCCTTGCTCCAGGGAAGATTGCTGAACCTCTTGTGATGACATATGTTCCGTTTCTTGTTGGTAATGTGTTGTAGGCATGTAAAACTTCTGTGACGACACGGCTGACTGCGGTACGTATTGGTATTGGTACTCGTACTTCTGTGGCAGTGCAGATTGTTTATATAGAGAGTAACCTTTAGGCATTGTCATGTAGTGGTGACGCACATAGCTGGCTGGGTACCTGGCCATTACAGGTTGAACTGCCGAGTATTGTACTCCAGCTGAAAGGTGAGCTTGGGTGTACGACGGCTGAACATACGGATGAGCGTAATGCTGAGGCTCATATTGAGACACAGAGGAAGCACCATGGCCATGACCCTCTTGGCTAAAACTCTCATACCCCTGGCTCTCTTGGCTAGTGCTAGGATATGCCATGACCTGAGGAGCAAACTTATAACCGGCTTTCTTAAAGTACTGGTTCACTAACTCTTGTAAGTTCAAATGATTTAAGTAATTGGACAATGGATAGTTCTGTGGTAAGTTAGCATACAGTTCAGCTGAGGGATTAGTCAAGGATGAACTAGGTATTCTCAATACCAACACTGGAACAACCTTCTGTTCTAAGTGAGAACCGGGTGTACGCAAGTGGTCCTGGGTCAATCCAACATTTTGGTACTCTGGGTTTTTGATTAGCTGGGTAGGATCGACTAAATAATCTGGCATAACTGTCGGGAACTGTCCACTCAAGCCTGAAAATTGTTCGCCGTTATATGTGGTGAATAAAGTTGATGGATGCGATGAGTAAGAGCTACTGCTGCTATGTTCGGCTGACGAGTACGAGGCAGGCTGCGGCGCTGGTGTCGTAAACTCAATCGCTGGCTTCTCGTAGTGATAAGCAGGTTTCTCCTGTTTCACAGGTACCAATTCGAAGGCTTGTGATGGTTGTATTTCAACGCTGGTCTTAACATGCTTTCCAGAGTGATCGTAATGACGGAAAGAGTGAGTGTTGGCTGGTGGAATATCTTCCTGCGAGTAAGGATATACCATGAATTTTCCTTTTTCTTGAGCAGGTTTTCCGAAATAAGAGTAGGTGTATCCGTTGTTTGTTTTGTATCCGTAACCGAGGTTAGCATCAATGGTACGCTTTCCTTTTGATTTCGTGTCAGTGTCGTTGACTATTTCAATAGCTATAACAGCTGGGAAATGTGTATTTGCTGCTGGTGGGGCTTTTGAAATAGTTTCACTAGCATTTTTATTTTCTTCTTTTGGGGCATCGGTTTTAATTCCATACTTTTCTTCCACTTCTCTAAGGAATTTCTTCTCATCTGCTGTCAGTGTTGTATTTGATTGTTTGTCTTTATCTTTTACTTCTGTTTTGTATTTCTTCGGATCTGGATCCGCCCATGTTGTTGCTAGCGCCACACAAAACAGCATCTGAAATTGATATAAGGACATGGTTAGTATAAATAGTATGTTTTGTTGCAAAATTATCAATAATAAAGCCTGAAATTATGGATCCCAGAAAATGCATCATGTTGGAATTTCAGCCGCAATGGTATTGAGTAGAAATACCATTGCGGCTGAAATATATACTACGCACAACATATACTACGCATTTGTTTTCAATCGCCTACAGAGTTATAGTGGCCAAGATAGGTAAATTGAGCAAAAACCTCGACCATAAATCACTTCTTGATTATCGATTGACTGATCATCATCAATAATAATAAACCTACTGCCGAACATAAAAAACCGACCAAGTGCGAGTCGGACTCGTGCATGAATGGTTCTATACCATCGTAGTAGGGTATATCCCTTTAATTTTTAATTTATTTTTATTATTGCTGTTTTAGCAGCGACACAAATATACATTCTGTGAAAATTTCAACTGTCTACCTATTAGGATTATGAGATACAGGCCGCTGACAGAACGGACGGACAGCGGAGGCTTATTAATAGGATCCCGTTGGTTACCCTTCGGGTACAATCCCTAAAAAGTACTGCTTCTGTCGATGCTCTGTTATTTTGTCTCCTAGTATTTATACTACAGAATTTTAATTTGTTATTTAAGAACTTATTTATGTTCTCGTTCCTTCGCGCTTTCTACGAAATGCAAATGTGATAACGTCATCACCAAAAAGGTGCGTGTACACATGTGTGAAGTAGTTAACGGAGCAAGTGCTCCGTTAACTTCTTCTATATTAGGCAGTGTTCTTAACTGCCATAAAACAATGAAGTTAGTCTCGATAGCATGTGGACTAGCAGTGTCCGTATGTACAACGTCCCATTAACTGATTGCGTGTTTGTCTCATCGTTCACTCTCTAAGCGAGCTCTGCAATTAGGTAACATAACATTATCTTTATTTCTTAGTATTCCAACATTGAGTCGATCTTGTGAAATTTAACATCTGTTACGAAGCGATGACGCCAGATGATCACTTCATATAATGCACACATCCGCATACAAATTGATGCACATATCTGAGTTTAGATTTATTGGAATTTCTCCATTTATGACGCTCACACTTTCCATTTTTTTAAAAGATTATATTGTTTTGAACATCATCTACGATATGATAATTTTGACATTTTGTTTTATCTCGATCGTTAAGCTGCTAGTAAAAGAATGAGTAGAGTGTTGTGTGGATGCGCGCTATCGTTCCTTATGATCGGTCGCTTGCGCAACAGTGATTTTCTCGCGGAGCGCGCGACCCGTCGCGCCTGCGACTTTCCACGACCTCAGGTTCTCGATGGTTACCTCGCTGATTAATTAAAGACATGTTCGCATTATGTGGGAGTTGTAACTATGAAGTTATGTAACAGTCGTACGCTCGCCGGTGACTACTCTGCGAAATTTATACGCGACCGCAGTTGATCGTAATATTGTCGGTTAATTGGCTGCCGAGCCTCTAGACGAATAACTGAATAAATGTTCCTTCTGAAGATGCATTGCTTTTAATGTTTATAGCTGCAATGTCCGCATAGAGAATGTATTTTATGTTTTATCTAAATGTAGAAATAATTACATATATCACCTCGCGGTGTTAAATAGCAATGATCTTGATGTGTTCGTGCAGTTAGCGATGCAATACGAGATGAAAGTAATCGTCGGGGACTGATATAAATGTTTGGAGAAAGTCTGCAGTCCAACGTCCAGCGTTCAGGATTGCAACACCGAATAACAATACGTTTCCTAGATACGGACTCCTGCCAACTTTAGATAACTGTAATTTAAAGTGTGTTTAAAACTCGTGACTCCTTTGTTTTGTTGTCTTGGCAGTGTTTCCGAGCAATACAAGGAAAATAAATAAACAAATGGTGTAGATGATATTGTAGATAGTTAAGTTGATAATAAAAACGGATAAAGTGAGGTGTGAAATCAAATTAACCAAATAGTGAATATTGAGGTAAAAAAAGTTTTATAACCAGTACCTAGAAAATAGTGATAAACATTTGACCGAAATAAGTCAACTCATTATAACTGAATCCAAAAGTGAAATAGGTGAAAAAAGTGAAACACGATATAAATACAGACTACATGTAGATACTCGTGTATCTAATGTATCTTTTGTTGAGTATGAATGTAGATAGCAATAAGAGTAGAGGAAGACCAAAGAAACGATGGATGGACTGTGTGAAGGATGATATGGCTAGAAAAGAGGTGACTGCTGAGATGACGAGTAATAGAGAAGTATGGAAGAAAAAGACATGCTGCGCCGACCCCAAATAAATTAGGGTGTTTAATAATCAACTTGAAGAACGCATTAACAGAAATAAAATAAATGTATTTTCATGAAATTTTAATACCTTCATGAAACAACTGACACATCAAACACTGTTTTAAGCTTTCACGGTTTACAACTAAACTTATACTGTCACTTACGGGATATCCTCCGTGATTGTTCATTATTTTGAGCACCCGTCAACCCGCGATCATGGCGCTTGTAACAGCGCCGAAATATCGGGAGCTCAAAATAATGAACAATCACGGAAGATATCCACGTAAGTGACAGTATAAGTTTAGCTGACACATCGTCACTGCTCTGTTTAGATCATATTGATAGCTTAGCTGGTCCTTAAGGGTTATAAGACCGACTCTGAAATGGACGAGGGTAGGACACTTGAATAAACGTGGTGATGCAGGCCGGCAGGGTTGAACAGAACCCTCACTCACGGTTGCGGAGAGTCGATAGAAGAATTGTTGGCCTATGCCAGATGGGTGGATGAAACTAAGAAGATCACGAGTAAGACCAGATTAAGACTCGAGAAGACCTGGAAAGCATGGCATCAAAGGAACGAGGATGGCCTATAATCAGCAGTATGTGGCAATGATGATACTATAGGAATTCTATAGGAATTTAGATACGACTTCTATGAAGCCTCGATGGATTGCCTCGTTGGTCGAGTGGCCGCAAACGACTGCTTAGCGACTGATTATCGAACCCAGGACCTCATGGTCCTGGGTTCGATTTCCGGGTCGGGCAGTGTTATTGGGCTTTTCTAACAGAAATTTCTCAGTAGTAGCCATGGAGTCTGGTGTATTATTGCCCGGTTTATGGCAATAGGCTCACCACCTGTTATATGGGACTTAACATAACCGATGAAATGTGGGTGTACTATTAGGTACACCTCTGTATAACCCTTCGGGGATTACAGGCGTGATATTATGTTTTATAAAGCAAAAATCACAGTCTCCACACTAAACATTTCAAGATGGTATCAATGCTGAACGCGTGCGCAATCACGATGACAGTTACATTATTATTCAACGAATACGTTCAGGTCACACACCGTCTGCATTTGCACATTTCTGCACTTGTGCTTTTACAGTTATTTTGTTCAGAAGACCTGATGGACCCGGCAGTGCTTTCCTTACGTAATACCTGCATTCGCAAGCTATAATAACTTTTAATTGACATATGGAAGGTAAAAGTTACAGAGCAGGTTGACTTGATGAAAAGAAAGAATGAAACCGGTCTTTTTTTTAAAGCTTTGTTTGTTTTTTGCAATAATGTCAGGTAACCGGTTGATCAGGACGCGAGACTGCCAACTCAATTTCGATGATCGACAAAATCGTAATTTACTAGTGCTTCTTTATGTTTTTTCTGGTTGACAATGTGCACTTTTCAAGCTGACTTGGATCCTTTACTGTCTGAAATAAGTCAAGCTTATTGCACTACGAGTTCACTGACGGTAAGCCATTTTTCACCCTTATGCCCTAAATAATAAGGTTGTAAAGTGGTCCACCGTCAGTGAAATCGGTATAATCTACTACTAGACCACTTGGACCGTGACTTTTATATTCGTTTACGTACCTGTTTTGTATGTATTGAGTGTTACATAAATGAGGAATTTCTGTGGGTGTTCTCTACATTAATTTCATCCTAAAATGCACTTTATTGTGTTTACTTATCACGGAAAGGCTGCATGCTTAATACTACATGTACTAAACATCATCCAACCGCTGTATTGTGGTTACTTTTCTTAACGTTATGTAGTTCTAACCTGCCTAAATGGCAATCACATTAGTGGTGAAGAAGGAAATGAGACAAAACACTCAAAAATGTACTCTAGTGGTTACCATAGTCTATTTGAAACACAACTGTATTTACGCAGCGCTAGGTATTGTATTCTTTTACTAGGTGAAAAAAATAATTAAGGGTTCTTCTTGCCAAAATCTCATTACTGTCAGTAAAAATATCAAAAGCCAGGTTGAGAAATACTATCGTTGACCGCAATAATGTTATTAGGTAAATTCGTAATTATACACGTATCTCACAATTTAATTTGCAAAAAAATACCATTTAAATGAGCAATAAAGTATGCCTAATCATAAATTAAGACCAATTTCTAGTGCATTACCGGCACATGCTGCCAATTACATAAAAGCCAAACTGTTTGTCGACAGAATGTATCATCGATTACGCAACCGACTAATAAGATAATTAAAATGCGGAAAATATGCGCATAATCTCACTCATTCCGAAAAAAACGGAAATAATTACGTATATCCGTCCGCTTGCGTCTACCGCATGTTATGTTTTAGCTGTTATATTATAATTTATGCATGGTAATAGAATATCTGCGGATAGATATGGTCAACGACCTCATTTTCAGGAAGGGCCTATATCCATTTATCCAATACGTTGACGTTTAGGGAAATTTATGGTTAAGCAAATTAATGCCTTTACGTCAATTAATCATGTTAAAGCCAAGTCATTCAACTGAGGAGCTCGTGGCTAAATAAAAACAGCCGCTCGGATCAATCTTTAGCTTAAGCCGAGCTTGCCTAAGTTGGTCTGTGGACGGTTGACCACCTATTACATACCCAGTTTCCTCCGAGCCTCGATAAGCACGTTAAGCCGTCTCACAATAGTTGAAAAGAGTCATAACTGTCAGTCATTAAACATCTTTCATTCATCAATTGTTGTACTTAACCAGTCACTTACTGAATATCTTCCGTGATTTTCAGCTATTGTGAGTACCCGATAGTTTAAAATCACTTAAAATATCCCGTAAATGGCAATGTAAGTTTATTTATAAACCAGTGTCGTATAAAACATCATAAAATTAAAATAAAATAAAAAGCTAATTAATGACCTCGTTCAGTTCAAAATAGAGATTCAACAACGAATTAATAAAGTTCTACGTAAGAGATTACGATAGTTTAGATTTATGTCACTAACTAGCTTCAACGATTAATCATTTATATGATAATATTGATATTCTAAATGACCGTTAATATATCCAATTAATTACTAAGACTGATCAGTCTTTTATGCGTTATGTCATAAGTGTTGAGCAATCTTAGCTTTTAATTACGATGGTAACTAAAGTTTCATAGTATTTGTATTGTGCAGTAAATGCTTTAGTTGCTTCATTGGTGTAGTTGGAGGTATTCTTGATTTATATCATCACATCATTATCTGCCTAGCCTTTTCAGAACTATGATGTTGGGGTCGGCTTCCAGTCTAACCGGATGCAACTGAATACCAGTATTTTACATGGAGCGACTGCCTATCTGACCTCAACAATATAGAACTGGGTAATACGAAACCCCTTGGTAAGATTTTAATATCGGGCCGCTGACTACCTGTAATGACTGTCAAAGATCTACAAATGACAGCCGGGACCAATTCCGAGGCACGGAGGATACTCGGTGATCACCCATCCACGGACCAACCTAGGCAAGCGCGGCTTAACCTGACGATCGACCCGAGCGACTGTTATTATTTAGCCACGAGGTGATTCATATCTTCACATACACTATGTTTATTAAGGAAATCAACACAGTATATTGAACTAATTTTGGACAACAATTATATTCTCATAATATTAATAAAATATTTATTTGAATCTTACTACTATTATTAATGCGAATGTTTGTATGGGTGGATGGATGTTTGTTACTCAATCACGCCAGAACGGCTGAACGGATCTGGATAAAATGTGGCACAGAAATAGAATATAGTCTGGAATAGCGCATGGGTTCCTTTATTTCTAACACATCAAAATTTCCACGTAAACAAAGTAGCGGGCAACAGCGAGTAATATTATACATTTAATTATTCAATTAACAAGGCACTAAGTTACAATTAAGTTTATACCTGACCTACAAGTAGTTTGTATCTTTAACAAAAATTGATCTACAACTTTAGACCGACCGCTATAATGAGTCCTCCGCCTTGCCTCATCAAAAGGCACATTAAGCGTCGACAAAGACCTAACAATATCCCACAGATTATTTGCTTTAAAATAACCATAATTCACGTAGATATTACGATACTAATTGAACCAATACGTGATCAACCTTCAGAATATTCCATTTAAATTGATACCTTCGCGAGGACACATTAAAGCGGTCGGTCTATAGGTACAACCATGTTCTATTTTTGAACAGTTTCAGGTAATATACCTGTTCCTGTACAGGTTCTTCCTTTTGTCATATAATCTCAGTATTTAAAGTATGAGAAACAACACGTAAAAGATCAGTATTGATCAGTATTTAATAACACCAGCATTTATGTAAAGCGTGTCCATTTTATTCAATCTACCTATAAATAGCAGTAAGTAAAGTAAAAGCTTCAACTTGCTGTACGTAACATGAACGATGTGTAATCATGTTTTACTGACATTTATGTCATAATTAAAGATCATCTTGCACATAAAATGCATTCAGTAATTGTCGATTTATTCAATACTTTTTCAATTTAAGACGTCAAAGAAATTCTGTCTGAACATCGTTAGTTCTTTTCTTTATGTAATAAATAAATTTGAAAATAGATAAATAAATAAGCTAAGTACATGAAATACAAGCTTTTCATACTACTTTTAATATATAAAGTGAACTTTTGCTTTTTATAAATACTTCTAACACTTGCTTCGTGGCATTTATATCACGTTAGATTTAGAGCTTTTTTGTAAGGTTTACGTAGATCTATTCACATTTTCCACAAACCTTCTTATTCAATAGATACTTTACACGAAATGTGTTTAACTCTAAACATATCAAGACCATCATTCTGCCTCTGTTATCTTCGTACAATTAGCAGAAACATAACAATAATTGAATTACGTTTGGTGTTAAAAGATAGCACCACATTTAATGATCATTGAATGGCCTTTGGTGCTAGCGGGCTCTTGTGTAAAGTCACCGCGGATTATATCTTTGGAAACCAATGGCGATAGTTATTATTACATTAAACGTAATAGAATCGCGTAAGAATGTGTTTGTTTTCAAAATGAGGTCAATCATTGTGCAGTATGAAACAAGTACTACACAATACGATATATTTCGGCAATAACTCTCTTTCCTATCTATTGTTTTAGGCTAAATGATGCGTCCGAATTCACCATTTTCTTTAACAAATCCACGTTTCAAACTTTTATTACACTGCCACAATTTTATTACATTCTAGTTGTCTCGTTGGTCTATCGCTGAGCTGGCTGGATGAGCATATGAACTCGGGTTTGATTCCCAGGTTGGGTAGGTGTTATTGGGCTTTCCTGTGCCCGGTCCGGGCCGGATGACTAGGTTCGCCTCCTAGAACGTGGACCTTCGGTGAATAAAGATAGGCGTCTTGTTATTTAACACATAGCGGTGGTGACCAAGGTAACCGAATTTACTTAAGTCTCGTGAGACGTGAATTCGAACCTATACAGGATCCTTAGTTGTTTTACTCCACAACTGCTCTCAAATCGTGTAGGAAAACCCAAAATCCGAAGACATGTGATATTTATCAAACCGTACTGACCGCGTGGTGGATTATAGCCCACTCCCTCTCACAGAGGCGGTCTGTTTTACAGCTGTGGGAACGTTATAGGTTGATTGTACGTTTGCTAAACGAATAATGACGCAATTCCATAGGTACGTAAGTTCAATTTCCTGGTGAAGTAAGCAATAGCTTTGATTATTATGTTCAAATCTACGGTCAAAAAGCCTTTTGGTCACTGGCCAATTTTCAGGTCATGACCTACTAGGCTACAATAACATTACTTTTCTAGCACGTGATGTCTTTGCTTTACAAAAGACATATTTATTCGGGTTACGTGTTAACATTCTTGATAAGTTTTAAGATTTTGAAACGCGATTTTGATAGCAAAATATTATAATTATGTTCTATTTTGTTGTAATAAGATGATCACTAATTACCTGAACCTAGGCCATTCCTTTATATCTTGTTAAAAGGAAACCACGTGCTGTAGAGCGTGTTATCTATCTAATATAATGACGCTCCAAAGCACATGGTTTCCTTACGTGATGCTAAAATTGAGACCTTAATATCAGCAGTCGTTTACTCAATAATTTTTAAAACATAGACTACATACTTATACATCTAGACGTCATATTGTAGCCTTCATTAAGGGACTTCTTCCCAATCTATCGTGGAGCAGTTTTCTGATATTTCAAGATTAATTCTAGACTCTTCTATCAACAGTTTGGTTTAAATCTGATAATTAGTCTTTCATTAAAAGTTATGAATACAAACTAGTTTTCTCCGGTGACGAAAATGCATTTAAATAAGGCAAATATTCTTACAGGTTTGAATAATATATAGACGTAAACATAGTTTATTTACATACTGGGGTACTTAAGTGTCTCAAAAAATCGAAAGTTCTGATTACGTTAATGAGCGAATGAAAAGTTCGTGATCGATGCATCTTTCTACGAGCAATTTGTTAATTAAATACAAATGAATAAGTAATAAGGAAGAGATTAATTTTTGATTGAGATTTTTGACATTGATTTCTATTGTCTTCAGTCTTTCACCTTTCATAATTTTTGTTTAAATTTTCTTATAAAAGGAAGTAAGTAGGTCCATAACCAATTGTTTTGAATTTAGAACAAACTATCTGTTATGCAACTAGATAAGCTGATTGTACTAGTCACGAGTAGTTACAAGTTCAAATGTCAACGATTTACAGACGACAAACGCACACAATTATTAATGGCAACACTTTTGAAGATTACAAGCACTATTGAGAAACAAACTTGAACTTTACACCAATTGCGGAATACTCTCATTACACTTATATAATACAAAAGTATTTACCAGTAAATATAACCGCATGTTGACGTCACCGCGCCGCACTTTCTGTCAAAAGAAAACAGACTTATCAGATCACAACACTAAGACACATCACATCACTGTCATCACATTATCACAACACTGTGTATACCTGTGTGTTGTCCGGAGTGGGTATATGGAGCGAGCGGGTACATGCAAAGCAATGGTTCAGCGAAACATAGCGTTACGTTCTTTTATACCTCGGAAACATTCCCACGAGATGCGCAAGAGTCTCCGCTTGACCGAAAGCGCTCACTCCGGTACAGCGCCGTGTGTGAAGTCCGCGCGACCAACAAGGTTGCGTGCTTTCACTGGGCGACAAGATAAACTTCTTTTACATTGATTTTTTGCAATACTTTCTCGGTGCACCTGTGCATTGGTTATTTGCTTTTGTAATTGGAAAAAGCTATTATCTAGGTACATTAAAAACCCACAATGACCTAAAAAGTTACCGAAATTGTATTTTGATTCTTTTCTTAATTTGACTTTTGTAACCACGACATTATGTTTCTTTATGCCACAGACACGCGGATTCCCTACTCAATGATGTACTTGTATTCCAGGTGACAATAGGTGAGTTTATAATTCACTAGCATAGATACTTAGTCTCCTAATAAAGTAAAGTAAAAATAAGTAGTATAAGTTTTTACTTTATTATAATAACTGAGTGGGCGGGCCATATCCGTGGAATGCATCAGGACCGATGGGCCAGTGTCGTCACTCAGTGGGTGTCAGAAGACGGGCGTCGTCGCCGAGGGAGGCCTAGAAAACGCTGGCATGACGACTTAGAAGCATTTGTGAGAGATTGGCCTGAGAAAGCCGCACGTAGAGAAGAGTGGAAGGTTGTGGGGAGGCCTTTGCCCAGCAGTGGGACAATATAGGCAAAATAAAAAAATAACTGACTCATTTTGACAGATCCTTAACTGATGCCAAATTCGGCCAGGAGTTGAGTACTGAACATAGATATTATCAATGCTGAAACAGCATGACATGATTAATGTTAATTTTTTTATTAAGGTAGCATCATTGTGAAGCCTACTGACGTCAGTATCTTGCTAAGTAGTAAGTAAAAGATTTCATAACTACACTCATCATCGATAAAAATCAGTAGTTCATCAAACAAAAGATTGTTCATCAGCGTGCCAAGATCAATACCCATCATGGGTCAAAGGTGCTAAGTGTTGACCTAGTATCACCCTTGGAAATGTTACAACATACAACCTATCAAATACTGATAACTATTATTGTAACATAGAACCTCTTCGACAATCACTAGTGAAAAGTTTTCATTTAATTAACAAGGTATAAAAATTACCACTTTAAGTGTGCAGTTCAAGGTGGCGCTGCTTGTCAAGGAAATATACATCGATATGTCAATCTTGGCACATTTATTTTAGTTCTGTGATTCCCCGCCTGCAGAGGTAAGTTGGTTGATGTGTAAGTGTTGAAACCGATCAGTCAGTCAATTTGATCATGGAGTTAGACAAAAGTAAAACACAATACAAACCTACAACTTTTCTAATCAATTTTATTGATTAGACTCAAGGTCTTGGGCTGCCGAAGGGTTACAGGAAAGCTAATCGTCACCCCCTGCGAGGAATCGAGGATACTAGAAATCTACAAATGCCTTGAGCATCTTGGTAATTTTAGCTAGTATGAGTACTATAACCGTACGACACTCCTCCACATAGGGTATCCATGACGATTGAGGAAGAAGAAGAGATATACAAATACTCGTAGTAATACGAGTATTTGTACTACTGAAAATCTCAATATACGAATAAATGTATATTTTTAACGAAATATAACCTTATACCTTTTTATACTTAACTCAAACAAAGGAAAATTCCAAAGAAATCAAACGGTGCACCTATTTTTAGTGAATGAACAGCAGATGGTCGGTGGCGCTTTCGATTTATTTGCATACAGCCGGCACTTAGGCTGTACGGGCAGCGTGGTATTGCCAAAACTTTGGTTCTTCTGCTATGATGACATAGAAAACTAACTGTTCAGTGTACCTACTTAAAACAAAACAGTATTATGTTATCGATAAATAGATACAATTCCCTGTCCATCGAAAAGTTTTTTGAGATGAGATAAGACCAGACCCAAGCCTCGCTGTACCCTAATTATTCATCACTAGCACCAAGCCCGCGACTTCGTCCGCAAAAATTGTGATAGCTCGGCTTATATGCATGATATAAATACCATTTATAGCCTATAGCACCTACGAATAATGTAGCGTTCTGCCAGAAACATTTTTTTTTTAATTGGATCATTAGTTCTGGAGATTAGCCCCTACATACAAACAAATTTTACCTCTTTATAATATTAGTATAGATATGCCGATGACCCCAACAAAGTTGTGAAAAAGCCAACCAACAACCAACCAACTCCAACAACAACAACACAACCAACAAACCTACTACAAAACAACAACCAACAACTTTGTTGGGGTCGGCTTCCAGTCTTACTGGATGTAGCTGAAAATCAGTATTTTACATGGAGCAACTGCCTATCTGACCTCCACAACCCAGTTTGTACTGAGTAATACGAAAACCCTTGTTAAGACAGGCTGTCGGACTATCAGGCCACTGACTACCTGGAACGACTGCCAAAGTTCTACAAATGACAGCCGGGGCTATAGACTTGACGTGGTTTTCGAGGCACGGAGGAAACTTGGCATGTAATGGGTGGTCACCCACCCACAGGCACACCTAAACAAGCGCGGTTTAACCTGAAAATCGACCCGAGCGGCTGTTATTTTATAGCTACGCGTCTAATTATTACGTTCTTGAAAAAAGCTTTGGTCTACATTAAAGTATAGAGGTATACATTCCCTATATTGTTACAGTTATTATAAGCTTCTAAAATAAAAAAATCAATATCTTTTGTTTCACATAGGCCTACATGACCACTTATGAAACGTCAAGAAAAGGTGCACGGTTCGGCTTGGTCGTTTACTCTTTTTAACAGTATATAACGTGAAATAATTAATGAGTGCTTTTCATTACCATTACGTATGATTGAAAAGTAAACCTAGACCTACCATAGATGTCAATGATTTGAAAAGATTTTGAGAGTATAAATGAGACTTTCAAATAAATTATAATTTTGGAAATTACGAAACCAAAAATACTAAATTCATTTTAAAATTCATATTACGTATTGAGAATGTATTGTAAATACCTTGTCGTATTAAGTCCGCTTATGTACCACTCTTGTACATGAATTTTAAATAAATAAATGTATATTTTGAAACGTTTTTGGTTTTTTATTCCGGTGCATTGAAAACTGATACAAAACCTTATCGAGTGTTATTTTTGCAATCCATAATTAAATTTTCAGTGTAACATAGAGCGACAGGTATTTTAAAATTTAATACACCTTTATTGAAGAATTAATTATTAAAACACCGAAATATTTAACATCTTTTTGTAATTACCAACTTTCAGTATGCACAGCTTTTTAAGACATAACATCACGCAGAGGCATAGGTACACCCACATTTCACTAATTATGTTTTTTTTAAGTCCCTTGTAATAGGGGGCGAGCCTATTGCCATCAACCGGGCACTAATCCAGACTCCGTGGATGTAACTGAGAAATACCTGATAGAAAAAACACCGTTAACACTTTGCTCAACCTGGGAATCGATCCCGGTTAGTAGCTTTAATACAGAACCTACTAAAGCTAGGCTACCTACTGCCTAATTTTCGCATGGTTAAAATTACTTCACCATAATTGCAGCTCATGTAGTAATCTCTTGTTTATGAGCCAGCAAATTAAATGACGAAACTTAATAATGTCGATTGAGCTTGGTTTAACATCTCCATAAATCGTTACTTAAACTGGTTCAAGAAATTGATGTACGCTTTATTATATCTTATGCAAACATTACGCCGATAACTGTTGGTTATTTCGGCTCATCGGAACGCCTTCAATAATTTCTAAATGTAGGTTGTTAAAGCGATTTATTAATGTCAGTCGTATACCATAGTAATTAAGTGAGCTTGGCTATCGAGAAGCGCAAAAACTTACTAGTGAGATTGTAATCAATCAATCGATCAACTGAGGCTTTTGCAGTCTAGTAATGCGCTAGACATAGAGACCCACATAAATGGGATATTATTGTAGCAACTTGAGAGATTGACAATGTAATAAATAAACTTGTATTAAAAAAAAAAATTGGTAACATTTTTTTTTTTTTTTTTTTTTTTATATATTTTCCCACTCCTGAGCAAAGGCATCCCCCCATTCCTTCCACTTCTCACGATGGTGTGCTTCTTCTCGCCAATTTGCGAGCAAGCCATCCAAGACGTCCCGCCATCTTCTCTTCGGTCTACCGCGACGCCGTCTAGCTGTTTCAGGGCTCCAGTCTTGCGATATTCGGGCCCACAGCTGTGCCGGCAGACATGGCCTGCCCAGTCCCATTTAAGTCTGGCAGCTTAGTAAGCTACGTCGGCAATTTGCGTTCTAGGGCAGTGTGGTGTTCCCTATCAGGTCAGTTATTTTTACATTCAGTATGCTGCGCTCCATCGCTCGTTGGCAAACCTTGAGTTTGGTGACATTATATCTTATAAATAACATCATATAGTAACTATGTCTGATGACTGTACTGTAAATCTGTATTAGATAGGTGTGTACTGTGTACATGTCAAGTTAGAGACACGGTATCACAGGGAAAATAAGATTATATGAACAATTCGTACTTTTAATCTAGTTTTTCCCATAAACGTTTAAAATATAAAACAGAATTGGTACAAAAACTTACAAATTAATGAATTGGCAACTACGTCATCTTGTTTTACAAGCAATTAAAAAAAACGATTGCGTGTCAACAATTTATATCTAGAAAAATATGTCTAACAATTTATTTCTTATCCAACTGCCTCAAAATTAACGCAAAATTTATGTATTCAGTTCTTGTAACTGGCAAAAAACATTCCTCACATAATTTCCGTAAACTTTAACATAATAGGCGATTTAATTGTTTTAATTCAGTTTTTGTAACCTTTTATTAGTTGATTACTGCAATTATTCAAAATAGGTAATTTGTGTTTTATGCGTTAATACATAACACGTCTTTTGCAATGCATTTCTTAGTACATAAGCTTGCAAAATGGTTTGTGTTTTCTGCAATACGTACACTGCAATGTTACACAGGAAAGTATAGGTATATACCACAGAGTAGACATAGAATAGAGAACGAGCTTCATTTAGTTTTACCACGTAGTGGTTCTGTGCAAGTGTCGTCTTATCAATGCACTACAATGGATACTACTACAACGGTTATTAGTACACAAAAGGGAGACAATGTCTTAAACTGAATCTCGACCTCTTCATTATCAATATTACGATACACCTGTATTTAAGGCCTTTGTTAATCTGCTATTTATACACATATCCGTATTCTTTTTCGAACTTAAATGGATTCCGTTTCGCGTCCAATCTGCTATTCATCCATCGGGCTTCACAACCTGGATAATCCTCTGATTTTTCGGATTCATGTGCATATTCTATAATTATTTATCACTTGCTTTGTTGAAGGAAAACATCGTAATGAAACCAGCATGCCTGAGAGATATTTCTCGACGGCATGTAAAGCCAAGTCAGACACCCATGGGCGGCATAAAAACTTTGACACCAGGTTAGGCACTAACCACATGATAAAGAAGAAGAAGAATTGGACCATTTTACTTAATGACCGTATGAAGCTTAGGTACTCTGTGGTCTTAACACCGCTGTGTTACACACTCTGTCAGCATAATGTATCCTCTTCTATCTCCACGCTATTATCTGTTCAAAGTTGCCTAACATACATACATAGATCTGAAGTGTATTGAATTCTATTTTTAACGCTACTGTAAACTTATCTGAACAGATGCCCAAAAAAAACGAGAGCAATATTTTTTGTGATCACATATTATTGAGTCATAATATTGCCGTATGCATTGAGTTCAACTGAAGGCCGTAGCATAGGTTAGATGTTCAGAAGCATTCACCTGTAACCGGAGACAATATGTAGACAGGATCTCAGAAATCTCATGACGTCATGCATTAAGTAATAAAAAACTGATTGTAACGCAACGTAAATGAAGCAAAATATTTGTTGGCACCTCTTTCAAAACGCCATTATACAAAATACTTACAACAACTTTACGTACGGCAGTACGTAAAGTTGTTCACATATTCACACAATAAGAAAATCTTAAAGATAATAGCTTGACGCAGGAAGTACCAAAATCATTGCAGCAAACAATTTAAACAATGCATTAAGTAATAATCACTTTTGCATCAAACCTCATTTGCATCTCTAATAACTAAACGTAAAAGTCAAAATACGTTTAAAAAAAGTTGTACTCGGACGCATTTGTCTATGCCACGCAACAGTTCCGTCGTAAGTTCGTAACTGCTTTAATTTAAATTTGGAACAATGGCGAGAATGTACTCGTGTGTATAATGAGTCGGAGAAAAGAGACAGTTCGCGAGAAATTAAATTCTTTACGTAATAATAACAATTAGCTCGTTAGTGAGTTTGTAATTATATACAATTGTGAGTAAACTGTTACTTTAGACAATGTTATGCACGATTTGGAAGATTTGTAATTTTGAGGCGCGTTTAGAACAAAGATTGTTGTGGACTTTTATTTCTGCCAATTAATTACATGAATTGGATGTAGTTAAGCGAAAAGGATCCAATCCACAACATGGCCAAAAATGACTTTAGTTCACCAAACTGATGCTAAATGTTGATACTATAAGCCGCATATACGTGTGGGTTGGTTATAATGTTGATAAAAATAATTAACCTTTTGTGTTTTGGTTGGATCTTTTTTACTGGCTGAAAGTTTCGATATTTAAGCATCAGTTTGATGCACTAAAGTAATTTTTGGGCATTTTGTGGATTGGATCCTTTTTGCTTAACTACGTCCAATTTGTTGTAAGCAAAATAAAAAGATATAACTCCTTTTCGACAACCCCCGTGTTTTTAATTTAATTATTCATAAAAAATATTTATTTATTTGTTCATTTAATACTATTTTAATTTGTTGACAAAATACGATTGAATTTTTTTTTTTAAACTCTTATTTAATATCAACGAAATCAACGACGTTCTGTTGAGTTTTTTTTTTTCATGGAACTACATTTTTTTTAAACTCAAGCTCATTGCAAAATCATTGTTCTCAATTTATTGCTGTTGCATCTAAACGCACCTTAATGTGTCTTGTGCTTAGAATAATTTGTAACCCGTAGTTTGTATGCAAGTGAGAGGTAACATCTTAGATGTCACTCTCTTATCCATTACAATCTCAATGCTTTGCGTTTTTGCAACATTTTCCTTACATAATTCCTCTGCAAATGCTGTTCTTGGTCTACAAATATATACCTAAATTCAAAATACCTATGTCTACGTAAATTCCCATTCATTTATTTATTTAATTACAACGGTTATGTTAAGAACCAATTACAGTAATTATAAAAACAAAAGAGACAATTATGACACATATTAAAATATACAAAAGCAACATTTAAAGTAAAAACATAAATAAAAGAAGGTTAACAACACTTCATAAATTCCTCTCACAGTACTTCTGACATACCAATAAAATCTTCGTCCATCCATCCGCAAACATATCATCTGTTGGATTAGAATCCACGTGATCATTAAGCTCAGCCAGAGTGCGAGGAATTGCCGACTTAGCACGTGCAACAGTACGACATAGAGACACGGCAAAATACTTTTTCTAAAAGAAGATTCTAACCCACAAATTATAATTGCTCATAATATCGGTTCATTCCTGTTTGTTATGCCATTCGAACATACTAAAGCTCATTCGTGTTCTAACACTACATGTATACTGGATCTAAAAATAGCAATAATTATATAAATCCATCAATTTCAACGATTAACTTATATAAACGTTCGTAAATTACCTATGCCTATTAGTTCATAGCAAGCGGAAATATCACGTTTTATTGATATATTTAGTATACACGGCCACACATCAAGTTATACATTTCCAATATAACATGGCCTCGCTGTGTATAGATTTCCCGTACAATGAGAGATCCGCTAATACTGGTTTTGGATAGGTCGATTGGTCGTCGTGCGTACCCATTTTGATTTATTGAATTTACGTTTGTGTGTGAATTTACGTTGCGTCGTTTTCCAAACCCTCAGATAGTCATGATTTATGAAGGTTTATATGATTAAATTCCATTCAAAGTAATGGAGAGCAGCATTTGCTAAATTCCTTTTAGTTATTTAAAACAAAAAATCAATGCTCACACAAGATCCGACTGTTGTCTTGAAAATACCGTTTATATTATATAGCTAAATATAATATATAATATAATAGCTTATAAAGTAATAAGTAAGTTTCTAATAGAAGGAAATGACTAGTTTTTTTAATACCTGTAATTTGTATGGTTTACACACTTTACATAATAAATCGCATTTTATCTATTAAACTATAAACAGGAAGGTCTGTTCGTTGATTATCCAGCACATACATATAAGTCCTATTACATTACACAATAATAATTATAGTAATTGAGACACAAATATTGCCGCAAGCTAAGAAAAAAGTTACGGAATGCAGTTCTTTAAGATCATCAGTTATCGAAGACACCTGCGATGTTACAGATGCTTGGTGTACAGTGACGCAATGAAGACCAGTTTAATAGAAGAATCGGATGATTTACACCATAACTAATCACTAATTAAAGGGCCTTTCGTCACACGATCATCTTTCAAAACCCAATAAGTTAAAAACTATTACAAATGTGTGCCCCATTTTTACTACCAAAACAATCTACATTCGATTCTCTGATCAACTAATACGCAATCTTTAACTATCGAAACTTACAGTAATTACAACGACCTTAGACATACATTTATTATAATAAAATAACAAAGAGTATCAACATGATAGATCGTAGAAAACGTAACTCCTAATCTATAGATCAGTATCTACTCAATTTCAGTTCTTATCACAATAGCACATAGTTCCAAATTCTCCGGCTAGTATCACATGATATATCGTAGAAAACTAACTCCTAATATACAGATCAATACTCGATTACAAATCTTATAATAACCTCACTAAGTTCTAAAATCCATTGGCTCATAGAAAGAGATCGACGCAAAACGTATGATTAGTTATAGTAAGAGAATACAATTGACAACCTTATTGCTCTACACGTGACTAGTGGATTATTTGGCGAAATCATAATTGAATGCCGTTTCGACATAACACATAATATAATTTAGAACAAAGAATGTTGTGAAAGACGTTTTGTTTTTACATGGCAGGAAGTGTAGATGTAAATGTACACTCACGGAAGGAAAAAGTTTATCAATTTATAAGCATATTATTTCCCGCGTTTTTTCCCATCGGTGTTGTCATACACCTCTGCCTAACCTGTGAGAATACATGCATAATATTATGCTATGACTTTCAAGCACGTGCATGTCATGTTTTTGGACTAGCATGCTATATAAGGTCTATCTTTTCATACACGAAATGTTTTAAGAGTAACTTCTATAAATCGTAAAGTAGCCATAGCAGCGAAAAAAAAAATATCTGAGTGTTTTTTTTTACGAAATTATTATTATTCTAAAAATTTTTGAGACTTTTTGCATAAAACCTTTACTCCCATATTCTAACAATGACAGTAGGTAAATACGACGTAGTAAACTAGCGTAATGGATGTTCAAAAATAAGGAGCTAGTATTTATTTTGTGGGTTAAGTAATTTTAAATTATTTATTTTTCATAAAAATAAACTCAGATAAAAAAAAAATATCCCTTGAAATGGCTTCGTTATGGCCTTTAGATGATTCCCTGTATATATTTCGTGTATGAATAGTTAGACCTTATAAAGACCTTTTATTTTTCAGTCTTAACGTTTTGAATCTATTCAAAACGTTAAGTTTGAAAAATAAGAAGTCTCATCATCACTTTCATAGTTCACCGTCACGCTATCATTTACTTCTTTTTAGGATTCCGTAGCCGAATGGCAAAAAACGGACCACTTGTAGATTCGTCATGTCTGTCTGCCCGTCTGTATGTCACAGCCATTTTATTCCGAAACTATTAAAAGACTACACACACACAGTTGAAACTTGGTAGGTAGATGTATTCTGTAAATCGCTTTACGATTTTTACAAAAAAAAAAATATTAAGTGGGGCTCCCCATTCATGGAAATGAAACCAAAAATGAACCCTGATTGCGTGTGAGTACGACTCTTACTTGGCCACAAAATCCATCCATCGTTTCTTTGGTCTTCCTAAAAGGTCTCATTCACTTTCCAATTCAAACTGACTCAAAGCTGAACAAAAATAAATTAAAATTCTAGACTGTACATAATAAAAAATAATACATTATTAATTTGACCGTTGTAGATCTTATCCTAAACTTATCCGTGAATACATGATATTTCATAACTACTGTGTGAATTAGAGAATCCTTGAAAGTATTAGCTACATTTTGTTCCAGGCAGAACTTTGCGAAATCGTTTTGTATTCCAAAACTGACTGCCTCGTTGGTCGCAAGCGCGACAGCTGAACATGAGGTCCTGGGTTCGATACCCGGGTCGGGTCAAGTGTTATTGGGTTTTTCCTAAGGATTTTTCTCAGTAACAGCCACAGGACTCAAACATAACTTGCTAAATATGGGTGTACTATGGGGGTACAGCTCTGCCTGATCCTCCGGGGATTACAGGTGTGATGTTATATGTATTCCAAAATTAGCAGCCCAATAGTTCAAGCTACTTAATACTACTAATATATAACTAATACTTAATTTTTATTAGTCCTAAAATGCGTCAGCAATGAAGTGGGCGTACATTCTTGCATAAAATTTGAAAAGACGTAAGTGAACGCATATTTTATTAATGAAAGGTGTCTAAGAAAAAGTTTTGTCAGCTCTAATGATATGTATGATAACGCAAACAAACACGAAAATAATTTCAAAATATTTTTTCTTGGACCCTCAAGGCATTTTTACAGAAGCTGTAGATTGGCCCCTGACCTGGCTCCATTATACTGTTATATCATAAAATTAATGCCCACTTAAGCGTCTTGACACAATTCTTTATACATTTTCTATAAAACTATTATTTAACTTATCAATTTCGTGCCGACTAAACACGCCTCTATTGACAAATAGGTTATCCATGAACTCGGAATTAATTTAACATTTAACTCGCATTCGGTCAGTAGCTATTTAGACAAGCATATTGATTTACTTTTGTCCCGCTTTGATACTTATTAATTAAGTAGTTTAATAGGCAGACACTGTTACCGGCGCGTGGCTATCATTTGGTTATCAAATCGTGTTCTAGTTTGGTTAAATATTTAATTAATTCACAAATAACATTATTTACCACTTGTGCTTTTACCAACCTACTACAGACGAGATAATAGGGATGTTTCCTGAAAAAATCTAATTAGTCCGTCAGATAGATTTCCAAAAAATATTGGACACGTATTTTTTTCTTTTTCACGAAAACCAAAAATGAAGACGATACAGTGCGTCGAAAACTCGTGTGACGTCATACTTGTAAGTAAAGTGTACTGACTTTTTACCAAAAAGTGACGTCACAGGCCCCCACTCATGATCTTTGATGCGTTTTATCTTCGTCAATTTTTATTGATTTGATCAAACAAAAAATAAGTATCCAATATTTTTCGTTAATCTATCTGACGGACTAAATAGAATCATATTTTTTTATACAGGAAACATCGTATTATGGTTTACTAATAAAATACACATAACAACAACAACAACAACAACAAAAACATCAACAACACATAACAACATCATCTTCCTACCCTTGTCCCATGTCAATCGACGCAACACGTTTTTTCTTCCATTCTCCTCTGTCAACCGTCACGCTATCATTTACTCCCTTTCCTTGCATATGATTCCTCACACAATCCATCCATCATTTCCTTGGTCTTCCTCTCCCTCTCCATCCATCACATATGTACAAACATAAATTATAATAAACCATCATCAGTAATTAGTTGCAAGTGTCAACACAGCTGTTTTTGGGTTCATCATCTTGGATCGCAAAAAAATTATCAAATTAGAGATAGCATACAACGTGTAACAGAATAAACGCAAGACCTCTCGTGTGGTGTCTCAGACCATGAAACTGAACAACTTTTGTTCTATGACTTTTGGAAATTCATAACTTTTTTTTTAGTTTTACCATACATGTGAATCAGCTGATTGCGTCCGTTCCTATGGAAAGTTTTTTTTTTTGGAATTTCAAGAACTCGTAGAGCAAAAGTTGTTTAGTTTCATGGTCTGAGACACCACACGAGAGGTCTTGCGTTTATTCTGTTAGACGTTGTATAGCTTGATACCTATGTTTTTTTATATTTTAATATTCATGTCCATCTCCATAGTCATCTAATTAGCTAATAATCACTACCGGCAGAAATTAAATATCCATTCTAAGATGCAATATGCAACTTATGTAAAGTTCCAGATTGGAAAGCATAAAAAAAAACAAATTATGAAGAAATTAGTATCAAATCACATTCGTCGGAAATCAGCACTTTTCAAACGGCAAAAATTACGAAATAACCTCCAAATATTACTTTAAAATGTGATATATAGCAGATTAAGCCAACTAATGATCTTGCAATGCAATGACTTTCATTTATGTTGCAGATAAATTAAAAATGCTGGCTGCCTCGTTGATCGAGTGGTCGCAAGCGCAGCTGCTGAGCGCGAAGTCCTGGGTTCGATTCCCGGGTCGGGCAAAGCGTTATTGGGTTTTTCCATCAGGAATTTCTCAGTAGCAGCCACGGAGTCAGTATTTGTGCCCGGTTGATGGCCATAGGCTCGCCCCCTATTACATGGGACTTAAAACATAACTGGCGAAATGTGAGTGTACTATTAGAGACACCTCTGCCTAACCCTTCGGGGATTACAGGCGTGATGTTATGTAGATTATAAATAATCAAAACATCAATCGTGGAATTTCACTGAACAACTATTGCGAACTGCCTCGTGGGTCTAATGGTCGCAAGTTCGCAAGTGATGAACTTCTCAGCAGCGTCTCAGAAATTGCTGGCAATACGCTCACCCTCTATTGGATGGGATTTAAACTAGCTACCATAGTAAAATCTGAATGTACTTTATGTATTCCTGTACCTAACCCTTTGGTGAAACAGGCATCATTTTTTGATATGTTAACTATCACTACCGTAAAACGGGGTGAATAGGAAAGGCAAGGGTGAATAGCGACAAAACTTTGAAAGGGATTGCCAACAAGGTCTCTAGATAATTAAGTATCATTAAGTTAATAAAATAGAGTAGTTTTTGGCAACATAACATATCAATTCAACATTAAAAACCCTTTCAAAGTTTTGTCTCTATTCACCCTTGCCTTTCCTATTCACCCCGTTTTACCCGGTGCCATAAAATATCTCTTTGGTCATGTACTTACCTACACGTAAATCATTTCTAGACGAAGATTTAAAGAAGGGGACAGAGGTTGATGTAGATATACTGTCACAAGCACCAATATGTAAACACTTAACAACTTTTAAAAGTGTTTTTCTCGTACTGTTCAGATTAAAAGTTTTCCTTTTGTTACGAACATAATATTCTGGAACTCATATTTTTATGAAAAAGATCCTATCTTCAAGTTACAACCGTTATTTCTTTCGAAAATTGCTTTTAAATTTAAGGAAGTGTTTACATATTGGTGCTCGTGACTGTACACTATGTAAATTAGAAAATGTTTCTACAATGAATGTCCAGTATTTTTTTTATCTAAGGGGCCGTCTCCACGAGCGAGAGAATCGCGGCGATATTATCGTCGTGTCACGTATAATTCTATACACTCTCTTAAGGGCCGTCTCCATGAGCGAGAGAATCGTGACGATATTTTCGTATAGAAATACGTGGCACGACGATAATATCGCCGCGATTCTCTCGCTCGTGGAGATGACGCCTAAATGGTCGACATAATTTATAATTATGCCCAAAAATAAACACAGTCAAAATTGTTAATCGGTCAAAACCACTTTTGACTGGTGTCAGTCAAAACCCTTATTAAATTAAAATGTGTGTTTTCTATTTAAAAACTGTTGTTTCAGAACGCCTTGGTTATAATTACCTAGTATTACTACAACACGATGTTTTTCAAGGGGTCGCAAAAACACTTAACAACCTAATTAGTTTCTAAGTAAATGTTAGTTATTGTTAAAATACAAAGTGTCTGATTGAGTTTTGACTGTGATATATCACATATATACTACAACCAGTGCCAAAATTCCTTAAGCAATAAAAGAGAGAGTACTGGCGAGATATTTTTATCTTACTAATCCATTAAAATATTTCGAATCTTTGAGTTGTTGATATTTTATCAACACTTTCCTTGTATCAGATCAGCTGCTTGCATAAAAATATGATTTGCCAATGTAATCCCTAAATCTTAAATTAATAAAAGTCAGAATTGTATGTCACTTTCTACCATATGAGTATTATGCTTTTGGTTATAAGATGACGATGGATGACGTTAATACTATTATTTATTATTATTATTTATTATTTATTTATTTGATCTTACAAGCTAACAGATATACATCCAAAACGCTTACAAGATTAATTTAGTAAACTAATTAATTTAACGAACATAATTAATGATATGACAAAGTGGACAAAATTCATAACAGTCACTTTTACAATAAGTTTGTTAAAAATGTCAATAGTTATAAAGTCAATAAAATATAATAATAGCGATAAGTTCATTAGGTAATGATTAATTGAATGTCAGAACAGGAATTTAATATATAAAATAGAATTAGTGTCAGATAATTGTAATTATGGTCAATATATGTTTATACTACGTCATTTAAAATTATGCGGAATTTATTAAACAAATGTCCAAATCCATCGGCAAATAAATCTAGTTCGTGGTGCTGCACAAGTATGTCCCCAATAGTGCGAAGTGCGCGGTTAATAGGCGCGTGTCGTCCGCGCTCGGTGCGCGCGGCGGGTGGCTCCAGCAGGCGCGGGTATCGGCGCGGCGCTACCTGCCCCGCAGAGTCCATCGATATGTTCCGAGGGACTAGGATACGGACTCGCTCTAGTATTTCGGGACTATCGATTCTATTCCGAATTATCGAAAGAATGTGTGCAACTTGAGACATGGCCCTTCTATATTTTAGCGTATCAATGTCCACCATACCTGAGACGAATAAAGATGGATATAAGTCTATATCTGTCTGTTGTCCATTCATTCTTGTCTCTAGCGAAGATAATGTTTCATAACATATTTGCTGTTTAAGGATATGTTGTGCTTAATCAACGTAACATCACTCCTGTAATCCCGGAGGTTTGGGTAGGATATAAACATACATTTCGCCAGTTATGTGGAAGATTTCGAACCCATTTAATAAGGGGTGGGCCTATTGCTATCAACCATGCTGAAATCCGTTCTCCGATGCTGCTCTGATGATGCATGGGGAGTACTTAATACATAGTAGATCGATATTAGTAAAAGGTGAGAACGATACGCTTAAAAATAATGGGTTTAGATCAACAAACAAATTCATCATTTCCGACGCTAACAGCAAAAGTGTATAAATTTTACTGGATACGACTGTAGTATTAGTTGATAGCCCGCGTATTTTTTTATACTCTAACTTAATAAACTGTAAGTCTGACAACCAGTCTTAGCAAGATGTATCGTATTATCCAGTACTATCGGGGTTGTGGAGGTCAGATAGGCAGGCGGTGCATGTAAAATACTGGTTTTCAGCTGCATCCGGTTAGACTGGAAGCCGACCCCAACATAGTTGGGAAAAGCTACGCAGATGATGATGATGATGATCTTTATGTTAGATAGGTACGTACCTATGTTATTCAATTTAATATACCTATCTTATGTAAAAGATAATTCTGCATGCTATTATTACGGCGGAATGTGTCCTGCTCTATAACAATTTTATAACATCCTGTATATACCAAATTTTATGCAAATAAATATACTCTTACTTACTTACTATACACTATAGCCGATGTTATTCTTATGTATAATCTAGCTTTATTACTGTTAAGTTTCATTCAATTCTGTTCAGTAGTTTTTGCGTAAAAGAGTAACAAGCAATATTTGGATGATCTTTCGTCCAAATATTGAAAAACCTAAAATAAATCTTATTACTATTATAAATGCGAAAGTATGTGAGGATGAATGGATGGATGTTGATGTATAATATTGCAATAAAAATTGCATTTTTTTCTAAACTCTGCCATCTCTCGGAAAAAGATGCCCATGCGCCACGCCTCCGTAAGATCAAAGATCTAGTCAGGCATTCCGACTATCACAGATAGATTTAGAAGTGAACTTTTCCTATCTGATATAATGATGATGACAGCTATCTTTAACCCCATAACTTAAGTGACTTCCTAATGTTCGCTTTCATCAGCTATATTTATTCTTCACTAGCGACCCGCCTTTGGCTCGCACAGGGCCACCGATTGGGTCCAAAACTATATCTAATGTAGCCTATATTTTAAGTTAAGCATCTAGCAGTAGAGCGGTGAAAACTGCGTTGAAATCCATGCAGTAGTTTTTGCGTGATGCGCGTACAAACATACAGACAGAAAGACAGACAGACAAAAATTCTAAAAACTATTGTTTTGGTTTCTGTTGCTCTAATAATCACCCCCCTATTTATCTTTTTTTTTCAATTTCTTCAATGTACAGACATCGGCCTGTTACAATTTTATAATATGTTAAAAGGATGTAAATAGACCCTTAACACAAACGAAAGGCACTTGTTCTCCCCGTCTTTACGATCATTTTTTTGTTCTTTGGGGCTCAAAGTTCCAACTTTTTCATAGGTTTTTTTTTAAATACATGTTTTTAATGTAAGATTTTTACTTTACACACCTCCACGATCCCCGTACTATACAATCCATCCATCAGCACAATGCTTTGAGTGCTTTCCATCGAGTCCTACCTTAAAACGTGATTTATAACCCCAAAAAAAAAGTCGATTCCCAGCAATAATTTTTGCGTAAAGTTACTTAGTGTGATGTACAGAATGCTTGGTTGACGGATATGTGAAGGGTCTGTTTACACCCCGTAGATATCAAGCAGGCATAGGCTTATGAAACAAAACTTTACTTTGGCATTTAAACTGGGTGATTTTTAACGTGGGATATGTTTTAGGAGCGTGTAGTACCCATGAAAATGAATAACTTTTACTAGAGGAACGCCCATGAAATCCCGAAAAAAGTACCAGCTGCTCACATTTTTTTTGCCAGTTCATAGTTATAGAAGGTCGTAGCTAAGTTATAAGAGCCGCTCGGGTCGATCTTTAGGTTAAACCGCGCTTTTCTAGGCTGGTCCGTGGATGAGTGACCACTCATTACATACCGAGTTTCCTCCGTGTCTCGGAAAGCACGATAAGCCGTTGGTCCCGGCTGTCATTTTTAGATCTTTGACAGTCGTAACAGGTAGTCAGTGGCCCGAAAGTTTGAAAATCAGTCTTACCAAGAGGTATCGTATTACCCAGTACTGTTGTATTGTATAACGGGCTGGTGTCCGCAACTCCACGTCAAAGCGCGTATTTTGCGTGCGGTATTTTGGTTGACGGATATGTGAAGGGTCTGTTTACACCCTGTAGATATCAAGCAGGCATAGGCGTATGAAACAAAACTTTACTTTGGCATTTAAACTGGGTGATTTTTTACGTATTTTCACAACCCAGTACTAACTGGGTTGTGAACGTCAGATAGGCAGTCGCTCTATGTAAAGTACTGGTATTTAGCTGCTTCCGTTGAGACTAGGAGGCGACCCCAACAGTTTGGAAAAGGCTAGGCAGATGATGAGTTCGTAGCTGTTAGTCCGGTAATAAATGTTGCACATATTTATGTATACTACAGTCCCTTAAAGTATTGCCTACGTTTAGATAAAGATAATTTTATTTGTCAAAACATGCGTATATATGCAAATTAAGCATGCAAGATGACATAATATTGGTATTTCGTATACATGTTTCACCCGTAAGGCGTACCTACATAAAATTTACAAAATATTAAAAATAAATTACAACATAAAAAGTACCAAGTACATAACAGTCAGCGATAACTATTGATAAGTCAGTAACATAAATTAGTCATAAAATCATAAAATGACACAAAAAATAAGGATTAAGAAAATAAAATAAAAATAAAAACATGTCAAATAGTGTCATTAAAAAAGTCATTTATATCATAATTAACATACGTTTAACCAATCATCGTGTATAATTGCCTAAGTAAAATCTTGTTTCATAACCCTATGACAAAATCTTAGAAATCTGTGATTAAGTTTGTGACGTACGCACTTTAGTATAAGTATAACATCATAAAGATTTTAATCACTGAGAACGTTATTTAAATAAAAACATTAAAACTTAACTCGTGTAAGCAAATATTTAATAAATTAAGTTATAATATTACATAATTTCTCTTAAAAGAGAAACTTAGCTCAGTAAACCATTTAATTGTAATAGAATGAATAGACAAATTCCATTGTGATTTTCTTGTAATTATTTGATTTCAATCTACATTATATTAAACAATGAAACAGAACTGGTTTCAATGAAAGTGCCTTATCTTATCATAAGTAGTATCGTAGTAACATTAAAAGTAGTAACAGGTCCATTTAATTAAGCCCTTAGCAAGCCCTAGTACAGACACCAGCATATCAATCTACACCAAACTGTAAAATTTTCCCAATCAACACAACATTAAACTAAGGCTTTAGCGATAAAGTTGAAAATATTTTTTTTTTAAATTGACAGATAAGTTAAACAATAGAAGATGTACAATAAACAAAAAAAAAGAAAATAAAAAAAAAATAAAAAAAATTTGGTACAGGCTATGGGCAAATAGCAACAATATTATGAAGATCTTCATTTTTATAATACCTACCTAGTTCCAAATTAAATCAAATGAATGAGCACTTTTGAATTATCATCTGTGTAGCCTTTCCCAAGATACCTCCTTTTCAAAACTGTTGGTGCCGGCTTCCAGTCAAACCGGATGCAGCCTGTATTACCACATGAATCTATTGTTCATCTTACCTCCAAACATCAGTTATATTGGCCTACGGTAAGACTGAGACTTTCTAAGACTTCTGGACACGTAACCACTGTCAAAGATCTACAAATGCCAAATCATAGTATAAATAAGTCTTATTATGAGGTTACACATTTTTAAACATATTATTTCAAAAGAGGTAGATTTCGAACTAGCGCACGCAAATTGTTGCAGACAAATTCAGACAATTGTCCTAATTTAGGTAGGTACTTGAAGCGTAATAGCTATCTCTTTCTGAATCATACGTTCCGTATTATCTATCGCAGTCGTAGCAACGCAACGATATTTGAACGCCGCTCGGTATGAGCATAGCGTATCTTCTTTATAATATCATTGCATATTATCTTCTATACATATAAAATTCAAAGTCCTGACTGACTGACTGACTGATATATCAACGCACAGCTCAAACCGCTGGTCCTAGAGACATGAAATTTGGACGGTGTACTCTTTGTGAAGAGTAGGTATCCACTAAGAAAGGGTTTTTCGAAATTCCACCCCTAAGAGGGTGAAATGGGGTGTTGAATTTTCTGTGAAACTTTTTATTGTCCGAGTCGATTGACTTGAACATTTGTGGACATACTCTTTAGTTAAAATTATGAGATAGATGTATCACAGTTTTTCCAAAATCATCCCCCAATTTAAAATTCAATGTCCTGACTGGCTGACTGATATATCAACGCACAGCCCAAACCGCTGGTCCTAGAGACATAAAATTTGGACGGTGTACATTTGTGAAGAGTTGTTATCCACTAAGAAAGGGTTTTTCGAAATTCCACCCCTAAGAGGGTGAAATGGGCAGCCCCGGATCTTGCATTATTTCGAGGCGGGGCAAAAACTGAAAAATGCCGCCCCCGCCTGACAAAGCCATAACCAGGAATTTGGTTGGGGACCGATTGAGGGGGGGTGGGAGTTAAACTATTATCAACAACTTTTGAAAAGCGAAATTATGTCAACCATCTTTGGATTTAAATAAACAAAACAATCAAGGGCGCCTAAGGCTTATTTCCGGGAGGTGCATCTTTAGCTTTCAGAAATTGTGTCAGTTTATAAAGATATACTGAAAAGAATGCAGAATGTCAGAGCGAGCAAAGCGAGCTCGAAAATTTTAGCACTACATCGGGTAGGTTAGATTTTCTTTTGACCATTCATACAGAAGTTGTGTTGGTACTCAGACGCAACAGCGAGCGAAGCGAGCTCGAAAATTTTTGCACCCTTCCTCGGATAAATTAAGTTCTTTTTGTTCATTCATACAGGAATGTGTATAGGAGGAACTTTGTCTAGTTGTGGAGAATTCAAACGTATAACTATAATGTAATGGCGAGCGAAGCGAGCGAGAAAATTTTTGCATTTCACCTCGGATAGGTCGATTGTTTATTTTATTATTTTACTATACTGCCCGTTAGTAATCGCAAAGTTGCGATAATGCTGAGTAGTGTATTCGTCTACCAAGCTTGAATTTGCCGCCCGGGGCACGGGCCCCGGCTTGCCCCCCCCCTAGATCCGGGGCTGGAAATGGGGTGTTGAATTTTCTGTGAGACTTTTTATTTTCTAAGTCGATTGACTTGATAATTTGTGTACTTAGTCTTTAGTTAAAATTATGAGGTACGTGTATCACAGTTTGTCCAAAATCATCCCCCAATTTAAAATGCAATGTCCTGACTGGCTGACTGATATATCAACGCACAGCCCAAGCCGCTGGTCCTAGAGACATGACATTTAGATGGTGTACTCTTTGTGAAGAGTAGGTATCCTGTATGAAAGGGTTTTTCGAAATCCAAACCAAGGTATATAATTTCACGTATGTAATTTAATTGATATTACTATTAACTAATATTTGCAAGTTAAGTATATGCAATTACATGTAAATCTATGTATGTACTATACATACCTAGATTAATTATTATCCTAGAAGTAAGATCCCGTGGGCAATTCCCGAATTCCACGCGGGCGAAGCCGCGGGCATAAGCTAGTATTTCTACAAAATGTCTGTAACTCTGTCATCGTTTGTGTGTTTATCAGTTATTAACACCTTTGACAGTAAGCTGACAACATCAATCTATCAAACAAAGTACAAGTTCAAGTTGCTCACCTTAGCATTGATCTACCAATAATAAATAAAATAAAATAGAAATACTTTATGTATAAAAACATGTCTACGTTCCATATAAGTTGAATGAACTGAACCACTTTCTTACTTTCGATAGTTTAGTTCAGCACAATGGTCGCTTGCTCTGTTGACCAACAAAAAACGTAATGGGCTACTTAGCAGGTGCAATGAAACTTGCATTAATATCACTACTTTATCTACAACAATGTTGAAGACAGTGAGACACGTCTACTGCATACCCATTAAGTTGTGGGTCAAAATAGCTACGATGTGAAAACCCTGGAAGCGCCAAAAGCCGTCGCGGCAGACCCTCTCCAAGATGGCGAAACTGGACAAAACGTCTAGTGGTCCATATTAGCCCTGTATCTGTAAAAATCTTAACGATCATTCCATTTAGATATGGCGAACTATTATTCGAGATTTCGAGCACCTTCATCATCATCATTGTGTCATTTTTCCCTGGTCTGCGTAAGCATATCATCATCTGCCTAGCTTTTACCCAACTATGTTGAGGTCGTCTTTCAGTCTAACAGGTGCAGCTGACTACCAGTATTTCACATGGAGCTACTGCCTATCTGACCTCCACAACTCATCTCAAAGTCGCCTATCTGACCTTCTCAACTCATCTAAAAGTCTCCGTAGCCCGGCCGTGGTATGATGCAAGTTGTCATTATCGAGTAAGTTTTTGTCTTAAACACACTGACGGAATGTGGATGTGCCATTAGGTACAGCCACGAGCACCAATATGTAAACACGTTACAACTTTCAAAAGTGTTATTCTCCTACTGTTCTGATTAAAATGTCATGTATTTTGGAACTCATATTTTTATGAAAAAGATCCTATCTCCAAGTTACAATTGTTATTTCTCGCGAAAATTGCTTTTAAGTTTAGGAAAGTGTATACATATTGGTGCTCGTGACTGTACACCTCCGCCTAACCCCTCGGGGATTACTGGCGTGATGTTATGTTTGTACTTTTCCTAAGGTTTTTCCAATTCACCCTGGCTTTTATCGTTCGCAGCACTAAACTAGACGAATCAACTATGATAGTTATTAATTGCTGATCATCTATCTATATAATCTTATCGATCAAATATAAATTAGGACTAATAAGGCACATAAATAATTTTAATATCTTACTTATGATAAAATATCTGAATTGTAAAACAGCGACTGCGACAGGCCATTCGATCCGTTGTTCATTTTCATTGTCAAGTGAACGGTAAAACCTGATATTTCAATCGGTATTAAATTACCCATGTAACTGCTCCTGCGCACGAAAACGGATAGTTTTTTTGCACCATGGTTTATGTTCTTATGTGCGATAACGAACTTGTAAAATACATTAGAATAATCTGGATGTGCACTGAATCCACCATTGCTTAAAGAAATTAAATATTATTTTAGGGACATGTCGAGTTTTGCCTCTATCACTTGAATCTATAGTCAAGTTAAGGTTATTACTTGAGTTTAAGTAATTAGGTACTTATGCAACCATTTTTATACAATAGACAAGAATTTGAACGAAGTAAGAACCGTCAAAGAAAGTAAAGCTAAGAATTTGACAGTACAAAATTTCCAATTTCACTTTTGACAGTTCTAACTTCAAGCAATTACTAAACGAGTACAATATGAATGCTCACCAAAATAATTTTTAACCCTAAGACTACGCACCAAGTAAAATATGTTAACTTTATATGAATTAAACCCACTCTATACCGAGATGCCTAAAGAACAACGTTTTAAGTTCCAAAATAAATATACACTCATCAGAAAAATTGTACGTGTTGTATTAATATTCTTTTAGCTTACCAAAATGGATAAATGCTCACCAAATCTTGTTTCCCTGAAATAGTAACATTAATACCGAAAATTACAGTTCTAAATAGCTTTTTTGTAATCAAATTATCCAACCTGAATCCAAAATATATTATTGTCAAACTAAGATTACAGTCGTTTCCCTTTATTTAAAGTTTCGACGATTATAAGCAACAGTTTTTCAGTGAATGGAAATTTACTAAACTATAGAATAAAAATCCTATCTTAAATAACGACTTTTACTCAAGCACTTTGACTTGTTTATAGATACGGGTGTTATTGTTGTAAGATTTTGCCTTTTGTGATTAAATATACAACGTGTAACATAATAAACGCAAGACCTCTCGTGTGGTGTCTCAGACCATGAAACTGAACAACTTTTGTTCTATGACTTTTGGAAATTCATAACTTTTTTTTTAGTTTTACCATACATGTGGATCAGCTGATTGCGTCAGTTCCTATAGAAAGTTTTTTTTTTGCGTATTTCAAGAACTCGTAGAACAAAAGATGTTTAATTTCATGGTGCGAGAGACCACACGGGAGGTCTTGCGTTTATTATGTTACACGTTGTATATAAAACAGCACAAATTTAGGCAACTAACGAATGTGGGGAAAGATATTGCGAACAAAAAAGTGACATCGTGATATTAGAAATGTAATTTTATGTTTTTTTTTAGAATAGATGAATGATATTGGTATCGATAGGTATGAAAATCTTTCCGGAAGAGAATTTTCTAAAATATTTGATCAAATTATTTAAATTATTGATAAAACCTTGTAAACACATCCATGCTTTCACCCAAAACAAACTAAATAACAGACATTTTTAGCCGACTGCGGCGATGCCCAAAAGGAGGGTTATTAGGTCTGTATAGTTAGTGAATAATGTACCTATATATATACCTATAGTAAAATGCATTGATTGATTTTAAAGTGACGTTAAGTTAATTAAGAAATTAATGAATTAATGTCTATCGTTATAGACATTACTTTACCAGAAATTTCTTAATTAACTTTACATAAATTATAAATCGAAACAAAATTATTCCTTCGATTAATTTTACTATGCTAGGGCCATTATATAACTTCGCGAAGTTTCCACTGATTTGACTTCAAAATTATTATAAATATTTATATTATGCACCTTATGACTTAGGTTCACGGTACCTTTATATAATGTCCAATTAGTTCCTCTTCTTCGTGTCATTATATAATTAAAATGGATAATGGACGATTTAATTATATACCCAGCAATGAGACTTAAAGTAATGCGCATAATTTCTATTAATACGCGTAAAAACCCCATTAAATTATTGTAAATTTCGTATACATATCTAGCGGCTTAGAAGTAAAAGTTAACTTTAACACCCATTCGTCTATAGCATAGACAATATTTTTATTTCTAAAACAGTTGCCGATCACTACATAGTATAAAACAAAGTCGCTTCCCGCTGTCTGTCTTTATGTATGCTTAGATCTTTAAAACTACACAACGGATTTTGATGGATTTTTCAATAATAGATAGAGTGATTCAAGCGGAAGGTTTATATATATATATATATATATATATTGCAGGTCGCTAGTATCAAATAAAATTAAAATAATTTATTTTATTTTATTTATTTTGAATATGCGTTTCCTAAAGCTGGTGCAAATCAATGTGGGGTTACAAAAAACCTCACGTAAACGAAGCCTAATTTTCAGAGTAGCTTACGCACTTGCTAACCTTCAAGGATAGACCTAACGTCAGCAGTTGCCTTGAACAAACCCCTATTGATAAAATCTTATTCCTACGCAATGAATGAAGCGATATAATGTTAAACCTAACCCAGATAAAAATTCAATTTGTCAGCATCATAGGCCTTGACATAAAAATAATATGCCTATTAATTATCCACTAGCATCTGATTGTTCCAAAAACACTACATCGCGATTCGCGTTGATGTAATCAAATAGCATTACACACGTTCATCGTCTCAGCTTTTCACTTTTTCTCAGATGAGGCATCTCATTCGACTTAGCATGCATGAATTTGGGTGTAATAACCGTCGGCACGTCGGCTATGAAATATTTATGAGTTGTTTGTTGACTCCGATCTCACTTTATTGTCACACAACGTGTCTTATGTAATGTTGTTCTATTTTAAAAGTGAGTTAGTACGTATTTATTTATAGGGCCGTGATTTATAATGGGAAATTCGCGTGTCTACGAATTATGGATGGTGATTCGCGAGTGGGTGTCAATTTGATGAACGTATTTGAAACGGTGGCGGATGTAGAGTGAATTGTAACACTTAGGTGGAATTTATGGCGATTTGATAAGCTTAGGGGCTCACTAAAGGAAGACTCTCGCAACGTGCAACGCCTAATAGCTACTTGATTATTCAGTCACGTGTATTTTTACTTGGTGGTCGTTAGATGTTTGATAAAACGAAATTTTGATGTAACAATTTGATGAAATCGAAATTCAAGGCAGAGTAAGGACTCAACACTCATCGCCAACTTGCCATGCCGTCAAACGGATCCTTTTCTTATTAATTTATGTACACACAATTCACAAAACACATGTAAAGAAAAAATAAACAGACACAAGGGCAAAAAGGTACCGCTTATTTTTTCATCTCGAATGGATGACTCAGACCCCGTAGCATGACCACCGTAGACAAGAATTTCTTTGTCGGAAGAATCGACGAAATGACAGAAAGTGCAAAGAAATCTGTAATTGTGTCGACACAATTTGTCATTTTGTCGATTCTTCCGTCAAAGAAATCCTTGTCTACGGAGGTCATGCTACGGGGGCTGTACATAGCGACTAGGACAGCTCTGTCGTTTGACTCATTCAAGTCCTGGAGAGTGTAAGTATTTGTGCACGACGGGTAAGAGAGAAGGTGCGGTATATCATAGATTAATTTAATTAATTTGTAATACATCTAATACAGCTGTCACAAAACGCTCTGTATTCTGTAAAATCTACCATAGTCTGTTATACTTTTGTTGAGACGTGGATATTAGTGTGGGTTACAAGTTTGTGATTTTAGCTTTTAAGGATTTTCCGCTTCATATAACTGTTTTATGTCCCTAATAAATTAAATTAAATAAAATATCCTGTATTGGGACTCCACGCCCGGCTCGAACCCAATATTTAGGTTCGAGCCGGGCGATTATACCCCATCTACCCAATTTGAATCTGCAGCGGCCAACTTGAGCCTTCAGTCGGTTCAAAGATTTCCAAATTTGCTATTCGTGATGAAGTGTGAATGTTTTCTAACAGAATTGGGATTGCGAGAGTTGCTCGATGTAAAAGAAATTTTAATCACATCGTGTATGTAATTAACAGTCAGGTCCAAACGTTCGTAAAACAAACATTAAACATTTTAATGACTTAATAAAATTATAGTTTGGTCTAGAGAAATGTGCTAAGACGTAAATTATGTAACTTTTACAGTCAGTTTACTCAATTTTACGTGTTTTAACTACCCTTGATGTAGGAAGTAGACATCTACTTCCTACATCAAGGGTAGTTAAAACACGAGTTAAACATGAGAGTTTAAAATAAAGCAGTTATACTGACATCAGTATAACTGCTTTATTTTAAACTCTCATTAGTCCGCTCTCCTACCCAGAGAGAATCTCTGAGTAATTGAAGTGAATTGAATCTGCCGCACGCAGTAATCACGGAGTTATAATGTGTGGCTTCTAAAACCGAGATTACAACATTCTTGGCAAGTCAAGGGAAGTTTACCTTCACATTTTTTTCTAAAAATAATAGAAAAAGTTGACTGTGTCGTTGGTTTAGTGGTCGCAAGTTGCGCGACTGCTGAGCATGAGGTCCTGGGTTCGATTCCCAGGTCGGGCAAAATGTTTTTGGGTTTTTCCATCAGGAATTTCTCAGTAGCAGCCACGGTGCCTGGATTTCTGCCTGATTGATGGTAATAGACTCGCCCCCTATTTACATGAGATTTAAACATAGCTGGCGAAATGTGGTTGTACTAATAGGTACACCGCTGCCTAACCCTTTCGGGATTACAGGCGTGATGTTATGTTAGAAATAGTCAATCCTTTTTGCCATTCCTTTCTCCAAAGCCCCGACTTACCAGACTGTTGTAAGTAAACAAAGCCTGCTTATTGTTTTATGTTCATTTACTAGTTCCTTGAAATTCTGAATTGAATGTTACGACGGTGAAATAGAATAGAATAGAAAGTTTTTATTTCAGACCGAAGACCATATGGGTAGTAACAATTTAACTTAACTTCTAATGTTAGTAGGTTACAAACACAGAGAACAATATAAAATTAAAATTCAGCGTGGTGCTGTCCACCTCCGCAACATCGGGGAATCCCACCGATTTGCAAATACACTGCGAATACTGTATATCAGTGACGAAGCGTCCATATAAGCCCATTCCCACCGACTTCCTTTCAGATATTTCAAACACAACCACTCTCTCAACCGTAATTGAAAAATGACACAATTATTACATTTGAAAGTAGAGAAACATCACAAAACGCCTACATTATTGGACATAAATCAATAAAATTTTCTCTCCAACAACATATTGCTATAAAATAAGGTAAGCCGGTACAAACCGAGTTACTTGATAGAGACAGTAATAGAAAATGCGTGCGCGTGAGCGAGATGGAGAAATATCGTTGTCGATCGTTGAATTTCGTATCGAATCGGGATTCGTTCAATGCTTGATGACATTTTGTGTTGACATACCATTTGACGTAATGTTATTGAATTTATATTTGAATCTATTAGCTAATTTCACCTATTAGAATTTATTTCTTGGTTTATAATAATGATATGTATTATAGTTCTTTATTTGTGTTCGTGTTGTTGTTGTGTGTAGTGAAATCAGTTACGTAGACGTACGTTGTTATTAGGTATTTGCGGTAAGTTGAAATTACTACTTTAGAGTAAGTAGATTTGCAAAGTAGGAGATCAGTAGGATGGCGATGAAATACTTGACCAGTATCATTGTAGGCATACAATGATACTGGTCAAGTATTTCTAACAACTGATTAGATAGAACTTCAACAGTTCGACTTCCGCTAACATCGTAAAAACCAAGGAATCGTTCTTCGATTCCAGTTTCAGTTAAATACCTAATTACAGTTAATTGCTCCCTATGACTGACATCGGGAGTTTCGTCAATCATTACAGACAGAAATTGAGCTTTATTTATTTCAAGTCTAATGTGGTCGCGTAAAACTGATGCAATACTATGTATGAAATCATTTTGAATATCACTAGAGAGACCAAAAAACACGGGATTCTGAACTGAAGAACATAATTCTAATTGCGAATCCATTACTGTATCGTAGGTACTTGCTCAGATATAGCAAAGTTTCGATATAGTTACCGCGGTTATCGGAATTAGGGCCTTCATCACGGCCGCGAAAAGCTAGTTCTTGTTTACCTAGCAAAATAACGGTGTCAACATGCTTTTCAAGGTTAAGTTTTGAAAATAAAAAACACGTAATACAGTTAGGTCGTGCTCGCCCAGATATGACAATAAATTATAAAAGACGCGATGGTTTTTTCAAACATTTTAATGTTTTTCAGCCTAGCTAAGCATTTTTTTTTTGCTACGGCTTACCTCTCTGAATATTTCACCCTTCGCCACTGCTGTATATCAAACGTAAATTAAACAAAAATAGTCACACTTTCACTAGGGTATCAGTAATATTCTTAGATAATTCATCATCATCGTCATCATCAGCCCGACTGCACCCACTGTTGGGTACAGGCTTCTCTTTACTTGTCCCAAGCTCACCGTCATGCCTAGATAATTGGCTCTAGTAAAAAATTATATCTTATTCAAAACCAATATTCAAATGCGAAAGTGATTAATGAGCATCTAACCACTAAAGCATTAATACGAAGAACTAGTGTTACTTTGGCCAACTAACCCCTTATATGTGTTATAAAACACATATAATTATAAATAACATTTGACCCCAAATTATTCTAGGTCTTTTTGATGCATCAAATTACGAATGAACAGGTTATGATTATTAAGTCAACGTTTATAACAAGCATTGGCGATGTGAAATAAAAACAGTTGATTTATTCTTTATTAAAAATGCTCAAAATTTTTCTAGTGTGTTTAGTCTTGCTTGTGTAATAATGCTAAAAGCCAATGTCGATTTTTTTTTCTGATATTTTCAATTGACAAAATACATGAACTTACGCAATGGTCTAGGTTCAACTTCAGTAACCAAAACAAAGAATTAGGTATCCCTCGCTCTACTCAGGAGTCAATCTCTTGACGCTTTTCTAATGGCCACACTTTACGACTTCCGGGCACGAGATGTTTTGTAGTTTTCGCAAGTTGGAAAATTGAGCAAATAATGTCTGTAAGTACAAAGATCTGACAAGATGACAAACTACATGAATATCGTCTAGTAATCTGATCAAACTTGGCTCACAAATGTGGATAATGTGTTAATCGTGTTTACTATATTGCTTACTTACGTATGTATATTGGTTACTTACATTTGTATAATGCTTACTTAGCTTCGCACACAATTTTCTTTGGCAAGTGCATGAGTAGACAGATTTGCTGTAAAATTTGTTAATCGTCACCTAAATGAAGACTATGGTCAGTTTGAAGGTTATACAAGGTATTCGAACAACCCGAACAATTTAATTGATAAAATATTAGCAACTAGGTTTTGCTCGCGGCTTCGCTCCCGTTATGTACGGAAATTAACCCACGGGGACGTTTTAAATGTAGCCCATGACACTTGGGAATAATGTAGCTTGCCGTTAGTGAACGAATTTTCGGAATCGGATCAGGAGTTCCGAAGATTACACCCTACATACAAACTTACAAACTTTTCTCTCTTTATATTATTAGTAGGGAAGTATAGATGAAGTAAGGATAACAAAGCTGTACCTAAGTTTATCATGTACTTTATTATGTTACGAGTGTAAGGACCTACGAATAATAATGACTCAATAGGATTTAAGTAATTATTTTAGAAAACGAGGACTAATGTACAACCACCTTATTTATAACAAAACGCAAGGCACAAACACACAGCCTACATATTATTATGTAAACAGCCTAATCTTCCGAATATTCATAATAATTTCTAATGTTTACTAGCAGCGCCCTCACACCGTTCGCCTCCGAACTTCTTCGTGAAGTATTCAAACTTTCATAAACCACAATGTTCCACAGAACACAAGTCTACGATGTTTGCGACGTCAATGCCATCTACTGTTAACCGGTAACACTGTTCATCGAAATGGCTTTCGATTCAAACCACGATTTCAACAGAGTGAACTCGATTGAAAACGTGGTTTGAATCTTGCAACCGAGTGAAAGGCAATGTTGGCGTTGCTTTCAACTGCTCTTGCGACTCCGTCGGCTACCACTGTCTCTTATATTGTTAGTAGTTTTATTGCTTCTCGGTAGATGGCGCCTTTAATTTTTCTCAAAATGTCATAGTCCTGAGCATTTTGAGATTGTAGCTTTTAAGTTATAAGACTGTGTAACAACTCATTTGTATCAACAGTTTTCTTATTGTTTTAGTTAAAATGTCGAATCATCCCAGAAGAATTTGGAATATTATTCATTAAAAATAAGCGTAAACATACTCAGCTAATTACGTCCCCACCGCTGGGACACAGGCCTCCTCTCTGTGAGAGGGAGGGGGCTTTACTCCGAGCTAAGCTCAACAGCAGTAACTCAAAAAAAAACGTAATGTTGATTTTTATGACATCGGACAGCTTAAAGAAATATGCATCCAATGAACTAAGCCAAATATTATGCAAAAGGATCAATCTAAAAATCCATTTGACAAGCAAAAAGTTAATATGTAAAGTAAAAAGAAAACACATATATATAACATATAATTAACAAAAGTTTAATTTTCAAAACTAGATTTCCCTAAATGCGAAATACAAAAGCAATACCGCTTTTATATTTAGCACGGCAGTATAATTTTCCAAGCGGGCTTAGTTCTATTCAAGCATGAAACTATGTATCTTTAAATAATCAACATTTGGCTCCCAGAATTACGACCTGGCTTTTGACCTGGCTGCTGGAACATCATCGAAATAAAGTGAACTTAGAACACCTTTAAAATCATGGCACGTACGACCTTAATAACATAGGACTAGCTATAATAAAATGAAGCAATCGAAAATATAAGAACTATAATTTCAGTCAAATGTACCAAAGTAACAAAAGGAGTAGAAACTATAATGATGCTCTTAAGTCCATAAATCACCTGTGAAATCTTCAAAAATATTGTAATTTGCATGGCTGAATATAATTCAAGTCTATTTTCTATACAAAATAAAGTCATTAAAAATACAATAGCTGCAGCTTAAAGAATATTTTTCTTCATATTTTGATCCAAAATTATACCTTTAACTTTCTAGACAGGTCATCAATTGTTATTTTTTTTAATACTAAGTATCGCGTTGCGTAAGACGCTAAAATGGGAAGGACGTGGCATAAACATCAACGGCGAGTACATCTCACACTTGAGATTTGCAGATGACATCGTCATACTGGCTGAATCGCTGCACGACTTGCAGCAGATGCTGGATGACCTAGTTGATTCTTCAATACGCATTGGTCTCAGGGTGAACTTGGACAAAACCCAGGTTATGTTCAACGAACACGTCACCCCAGGACCTGTTGTTGTCAATGGTGGTCCCCTCGAGCTTGTTCGAGAATATGTTTACCTCGGGCAAACTCTGCAGTTTGGTAAGAACAATTTTGAGACAGCAAACAGAAGATTCCAGCTGGGCTGGGCAGCATTTGGGAAGCTTCGCCGGGTCTTCTCGTCGCGTATTCCTCAGACCCTAAAGACTAAGGTCTTCAATCAGTGCGTCCTGCCTATTATCTTATGACTTACGGAGACTCACAATACACACACAACAATACGGTTGGTCCATAAAACATAGCTCACAGAATAAGTAAGCTGAAGTGGAAATGGGCCGGGCATATTAGCCGTAGAACCGATGAACGTTGGGGTAGACGTGTTCTTGAGTGAAGACCGCGAATCGGCAAACGTAAGGACGCCCTCAGGCTCGGTGGAGTGACGATCTTCGCAGGGTGGCTGGTAGCAACTGGATGAGAGTTGTTGAAAATCGAGTTAAATGGCGATTGAGGAGGCCTATGTCCAGCAGTGGACTGCTATAGGCTGATGATGATCGCGTTGCGTTGTGTCGCGTTTGGCCGCAACCGTCTGATGTGAAGCGATGATACGGCCTAAGGTGGAGCACGCTTGCCTAGAAGCCGATTCACTCGAACTTTGAAAAGATCCAGATTGTAATGATTGGGAAACAGAGTGACATCCACATAACATAATCATGTCTGTATTTCTCCGAAGTGTTAGACAGAGATGTACCATACACCATTATTTCGCCAGTTATATTCAAATCCCATTTACCCCAACGATCGGGAAACCCAATTTGCCCGACCCGGGAGTCGAACACAGGACCTCATGTTTAAACAAAAATGCAACTCAATGTTTAACTATTTATTTTTATTTAATAGCGTGTCCAAAATTATGCATTCAACTTTCAAAACACGTTCTATATGTTATCAACGAAATAACTATTGTTATAAATTATGATTCTTTTACATAACTTTTTGTCACGTCACTCCATTGTGATCACGATACCGTGGCTTTTTATTTCGTAGTGGGGCTGCACTTTCGTCTAGACGATATTAATCATTTTAACTGGACAGGCAGAAGATATAAATAACATTATTTGCGTTAATGTTACAGATGCTTGCTAGTTCGATTCAACCCTCCAGCGATAACAGGCGTGACGTCATGTGTGAACAATGTAAGCACACCCACAAAAATATCACTTAACGCAATTGCAAGCCAATCAACAATATATCAACATGGATATTAACTGCCTACTTAATTAAGCGCACATTAAAATGCTACAAAAAACATCTAGACATCGCATCGGCGTCTGACTGACAGATAATGACGTTAATGACAGCTTCATTTACAGATTTATATACAATCTTGATAGGTTGAGTAGCTCTCGGTTAATCGCCCATTAACTGCTCGTTTTATGAGGAGCAGCTGATGCTAATTTGTGAAATTGAGAAAATATAGTATTGTTTCGTCATTAATTTGTGTAATTTTTTTAATCTATTTTATGAAGGTGGGTAATTTGTTGAGTCATGGTGGTTCATAGTGGTGTGTTGCATTCGATGTATCCGGTTCGACTGGATACTGACTCCAACATATTACGTATTTGAGAAAAGCTTAGGCAGATGATGACGGGGTCTTCGGATTGAATGGTTTATAAATTATATGGTGACGGTGGTTTTGAGTGGTGTATTGATATTGACATCTTAAATGCTATTTTAGGAGCAAATCCTTACAGAAACAGTAGCTTGGACAGATCGTCAATACTACCCCAACGCCCAATAGCAATAAGGTATGTATTAATGGATTGATATCAACACGAAGAATATTTCTTGCTTTGACAACTTTTCTCGATTCAGAATAGGTCAGAGTGGAGCTACAGTTCGGTGCCCAATCAACTACCTAGTTAGATCAATCATTCCGAACAGACTACGAATTAGTAAAAGTGGTGCCAGTTGCAAAAGTTGTCTTTGAAATGCTCTATCCAATAGTATATATCTTATGACTATTAGTTGTTAACTGTTCCTGTTAGACTGGAAACTTACCCCAACATATAAGATTTTAAACTATCATGGTCACTAACATTACACCCACCCGCAATAACTTCAGTTTATCCGTGATCATGGTGCTTGCAACAGCGCCGAAATATCGGGAACTCATAACAAACAGTAAACATGGTAAATATCCCGTTGGTATTAATAGTTACCCCAACATAGTTGGAAAAAGTTAGGCAGTTGATGATGGTGAGTTATTTAACTCCAGTTCAAATGTATTGTAGATCTTGGACACGCGGAGCCGAGATCGTATAGAAACTGGTAGACCGCTGACAAGATGAGTCGATTATTTTAGTTAGAGAGTGCAGTTTTCAGCGGGCTAAATAGGTATCCTCAGATGATGATATCCTAGGCAAAAATGCCCGTTATAAACAAACAACTAACAAAACCAACTGCAATCACTAATCATTTCGCCAGGCTTCCTCAATATTATGCGGTTCTTTTGGAGTTCGTTTTTCATAATAGGTAAACCGATGATGTGATAAAGCCGAGGACATTTGATGGATGCGGCAGACACAGAACCCTAAGGAGGCATATCTCCAGCACTGGTCATCTTTCGGCTTAGGTGATTATGATGACAAAGATTTTTTTAATGCTGTAAAGGGTGTAAATAGACCCTTAACATAACCGAAAGGCACTTATTATCCCCGTTTTTGCGATATTTTTTTGTTCTATACCATACCTGGGAACCTTCTAGTTACGGAAATATTGGGGGTCAAAGTTCCAACTTATTCACAAGTTTTTTTTTTAAATACCTACATGTTTTTAATGTAAGAGTTCACACCTCCACGACCCCCGTACTATTCAATCCATCCATCAGCGCAATGCTTTTAGGGCTTTCCATCGAGCCCTACCGTAAAACGTGATTTTTCACCCCAAAATAAAGTCGATTCCCAGGAATAATTTTTGCGTAAAGTTACTTAGTTTGATGTACAGAATGCTTGGTTGACGGCTATGTGAAGGGTCTGTTTACACCCTGTATAGGCTTGCGTTTGGACGCAACACGCCTGATGTGAAGCGATGAAGCGGCCTAGAGTGGAGTACGCTTGCCTAGAAAAAACCGATTTACTCGAACTTTGAAAAGATCTAGATTATAATAATGATCAGGAAATAGAGAAGCCAGCAGTGAATACCACAGACAGGCGGCTCGCGCCATAAATGTGGAAGCATAGCGCTTTGTTCAGGTTTGTTGAACTTCAAATAATGGTGGCGCTTCGCCGTATCTCTGCTCGTCCGATTATAAAATGGGGATGGAGATGGTGATGGGAATTACATTGTGGAAATCCAAAGCACACTCTCCGAAATGTAACCGATACAAAACCGATAGGCTGGCAACCTTGCGGCGATGTTCAAGGCTTTGGAGCTTGGCTTTGACAAAGGAGTCGTTGTCAATGAGCCGCTTGGAGCGTTGCCGCGTTGTCGAGGCTTTACAAATGAAGACGTTTCTGTTTTTGGTACTGGCTGAAGTAATACTGACTTTAAAACCATCCAGCCATATAAACAGGCGATAAATTAAATAAATAAAAACTAAAACCGCAGTTCCACTTACCCTTTAAAATTATGCAAACAGTGAATGACCGTTCAGCAAAATAATTGCCTATTTCAAGTGTCGAATTCCCTTTCACGCTTACATTAGTAAGCAATGAAGTTACAAAAGAGATTGCAACAACAATATTGTGCCTACGATTAATCTCTGTGTATCTAGAATGCCTAGTTGACCTACCGACCTGTGCGTCATGTTTTGACTTCGCAGTTTTCATTCATCAATTTCAAACATAACATCACGACAGTAATCCCCGAAGGGTTAGGATGAAGTGTATAACTTTACCCAAAATTAAATCCCATGTCATAGGGGCGAGCCTATTGCCATCAACCGGGCACAAATCCAGACTCCGTGGCTGCGTCTGCGAAAATTCCTGATGAAAAAACTTAATAACACTTTGCCCGTCCCGGGAATCGAACCCAGAACTTAACAGTCACGCTTGCGACCACTGGGCCAACGAGACAGTCGCTGAAAAGTAGTTTGATAATCGGTTGACATGAGGTCAAGAAGAATTTGATGCGGAGGAATGAGGAAAATGCGGTGAAGAAAGTTTTGAGTAATGTGGATGGCTGAGGAGGGGAATACCAAATAAACGATGAATGGACTTTGTGAAAGATAAGATGGTTGGAAAAGGTATGACTCCTGAGAAGACGACTAATACTGCTGACGCTGTCTCGACTCTAAATCAATTGGTATAAGGGCAAAAGAATGATGACATATTTAGTTACTTCAGTGTTTTGTTTATTTTTTTTTTATTTTGCAATCCATATTGCAAAAAAGATGTTACAAAGGGCTTAAAGTTAGGTACATAAATATGGACCCTGTAAGGGCACAGCAAGGTAGGAGAGAGGAAGAGGGCTTTAGTTTTACTATTAATTAGTTGGTATACAAAAGTAACAATACTGAATCATAATTATTAATTTAAAATTTGTCATTTAGATATTCATTAATAGTATAATAGCATTTATATAATAAAAAATGTTGTAATTTATTTATTAATGGATTAAATTTTTGTACATTTTTAATCATTTGACTGTCTTATACTTGGAACTTGGACTTGGAACCCTCAACCCATTGTCAGATTCGCCATTACTGAAGCATACACAAAATTCATCATCATCATTTCAGCCGAAAAACTGACTACTGAACATAGGCCTCCCCCAAGTGTCGCCACATCGACCGGTCCCGTGCGACTTGTATCCAGCAAATCCCTGCAAACTTCACCAGGTCATCGGTCCACCTAGTGGGAGGCCTTCTAACGCAACGTCTTCCGGTCCACTCTAGAACTTTTCGGCCCCATCGGCCATCCGTTCTGCGAGCAATGTGCCCTGCCCACTGCCACTTAAGTTTTGCAATTCTTCGGGCTACGCAAAATTATATCAACGAGGAGCTCGTGGTTAAATAATAACAGCCGCTCGGGTCGATCTCTAGGTTAAGCCGAGCTTGCCTAGGTTGGTCTGTGGATGGGTGACCGCCCATTACATACCGAGATTCCTCCGTACCTCGGAAAGCACGTTGAGCCGTTGGTCCCGGCTGTCATTTGTAGATCATTGACAGTCGTTACGTAGTCAGTGGCCCAAGTCTGACTACCAGTCTTACCAAGGGTTATCGTATTACCCAGTACTAACTGGGTTGTGGAGGTCAGATAGGTAGTAGCTCCATGTTAAATACTGGTATTCAGCTGTATCCGGTTAGACTGGAAGCCGACCCCGATATAGTTGGGAAAAGGCTAGGCAGATGATGACGCAAAATTATATCAACAAAAATATGGGCCTAGCTAGGGTCAAGAACTTAAGTTCCTAAGTAGGCCATTAAAGTTTATATTCCTATTCAAAATGCTCTCATAACTTTCAATAGGATTTCATCAAGTTATGTAATCAGTCTTCACCCATTGTGAGATGTGACGAACCTGACGCATCTTTTGACAAGCGAGACTTGAAGGTGTTCAACGATTATGAAAGCTCTGCACATTAATGTTCATAATTATTATAGACAGTAATTAATGGAAGTGTGGTCTTCTAATTATATCAGATGCCATAACTAAAGCTTTATTGATTTTCACTTTAAGTTCTTTTGTTTTATTTGTCGAATTGTCTGACTAATCTTTTTTGGTATCACATTGTTTTTGTGCCTGGCAGTCTTGTTTGTACATAATTGTTAACGTGTTGCGTAATTACAGTGGTCAAGTGTATTAACAGGATTGTTAATACACTTGAGATGCAGTACAATGACTGTTTATCGATTTTTTGTCAATCCATACTTCGTGGTAAAATCATCAAATGAGTCCTCCCACCCAGGGCAGAGCGGGAGGGACTGTCAGACTTGTACTGACTAAAATCCACGGTGTCCTTCAGTAGCCCTTTATGTTCCAGGGTCACGGTAATTCTATGAGTCCCGCGACCTTCTATGAGTCCCGTGACCCTGACCCAGTACTCTTCGCCCGACCTGAGAGAATCGAACTCAGGACCTCATACTCAACAGTAGCGCATGTATACCTTGTTAATTTATTATGATACGGTAATAAAACGAACTACTAATAACAACAGTTTTATTATAAATAACAATATGTTCGAAATAATACAATACTGACCTTTCAAATTAGTTCTTTAAACAAAACCATATGAGTGGAAACACTTTGTTAATATTACTTAAAAATACTTACTTTCTATTATTTACTCATTCGTTGTACCATTGCTGCCATACTTATATTTGATTTTATCATTACCTTTTTGTTCGGAAAGGAACCAAATTATGGAGAGATTTTGAAAAATGTATTGAATTTAAGTGGCCTGTATGAAAGATGGCGGTTTATCGCCTAGAAATATACGTGGCTTTTGAGGGATGCCCGCCTTACCTTAATCCAAAATGGCGGCTGCTGGCGTCTTTCCTGCTTTGAAGCACACAACTTTGTTGTATAGTTGCTCGCGGCACTAAATCTCTCGTTCACACCCGCGGGCGGTTCATCTTCGTTCTATTACAGTTTATATTGGAAATTAAGCTGAATTTGAGCGGCGCGCCAGCGCAGCGGTCCAGCACGTTCTCGGCGCGGGTCCAACGCTGCACCACTCGTGGCGGGCATTAACTTTTGGTCTGATCGGCGTGCGAATAGCGGTAGGCGTCCGTGCTGATACTAACGTCAAATGTAGGAACTAATGAGGGGGTAATTATTTATTAAAACCACAATTACATGGCGTTACCACCTTTTTTTCATTACTTCACGTTTCGTAACTAGATTCACGCAATGCAAAATTACAGCAACATAAAATATTGTTCTATTCTCTTATTTACTCGTACATACGGCGACACATCAAGCTATACCGTTCCAGTATAACATGGCCTCGCTTTGTATAGATTTCCCGTACAATGAGAGATCCGCATAAACTGGTTTTGTATAGCTTGATTGGTCGTCGTGCGTACCTACCTACAAATATTTAAAGTAGTTAGTTTTCAGTCATGTGGTCATTTATATGGAAACTTTTCAATTTTTGGATTTCTTTTGTAGTGACCGTATGTGAAACCACCGGCAGCTGTGGGGTACATCTGGTTCGGAAGAAAACCTCGCTCGATATGTCGTGGGATCGTATGGGGCAACCGCCCACTTGCCAACGCTTCATACAAAGACGAAGGGTCTTTCACCAGACCTCTCTTCAAGTATTCTATCTGAACGTTAGAAGGTACGTAAGAGTCAAGCAAGGAGGTAGGCCGTCTCTTGTACGGACCATGAGCTCCATGCGGTTGTGGGAACGAACTTGGACGTAGGTCGCCTTCTTGGTACACCTGCTTCGTGTAAGGGCGTAACTTCGGTAACGTCCTCGGAATGTGCGACAGGTGCGCGGGAGGAGCCTTCAACAGCAATGGATTAGGGGGAGGTAGGTCAGGTATAGCATTATGACTTTTGAAGGGTCCTCGTAGGGGCGTGCGAGAATTATAGTGACGTGGGAACTCCTGCTCGCCTGGCTCATATTGCGGGACTTCAGTTCGAGGTGTAGTTTCATCGATTGTATTCTTATCACTATGATAGTCTGGAGTTGCGTAATAAGACTTGGGGACATTCGGGCCTCTTGAGGTAACCCCATTATTGAAATGTAAAACAGGTAAGTGATAGCCTAGTATAGGTTGTACCGCTGCCGGAGAATGGGTGGCTGTCGGCTGCGGTTGGTAAACGTAAGTCACTAGCTGAGGAGGAGTACGCGGCGCATGGTAATCTTCTACGTAAGTATTTGATATACTGGAACCATGTGGAGCATTTTGATTGAACTCTGCAAGCGGGCGAGGCGATTGTGGTGCTGAAAGCAATTGCGGGACTAGATATATTTGCATCGGCATGTTCGACAAATATCCCACCATGGCTTGTTGAGGCGCTTCTGATTGTTGTTGGGCGAATCTCTCTGGCGGCTCGGTGACTGCGTACTGATGTATATACCGTTGTTGTTGTTGAGGAAGAAGTGGCTGAGTCTGAGGATCCGAGAAAAAGTTCAGGAATCCAGTTTTCATAAAGTCTAAAGAGTTATATCCTAGCGCCGTTACAGGACCCGAACTTTCTTGACCATTAGATTTGAAGTAGTCCTTTTCTAGTTCGCTCTTCAGCTCACTCCTCAGGTTATCTTCCTCGATGTCTTGCAACTCGACTTTTTTCTCGGCTCCTACGGCGAGAGCCACAAGAAAAAAGGCAGCCACCTGAAAGTAAAAGCGGAAAAGTGAGTTGAGAGCGAGGTGGACGTCCGCGACGGTAGCCGCCGCTGCACTAGATCGCTAGAGATGGTGCGAAGAGGCGTGCTCGCCGCCCGCACCCAACATTACGCCAAACAGGTGAATGGCAAAAAATAGACTAGAACCTATTATGAAACCGGTTAACTTGGCCAATGTACTGAGATACGGGAATGCAAACTTTTACTTGTAATTTATGTGGTTAAGTATACCACAGGTACCTACCATGTTTTGTGTAACTTACATTATCTACTGTGATTACAGCTATCAACTATCTATCACACACATAATAATCATTAGAAACTAACGCATCGATGTGTGCTTAATATAATTTATAACAAGCAGAATATATTTTTACATCACATGTAACGAGCGCATGTAAATTCAGTCCAAATAATAAAAACGTAAGTTGATGTGTGAAATGAATTCACATTCAAAGAAAAAAAACATGTCTTGCGGAATTAATTCTTTTGTTTTCGAATTTCACATCGCACGCAATGGTAGGTATTGAAAATGGAAACGTGTGGGCTTAACCTTTATTCCCTCACATAAGGATGTGTGTTGGTTGTGGTGATCCGAAAATGAATAGACAATGTGCTACTTAGGCTTTGCAGCGGTAATTAATGTTAATATCTCCGTCAGATTATATTCAAGCATGTCTTGATGAGCTGTCAGGTTGATCACCAATTTACAACACATAACATCACGCCTGTAATTCCAGAAAAGTTAGGCAGAGGTGTACGAAATAGTACACCCAGATTGCGCCAGTTATGTTTTTTAAGTCCGATGTAATAGAGGGCGAGCCTATTGACATCCACCGAGCACAAATTGAGACTCCGTGGCTGCTACTGAGAAATTCCTGATGGAAAAACCCAATAACGCTTTTTCTCGATCCGGGAACCCAGGACCTCACCAATTTACTCGCTCCGAAAATGGTCCGATGATTAGGCATCGCGTTCTAACACTAGGTAGGCACCTACCTATTTGCGATTAACATTGAGATGGGCACTTAGTAAATCATCATTAACGCTCATTCTATCACTTGCATAGATCTTTTCAGTTCGTAGTTTTACAACATTCTAACGTCATTTCGGAAACCAATCACGTGCATTTTGCGAAATGTATTCAAAAATTGTGTTAAAATCTTGTATTATTTGATTACAAACATATTATTACCTAATATAGTGTCTGTTGAACGTCGCCGATAGTTTTATTAACAAGATTATTTTATGAACAGGGAAGCTTGTATTCTAAAATGTAGACAGAATTTTGTAGTCAGGTTTTGACACAGATTTTGAAACCTAATCATCATCCAAGATATAGTCAAATTATACGCTAGAACAGTTTTATAGATGTTCGTGGGCGATAATGTGATTGTTATATAATTATTTTGTGTCAAATTCTTAGAAGTAGATAAATAATTTTTATGCAAAATGAAAGTAACATGAGGATTGGCATTATTCCTATCGGTGTTATTCGGATCGGTGTTTTGAAGTGACATGTAAAAGTGTTTTAAAAAACCAATTTACAGAAATAAATATGATATGATTTGGTGAATGTTTGTCTTGATACCTGGCTGGCTATCAGTGGCGAAGGTTCCATACAACTCGATTCCTACCGGCTTCCCTTTGAAAAATGGCACAGTCAGTATTCTATAGACAAATAATATAATCACATTAAAGATAATATGTACTTCGGCTTACCTCTTACAAAAATTGATCCTTCGCTACTGCTGACTATAGAATGTTCGGATACATTTAGGAACTTATTATTAATATTAGAAGAAAGATATGTAACGTTTAATTTTTTTTGTTTGAGCTAAAAGATTTTTCGGTCACAGACGGGAAAGTTCGAATATAAAAACTAGACGTGGAAAATTTGTAGTTACTTTCGACAGAAATAAAAATGGAAAATCCTTAAAACTGGTATCCTCATTCAGGTCCTCAGAACAGTTTTAAATGAAGTGGAGAAATTGTAATCAAATATACTGAACATCAAATAATTGTAATCCTCATTCACTAAACCCAATTACTTTTGGTTGTTAATTGTATCCAATTAACCAGTACCTACGTTATAAATTGCAAGTATATATGAACCTTGAACGTGGTAGGTAGCTAAACTGCATTACCCGCATGCATTTGTATGTAAATGATACACTTTCTTCATTTCACTCTTGCATATTATTCAAATGTCGATATTATACCGATATTCAATTAAAAAACATTGATAATGGTTCTTTTTTTAAAAACCGGACAATGGATAAAACCGAAAATATTTTCGATGCGCCTATTTTCAGGTATCAAACCTTTTTCTTTCGCGTTATCGTTTGTGTAAACTTCTTAAAAACTGTAAGCACATCTATATATATAAAATAGTAAACTGAATGACTGACTGACTGACTGACTGACTGGGTGATATATCAACACACAGCCCAAACCGCTGGTCCTAGAGACATGAAACTTGGAGGGTGTGTTTTTTGTGAAGAGAAGGTTTCCACTAAGAAAGGATTTTTGGGAATTCCACCCCTAAAGGGGTAAAATAGGGGATGGAAGTTTGTATGAAAGTCTGTCAGTTTTGAAGTTAGGATCTTCAAATTTTGTGTTTAGGCTGACGATTGAAAATTAATTTATACGTGTCTCGACGTTTTTGATAATTCTACCCCCGAAGGGTTAAAAAGGGGGGTGAAGGTACTATGTTTGTTCGGGTGGAATGCAACTCAATATTGTACAACCGATTGAGCTGAAATTTTGCACACACCTTTGGTTCTGGTGACAACACATTTTTATGACAGACATTCCTTAATCCTGCATCCAGGATCGTCTCCTCAAGAGAGAACTCTTCAACGGTTAGTAGCACGGTCACGAAATTTTGTTTACGCGTTCAAGTTTGATAGATAACGATGATTTTTAACCGACTTCCAAAAGGAGGAGGTTTTTTTTTTTGTTTTTTTTTTGTTTATGTTCAGCGATTTCTTCGCCAATTGTGAACTGATTTTGATGATTCTTTTTTTGTTTGGACAAATATTATTCCGCGGTGGTCCCGTTTAAATTTGGTGAAGATCTGATGCTGATCTTCGGAGATATCAATGGAACTCTTCAATAATAGACAGGAAATCTGTCGTGATTGCTACAATCGCTTGGATGGTTATTGTTTACACAACACCATAACATAACATCACGCCTGTATGCTTTGAGGGGGTACGCAGATGTGTACCAGTGCACCCACATTTTGATAATTAGGTTTGTTAAGTTCCATTTTATTGGGGACTAGCTGTGCCCGCGGCTTCGCTCACGTGAGCGCGTATTCTTTTGGCATTATTAGGGAACATTACATGGGAACGTGAAGTCGTAGTATATTCCTAATATCCTCTACAAAATAATCCATTTTAATATTATAAATGCGAAAGTAACTCTGTTTGTTTGTTACGTTTTCATGACTAAACAGCTGATTGGATCGTAATGAAAGGCAAGGAGATAGATTATATCCTGAGGAATGAATAGGTCATCGTTTTTTTCTCACACATACACATCAAAATTTCCACGCGAACGAAGTCGCGGGCAACAGCTAGTATACTATACGGCTCATCTATACTTCTATACTATATATAATATAATATTATAAAGAGGTAAAATTTGTTTGTATGTACGGGGTAATCTCCGGAAGTAATAATCCAATTCTAAAAATTCTTTCACTGGCAGAAAGCTACATTATTCGTGAGTGCTCTAGGCTATAAATTATTTTTATATCATGCAAATTAACCGAGCTATCACAATTTTCGCGGCCGAAGTAGCGGGCGGAGTGCTAGTATCTTATAAAGTGAGGTGCTTTATATCCATTTCCCGTGGTGCGAACTGACAGTTCTGTCTCCATCACGAACCTTTATGTATCTTGAATAGGAATTGCTAAATTACATTAGAAACGGACGTACTTCACGCATTCAAATCCCTTTTTTTCTTTGAATTCGTAATGATGCAAAATGTTGAGAATAGACTTACGCGAAACGAATAGAAAGTTTTAATCCGTGATATATTTATCAAAGACTAGCTTTATTTCGGCTTTGCCCGCGTGGATTTCGTATATCTAAACATCTAAACAAATAAAAAAGTTGAAGTGTCTGTTTATAATATCAAAATAACAGCTTTTTACTGAATGCATATATTATGAACGTATATACCTATACGGTACTATTACAAAAATAATTTAATTTAATTTTGTCTGTCTGTCTGTTTGTTCCGGTTAATCTCCGAAACGGCTGGGCCGATTTTGACGGGACTTTTACTTTTATTTTAGAAAAAGGATTAGGGTTCCGTGCAAAAATATTAAACCCTTGAAATTTTTAACATAATCCGATTCAAAAAGGGAAGCAATATTACGAAGGTCGCGGCCAACAGCTAGGTATCAATAAAGGGCACGTAGTGGCGGGATTAAATGTGCTGTCCTGTACCAGGTCACGGACAGGTCAGGACACGTGTCTATAGATACTTGTGTTTTTAATTCAAATACACAGACATTCATAACAGAGATACTTTCGTATTTATAATATTAGTAAAAATAAAAGCGAAAATGAAGGGCATTTTATTTCGACCGGATCTACCATAGACGAAAATGCAAGTGATATTCATAACAACCTGTCCGTCATAATATTTCTTGTACTTTTCACAAAGTTACGTAAGTAGAGGTACTGGTCAAGATAATGTGCGCAAAAGCCTGTTTAATGAGCGGAGTCCGTAATATTTTATTCCCAAATATGGTGTGTTTGACTTTATAAAATTATATGAAACCTCAGTTTAATTTGGATACGGCTTCTTTGAATCCACATGGACTTAACTGGTTTGGCAACAGGGGGGTTACTGTGACAGAGACAGAGTATACAGGTCGTCTAGCGCCATCTCTTTCCCACGCTGGAATTACTCCGGGGGTTACTATGACGTCTTAAAGCGGAGTAATTCTAGTGTGGGAAAGAGACACAGCTATACAGGTCGTCTAGCGCCATCTCTTTCCCACGCTGTGTTTAAGACATCATGGTTGGCCACCAGGACCAGACATCGAAAGTAGAGCGCAATTTAGAAAGGGTCTAAAAAGCTGAATCGCAAGTGTATTCAGAACTTTAATTTGTAGTTTTAAGACTCATTTTACTTTCAATTCACTGAATCAAACCTTACCAAACGTCGAGTCATAAATTAAATTACTTTATCTTTGACATTTAGGTACTTGCATTGGCTCCGTTGTTTACATGTCGAAAATAATTAATCTAAATTGGGAAGCTGACCCGGTAAATATAGAGGCGGTACTTTCACACAAGCCTACAAGTTTGCTCATATAAGGTCTATCTTTTCATACACGAAATATTTTAAGAGTAACTTCTATAAGTCATAAAGTGGCCATAGCAACGAAAAAACAAAATTTTCTGAGTTGTTTTTTTTACGAAATTATTTTAATTCTACATTTTTTTGAGACTTTTTGCATAAAAACCTTTACTCCCATATTCTAACACTGACAGTAGGTAAATACGACGTAGTAAACTAGCGTAATGGATGTTTAAAATAAGGAGCCAGTATTTATTTTGTGGGTCAAGTAATTTTAAATTATTTATTTTATAAAATTATACTCAGATAAAAAAAGAATCCCTTGAAATGTTAGATGATTTTCTAAAAATATTTAGTGTATGAATAGTTAGACCTTATATAATTAAACCTACTACTCTTCATGAGCTTCTGAACAGTCTGCTTGCCTTATATAATAAGGCTTGCCGTATTGTTGGCTAGGCCACTAGGTAAACAGAGATTGTCTAAACATCAAACTTAAAGTTTACATAAGTAAGTAGGTACATTCCCTTCACACTAATCCATCTAATAATTGGCAGAACTACCTCATGACTAGACTAGCTTTTGCCCGCGGCTTCGCCCGCGTAGATATCGTAAATATCCGATCACTTACCTTCAAAATCAAAATCCGCCGAGACACGTATAAATTAATTTTTAATCGTCAGCCTAAACACAAAATTTGAAGATCCTAACTTCAAAACTGACAGACTTTCATACAAACTTCCATCCCCTATTTTACCCCTTTAGGGGTCGAATTCCCAAAAATCCTTTCTTAGTGGAAACCTTCTCTTCACAAAGAACACACCCTCCAAGTTTCATGTCTCTAGGACCAGCGGTTTGGTCTGTGTGTTGGTATATCACCCAGTCAGTCAGTCAGTCAGTCAGTCAGTCAGTCAGTCAGTCAGTCAGTCAGTCAGTCAGTCAGTCAGTCAGTCATTCAGTTTACTATTTTATATATATAGATTATGGTTTGTGGGCGAAATAATTGCGGCAGAGCAGAGCCCAGCTGTACACACTTACCGGCCAGTACGAAAGGTCAATTAAGTAAAAGTAAATTTCGTACTGAGATAATAACTTATTTACTTATTTGGGTTTAAATTCTCACCTTTCCGGTACAATAGTAATTAATGGCAATTAAGATCAAACTACACCACACATGGATACGGTGTAGGTTACATTGCCAAGTTATCTTACAAATTCAAGTGTAATGACGCGGCTCACATTTTTTTAATAGTTGTAAAGTTCTTTTATGGCCAGAACAGCTTTCGAAGGAACATACCAAACTACTAGGTATCAGAAAGGTACAAGTACCTTTCGGCTTCGTTAAGGGTCTCTTTACACCCTGTATGTAGAAACGTCGTTATTATTGTAGATCTTATATTTCAGAAACGTAAGTTCAAAATATTTTTCATTAATTCAAACAATAGCGTCGATTAAATATTTGCTATCAAGTTCTCATAATTTTCTTTGTTCCATTTTAGTGAATTCTTCAGAGCAATCATAATTTCAGTGCCTACCTATAGAATCAAAAGGTGTTACATTTGTATTGTATTGTAAATCCATTGTGATGTTGCAAAACTTTCGGCCTAGTTTTCTCCCACACCAAACAGATGAAGTTAGGATGTTTTGAAAGATCTGAACCATATTAGTTCATAGTTATGTCTATGAATTTATATTAGTAAACTCATCCATGGTCTCAGGGGAGTTCAAAATTAGGAAAAACTGAAAATTTCTACCTTTACAAATAAATATAATTGCAGTGTCTGTTTATAATATCAAAATAACAGCTTTTTACTGAATGCATATGAAAGTATACACGGTACTTATAAAAAAAAAAAAACAATTTTTGTCTGTCTGTCTGTTTGTTCCTGTTAATCTCCGTAACGACTGGGACGATTTTGACGGGACTTTTACTAGCATATAGCTGATGCTATAAGGTCTCACATAGACAACTATTATTTTTGAAAAATAATTAGGGTTTCGTGCAAAAAAATTAAAACCCTTGAAAATGGTAACAAAATTCGATTCAAAAAGGAAAGTAATATGTTTTTATAATAATTTCACGCGAATGAAGGTCGTGGGGAACAGCTACTCTAAAATAAATATTTTCCTTTAGTTGGTGACGAGTTATTGGACCTTAAAAGAGCAATGGAGAGAAGCATGGTAGGCCCAAAGAAACACGACAGAATAAGGAACACAGATCTCCGGTCCAAAACAAAACTGAATGTTCTAACACGAATACAGTGGTAATAACAGTGGTGGACAGGCCACATGATACGAGACACTAAAGGAAAGTGGAGCAATCTAGTGACAGAATGGTATCCAAGGGACGGCAAAATAAACCGGGGAAGGCAGCCTACCCGCTGGGAAGAAGAAATAAAGCTGACACCAGGTCCAAACTGGAGGAGGGTATCTCGCGACAGACGACAATAGAAATTGTTAGAAGAGGCCTATGCCATGGGGCACACCGAAATTCGAGGCATTTTGTGATTTTAGTTTTAACCATTATTGTAATTGTCTGGTTTCGGAATAAAAGGTTTTATAATTATTACCTACAGCATTAGGACGATATTTTCTTACACCTGTTTTATTTACATCGTTACAGAGACATTGATTGTCTAAGGGGCGGGACAAATAGAAAAGCGTAAGACGAGGCTGCGTCGCAGACGCGGCGTCCCTTCAAAAAATTTTCATTCAAAATGTATAGAAGCGTCGCGACACAAAATAAACAGAAAAGACAGGGCGCGGACAAGACGCCAAAATGAAAAACGCGTCCTCGTCTTACGTCTTTTCTGTTTGTCCCGCCCCTTACAATTGTTGGGCGAATGTTGTTTGTTGTTATTGTTTTTGTAGGAAACAACAATAACAACAAACATATTAGGAGCATAAAAGTAATTGTCCATTTGATTCTGTTTACAAAACATTTTGTAGGTCTGTATAAAAAAAAAAAATGCAACATCAACAAGAAGTTTCCTTGTAACTTTGGGAGCTGACTGTACCGTAGAAAAAACAGTTGAAATTTATGGTTGACGAAACGGGAATCAATGTATTTAGATTAAAATAGTTACGAAAGGGGACTTTATTTTCACTGGTTTTGCACGTCTTTTGTTTAGTTGGCGAAACGGGAAAGTTACCAGACGGGACGTACCCGTTTTAACTATCACAGATATCAAATCAAAATCAAATAAAAACGTATATAAAAAAAAATTGTGAAAAACTTGGAACTTTGACCCCCAATATCTCTGTAACTAGAAGGTTCCCAGGTATGATCTAGAACAAAAAAGTTATCGCAAGGACGGGGAGAACAAATGTCTTTCGGTTATGTTAAGGGTCTATTTACACCCTTTATTATTATGTATTTATAACTACTTAACTTAAAAGTTTCTTATTTAATTTTAAGTATAGACGTATGTTAATTAATATACTTGTTAAGGATTTATGCTGTTTTTGGAGCTTTTACCTACCTACAGACCCTACAGTATGCTTTGAAGGTTGACTGTAGTGACAGTGAGTCATAGAGATCAACGGTTAAATTTCAATTAGTTAGATTACAGTCGCAGTCAACGATTTGCATATGTAATCTAGGTACCTAGGCCATATAACTGTATCATTATTTTGTTTTATAGTTTAAATGGTACCGTTACACAAATACCACAAGCGCATTCTCACAAAAGTATATAATTAAAAGTTATGCTCACCTTCAAAAAAAACATCATGAACTATGTATTTAACACAGCACACAGTCCCCAAAAGTTTAGTTATTCCAGTCACAAATCACCACGATCACTAACTTCAAAAACACTACACCTCCACCAGTTCACCGCAACTTGGCTTCTATGTCTTGCTTCGATGACAACTTCGTATGTCTGTCCTCACATCCGTAGGCGTCGTTGCAGCCCACTGTCCACGCAAGCGCAGCGTATGAAATCCTACAATTTGAACAAACCATCAGTTAAAAAAGAAAAGCTTTTGCACCATTGATTGCACTCGATAATTTTGTACCACGCACATGACATTAGCATGTCACAATTTGCGCGGGAAATTCAAAAATCGATTTGAGTTTTTTTTTTATTTATGCACGTTTATGCAAAGGGAAAAATGTCACTGGTAATTAAAGGTTTTGATGTTATGAATAATAAATTATTAAATTAGAAATACGCACTTGTTTTTATTAAAAAGTCATGGATGGCAAATGCGTTCGGACGGCTGCCCGCTCGGAAAGTGGTCGCGCGTATCGGCCGTTTGTTGTTAAATACCGCACTACTCTACATATTGGCGTACAGAAAGGCGATCATATCACGTTTGCTGTTATGATGAGATCAATTTGATGGGAAGGAGATCATCCGGTCATTGGCCATTGATGGATTAGTACCGTGTATTTAAAATGTTATGACATTCTGTTTATAAACAAAATTTAAATATTTACGCCATAAAGACTATATATGCTGAGGTTTTAAAAAAAACAATCACCGCCGAATTAATATTTAACCAAATTTAACTTAGTTGTCTTAGAAAAGTATAACTATACATGAGACCATGTAAGAACCTGACTATAATATTATTAATTGACTTCACTTTAATTTCTATTTTGTTTTGTTGACATTGTTTTGTTTGTATTAATATTTTAACTTATGTAATAATTTGCACGCCGTAAGGTCGACTGTAGCCGATCTCATTAATTTATGTACAACACCTAATCTGTACCTACTTTCATAGCAAATAAATTCTGATTCTGATTCCAAATTGGTTCAATTGAAATTTTTATTTCCGCACACGTTGTGATAAATGATAAAAGTTCACGTGTGTGAACATCCACAAATGCATTTACAAACATTGCATTTTGAACCTAATCGTAGTGCGATAAGAGCCAGTTTTCGAGGAAGTTTAATGAAAAAGCCTTTTCAAGTAGCATAATCTTCTATCTGCCTAAAATCCAGCTAAAAGGTAAATTATAGGTCGAAACAAAGCCCTAAATTAACTCTTCAATAATCATAGGTTCATTTCATTTACTTTGTCGAACTAGACTACAATAAAATTCGAGGAAGTCTATTTCTGCATATCCAGCCCAGTAGTTTAATTAACTTGGAGGTTAGGTAAGTTTAGTTAGTCCTTCCGCAAGAACAGTCTTCAGCTAGTAATGTTCGTACCAAACATTCATTCTGACAGGTAATTGAAATGAAGTCAAATTTATTGCAGATCATTTGTTATCGTTATTATTCACGTCTCCAAATAAATTGGCCATCAATCAATCTAAAGAGCATTAATCTGATAAAGCAGCCAGCCAATATATTTTATTGAAAGTTGTCCTGCAACAATTGTTTAGTTTTATTATTAACTAGCTGTTGCCCGCGACTTCGTTCGCGTGGAAATTTTGATGTGTATGTGTGAGAAAAAAACGATGACCTATTCATTCCTCAGGATATAATCTATCTCCTTGCCTTTCATTACGATCCAATCAGCTGTTTAGTCATGAAAACGTAACAAACAAACAGAGTTACTTTCGCATTTATAATATTAAAATGGATTATTTTGTAGAGGATATTAGGAATATACTACGACTTCACGTTCCCATGTAATGTTCCCTAATAATGCCAAAAGAATACGCGCTCACGTGAGCGAAGCCGCGGGCACAGCTAGTCCCCAATAAAATGGAACTTAACAAACCTAATTATCAAAATGTGGGTGCACTGGTACACATCTGCGTACCCCCTCAAAGCATACAGGCGTGATGTTATGTTATGGTGTTGTGTAAACAATAACCATCCAAGCGATTGTAGCAATCACGACAGATTTCCTGTCTATTATTGAAGAGTTCCATTGATATCTCCGAAGATCAGCATCAGATCTTCACCAAATTTAAACGGGACCACCGCGGAATAATATTTGTCCAAACAAAAAAAGAATCATCAAAATCAGTTCACAATTGGCGAAGAAATCGCTGAACATAAACAAAAAAAAAACAAAAAAAAAAACCTCCTCCTTTTGGAAGTCGGTTAAAAATCATCGTTATCTATCAAACTTGAACGCGTAAACAAAATTTCGTGACCGTGCTACTAACCGTTGAAGAGTTCTCTCTTGAGGAGACGATCCTGGATGCAGGATTAAGGAATGTCTGTCATAAAAATGTGTTGTCACCAGAACCAAAGGTGTGTGCAAAATTTCAGCTCAATCGGTTGTACAATATTGAGTTGCATTCCACCCGAACAAACATAGTACCTTCACCCCCCTTTTTAACCCTTCGGGGGTAGAATTATCAAAAACGTCGAGACACGTATAAATTAATTTTCAATCGTCAGCCTAAACACAAAATTTGAAGATCCTAACTTCAAAACTGACAGACTTTCATACAAACTTCCATCCCCTATTTTACCCCTTTAGGGGTGGAATTCCCAAAAATCCTTTCTTAGTGGAAACCTTCTCTTCACAAAAAACACACCCTCCAAGTTTCATGTCTCTAGGACCAGCGGTTTGGGCTGTGTGTTGATATATCACCCAGTCAGTCAGTCAGTCAGTCAGTCATTCAGTTTACTATTTTATATATATAGATACTCGAAACGGGATATTTACCATGTTTACTCTCTCGTTTTGTTTATCCGTGATCATGGTGCTTGCAACAGCGCCGAAATATCGGGAACTCATAAGAAACAGTAAACATGGTAAATATCCCGTTTCGAGTATTAATAATAAAGTTAGTGACCATGATAGTTTAAAATCTTAATCGTTTCTATACAATAGACAGAGTATTCCATTAATGCATAGAATAAAGAAACATTCTTTAAGTTACCGACTTCAATTTTACTGATTTTGTTGAAAATAAACAATTATCCGCGTGTACCAACCAACCAGCGACGTATTTTGTTTTTCTGTAAATAAGAGCATCATTGAGGCGATACAATAGTAAAGGTTTAATTCAGTAATAATGATTTTTGTAACAATCACGGATGTTAGAATCCGCGTAAATTCTTCCTGCTGGCCAGTACGCAGAATTTCTTCGTGAACAATAGAATTATAACATCACGTTGTGTTATGTAGCCTCCTCGGGTACTAGGCTACCATAAGTACTAGCCCGTAGCCTGAAGCCTAAAACTATATAATTAGAAGACAATTCCTGTTTTTACTTCTGCTATTATAAAGCCACTAGACTTGAACAAATTGTGGATTTATCAAAGTAAACCGATATCACTTTAATAATGGGGTGTTAACGGCATTACCTAATGTCTCTTTTAGTAGCGGCCATGCTAATTCTTTTGTTTCAAAGGTTCTCGATTTTAATAAAGAACGTGCTTACGATGTTGTTTTGTTTTGTAATCGAAGTATACCTTTTGTGGACTCATTCATTCGAAAGTGTAAATCGATGAATGTAACACTGAGACATTATTTGAACGATAATATTTTTTTCGAGCTCTTCGGAACAGTGCAGCAATAGTTTGGGAAAAGTAAATTATAAGGAGTGATTTAAAAGTTAATGATTTAAGACATTGATCTTTTGTATTGATATGCAAATATACCTATCAAGAGGTTTTCTTGAAAACTATTACAATCATACCCTATTAACTGTTCTTCTTGAAATACATATTTTAGTCATGTAATTTACGGGATGCCAGTCCGGGTACACTGGTACCCGGACTGGCATTCCGTAATAAATAAAAATAAGTTTAAAAAGTTTTAGTGCGTGTTTTTAATTTAAGTAACAGAATGTAATGTTAATGCACATAAGTAAGTATATCCTCTTCTGCAAATCTCGCAGTCAAAATTAGGTTTGCTGTATGAAAACCCAATTCTGGGTTCAGCTCGCCATTGTACAGACGCCAGCACATCAAGCTATCCGAAACTGTCAAATTTTCTCAATCACCTATTAACCTAACGCGTTATCGATAAAGTTGAAAATCTATTAAAGAAATTAGACAGATTGTAGTAGCTTGCTGTGCTATCGTCTGTACAATAGCTATATTATTGCAATTTGTATGTATATTTGTTATTTTGTGTACAATTAAGAATAAGTTTTGTGTAACAAAGCAGGACCCATTCTTGTATCCATTAAGAGCTTTAACGTCTTACGGCATTTCGTACAAACTTTTTTTTTTTTCGTAGTAACTACGTTCTACGTTCGGTTCAGTAGAATCGATTTCAATGAAACTTCGTACGCATAAGCAGGATACATAAGTCTAAAAACTTGACAAAGAACTTTTCGAAATGTCTTTTTAAAAAAAAACGATAATTAGAAATTTCTGTTTCTATGGAAAATCTAAAATCGATCTAATTTAGCTGTAACACAAGTTTTTAGACTTGTTGACTTAGACTGCTTATAAAAAGAAAAAAAATCACTTGAAAGTTTGTATGAAATGCCGTAAGACATTAACGCTCTTAATACAAATTCAAAGAAAAGGCATTTCAAGGCTATCACGAAATATGTAGCATCAAAATTGCACAACCACATACACTCAAACAATCCCACATACTTTGTGACCGCTAAACAAATAATAGTGGTGTTCACTTTTATATTTTTTAGTATTGGTCACATCCGCCATTAATGGTGGGATGATTATGTACATCAACGTCTATGTTACGTCATAACGAGATGGTTTTCTTTCACATTATCGAAAGAGGCTTCTGAGATTTGAAATTTTGGTCACGAAAGAATTTTCGAAGGTAATTTTGGTATTATAAAAGATGTCGTGATGTGAAAAGTATAAAGTTCACGTTCAAGACCATTAAAGCTATTATGGTTGAATTTGAACTGACTGTGACTTAATCAACTTTAGGCTAGATTAGTCGGACTGCGTCGTTGGTATAGTGGTCGCAAGCGCGACTGTTGTACAAGAGGTCCTGGGTTCGATTCCTGGGTTGGGCAAAATGTGGTTGCGTTTTTCCATCAGGAATTTTTCAGTAGCAGGCAAGGAGTCTGGATTTGTGCCCAATTTATGGCAATAGGCTCGGCCCCTATTACGTGGGACGTAAACTTGCCTAAGCCATCGAGGATTACAGGCGTTATGTTGGTATTGGTAATATAAAAGATATCGTGATGTGAAATGTAGTAATGTTTACGATCAAGACTAATAAAACTATTATGAAAGAATAAAAGTTGAGCATTTGAAGTGACTAAAGACTAAATCAATTTTAGGCTAGATTAGTTAGTTTTTTTGCTAGGTTTGGGTTGCAAAATGGTTCTATAACTTCGCAGTTTCATGTTTTGTAAACGCAAAATGGGCTGAAGAGGTACTTAACTAACTTTCAGCTGTCATATTTGACGTATATAAAAAGTGTTAATAGACCCTTAACGAAGCCGAAAGGCACTTGTTCTCCCCGTTTTTGCGATCATTTTTTTGTTCTAGACCATACCTGGGAACCTTCTAGTTACGGAGATATTGGGGGTCAAAGTTCCAACTTATTCACAAGTTTTTTAATACTTGTTTTTAATGTAAGATTTTTACTTTAAAAACCTCCACCACCCCCGTACTATTCAATCCATCCATCAGCACAATGCTTTGAGTGCTTTCCATCGAGTCCTACGGTAAAACGTGATATTTCTCCCCAAAAAAAAAGTCGATTCCCAGCAATAATTTTTGCGTAAAGTTTCTTAGTTTGATGTACAGAATGCTTGGTTGACGGCTATGTGAAGGGTCTGTTTACACCCTGTATGTACATATTTGTGACGCGTTTCTCATAATCTATTGTTAAGTTTAAAATAATGTCACACAACTGAGTACCTACCTAAGGTCTTGGTTAATTTACTTTTCAATCAATGAAAAACAAAGGGTTCACAATTCGACGATTTTGTTTATTTTTATATTTATTGTGTATGACTAGGCATAGCTTTTTAGTGTAATCCGATTTTAAAACATCATTTTTTGTTAGTACGGATACCTATACCTTAAAAGAGGTTCCATTTTATTTTATTTTTTTAATTTATTCCACGGCAAAGTGAAAAAAAAATAGAAGTTGATTGATGTTTTTCCCACTGAATTTTCAACTGTGAACCGAAAGGCACTAATGTGTGGTTTTGATGACACTACAAAATAATAGAAACCTGGAATGACTAAAATGAAACTGCAAATGAAAAAGCAAAAAAAAAAAAACCTTTTAGTCTAAATAAGCTCCTAAATTAATGTTAATAAGTGATATTTTAGCATGAATAATACTATACTATAAATTATGCAAGGCAGGACATTCACTACAGCACTATCAAGGTTTCAAATCTATATGGAACTTAAATCTCGCAATATCAGGAGTGGTTACAGAAATTTACTTTTTGGAAATTATTAGACCTTGTATCAATGCCGTTGGCGAAAACTAATTAATATTCAGAAATGAACTGAACTCGTGGCTCAATAATAACAGCCGCTCGGGTTGGTCTTCGGTGGATCTTAAGGTTAAGCCGCGCATACCTAGGTTGGTCCGTGGATGGGTGACCACCCATTACATACCGAGTTTCCTCCGCGCCTCGGAGAGCACGTTAAGCCGTTGGTCCCGGCTGTCATTTGTAGATCTTTGACAGTCGTTACAGGTAGAGGTAGTCAGTGGCCCGAAAGTCTGACAACCAGTCTTACCAAGGGGTATTGTATTACCCAGTACTAACTGGGTTGTGGAGGTCAGATAGGCAGTCGCTCCATGTAAAATACTGGTATTCACCTGTTAAACTGGAAGCCGACTCCAACATAGTTGGGAAAAGGCTAGGCAGATGATGAAATTAACTGAACATGGTTATGAAATGAAATGACGAATTCAGGTCGTAAAGTTTCCATAATCAATAGCCTTAAGTCATCAACGAAAGTGCAATGTTTTGATTCAAATGCAGTTGCATAAAACTTGCTACATAGAACATGTTGATAAAATCTTGAAGACAAAGATGTGAATCAAATAAGAATGAAAGATGGCGGACCTCGTAAAAGATGTTTATAAAACGACCAGCGGTCTACATCAGCCCTTGATCGAAGGAACTGAATTTCATGTCATGCATTTTCCAGTTGTGGAATGAAACAAGCTAATAATATCAGTAAAAAATATTTCAACAAACATTTATGTATATTCGATAGCAATTAGCTGACTCACCTTTGCATAAATGGTTGAGATTTTTTAGAAGATGAATCGATAGAATTTTATAATTCTTTTATATTTTACTTACTTTGCCAAGTAAATAAAATATTTAAAAAAATATAAAATTCGTATTTTAAAAAATCTCAACCATTTACACAAAGATTTTTTTTTATTTTTTTTTTTAAAACGTTGCCCCACACTAGGAATTTCTCCTGTATCCTGGGTGCATTTACAAACATTTAAACTCACATACACAAACACCTAGACCCGGAACAACTACCTGTAGATCATACAAGCTAGGTCAGCTAATCGCTATCACTCATTGTACATGAAACAGACTGTTGTCAACAGTTACAGTCATCACAACATCAATCAATCAATCAATCAATCAATAGTCTTTATTTGTAAACATAGGTTACAACAGTGTACAAGATGTTAAAATAATTGTTATACATAATAAAGTATCTCTATGTTTTGCCATTTGGCGTACAAATATACGCGTACTTGAATGAATACCTAATAAAATCGTAGCAAAGTCAAAACTAAAAATTGAATATTTTTGGAAAAGTAGTTTAGTCTAATTGTCAGCGGAGTAAAACGCTTAATGGTTTCTCGTCCGCCCAATGGGTCACGGTTCCAAATAATACTAAAATAGATTCATGAATACTTTTAATTTAACTATTGACGGCACGGTTGGCGCAGTGGCTGAGCGATTGACTGCTGCGCTTCGTGCCGCTAGTTCGATTCCCGCATGGAACAAATATTTGGGCTACAGGTAGCTGTTCCGGGTCCGGCTGTTTGTGAATGTGAATTTAAATGTTTGTAAACGCACCCACGATACAGGAGAAATTCCTAGTGTGGGGCAAATTTTAAAAAAGTAAAGCTTCGCTTGCAATCGTATTTTTTTCTCCAGAAAGTAGTGAGTCCTTAACGTGAATTCCAATACATAGTGACGTGAGCGAAGCCGCGGGCATAAAGCCTCGTATCCACTAGGCAACAATTGACCCGCAACACGTGACGCTCAACATGTTCGGCAGCATTGCACAACATCGCGCGACGTTGCCAGCTGGCGCGCAACATGACGCACGGCTTGTTGTTTGTTTCGGAGCAACATGCAGTTGAGCATCAAATGTTGTTGTTGTGTGACACGCAGAAGTGTCCGTGTGGTGTCGCCGCTGAAATCAACACTAGTTCCCCTAGCGACATGTTGTCGACTACTGATGCGACGGAAATCATGTGTAGACAAAAGTTCCGCGCTGACTTTCAACACGTTGATCAACATATTGTGGAACATGCCGTGAGCCAAATGTTGCCTAGTGGATACGAGGCTTAACTAGTTATCATTATTAAATACAAAACGCAGATGAACAACTACAGACGATTCCAAGCCGTTTTCCATGGCCATAAAGTCTTTACTAAATTGTAGCCAGTCCAGTAAAAGTTGACCGCTCTTTTGTTTTATTTGCTGCACTTTTGTTTCGAAATGATAGCTTACTTTACTTATTAAAGTAATACCACAGAATACATATAATAGTACAAGTGTAATACTGGGCTTTCTCTTGCACCTGTCATGTTAGTTCTTCATTATTTTTGCTATTTGAAAGGTATGATTGTTCACAGGATTGGGTCGTATGGAGTGGCGTCCATACTAAGATATCCTGTGTGACGGAACCGAAGGCTCTCACCACGAATTAAGTGTTGTTTACATACAATACAATCAGAAGATCGTGGATGAGACCTAGTTGAGACTCGCGCAGGTCATGGAAGAATTGCACTAAAGGAAAGAGGCCTACGTATACCTAGGCCAACCTGCCTATACACCTGCCTGCTGATGGTGCAAGTGGAACAAGGTTTCCAATGTTGAAAATAACTATACATAACATTATACCTGTAATCCCCGAAGGGTTAGGCAGAGGTGTACCCAATAGTACACCCACGTTTTGCCAGCTATGCTTAAGTCCCATGTAATAGGGGGCAAGCCTATTGCACAAATCCAGACTCCGTGACTGCTTCTGAGAAATTCCTAGTGGTAAAAACCCAATAACACTTTGCTCTACCTGGGAATCGAACCCTTGACCAGAAGTTATAAAAATCCTTAAAATTGGAACAAGCCAAGCATTTACTTACCTCCTAGATATGAGAGGTCTTGGCGTGCGAAACCGTGACTTTTTTGCACGCACAAAATAAAACATCGACAAATTATCACATTAGAAAAGACTTTACATAATCACATATCACGCGTATACACGAAAAAGTAAATCTCGTACCCAATTTAAGCATAATCAAGCCTTTTTAACATTACAGCACTTTTTTGTGGTCAAAACTGTCGACAACCACTTAAAATGTATCGTGATGTACTTGTATCATCAACATAATCATCGCGTCAAGACGAATAGGCCTTATGTCCACTGGTAAAAGCGGTAAAAGGAGGCCTTCTTTCAATTTGCCTGTCATGGCAGTCTTTAGCTTCGTGACTACTCATGATAGTTGGCGATTATTGGAATAACAACATGCGAACTAATAGACTAGGACAGCAAACGATAAGTTTCAGTAATCACTTGACTGGTTACCTATTGTTAAATGATTGGCTAGGTGTATTTAATCCTAGATAAATTCTCTTTACACTTCTACATCTACAATCATATTTTATTTACATTATATACCTACAAATAGAACTAAACTAATGATAAAAATAATACTAAAAGTAAGAAAATATAAACATCTAAAAAACGACAACAATAGGACACTTAGGCGTCAAAGTACTCATCCGCATCGCTGTCATCTGGAAACGTGCCCAGAAGACTGGCAGCATTGCCACGCTGAATGGCAATGCTAATTCTTTGGCCAAAGAAAGAGCCAGCCCTCTGGTCACGCGAAGTGTCGACCAGTCGGCGAGAGATTTCCTTAAAAAGGAAACGCGCACTCGGGCCCCATGACCCGAGCGTTTCAACCCCAAACGGCTCAAAACTGTAATTACCAATAAGGTTACCGTATTTGCGCCGCTTGAGGATCTCAGCAGCCGCCGCAGCAGTGCCTGCACAGCCCGCCGTGCTTGCAAGATTTATTCTCCAATAAAATAATAGGTAATAAGCCCACTGGGGACCAAAAAGAATTTTAGAAGCTGTTTTTTTACCTAGCTAGGCCATCAAATTAATTGTTTATTAAAGTGTGACTGCGGATCCTCATAAAAGTCACGAAGACTGCTGGCGGTAGTGAACAATATACACCGTGACTTTTTAGTCGCCTTACAAAAGTGGTCCACACAATGTACCCGACATAAAATAGCTCTAGGCGCGATTTTTTTTTACCTACCATAATAGGTACAAAGAAAAATAAATAATACATTAGAATAAAATTATGAAACTTCCCGTTAATGATGTTTACGTGTCAAACGGGACAACATACCTACCCAGCGCTCGACTCCAGTAGACCATCGCTCGCAACAGGGTGTTTTATCTACATCATGCGTCATAATCATAATACTGAATAATATTTTTATTTTTAAATTATTAAAATCCCATAAATATAAAAAGTCACGGTGTATAGATTAAGGCTATGTGTCCAATGAACCCTTCGGTCAGTTGTTTGAATTTTTTTATTAATGTCGTGTTGCCCATGTTGACACGTGACATTTCTAATCTGCTGATTAACTCAGCCTTTTGAATCATGCGATCCAAAAGGCTGACTTAATCAGCAGATTAGTCAGAAGAGTTAGGCCAATAAGATTGAACACTCTGTTAACATATAAATATATCATAGTTCGTAGCCTATATGACTGCGTATTTATTAATGTAGTCACAAGCAGTCTCAGAACAAACTAAAATTAATTTCACGAACACACACGTAGTCTAACATCGTTGCTCATATGCAGGCATCTACTCAAAATGGCCTGATCAAGTCATCAGCAAATTCTACACTAATCACCTAACTACGATACAGCTATTAAACCGCATATAAAAGTGTTTGGATGACGTCCACTGGATCGGTTTCACTGCGTACTTTCTAAGCAAGCGGAGCAACTCAGGCGCACCCGATGTCTCTTTACGCACTCCCTTTTGTAATCCATACCTTTAGTGGAACGGATCTTCTTCACGCTCGTTTTCATTTACATAGAAATGGATATCGTAATTGAGTTATTTGTTAATAATATTTTTTTTTTTTATTTTTTTTTATTGCGTTATTCACAATGACTACTTCTTGACATTTTAGCATAATAGATTAACTTTGACATTATTTACTTTGACGTTAATTGACAATTTAATAGACATGTAATTTTGAACTTTAATGTATTTAATTTTTTTAATTTAGGGTCTAACCACGTTCCGAACTAAATGTTGCATGCCTAGTGCAGAATATGGTGACACTAACAACTTTCCTGTTCTTCAAAAACCCATCTGTATAACTACCCATATTTGCAATAAATGAATTTGAATTTAAAGATATCCAACATAAGTGTTTTTTTTTTTTTCGAAATAATAGTATTTTACCAGTGTAACTAAAAAAAATTTTTGGCCGGATAATTTCCTATGTAAATCATTGACTTTTCAAATGCACATCTGAAGGAGAGCCTCTGCCTATTAGGTCCTGCATTCTTGGTGAGGTAGCTGTATTGGCAGCAGGAGGAAAGGTAGGTAACCTTTGTCTAAGTCATCATCTTTGCTTACATCAACTCCTCGATAGACGTCAAAAGCCTCCCAGAGCTTTCCAAATGTCCTAACAATGCTATTGTATAATACAATGCAAAAAAAAACTTTTAAATGCTAATCCTCAACATTTTGATGTAAGGCTTTTTTCATACTAACGTCAATCACAATTTTACACTTGAATGAACACATCAATCATCATACATACACATACGCTAATAAATTTGACATGTAAACGATTAAATAATTTAGTCCGACCCCGTTAGATGCTCTAGTGACGACTTGAAAGAGCTACTTACATTTTATGTAACGTGTCTGTCAAAATATACAGAGAAAAAAGTCAATGAGGACTTTATGTCTTGTGTATCGATCTTGTTTTTTTTTTCACACTTTTATTAGAGTCACCTCTGTAACTATGTAAAAAAATCTATTTTGCATACATGTTTAATTTGGATGACAATGCATGGTTAGCTAAGTGACGTCATTCTAAATCGAAAATGGCGGACTCACAAAGATGGCGGACTAGTTATTTTTATGCGTTCCCATGATATGGATATCAAATAAGAAAAATACGAAAAATAAATTGACGACACTCGAAAGCGTGTCTGTATTCTTTTAAACTAAAATATTTTTTTATATTTTATTAGTAATTCAACTCACTCCGCTTATCAGAGTCGACATAGGCCTCTCCTAATCTGCACCATAGCACCTTATCCTCCACCATCTGCATCCAGTCTGTCATCGACCCATCCATGCAGTTGGGAAGCATCCCTCCACTTCTTGACTTGTTTACTCCATCGGCCATCGTTCAACCGACAACAAGGTCAGCCCACCTCCATTTCAGTTGTTTAACTACCGTGAAGGTAGGTAATAAACAAACACTTGAATGAAAGTAGCCGAGTATGGAGTTCAATGGCATTCTTATAGGGGCTGGCTATACTCAGCTATGAAAGCAGTTCAAAGTTAGTTCTTTCTTTATCGTGTGGTTAGTGCCTAATGATGTCAGAGTTTTTATGCTGCCAACCAATGTTTTCATTGATTTCTTAAAACCGTAAGCAGTGACACCTTCAACTTTCAACATACACATTTTTTCTTTATTTTTTTATGACTTCAACTTAGACAGACGGAGTCACGGGCACAGGTAGTATGTCTATAATAACGAGTTCGTCTAATTTTGTACTAACTTTAAATCGATTTTGGCAGGAGGATGAACTGAAACCATCTTTATTACTATAATTATAACGCAGCGCCTCTTGAACTTCTTCCAAGTATAAATTAAGTTAGCAGAATAAGTAGGTGCTTTATGTAAGCTCTCATTTGGTATAATTATACGTACCGTGAGATATTATGTACGTTTTTTAGGTCACAGGCAGTCATAGACTATCCGAACGTTGCTAATTATCAACATACTCATTTTTTTTTCAGGTGTCGATATCAGATGGTTTAATTAGCATCAGTGATCAAAGACAGTAGCTTTTTTGATTAAAAAAACGTCTGTTTTTTTAATCAAAAAAAATTGTCGCGTAAAAAGTATGACAATATGTCTATATTGTCATACTTTTTACGCGACAATCTGAGAATTTATAAAATAATGGGAGATTGATCAATAATGTTAAAAAACAGCTCAGTTGATGCAAAAGAAAAAGATATGTAATACACCGCAGTAGACCATGTTGATTGATTAAATCAAAGATTCAAATCATTAGCTAAGCCGCACTTCGTCACAAAATGATGAACTAAGCAAGTTGAGGGTATTTCTCTATTTCTAACTATCTATGGGTATACAGGGTGGAAGGGAAATCGACACACAAACAAATACCACGTTTTCAGTGTATCTTTCCAAAATTAAGTACCGAGGAAAAATTTCAATGCGTGGGGAGGCCACGCATAGAAATTTTTCCTCGGTACTTAATTTAAAAAAAAAAACACAAACCAGCTGTTTCATACCTTTTGTAGGAAACAGCAGATTTTTTCAAAATTTCTATGGTACAAAATGATGTACTGAATACCTAGGAGGTAATCATTTGTGCGCCGATGTCTCTTCCATCCCGTATTTCAATCTTTAGATCGAATCTAATCACGGCTCTTGGAATTTTATCACCAACTACCATTCAACAATGTCAAATCGAAGCGAAATCGACATAAAACTAGAATTCACGTCTTTATTATTCCTCCCTTTTACTGTAAAAGTATAGTGTTGGTAAGTACGTAATTTACATGAAAACTGGTCTTGAAGAAAGTTGTCCTTGATGATATTCAGATTAAGAACTTTCATCGCAGCAGCTTTTCATTTGGTATAGCAAGACATCTGCAATGCCTATGATATTGCAGATATCCCAGGCGTCTGTGACGAAGGTAGTTTGGCCTGCAATACCATTAAGAAGCATGTCACAATTCACTGTTCCTCGTTTTCTAATCTATTCAATAGTACTCCTTATCCGTTAAATAAGAGCTTACTACGCTCTAAATTGTTTTACACCCCAATGACTTGATTGCCAAAAAATAAGAATAAAATAATGCATAAAATAATCGTCATTTACCATGCGTAAGTTATTGCGAAATCGAAATCCGGAGAAATCGCGTCACGGAACTCAAATGTTGGGCAGGACACCTAGCAAGGCGCGGCGATGGCAGGTGGAGTAAAGCTGTGACCGAGTCGCGTCCAAGCAGACGACATTGATGCCATCGTGGGAATATCCATACTGGATGAGGCTGGCACAAAAACGTGGAATTTGGCACTCGCAAAGAGAGGCCTATAGCCAGCAGTGGGTGATGGCGGGCTGTGGATGATGTTTATGTTGAAGTTATTGCGCACGCAGATTATATTACGACCGCTGCACGCTGTACTAATTATACGATCTTCCAATAACCATTAGTTTTGCATTACAAGCTGTCCAATAAAAAAACTAATCATTCACGCTTCACGTTGTATCCGCTATGGTGTGTAATCAGCCTTAAAATGAATTGCCAAATCTAATTACTCTGTAAGTAACTAACTACATACATTCATCAATGATAACGAGATCATTTTAATCATTTCTAGTAATGAAGATATTGCCTTCATGGATGTGCGGTAATTGTTATGTATTTAGAAATAATGTAGTAGGTACTACTGAGTCCACTGACGGTCGACCAATTTTCATCCTTATTACTTAGGACAAAAGGGTGAAAAATGGTAGATCGTCAGTGTACATACGTCAAGTAAAGATTGATATTGGGTTTTTGCAAAATCAGAAATTTCTCAATTGTGTCGGACTTTTGATTTGCGAACAAATTCACACAGAACAGAATACCTACATTTAAAAAACCAAGTCGCAATCAACAAGATATTATCAATTTTGTCAAATAGTCAACACTATTTTTAATTGGCAAATCCAGAATAAGGACGCTTAAAGGAAGCTTTAAATCAATTTTGCAAGACGCTCTAAACATTTTGAAAGTTATTTAGCAATGCTCTGAATCAGTAAAGTTAAGCCGTGTGAAGCTACATAAGATTTAATCATCTATTCAAAAAACCGCAGACTAAATCTATATTTCCTAGATTCTTTCATCATATAAACTTTCACATTCAGTCTAGGTACACATACGAATTAAATAAGTGTTATAAAAAACGACTGAAATAATCTGACTGCCGCGGTGGTCTAGTGCTCGCAAGCGCGCGCAAGTTTGGGTTCGATTCCCAGGTCTGGCATAGTGTAATTGGGGTTTTCCATCAGGAAATTCTCAGTAGTAGCCGCGAAATCTGGATTTGTGGCCGATTGATGGCAATAGGCTCGACCCCTAATACATGAGATTTAAAATAGCTAGCGAAATGTGGATACTATTAGGTACTCTGCCTACCCTTCTGGGATTACAGGCGTGATGTCATGTTACTGAAAGAATGTTCATATAATAAAACCACAAGGAAATAATGCAACCGATATTCGATTCGATTCCGATACAATTCTACAGTCACGGTAGTGGTCGAAAACAATCAGCACAACAAATTATCCAAATGACTTGCATACTACCAATTTCCCTATAAAAGATTTGCTACATATACGAATTAAAAACTACGTAACATTCACACATAAAATAAGAAAACGACAAACGGAACCGTATTGTGTTGTAATAAGATCACATTCGATAACATACAGAACTTCGGTGTGGGTTAAAAGAACCATTAAATAGTATAATGGCCATAATCTCAACATTATACAAAAATCGCATGAGGAATGCTGGTAGACACGTTATTAGTGACTGGTGTCATCCGTATCGAATTTGCTTATCCTTTAAGAAGCACTTACCTAATATGTACAGATAAGGACTTAGTGCCCTGGGCAGTTTCTGACATTCGGTCTTTGGGTGATGCAGAAACAGTTAACAAAAACATAGTTTCAGAAGGAAGATCAGAATTATGAACCTTTGGTGCTAAGCGACAAAGTGTAGGGTGGATACAACTGTAAGAATAATTTCTAGTACACACATGAACCATAATCCATATGCACCAAAAGCGTGATGGCCTCGATGCCTTTAAAGTAAAAAACGTGGGACCTGTCTATTGGATACGAGCAAGAAGTACATAAACTAAATACAAGTACGAACTAAAAAGGACATTCAGGCAATTATTCAGTGCGTACTGGAAGCAAAAACTAGTAAATCAGAACTAATCTAGGACATTAAGAATATCATTAGCACGCCCAAATCAAACATGCGTTTAAGTGCTAAGGTATGTTTTCGTATAAAATACTTACATTATACGAGCTTAAAGATCAATTTATTGGTGTCAAAATGTTTGCTGATCTCATCGATCGATTAACTAGCGATTGCATTCTATGCACATGGATCTCTCCCAAATTTCAAAACACTAACAAATTACACAAATTGTAAAATCATTTATCATCATATCCTTACTAAAAGTTCATTCCGATACACAAAACTTGTATATTGAATTGCAAAACCAGAACTGGTTTTCTGCATTGGAAACCCCAGATCGAAGTATCATAGATCTGATAAAACTGAATCACGTGCAAATGATGTCACAATACCTCTTTCTCTCGAAAACAAAGGTATGTAAAGCAGGAGCATCCGCGTTGCTTGCATAACTATTGTGTCGTGGTTCAGGGTTCACGCACGCTGGCTTTTGGCAAAGCATCAACGCACCAGGTGGCGTGGATCAGGTAGGGTTGTCACGCGTCAAGAGTTTTGTGTGCGAAGCCTTTTCTTTTTTGTCAAGTGTGTTTCCGTCGCTTTAACGCGTTTGGTAAACAGAAGCTAGTCGTATTTTGTTTCTTATTGTTGGTCAAAGCATACGTATATCAGCATCGCCTAAACTCACGACGGTCGACATTATTAGTCGTACGACATCACCTCGGATTTGGATCAGCTAGTAAAAATGAGGTGAGATTGTGCTGATCCAGTACAGCGCTTATACGTAAGCTATGAGCTTGAACATATCGTGCGCAAAGAATGTATACAAAGACCTCTGCCTAAACCGTCGTGGAGAACAGGCGTGTTGTTATGTTATGTTTACAGGGTCAACAGATCAAACAATTCTCGGACATATTTTTTGGATGCCTTCTTAGTTCGTTATCCATTTCGATAGGTCCCACGTCCAAGGGCTTGTTTGCTTCACATCATATGTCAAGCAAACAAGCTGATGGCTGACACTTGGCTATCTGTACATGGGAAAATGGGCGTGAAGTAGTGACCAGTGTAAACATGCACCATAATATGTACCTGTCAAAGTGTCTACTAATATGGCGTCTCAAGGCTTACGGAGAGGAAATATTTTTGACGTAACTTCGAACATGTGCGAGTACTTTTAATTGAATTATTGCAAACCCTAAAGAACATTTTGTACTATTCATAATAGGCACTACGACGTTATCCAACTTAGTATCTGCGGGGACTTTGAAGAAGGTATTAAATAATAAATTGAATTTCAATTTGAAGGCTACGTTTTAAGTCCCACTCGGTTAGGTAATTGAGAAAGAAGTCTGGGGCGTTTAGGTATGAGGTAAGATTTGAAAATGTTTGTTTTTGTCCTACTTAGCAAAAGTTTCGATTAAAGTTTGAAGAAGTGTTTAGACTTCAATGGTGGGAGGTGTCTGCATCCTTCAAATAATAAGTATATGAAACATTTTATGTTAAATATCAGGCGCATACATATAAAGGGTGTAAATAGACCCTTAACACATCCGAAAGGTCTCTCCGGTCTCTCTAGGATTCTCCCCGTCTTTGCGATCTTTTTTTTGCTCTAGACCGTACCTGGGAACCTTCTAGTTACGGAGATATTGGGGGTCAAAGTTCCAACTTTTTCACAAGTTTTTTTTTTTAATACATGTTTTTAATGTAAGATTTTTACTTTACACACCTCCACGACCCCCGTTCTATTCAATCCATCCATCAGCACAATGCTTTGAGTGCTTTCCATCGAGTCCTACCGTAAGACGTGATTTTTCACCCCAAAAAAAAATATTTTTTTTGCGTAAAGTTACTTAGTTTGATGTACAGAATGCTTGGTTGACGGCTATGTGAACGGTCTGTTTACACCCTGTATATTATGTTAATGCACTATAGACAGGTGGGCACATTTTTACTTAATATTATATTAATTTTTCTACTTGGAACAATCGTCGATCGAATCGGGATGAAACGTGTATGAAAGTTTTCCTTATAAAATATATTCAACGATGTACATATTATGTTTGGTTTTCTTGGCAAAGACGCGGACAGCTTATTGAAATCGACTATCGCCGCTTTTGGACACCTGCAGTTCTAAAGATATTGCCGACATTAGAAACGAAGTTGAAGATCGTCATGTGGAATTGGAAATGTTATAACAAATACAATTGTCTAGGTCCTGCCTAATCGCAGCAAAATTATATTCGACTTTTGTTTTGGGACGTTCTATCAATAACAAACTAGTTTTGTCTTTGGCTATGTTTTGGGAATAGGCTCGCCTTTAAAAAGTATTTAAAACATTGTGTAAGACCGATGGTTTGAATTCAGTATACCATACTAAGACGACCGGTACAAGAAATTATTTCAGGAACGTTATGGGAATCCAATAAATTTGATTTGTTTTATTTATTCGTACGCAATGTATCGTTTCTGTGGCTAGAAGCACGTAGCGAACGGCAAGCGCGACGCCGAGATCGATAAACTCTGCAACTAGGCATGAAGTGAACAGCTGATTTCATGCGTCGTTCGTTAGAGTATTTCAACAACCATTGTTGGTTTTTTGATGTAACCGTACTATTTACATAAATGGAGTGGTATGCGAACAGAGAATGTAATTTTACATTGAAATAAAGACGATAATTTTCCGGTGGATTATCATTCAAAATCAGGAGCAGAATGCACGCTGTCAGTGTGCGGAGGGCGGACCCTTACACCCTGTATATGAAACTTAAATTCCGCAACAGGTGAAATATTGCTTGCTAGTATAGGCACTCACGCTCCTTGATCTTTCTGAAGTACTAATTCCCCTAATACGCCTGTACAGACGATTCGATTATTAACGTTTATATAATTCTGATAAATGCGTACATATCTTGTCTTACACAGCAATGATGATGTAACGAGATATTTCCTTTTCCCTTACAAAGGCGGACGGAAGCGTGGGCTGCGGACTGCGGTGGAACCTGTGTTGTCTCGATCACTTTCACGTGAAGGGTTCGGTGTCCAGCTGCGTATAACGATAGGTTTTAATGCGTTCTGTAACTTTACTACTGACTTATTTTAACTATGCCTCTTGCTCGTTTGAATTAGAATTTAATTTAAATATTTGTGTTACCAACCTTTCTAGATGCATTTGATTGCATCCTTATATACGTATACAAATAAATAAAGTTGAAGTGTTTGTTTGTAATGAAAAATGAAATAAAAGTATGTATATACGGTACTTATAACTAAAAGATTTTTTTTTTCATTTTGTCTGTTTGTTCCGGCTAATCTCCGAAACGGCTGGACCGATTTTGACGGCAATTTTACTGGCCGATAGCTGATGTTGCAAGGCTACTTAGACTATTTTAAAAAAAAAGATTTAGGGTACCGTAGAAAAAAATTTAAACCCTAAATAATTTCACGCGGATAAACGTCACGGGGCACAGCTTGTCTCACATAAATTATCCATTTTGTGGCCATTGACTGGCTGTATTAGCCGTAGAAACGAAACAGATAGACGTTCATTGATTATGTAGTTAGTACACTTTCTGATGATGAGACTGTATGTCACAGTTCACACCTGATACATCGAGATACATCGTCGGTGCCATCGAAACCAATCAATATAATTTACTCTCTTACATAAAAAACTTGTACCTACAAGCATTAATTACACGACATTTTAATGAGATTTTACTCATCACAGACATCTTGCAAGTTTTCCGACCTTAAATCAAGTTAACCAGTAATAAATTCTTCTTATTAGTTTCACACGTAATTAATTATATCGGTGATTAAAAAGAATTGCCGAAAATACGAGATTTTAATGTAAATTAGACTCTCTTCGAACGCATACCAAATGATGCAAATGGCGCCAAGTAAAAATTATTGCATGGTTTATTTATTTTTGTTACGAAATATTTATGGTCCACTTCGTGTAATAAAAAATAAGAAGATCATGCAAATTTTTAGCAATAAATGTCTTAATTGGAAACGCTTATAATATTTAATAGGGTTACGTACCTACGCGTTTTAATCTAGATATGTTATGATCTCATGAGTCTATCTCGTGAGATCAGATTGGTGTTTTGATACACACGGTAGTAACTACTACAATGAAGGTACTAGACAGACAAAACAGTTTTTTTCATGTGTTTCTTTCAGTTTTTTTTAAATTTATTTATTTAAACATACAGTCTCAATACCGGTTCTTGTTTGTTTTGTACCATTAAACCAGAAATGGTTTGATTTGGTACTCACATTCGCTAAAACAACACTGCTTAATCACTACTAAACAAACATAAGTAAAAATGTAGTAGGTATTTAAATTCTGCAAAGTTTTGCCGTGTTATCATCACTTTGGTTGCCAAGTTACCACAAGTTCTAAAACTAATGAACCGCCCCGACACGACAATGATGGTCAAAAAGATTCAAGTAGGAATGTTTTATTTTGTGCCTACTACAACGCACTAATATTTCTGTAAACGGACGTGAAAAAAAAATCGTGACGCGAAACGAAGAATCTCTCTCCTAAATTCTCCTAAACTCCTAATTACACTGGACTCCTAATTAAACTCCTAATTACACGATTTCGGTACCCGAAAAACTGGTTGCTATTATAGTTTTCTATTAGTTATAGTATGTAAGCACCAGTAGCGAAGGGTCAATTTTTGTAAAAGGCAAGCCGGAGTACATATCTTTAATGTGATTATATTATTTGTATATAGAATACTGACTGTGCCATTTTGCGAAGGGAAGCCGGTAGGAATCGAGTTATATGGAACCTTCGCCACTGGTAAGCAGTGGATGTCTTTTGTTTCTATCACGTCTTGTTTTTAAGGTACCGGTAACCTTTTTTTAAACGACCCTCATATTGTCCATATGAGTAATTGAGAAAATAGGTTCATTTCCTGTTCATCTTTTTGAGATTATTTGTTTGTGAGTGTAATAATACAGTTTTCAAGATGAATACAAAAAAGTTAAGTGACCCAAAGTTGAAAGAAGGTTTTTTTTATTGGTCCAGACAACATTAAATGACAAAGAACTACGCGCATGAACATCATTTAGAAGCCATGATAAAAGGTTTTTTTAGGAAATCATAGAGCCTAGAATGCAGAACTCTTGGTGAATAATTTGTTAAGACCATACAAAAAGATGGGTTGTATGGCCGAATGTCGCTAAAAATTCACTTCCTCCATTCCCATTTCTCTTTTTTCCCTTCAAATCTTGGAGCAGTGAGTGATGAACAAGGGGAACGATTTTATCAGGATGTAAAAAAGCCTTGAGGAACGGTTTTCATGTCGTTAAGGACGCAGCTATGCGCTATTTTAAAGCGAGAAGATACTTCCCAACATAAGAGAAAAAGTTAAATATTTTTAATTTTTCAAGTACAATATTTCAGCCGAAAGACGTCCACTGCTGGACATAGGCCTCCCCCAAGCGTCGCCACATTGACCGGTCCCGTCAATGTGGCGACAATGTCCCGTCTTTCGGCTGAAATGATGATGATGATGAAGTACAATATAAACTTTTTACCGTTTATTTTATATATTATTGTGTGCAAATGTATTAATAATAAGTTTTGTTGGAAGTTTTATTGAAATTATTGATAAATTTAATAAATTACGTGTATACTGTAGTTCACTTTTTAATTATTTGTTAACTGCCGTACCTAAAAAACAGTACGTGATAGAAAAAAAGTACTTATGTGTTCTTAATAAGTGATGTATATGAATAAATATTCAGGAAAAAAATATGTGGGTACTTCATTTTTTTTTAATTTGTAACGCAGTGTTATCTCAAAACATCATCAAATCCATTGAAACCGAAATCGTAATTAAGACATACATAACATAAGAATCTCCTCCAATTATCTCAAAACATTCTCAAATTCAATGACACGGAAATCGTAATTATTAATACGATTGCGAAAGTTGTTCCGACCACAAGTAATATGAAATAGGACTCTTGTATGAGGCTATGAGGCCTTTTTATAATTAATGGCTGTTACGTGTATGGGAGACGCGTTACAGATGTGCAGACCGGTCTTCATACAAATTGAACAACTTGTACCTAGAATATAGGGTGTGACAGATTATGGATGGTGTGATTTAGTTGCTAGTTTATTAATATACTAGCTGTGTCCCGCGGTTTCACCCGCCGCTTCTGACTTGGTTTTTTGTTTTTTTTTTGCTCGGTTCCTTTTGGTCGTAGAGTGATGTTATATATCCTATAGCCTTCCTCGATATATGGGCAATCCCACACTAAAATAATTTTTCAATTCGAACTTGTAGTGTGTAGTGGAGCTTCAATGAAAAATGTTGCAAAAAACGGGGAAAATTTATTCCTTTTGGGAGCTTCATGTATGACGGAATTGTCCCCCTTAAAAAGTTCTAAAAAAAAGTTAGAACATGTGTCTATGTTTTAAGTTTGACTCACTATAACCTTTTTTTATGGTAATCAATTTTTTTCTAAAATAATGCATTATTTTCAAAGGTGTTTTATAAACATAGTATTAATCTTTATCCAATAAATACGTTATTCATGATAAGTATTTAATTATGAACAAAATTGCCCTTACATCATTTGATTTCAATGAATATCTTAGGAGATATCACAGTTTTATGTGACGCAGACGGGTTGCGCGGGTCTGCTAGTAATATTATACAATATGTTAAAAAAACCCTGTCCGATCCGTGAGGGTATTAGGTATCGAGATTAGATTCTATTTATGAAATGAAATTTAAAAAAAAATCATTTGTCTGTAAAGTCGGTTTACTGACGATAGTTGAACGTGACAACGTCATAAGAAAATACTGATGGAATGGTTGCATTTTTCAAAAAATGAATGTGCGTTGAGCAATTGTTTTATGGAACGCCTCAGAGCGAGGTAACGCTTCATACGTCATGTTTTTTCGTGCGTGCAGCCGGCTCCATCGAATTATATGACGTTGTCACGTCAATAAAACGTAGGTACTAAAATGAGAAAACTTACACGGGCGCGGCCGGCGACATCGACTAGACTCAGGTCGCTACTCGGGTAGTGACGTCATAAAAAAACAATTGACGATCAAATATACTTATGCCGAAGATGGGGTTGTCACGTTTTAAAAGTCACGAAATAAATAAATATGTATTCTAAAATAACTAATACTTATCAAAACTAGCACAAAATTGCATTAAAAATATATATATTTCGTTTTTCTTATTTTTAAATGTAAACTAATTTTTTCCCCGGCTTCCCTCGCGTCCAGGTCGGAAATTATAGCACAGGGGCGTCCTACCGGTATAAAAGTCTTATGTCCTAACCCAAGCCATAGTCTATTCATATGCAAAATCCTATCGAAATTTGTTCAGCCGTTAAGTCGGTGTGACATACAAACATATGCACTTTTCATTTATAATATTAGTTAGAACTAGCTGATGCCCGCTACCTTCTTCAGCGTGAAATTATTATAAAAATATTACTACCCTATATGAAACGGATTTTGTTAACAATTTCAAAGGTTTTATTGTTTTGCACGGAACCCTAATCCTTTTTCTAAAAAACTAATAGCCTATATTACTTCTAATAACGTCAGCTATCTGCTACTAAAAGTCTCGTCAAAATCGGTCCAGCCGATTCGGAGATTAGCTGGAACAAACAGACAAGACAGACAAAAATGAAAAAAAAAAAATACTTTTTGTTATAAGTACCGTATCTACATACTTTCATTTAATTTTTCATTACAAACAAACACTTCAAATTTATTTATTTGTATGGATAAGGATGCAATCAAAAGCATCTAGAAAGGTTGGTAACACAAATATTTAAATTAAATTGTAATTCTCAAAGTAAATGAGATCATTGGTATCCGCTTAGCATCGCTTTACATATTTTAATGTTAACAGTCACTTGCTTTTATAGATAAAAATCTGCATATTATCAAATATATTATGCAGATTTTTACATTCCTACATAACTACGTAGCTAGACATAATATTTAGCAATAGCAGAGGATTTTTTACATTTATATCTAAAAATAACTTTTGCTCGCAGCTTCTCTCCCATTGTGTACGGAAATTAACCCACAGTTTTAAATGTAGCCTATGACACTCGGGGATAATGTAGCTTTCCGTAAGTGAAAGAATTTTCGGAATCGGATCACTAGTTCCAAAGATAACCCCCTACATACAAACTTACAAACAAACACGTCTTTATAATATTAGTATAGATTTACATGTATATAAAAAAAAAGATTTTTATCTATCTTTCCCGATTTGTAGGAAAATCTTTTGATTGTCAATCAATTAAAATGATTTTCGTTACAACATTAAACATTCCTGCAGTATTCTGAATGTATTGTGTGATAGATGGGAAATGGGACAGCCCGATGTTGGCTCACACGTAGGAGTCAGTCGTTACAATTTTGGTATATTGAGTGTGTTTTTTACTAACATTAGGTTAAGACTTTTACTAACAACATTATAGATCTTGTGATTTGGTCTGAAATAATATAAATATTATTATGTTCTTTTAGCATTTGGCGTGTGATAAGAATTGAAGTCTATCTCAAACGCCAAGAAAAAACAAATTGTTTAAAATATCTAGGGCAGTTTTCATCTCCACCTCTATTACAGACTTGCTCTTCTTCAAAAAAACCCATCCCACATACCTACATGCTCGTAACAACATATTACACAATAAAAACATTAGTGAACACTCCCTATAAGACAGGTGCGTCTGATTGCGCATCTTAGAAATGATACAAATAAAACGAAGGCAATTAAGTAAGCACGCAGCTTCCTTTCACTACTGATATGAGGTGTCCGAACTGTAGTGATAGCTAGAGGTGGGCTTAGTTCCGTTGTTGTTCGGCTTCGGCTTTATGTCCGGTGGTTCGGCCGTCGCTTTGATGGTAAAAAGCATGTAAGAGACGAAAATATGAGTTATATTTTTGGCTTCAGTAAAGTTATGTTTAAATGATAGGAAAACGAATCATTCGAAGTGAATCTGTTGTAATAATACTTGAAAAATCAAATATTATATTTTCTTGAAAATGGGTAGGTATTATCTGCTTTTATACCTACATTGAAAATGTCATATCACGTGTTTATCACTTGTTTGAGATAATCAAATATATAACGCAGTCACGGGCCCGAAAGTCTGACAACAAGTCTTTACAATGGATACATCTCGTATTACGCAGTAATTGGATTCTGAAGATCAGATGGACAGACCATATAAATACTTGTATAAGCAGCATGCGGTAAGTCTCGGCATTCAACCCAAACGTAGTTGGTAAATGGCCACGCAGATGATGAATGTCGTAAGAAGAAAACTTTTGCTGAAGATTTTTGGCTTTTCCGTTTCGGCCTAAAACATGACCTTGTGCCAACCTCTACTGATAACTCTTACACCACCCGGTGATTACGTTAATTCACATGCCCATCAAACAGATAATTTCGCTCAATTTATTAACAGCGCAGCGCATCGTTTGTTAACACAATTTTTATACGAACGTGTTTTGACCAGTCGTGTCGTAAATTATCTAATGCAGACTTTTATGACTTGGAGAATTTAATTTCATAAGTTTGGGTGTGTTTAGTGTGCTAACTCTGACATTCTTTGGAGACCTTCTTCTTCGTCACATGACTAGAGTTAATGTCACTTCAATCTTCCATATAAAATTCTGGTGTCACAATGTTAGTTACCATACTCCTCCGAAACGGCTTGACCGATTTTTATGAAATTTTATATGCATATTCAGTAGATCTGAGAATCGGCTACAATCTATTTTTCATACCGCTAGGGTAGGTGGTAGGGTAGGGTAGTTAGGTAAGGTAGGTAGCTAGGGTAGGTTAAAAAAGGTGCATTGTAACTAGTGTTGCCAGGTGTCCCGATTTGCGCGGGACGTCCCGATTTTCAGGGGTCTGGGGACGCGTCCCGATTTGTACCTGATCGGGACGCTAAATGTCCTGATTAATCAAAAAATAAAAAAAAAAACAAAAAATTAAATGTATATTTACGCTACGTAATTTTTTTAATACGGAACGCCATCTATTGGCTTTGTATATATTCAAATACATGGGGGCCGTAACTCGATTCGCTGCTACGAGATGGCGTTGCATACTTATACTTCTTATTCCATTTAAAGAAAAAAATTACATATAAAGTACGATTTTATTTTATAATTTCTACTAGTCGAGCAAGACTGATTACTTCTTATGTAAAATTAAATAGACTTAAAACCCCTTGTTTTTTTTTTGTTTACTGTCCCGATCTGCAACCCTAAATCCCGATTTTTTTGACCTCATGTACCGATTTACAACAAATCGGACCTGGCAACACTAATTGCAACGCATACCGGGCACAGCTAGTATGTGAATAAAAGTCTGGAATTTCCAAATAATTCAGATAGTTTACTTCTTGATTATAAGAATACATTTTTGAAGATAGAATGACGAAAATATTTAATTTAAAGGAAATAACATGTTTCCATAATAATCTGTACTAATATTATAAAGCTGAAGAGATTGTTTGTTTGGTTGAACGCGCTAATATCAGGAACCACTGGTTCGATTTGAAAAATTCTTTTAGTATTGGATAGCCCATTTATCGAGGAAGGTTATAGGCTATAAAATTTCACGTGGACGAAGGTCGCGGGCAACAGCTAGTATGTTATATTCTAACATGGGAAAATGTTCTACATACACGTTGTAAGACTTCTGGATCATAATTATAACTTTATAACATAAGGTTTCACTTTCTATAAATAGCAAAGCCTCAGAGCAGTGATAGGCTCTCTAGCATAAGCTTACTTATACAGCTATTTAATATAATATTACTAGCTGCCGCGGCTTCGCTCGCGTTAATTTAGAATTTGACAATCAATTCGGGCTGTACTCGGCTTTTAATATTATAATTCAATCGTGATTCGAAAGACACGTAGCGCCATCTATTATCATAAGAACGTTATTGTTGTTTTCCTCGGGAACAGTACTTTTTTTCGTGATGAAAGGTACCCTATGTCCGTTTCTGCACACCTGACAACGTATATTATGCAAAATTTCAGGATGATCGGTTCTGTGGTTTAGGAGTAAAAAGGTAACAAACAAACAAACACTTTCACATCTATATTACTTATAATAAATCTGTAGAGAGGTCAATTCTGTACATGAAATATATTTCCAAAATAACTATCAGGGGGTGATTAGGGATCGATACTGATGCCAAAAATGCAATCAGTAAAATTTTTGTCTGTCTGTCTGTCTGTCCGTCGGTCTGTCTGTCTGTCTGCCTGTATAACCGTTATAGAAACAAAAACTACTCGACGGATTTTAACGAAACTTGGTACAATTATTTTTCATACTCTTGAGTTGGTTATAGTATACTTTTCATCACGCTACAATCAATAGGAGCAGAGCAGTGAAGGGAAATGTTGGGGAAACGTGAGAAGTTACTCCATTTTTTAAGCTTCCGTCGCGTGTGCAACCTTAATGGTTAAAGCTACACAGAAATCATGTATGACGGAAATGTTCTCCTTAAAATTATATAAAAAATATCCCACGACAGCATATGTCTATCTTTTATGGTTGACTCACAATATCACGTGTAACTCCCGATAGCTTAGCAGTTCGAAGCTTTCTGATTATATTTGTCTACTCTTACGTTTATAACACTCTTAGTCATCCCTAATTAAAAAAGTTAACATTATTAACTATTCCATAAAAAAGAATCATAGAAATCGGTATAGAAACACCAAAGTTATACATGAAATACGCTAATAACAAGCCATCGCGCGTGAATCATGCTTTAAGGATTATTTTTGTATAAGGTCCGAGAATCGGTCGCCGCGCTCGACGCGTCTCGCGGCCGAAGGTATAAAAAGGCGAGGCCTCCGAGCGCGAGCTTTTGCCCTGGCTGGAGGCCTTAATTTCAAGGCATCCACAGGATTTGTCCGGTTAAGCAGAAGCCAGCCTCAGAGGCTGAACTGCGAGATGCCAATACCAAAAAAAATAAAAAAAAAATAAAAAAAAAAAGCCCGAGCTTCATACAATTTTTGCCTGTTGATGCGAATAGACGTTTAGAGCGTTCGACCTTATTGACAGACAATACTTAATTGATATTAACAAACCGTGCTTATCAGCGCGACTTTTAGTCTTTGATAATTTATTTTTAGATTCCTTTTGTTGTTATTTTATAAAATAGGTATTAGTTATTTTATAATAACTACAATTAATAATAGTTTACATTTTATTTCTTTTTAGGTGAAGTAGTAGTAGGTACGCATAGATTTTTAGATACTGATAGGTAAGTTTTGGCTAATTTACGTTCACTTTTTTATACCTATTAGTTTTATTTTCATTTACGTTTTAGCTTTATTTTTATTTGCCTGCATCAATGCCACCTAAAAAACGATTATCTTTATCTCGAAATTCGAGAGAAGCTAAGAGAATGAGAAATAGGCGTTCTGTGCACATCGGTTAAACTTATTGTTATTCTTATCTCAATAAAAGTTTATAAAGATATCTTCGGATTCACTATAAGTGATGCTGATTTTTGTATTACATTACCATCTATATAAATAAAATGGTAAACTGACTGACTGACTGGGTGATTTCAACACACAGCCCAAACCGCTGGTCTTAGAGACATGAAACTTGGAGGGTGTGTTCTTTGTGAAGAGTAAGTATCCACTAAGAAAGGATTTTTGGGAATTCCACCCATAAAGGGGTAAAATAGGTGATGGAATTTTATATGAAAGTCCGTCAGTTTTGAAGTTAGGATATTCAAATTTTGTGTTTAGGCTGACAATTGAAAATTAATTTATACGTGTCTCAGCGGATGAAGGTAAGTAACTATTTTTGTTCGGGTGGGATATTTTTCGACATCCACGCGGGCGAAGCCGCTGGCAGAAGCTAGTTTATAATATTAGTTAGGATTAGGAAGTTAGGATTAGGATTAGGATGTTAGGATAGGATAAATGAAATAGCTGGTTAAGTTGACATTTCACGAATAACGTGCTAGGTCCCCTTAAACAACCTCCATACAAAAGTAAAACAACAAAGATTCATCATCAATTACTCAACATTTCTCAAAAAACTATTTCCCACCTACTTCATCATCTGACCAATAGCCTTGTTTTCACTTACATTACAAACATGTGAAAACCAGACAGCACATTAGTAACAAGCGAGCAAGACAAATAGAGGGCGTGGAAGAAATCAATTTGAAACAACAACAGTACCCGTATTATGCAAACCACTTTTATACCAAGCGATAGGTAGAAAGTAATGCCTTGCATTGTGTTCCCAGCAAATACCAGTAATGCTGAATGGAGAATGAATATTACCTCAGGGAGTTCTGCCTACCATTCTACGGTTCGATGGTTTGAATAGTGCAAACAATTTAGGGCAGGCAAGCCTACTGTTCTCGAAGTCCGGAGTAAATTATAGAGTGCTAGTGTTGCGTACGAAGATGTTATATCATCTTTGTGAAATTGGTTTGTTTTTGTTGGTATTTGAACTACATACCAAAACTTTTAAGGCAGTCATTATTATGATTGTTGGTAAAGAGGACTGAGGTATTTATTGAGGCATTCATTATCTTTATTTTGTTGACTGTCTCATAAATGTTCCTAATAGATTGAAGTGAATTTCGAAAAGCTCCATCAGCACTCGTAATCAGTTGTTCTCGAGTCTTTTCGTTTAATCTTAGTTATTGAGTTTAAAGCCCTTAGACTTACGACAACTAAGATAAAACAGACAGGAGTGGTGCTGTTATTTAACAATAGAGAAATCAAAAACGAAATAAAAAAACAAGCAACATTTATTTCCAAACCAAAAAATCGATAACAATAACACTGACAACAAAGTTAACGTATAACATTATGCCAACATAACTAATCACTAAAAACTATACAACCTCCCATTTGCAATAAATATCTGTGGTTAACGTAATGGCAACTATATGTCCAGCAAATAAGGTAGGTACTTCTACTCAGGCGCTTACAGCTGGACATGGCTATAGCTTAGCGTAAGTATTACGACTAGCCGAATAGGCGCTCTTATAGCTTGAGCTGGAATCAGACGGTGGCCCAGTATATTCACTGGCATGAATGATATCATTATCCTCCTTTGGCACACTCTGCGATATAGGACCTTGCAACTTTTCATACTCAGTGGTCGATCCTTGCGGAACATACTGGACATTGTATTTGCTTTGGGAATTCGAAGGGTAGTAGTTATAGAAACTCTGGACTGGATTCTGGTATAGAAGATTATTATATGGAGAAGGATTTGGCTGAGCGAACAGCAGCATAGTCGATGGTTGACCCAAGTAAGATCCGCCAAGAGACAAAGGCTGGTATCCAGGCATATTGTAGTGCCCCTGTGGGACCTGACCAATCAAAGGATTCTGATGAGGGTTTATCTGGCTTGTAGGATTGGGTGAGAATAATTGAGGAGCATAAGGAACTATAGGCTGAGTCGGGTAACTAGTCGGCTGCTGCAGGAAAGCCAACTGAATATTCCCACCTCCTTTCGAAGGCACTATTTGGTACTTCGACTGGTAACCAGGATTTGGTACAAAGTTCAGAGGTACGAACTGAGAACTGGTCGGTGGGGGTAGCAAGTTTATCTGAGATTGTTGCTGCTGAGAGCCGTAAGAAGATGATGATGATGGTTCGCTCTGCGTGCTCGGTGATGAGTAATACTGGCTGCTTCCTTGACTCGGATAGAACGAATTTGGCACTTGAGATTGGTAAGATGATGGGCTGGTCGAACCGCTCTGTGAGCTAGGATTCTGTGTGTAAATGCTGTAGGTGTAGTCCTGTTTCTGAGCTCCAGTAGGAATAGCATTTATACTCGTCCCCTTCCCAGCGTTCCGTTTCTTCTGCTCGACATCCTCGACTTCGGTACAGCATACCAGTGTAGCGAAAGCGACGAAAATCTGAAACAAATTACCACATAATCAATCATAGTTTTTGTACAAACGCGAAGAAGCCAATCAATCAGCTACCTCGTTATCGCAATACATATTTATTTCGCATCATACAATATATAGAGAACGTTTACTTTTGCTTCAACGAGTTGTAATAAATGACTGAGAAGAAACGCCCGAACACATTTATCTACGTACAATTGAACGGTTGTTAGTACTTGTTAGTATCATTACATAAGAAGGTAGTAAACTCACCAAAAGCTCCCATTTCGCCATTTTGTATAACGTATGCAGCAACGCGTGTCTTTACAAATATAATTACATTATATACTTGAGTGGAAAACGCGTACTGCGAAAGGAAAAGTGTTCTATTCACCGGACCGCGCGGAAAAGTGCAAGGCGATATCAAGTTCATGCATTTATATGAACGGCCGTGGACAACTTTCCTTAGCTCCAGATCACAGCGAGGGAAGTGACCGCTCGATAGGTCTTTGTCCTGTATCGGAACGTATCCAGTTTACTCTGATAGTGTCAGTTTCCTAGCTCGGCAAGCGGAAATGCGTTGCGTTCATGCCTTCATATTTCTCTCTCAAGACGGCTAAAGCATTCGTGTTTAGTTCTGGTGTATAAATTAGAGCGAATGTCGAGCGCATTGCATTGCCAATGGTACTATCTCTATTAAGATCAACGTTGTAAAGGTTCAGAGTTAGTTAAACGAACTAAAATTCCTTTCACATTAAACTGGTACTACAAAACAAACCAAAAACGCTAAAGGAATTTGTAGCAGATTAAAATCTGCAAAAAGTTTAAGCGCGTTACGTAACTTCATCTAAAAAGTTTACAATCAACGATGCGGTAACCAATGAGATCATCTCGATAAAAAATCCAGTAGTAAGTCAAGTCCTAAGTTTCCCACAAAGTTGAGTCCAGCACGCGACCATGACCAGCGTAGATACGGGTATTTTCGTCGGAAGAATCGATAAAATGGCAGATAAAAAGACTCTGTTATTTTCTCGATTCTTCCGTCGACAAAACTCTTTTCTATTGTAGTCATACTACGCGTGCAGTATGACTATTGACTAGTACTATTGGAAAAGTCGTCAAAATGTTTGCAGTTGAAATTGCATCTGAACTTTATGAAATGCTGCTTAAAGTTAAGTAATGATTAACATCTGCTAGTTCATGTATTTTTAACGTTTAACATAACAACATAACATCAAGCCTGTAATCCCCGAAGGGCTAGGCAGAGGTGAACCTACCTAATAGCACACCCACACTTCGCCAGTCATGTTTAAGTCCCATGTAATACGGGGCGAGCCTATTGCCAGCAACCGGGAACAAATTCAGACTCCGTGACTGCTACTGAGAAATTCCTGATGGAAAAACCCGATAACACTTTGCCCGAACCGGGAATCGAACCAAGGACCTTATGCTCAGCAGTTGCGCTTGCAACCACTAGACCATCGAAGCAGTCTTTAACGTTTACACGTCTCTTAACTTAAAGCAGTGTTTATCAATAGATCCCAATGTGTGACTATAAAAGTTTGTTTTTCAAAAACATTTTTTTTTTTATAGATCATCTAGCGTAATGTGGGTGTACACCTCTGTTAACTCTTCGGGGATTACAGGCGTGATGTTATAATGTTATGTTATATTTAGAAACTAAAACGCGTGCGCAGTACCTACATTCTAATCACGAATTACAAATCGAACAAGTTCTAAGGGAATTCACTACCACCAACTACGTGCAAGTAAAAGGGACCTCGAAGTATCTCACGAGCTTTCTACCGCGGCTCGCGAATTACCTCTAATTGTGGCTAGCAGGTGGCTACTAATGAAAATTGCAGAACTCCGCTCCTTTCAACGCAATTGAAGGTTATGTAACACGTTTTTATATTTAGTTATGTGAGAATGGAAGCAAAATGTTTGAGCTATTTCCTGTCCTGGTATGTATGTTTATGTAGGGACTCGAGGTTGACCGGCATATCGTTTGGCATTCAAACTTCGATCGACCCTGCATTTGCATAACCGACTTCTAAAAAAGGAGGAGGTTATGTGTTTCCCCCAGCACCTTTTTTTTTCATGTATGTACACCGATTTCTCTGTGATTACTGAACCGACTTTCGTGATTCTTTTTTCATTTGGAGGAAGCTCGCGCGGTGGTCCCATATTATTTACTTTCTATTAACTTTACTTGGGTTGTTTCGACGTTGTTTGTGACATCATAATAATAACGTCTCGTTACAAAGTATGACAAGAATTTGTGTAGGATATCTCAACTAAAAAAATTTAAAAAAGAAAAAGTTTAATAAAAAAACATTTTGCAAAAATACACCCACAACCTTACAAGTTCTACCAGTGTACATGTAACTATTTTTTTATACATGTAGATTAGAAGAGCCTACAAACTGAAGGCACGGTTGGCGCTGTAGCTGAACGATTGGCTGCTGTGCTGCGTATCGCGGGTTCGATCCCCACACGGAACAAATATTTGTATCTACAGGTTTGTTCCGGGTCTGGCTGTTTGTGTACGTGAGTTTAAATGTTTGTAAACGCCCCCACGATACAGGAGAAATTCCTAATGTGGGAAAAAGTTTTTAAAAAAAAACTTAAGGTGGCCAGTCCCTACTAATTCATAGTGTTGCGCTCTAACATACAATCAGCCGCTGTTGTTATCATTCTTGAACTTCACGTCCATCTCAGGTTCTGTAATTTTTCAATAAGATAAACCAGTGTTACTTCTCGACGTCATTCGGTCATAAAGAAAGCGGTAAAGAGATACATGTTCCGGCTCATCAATTTAAAAATCTTCATCATCATCATTTCAGCCGTCCACTGCCGGACATAGGCCTCCCCCAAGTGCCACATTGACCGGTCCCGTGCGACTCGCATCCAGTGTATCCCTGCAACCTTCACCAGGTCATCGGTCCACCTAGTGAGAGGCCTTCCAACGTAACGTCTTCCAGTTCGCGGTCACCACTCCAGAAACTTTTCGGCCCCAACGGCCATCCGTTCTGCGAGCAATTAATTTAAAGATGTCCCCTATCAATCAAGTTACGTCTCTTCTATACCAATATGATTGATCTTACACAACCACAGACAGGATGCCAACCTAATCATAAAATAAGTGAGTGCTTCTTTAGCCCTAAACAACGTAATAAATATCTACTTATAAGTTATCTACGGTGCCTATGTACCGGAAGCTCCCACGTAACTAAGCGGTTATTTCCACCATCATCAATCAATAACTGATGTCAAAAATGATATAAATGATTTATTGATTCATATTTGCCGTTTGATATTTGATTTCCTTCATCTGAAAGATGTTAGTCATGTCGTATATTTATTAGTTTTATTATTGCAGAATTTTAATATAGCAAGTGTATCTCATAGGCTGTCAAAACATAGTTAACTAGCTGGGCCCCGCGTTTTCACCCGCCGTGTCTCTTTTTGTTTGGCACCGTTCAAAGCTCTTCAGCTAATATTAGTATAGATTGAAATACATATAAAAATAACATGAAATAACGCCTGTTATTCCCGAAGGGTTCGGCAGAAGTGTAACTAATAGTAGGATGTTCCCTGTCTCGAAAAAATGAACAAAAGGAAGTGAAGTAGAGAAACGTATATCTTAAGTACTCCTCTACTGAAATACCGGAACAAATTCGTTCCTTTCCAGCAACACTAGAAAAGCTTGACCTAAGCTAAGCGGATGCAAAACCTAGAAATTGACAATAAATACACACCACACGTGCATATTTGGTGCGCATTTAAGACTAATGCAATGATTGTACCTGATCGTACTATACGGGTTGATTCTAAGTGATGTTTTATTAAATGGATGGAAGGTTTTTTTTTAGTTAGCACGTATTGTCCCACTCCTGAGCAAAAGCCTCCCCCCATTCCGTCCACTTCTCTCGATGGTGTGCTTCTTGGCCATCCAAGGCGTCCCACCATCATTTCCTCGGTCTGCCGCGACTAGAAAAGATGTAAAGAAATAGTACCTACTTACTATTTCCATATCATATCATTTCTTTAACTTAATTTATCCGCGCTCATTACAGTGGCACACACTGTCATTGTGAGAGCTTATGAAAAAACTAGAATATTAAATAAAATACTTGTGGAGACGATATTCGGAAGATAAAAATCTTTGAATGTTGTTTCTATATTTACAGAAGAAACGCAATTGAGTTTTATTTACTTACGAATATCGAATAGCCGCTGTCTCAGGGCGACAGTCTTGTGATATTGCCCACAGCTGTGCCAGACACGGCCTGCTTAGTCACATTTTAGTTAAGATTTATCGACAAAAATAAACAATGTATAAACTAAAAAAAAAACAAATAAACTACAGCAGGAGCTATGTATGAGTTTTTCGGAAAAAATATTTCAAAATTCATCATCTTGTTCTCCTTTCTGGCCCTTGCTACATATTAGAGTCGGCGCAACGTTTTATTGTTTCGTTCTCCTCTGTCAGCTGTCAGATATAACCCCTACTTTTTCCCTTTCTTTAAAACATTAGTTTTAGTATATGCGAAACCTGAAACACGTGTCGAGTATTTTTATGTAAAGTGTTGTGCGTGTTGTGTTGTGGTGTGTTGTGTGTTGTGTTGTTGTTGTGTGTGTTGTTGTGTGATGTGTAAGTGTGTTTTGTTTTTTCTATGTACAAAATTTCAAAACTGTATCATGAAATATCACAAAGTTATAAGCTTGATCTGTTACCTGGTTGTCCGCACAAAATCGTGGTCATCACGCAGCGCGTCCGCGCGTGGATCTCCAACGTCGTCTTGGGCTCATTGATAAACATAATTTGGCAGTAGGTACCTAAATTATTGCGATAGGTACTTAATGTCGCTCGGTGTCCAACTTGTAACTTTTTCAAAATATTTTTGGGACAAAATATAACATGGTTTAAAAATTATTGTAATCGATTCAGTTACTTATTCTGAACAAACCATATTCAGGTTTCGCATATACTAAAAATAATGTTGGATATCAAGATTTATTTAGCGTAGAACGCTGTCTACTTGTAATAGTTCTATTTTCGACTTTGATCCATCACAATGAATCACCCCATATAGTACCATTCTCTTTTCTACTAATGACTTTAATAGCGCAGCATTATCACATGAATCTAACTGTAATGTGTTGTAATTACTTAGTTAAGTGCAGAAAAATAAAGTTATTATATTGTTACAACATGTCCGAAACAAAATGAAGGCGTGTAACACATGTTGTTAATTTAGAAAAACAATTAAGGTGTTATTAGCAAGATTGTTGTGCAAAAATAAATTAGTGTGTTTCTTTTTTTCTCTTTTTACCCAAATGATAAAGCGAATGGCTCATGCTATGGTGAAAGATTAAATGATTGTTAACTTCACTGACTGACCAAAACAAGCATTTTTTTGCAATGTACGCACGACGGCCAATCACTCTATAAAAACCAGTTTATGCGGATCTCTCATTGTATAGGAAATCTATACAAAGCGAGGCCAAGTTATACTGGAAATGTACAGCTTCATGTGCCGCCGTGGGTACTTGTGAAAGCTCTTTTAATACCGAGGGACTCATTTATTAATTAATAAGGCAGAAGTCGCCTAAATTATTGTCTCAGCCTAAAAAGAACGTTAGAGTAGCAAGGCAATTTTTGAAACAAACAGTTTTATAATCAAGACAGTTAAATATTTCATCAGTTTCACTATCTGAAGCATCTGGGAGCTTTTTAAACCTGCATTTACGTTAGACTACTGCTTAACCAATAAACTTCCAATCGATTCTTGTTCTATATGCAACATTTTATATAAGCGCCATCTATAGTGATCTAACAAAACGTTTTATCGCGTATCGATCCTTTCACCTGCAGCGAATGGCTCTGTGGAAGACATATATACTCGAGTGTTTATAGTGAACTCCTTTTATTTTGTATAGATGGTGTTGTTTATAGAACGCTATAAAGGGTGTAAATAGACCCTTAATGTAGCCGAAACGCACTTGTTCTCCCCGTCTTTGCAACCATTTATTTTTTTATATTGTTCTAGACCATACCTGGGAACCTTCTAGGCACGGAGATATTGGGGGTCAAAGTTTCAACTTTTTCACAAGTTTTTTTTAACTACATGTTTTTAATGTAATTTTTTTACTTTAAACACCTCCACGACCCCTGTTTTATTCAATCCATCCATCAGCACAATGCTTTGAGTGCTTTCCATCGAGTCCTACCTTAAAACGTGATTTTTCACCCCAAAAAAAAAAGTAGATTCCCAGCAATAACTTTTGCGTACAGTTACTTAGTTTCATGTACAGAATGCTTGGTTGATGGCCACGACGCTTGACCCCTCCTCTAGACCCTTGTCTGTTTACACCCTGTACAAAAAGGTCTCAAACCTCTGTTTGGAGCAGCCGTGAGATATACTATATTATCTACATTTTTGTGTTTTTTTTGTTGTTGTTTAGATTTAAGTTTTTTATTTATTTTCTTGCATATTGTGTTTTTGTGGCATGTGCCAAATAAACATGTTTCTTCTTCTTTAAAAAAAAATGTATACAGGGTGTAAACAGACCCTTCACATATCCGTCAACCAAGCATTCTCTACATCAAACTAACTCTTTTTTTTTTGGGGTAAAAAATCACGTTTTACGGTAGGACTCGATGGAAAGCACTCAAAGCATTGTGCTGATGGGTGGATTGAATAGTACGGGGGTCATGGAGGTGTGTAAAGTAAAAATCTTACATTAAAAACATGTATTTAAAAAAAACTTGTGAAAAAGTTGGAACTTTGACCCCCAATATCTCCGTAACTAGAAGGTTCCCAGGTATGGTCTAGAACAAAAAAATGATCGCAAAAACGGGGAGAACAAATGATTTTCGGTTATCTTAAGGATCTATTTACACCCTTTATAGCCTTAAATAAAGAGTATTATTATTTGTACACCCAACAATAAAAGAGATGATGAAAACTAATCTAAAACTTCTCTTCATTCGAGAAAGAAAGATCACCACAACGTAATCTGTGTTATATAGTCTTCAGACAAAAACACACTTCAAAAACAAAAAAGTGAAAAATTACTTTAGCTTCAGAAGTCGATGACTTTTTTTTGTTTAATTCAGTTTTTTGTCACCGAGTTCTGAAGCTATAGTTATTTTTCACTTTTTTGTGTTTTAAAAGTCGGTTTTATTTTTGCAAAAAAGTTTTTATTTTTCCATTTTAGTTGCCCTATACAAATATTTGCTATGCATTTATTTTACATTGTTAACAATACATTTCATGGTCATGGGCTTATCCCCAATAAAATGAAACTCAACACACCTAACTGTCGAAATGTGGGTGTACTGTACAAATCTGCGTGCCCCCTCAGAGCATACAGGCGTGTTGTTATGTTATGATGTTGTGTAAACAATAAACATCCAACCGATTGCAGCAATCTAACAGATTTGCTATCTATTATTGAAGAGTTCCGTTCCATATCTCTGAAATCCATGATGAGATCATGACAATATTTTTGTCGGATCAACTTGGAAGTATACACTTTCAAACAAAAATATGCAACTACTACTAACTTTCATAGAAAATTTGGGTGTACCCTGATATACTGAATACATCTGCGTCCCTTTCGTGTGTACAGGCGTGATGTTATGTTGTGTGATTGCGTAAACAATGCATATTTATGCGATAGCAACAATCGCGGTTGATTTTCTATCTTTTTTTGAAGAGTGCCGTTGTCTATCTCCGAAACTTATGATCAGATGTCCATGAAATTTAAATGGAACCATTTCGGAATAAACCCCTTTCGAACAAAAAAAGAATTTTTCAAATCCGTCCATATTTTTCGCTTTTTCTTTTAAAATAATTAAATGAAATTCTGATCGATAAGATCATACATCCGTCCGAACGCGCGGACGAGCGTCGCTCACCGCCTCTCCACGCGGCGCACTACATTTACTTCACGTCCTCCGCCCGACCGTGCGGACGAGCGGTGTGGTGTAAGATTCGCCTATGAGCTAGTCAAGTTGTATAGATTTCGAGAAAACCCTCTTTGACAGACGAATAAGCAAATCTCACTGCAAACCCACCGTACCCCTGGCCGTACCCCTGGTGGTACAGTGGCAGTTTTAAAGTTAAACGATACCACCAGGTAATAGTGTTGTAACACTAGTTAAAACCACTTCTGGCAACAACAATTTTATTTAATCATTTTATATCTCATAAAGGTTCCAATTTTCCTTCTAAGATCGGAACAATAAAGGACAATTATTAGGTACCACTTTTAGACTTGTAGTCCATCCATCCGTGTACATCCTGCTACCAGATATAAATTTCACACATATTCAGATATTTTCTCAAGAAGTAGTCATCATCATCATCATCATTTCAGCCGAAAGACGTCCACTGCTGGACATAGGCCTCCCCCAAGTTTCGCCACAAGAAGTAGTATAACACACAAATCACATAAAATTTTATATATGTATTAAACACTAAGTACTAACAAACAGGAACTTATTCTCCGTCTGTACTGACAAGACAATCTACCTTACATTTAACAAACTGTCGTGTATTTCCTTAGATCCAAGCATTTAGTGTCAATTAGGAGATCACAAGCAAGATCACGATAAATCTGTAGTAAATAGGCCATCGTAAGTTCTGGCTAACTAGGCACCAGTACATCTTTGATTTAATGAAGTGTTGTGAGGTCCCGGTTTAGTAAAGTAAGGTAGTATCAGTATAAAGCAGTGATAGTCTAGTGGTGTGATCGTTGGACTGCCAAGTCATAGGTCTTGAGTTCGAACTCAAGACACGCACCTCTGATTTATCGGATTCAAATGCGTATTGTTTAACTAACACCTGCCTCAGAGAAGGAAAACATCGTGAGGAAACCAAACCATGTCTGAGGGACATTTCTCGACGGCATGTAAAGCCAAGTCAGAGGCCTATGGGCGGCATAAAAACTCTGACACCAGGTTAGGCACTAACCACCCGAAAAAGAAAGAAAGAAGATCAGTGTAACCTTTTCATTTGCATAATGTAAACTTTTTCAGGAGTAATAGAGAAGTATGAAAGAAGAAGACATCCTGTGCCGATTCCAAATAAATTTGTATAAGGCGCGAATTATAAACAAACGGCGTAAGGTGACGGCGCGGCGCGGCGCAGGCACGCCGCCCTTCTTTCATTTCTTTTTAAATTCCACGCCTATACTGCGCCTGCGCCGTGCCTTCACCTTACGCCGTTTCTGTATAATTCGCGCCTAAGGCGGAAAAATCATGATGATGATGTTGATCAATATGCACGTTTTTTAAGTTAAGTTTGGTCCACAGCTGAAAAAAAAAAAGAAAAAAAATATCGACAGACGCCATAGTCAGAAGTCAATCAGCATCAAACGTTTTAAAAGATGATCAGAGTTCGGTCTTTCTCTATATAAGAAGAAGCCTTTGCTTCGTACTGGGACGATAACACGACCATAAAATATACTTTTTAATTATAGCGTGTCGGTCAATCGGAACAACTGAGTAACAAACTGACATTCCCAATGCCTTTGTCAATTCAACAATGTTCATTCCACTATTTATTTTGCCAAGGGTTTGAATTTCTTCAAACATACGAAACAATACATTGTCGCTCAACCGCCTGGCTGCTGCGCTGCGTGTCGCGGGTTCGATCCCCGCACGGATCAAATATTTATATGGCCTACATGTAGTTCAGGGTCTGGCTGTTTGTGTATGTGAGTTTAAATGTTTGTAAATGCACCCACGATACAAGAGAAAATCCTAGAGCGGGGCTACGTTTGACCTTTTGACAGCAACGTCAATAACGAAAACGCCATACCGTCTCCTGACGGCGTGAGCACTTTTTGATTTGACGTCCATAGACATCAGTGGCGGTCAATAGATTAAAAAAAAAACATTTTGTATTTTTTTTTCAAGCCCCTTAAGATTGTGATGGAAAGTATGTTGCACAATGGGGTGCTAATGGTTATACGTTATAATAGTAGGCAGTGGCGGATTTGCAGTCTTGACCGCTCTAGGCCCCGGGCCATATGCCGCCCCTTTCTCAGCACCTATCATTGACTAGGTACATACTGAATTTACTTTTATCGAAATCGGTTCTGAAATTTAGTTAACTATAAGTGCTATGTCTTACAAAAATGAACAGTGGACCGAAATGGGACGGCTTTACGCCATCGCGGGTGATAACCTGAGCAAGGCTCGTAGGATGTATGGAGAGGTTAGATTCTCGAGTGGGAATCCTACGAAAACGAGCGGAGGCATGTGTGGCCGTAAATTAATCTCATTTGAACAGTTGTTGAGATTAATGTAGGTAAGTGTAGATAGAAGACCATAATGTGCGCGAGAATTTAAAATATTTAGATACTTTGCATTTGAGTTATTTCTTATCATCAGTGAATTTTTTGTCACGATTTGCCGCCCCTAATATCTGGCCGCCCTAGGCCCGGGCCTATTGGGCCTTAGGGCAAATCCGCCACTGATAGTAGGTAATGAGTCAGTCATGCACATAGTAATTTATTGATCCATACAATCATCCAATTATCACTGACGTTTGATTGGAGCCGTAATATAGCTCATAAAACTGTTGCTCATTATACAGAACGTACAGGATTACATCGAATAAGGAAACGTCGACATCAGTAAAACAACAAAGTATAACGGCGAAACAGAAGAATATTGAGTTCCGAATTATAATTAAATGACAGATGACAGAGATGCGGAGGAGTACTTTGCCGCCTAAGTGTCCTATTGTCGTCGTTTTCTCTTATTGTCTTATTTTTATCATTACTTTAGTTCTATTTGTAGTCTGTATATAATGTAAATAATTGGTATTTATTAATACATGTTTTAACATTACATTAATTATATCCGAATTATTAAGTTCATAGGAAATTAATTTATGCAACATCTAGAGGCCGCAGCTGCTAATAACTGCTGGAAAAGGCTCTTTGTTCAACTCCCAGGCAGAGGAATATATTGAGTTTTTTTTTTCAGGAATTTCTCAGTCAGTGGGGTTCGGATTAGTGTCCTGTTGATGCGAGTCGCACGGGACCGGTCAATGTGGCGACACTTGGGGGAGGCCTATGTCCAGCAGTGGACGTCTTTTGGCTGAAATGATGATGATGATGGCGCATTACATGGGTCTAAAACCTAACTGGCGAAATGGGCGGAGAAAGAGTTACGAAAAAGATTTGCGCTGTCTTTTTTTCTCGTATTTATTCTTGGATGACCGCTATAAACCAGCGTTGTACGTTGGGCCCCCCATAGCACATCATCATGCTGAGAAGTAACCTGCTTGTCGCAGTCATGACGTGCAAGCTGCCAACTTTTTTTTGTTCCATCCTTTTGTATTTATAAATATTTGTAATGCTTTGTATGTTTATTGTTTTTTTGTTATTTTTGTATGCACGTCATATCCCTGCGACGAATAAATATTTCTTCTTGATTTCTTTAGATCTCTACCTAACCCTTCGACAAATACAGGCGTTATGTTAGCTCACTAAAAGGTGGAGTTTCACTTTCATCTTTCTTCATATCTAAAGCAGTTTATTACACGTGTTTAGTATTCAAGAGAACAAGATTTTGATGTAATCTTAAGATAAAGCAGTGCCTACCTGCTCTAGTATGTAAAATTAACTTTTCATAGAACAATTTGCATTTTCAACTTTCAAGCAGACCTCATGCTCTTGCGTAATGGACAAGCTAAGAAATTGTAGACCAATGCAAAAAAAAAAAGAAAACAAATTGAATCTAAACAATTTTACGGCATTATTTGGTTGCCAGCATCATTAGTGAATGTCTGCGGACATTCTCGTTTCATTGTGATTGTTTAAAGTTACGATAGTTTTCTGCTGCAACGGACAAACGAGGAAATAACTCATACACGTTAAACGTGGGAAAACTCCTCAGAAAATTTTTATGTTCATACGATAACTCCGCTTATTTTATCGTAGGTATCTCTTTCTGCTCATTTTATAACCACTGATTATTAAGTAACGATTTAAAAAACACATCGTAATACTAATTACATTCCAACTGCAAATACAATAATTCATCGCGTCACGGAAAGAACGCAACTTCAATCATTTTATTAGTTGTCAGTTTACTAAAAGTGTAATATTTGATACACTTTACTTAACTTTTGTGACCCGTAGGATTTATCAGAGATACACTAACTCACACCTAGATAGCAAGAATATATCTAGAATAAAGGGTGTAAATAGACCCTTAACACATCCGAAAGGCACTTGTTCTACCGGTCTTTGCGATCATTTTTTTGTTCTAGACCATACCTGGGAACCTTCTTGTTACGGAGATATTGGGGGTCAAAGTTCCAAGTTTTTCACAAGTTTTTTTTAAATACATGTTTTTAATGTAAATTTTTTACTTTACACATCTCCACAACCCCCGTACTATTCAATCCATCCATCAGCACAATGCTTTGAGTGCTTTCCATCGAGTCCTACCTTAAAACGTGATTTTTCATCCCAAAAAAAATTGTCGTTTCCCAACAATAATTTTTGCGTAGAGTTACTTAGTTTAATGTACAGAATGCTTGGTTGACGGCTTCGTGAAGGGTCTGTTTACACCCTGTATACATACTGCCTACTATTTTGACTTTTCTTTCAGAAATCGACAAATATTTTCCTGATTTCAGAATCTTTGGTCTCGTTTGGCAGCTGCTTAGATTCTACACTGACCATTCCGATCAAATCTTTATCATCATCATCAACCCAGTTGACTAGCTTGTATTTTCTGCCAGGGAGGAGCTCTGAAGATATAAAGCAAGTCACATTGAACTTCAACAAGTATTGCTTGCAACCATGTCGAGGTTAAACTACATTTTACGCAAAATGAAATTCTACTTTTTTTCATAGACTATTGAATCGTTCCGAATGATCAAACTGTAAAATTGAACGTGATTTATTAACGGATGAAGTTAATATGTAACTATGCGTTTTCGTACACTGTAGTCGTCAGCTGGTTGGTTCGGAAAATGGCATTATTAGCTTATAATTTGTTTGTATAAGCTGCAGTAGTGGTTAAATGTTATTGATACCGGTTACAAAGTAACGGAAACAGCCTTGTGTGACGAGAGTGGAATTCAATACAAGTAGCGTGAGACTCTCAAATGTAGGTAAATGACGTCCCAGGAACGGACTAACATTTGACAAAAATCGCGTTACTAAAAAAGGTTCTCCTTGAAACACGCTGTCCATAGATATGGTCTTATGTCTATTAGACTTAGGGGACCCATAGGTTATTGCCCGTTCTCCTTTTACCAGAACGTCATTTCCCAATCAGGGTATAGACTAACAGTAATAGTAAAGTAACTATGAATCTGAGTAAACAAAACAAATAGTCCGATTCAGTTGAAACGATTCAGCCGCGACAAAATCAAGCCACTCGGTCAATAAAGCCGGTATTGTTTATTTATAAAGCAAATCAAGCATAACTTTTGGTCAATCTGATTATGGTTTAACCACGAAACCGTAACGGAACTACCACAGTCCCAATTTCGACCCTATTAATGAAGCATGGTTGATTGGACGCAACACTTGTTACCATGCTTTTCGAAGTTAGTTCTGGGTGGATTCTTTTTTTATACAAGGTGTAAACCCTTCACGAAGCCGTCAACCAAGCATTGTATACATCAAACTAAGTAACTCTAACGTAACGCAAAAATGATTGCAACGACATTTTTTTGGGGTGAAAAATCACGTTATTGGTTAGAAATCAATGGAACGCACTCAAAATGTCATTGAAAAATACGGGGGTCATGGAGGTATTTAAAGTAGCTATAACATAAAAAAAAATATTTTACTAAAAACTTCAGAAAATGTTGGAACTTTGACACCCAATATCTCCGTAACTAGAAGGTTCCCATGTATGATTCAGAACAAAAAAATGATCGCGATGACGGGGCGAACATGTATCTTTCGGCTTCGTTACGGGTATTTTACACCTATTATAAAGACTCATAAGCTACATATAGGCGGTATGTTAAACCTAGTATTCCTCAGTTACACGAGAACGTAAAATAGGAAACATCAACTTGTCGGAACATAGAACGTAGCCTATCAGACGTCAAAATTACTTCGATATCAATCTACGTATACAAAGAAATACGAAACAAAAGAAATGACAAACAAAATGCGTTGCATAAACATGTAGCATTCAGTTCTGCATAAATATTTTATAATATTTGCATGTGGGTCGTGTGATTGTTGTAAACATTGTGTTACATTACTGTAATGACGAACAAAGTTACATGAGCTACTGAAAAAACAAAATCATTAATGTCTTAATATTGAAATTCCACGGGGCCTGGATCTGTGGCCGGTTGATGGTAATAGGCTCGCACACTATTACAGACAAAATTCCTACCGAAACGCCAAACAATTGTAACAACTCCAACTTAAAACGAACGCTCACAAGAATGCTAATATTGTGAGTTTGTGACAAACAACATCAATCTGAGGTACACAATAGAAATCCAGATTGCAACAATGAATGCATAATACCTAGGTGGCGGTTAAAAATGAGTCGTTGCGTAAGACACGTTTAAGAATTCGGAAGTGAATGCAGTCGGCTTCCATTCTGAGTTCTGACTGTACATATTCCCTCGACCGTGAAGTATTAAGTAACTGTTTACTCAAACCGTACAATAACAACTATCATCTTATGCGTTAAGTGTCGTGCGACACGTAAGAGCTGATCTGATTTTGATTTGTCTGTTGAACATCATCGTTCACTGTGTTACAAAACTTCTGTTATGGTTATAAGTACATACAAAAATAATCTTTAGTGTGTGGGAATTGCTCTATGTTTATAAGGACAAACCCATTGTTCGTAGTCGTTATGTAACTGAAACTTTGTATAACAAACGGAACTGAATCAGCCTCACCAATGCTCAGGTTATTCACCTACTTGTTCCTACTGTTACAGTTTAATTAGATACTAATGTTCTACTTTCACGTCAGATCCGACGGACACTCGAATTAAGATCCGGTCTCAAGTCAATTGAGATGAAATCTATTGCTCAATCAGGTTGACAGGCTGCCTGTTCTCAACATGGTGTTAGTTGTCCGGCCGAGACCATTACGCGGAAGCCAGGCGACATCGGACGCGTGAGGCGGTATTAGGATTATTTCAATTTCCTATAGTACTTTCATATGAGCGAAACTGGCGATGCGCGCCAAGTGCCGATTACCCAAGCAGTATCATGTTTCCTGTGGATGTTACGCTCTCTGAATGATTTTCCATTCAATAGTGTCCAACCATTTACACAAATATGGAACCCGGGAAAATGAAAGTCAAATATTTTATTGGCATTTTATTATAACAATAACAACCATAAAAACTAAATTTATAAAATAATAAATAGACAACCTTAACTATTTACCATATTTACAGAAATTCACGTCGTTACACACAACAGTTTCAAGCGCCGGTTGTTCAGATTAGATGCGCATCACGATTCGATATTGTTATTGCTAACAAAACAAGTTTCTAACCTGTCTACGATGAAAGATATCAAGCTACATGATTATACAAATTATACACATGTTATCGAAAAGAAAGCACTCCGACGAGATAACCGAAACACGACACGTACGCGCTGACGCTCAGGCGGCGGCGAGTATCACAGAGCACGCTCCCAGTGGTCCCCGCGCAACTAATTAGCGGAACGTAGGCAAATAAATAACACCAAGAGCGATACTTTCGCTCACATACACCATGCGATCATTCGTACCACGCCTACAACACACCCCTCACACAATACTGTCAACTACTATTTACACAAAATTACTCGCGAAACCTTATTTTAATGAGCTCGGGGCTTCAATTCTTCGCTGTACATGATAGTATTGTACGAAGTCTCGCTGGCAGCGCCGTACGTGTCTTTTGGTGAATAATGGGAATTTGAACCTCCGAAGATGTGTTTAGGGCCAGAGGAAAAAGAGCTTACAGAACCGTGGCTCGAAGCGGGTGCCCTGTACGAGCTACCTTCTCCAAAACTGCTAGGGGACGCGTGGTGAAGGTGCTTCGTGCTGACATAATAGGGTTTATTGGAAGAAGCCGCGTGAACATTGTTGGCGGAGAATGAACCTGAAGGAAAGCCGTAGGTGGTTCCAGGAGGAGCAACATGTCCTGAAGAGAAAGCGCTGACACCATCTAATCCTTCACCTTTGCCAGAATGGTAAGTACCGATGAATTTAGCTGAGCCGCCACCGAAACCTCCTTGAGATCCTCCGTAGCTGGCGCCATGCCCACCAGAGCCAAGAGTCAGAACACCGTGACCAGCGCTGCGGTAACCACCGAAAGATGGAGCACCGTAAGATCCAGATAAACCAGACAGACCGTGGCTGGAAAGACCTTGACTGGAAAGACCTTGGCTGGAAAGACCTTGGCTGGAAAGACCTTGGCTGGAAAGACCTTGGCTAGACAAACCGTGGCTAGAAATTCCCTGGCTAGACGGACCGTGGCCAGATTCTCCTTGAACAGATGAACCTAGGTAAGCAGATGGTTTGAAAGAAGATTTACCGCGGCCAGAATAGCTGCCTAATTGTTTGTAACCGACACCGAAAGAATGTCCACCTCCACCGAAGGATTGTCCAGGTCCACCGAAGGAATGTCCGGCTCCTCCAAGAGTAAGTCCGGATCCCAGACCATGTCCAGCTAATGAGTGACCGCCGCCGCCGCCGAGAGACAACGAGCTTGCATCGAACGAGTGTCCAGAGCTAGGAGATCCATACGACTGCGCGGGTGCGTTAGATTGACCCTCGGAAGGAGCAAACAGAACCGGACCAGTGGAGTAAGAACCCAAGCCCTTGGTGCCAGCAGAGTATGAAGGTGCACTAGATAACTGCTGTTGTAACTGTTCAGATAAGACGAATTGCTGCTGCTGCTTAGGCGCTCCGTATGAGAACTGAGGGAACGAGTACTCTTGACTGCCTTGAATTGCTTGAGCACCCTCACTGCCCTGGCCTTGATGGAACTCCGCAACGGTGGTCGATGGCTGCAGTGAGACTCCTCCGGCGCCCAGGCTGTGGGAGAGCTGGCTCATGAACTGAGAGAGGTCTCCGGTTGTGAAACCACCACCGTGACTGGGTTGTAAAGTGATAGGAGCCAGCTGGATACTGCCGTGACTGTTAGGGGATAGCTGAGATAAGCCTTCAGCGGAGTATTGTAGGGCTCCGCTGGATCCTTGGCCGCCGAAGCTGTAGCTGGGCTTGGCGCCGCCTATGCTGTAGCCGGCCCCGACGCTGATGGCGCTGGCGTCGCCCTGGCCGTGCGCTGAGGGTGACTGATAGCTGTGCGCGGAGAGACCAGGCGAGCCATAGCCCACAGGCGCCTCGCGCTTATCTTTATCTTCCACCTTCTTTGCCAGCACGGCCCATGATGTCGATAAACACAAGAGTGTGGTGAAAACGATCTGCAACAGATAAAACATAATTACATACTTGTACTTTCTTCAAGATAGTGATCGCTGGAGAGAATCGAATCGAACGGTAACAATAAACATAAAACATTATATTTTACGCAAAAGTAATTCAGAAACGGGTTTCCAAATACTGCGGTCGTGCAAGTGCAAGTTTAATGACGACCCGCATGGCAATGTTAATATTTACGCCCACATTATAAAAATTTCACTTTTCCACTTTTACTTTAAACATAATAAATGTATGTTTTCTTGTAATAAATATTGCAATCGAGGATCATCAATCACTTTTGAAATTACATGTTTGAATGAGCAGGTAACGATAAAATGGTAATAACACAGTTATAGCACTTGATGATGTTATTAAACTCTGTACTTTTAATTCTTTGAACGTACTATGTTTAAAAATACACTTTATTATTTAATTGAAATTTTATCGTTAACAATTTAGATTTTAAAATCAAATATTCGGAAATAAACTCTACAAATATGTATTTTTGCACAAGGGTCCATAAAATCCAACTCAAGACGCTCTCATTTTCCTCAACACCACAAACACTTAATTCTAATTGCACTTTTCCATCACAGAACGCGAACTCACCGTGAATTTCATTTTAGATGCTTATTAAGTATACTCGTCGCGTAGATGAAACTAAATCACTTCACAATGTTTGGCGCACAACACAAACAAATATCTCCGTGTATCGGTCGGCCTGCCGGTACAGCCGCCGAATTCGTAATGTGATGTCGCTGTGTTTTCACCGAATTTATAAGAGAGCGATCGGTGGCGCGCACCCGCCTGACGGAAGGGTAAAAGTGTATCGGAGGACCCTTTCACTGCACTGGCTGAAAGAATGGGAGCGAGCCAGTGAGCTTCCGAACCTAACAATGAGGTAATAGAAGCCGGAAGCATTGCGTCACACCCGATCACGGTTAGATGCACTTATCGACATAGATGTCATACGAACGAGAGCCCCTGCTGGCGACCTGGTTTCTGCTACAATTGATGCTCTTTTTGTTTTGTAACTTGGACATTCGTTCGGTCCAGTCGTTTGGCGGTCCGGAAGGAAACTAACGATACTTGTATGGCCGTATCTAATCTGATCTACTGCTCGTGTTGGTAATCTTCACGCTTTATTTACTCGAAGTTAGCAAGTTTAATGCTTTTATTTACGTTATTAGTTGGCAGTTGGTTCATTGACATCTTTCTAATTAAGTACGAGGGGTCATTTAATAACCGATATCATGCATATTATGTGATATATAATAAAAGGTCTGGGTTAACGTGTAACTATACCCAACGATCCATTTATCTGCATTCTTTTAAAATATACTCATACACCTACTAGAGGTAGTAAATAAAATCTCATACATAATTTCACTTTCATTTCTAGATGTTACGCGTTAATATTATTATGCTCTCTGAAGTTATAACTTGTAACAAGGTAATTTAATTAGAAATTTACATAAATTACTTTATAATAAAACTGTTTAAGTAGCTACCTTGTGGATGACGCATACATTCTTTTTTAGATTGTCTTAGAATTTACTGTATTTTATTTCTTCTTGTCGTTTTGCCATATTACGTTATGTTTTTCTCAGTGTCAAAATATGCTTCAGTAAAAACCATTGGTAAAATATGCTCAATAGCAATTCTGCCGTCTGCATACCTATTAGTACCAAAATCGAGAATCAGTTTGAAGAGTCTCTCAAGTTTTTATTGGCATAATCATCATCAGCTTATGTTTCCTCTGGGACACAACCCTCTCTTTTAGAAAGGGAGTAGGTTATAATGCACGATGCGTCAATGCGGGTTGGTGGACATCATTGCCTAAGTCACCAATAAAATCATTGAAAGTCAAAACAAAAACTGATTTCTTCTTAGCGTGTCGACGGTAATCTAAATTGAATCAGCCTAAAATTTGGTGACTAGTTTGGCATTTTCAGTAGCTTCCAACCCCGTGTTGTGCAAACAGCAGGCAGGACACTTTATCAAGTGCGTAACACCACAAACCACACATAAACTGACTATCAAATGTCTATTACATGGTATTCAACACCATGTTTACCATCTCTCACGACTTGTGTTCAATGACGCTGCATAAACCCATCAAGTTTACGTTCAAGTTTATAGCACTGACATTACAGCTACAGACTACCGAGTTAGCGAGAACGAATGCACTTTCATTCATTGATGTCATTTGTACGCGAGATGAACACTCAAGTAGGTGAAGTGAGTGTACGTAGGTATCTCTTCACATCTTCGTGGTTCTAGACAAGCGTTAAGTATTAAGACGTTGTTTTGCTGAAGTTTGTGATTTGCTAATGACCGCCTAAAATGACTGGTTTTTCTTTCGTTTGTCGCTATTATCATCAACACATAGGTACCTACATATGGGTGGGTGTACAGTTACACCTCTGCTTAACCCTAAAGGGACTACAAGCGTAATGTTGTGTTAGCATCGTCGATGCTTTGATTTATTTTTTCTTCGTCTTCGTCTACCGTTCATCAGTCTAATGCGGAAGATATAATAACTACAAGATAAAATGACGTGTTGCCCGTTTAGAAGACATAACTGCTGTTAGATAAAGATCCTGGCATCTAGCCATTTCCCAACTCACCAGATATTTCCAGCCATATCAATATCAGATGCACGAAACGGTGACTACATGAATCATGATAGAGAAAATCAATATCCCTGTTAGACTGACATGGGTTTGATATAATCAGTACTAACACTGCTAACGATTAATGGCACTGCCCGATGCACAGGGGATTTTCTACAGACTTCCGTATGTTATTAATAATAACACAAACACACACACACACACACACACACAAACACACAAACGATCATCATCATCAAAACTTCAGCCGAAAAACGTCTACAGCTGGACATACAGGGTGGAAGTGTCACTGACGCAAAAACAGTTAAAAAAATCAGCTGTTTCTCCAAATGTTAGCATTACCGCAACTCAATATAATCTCTTTCCGAGCACCTCTTACATATGTACAAAATTCCGTAAATTTTCCACATATTACATAATTAAAATTACAATTATTCCCCACACGACTGCGTTTACGCGACCCGTGAGTTTGTCGCTTTTCACATTTGATCTTCGTCGTCAGATAGTTGAAGAATCTTTGTCACTTCCTTCGATTCAATCTGCACTTTCTCTTAGGTTATTTTATAATACGTACATCAAGGCCCAAGTTAGGTACTTAATGGATAATTATGATTGAATGATATTATTTAATACATACACATCATAAAACAAGACTAGTATATTGAATTGTGGTCTTCTCAAGTTATAGGAACTATTCTATTGAATTGGAAAGTGACTGATAGATAACTATGATTTATTTTCATTTTGCTCCGTGTTATGTTGTGTTATTTTGACAACGGTCACTAATAGCAGTATTGTTGGAATGTTCGAGTACTTTCATATGTTCCTAACAACCTGAGCCACAGTATAAATATGTCAGTACTGTAACTCGGCCCTGTCTTTGGAATAATTACCTACAGCCGGGCGGTACGTTCGCTAGCGATAGGGCTGCCGCGCCTACAATATTTTAATTTCATCTACTTCGTTGAGTTTCTTTCCAGTTTTGTGGTTGTTAATATTTTATTTTTTATTAAAAATAAATAAATTAGTTGGGAATGAAATAGGAAGTGTTCAATAAAAATACAAGTTGTGTCTTTTGATTAGCAGCTTTAATAAAAAATATAATTCGAAACTTTTTTTTAACGCGAGCGTAGGTACCTAAATCGCTCGTGTGTCGCTTTTTTCACCCTATCCACTTATATATTAATTAATCCAGGTATTTTACTCGGTGGGAAAAGCGAAATACATACCTATTAAAAAATAAACAAATTACGTATCTGCTAGTAGGTATATATAAATTATTTTAAAGTCTTACCTTTCTGAGTTTCCAGGTAATTTAAAAAATGATATCTCTGGATGCGTTATTAAAGAATTCAAGCAACCAAAGACAGCACATTATAGTCTGCAACTCTTTGCCACATTTATGTTCTTATTTCAATCAAATATTCACAAATCGCACGCTTACTGCATACATCACAACGTTCGTTCGTCAGTGCGGCGCATTCGTGACTTCTTGCGTACCGAGTGTATACCAAACTCGATGCGTGTAGGTATGTCTCGTGTTCCGACCGTTTGTATGAAGATACACTACTGCATACTGTAGATATTATTACCGTGCCTGAGCGCTCTACTTGGCAGTCTAAATAATTACTATTACATAAAACTATTGTACTCGTGATCTGACATTGATCATTTATTCCACGTATTGTTTCGTGATGACGAAAGGAACTGTGAGGTGGCTTAGCGTGGTAACAAAATAAGATAAATGAAGGTTTGAAAATATTAGTGGTGTTTAATTATTACCTAAGTGGTTCATTTTTGAGTGAATTATTATCAACATCCACCATGCTTAAGCATCCCCATTGCCAAATTATCAATATTTAAAAGTAAGTGTCAGAGTATACGCAGTTTAGTTAGTCGTTTAGGGAAAAATATTGCTGCTATACAAACTCAAGTAAAAGTAAGACGAAACTCCATAGACTGATAGTTCATAATACATACCAATTGCCAATTTCCTTAGGCAGAAACCATAGAACGCCACCATCATACTCCTTTCAGCCTGTTCGTCTGTTTGTACCCCTAAACTACTGAACCGATTTTGATAAAATTTTGCACAGTTGTACTACGTATTATGAAAAAAAAGGCGCAATGCATGCGGGTGCAAGTAAATCTTTTTTTTACTTTATCGCGTTATATCGCGATATTGATTCGCTAGCTAATTTTTGCCACATCACAGAGTCATAAACAAACTTAGCGTACTGTAACTTTATAGTATACGAACCTCCACGAACACTGGCTCAGCAGTTTTCATTGGCGGTTGCGACACCCTCATTGTTACAGCAAAAAGTAAGGAACGCGATAACAACTCTTGACATAATGTTAATTAATCCTTTTTTTTTTGGATGGGAAATCATCAAATGACCCCCCCCCCCCCCACTCTGGGCGGAGCGGAAGGGAGTGTCAGACTTGTACTGACTAAAACCCATCCATGTTCCTTCTTTGCCCTTTGTGTTCCAGGGCCACGGTATCTCTTTCGAACAGTCCCGCATCCCTAATTAATCCTTTATGCAGCCATTACGCCACCCACAAATCATTTAAAACACAATAGTAGTTTATTACCAAACCGGTGTTTGAAACCTGCGCCTAGCACGAACATACATAAGCGTATTATGTTTATGAATGCTTAACATTATTGTGACGGTTTTCGTGCTACCGCCACACAGTGTTCCGTTTCATCAAAAAAAATTCCCTCTTCTGTTTATTGTATTTATCGATCAAGGGATGCATTTAAAATGCACGAGTAAAACACTCACGTGTCAATTTCAAATACTTTTTTTGCCACTCGTGTACCAAAGAATCCGGAGGTAATTTACCAAAAATAAAAACTGGAAAATATGCGCCCAAAGATGCTTTATCAGACTATATTTATATAAAATAAATATCTTGGACAGTTACGTTTTCAGAATTTATTTCAATTTTTTTCATGAAAAGGTCACCTAAAGATCATCATTTAAAAAAAAAAAAGTATTTGAAATTGACACGTGGGTGTTTTACTCGTGCATTTTAAATGCATCCCTTAACGATAAATACAATAAACAGCAGAGGGATTTTTTTTTGATCAAACGGTGCACTGTGCGCCATAATATTGCTACAATTTTTTAGCAAGCCTAGACAAGTGGCAAGCGGTTTGACTTCAACAGCATTGCTTTACCGTAAATGAAAACCAACGCATTTTTGACTTTCGCATCATCGCTGTCGCTAATAGATTCGAGGAGCCCGCGTCTAAATAATAACAGCCCTACGAGTCGATATTCCAGGTTAAGCTACGCTTGCCAAGGTCGGTCTGTGGATGGGTGACCATCCATTACTGAACCAATTTTCTCCGTGCCCCGGATAGCAGGCTAAGCCGTTCTTCCCGGCTGTCATGTCATCTTTGACAGTCGTTGCAGGTAGTCAGACGCCCGAAGACTGGTTGTCTCACAACCAGTCTTATCAAGGGGTATCATATTACCTAGTACTAACTGGGTGGTGGAGGTCAGATAGGCAGTATTTCCATGAATAGCAAGACTGGAAGCTGACCGGCTGTCTAGGCAGATGCTGTCGCTGATAGAATGTCACTTTTTCTATTCCTTCTGGTTGGTCTGCTTATTAGTTAAAAGATCGTTTCACAGCCCGTCCGCGCGGAAAGTTCGCTTCACCGCCCGTCCGCGCGGACGAGGGTGTCGTGTAAAAACCGCCCTACCCAAAAAAACATTAAACGATCTGACTCCACATAAAAGTACTCTACTCTTATATCACACACGTTTACAAACATAATGTTATTTTTATGAAAATGAGGCAAGACGCAAGTTGCCACTACATGCTTCGTTACTTCTTTTCCTTCTGTATGAGACGCGGTATGAGATAATAAAAACATTATGTTGTGTAAACCTGCATGAATTGTGTGAGTTATAAATGAACCTGTGTATATCGTGGGTAATGACAAAGTCTGCACAAACCATTAAACTTCGCACGATTTTATGTAAATTATATGTAATTATTTGTTGGTATTCAATAACAAGGAAACGCCCTCGTATGTGAATGACAATACAGTCCACAGACAAAAGTCAATTTACAAAAAACCAGTTCACGAACTTTCCATAGTATATTTTTCCATGTTCGTAAATAATTTAAGGCACTCGTAAACTAGATATATCTGAATGAATGATGAACAATTGCCATTAATCAATTCCCTTCAAGAAATCGGTCTCCACACTGTATGAAATCGTAGTATGGCTCTAAGCAAGGCATTTCTGCTGCATCGTGGGTGCGTTTACAAATATTTAAAACTCCTGTAGGCCATACAAATATTTGTCCCATACGGTAATCAAACCCGCGACACGCAGCGCAGCAGCCACTGCGCCAACCGTTCCGTCAAATAGTAATTCAATCCACTCAGATTACGCAGTTCACTGTAGGACTTAGGTCTTTCCAAAACCGTATCCATCGCTTTAATTAATTAATTAATTAAATCTTTCAGACATCATGGCCCATAGTGTTAGTACATACAATTGCTTAAAACTAAGTTAGTAGACACGATTATTGCTACAATATTTAATCATGATCTTTGGTAAGTTTGTCAAGCATGACATGTAGCTTGACAAACCTACCAATTGTCGGCCCATCCAGCCTTTCCGCAAGTACGTTCAGAGTGCCATTTGTGCTTCCCCCCATTCTGACCAGCCTGGCTATCCTGATCCAGTATGACCCAGCTATCTTTTAGGCCATCTTCATTCAGTCCATCTAGGTGGGATGCATCACACGCTACGCCTGAATCGACTACTTTTAAACAAATTTTTCGATTCGTAACCTTGGCCAATCTCCGGGCTAGTTTCAGACACTGTTAACACGCAAGTATTTCGCTTTCGGCTCTAATTGGAAAAAATATTCAAGTAAAGACAAATGTCAAGTTACTATTAATACTAATAACGGGATATTTACCATGTTTACTGTTTTCTATGAGCTCCCGATATTTTTTATTTTTAATTAATAGTAATGTTGGTGACCATGATAGTTTAAAATCTTAAAAGTCAAGTTCTCCAAGACATAACAATAACGGCACATACACAAGGTACATAGTGTAATTCACACATTGTATATAAACGATATTGCTTTCTTATGGTAATGTGAAAATACTACGTGCTACGTGTGGTTATTTTAAATGTGTGTGTGTTTTAATGGTTTTTTCGTCGGATACTACCTTAGTAATTATTTTTGTAGTTCTAGTTACGATTTTTTTTATTTATATTCGGAACAACTATATGTCATCCCCTTTTTAATGCTAGGTGTAGTAAAACTGTAAAAGACAATTACTGGCTTGTGAATATTCCACTGTAGGACTACATTCATTTAGCATTATCAGTTTTGAAGTGACGTCTAAAATGTAGGTAAAAATGGCATCACACATTCTGAGGATTATAATTTGGTATGAGAACCTCGAAAGCAAGTAGGTACTTTCACTACTACAGAGAGTTACTGATGTATATAACACAGGCTGCCCTTTACATAAATCTAGTAATAACAACACACTGTAATATTAATCAAAACCACCACCAATCCTTATACACAAGGTGTAAACGGACACTTCACGAAGCCTTCAACCAAGCAGTCTGTACTACATCAAACTAAGTAACTGGACGCAGAAGTTATTGCTGAGAAACTACTTTTTTTTCTAGTATTGGATAAAAAGGAAAAAGGTTGAAACATTGACCTGCAACAGCTCCGTAACTAGAAGGTTCCCAGGTATGGTCCAGAACTAAAAATGATCGCAGTGATGGGAAAAACAAGTGCACTTCGGCTTCGCTAAGAGTATTTTTCAACCAGGATTGGAGACAACCAGACACTTTTTAACCCGTCTGTAGTCATGCCGGTAATTGGCATAAGCCCTGTTGAGTTTACTACTTGTTTACGAATTGCTTAGACCCTCTTCATATAATCATTATAATAGTCCATAAAATAGAGGGAACAACATAATCAACATGCAAGTATTGATGTCGAGAGCTGCATTCGTTAAAGCGAAGCTAGATGCTATCAGCCTAAAGCTGTCAGTTTGAATTTTAATTGAATGCTCGAGGCGCGAATGCAATCGCGAGTATTCGCGAGGCGCGAATTTATGCGCGAAGCGAAACAGGTGCTAGGCACGCTTCTTAGAATTGTATAAATAACTATGTTGCGACTAATTACAAAAGGACTTATGTAAAATACACCTACAGCTACAGGCTGCATACCATGCGTACTCTGTCTCATCTTGTTTAAGAGCGACAGTCGTGACAGAGCAAGCAGGACATAGCTTTCAGGAAGAAATAAATAGTAAGTAAATGTATAATATCTTAAACATAATATCACTTCTATAAGCCCCGAAGAGTTAGGCAGAGGTGTATGGTATACAGTACACGAGAATCACAAATGTAATGTTTCTAGAAGTTTTGACAAAATAACCATTAATCATGACCCGGATTAGATTTCTACCTATTTTTATAACCGACTTATCCAATCATCCATAAAATTAAAATACTAACGACCTAAGCAAAGGCAGACAAATTCATCATGCTTGATTACTACTCTAATCAAATCATCAATTATATAAGAATTTATTTTTAGTAAAACACCGAAAAATTAGGAACGATTAATTTCGTTTTTGTTACTAGAAACTTTCCATTGAGTTTTTGTGAATGAAACACTAATTTGAGTTGACTAGAAGTAGAACATTGAACGCTAGCTAACACAACTGTTTTCATTAGTTACATAACACTTAAAACATGACTATGACCAGACAGCATGTAGATGAAACTTTCCTCTTTTATCGGACCTTCTCAATTCTCACAGTGGACACACCCAAGGAAAGTCGAAATGTCGCAATATGCGTAAACCGAAGTAATATATTCGGAACGGACAAATGCATGCATCGATCTTACTGAGGAAAGTTCCCAACTGCTGCAACAAGATCGAAGACGAACATAACATAACTTCACGCCTGTTATCTTCAAATGCTAAAGCAAAAATGTACCCTGTAGTACACCTACATTTCACCAGTTATGTTTTATTGCCAGCAATCGAATACAAACCCAGACTAACTAACTAAATTCCGAATAATGATATCTCTAAAATTCAAACTTCGGAAGTTTCGATCCAATTTTTCATGCTAATCTCTCATCTATTGCCGCACAAAAACTAGGCTCGGTTTGCGGAATTCAAAAAGAGAATTGTGCAAGAAGAGTTCTAAAAAAGAATCAATTTCCATAGATCCATTATGTCTGCGTCATTTGATAGCGACAGTGATGGTGTAACGTCCGATCACTGCCTGAGTGACGTCATTTCCTATTTCTGTTCCTTGTCTGCTTAGAAAGCGGTTACTGGAATACCAGTTAGTCATGCACCGATTCTTAATATAAACCATTTTGTTTATTCAATTATTCATTAAGTCTTGTACGAATTAGCAAATATCGACCTACATTTTGTACCGATGACCGGTTCATTGGTAGCGAGTAAGCTCGACGGTGAAAAAATTCGCACTTCAAGTAGCTTTCGTCCTACATTTTTTGTCATGTTGAGTTTTTAACTATCGCTTAATGGCTTCCGCTGAACACTTCATGGTCGTTTCTTTTTATTTGGTTGTTAGATCCTGTCCAGTATCTGCTCCATCACTTAGTAAGAGATTGATATATCCGAATCACTATTGAATTTATTTACTTACAACGTCTAGTTTCATCATAAAACCAGAGAAAACCTTATAATGCCATCCTGTTCTGAAGTAGGAAGTTCTTCACAGTTAAACGTTGCCAAAGCCGCATTCAAATAATATCTATAAGTGAATGATACCCACTTGACAAAGTAAATCAAATCTCTCACTCAGTTACGAAACTCGACGCAGTAGGAGGTAAATCTCATTCACATAATCGTGCGTATGTCCCTTTGCTACGTCATCGTTAGTTGGCATGTTATGCACGGTTTCTATAACCGAAAGCTAATCGCTTTGCCTACTTATCAATTGGTGCAATTTGGTAAGGTCAAATCACGGAGTAGGTACGTATAAAGGTTACAATGGAAATACTCGTAACTTAATTTATCCTGCGACATCCGGGATGATACAGAATGTGAACCAAAGTACAAAGAGGGAGATACATCAGCTGCAGCGAAGAAAGATGGTGCTATGCGCATAGAAGCAAATGCAGATGTAGTGAGGACCAACGGATGGATTTGTCTACTCCGCTGTGCTTTTACGCGAATTTCTGTTCTAAAATTAATATTGTACTTCTTCATCTATAGTTTGATACACCAACGAAAACTGTGATTGGTTGATTGTCGTATGTTCTGATTAAAAAACTTTTTACAAAAAAAAATAACCGATTTAAAAAAAGAACACTAAAAAGTGGAAAATAAGTTTACGTTCGGAAATCGGTGTCTTTTGTTTGTTTCATTGACTTTTTTGGCACCGACTCCTTCCGACCCGAAGAAATCAGGGAACATACATAACCTCCTTTTTTAGAAGTCAGTTAAAAACTTAACCTAACTTTAGTGACCCAGCCTTTTCTTTACTATCCTCTGAAAGAATACCATGCCTTGTTAAGTACAAGCCACGGAAATCTTTCTAGGATAGCAAGCAAACCGGTACAGAGCATTGCAAATCTTGTAACGAGAACTGTGAACCTATTACTTTGTCCATTAAACCAATGTTACTTGTTGTTAGTGCTGGCCTTTATCTCATGGAAATTATGATATCGATGTAATCTGGGTCATATTTAAATGTTTACTCCTAATGAATATGTTGAATTTAGATTTGATGTTATTCACAGTGATAAAATGTCGATCAATCAGTGCAATTAACCTGAACTGGTTTTGTTCCAAGGGCTTAAAATAGTTTTCTTCTTGATCTGGTTCCTGGACCTTGCAGCTTGCAATTTATAATGGCTTTGTCAATATGTGCATAGTGTCGTGCTGTGTGCTTGTTTATTTTAATTTTGATTGGACTATACATATGATACGTGGGTAACAAAATGGACGTATAGGAGAATTTTTCGTAACGAGCACAAATGTATTCCGTACCTTAGCCGTTGAGAGTTTAGAAAAGAGATTACAAAAAATATAGGATTGTAACCTGCGTACTGAATTTATATTTCATAATTTATTGTACGCCAACATTTTAACACAGCTATGGAGCTGTCATAGAGAGAGGAGTACTTTTAATTCCGGAAAAACATTCTATATCTTCGATAGCGGAACTGCTACAAGCATCCTGCTAGTAACCAATATAATCTACAGCAAGAACCCTAGGAACAAATTGCTTCGCACTCTCTAAAACCACATTTGCACAGAATAATGTGGTGCATAAGCTGTGACACAAGATTATGTTGATTTTTGTTGAAAAATATGTTTTTGGACACTATTATACATTACGATGACCCGCTTTCTACGTAGACTGCAGTGCAATTATATTCCAATTTCCTATCTATTTCCGACAGTGATTAATAGATTAATGTTTGGTAATTTGTCGCATCATCATAGGGGTTAATGAGTATAGGTGTTTGAACTAGATTCCCCACTTAGTTTTAAGTGCCTGATGACTACAGGTTAAAAACATCGAAAATCAAACCATCTGCAGTTTTTTTGCACCCAAAAGAACATCGTGCAGCGGCTGTGTGGTAATATTTGTTTTGTCCAGGACAGTGTGAAGTTCTCGGTCGAAGTAAAATATAATAAATAAAAGATTTTATATTTTTTATAGCCTGTACTGTCCCATTGCTGGGCAAGGGCCTCCCTCAATTACTTCCATGTGTTTTTTTCCCGTGCCTCGTCGCACCAGCCCTCGCGGTACGCGTCCAGATCATCCCGCCACCTCTTTCTGGGCCGGGTGGTCTCTGCGAAAATTTCATATAATAAATATTAGTCCTTTTTTTTAATATCTAGTTATAATTAATTAAATAAAAAGAAGATTGCCATTAAGATTTAAAAAAAAATAACAATGTTAGACGTTCTAGTACGTATTCTAAGTTTGAAATGTTATGGTTTTTTTTTTCGTCGTTTCTAGCTTTTTACTTTGATTGCAATACTGCTATAACCATTAACAAAAGAATTATCAAGAATGTCTATAGATTTTAACAGGCCTAACATCAGTAAATAAAAGAGTGTGCACAAAAAATGAGGGCACCGTTTTTACTTGAACGCAGATTGCGAGAATCTGTCAAGTTTTTCCGGCTTATTGAGCATCTATAAATCAGCAATGAACATAAAAACGTTTGGGCTTTTAGTATTCACCAAAGATCACGATGAGAGAGTTTTTTTCCGGTAGTAAGTAGTTTACTGGTTTCCAAAACAAATTCTGATAATTTATATTATTTGAAACTGTCACTGCAGGTAGCTTTAATGTTTTATTTAATGATTGGAATTCAGCATTGTTTAATGAGAGTAATTGTTTTTTAAAACAACTGCACTGCCGGATTGGATTCAAAAGGCTATACATGTTCTTAAGTTTATTATTTATCGATTAAAGTTTAAGCATCTTTAAACAAGCAAGCAAAATGTCTGCATAAGTACTTCAGTTGAAAAATAACAGCGGGTCTCCTGGTTTACTGACGAAGCAACAAAAACATTGACATATCGTTACCGTGACTGATTTTATATAAGAGGTTACATCGGTGCACGCCTTTCGAAAGTCTTTCTAAGCTGAGCGAGCTGAATCCTCTCATTATGATGTAACTGGATACGTGGGACTTAAGGAACTGTTGGTAACGTACATTATTGCACCTATTACTTAAGTACTACAATCTCTTTGTACTCCTTCCTTCCTGAATCTATCGTATTCGTATATTGATGATGTGTTTCGAATGTAACATTGTCGTCTTTCTAAAATGTTTGGTTTGTAAAACAAAAATACTGAACTCTGACCGCCTCGTTGGTCTAGTGATCGCAAGCGCGACTGCTGAGCATGAGGTCCTGAGTTCGATTCCCAGGTCGAGCCGTGTTATTGAGTTTTTCCATCAGGAATTTCTTAGCAGGTATCTATTTATACAGGGTGTAAACAGACCCTTCACATAACCGTCAACCAAGCAATCTGTACATCAAACTAAGTCACTTTACGCAAAAATTATTGCTAAGAATCGACTTTTTTTTTGGGGTGAAAAATCACGTTATACGGTAGGACTCGATGGAAAGCACTCAAAGCTTTGTGCTGATGGATGGATGGAATAGTACGGGGGTCTTGGAGGTGTGTAAAGTAAAAATCTTACATTCAAAACATGAAATTTCTTAGGAAATTAGCAGTACCTATGTACTCAAGCATTATAATGTTATTTCCTGTGTTGTTTATATTGTGTACATAAACAGTAAAATAAATAAATAAAATAAATAAACATGTATTTTAAAAAAAACTTGTGAAAAAGTTGGAACTTTGACCCCCAATATCTCTGAAACTAGAAGGTTCCCAGGTATGGACTAGAACAAAAAAACGATCGCAAAGACGAGGAGAACAAGTGCCTTTCGGATATGTTAAGGGTCTATTTACACCCTTTATATTAGTATCTGGATATGTGCCCGGTTGATGCCAATAGGCTCGCCCTCTATTACATGTAACGTAAACATAACTGGCGAAATGTGAGTGTACTTGTTACACCTCTGCCTAACCTTCAGGTATTACAGGTGCTATGTTAAATACTGAAGACAGATTTTCAGTATCCGTTCGTTATTATCTTTTTCATATGCATAGCCTTATTTGTACCCGTCAGTAGCGAAGGGTCAATTTTTGTAAAAGTTAACCCGGAGTACATATCTTTAATGTGATTATATTATTTGTCTATAGAATACTGACTGTGCCATTTTTCGACGGGAACCCGGTAGAAATAGAGTTGTATGGAACCTTCGCCACTGGTACCCGTAGCCGTAACAATAAGTATTCTATTTTACTCTATAGCTAATTATTATCTAAGTGAAATAGGAGGCATGCTGCGGGGCGAGACGGAGTGGGAAGCGGTTTCCTCCTTCTGCGAAGCAGTCATGCTCGCGAAGGAGGAGGCGGGCCGCGTGAGGGAGAGGACAGCGTCCTCCCTCCACCCCAGCCGCAGTGGTAGACGCCCACGGCGCCGGACGTCGGCAGACGATCTCCGGCCACCGTAGGCGCGGGCTTGCGGGCGGCGAGTAATGGGCGACTCGCTGTCCGACCATGGACCATGCCCGGGTCGACGGCGCGTTGTGTTCCACGCGCGCCTCAAAGAGTGTCAGCATTATGACGGGGCCCCCCTCTAGAGGGCGAAAGCCTGCCGGGGTCGCGGGACTTATAGAATTACCGTGACCCTGGATCATAAAGGGCTATTGAAGGACACCGTGGATTTTAATCAGTACAAGTCTGACAGTTCCTCCCACTCTGCCCTGGGTGGGAGGACTCATTTGATGATTTTACCACGATAAAAAAAAAAAAAAAAAAAAAAAAAAAAGTGAAATAAACTTTGATCTTTCAATCGGCCACATGGCTGCATTACACACAATTTTGCCTGGCAACTTTTCATCAGGCTGTCAAAAATATATCATTTTTATTTTAAAATACTGACCGAAGCATAGAGATTGTTGGCTGGCTGCATATTGTAGAATTGTGATCATGTGACTGCATAGTTAGTGCGAAAATAAAAATTCTTATTCGATTTTGAACTGTAATTTGGCATAAAATAGATTTTAATAATATTTACATTATATACAGACTCCAAATAGAACTAACCTAATGAAAAAAAAGAATTAAAGTAAGAAAACATAAACAAATAAAAAACGACGACAAAAGGACACTTCAGAGTGCGTCAAAGTACTCCTCCGCATCGCTGTCAACTGGAAACGTACCCAGAAGACTGGCAGCATTGGCAAAAAATATTAAATTCTTAAATCTTATTAATTAGCAAATATAATCTTAATATCTCTTTAATTTAACGCCGGTTCCGATGTGCTTCGAAATGAGAGCGTCGGTTATGTCGGCCGCAGCCAGCCAGTTTTAAGTTGTCTTTTTTTACAAGTCTGACCACTTTTACTATCTCTCTAAATCGACGACTCTGTTACGAGCAGTGAGATTTACATCATTTTTATACCAAATTACATTATATTATGTAACACGTATAATAAAGAGTACCTTTATTGGGTGAATGGCAAAAAAAAACGTTAAATTAAAAATGTTTTTTTACCCTTTCGTTTAGCGGCTGTTGATTCTTGTTTTTATTTTGGTCTTGTGCGAATGTTTGTGTAGTTAAATTGATTTCTTACGGGTCACGCTACAAAGTGCGTGCCGATACGCTTTAAGTTTTTTGCAAACGTGTATGTTTAAATGATTATTTTTCTTTATATCTAGAAAGTGTTACAGTTCTCTGTGTGTTAGTGTTACAACAATTTTAAGTACTTTGCAAATTTGAGTACCCCCGTCTTATGAGGTAGTCGTAGATTCTTAAGGATGATTTCCACCAAACGTCTCGCATCGCATCGGATCGGAACGGATTTTACAATCTTTAAACGATAATAAATCGTGTAAACTGTTTTTAAAGTCTACATTACCAAGCCGCGTACAGCAGCTTGACCGCGGGAGTCTTCCGCTACACGCGATCGTAGCCGAAAGTATGCTGCGACGCGTGATCGGTGCCGTTCACGTGACGTCGTATCCGATCGGATCCTTTCGGCAGTCAACACGGTAGGAATGAAACTATTTGACTAGGCGCAGAAACGGATACGTTCGCAAGTGATGGTACGGAGCCAATCGTGTGCGTCGACATCCTAGCGGACGCGATCAGCTGTCCCCGCATCCGTCCGTGTCCTGTCCGATCCGATGCGATGCGAGCCGTTGGGTGGAAATCATCCTTAACTTTTAAATAACATGTTGGCATCAACATCCGCTTTTAAGAACTAAAAGAAAATTGATTCAGTAGAATTCTACACTTTTGAAGGCATAGAAAACCTACCACAATAATAATTTCGTTTGCCTAGAAGCAGCATTAGTTTTGCAAATCGCCCATAAAAATCCAAATGACATAAAATGACATCATTTATGTAACTGCATTCGGAACATTAAAATTCCTTGAATACTCATGTATCTTAAACTATGTTAATTTTATTCGTCGCTGACGTCAGCTATGAGACAATTTCTACCATAAAATATAACTTTCACGTGTTTCGCTATAAATAATATTGATTGTCATTACGAGTTTATTAAACTTTGTCTTCGCGATATTTGCTGGTCTAACCAATAACTATGTATTCATCCATTCTTTGCTTTGATCCTCAACGCCTACGAATGCACATCCATCTGCGTCATAACTTCTATGCAAGAAAGGATCTGTAATAAATGCTCGATAGGCCACCTGATAGCAACTTGGAGATTAGTTTTGGCATCGCTGCGTTTGAGCACGCTTGAGCCAGCCTGAGACTGGAACCCAGCTAATCCCGAAGACTCAAGTCAGATAAGAACGATAACATAACTAGAATTTGCATACGTTTGTTTTAACGGGGTTTCTGAGGGTTTTAGTTAAGACATGCACTTAGGTATCAACAACAAAATTGCAAGGTGCGATCCGACAAGTAAATTTAATTTTTAGCGGGAAAACGCAGCTGGAAAGAAATGCTGTACTGCTGCACGCTAAGTACTGCTGCAAAGTTTTACGCTGTTTCTTTCCTACAACGAAAACACCCTCATCTTCACGTGCTGCTTCTTAGCTTCATCGTCATCATCATCATTCACAGCCCGACTTCACCCACTGCGGCCTCTCTTTGCGAGTGCCAGCCTCATGTAGGATATTCCCGCGATGGCAACAATAACGTCTGCCCATCTCGCCTTCTTCTTAGCCTCACTAATACAAATTAGCTTTTATTAATTATCAATTGAAGCATCAGACACTCGTGTCGACGGCGCGTTCGTGTTCCACGCGCGCCAAAGAGGTGTCAGCAACTATGTAAGGGTCCGCAAGGGCCGATGCCTGCCTGGGCTCCGGGACTGTTCGAAAGAGATACCGCGGCCCTGAAAGACAAAGGGCAAAGAAGGAACATGGATGGGTTTTAGTCAGTAGAAGTCTGGCACTCCCTTCCGCTCCGTCCAGAGCGGAGGGGGGGGGGGGTCATTTGATGATTTCTATTTAAAAAAAAAGCATCAGACACTCTGCTCTGATTACTTTTACCCTACAGAACAGCTCATTAAAGAACCGTTTAAAATAACCAGATTAAAATCGCCAGTGCAGCTTATTATACAATAACCTGTGAAAGGAGATAAAATCTGGATCTGGTTTAACGATTATTCTGGCAATTGATATTAATTCAATGCTCAGTTTAAGTAACGGAAAACGGGTCATTTGGTTATAGGTAAATAATTTTACTAAGCAGTCTTTTAGCATAATGTACGTTATGAATCTTTTATAGAAGTTTTCATTACACAGATCAGGTTCCGAGACTGTAAGAATTCTCACTGTAGACTGTCTACACTATAACAACATCGCTTTCCAACAAGTGTGGTAGACCTCACTTGATAGTAAGATCCTTTAGATCTAGCTGCTCTATCTGATAGACCGGTAGGTATTTAATTTTTATAAAACAATGTCCATCAGCAAGGTTATTCATCCCCTGAAGCCTAGGCCACACGTATTTGGTAAAAAATAACAGCATGAGCTGGCTCCTTATTCTATTGCAACTTCGTCACTAGGCCAGCTCAGACTCAGAGCGTTACCAACTACCGACGGGACAATAGTGCATACAGATAGTGCAAAGAAATCTGTCATTGTGTCGACACAATCTGTCATTTTGTCGATTCTTCCGTCAAAGAAATCCTTGTCTACGGTGGCCATGCTACGGGGGCAGGAGTAATATCAAGAAAACGATAACATATTTACATAATACTTTCAATTTATTAATGACAGATCAGTATTTACAAGATGATACAGAATGTGAACCAATAGCCAAAGTGCGAGTAACATTAGCTGCAGAGAAGACCGATGGAGCTATGTGCTTAGAAGTAAGTTGGACCGACGTATCCCGGGGCGATGTAGTGAGCTCCGATGCCGTTCACCACGGTGGGACCAGCAACCAGGGTCTGCGGAAAACATAGAGAATATTTAGTCAGTATTACAGCATATAAAAAAACTAACTGCCTCGCGAATGCTGAGCATGTGGTCCTGGGTTCGATTCCCAATTCGGGCAAAGCGGTATTGGATTATTCCATTAGAAATTTCTCAGAACCAGCCTCGTAGTCTGGATTTGTACCCGGTTGATGGCAATAGGCTCGCCCCTTATTACATGGGACTTCAACATAACTGGTGAAATGTGGGTGTACTATTGGGTACACCGCTGCCTAACTCTTCGAGTATGATGAGAGGCAGCACAGGATTTAAAAAAAATAAATAAAAAAGTGCTCAGATTCCTTTTAGATCTTGTTGAAGGTAGGGCATGAAAGTTTGTATGGCAGTTCGATTTTGCAGGTGAGAAATTCCATCGGGAGCAATATAATCTAAGATCTAGATTATCGGTCTATCATAAGTTTAATAAAAAACGCAACGTCTATCTGTCTGTCTTTTCGATAGTGCACAGGCATACCTAAATATAGTCCAGAAACATTTGTGCGATTTATGAGTTTTTTTATATATTTCGCCTGTGGTTCCAGTAACTCTATATTTTATACACTACAATAGGTGATTACGGAACAAACGGTTTTAAAGTACGACAAAGTAAGAAAGCATTTGCCGCGAGTAAAGAAACCTACAACTACTTTTGCCACTCGGAAATGTAAGCATTTCTTTTAAAATTAACGATGAACCTCGAGACTTATTACAAAGTGAATTTAAATATCAATGGATTCAGAAGACAATGAGACGGAAACAAAATCAGAGAAAACTGCTGTGATGTGATATCAGAGCAAACGTTTATAAATAAGAATCTTTTTGATTACAATTCATTCATTGTATTCTGTTAGCTTTCATTGTTACTACCGTTTATTGTTTTCTAACAGCCCAAAGCAATCAAAATAATTACACATTGTTATACCAATTTCAAGGAGCCATATTCCCGTAGATCAATTAATATCTTGGTTTGAATTGCTGTCTTTGTTTGTTTAACTTACCCTAGCTGCAGGAGTAATTCCGGCGTATCCTGGCCAGGTAATGAACTGGGGAGCAGCGGCGGCCATAGCCACGCAGACGACGAGGAAAACCAGCTGTGGGGCAAGGCATATGCGATTGTGAATAAGTAAGTATCTAATCAATGTTATTGTGATAACATCTAATTAATGTTATTGTGTTATTCTGATCTTTTGGAGCTAAGGACGTTGATAGAGGGGCGCCATTGCTGTAAATTTTTGTGAAATGTAAAAAATATAATCGTGGCCGTTATCGTCGTTTGGCCATACACCAAGACCTTTGTATATACTTATAAACGGGAAAGATATACCGTGGCCCTGGAACGCAAAGGGTAAAGAAGGAACATGGATGGGTTTTAGTCAGTACGAGTCTGACACTCCCTTCCGCTCCGCTCAGAGTGGGGGTCATTTGATGATGAAAAAAAAAAAAGCATGTTAATAAGTGATTGGATTTATTTGTAAACTTCTAGATGTTTTCACAGTTTTTTACCCGACTACGGCAAAGCCGAAAGGAAGGGTTATGATTTTTATATTTGGAAAGAAGGAAACTTTACTAAAAAAGTAGCTTCTGCCATTTGAAGATGCATTTTACATCGTGAAATGGTAGAAATTCTATTTTTCTTTATTTTTCTCATTCATAAGAAATAAATAAGAAAGTAGATTTATTTGTCTCACAGCAATCATTTAAAGGAAAAATTTTCCGAGCTTTTTATAAAGTGGAAAATATAATATGAAACCATTGTATTTATTTGACCAATGTTTATTAGAAAATAATACTTACGAAGTATTTCATTTTGATGGCAGTGTATGTAGATCTCACTAGAACTGCTGTTGAGCCTTCTCAGTGCAAACTATACCGTCTCACGGAAGACTGGCGCATATATAGGGCTCTTGAAGGTCGCCAGCAATGCAGCCAGCCCAACACAGACCAGCCTAGACCCTGCTAAGGTCAGAACCGCCTATCTGAATATCTAATGAAAATACCAGTTGTCAGGAAAAAATGGTACAGAACTTAATTATTCGCTCCACTACTAGATATGGTGCGCATATTAATTTATTAGGGCTGCTTTGTGCTGCTGTGTTGATAAAGGTTGATATTGCTTTATCATCGCAGCGATAAATAAAAATATTTGAAGGCGCTCGATGAGGAGTTTAATTTCAGAGTGCCCAGTCAGAAGAGAATGAGGCAATTTTGTATTGTTGTGGTTGTGGAAAAGCATTCAGTGTGCTTTTAGGCACACTGAATGCTTTTCGGATTTATGGTTTTTTATGGTGAGTTCCCAGTAACAAAAAAAAAGATAATCTATTCTAATGGTAATATTATAAAGGGTAGTATTTAAACGAGCGAAAATAAATTCAAATTAAAGCTGTCAAAAATATTGAAAATGGGCTACTGAAATACTAAGTGAGCGACAAACAGTGGGCGAATACAAATGTGTCAAAACAGCGACTTGAAAATACAAATTTGAGTTACTAGTTGTTCAATACGATCAGTGTGATAATTCAAGGACTCTGAAAAAAACCTAAAACAAGGTAATTAACCACTAGATTATAGATAAGGCGTAGTCGACTTAGCCCCGCTGCGCGAGGCTTCTATTTCTGTTTGCAGGGTTTAAAGTAACCTAACACGAAGGGGATTCCGGGATCTTAGTTCGCTTACTTCGCTCGCTCACTAGACCCCGCCATCCCCTTCGAACCTAATCTGTCCGAGTCGGGGTTCCACAAGTCTCTCTCAGCCTTCGCTCGCTCTTGCTTCCTATATTCTCCTAGCCGCAATGACCGGATAAATAGTTGCTTACTTGGTACAATAGTCGCCCATTCAGTATATTGGTCGCCAATTAAATTTTTATTCGCCCGATTAATAATTCCCCTATTATAAAGAGGTAATTTTTTTTGTAAGTTAGGATGAAGGGGTAATCTCCGGAATTACTTATCCGATTCCAACAATTCTATCAATAATGGGAAGTTAAATTATTGCCGAGTGTCATAGGTTATCTTAAAAACTTTTCCGTGGTATAATTTACGACCGTAAGACAAGCGAAGACGTGGTCAAAAGCTAGTTATTCTATAATTTGAGACCTTTCAAGCTGTTAAATTTCAAGACAATCAAACTGAGGTGTGCTTGTTTTCACTTATGAAAACCTATGAGGGGTAGCTAACTTATAGGTTCTTTGCCATTGCACTGCTAGCCCAGTATAATCGACGCTAAAAAAGGCTAAAATCGCAAAGCATGATGTAGTTCTGCATTTTTTGATATGTTGTATAGATCAGTTAGGGAGATTTGAATCCAAATTTGTCGAAAAACTTGTGCTCGCTGCGCACCACGCGATAAACTGCGAAATTTTGGAACTTTTTTCAATTTTTGCTCTAAAACTCAAAAACTATGCATTTTCGACGATTAACATTCAGTATTTATACAATGTGTCCGGACATGGACTCGCTAGTCCATGACCAAATTGATCAAATTGTTGTTTTATGAATATAGCGATATTCTAGGTATTCATAAAACAACAATTTGAATACACAAATACACTAAATACTTGGGTCCAGTCCATTTCCCTGATATTTGGCAGCCATTTTGATTTTTCATACAAAAAAATCATATCTCTCAAAGTTGTGGTCTTACTGAGATAGACATAGGCTTATAAGGAGGGCAAAGACATTTTCTATCGTTTACATTATGAAATAATGGGTTCACGTAATCGTAACTTTAAGAAAAAAGAAATTAAACTTCAGAAAAATATAAAAAAATAATGCATTTATCAACAATTTTTGACAACAAATTCTTTGCAAATCAACAAATGTTTTAACATACAATAGTTGTTATAGAAGTACCTAAAGTATCGCTACTCCAAGACCGGACACATTGTATAAAGACACTTAAATTTTCAACAATTTAAGCCCAACTGCAGCTCTATGAACCATATAGGGACAAAGATGATAATTTTTTCCCAAAAAATTGATTGATAGAGCATTGATTCCCTCGCTGTCATTGATTCAATTTTGTGCACCTCATTTCTTCGTGACTTGGGAAGTTTCTTTTGTAGCTGGAGAAACTCCTCAGTGATTTCCTCGGCACAAAGGAAACAAATGCTCCCGAGATTCATAGGGCCTGATGTTCTTGAGATCGATGGGTGGGATTGTGGAATTTGATCGCCTTTACGACGAGCACATGCATCAACGAACACTGTCTACATCCAGCTTTTTCAACGACCTCAAGAACATCGGGCTCTGGCTAAGAGCATAATTGAAAGCTTCCACATAGCTCGTTTTCACACGTCTTGGGGCGCACTTTCCGAAATTACACTGGCCTACGCAACAAGCCAGGTCCATAAACATAACTACATAAGGTAAGGTACTCGATAACAATGCGGGCTTCCCTGATAATTTAGTCATTCATTAAATTTGCATACTAGCATTCGTGCTGATTTATAGACATAGTCCATTGCTTCTTGGAAGTTATGCTGTTAATTTGCATGTCTAGCATCAGGCCTAGTTATCAATCAAACATATTAAGTTTACAGCTAACTATTTTACATATGAAAAGCATTATAACATAACATCAGGCCTGTTGTCCCCGAAGGATCAGGCAGTGGTGTTCCTAATAGTACACCCACATTTCGCCAGTTTTGTTTAAGTCCCTCGTAATAGGGGGCGAGCCGATTGCCATCAACCGGGTATAAATCCAGACTCTGTGACTGCTACTCAGAAATTCCAGATGGAACAACCCAATTTCACTTTACCCGACCTGGGAATTGAACCTCCGGCCTCGTGCTCAACCGTCGTGCTTGCGATCGCTAGACTTACGAAGCAGGTAATAGTTTTTAGTAGGATGACTCTGCTTGATTTTACACCCTGGTTGTTGTCGGTATGGTGTTAAGCGATGTTACGGCGATGTTACGGCACTGTTTATGAAGCAGTCATTTATTTTTTTAATCTTTACTAATAACAAAACACAGGTTATAAAGTACAAGACTTTGTTTGTTTGGTTGAACGCGCTAATCTCAGGAACTACTCGTTCGAAATGAAGCCCTTTTATCGAGGAAGGCTATATAACATCACGCTACGACCAATCGGAGCCGAACGGAAAGAAAACAAGTCAGAAGCGGCGCAGCTAGTAACTACATTATTATACTAGACATGAGAATACTGAGACATAGTTTTCATAATATGCATATTGTTCTTCTTTTGATAGTCATAATTGGATTTTCGGCGGGTCTTTTGTAAGATGGATGGGTGAATGGTAGTTCGCTGTCGGCCATTGTTTTAGATGGTCTTCTTCTTCATACAACATCATCATCAACAACTCTGAACTGGCTCTCGCAGAACAACATAGTTTATTTATTTTCGACTTTATTTCAATGTGTGTAATGTTGAAACTGGCGGTGAAAACTGAACGGTTGTGCTCTCTCAGGTGTTAGCTACCCCTTAAGCGCAGGCCACACCGCCAGCAGGCGGGCGGGCGAGCGACGCGAACGACGCCCTTTTCATACTTTGTTCGTATATTTCGATAGTTCGCGGTGTGAACCAAGGTATGAAAGGAGGTGAAACGACGCGTCGTTCGCGTCACTCGTCCGCCCGCCAGCTGGCGGTGTGGCCTGCGCTTTAAGGCTTTTTCTTTTATTTTTTTTTAACGTGGTAAAATCATCGAATAAGTCCTCCCACCCAAGGCAGAGCGGGAGGGACTGTCAGACTTGTACTGACTAAAATCCACGGTGTCCTTCAATAGCCCTTTATGTTCCAGGGTCACGGTAATTCTATGAGTCCCGCGACCCCGGCAGGCTTTGGCCCTCTAGAGGGGGGCCCCGTCATTATGCTGACACTCTTTGAGGCGCGCGTGGAACACAACGCGCCGTCGACCCGGGCATGGTCCATGGTCGGACAGCGAGTCGCCCATTACTCGCCGCCCGCATGCCCGCGCCTACGGTGGCCGGAGATCGTCTGCCGACGTCCGGCGCCGTGGGCGTCTACCACTGCGGCTGGGGTGGAGGGAGGACGCTGTCCTCTCCCTCACGCGGCCCGCCTCCTCCTTCGCGAGCATGACTGCTTTAACGCTTTAAAATATTCTTATAGGCACTATTTTGGAACATTATGACTCTCTAGGATCTTAGGATTAAAGGTTTTCTTTCGACTGCTTCGTTGGTCTAGTGGTCGCAAAGCTAGAGGTCCTGGGTTAGATTCCCAGGTCGGGCAAAGTGTTATTGGGTTTTTCCATCAGGAATTTCTCAGTAGCAGCCACAGAGTCTGGTTCTGTGCCCGGGAGATGACAATAGACTCGCCCCCTTTTACATGGGACTTAAACATAACTGGCGAATGTGGATGTACCATTAGATACAACTCTGCCTAAGTTGCCTAACCCTTCGGGAATTACAGGCGTGATGTTATGTTACTTATGTTATGTTTATGGATTTTATGTGGTGTATTAAAACGATAATTAATTATAGACACAAATTTTAATTTTATTTAGGTTACAGAAGTTACAGATCAATATGAACAAGATAAGGGTTGGACCGATGGACAAAGTGCAAGACGCTAAGGGTTGTTGTGGGTTCCGCGGTGAGGGGTAGTCATGATGGTCTAGTAGAATGCGGGCCAGCCGCCCAAGAGGCGTGGGGCCGCTTCATTGACCACGGTAGGACCAGCAATCACGGTCTGTAGACAAAGTAGGAAAGGTGTTAGCAAATAGTAAGTCAAAAGCATGTCGATGGCTAGGCTAAAGACTGCTTATGTTGTCTCCAAATTCCACTTAACCAAAAACACTCACACACAGATACTAAACGCAGTTTACAAAAAATAAATATTAAATATTGATTAATTGCTGGTGTTGTTGGTGGTGCTGCACCAACGAAGTTTCAGGCATCTTATTAAGTTTGAATAGAGCAGGAATCTCATACATACCCTAGAGGCAGGAGCGATGCCGGCATATCCAGGCCAGCTGGCGATGAACTGGGGCGAAGCGGTGGCCAGAGCCACGCAGACGACGAGGAAGATCAGCTGGAAATAGATGAAGTTAAGAAAACAATGTCATGGGGCTATCAAATGCAACCAGCTCATAAGGCGGAACATGCTCGAAGATTGAACGTTAAAGCATCGGTGGTCGTAGCACCCCGCTTTATCAAATAATGGGTCAGATAACTGATAAAGAAGAAGAAGAAGAAAGAGAAGATTAGACTCTCGAGCATTAGCATTAAAGCTGGAAATCTTCGGGAGGCCCCTCCGCCTTTTCTATTCGATACCTGATAAGATAATTTAAATATAAGGTAGATGTGGTATACTTACGAAGTATTTCATGTTGTTGGATTGGGTAGAACTGCTGCTGAGCCTTCTCAATGCGAACTATATCGTCCTACGGAAGACAGACGTATTATATAGGGTCCATGAAGGTCATCAAGCAAAGCAGCTTTGTCGCCAAGCTTTGTAAATAGATAAAAGTGGCTACTGCATATTTATCAAATAATGGTATTTGATAACTTGCTACACCTAGTTCATATTGATGACAAAGATTGCGGTAGCGACGTGCAATATTCTGATATTCTGCAGACTAGCCAAATTGTTAGCTTGCCAGACTATACAAATTTTGACGGTTAATGGCGCCTCCATCATCGTGCTGGCTTTTGTGAATCAAAAATCCTACAACCCCCGGTCGGTATTAAACCCCAAAAGCCTGGCTGCCTTATGAAATTTACGCAAAGAAAACAAAAAAAAAAACAACTAGGATTATTAGAGCTTAAGCCGGCCTCACACGATATGTTATGCATGTGCAGTTTTGCCTGTATAGTCAAACCGTACGGGCATTCATGAACGAGTGTAAGAGAAAATAGTACAGTAATCCTTGAAATGGAAATCGGTTTTGCATGAAGGTTTTGCATGCGCATTTAAAACTCTCATGCATAATCTAGCGTGGCTACCTTTAAACTGCTACGATAGGTCCTGAATTTTGTTGACTGATGGATACTGAATAGACACAAGGCAAGCTTCCCAGAACGGGGAACGGGCCTGCAGGCTCATTCAAATCTTTTCATTCGCTCTTAGTTTTTGCGGACTCGAATAGGTACCTAATTAATTCAGATTCCAATGCGAATGTGAATGAATATACTTATGTAACCATGTTCATAACGGCCTAAGTCTACAGCTAGGAGTAAATTATTTCCTCGTCAACAAAGTGCCTGCCAAAGCTTCAATCACACATGTCATAATACCCATACCATTACTTCATAAGTATAGCCGTACAGAACATAACACAAGAATTTCTTTGTTATCCAGTATGCAAAATACATAAAAGTGTAAATTAAAAGTATAAACGTCGGTGTAAATACTGGTATATAAGGTTGCGTATATAATTATACATAACTGGATCAAAATGTAGGCGTTTCTCATAATTTAGTCATTCTCCGAGCTCACATTAAATGCTTATTATGAAGGTATGGACGCGTTTCAATTAACAGTCGATTAATGTTATTGCTACAATACTTTATAAATCATGCATGACAGAATTGTGAAGTTTCCTTTTATGTCGGGCGATCTAGCCTTGAAAACTTTCTGAGATCTCCAGGAATCTTTATTTTGTTTTTCTGTAGTGCAGCGTATCTAAGAAAACACTTTAATTAGACTCCAGATTACCCGCTACATCCAAACCTACAAACATACAAACTTTACCTCTTTAAAATATGTATTAGTATAGACATATCGAACATAGCTGAACCTTAGTGCACCTTACCTCTTATTAAAATGTAAAATTATTGCATCACCTCATACTAAAGCAATTTATGCATTATTGTACTGCTATAAAATGCCATTTTATCATCATATTTCTACTTTAGAATGTTGTATGTCCATAAAATAGATTTAAATAACTGCTACCTAAGTACCTAAATATGGAGATAGCAGCAGCATTCACTGCTTCTGTTTTGATGACCGTATAACCACCGTATGTCCGTATAGGCCAGTTAAAGTGACGCTTTTCAAAGCTTACTGTCAGTCCTTCTACAAGTGCAGCCTGTGGGTCAACTTCACTCAGCGGACATACAGCGACCTACGCGTTCAATATAATAATGCACTGAGAGTACTGCTACGGCTGCCGTGGCGTTATAGTGCGTCGGGGATGTTTGCACATAATAATATTGATGGTTTTGCCGCCTTCATTAGAAATAGATGTACATCCCTGATGACTCGTGTTCGCGGCGGCACCAACAGTATTCTCAGTATATTTGCAGATCGATGGGATTCCCCGATGCTGCGGAGGTGGATGCAGCTCCACGCTGAATTTTAATTGTATGTGTCTGTAACCTACTAACACTAGAAGGTAAGTACAAGTTACTAACCCTATGGACTCCGGTCAGAAATAAAAAAATTCTATTCTATAACACCCGATTACTTTTAAAAAGCCCACTACATCATACCATGCCATGAACCACCATGCTATAAACAAATCAAGCACGGAAAGAGACATAATACGGTCTACTATGCACTAGAACTTTTCAACAGCGTATCATACCCGTGTATAACAAGGAGCGTCAACAATTGTCGGCGAAAATATTTTACCGATGACCGACCTTCCGCAGAAAGGACGTGACGGTGTTTGCCGACGACAAAAAGGTCTAGTAGGCATAGTCTCATACTTTTCAATACAAAAATATTTATTGCCTGACACGTTCCTAGCACGGTCATGGTATGATACGGTGTAGTGGGCAGATTCCTTAAAGCAGCGTTTATTAATAGGTAACTACCCAAAAATTTGCAAACAGACAAACTCACCCGCTCACTAAAATTTGAACATTAGAATAATCAGCATTTGAGTGGTGTTTCGGCGTCAAGGCGTACGTGATCGTCTGGCACCTTGGGTAGCCCAAGTGGCTCACTGGCATCAGCTCGGTAGACTACGTTCTCGATCCAGACCGCGATGCGATCGGAAACAGCAACCATGAATCGAGCGAGACGACCGGGGTTCGTGCGAGTCGGTTTTGGTTCACCTAGTTTTAGAACAGCACATGCAAATATTTAGAAATCTATCAATATTTACAATAGCAGTCCTGGAAATTTTAGAAAATTAAGATTCTGGTGCTGAAACAGCAATTGCACTACAATATGAGCAACGTTTTGCCTTGCGGTTGTGTAAAGGATGCTTGACAATTTGATTCCCGGGTCAGACAAAGTGCTATTCGGTTTTTCCATTAGAAATTTATAAGTAGCAGCCCTGAGTCTGAATTTCTGACAAGTGGATAGCAATAGGCTTGCCCCCCATTACATGGGAATCAAAACAAAACTGGCGAAATGGGGGTACACCTATCCCAAACACTCCCGAGGATTACAGACGAGTTGTATGTTATGGATACAGGACAACCGGCGCACCTATGAGACGACACCTTGCAGCAAGACCGAAAGGCAACCCTTTTAGGACCGTGAGAATATATAGATTCATATCCATGATATACTTATATCCAACTGTGAGTTGGGTAACTCGCCGTTAGATATAAGTCAGAGTAATTATATCCCAAGTGTGCCCTAATGTTGATTCGCCAAACCGAATTTAAACTTAAATACCTAGAATACTAACCCAGGATATCAGCAATTCGCTCCAAGACAACATCGGCGATACTTCTCAGGCGGTTGGAGACCAACATTTCCTTCTGCCCCTTAGCTATGTAATCACATAGACGATACGCCACCTGAACAGAACAATATCCCTTATTAAACCAAATATGTAGGTACTGTAGAGTAGTGTCGACGAACGACTTATTGTCGGGCCTACGCTGTCCCCCCCATACTTAAGTACAAATGCTGTATCCATAATAATACTGTAACACCAAATGATTTGAAAAGAGTAACCATAGAGTTTCTTGCCGTTTCTTCTCCATAGGAAACGACCAACCCGAACCGTGCACCTTTTTGTCGACGTTTTATAAGTGCCCATCGAGGCCTTTGTGAAATAAAATATTTTGATTTTGATTTTGAGTATAGAGGTTTTATCAGGGCTTTGCTTTGAGATAAATTCTCTAAATTGTATTAAGAACAGGTAGCACTAGACGGGGAGCCATCGGAGAGCAGATAATTGACAGCCCCATCTGGTTATAACGCCCCATAACGCTGGCGGCTGTTCAAAATTTCTATGCAAAAAAGCCGAATTCACCTCGTCATAGAACTCCTGCCTTGTTAGTCTCATCGTCGGAAGCGCAATTTTTGAGCATACTCGTAGATTCCTCGGTTTGGTTTTCCAGTCGGACAAAGTTGTACCGTTAGTAAATTCTCAGGGAGAACCGAAAAGGTATGAATTTGCCGCCGCCCCCATGGCAAATGCAACTGGCAAAATGTTTAAGCAGACTTCTGCCCACCGTGAGGAATATCCAAGAGGGAATACTAGCGTAACGTTATGTTTCTTAATTTACGGATTGTATCACTCCTTACTTCAGAGTAGGAAACAGATCGAGCGTCCTGCAAAGCATCATCTCCTCTTTTCTACAATGAAGTATGATTGAAATACTGCTATACAACGTGTAACACAATAAACGCAAGACCTCTCGTGTGGTGTCTCAGACCATGAAACTGAACAACTTTTGTACTATGACTTTTGGAAATTCATAACTTTTTTTTTTAGTTTTACCATACATGTGGTTCAGCTGATTGCGTTAGTTCCTATGGAAAGCTTTTTTTTTTTTGCGAATTTCAAGAACTCTTAGAACAAAAGTTGTTCAGTTTCATGGTCTGAGACACCACACGAGAGGTCTTGCGTTTATTCTGTTACACGTTGTATATAGACGTTGGCCCTCTGATCAAACCTGTGCACTAAAGTTGACGAGCCAAGTCTGCCTCTGGCGGTGCTCCTTGTTGTTCTCAGTCCCATGCCTGCGGTTCATCGTGCCGATGCCTAATCCGCCAATCCTTGTAGCTTCGCCCAAGGCTACAAAGTACTGCTCGGTTTGCCTGAGTAAGAACATCGTGAATAAAATTTCAAAGAATTATATGGTTATATAGGACCGCAGGTAGGACACGCGAGAGGCGGTTTTACGACCTGGTCAAGGTAGCGGGGAGAATTGGGATATGAAAGGCTCAAGATCGAAAAGAATGGCGAATGGACTCATCTCACACTCTCACTCGTCATTTTTCAACTTTAAGAGAGCTCCAGAATTTAGAATCTAGCCTGAAACCAAATGATAGACTACTGAGTGAGAAATCTAGGTTTACCAAGAACCATCATCTTATCAAAACGTATGTTATATCCTTAGACCGCTTAAATTGCACATACTTATTGATTGTTGTGCCGTGAAAATCTACGGTCGTCAGTGTCCTATGAATTATTATGGTTATCAAGTTCGTAGACGGACACGTTGGCACTAAGCCACACCGCGTCGTATGGCGTGATTGTGAATATCGTGTCTACACACAGCGAATCAACTGTTTACCGGGTTCCTATGTCCTACATAGGAACTTTTTGATACGATGTGTGCCATATCTCATGGAAATTCGTTCTGGTAGGTACATATTTCATCACGAGCTTCGCATGAATGGGCATTCACAACGAGCATTGCCTGCTATGTCCTAATCGTCGTTATAATATAACGCGTTTTGGACAATTGTCGACAGTTTACGCAAAATGGCTTTGTAGTCATTTCGATTGTATAAGATAGATATACAGTCAGCCGCAAAAATCGGTTAGTTTCACTTTTTATTATTTTATATAAATAAAAATTAAAAACTGAAACTAACCGATTGAACAAAAATTTAAAAAATACTTTGCTAAGTATTACCTACATGTTATGCTGAAATACAATGTAGGTATCGGAATTTTATGAATGGAGTCTGACATTGTGTGTGCGCTTTATGTAATCACATACAGAACTACATGGTTATTTTTCTGCGTGACTATAGCCAGTACTAAAGCCACTATGTTGTTTTTTGAGTACAATTTTACGTGACACAATTTACACTATTTTCTGTTTTTTGTACTAAGTGTACGAAAGTGAATCTATAAGGAACAGAATCGAGATTTTTTCAAAAGTGACTCTACGATGAAAGTTTATCTACTAGGAATAATTCTAATTTCCAGACAATTTCAACAAGGCTCTGGTAGTAAATATTGCTGAGTTGTGTGTCTTACCTAACGATATCATTCATGACCCAAAAGAACTATGCTGCACTGTAAATCATTAACTGTGAGTTTCTGATTTGAGAATTTGAAAGTGGTAACCTCTCTAACTCTGCTCCAGTTGTAGATATAGATACCTAGGTAGAAGGTACTTAACGTGATTCCTTCGCAATCCAAAATGTAATGCTAAATTAGTATTCGACACTTTCTCAACTTCAAATTATCAAATAAGAAACCAAGTCTTAAGCATACTCAGGACTAAGGAAGTAGTCCTCCTCCAAAGCGCTCTTGATCTTATCTCTGCGCTCACGAGGTAAGAACTCGCACTTATCATCCCAAAGGTCGCGAAGTCGGCGGGCGTTGGGCCGAGCCAACATCTCCACGCGCTCCATATTCCGGCGTAACCGTTCCGATTTTTTCGAGGAGCCTTATGGGAACAAATTGGGTAAATTAGGTTTGGGTAGACTGTAACCACAGCGAAACCTGGTTAAGTGGGCCCTGGATCAAAATCAAATCAAAATAAAAGCATTTATAATTCTTTTTTCGACAATTTTAACAAATTCAGGCTTCAATTGACAAAAAGAATTACATGTCTAACCCAAGTAGTTGCTGAGATCTCCATGGCCGCGCAATCCTCCACGTTACGTTCGCGCGGCCAACTTAAAACCCTTATAACTTCTTTATTTCTACTTTGACTTGGTTTGTACTCTTCAATTTTGACAAATTTTTTGGCAAAACTATTTGGCAAAGTTTTTTTCTGTTTTGATAACTTGGCGGAGCAATCGTAAAGCACACGCTAGCTAGCGAGCGAGCGAAGCGGGCGATCATCGTATCTCCTCTTTTCGTACTTTGGTTCACAAAGCCAACTACCAAAGAGCCGTCACGAAGTATGAAAGGAGCCTCGCCCGCCTCACTCGTTAGCTCGCTAGCTGGCAGTGTGGCTTGCGCTTAAGGCATTAAAAGATGTGGTTAGGTGTTCTTTCTTTTTACCTTTTTTTTTTTCTGTCGTATCAACTGCATCCCTGTTCGGGGTCTTAAAGCTCTTCTCAGAAAAGGTTGGTTCGGATAAGAGCTGGCTATCCCTCCGGGACGGTTTCATTGAGGAAGTCGGCATGATTGTTCAAGACAATAGATCACTAGTAATTTAACTAAAAAGTTTCCAAAAATCACATTACATGTTTCGTTTTAAGACGTTCGACGTAAGAAAATATATTTTGACGTTGACGTATAGAGCTTTCAGCCATGATTTTTAGTACCTATAAAAACAGAGAAAACCTTTTTTTGAGCCCTCGGCTTCCGTCGCGCGAAAATTATCTTCGTACAGGCTGTAACAAGACCCCATCAACCAAGCATTCTGATTCTGCGACTTTTTTTTTGGGATGACAAATCACGTTTTACGGTAGGACTCAATGTTACGCACTCAAAACAATGTGCTGATGGATGCATTGAATTAAATATTACGGGGTTCGTGAAAAATCTTACGTTAAAAACATGTATTTAAAAAAAAACTCGTGAAAAAGTTGGAACTTTGACCCCCAATATCTCCGTAACTAGAAGGTTCCCAGGTATGGTCTACAACAAAAAAATATCTATATAAAAATATCGACGGGGAGAACAAGTGCCTTTCGGCTTCGTTAGGGGTCTTGGTACACACTTTATACATATGTATTGTATTGTATAACGAGCTGGTGTCCGCGACTCCACGTGCAAAGCGCGTATTTTGTTTGCGTATAATTATGTAATAACGGGGCAAAAAGTATCCTATTTATTTATCGTCGCACTGGAACGCCATACAGCAATTACACCAATGGAGCAAAAGCTAGCTACTTCGACTGCTGCTTTCCATCTATCTTATGCGCGGTAATCAGGTCATGCTAGACCCGAGTGCTAAATTTGATCGAACTACAGACAGAGTTACTTTCGCATCTATATCTATACAACACTAGTTTTAGTATATGCGAAACCTGAAACACGTGTCTACTACTTTTATGTAAAGAATCTATGTACAAAATTTCAAAATTGTATCAAGCAAAATCACAAAGTTATAAGCTTGTTCTGTTACCTGGTTGTCCGCAAAAAAACGTGGTCACCACGCGGTACAGCCGCGCGCGCGCCTCCAGCGTCGTCTTGAGCTCATTGATAATAATTTGGCAGTAGGTACCTAAATGATTGCGCGATAGGTACTTAATATCGCTCGGTGTCCAACTTGTAACTTTTTTAAATATTTTTGGAACAAAATATAACATGGTTTAAAAATTATTGGAATCGATTCAGTTATTCTGAACAAACTACATTCAGGTTTCGCATATACTAAAAATAATGTTGTACCTATATAATAAAATTGTCGATGTCTGTACATTGAAGATATTGAAAAAAAAATATGGGTCGTCTATAATAGAGCAACAGAAGCCAAAACAACAGTTTTAACATTTTTTGTCTGTCTTTCTGCCTGTATGTTTATACGCGCATCACGCAAAAACTACTGCATGGATTTGAACGCAGTTATCGCTGCTCTACTGCTAGATGCTTAAATTAAAATATAGGCTATATTAGAGAATAGTTTTGGACCCGATAGGTGGCGCTGTGCGAAGTGGTGCGAAGCAAGGGCGGGTTGCTAGTTTATAACAAACTAGCTGACCCGTGCCCACTTCGTTGGGCGGTAAACAATGTTTTAACTTGTCCTAACTAAAAGATAGAAATATGGTGTCGCGGACTTGATTGTTGAACTATTCAAAGCGGACCAGGTTGCCATACATTGTTTTCAATTATATACAACTATTATTTGCAGCGCATGCAAATAACTCCGTTGTAAGAGCTATTTTTTTGCCGCCTGGCTAGACAAAAATTGAGATAGTTCGGCTAATATACATGATATCTTTATAATTTATAGCTTAAAGCACTCACGAATAATGTAGCTTTCTACCACTGAAACAATTTTTAAAATTGGCTCATTACTTCCGGAGATTACCCCCTACATACAAACAAATTTTACCTCTTTAATATTAGTATAGATGAATAAAGGTCCTATTTAAGGCTTTGATTATTTATAATTAAGGAAAACTACAACCTAGATTAAAAATATTTATTTATTTATTATTTATGCCTTAAACAGATCCAGCTGAAAAGATCTGGTGTTCCATCGTTTACTTGTGGTGCTGCTGTCAACATCTCTCGCTCGAAAGGAAGATGCCAGGTGTTATTCTTCTTTTGAGCACAGGGGGTGAACTTTAAGGGTTGCTGAAAATAAAATGTACCTCTTATGTAACGGTTCACATTCGCCGACCATTACATTGGTAAGTGAGGAGCACCGTGCGACATGTTTCTATGCAAAATCGAACCTTCGATTGTTACATTAAAGGCGAATGCTTCCTGAACGTGAGCGTCTATTTGTAAACAATTGCTCAAAATCTAATCGAACTTATTTGTTTTTTCGGATGGGAAATCATCAAATGACCCCAAGCTTTGGTTGGAGCGGAAGGGAGTATCAGACTTTTACTGACTAAAACCCATGCATGTTCCTTCTTTGCCCTTTGTGTTCCAGGGCCGCGGTATCTTTTTCGAACAGTCCCGCAGCCCTGGCAGGCATCGGCCCTTGCGGACCCCTTCATCGTTGCTGACATCTCTTTACGCTTGGAACACGAACGTGCATCTAATCTAATCTTGGATTCTTAGATTACAGGTCAATGCTCCGGTACTACGCCTTTAGATACCATGTTAGAGGCTTATTGCTTTACGAGAATTAAAAAAAAAAACTGTAACTATTGAAAGTGTAGGATAAATGTAAACATGCACCCTACCTAGGTATTGGTGAAAAAGTATGAATATAAATTAAGTATAAGTACTGACTCAAAAGGAGCTAAGCGCACAAACTGCTTTGCAGTTTGGCAAAGGTGATAATTAATTATTGAATTGTTAATTCTCTGAATAAAAACTTTTTCTTTATTTTATTTTTATTTATCTACTAAAAACACATTATTCTAATATACCTGTAAAGGTCCCCTCTGATTATTTGGGAATACCATCCACTGATGCTGCCACTGCCATCTTTTAAATATAAGCCTGAGACTCTCCTCCTTCAAGAGGAATTTATGACCTCTTAATAAGTCTTTGGACACAATGTCTGTTCGAGGACCACTTAGTATTGCCGCTGTTATAAAATATGGATCATCTTGGGATCTGTGAAGGAAATTATAACATAACACCTGTAATTTCCTGAAGGGTTAACCAAATGTGGAAGTATTGAAAATCCACATTTCTGAACCTATAAAAATAAATGAAACTGAAGTGTCTGTTTGTAATATCAAAATAACAGCTTTTTACTGCATGCATATTAGTATAAATACGGCACTAGTAACAAAAACACATTTTTTTAATATTTGTCTGTCTGTTTGTTCCGACTAATCACCGAAGCGATTTTGACGGAACTTTGACTGGCAGATAGCTGATGTTATAAGGAGTAACTTTTATTTTAGAATAAGAATCAGGGTTCTGAAATCTGATTCAAAGCGAAGTCATATTTTTTTATAATAATTTCACGCGAACGATTGTCGCGGGCAATAGCTAGTAAATAAATATATTTCGCCAGTGTCACAAGATTTTTTTTTTATCGTGCTCTATCCCTCCTGGGGCAAAGGCCTCCCACTCCTGGAGCAAAGGCCTCCCCCTCCACTCCTTCCATGTCACATTTTTAAGAAATTTTTTTTTTTTACATATGCCCAATTTAATAATATCACTAATTACTGACTCAGTAAATTGTTTAAGGAGTATGTTTCTTTATAATGTCCAAATGAATATCTCAGCTACAAAAATTGAAACTTAGAACAGATTTTCTACTTTTGAGTTGTATGAGGCAGAAGATTGTATGGGCAAGATTTTTTGATGTTGCAACTTGACCGCAGCACATAGTTTTAGAATATATGTATAGCAACTTGTTTTTCGTGTCTTCTGCTTTTTCGAAGGTACCAGAAATACCAGTGGGAGAAAATTCAGAAAAAAAACTACTTACAAATTATCAGTAAAGAAAGAACTTGTATTTTTCATGATTTGCTGCATGATTCTCTTATTCCACCTCATCATGTGTTCCCTGCCTAAAAGCAGAATCTTTTTCCTTTGTCTCACAAAATGTTCAACAACATTATTCAACAATTTGGCCTTCTCCATATTACTGCCTAGACCAACAGTATAGGCTATGTTAAGCCCATCTAAAACAATGTCATAAGGTGCAGTTTTTTCTACAAAGTTTGAAAACCTCTTTAGTTCCTCAGGAGATGTTTTTAAAAATAAATCTGAACCTACAATCAATTTTTCCTTCACATTTTGCTGTAGTGAGGTGAATTCTTCATCGGTTAATGATAAACAGTCTAATGTATCGTTACAGCATGAGCACTGACCGCTAAAACAAAAAAAAGTCTTTAAAAAAAATCCACTGAAAAATAACATCAAGCAGTCATTCCTTAAGGGTAAAGTTGGACAATCTGTCAAATTTCTTTAATAGATTTTCAACTTTATTGCTAAAGCAGTAGGTTCAAGGTTGATTGGGAAAATTTTACAGTTTCGGGTAGCTCGATGTGCTGGCGTCTGTAAATACAATACCCCCACATTTTCCGCATGTAAAGGGGGCAGGCCAGAGTCTGGATTTTGAGCCAGGTTAGGGGCCATACCTTAATCATGTCAATCATGGTTTTTTAGACCACTTTTATAGCCCCCCTTCCCCTTGGTGATACGTCGTGACGTTGTAGGCTTGGAGCAATGTCAGTAATTTGTGTTTTAACTAAAAAGATTTCTTTATCAGTTTTTTATACACAAATTCGCTTGCTTGGGTTTTTAATTCATAATTGATAAAAAAATACACATGGCACATTAAATAATCCCCCATCGTGACAAATCGTGATATTGGCTGACCCCTGTTCGAACCTCACATCCTTAAGAATATTTTATGTTGGGGTTAATTTTAGGATAAAAGATGCCACTTTTCACTTACTCTGCTTTCCTTATTCTAGCAAATTGTGCATCCCAGTCCATAGAACTATACAACTCTTTTAATTTATTGGCAGTATTCAATGGAATAACAGCACAATGTTTAGCTACAAATGAAAAAAGTTCATCCAAATGTTTTGCTATAACTTTCTTGTCTTTATATTTTCTAAGAATATAATTCAACCATGCTTCATATGCATTCTCTAGGAGAGGTCTCTTATACTTGAGACTTTCATCAACAAGTTCCAAAGCCTTTTTCTTTTTATTTAGTTTGAAGAATGTAGCTATTAAGGTACTATAGGCTGAATGTGTAGGAACAGTGCTGAAATGTATCTCACTTAAAACTTTCAAAGCTTTTTCCCATTCATTTATAACGCAAAGTGCATGTAAAAGTCTCTCACATGTACTGTACTCCAGGAACTTGTATTTATTGTGTAAACTCTTATGAACATCTAAAATAAACGTAGTTTGCTCTTTTGATAATTTGTCTGTCTTTCCGATTTCGTAGTAGAGATTTAGCAAGGCATTGATTGTGCCTAAAGACAGTTCTTCAGTAGAACTTTTAATATGTTCGGCAAAAGAGAGAGCAGCATCATAATTCCTCAAGCCTACCATAAACTTTAACATTACAGCATCAACATTCTTTTGGTTCACATTGCCATGTTTGGACAGAATATCATTCTTAACAACAGCCCAGTCTTCTGCATTATTTTCAATGATTGACTTTAGGTAGTCTATTTGATCGTCGGGGTATTTTTCTCTTTTGAATGAGGCATTTTGACTAAAAACTCGTGTGGCAACTCTTGTAACTGTAAGATAAGGATGTTAGATTTATGTATTCTCGTTAAATTAAGTACGGTCTACGTATTAAGTCCAAAATCTAAAAGGGACACACTGGGAGGAGACTTACTTGAACTACGTGGGGAAATAATACGTGTTAATGAATACAACATGATGCAAACTGTGGATATTTCGTTTTTATTACTAACGTTATTCTACTTAACAGTATTCAACATTTAGGTTATATTTATTTTGGACACGGTCGACACGGACACGGACGAGTTTGACATTCTCAAAATCTCAAATAACTTGACACTTTGACAGCTTTGACTGTTTGACAATGCTACTCCTGTCATGGCGACATCTCATAATCAAACCATGGAAGTTCTAAAGTAGTAAATATGAACTACGACAGTGCAAATATGTATACATACTACTTCCTTTCTGTTGTGGCGTGGCTCACTGCAATAATACAGAGTGCACAGAGTACGGTGTGGCTTTACGCCAAAACAATTATGCTGCACTAAGTTATCTTCTATAGATACTAGGGGTCTGGTAATTAGATGCTCGGTGACAGAATGGCATTTTTTGCAATTCTTTTCCAGGCTGCAATCAGGGAGAGCAACTTGCAATAAGATTAATAAGCCCAGCTTCTAAACAAAGAAAATGTTGTAGTGCCACAAGCTTATCTGGCCCTATGGCTTTAATTGGAACTTATGATTTGGTTCTGTTTACCGAGTTTACTTCATCTAAATATTACGCAGTGTAGGGACTGCTGTCTGTCTTTCAGGGGCACTGTTTGAGCAACTTGGTCTGTTTGTGTAAAACATGCTTCTTTTTGTATTCTATACTTCAAATCTTCAATAGTCTTTGATTTGTCAGTTTATACTTTTGGTTGGTAATGTTTGGTATGTGGTATGTATTCTACTCTTTGGTTTAGTTGTCAATTGTCTATGCTATATTTACACGACTTGGAATCTTTTCGTCTCGTTTTTAAGAAATTATAACTTTAGTTTAATTAAATCATTAACAGAAAGTCAATATTTGTAAGTAAGAAGAACCATGGACGGTAAAACTACAAAAATGCCCAAAGTGGCAAAGGTAAACTTTTCATGTTCATATCCAAAACTGTTACAATTACAATGAGCCAATTTTAACCCTATAGCCCTGCAACTTGTATACTTTCAGGTTAAAAATAAAGCACCAGCAGAGATACAAATTACTGCTGAGCAGCTTCTCAGAGAAGCCAAAGAGAGAGATTTGGAAATTTTACCGCCACCACCAAAACAGAAGATCTCTGATCCAGAAGAACTGAGGGATTATCAGCATCGTAAGAGAAAGGCATTTGAAGACAATATCCGCAAGAACAGACTTGTAAGTAACTGATACTTTTAATTTTAATGTATTAATATTTTGTTTTGAAACACCTAACCTAAAAACTTCGATATTACTGTGGTTAATGATTCTTCTCAATAGAATAATTAATCAGCATCATCAATAGCAGGGGTTTCAATTTGTAATGAGGCTCCAAATTCCTACAGTCTCCGAGTTGGTCATAAGCTTCAACATTCTTTAGTTTATTTACATCATATAGACTGGTAACTTGTTTGTAAATCAGCTGTGTGATGAGCAATGAGAGGCAATGCTAAACAAAAATCATTCTAATTTCAGGTTATTGGAAACTGGCTCAAATATGCGCAATGGGAAGAATCACAGAAGCAAGTCCAGAGGGCAAGATCTATTTATGAACGGGCTTTGGATGTGGACCACAGAAATGTTACCCTATGGTAAGTTTATGACTTAATTTGGTCTAACTTTTGTCTATCAGCACCATTGAATCTATCAGAATAACTTTTAAACCAGTAATTATGAGGTTCCTTCTTTGTCTATTTTCTAGGTTGAAGTATACTGAAATGGAGATGAGGAACAGACAAGTGAATCATGCTCGGAACTTATGGGATAGAGCTGTGACCATATTGCCCCGAGTGTCACAGTTTTGGTATAAGTACACCTACATGGAGGAGATGTTGGAGAATGTTGCAGGGGCCAGACAAGTATGTATTGACTATGATGTTTATTATGAAACATTAAATTGATGAGACTTGTGTGTAATGATTTAATATCTTTTCTAGGTCTTTGAACGCTGGATGGAATGGCAACCAGATGAACAAGCATGGCAAACATACATTAACTTTGAATTAAGATACAAAGAACTGGATAGGGCTCGTCAAATATATGAAAGGTTTGTCATGGTACATCCTGATGTAAAGAACTGGATAAAATATGCTAAGTTTGAAGAAAATCATGGCTTTATAAATGGTTCAAGAAAGGTGTTTGAAAGAGCTGTTGAGTTCTTTGGTGATGAAGAACTAGATGAAAGACTGTTCATTGCTTTTGCCAAGTTTGAAGAAAACCAAAAAGAACATGACAGAGCAAGAGTAATTTACAAATATGCTTTGGACCACATTCCAAAAGACAGGAACAAGGAATTGTATAAAGCTTACACAATACATGAGAAGAAGTATGGTGACAGATCTGGTATTGAAGATGTTATTGTTAACAAGAGAAAATACATGTATGAGCAGGAAGTTATTGAGAATCCTACCAACTACGATGCATGGTTTGATTACATCAGACTTGTTGAAAACGAAGGGAATGTTGATGACATCAGGGACACATATGAAAGAGCCATAGCAAATGTTCCTCCTTCTAAAGACAAACAGTTCTGGCGACGCTATATTTATCTGTGGATTAATTATGCATTATATGAAGAGTTAGAAGCTGAGGATGCTGAGAGGACAAGACAAGTTTACAGAACATGTTTAGAACTAATACCACACAAAATATTTACATTCTCCAAAATATGGTTAATGTATGCCCAATTTGAAGTCAGATGTAAAGATCTAAAGCAAGCAAGAAAGACATTGGGCATGGCTCTTGGTATATGCCCTAGAGACAAATTGTACAGAGGTTATATTGATTTGGAGATTCAATTGAGAGAATTTGATAGGTGTAGAATCTTATACCAAAAGTTTCTGGAGTATGGCCCAGAAAACTGCATAACCTGGATCAAGTTTGCTGAATTAGAGACATTATTAGGAGACATTGACAGGGCCAGAGCAATTTATGAAATAGCAGTAGGACAGCCAAGACTAGATATGCCAGAACTGTTATGGAAAAGCTACATAGACTTTGAAGTTCAACAGGGAGAAACTGAGAAAGCTAGACAACTTTACGAAAGGTTGTTAGAGAGAACAGTTCATGTGAAAGTATGGCTGTCTTATGCCAAGTTTGAACTGAATGCTGAAAATGCTGATAATATAAATGTAGACTTAGCTCGGCGTGTGTATGAGCGTGCTAATGATAGCCTTCGAAGTGCTGGTGAAAAGGAGGCAAGAGTACTTCTTTTAGAAGCATGGAAAGATTTTGAAACAGAAATCGGTGAAGAAGAAAAACTTGAAAAAGTTATGGCCAAAATGCCAAGAAGAGTCAAAAAGAGGCAAAAGATCATCAGTGAAAGTGGAGTTGAAGAAGGATGGGAAGAAGTATTTGATTACATATTCCCAGAGGATGAAATGGTTAGACCTAATCTTAAATTGCTTGCTGCTGCTAAAAATTGGCGCAAACAAAAAGAAGTTACAATACCTTCAAAGACTGAAAACAAGCAAGATGATAATGAAGAGGAAGAAGGACAAACACCACCACAGATAACTAATGAAGCTGAAGATGATGAATAATATAAGTAATAAGTTTTTTAAATAAAATGTAAGACTTTTTGTAAGATTTTTTTATTGAGGTGTTAATCTACATCTTCTGGTCGGACAGGATGTATCACTGGTATAACAGACTTTTTGTGTACGTCTCTTGAACAAGCCTTTCTCATATCTGGAAATAAAGAATATAGTTAGTGAAATATAAATTAACATCAAACTTTTTTATTAAAATAAAAAAATTAAAAATACCATACCATAAGCATCTTCATCTGGGTCTCCAGAATAATATTCTAATACAGTCCTATAAACTATGTAACCCAAATTCCTGTACATATTAATTGCAACCTTGTTGCTTACTCGTACAAAAAGATCTACAAAATAAGCCTTCTTCTTCTCGGACACATCTTCCAAAATATTCATAAGTGTTGCAGCAAGGCCTAGTCTTCTGTACTCAGGACCTACAGTTAAGGCTGTCACATGGCCATGCCAGTTGTCCCCATGACCCTCAGCTTTTCCCATTACTGAAAGGATAAGATAATAAATTTTGTTAAAGGTATTTACATGGCCCATGTGTGTGAAACATGAAAACAATTATATAAAATTATTATTATTAGTTTATTGTCACTTACTGTATCCCATGATTTCTCCGCTTGGTGCCTCCACAACTTGGAAATATTCGGGCCAGTGTGCTAAATACTGAGTGTAAAATGATAACCCATATGTTTCAGTCAGGGGATCCAAGTTCCTACAAATGAGAGAATGTGAAGTATCTATCTGTTTATCAAACGCAGTTTATTATGATAATAAATTATAAGTTACATTTCTGTTCGAGGGTCGTCTTAGGAATGGAGTATTATTGGTTATTTTATTACATTATAATTACAGTTTGGTTTGAGTTCAATATAAAAACTCACTTACACGTTGTTAAATTTTAACATATCTTCACACACAAATGGTCGGATTGTAGTCATTTTGGATAAAACTTGAATCGTAAAACATAAACAATTCTAAAGACCAGCGTTACAAATTTATTTTTTTATTCACAGGCCCGAACCCAATCACACACTACATTTATTTTTATCAATCAAAGGTTCAAATCAAGTTCAACCAAGTCAAAATGACAATGACAACTTGACAAACTGACAGTTCCACCGACCAACCATCCGAAATAAAGCTAGTAACAGGCTTCTACCACGTTATTCTGAAAGGACACTAATGGTGCTGATAGCAGCGAAATCGCAAACAGTAAACATCCAATATTTTCCCATAGTAAATCAATTGGAATGCATATTTTAATTAGTATTTGACTAATCATTAGAGTAAACCTATTACCCTAACATCAATGAGGTGTCAGCTGTGCTGATCATTAGTAAACTAGTCATTTGTAAAATCGTGCCATCTATAAATCTTGTTTCATATTTACTGAATGTGGAAGTACCAGAATAGCCCGGTAAATACAAATGTTTTACGTTTTTTGCAATTTTCAAATCAGTGTCAGGTTTTATGTTCATCATCATCATTTCAGCCGAAAGACGTCCACTGCTGGACATAGGCCTCCCCCAAGTGTCACCCACCATGTTCATTAAAATATTATTCGCGACTGTAAAAAATATGTCTTTATAGAATTAAAATCATTATACAACCCTCTAAGTTCATTTAATGGCGTTCAATAACTATTGTATGAAAAAGTAATTCAATGCGGTTAAATTAATTTAGAGGGTCGCATTGATGATTTTAATGATTATATTTCGGGGAGCACTGGTGGCCCAGTGGTTGTGTATTTTATTTTTATTTTACCACCACTACTCTCAAAACCAAAAATTCGAAGACATGTGACATCTACCAACCTGCACTGGTCCCGCGTGGTGGATTGTAGCCCATTCCCTCTCATAGAGAGGAGGCCTGTGGCTCAGCAGTGGGAACATTATAGCATTATACAATAACAATTTCATGAAAAAGTCGTTCTATGGGTTTAAATGAACTTAGAGGGGTTGATTTATAATTTTACTGATTCTTCTTATTTTTCTTGATTATTCTTTTTCTGTAACTACATACGTGTTACGGTCACGAATCATATTTTAATCAACATACACAAGCAGTGATAGCCTAGTGGTGTGACCGTGGGACTGCCAAGTATAGGTCTCAAGTTCGAACCCAAGACCTCTGAATTTTCGGATTCATGTGTGTATTGAACAATTTTTACTTGCTTCGGTGAAGGAAAACATCGTGAGGAAACCAGGATGCCTGAGAGATAATTCTCGACGGCATATAAAGCCACTTCAGAGGTCTATGGGTGGCATTAAAACTCTGACACCAGGTAAAGCACTAACCACACGATAAAGAAGAAGAATTTCAACATACAACCTGACACAGACCTGTATATTACAAAAAACGTGAGAAGTAATCAGAGTGCTGGGAAACCACTAGCACTCTTTGTTTGTTGTCGTAGCACAATTGTGTACACGTTAATTTATTTACAGTGTCTCTGTGTGTGCTTGTCAAATTTCTGTTAGTGTGCTGTATGTGTTTATCTCGCCTTCCGCTAAAAGTGGCACAAAATTTTGTTCGGCCCGGCGAACGGCGCGGCGCGATTCGCTATTTATGCCATCTCTAGAGCTTTTTTCTCTATGGTAGAGGAATAAGCTCGAGACATCGAAACACACGCTGTACCTTTTTATTAATCGACTACAACAACGAGGATTTTACGAATTTTAAAATAAAGAATTGCTAAAGTTGAATTAAATATACTGAAATTTAGTACCAAGCTTCTTTATAAAACTATAAAATATATTATAATTGATTTTAAAATGTCAGGTATGGATAGACACACTTAATAATTATTATAAACAAAATAACACTATCACAACATGACGCGGATAATTATCGCGTTGCTTTGCTCAACCAACATTCAATAGAAAAATAGAAAGACGTATGATATTGTTGCCACCATAAATAATTCTCCTGGAACCAAAGAAAATTATTGTCTGACTCGTTTTAACACATGTCGAAAGACATATTTATTACTCTTTTACAAGCTAAAAGCTCGAGTGGAGCGATCTATGGGCTTCATGCAGTTTACCAACACGACAATGGCCGAATTGTCCGTATAGGATATTTTTTATTGGCCCGTACGTCCCAACCTGCCATGTCTTTGGTTTTAAAAATGGCGTATACAAGCTTTTTGTTTGCCGGTTTACGCTGTTGAATACTTTCCAAGACCTCGCGCGTACTCGGATAACATCTAAACGTCGTGAATATGAAATTAAAGTACATGTGTAGGTATATAATCAACGCTGTGGACCCCGTGAACGAAATTTTGTAGCGTTATGGTGAATTAGAATGGTGCCTGTGGCTTGTCAATCTCGCACGTCGCCAGGTTATCCGTTCGTAACGTAAATATCACCCAGCGAGCGTTTTATATTTCAGATATGACAGCGTCGCAAAACAGTAGATAATGGAGAGTTCAGAAGATGATGCGGGCACAGCGACGAACGCTTCCCGCCGTGCATCGGCGCGGGAAAAGGACGTCGGACTGGCCGAGGAAGTCAATGCAACTAGTAGTTTCCAGCAGGATCCATCCGAACCGCGGCGGTCGTGTGAAACTCCCGCAATGTCGGAGGACAACTTCGACGGCGATAGCGTTCCGTCGCCGTCGGCGCAGGACGTCAACACAAGCACCGAGGCGATTTTGGATATGATAGATGAAATCGTCGATGGTCCGGGCGCACCGAAGCGGGTACCGCTAGATTCAGAATCTGTTGACATGCTTTTTGATGAGCTCGAACTGACCAGTGAACCCTCGAATATCATACAGGAATCATCTAAGAGTAGCGACAACAACTTTGCGCTCCTTCCCGTCGAAACATCGGCTGTCGACAGTGCCAAAAGTGAACTATTAACTCAGGCTAGCATTGATACACAAGCCGAATCATCATCTCTCAGTGATATATCACATGGCATTTTAAATCCAGATAGTGTTGCTTCATTACCAGAAAGTTCATCTTTGCCTGAGAGTGATGAATCTGTTGTGTCAACAAAAACTGAAAACAGTGCTGTGTCAAATGTGGTTCCTGAAGCATCTGTTAGCTGTGTTGATTCAGTACCAGAAAATTCATCTTTGCCTGAAAGCAATGAACCTGCAATGTGTACACAAACAGAAAACAGTGCTGTGACAAACGTGGTTCCTGAAGTAGCGGCTAGCTCTGTACCAGAAAGTTTATCTTTGCTGGAGAGTAATAAACCTGCTGTGTCTCCACAAACTGAAAACAGTGCTGTGTCAAACGTGGTTCCTGAGGTGTCCATTAGCTGTGTTGATTCGGTACCAGAAAGTTCATCCTTGCCTGAGAGCAATGAACCTGCAGTGTGTACACAAACTGAAAACAGTGGTGTGTCAAATGTGGTTCCTGAGGTATCCGTTAGCTCTGTTGATTCAGTACCAGAAAGTTCATCTTTACCACAGGGTGACAAATCTGCATTATCTACACAAGTGAAAGATAGTTTTGTGTCAAATGAGGCACCTGAGACATCAGCGAGTTGTGAAAAATCAATCCCAGAAAGTTCCTCTTTGCCTGAAGGTGAAGAACTAGCAGCGTCCACAATACCTGAAAACAGTGATGTGTTAAATGTGGCACCTGCTAGTGGTATATCATCATTACCAGAAAGTTCATTTGTGCCTGAACATGATGAACCAGTGGTATCTACACAAGCAGAAGATAGTGCTGTGGCAAATTTGGTTTGTGAGGCAACATCAATAACAGAAAGTTCTTCCCTGCCTGAGAGCAATGAGCCTGCAGTATCTACACAACCTGAAAATAGTGGTGGGACGAATGTGGTATCTGAAGTATCATCATTACCAGAAAGTTCATCTATGCCTGAACCTGATGCAACAGTAGTATCTTCACAAACGGAAGATAGTGCTGTGTCAAAGGTGGATTCTGAGGCAAACTCAATACCAGAAAGTTCATATCTACCTGAGAGTGATGAGCCTGCAGCATCACAACCAGAAGATAGTGCTGTGGCAAATGTGGTGTCTGAGGCAACATCAATACCAGAAAGTTCATCTATGCCTGAACCTGATGGGCCTGCAGTGTCTTCACAGCAAGAAAACAATGTAGGATTGAATGTGGTATCTGAAGCATCATCGTTACCAGAAAGTTCAACTGTGCCTGAACTTGATGGGCCAGTAGTATCTACACAACCAGAAGATCCTGCAGTGCCACAACTGGAAGATAGTGCTTTGTCAAATGTGGTGTCTGAAGCACCATTATTGCCAGAAAGTTCGTCTATGCCTGAATCAGATGGGCCTGCAGTGTCTACTCAACCAGAAGATACTATGGTGTCAAATGTAGTATCTGAGGCACAAGATGCATCAGCTAGTGGTGTTTTTTCAGTACCAGAAAGTTCATCTTTGCCTGAGGGTAATGAACCTGCTGTGTCAACTCAACCAGATGAAATTGCTCCGTTAAATGTGGTACCTGAGGCATCTGCTAGTTGCCCTCCACCTAATATTCCTTCCAGCAGTGAAAAAAAGACTGTGCAAAACATTTCAGACATTAGTGAGTGTGAAACACTGGAACGAACAGTGAAGTGTGTATCATCCAGTGATAGCAGGGACAATGTGACTGTAGAAAGTGCAGAATCAACGTCTAGTGATAGTAGTGTTAGTGAAGGTAGACCAGTGCTCATAGAACCACAAGTGCGGTCACCACTCAGGAGGCGGCTCATACGTCCAGCTCCAAGTGACCGACGACCTGACTCTACAGTGTCCTCAACCGTTGATTCTCAAATTAACTCACCTGTTACTGAACAAAAAAGTTATGAAAATATCACCAAGGATGTGACAAGTTCATCTGATGCTGTGCCCACAATACATGGTAATGTAAAACCAGAAGAGATTAGAAATGTAAGTGAAATTAATTTCTGCAAAGCAGAAACATCTGTGAGTCCTCCTAAAAAAATTAAGCTTATTAGACAAAAAGTTAATACTGGTACTAGCAATAGAGAGCCTTCTAGTAATCAGTCTGCTATTCAATCAGATAAGGATCAGTGTCAGCCAACTTCATCTGATAACCATTCATTACCCTTGCCTGAGCCTCATAAAGAATCTTCAAATACCATTAGTATCTCACAATCTCAAGACAACAATGAAACATCAATATCTGTCAGTAACTGTGTAGTTGAGAAACCAGTTAAAACTCCTGAACAAGCAGTACGCTCTGAAGAACATTCCCAACCCAGTAAAGAACATTTACAGCCACTAAAACAAGAGGAGGTGGAAAAGCATGATGACAGTGCCCATGTTCCACTTGTACAGCCCACCTTGTGTCTACCAAATTCCTCAGAACCAGAGGTTGATGCCAATTCTAGTAATATAGTACAAGAAACTAGTAGTATGCCTACTCCAAGTTCAGTTGAGCCAGAAGCTGTCATCATAGTAAATGATTTAGAACCTGGTACTCTAAGTGATGTTGACAAAGATGAACACATGAAAACAAAACATCCTGAATTTACCCAAAATATAGTCTTACCCTTACATGAAAGATTACCGCCAAGTGCATTAATTCTGTCAACTTCGGAGAATTCTGAACCAGAAAAAAGTAATAAGGAAGTGCAAGAAGATCAAAAAAGAGTACCGCCTTTTAAACTTAACTTAACCATGTCAAATTTGTCTGAATCTAAATTAGAGACAGAAAACAGCGGTATTAGTAAAAACAGTGTGATTCAAGAAGAATCTGAGGTGACCAAGCAGGTCCCAAAATTAACAATCAAACTAAAACAACAAGATGAAATAAAATCACCTGTACCAAAAGTAACAATTAAACCTATTCGGCCACCTGCTGAACAAGATTCAGATGACAAAACTGACAAAAATCAGCACATACCTAGTGTGACTAAAATTAACATTAAACCCATTCTTAAACCACCAGAAAATATCAATGTTAAATCAATGAGGTCACACCATGCTGTAGATGGAGATGCTAGATCAAATGCTATTGAACAGTTGCCTTGTATCACAAAATTAAATATCAAACCAATTCTTAAGCCACCAGAGAAAATAAATGACATCCACAGAAAATCCAGTAGTAGTGAAATTTCAGAATCAGAATATTCTGAAAATGATGAAACCAGTACCTCAGACCAAGCATCTACTTCTGATCATGGACCTTCTGATGTTGTCCCAAAAGTTACTATAAAACTAGGAAAGCCTGGCACTGAAAGTGAAGGAAAATTTTATACTGAAAAAAATGTTCCAAAGGTTACAATTAAAGGTTTCCCACAGGATGAAAAAGAAGAACAAGAACCTAAATTGAAGATGGTAATAAGCCAATCTGAATTATCTACAGACACACCACCTGAGAAAGTTCCAAAACTTACAATTAAAACAGTATCAAAATCAGAAAGCCAGCCCCTGAGTCCAAAGCTGACTATTAAACCATTGAAACCACCAGAAACCCCCAGTAAAGAAGGTGAAATCCTTAAGATAAAGATATCTACTGAATCATTTTCTTCATCAGCTGAAGTAAAAGAAAGTCAGCATGTGCCTAAAATTACAATCAAACCTGTAACAAGGTCTTCAACAATGAGTGACAGTGCTGAACATATTCCTGTAGTAACAAAATTAAACATCAAGCCCATTTTGAAGCCTACAGACAGTGGAGAGTCCTCAGAGGACTTTGATAATAAAGTTCCTGTAGTTTCAAAATTAAATATTAAACCTGTAATAAAGCCTAAAGATAATGATGTAGATTCTAGTGTAGATGATGTACCTAAAATAACTAAATTAAATATTAAACCAATAAAGAATCCTGAGGTGAATTCTTCAGAGGAAAAAGACTGTGATGATATGAATGCTGACATTGATGAAAATAGTATACCTATTGTTACTAAAATTAATATTAAGCCTATAATTAAGCCCCAAGATGAAGAAACGTTAAAAGATTCAGAAAACCAATCATCAGAGACTGGGAACTCAAGTGATGATAATGGAGATCACATACCTGTGGTTACAAAACTGAATATTAAACCCATTATAAAACCTGATAGTTTAGACGAATCATCTAAGGCCGTTTCATCAAGTGAACAAAGCATTCCTGTTATAACTAAATTAAATATTAAACCATTAGTAAAACCAGGAGAATGTATCTCACCCTCATCCCCTAAAAAGGAACATTCAAAAATGGATGGCCACAGTCCCATACCTGTTGTGACTAAATTGAACATTAAACCAGTTCTGAGGCCTGAAGAAGTTGAACTATCAAAACCTAAGGATGACTCTGGGGAAAAAATAATAACAAAGAATCCTCCATTGGTTATGAAAATTAATATGAAAACCATGACAGAAAATTACAATAATGAACATGCTTGTAACAATATAAATGATGAAAGATTATCTTTGTCGCCAAAAAAGAAGGTAGCTAATGCACTAGAAACAAAATCAGAAATATGCCTGGACAACAAAAATATTAAAAAGAGTGGTGGACCAGTCAATGATATACCATCTTCAGCAAAGGAACATTCTTCTGAAGAGAAGCTCAAACAAAACTGCATACCTGACTCAATTGAAAAGAGTACAGGAAGCGAAGATAAAACACCTGTAAAAGATAAAAACTTGTCTATAATTGAAAAAGAAAAGCATACAAAATCAGATAAAGCCCATGAAAGTGATTCTTTAGTCACAGGATCTTTATTTCCTGAGACAAGTACATTGAAGGAACCTAATGATGTTAAAGCAAGTCACATTAGCCAAGAACACAAAAATATTAGCTATGGAACTACTGATGGAGTCAAAGAGTCAAGTATGATGCAAGCAATTGGTAGACAGAAGTTTTCATCAGTACAAAATTGTACATTGTTGAAAAAACTTTTAGAAAATACTAAATGCAGTTTGGATAAGAATCTTGAAGTGTCTCCAATAATAAATTATGCTTTACCAGCTGAGAAAAATGATAAAAGTATTGTAATTAGTGATCATTTGGTACAATCAGGAAATACCAGTTCAGATAAAACAAATATTGGAAAATTGGAGAAAATTGAGAAAAGAAGTTCTACTCCTGATAAGTTCAATGATTCAAGTAAATCATTAGATCCAGGTTTACGTTCAATACAAGAACATAGTGAAAAAGCAAATGAGAGCATAACTAAACCATTAGAAATCACCATATCTGATAAAATAACAAATCAAAGCTCTGGTCAAGATTCTCCAAGAATAATATTAAAAATAAATAAGACTGACCATGGTTCCTCAGCTAAAATAATTACCGAAGAAGTAAAGAGGCCTGATACACAACAGAATTATACTGAAAATACTCAAGATATTATTAATGATAAGCCAAGTCCGAAAAAATATGTAAATAGCAGAAAAAAGCAAGTAGCGGATACGTCGTTGAATTTATCAGCAGGGAAACGATTACGAAGCTCAAGGATAGTAGAAAATACAGAGAAAACTCCTATTGCTAGGCGAAATATGGGCAAGAGACCCTCAACAACAGACATTAGCCCTCCACAAAATAAAGAGAAAGAAACTGACCTTTCTCTGTTACAAACAAAGAGGTTAAAATTAGGGCAACTTCTGTCCAATAAATCCTTAACTATTACTCCTGTTTCCAAACCTTCTCCACCATCACCTACAAAAAGTAGTTTAGACATGAAACAAGGACTTAGAACTGTTAATCATTCAATATTAAATAACGAAAATTGTTCAAAGAATGGCAACTCGAAATTACACAATATCCTGTCGAATTTACAAGCAAAACAAATGCAAACATTGCATAATAATTCAAATTGTTCAGAGAAAGCTCAAACTGTGGCTACAGATATAGAATTAAATCCCTCAGTGAGCAATTCAGGTGCAGTCGAAATTGCTCCTGTTGAAAACTCTCATCCTGAGCTACAGGAGATGATAATCAACGAAAACGCCGAGTACCGTGATTTTGGCACTACTGAAGAGGTTTCTCAAGATCCTCTGGAAGTGAAGCCTTTAGAAGAGACTCCAGAGATCATCGAAATTCCTAAACCAGTGGAAGTGTTAACACCGCAACCCAAAAAACGTGGACGACCACGGAAATTGCCAGTGTCGGAAGGTGCGAAACCCGTCCCATTGCCTGTTCCTGCTCTTGAGGAGCGACCGCAGCGGTCGCTTCGTCTAATGAGGTGAATATGATTTGTCTAAGCATGTCATGTTACTTCTTTTGCTTTGTTTATATCGATAAAATGTGATTGATACATCATAATTTACTATTTTTCAGGGATAGGCCGACGATACTGCAGAAGCCGCGTGGACGAGGCAGAGGGCGTGGGGGACGCCGCGCTGAAGCTACGCCGCCGACGGAGCTCGAGACCATCGTAGTAATCGAAACTGCGGACGAACCCGAAGAGAAGCCGCCCACCGTCGACATCGACCCCACCAGCTCAAGAATCAAGCTTCCGCGGATGACAGAGGCTCTCGACAAAATGCCCTCCGTCTGCGTAACCCCATTATCAAGTAGACGACGGAATTCGTCTGGGAATTTTCCGACCGGCGAAACCCCGGAAGTGAAGGTTGAGCCTGAAAGTCCGAAATTGGAGGAGTTTGGGAAGACGCCGGAAGCCAGTGGGTCGGGGAAAGGGCGAGGTGGGCGAGGCCCGCGCGGGGGACGAGGTCGCACGCCCCGTGGTCGCGGCCGGGGGCGGGGCGGCGGGCGCGGCGCTATGTATATGAAGGTAGGCTAAATCCTAGCTAAAAAAAAAGTGTAAAATAGTCTGTTATTGGAGCGATACCAGCTAAGGCAAGAAATGTTAAAAGATCAGTTTGACTTACTTGTATGTACAGCAATTATGTTGTGTTTCAGGAAACTATGGGCATCTACGGGCGGGTGTGCGGGCCCGCTACTACGACAGTGCAGCTTTTTGAGGAAGAAACGTGCATGATGGACGATAACGCCACTCCTGCCAAGTGAGTACGATTATGTCGTCTAAATAAAACCACAACACTCTTTTCTTTACAATGAAAAAACAATCCAAACAAGCATTTTATTCTACAGAGGCTGGACCAGGGGGTCTAAAATGGCCGCTTTAGCAGAATATAACATGAATTACATTACAATTTGTAAAATGGCTACAAAGTGACAATTCATAATATTAACTGTGTCTGTGACCATTTTAAGAATTTCAACTTGATTCACATTATTCTATTATGATTCTACTATAGCAGCTATTTTAGGCACCCAGTTATCAGATTTCTTCAGGCTTACAATTGATTGAAACATTGAATGAACTAAAAGAAGAGCGCAGCATAATTTGTAAAGTTTTATGTTGCTATTAAACTCTTTTGTAATTTTATTGCAGACCTTCGCACTTACTCGACGAGGATTCTCAAAGTTCGGTCAAGAGTTCGACGAATGAGAGCAGTAAAATGAAGAAATCTAAATTCGCCGATTTGTTTGACAGGTAATTGACGAAAACGTTTTATATTCTGCAGTATTATTTTAATTTTAAATAAGAAAATGATGTAATACGTGTTTTATTGTTGTTATTTACAGTAATAAGGTGTGGACGGCAGCAGATGTAAAGGAATACACGTGGCCGCCTCCTGATAAGGCTGATGTTGAACATAAGGTACCTACATTTTTATAAATCCTTGAGGAACTCAGGAAAACAATGTCAAGACCATGAGTATAGGTGGCTAAGAAAGAGTGGATGCAGAAGGTGGAGGTCAGTGTTGTGGTGCAGTTTGGGAGGCTTATGTTTACCTGTTGACACAGATTGGCTTAGTGAATTGATTGAGAAGGATATACTTTCCCACTGCAGAACAAAGGTTTCTCTACACTCCCTGTTTTTTCCATTATCTAGGAAAGAGCTGTTTTTTATCGAAAGACCATGGCTCATTAAAAGGCTTTATATTCAGGTCCAATTCAATGTTACAGGTGATGATGATACAAGAGCAGGTGGCGATGTTCTTGGGAGTGAAGAGTTTCAAGCGGCGATACGCCGAGTTGAAGAGGCGAACAATCTCAGGCGAGGAACGGGACTACGTTCTTAGTAAAGGTCTCGTGACTGAAGCATTATGCGATCTAGGTAAGTTACCATTTTTACTCTAGGCTTACTTAATTTAATACTACCAGCAGTTTCACGCGCATGGGAATTGCCGCAGGAACCGGAAAACAGTCCTAGGTTGCTTGGGGTAGTTTTCGATAATGAAAGATTTTTCGGATCAATATTTCCTTTTATAGACGTACAAAAAAACATTATGCTGTCACAGCTCTCAGCAAAAATTTGGCCTGATACCTTAATAATGCAATTGCTCTCAATAACGCCTTTATATTCTAAGCGAACTACCTATTTCTATATTGACAAGTTGACATAGCACAGCAGAAGCCTAATAAGCCTAAGCCGTTTCAACTGTTGTGACACAGGCCTCTGCTCTTTGAGAGAAGTAGACCTAAACCCACTATCAGGGCACAGTGTGCAAAGTCATATCAAAAAGATTTGTTGTTGGTATCAATGTCCTCTTATTTTCTCATCTAGTAGTCCACTTTTGCTCATATATCCTCCTCCAACAGGAATTACTGCGGTGGACGCCAGTGACGTACTCGACATCATGTTGTCAGACTACCCTCACAAATACGAAGAGTATCGGTCGCATCAGCGGCAGAGGCAACTGATGGTAACCGCTGAGGAAGCGTCGGAAGACGTTAAAACTGAAGAGAAGGTGATGAAGGTGGAAATGAAGCCGGAGAAGCCGGTGGAACATAAGCCTGAACTGCCGAAAATCGACCCGGAGAAGACCAGACAGGTAGGTTTCAGTTGGAGAACTTGTTACGAAGTTAAAATTTAGGGCTTGTATAAAGGGAAAAGTTATAACATTTTCATGCTTGTACATATTCCTAATTCTCAACTCATTCACATACCTTATTTTCATATGAGACAGTTTTACTTGTAAAATGAGTGGTGTTTAATAAAAGGCAATTAGACTTGTCTAATTTATTAAATCGTTTTTGTGAATTTCCCTGCTACTACGTGATTTTAAACTTTCAATGTCTCGTCAGTCCTCTCATGTTTTGTAAAACGGCAAACTTTTTTTTTTCAAGAAGATATGCTATTTGTTTTTTTCCAATAACTAAACCTTTGTTTACCGCAGGACATGGCAGCAGCAGCGATAGCGTCAGCCAGCGAGTGGAACGCGCGCACGAATGCACTGCGTCGCGGCGCGTGCGCCGACCTGCAGTCGCTGACCGTGCAGCGCGCGCGCGTGCCGCAGGTGCCGCCCGCGCGCGCGCACCTGCGCCCGCCCGCCGGCTTCTACCCTCACGCGCTGCTGCCGGGACAGTACCAGCACTCCTATCGGAGCTATACGCCCGATCAGCTGAGGTGAGTTTGCGGAATAGATTCTTTATTAGGTCATCCGTTGGTCGCAAGCTCGATTACTGAGCCCCCAGACTCATGGAGCTTGGGTCTTCTCAGATCGGGCAACGTGTAATTGGGTGTTCAAGTAGGTATTTCTCAGTAGCAGCCGGATTTTTGATATTATTTTATTTTTCTATTTTGGAATTAATCGACTCATTTTACACCCAACAAAATACTCTATCCATACTGAATGCTAAGCCAACTATGTTATCGACACGGCCGTGTGTCGCTGAATTTGGTCCAGTTTTTTTGTTTTATTTCAAATATAATATTCAGCAAACCTTCAGTTAACTGCCACCAAAGTTTAAACGCGTATTACATTACGTTTTAGCCTACCTTGTTCTCCACAAATACGGATTCTGTACAAAAAATAAATACGACAGCTAAAAATTATATTTGAGTTAGTAAACCTATCTGCACTACAAAGGCAATTAAAGAACCTAGTACCATACCACAACAGCTTTGTGCTTTTCTATTAGATTGTATTTTCTTTTTAACCGACTTCTAAAAAGGAGGAGGTTATGTATTCCATATGCATCTACTTTTTCCTGTATGTTCACCGATTACTCCGTGATTACTGGGCCGATTTACGGGATTCTTTTTTCATTTTATAAAAAAACCCGCGCGGTGGGCTATTATAAAATTTTATTATCTTTGTTTGAGTAGTTTATGAGTTAGGTCCTTTAATACGTATTTTTTCTTTATACAACTGAAATAGTTACAGTACTAGTTACAATGTAAAATAGATTCACGACGAGAATGTGTGTAGTATGTAACTAAAACTAAAAAGGGTAAAATAAAAAAATAGGTGGCAAAAAAGTGAAACCAACAAAGACGTTTTTAGTGTTTTTTTGGAAGTCGGTTTTTTTTTACAAAAATGTTTTTTATATTGAACTAGCTTTTGCCCGCGGCTTCGCCCGCGTGGATGTCGAAAAATATCGGACGGGAACGTACAAAACAAACATATATTTACATAACGTTTATTCTTTCTTTCTTTAGTTACTTACCTTCATCTCCCTTTTTAACCATTCGGGGGTAGAATTATCAAAAACGCTGAGACACGTATAAATTAATTTTCAATCGTCAGCCTAAACACAAGAATTTGAAGATCCTAACTTTAAAACTGACGGACTTTTACATAAATTTCCATCCCCTATTGGTAAAATAGGGGTGGAATTCCCAAAAATCCTTTCTAAGTGGATACTTACTCTTCACAAAGAACTCACCCTCCAAGTTTCATGTCTCTAGGACCAGCGGTTTGGGCTGTGTGTTGATATATCACCCAGCCAGTCAGTCAGTCATTTTATGTATATAGATGTTCATAAAGAAATGTTAACTAACCAGGAAATAACTAATCACATGCGTATCCTGCAGGTACTTCCCGCTGAACACCGTGCTGGCGGCTCCGCCCGCGCCGGCGGACGACTGGAGCTCGGAGTCCGAGCCCGACTGGCCCGAGCGGCCCAGCTCCGGGCCCGACTCCGACGGGCCCACACACCACTCCGCTAAGGTACGTCACACCAGCATCTATAACAGTCCACTGCTAGATAAAGGCCTCTACACAACAACACGCCATTTTATTTTGATCCTCAGGTTTGCTCATCCAGCTGCTGTACTAGGCGTTATGTTATACATAGTGGAAGGGACAACGTCACAAACGGTTAAACTGGAAAAAAAAACTATGTGGGTGTGAATGATGTACTGAATACGTCTTAATATCGATGCTATCGATATTTTCTTATTAATTTCGACAAAAAAGTTCCATTAAAGTATCAATGAATATGTTTTACGGTAAAGGAAAACATCGTGAGGAAACCGGCATGTCCTAGAACCAAAAATTCGAAGACTTATGACATCAACCAACCCGGACTGGGCCCGCGTGGTGGATTATAGCCTATTCTCTCTCATAGAGAGGAGGCCTGTGTCCCAGCAGTGGGAACATTATAAGCTGCTTTAGCGTACATTTAACGGTTTATTCTGAAAGTGTTCAGGTTTTGTGTGAATTAAACATCTAAAGTTTTTAAAGTTAAAACATTCTGAGTATTCGGGAATCTGTTACATATTGATAATGAAGAAGGAGGTAAATAACATAAAAAGTGAACATTTACTTGCCATTCTGTTTCAAAAAAATATCGAGGTTGTATGATTAAGATTGAGTCATCCCATGACTACGGCGGGTGACTTCACCTTGAAATAGCCAAACGGAGTGCACCTGTGGACCGCGTGCCTACCACTAAATTAGGTGAACTTGTATACAAACAAAATGTTCAACATGCGGAATTTAGAGGAGGTTATCTGTGCCGCCAACCTACTTAAAACTGGACGACGATCTGACCATATCTGAATTTCAATCCGGATTCTTATAAATCTGATTTTTTTAGCTTCTAGTTTCCTTGGATAACTTCGCGTCTACTGAGAACTAGCACGAGCACGCGGTCTTAACGTAACGTAAATACGTCGATTTTCGAATCGAGAACAACAACAACACACACACAACAAGTTGTTGCAACAAGCACACTCAGTAGCATCTGTAGATATGAATAAATTCTTAAAATTATGAATATAGTATACGTGAAACGAGTATAATTTAAAATTCGTCGTATTTACGTTACGTTAACACCGCGCGCTCGTGCTAGGGCCTCTGTTCTTTTTGGCATATAACCATTCTGTCATTTTTACACATTTTTTATATTGTAGCGCAAGAAGCTAACAAAAACGAAACGAAGCAGTCACACGGAGGTAGCTAGCAGTAGCAAGGAAGAGCCGCGCGTGACTGAAGAGGTGGACCTGTGCCGCGTGTGCAAGCTGCGCCTTGAGGCCAACCGCAAGTACACGCACGAGCGCTTCCTTGTGTGCGCGCACTGCAACTCGAAGTGTGAGTATAGTGCTGCAAGCACATAGTAGTAGGACGATGCTACTTAGAAGCTATTTACAATAGGAGTCCGACCGACATAAACCTCCACTCGTCGTAGACAGAAGCGGATATCCATGAGTATTTCCTCACAGAAAAAGGGTTATACCATGAACTGCAGATGCTCCAAGCTAACCAACACCGTCACATTTGTGGAAGCAGTCGCGACATAAATCCTCTATCCAAACTTTCACATACAAATCCCTGGGTGCGTTGGAACGGCGCAACAAGCTCGCGTCTCTCAGAAGAGAATGCCCGCGTGTTGAATCAAACTTCTGGCGGGTGTGAACATGCAATATATACACAAAACCAAGTCCTACATCTTGCCAATTAATCATAAATCTCGTTATTTTAATCCCCAGTACACCCATCCTGCCTGGAGCTAGGCGCGGACACGATACGCAAATGCCGCGAGTACGCGTGGCAGTGCGCAGAGTGCAAGACCTGCTGCTCATGCCGCCAGCCCGCGGATGACGACAAGATGCTGTTCTGCGACCTGTGCGACAGAGGCTTCCATATCTACTGCGTCGGACTGGAAACTGTGCCCAGTGGTATGTGACTAACAAAATAATAATAATATCCTTGCAGTACTTTCGAAGACTAGCCAACTACGCAGGAAATATTATAGAGCACAAGTTGCTGATGTATGAACGTGGACGACACAAAATGAGTAAATATAAGTATGTAGGGATTGTTGCAGGCGATGGCGTTAGTTTTTGCCCGGAAACCGGCGGAGTCTATTTATGTATGTCATGTATGAAATGATTTTGTTTGTGTTCGGACAGATGCACTCTCGCTTCCCTTACTCTCATTGTCCAACGGGACGCCGAGCGAAGTGAACAGTTAGAGATCAAGCACAGTATCAACTTTCTACAAACACCACTAATTTTCTAATTCCAGGCTGCTACTAAGAATCTCTTGATAGAAAAACCGGATAACCATGCTATATTATTTCGAAAAATTACGCAAATGTACCGAGTACAAACAATGAATGAAGTACTTATCATATTTCGTATGTCTGATAACAGTTATCTAGGTGATTGTACCACGTGTTCGGGTAGCGTAATATGTTTGTTTACTAACAACGCCAAAAAGTAGTGCGGTACGGCTGCGTAAAAAGGCAATGTTGCATAATACACTTGTAGTTGAGCTACGTTGTACGGCGCGATCCCGTGACCTTGGACGTCGTCTGCCCACGCGGTGTCGCCAGTTCAGAAAATTGGATCTTATAATGCAGGGGGCATAGAAGTGGTAGTTGAGGATTTTGAGGAGCAGTGGCGAAGGTTCCATATAACCCGATTCCTACCGGCTTCCTTTTGAAAAATGGCACAGTCAGTATTCTATAGACAAATAATATAATCACATTAAAGATATGTACTCCGGCTTACCTGTTACAAAAATTGACCCTTCGTTACTGTTGAGGAGTTATAACAATATTCTAGCTATACTAGCTGACAAAATTGATGGGCCATTTATCAGGCACTGGGCGGATAGACGTTTGTGCGCGCAGGCGTCCATGTCGCCAGTTAAATGTATTGTTTATTAATTGTAATTTTGTTATTTACTAACAATAGGTTAATATTATACTAACACTTTATGCATCTACGGTTTACATTAATTAAATAAATAAATAAAATAAAATTATGTCCAGTTGCTGTGGACGTTTTGTTGATTAATGATGAGGATGTCACATTGACGCCATTTATTTATGTAGATACTGTAATAACGTAGCATAACATCACACTTTAATCACTGAAAGATTAGGCAGAGACTAGAGCCACCAACCAGGCACATAATAATATAAAAACTCCAGACTGCTGCTGAGAATTTCCTGTAATGTTATTTATTTATATAAGCCTCGGGAAGACATTTTATATCAGTGTTTGACTTTGGCTTAAATAGGACGACATACTATAGTGTGATAGAGTACAAAATCTAATATTCTTCTTTAGGTATTCATGTAATGAATTGTTTCCGTCGCACATTGCAGGTCGTTGGCACTGCGTGTCGTGCGCGGTGTGCAAGTCGTGCGGCGCGCGGGCGCCGGGCGGCGCGGGCGACTGGCACCACCAGACGCGGCGCGGGCCCGGCGGACACAAGGTGTACTCGCACTCGCTGTGCACGCCCTGCGCCAGGTCAGTACTACGACGTGCGAGCCCTCGGGGACGGAAGCGAGCGTCATGTGCTCTGGTTACCGATGTTTCACTGATTGCCGGCTTTTGAATTGAGTTATTGAAGTTTAGGACTTATCAAACTACTTAAGAGTTTATTAATTTTGTTGTTTCAGTGCTACATTACATTAATGGAATCACCTTAAGTGAAGTTTGACTAGTTTTCTATTCAAATAATCAAAACAGGAGCTGGCAGTAACTCTGAGTCTACGGCCGTACTGACAGGTGCTTGTTTTAGCACATCGGCGAAAACATTGATTTACGCAGGTGTCGTGAAAAGTGACAAGACATGGATTCCCAAAATAATCTATCAAAATACTGAAAGATAGCTTTTTGTAAATTAAAAACAATATCCAATGATTGGATCAGTAATTAATATTAGAGAAAAAGTCCATTGCAGAAAATGAAAATACTAATCTGTGGGACAGAGCAGGCTAGGAAAAAAATACTATGGAATACTGTGTGAAACTTGTCAGTATGGTCAAAGCCTTAGTATTACCCCAAAAATTGAAATTGCTTACCTCAAAATTAAGCGACCAACTAATACTAATTATTGTCGCTTCAAATTGGTAAAAGCCGGAAAAAGTAGTAGCATTGTAGGAAATATCCATACTTTACGCAGTAATTTAATATAATTGAGTTTTTAATGTGTACATAAAATTCCTATCCTATGTATTTTATAATGCTTTACCAATACCATAAACATAGATCTATCAAAGAGGTTTGTTAAGCCTTAAAAGTATTTTAAACCTTGGTAATTTAGACAAATATATTTATCACCTGAATACCTATTTTAATGTAGAAATATCATGAAGTAGTTTCGTCATCAATCTTCAGAAATACCATAAAAATCGATGCTATTTATATACTATTGAATTTTTGAACCAACATTTAAGCCAATGTATGAAGTCTAATAAATGGACCGCAGTATGAGTTGATTCCGATTATGTAAAGGTTTGAGGAGAATCGATTGCCTTACTTTACGTACTTCGACTTGAATAAACGTACAGCTAGGTTTCATTATGTTTTTAAAGAAAACAAAATATTAAAATAATTTCATATTATTTTTCAAGTAATGCCAAGAGGGGCCTCAACAAAACCTGAACTTTCTCAAAAGAAGAGTATATATCGAGGGATGCAGATAAAAAGTACAAAGTTTCATACAAACTTCATTAAACGAGTTTATGTGTATATGTTTACGTATTAATTGGTCTTGGTAGTTGATGTGTTCTCACGTCATTTCATGCGTGTTTGATGTGGACTAACACGTGCTGGTCATAGTGTCGTCTCGACGTTCGCCTTCACTCTGTCGACATCCGCTTTGTCCCTGGTATCGTAGCATTGTGGCCCCGCAGAATGTTTACTTTTGCCCCAACGCAGCGTTCTTATTCAGCACATCCCAGTATCACATAAGTTGCATGACATCCCGATAGACATAAGTTTATTATTTATGCATATTTGAAGAATGTTTGTTGATTGTTATAATCTATTAATAATTTCTTTAACTTTGTATATTTATCGTATTAAAGTCTAATCATTTGCGAGCAAACAGTCTTCACAGAAAGAACAGCAAAGTGGACCATTTATGCGAAGCACCGCCAATTGGTATGAGGGAATCACTTTCTCTAGCACTGTCTTTATACAAAGTTGCTTTATTTGCAAACACTAAATCGACAGTTGAACAAAATTCTGGGCTTTTGAGAAAACTGCCAACTTTACTGTTCCTCCTATTTTTTGATTATTTTAATACTCTCATTTGTTCCATAATTGATGCAATACACATTAGGTAGAGAAAACTTTTTTGTATTTCTGTATATTGTTGTTTTGATGATTGTACTGCGTCAATTAGCCTTGTATCATCAATGACAATGGGTGTCGACATCTCATCAGGCATTCTGCAGTCGGCTGCGACTAACTCACATCCATACTGTTAACTAACAAGGGCGTAGTACCATCACTCCCCGGCGTTCACTAACTCGACTTTATGTTTGTTGCTCGTCTTCGGATCTGATACACATCCGGCACTTTTATTATTTACTTGTAGCTAGAACTTTAAATATACTGGCTGTATTTGTTTTCTATCCAGTAAATTTGTTTTTTCGCTAATATTTGCGCATTTACTCTCAATGTTTTTTATATGGCATTGCTGCGTAAACCTTCTAAATTATATTAGTGCACAATAATATAGATATTTCTGAGGTATCGCGTTGTTATCGAAGTTTTTGAAAAATAGATATCCAAACCGTGCTTTGTAAGTAAATTCCCGCACATCAATCCAAGTCATACGAGGACAAGCAACAAACTCGACGAATGAAGCGAGACCGTCCACTCGGCGCGGGGTTTCGGTGTTTAATACTAATGGCGTGTTTCTGTGTTCCGGTGCTTGTGCGCGTACGGTCCGTATGTGTGTGTGCGTGCGTAGGGCGTATCGCATTGGTCGCTACTGCCCGCTCTGCGAGCGCTCCTTCATCGGCCCGAAGGGGACCATGCAGCTCGTCATATGTAAGCTCTGCGATAGGCAACTGCATCAAGGTACGTCATAACCACCGAACGTGTAGACGCATACGCTTGCCCGCCCGCTGAACTGGTTAGACATGATTGTGATCATGCATGACAAGCTTATTCTCTTTCTATGAGTCTGTTCCTAGTCCAAACAAAGTTCAACAGTAGATATTCCTACATTAACCTTACCCCCCCACATTTAAAATGAATAAATTGACCCCCTAAATTGTAATCATGGCTTCGTAAACCCATGTCAGAAGTAATGGGTTTCAAAGCAAATCATAGATGTAGCGATCCTGTACTACGTTGAGCTCCGTTTAAGTCCGATATAGGACTCTTAGAGCGAAAATAATCTTACGGGTCTTATTTTAGAACATTTGTGGTCATTATTACCCCGTTTTTTTTCACATTGGGGTAAATATACCTCTGTATTTACCGTACCACGTACGGTCATGTCTAACCCGTTACGGTTTTCAGAAAGTGAGGATACAGTTTTATGTTCATTGTCCGAAAACCGTTTTTATACTAGCGCATGGTACTACTGTTTGTGAATGCGCTGTGCATGTTCTGTAGTAGATACGTGAACGATTTTATTGTCACAAAGCTTCATTCAGTCCTTCATTATTGTCATGATACATAGTTTCGTTTCCATAGACATTATGTAGCCTTATCTATAGTATATATATTTATGCTTATTTTTCCATCTATATCGCTATATCCTATAACAGTCCAATATTTGTGCTACCTGTTATGATTGCCTACAAAACAACTTGTACAATATATCCTGATATATACGTAACAACACGGTTCGCCGTCCAATCATTAACTTACGAAATATATACCGATAGGGGAGCTTTTGTTTTTGTTAGATGTGATTAGATGACAACGTGTAGGTGAAAGCATGATGTATAATACACAGTAAGCAATGATCTGCCTAAATTAGAACATAGCTGAAAATATAATGGGTCGGAAAACACGAAGGTTACCGAAACTTGCCGAATTGTGTGTGCCATGCATTGTCGTGTACTAGGTGTAGGTAAACGGCTCGATTACGAGCCACCGGCATGGGGAAGAAAGGGACAAATAATTATGGCTTAGGTATGTATTAAAAGTACTAAAGTACACCATAACAGATATATTTATTAACGCCCTGTTATGCTGACTGTCCACGATTTAACTGTACCTGAGTAAGTATGACAGGTTGGTTACACCATCACAATTATCAAAAAATCGTATAAAATGTCATTTTCTGTTACTTTTATCTGAAGCTGCAGTCAAGAACCAACTTTTTTGTGCATGGTGGAACCAACCATTAACGATAAAACGTGGGCGGTCAGTCAGTTCCGGAGTTCCTGTGCAATTATAAACCGACGTGCTCTTCATTTCTCGATGATCCTCCTCAAATTGAGATAGAGCAATACACATTTTTGGGTATAATGTACGATTTACACGAGCCTGTCCGGCCGCATCGGAGCGTTCTTGTGTTGAAGGAAATTGAAGCATTAATGAAGCATGTAGTTAAATGTCGTATTTGCAAGGAGTTTACACAGCTTGGAACTACTGGTTGGATCCGCGCATGCCGCGGTAGTCTGTCTAAATTCCATGGAAATATGGCATGTAACTACTTTATAAACGCATCAATTGCTTTTACCACTTTGTAAAATGCGGTCCGACGCGCGCCGGTCGTTGTGAATCGTACTGAAATTCTCTGTTGTCTTTTGTGAATGCCAAATTAAGAATTGTGAACTTTCATACGGTATATGAGGACACGGGAGCTCCGGTATAGTGGCGAAACCGCGACTTAATTCTGACATGATCCTCATTCCGCCACAGACTGCGTTAGACAGACGGTGTCGTCGCTGAGCGTGCTGGACTACACGTGCGCGGAGTGCCGGCGCGGCGGCATCACGTCGCGCGCGGCCGCCGTGCGCCTGGCGCCGCGCACCATCGCCACGCTGTTCATGGCCAAGCGCCGCTTCAACAAGTACGCGCACCGCCAGTACCTGGCCAGCCGCCGGCGCCAGGCGGAGCTGCGGGGAGAGGACGAGGCGGCGCCGCTGCGGGTGGACGTGGACCACGACTCCGACGCGTCCGACGCCGGCGCCGACGCGGGCGACACTAGCGATCCGCTCGACGCTGCGCCCGACGCAGCACTCGACGTCGCGCCTGACGCTTCGCTCGACGCCTCGCTCGACGCCGCGCCCGACGCCTGAACTAAAGTGTCGAGTGAATACGTGAACTGTATAAAAACTGACCGTGTAATATATTATGTAGCTGTTCTTAGTTCATATGTAACTCTTATTCGCTTCGGTACTACGGTTGTAAGGTAAACTGTTACATAAATCTGATTAATATAACGATTAACCGGTAGGTGTAAGTTGTCGGATAGTGAGGAGATACTAGGTGTATTGTCTCTTTGTGTTATCGCTGCGTTTTGTTTTCTGTACGCTGAATGTTTGCGATTACGAACCCGGAGGAGCCGGCGCTGTCGAAATATTAATGTATATTATTATATCCCTAGTGGGAGTTAGACGGTTTGATTTAACAGAAGATAAGGATCATAAAAGTGGTTAGATAGATAGCTGTAGATCGCAGGACTCTTTAACATGTAAACTGTACAGTAATTTAATACTAACTTCACTATATGGGTAGCTGGGCAATCATACTATTTTTAATATCATAGATTTGAATAAAAGTATCTTGCAAGACAAATCATGTATTGTATTGTGTATTCGTCCACAATTGGTTATGTTGAAAGTGATTAGATTATGTGAGATTGTGTAGTTGTGCTGTTATTATACTTTACGAGAGGATGATGATTTCAATCATGTTCGTTTCTGTGCGTGACTCTATATTAGAACTGTAAACGGACATGGTATCTTTTGTCATTTAAGAATTAATTAGTTCTCAGGAATACAAAATAATAATAAATGCATACAATAGAAATCTGCCTTTTAATGCATTTTTTATTTTTGTTTCTAAATTGTTATTTTTTTTGTCACTTCTGTTTATGAATCGATCCACACGCTATAGAAGACAGTGCGCATTTCGTTTTATTTTTGATATAGTATAATTTTTAGATTATCGTTAATTTCGCTTAATAAGGTATTTATTTTAGTTGTACTTTTATATGGATACAGCTGTATACAATCTTATGTCCCAGATACTATTCGTGGAGGATTGTTACATGAACATAGGGAGTTATTGAATTCATCAGGATCGTTATGATAGATTCTGTTGCCTGATATGAATTTTATTTATGAATCGATTGGGTATGATTTAAGAAATGTTTCCCCCTAATACGCACTTTATGAAAGTTGTTGATTAATTACACTATTTAGATTATTTTATAAGATTTTTATCGTTTCTGTAGTTTAGTTATGTACGAATGAAATTCAGCAGCTCTTCTTTCAAGTGACAACTTATTGTTTTCCTTACTTAATTTCAAAGTACAAAACACATAGCTACCTTTATGTACTATTTACTTGCACTCGTTCTGGAACGCAATATGAACCCAATGAATAAATATAGTTTATAGAAAGATCAAATAAATTATTTAACTCAGAGTATAGTATGTTTATTTTTCATTACGAGAAAATTATTTATTTATAACGATGGTGTTACAAAGATAGTATTAAATATAGCTGAATTGGGTGGTATTCATTTCCAGGGCGAATCCGGAAATGTTTGGCTGGACATTGGTTTATTAGCAGCCACAGGTATTCGTTTTCGGTATACGTAACATTCGATTCACAAGTGTATGCATTTGCTGTACTTACGATATAATCTCTGCGCGCTATCGACTTTTAACCACTGCTGTGTGCAATTATCCCCATAATGTTGTGTATTATATCTTGTATTAGAATTATATTGTGTAAGTGCAGGTGATGACCGTAGTAACTTCATTGAATACTGACACTAATGTATCAATGTTTTAGTTTTAATTATGCTTTGGTTAATATTAATCATAATTTACTTATTAGTGATGACTTTTAAGGTAAAATTTATGTCCTCGAAATCATGATATAAACCTTTTATACAATATACACAACTGATCCCGGTGTGGCTCACGCCGTAACTCGCATTGCTTTGTCGACACAGGTGAATTTGTAAGACTTACTTGTAAGAGAATAATGATAACTTTATGTCTACTTAATGCAAGTGTAAACGTTCTAGAAATCTCGCACTGTTCGGTCAATTTTGTAAAAAAAGATAAAATAAATTTTAATTTGAACTTTTGTTTTTTTATTGCAATGCACGATTAAAATAAAAGGAAAATAAAAGACAAATGTGCAATAAAAAATAATGTATATATAATTTGACTTACAGTATGGTAAACTCGGTAGCATAATTAACAAAATTTTATAAACACTGAAAATATTCAGCAAATATATTTTATAAACTGGCAATAAAGCATCTGTAACCTTATAGTTCGATGAAACCTGTTGACAAACAAAAACGTAACACATTAATTTTAAGATAATTAAAACACATTCATGCTTATTTTAAGTAATAATTATTATAAAATAGGTTGTTATTTAAGCAATAGTTCATTTATATCGGAGGCCTAGTGAATTTGCATATATGTATTAAACATGTTTTCAGCAATCCTAACTGATGTTACGCAACTTTTGTTTACCAAGAATGGCGGGGTGCATAAACACGCAAGTTCGGTTCAACCTTTGGCACAGGCCGGGTGGCAAAATCGAATGAATGTATACACCGTGTATCAGAAACGTGTTGTCATATTTAAGGCTGTAGTCAGGGCCGAGGCCCTGGACACTAGAATAATGGGGCCCTTGTAGGAGGCAAGACCGAGCGAAGCGAGCTTGATTTTTTTTTGCACTCTGCTTCTGATAGGACATAAGACAGTTCTTAAATAAATAATGGGAGCTTATTTTATAGAGGCGGAGAACTTATCGAAACAAACACAGAAACATGAACAGTAACTAGAACCCTATGTTGTAAAGCTCGATAGTTGTAAGAATGTAGGATGAAAAAGCGGGCGAAGCGAGATTGAGTATTTTACTATCCCCCATCAAACTTGAACAATATTATCCAAGAGACTAACATCGTAATACCGCAAAAAAATATCATTTCCCATTTGAGTCGAGTAGGTATTGAAGTTTTAAATTAGATAGCTGATTTTTGTGTTGGTTCCATAAAGTTGTTTAGTATGATCACCGTTGGGATGTCACGGAGTCCCCGAAAGTGAATGCGGCTGGGGAAAATGAGTGCCACTACGGGGATCCTCATTTGTTGGCCGATATAGGGCAAACCTGATGCGCACGCAGCACGGCACTGTGCTGACAGCGCTGCTTTGTTCACGCCGCCGCGACGGTACGTCACCGCCAGGTGAGAGCTGGGGTCTACATGGGTGTGAGTGTGTGTGTGTGCGACAATGTACAGTTGAACCAAGTAATCGTGTGTGATCCGCCCGCTACCGCTCATGTCAGCAATTGAATTACACATTCATCCGTGAGTTTATGCTCTGGCGGTGAAAGTGTTAAGGGTTAATGCCTTGTCGGCACCTTTCTGATAATGCTGTATTTTGCCACCCGACATGGTCAGTAGGCACCACTGATCACTTGCAATGAGTAAAATCAAATAGCGGCATCTATATTTTTATGTTAGCAACATTGACCTATGCTAATACACGTCACTCGTCGAGACTAACACCACTGATGGAAAGGAAGATGAATTCATTGCAGACCGCTATACGATTATGTCTTTAAAAAGTATTACATGTCTACATTTTGTTGTAGTGCGTCATGGTTCTTTTAGCTTTTGAACGCCATTATATAAATAAAATTCATTTAATCCAGGTCATTGACCCATATTAGATAAAAAACAACACGTCATTTTTCAGGCAGATTAACTACTTTGACTAAATAAATAAAGTTAATTAAATAACGTAAACATAAGAAATAAACAAATGTCATATCCAATCAATTATTAATGTCAAAGGTAAAATAAAATAAAAATGACAATGAATTAAATTAAGGAATGACAGAATCAAAAATTACAATATCTGTAAGACGTGAAAGCTATAAAAATGACAAATCAAACACGTGACAAGACAAGAGGACTATGTTGGTAAACATTTTTGAATTAGTCTATGGTCCACAGACAATTTCATGGACTGTGGACATATTATTGATAAAACAAGATGGCGGCGTTAGCTCCCAACTATGGCGACGCGCCAAAAGAACCATGTAGCACTCTAGTAGCAATTTACAAGTACTTGTCAACGACTATAGCCTTTTATAAGGCATCTATACCATACTCTATCTACGGGGAAAAACAAAAATCATGAACATCAAGCAACTATATTTTAGTAATAGCAACATTGACCTGTGCGAATACACGTCACTCGTCGAGCCTCAAGCCGCTGATAGAAAGGAAGGTGAATGCGTTGTGGAGAGCTAGCACTGGCACTGCCGTCACTGCGGCGCTCACGCCTGTGCGCTGGCGCACTGCTGATACCGCCTTCGTTATTATTGACATCGCTGGAGCACTCCATACCTGGAAAGTTATTTATGAAGGTTTTGAATGTATGCTGAAAATATTTCAAAAATAAGAAAAATTAGACCAATCATACGCTTGTGTGTCTTTTTAAAGATACGGCCCGTGTTTGAACACTTTGGGACTTGAAGGAACTTTGGAACTTTTCGCTCCTGTCGAAATATTAAATCCACAGATACGGTAAGGGCCTGCAGCCGACCCCAACATAGTTGAGGAATAGCTTGGTAGATGACGAAGTGCGTGTAGCACCTTCAAGCAGCTCTGTCGACGAAGCTCGCAAGACCCATCAGTCAATTTATCAAGTTTAAATACTTCAGGTCAATAACGTCACGGGTAGCGACGTCAATATTTTGAGGCAATTTCCTCTGCGCTCACTGACCATTTACAGCGAAAAGGGCATTGACCACAAATTGCTGCAAAGAAACAAACATAGCTGTATCGACCAAGGCCAATGTCATACCTGATAGAGTATCCGCATCTTGACGGCATGCCTGGCGTCCATGTCCCGCTCCTGCGTGAGCTTGCGCAGCGCGTACTCCAGCACGTCCTCGATCTGCGCCTGCGACATGCTGGCGGCGCGCGTGCGGTGCGTCGTGCACACCTCCTCGCTCGAGAACGACAGCTGGCAACTTGATGGTGATGAGCCTGAGAAATAGTTACAGTCGTTATTACATGGATCTTTTGGCGCTTGTATGACGTTGATAGAAAGGTATTGGTGAACATTTGAGAAATGTATTATAAAATGGCGGCTTCGTTCCGATTTTGGTTACCAGTTGTGGCGTCAGTCAATGCAGTTTAGGCCTTCTGAATTTAAATGACGCACACTCATGAATCTTTTAATTTATTGCGTAATCTACAAGTTTGACTGGAACAAACAGGATCATAGCATTCTCTGTCGATCGGTTTGTCTGAGTCTAGTTGACATCTGCGATATGCTAAGTTAAATAATCGCGCGAATTACGAAACGAACATTCTGCGTCGTTCCTTGAAACTTCATAAAATTTTCATCCTTGCAGATCAATATTTTATGAATTACCTGAAGTTTTGTGCAAAGTTTTTATTAATTAAACGCTTGAAATAAATAAATATATTCAAATATTTGTATGACCTAAACGTAGTCGTTCCGAGTCTGGCTGTTTGTGTATACGAGTTCAAATGTTTATAAACACATCCACGATACAAGATCAATTCCTATTGTGGGGCAACGTTTTTTTTTTCAAATGAGAAAGCAGAGCAGAAAATGAGTAGTGTTACCTGTGGCAACATAACAAACAAACGCAGCAACGGTATTCTCGTAGTTCCACCTCCGCGTGATCGCCACTTTGTAATCTCCTACGTTGCATCCAGTCTCCTCATCTGGAATAGATAATGGATGATACAATTTATAATGGTTATATATTAAATTATACTAATATTATTACAGGGGATTTCGTCACCAGTGCATTGCAGCTGGGAAATATAGCCAGATGACTGATTTATTTACATTTAAAATTAAATAAATAAACATTTATCGTCAATAGATGACGTTATTAGAACCATGCCTTCTATAAATCATTAAGTCTTACACCATTATTTTGAGGACAGCGCATATTCGCATATCTTTGAATGTGCAATAAAAGAGACTTGAGGTTGGGTTTCCTAAGACAGCGGTACCAAATTCGCGTAATGACGAAAAGCTTGACACTGCACAGTTAAATGTCTTGCTGATGGTGGCGCGTGTGTCGGATCATTTAGTTCCCTTCAAAATGGTTGAGTTGAATGGTGCTGATACATGCGTCATGTTCGTGAACGGGTGCTGTCAGTTGTGACTGGTCATCTCTTGGTTGCCACGGCTTATTTGAATTAATTATTTTATTTTTGAATTTTTTTTACTATGGACACTTTTAACGTACACATCTTGCTACATTGTTCTTACATAATGTAACATTTCAACATGGATGATGTAACCAAGGTTTTGTAAAAGTATTCTAATTTAAAAGAGTGTTCATGGAGTTTATTGTCCGTTCTTCTCGATAGAGATCTACTTTCACAGTTTTTATGCCTTGTGACTGGGACTGTAGCTACATTTCAATGTTGTCTTTGTTTCGACAAATCCAAAGTGCATGTAACTGGCCTACTTGAAATAAATGCTTTGATTTTGATTTAAAAATGCTCTCAATATGAACGCTCTCGCTCGCTTCTTCGTAGTCGGTGCGCTCTTGACAAAGCAGTCGTGGTTACTATGAGGTATCTTTAATGTGTGACCCCCTTAGTAATACAGCGCCATTCTTCTCTGACTGCCGGTCTCCTAGCATATTTGTGCACTGAACGACAAAGCTCTTTTGAGCCTCAATAAGCTGTACTCACACTCGAAGCGGTTGTTGTCAGTGTGTGCCCAGGCGTGCCACTCGATCTGCGCGTCCCGCGGCAGCGCCTGCACCACGGCGTACTGCACGATGGCGCCCGCCGTGCGCCGCTCCAGCTGCCGCCGCGCCTCGCTCACTGCGCTGCCGTGCGTCACGTAGCACACGCTCTAGGGGGGAAACGTTTGTAGGTATAAGCGGGTAGTGAGCTGTCCAGGTCGCTTACTACTAGTAAGATGTATTATAAGAGTAAGACATCGAGAAGAGGGTCCGTCCAAAACATTTAGCGCGTTCATACTGACAAAGCTTATGCACCGCGTGGGCCGTGGGTCCTTCACCTAGTGAAATATTACATCAATATGCAAAGTGATCAATAGTCTTACCACCTTGCATAAAGAAATACATCCCTGCCTCGGGAAGTCCATTCAGCCTATAAGTACGTCTTAAATAGTCTGGGAATCGTTTTTCATTGTTCCAAGTCGGGAAAAGGCTAAGCAGCTGATAAAGAAAAACATACCTGAACAACACTACGTATATGCGCCCTTGGGTGTAACGCCCTTAGCACTCGTGTGAGGTGCCGGAGCGACAGTGCGCTCTGTGCGCGCGGCCCGCCGCCCACCAGGCGCAGCGTGCCCGGGACTAGCGCGATTTGGCCACATGTGCCCATTACTTCACCTACCTGTATGCAAACACACAGATAAATGATTACTTTCACAGTTTTTATGCCTTGTGACTGGGACTGTAGCTATTTTTGTCTTTGTTTCGACAATTCAAAAGTGCCTGTAACTGGCCTGCTTGAAATAAATGCTTTGATTTTGATTACAATTATAAAAGATCGAAATCACAAACATCACAGATCTATATTATTATCAAAAGTCATTTATTCAAATAAGTCTGAGAATCAGCACTTTTTAAACGTCAAACCCTGCCCCCGTAGCATGACCACCGTAGACAAGGATTTCTTTGACGGAAGAATCGACAAAATGACAGATTGTGTCGACACAATGACAGATTTCTTTGGACTATCTGTATGGTCCAGTGCAAAAATTGATCGCAATGACGGGGAGAACAAGTTCCTTTCGGCTTCGTTTAGGGTATTTTTACACAGACAAAACAGTTTTTGTTTCGTTCTTCTTCTTTCTTAAGAAATATAATGCTAAACGTTATACCATACCTTCACAGCCTGACTATAAGGTCCAATATTAGCGGGCGCCCAGTGCGATATGCCTTGCACATGCATAGTGACCCTCTCTTTCGTGATAACTCCCTCGCAGTCGTGAGTGTTGTTGAACGTTGACTTGTGGGCCATCTTGTGGGATAAAAACATATTTTAGTTTTATCCTAACATAACATAAAGTCTGTAATACCCACAGGGTTAGACAGAGGGGTACCTAATAGTACTCCCACATTGCGCCAGTTATGTATAAGTCCCATTTTTAAATGCTAAAATGGCTTGCGTTTGCCCGCAACTCGCCTAATGTGTAGCAATGACGCGGCCTAAGGTGGCGCTTGCCTAGTAGAAACCGATTCACCCATGTAATTTGGGGCGTATTGCCAAAAACGGGGCACAAATCCAGACCCTTCGGCTGCTACTAACAAATTCCGGGTGGAAAAGTCTAATAGCGCTTTGTCTGACTTGGGAATCGTACAGGACCTCATGCTCAGCAATAGTCCTTACGTCCACTAGACCAACGTTTTTGACAAGCGTTATCATAACATGGACATAAGCTTCTTCTTGGTCATTAAAGTCATATCTTTTACTAGCTTTTGCCCGCGGCTTCGCTCGCATTAATTTAGAATTTGACAATCAATTTGGGTTGTACTCTACTGTTAATTCGATCACGATTCGAAAGACACATTGCGCCATCTATGAGCATAAGAACGTTATTGTTGTTTTTCTCGGGAACAGTACTTTTTTCGGGATGAAAAGCGTATATGCAAAATTACAGGATGATCGGTTCAGTGGTTTTGACGTGAAAAGGTAACATACAAACTCATTTTCGCATTTATAACATTAGTTAGGAAGTAAGGATTTGTGTTTAATATCTATTTTACCACAAATACAAAAAATACGTCAACGAACGCATCATTTCCTTGAACTTGTTCCCCAATGAACCCTATATCATATCAGGTAAATACCAAATCACAATCTCCGTTATCGTGTTAATTCTATGTCATTGTATTTATATCAGTATTCATCTATTGCATAATGCGGCATTTTTTATCAGAGTTCAAGATTATTTTTACAAGGTAGTTGAATAACGTGTAAAATTATTATCGGATTGTGTGTTGTGGTAGGCATAAATTGCATAAAGTTTTATTGTTTTACTCATGAAATACACATAATATATTGTATGTTATTTTATTACTATTACTTTTAAAGTAGGACATAGCAAGCAAATAGCTGCGGAAGGGCCCTGGTGACTTGTAATACAGGTTTTTATGGAGACCTACTTCTGGCCCCAGACTCTCATAAAGTTAATTTCATGTTTGTGCTCCACTTTAACCCTAGTAGCATTAAGCAACTTGTGTAGAGAAAATAAATGAAATATATTATATATTATTATGTAGTGTAAGGTTAAGAAAAAATATTGTAGTTAAGATTTGAACAATCTATTCAATCAACAATCTATATTCAAACACTGTTTTAAGCTTTCACGGTTTACAACTAAACTTATACTGTCACTTACGGGATATCTTCCGTGATTGTTCATTATTTCGAGCTCCCGATATTTCGGCGCTGTTGCAAGTCGCAACAGCGCCGAAATATCGCTCAAAATCAGCTCAAAATAATGAACAATCACGGAAGATATCCCGTAAATGACAGTATAAGTGTAACAATCTATATTGTTCAGCATTCTTGTATTGGTCGAATGGCATGGAACACTAGCTATCGTTCAGAAAAACTGCACCAACATTTTGTTGTAATCTTGGAGAAAACGACCAATTCACGAATACCGTACGTCATGGGCTATTATCATTTACAAAACGAACTAATCTCTTTGTTTATAAAGATTACACGTAAAATGCCAACGTAATCAAGAACGGTTGTTCTGAATTGCATTACACCCGCTATCACACACAACATAAGGTTGAAATTTCCCTAAAAATTCGTCCAATATTATCAGGCAGCGATCATTGCACGCAATCATGCGTTGATTTATTCGGCACTGAATTTTACCTTTTATGTGGCATCCGATAAGGTTGAACTTTACCTAAAGCACTATGTAAAATCCTATATTATCAGGTACCGGGCATTGATCGCATACGTGGGTTATTTTTTTGCCTCTGAATTATACAAACTATATTGTAGACTATAAGAATCAATTTCACTTATAGCACCAAAATCACTACTCAGCAACGTCTAAAGTTCAGCGTCGAATTTTCCACGCTAAGTTATTCAACATAAGGTTAATTTTTACTTACAGCATCAAAAATAAGTCCGACATCAGGAGGCAGCGGGCATTGCACGCAGACACGCGTTGGTGGATTAGGGAAATTGAACGTGTTAGCATAAACTTCGTTTAAAGCGGCATATTCTTTCATGTCCCTCATGTAGATGTTGACTGAGCATACGTCGTTTAGACGTAGTGACTCGGAATCCAGCAAACCTGAAATGTGGGACGGGCATAAATTATAAGGATTCTTTCTATGTTCTTTTTTATTATAAAATCTAAATATATAAATGGATCTCTATTTCCCTTGGTCACGGCATCACGCATGAACGGCTGGACCGATTTCGCTAACTCTTTTTTTTGTTCTGTTTGTTGTCAGGAGAAGGTACTTAGGTAGGTAGTAGGCAGGTATTAGGCAGGTAGTAGGCAGGTAGGAGGTAGGTAGTACGTAGGTAATAGGTAGGTAGTCGGAAAAGGTGCATTGCAACGCATGCCGGGTACAGCTAGTTAAAGTATAAAAGTAATGGAGAATGATATAAATAAAATTAAGGGTGATTTCATCAATAAAAAGGTAACTTATTGGTTTGATCAGTTCTTAAAAGTCATAGTAAGTATAAGTCTAGTATAGTATTCTGGTTTGGAGTCATGCAGTGGCCTCATTCATAAGATGCAGTTGACCTTATGATGGTAAGCATAACATCACGCCTGTAATCCCCGAAGAGTTAGGCAGAGGTGTACCTAATAGAACACCCTCATTTCGAACACCAATATGTAATAGGGGGCGAGCCTATTATAATCGGGCACAAATCCAGACTCCGTGGCTGCTACTGAGAAATTCCTGATGGAAAAACCCAAGAACACTTTGCCCGACCCGGGAATCGAACCCAGGACCTCATGCTCAGCAGTCGCGCTTGCGACAAAACGACCAACGAGGCAGATATATGAAGGTAAGCTCAATATTAAAACAGAATTTGAAGAACAAAAATTAAAAAAAAAAACTACATAAAATAAAGCGCGTGCACAAGTTTACCTACTAATGAGTTTCTTCATAGCATTCTCCGTTGCCAGCCTCGTATCGACGCCCTCGCCGACTATGCCACCGATGAAGTACCATCCGTGCTTGTTCCCATATATACTCCTGTGGTCCAAGATCGGCAGGCTCTCATGCTTACTATGAGCCTGCTCGTAAGTGTAACCAGCCGGGACATCTATACTATCTTCATCATTTTCATATTCTACCTCTACACTAGTAACCTTATCACCAGAATATGTGAGCAAAGGGTTCAGTTCATTCTGTTTCTTCTTCTCCTCCTTTTCTAACTGCTCTATGGACTCTATCTCGGACTCGCTGAGTTCAATATCGCTTATATCGCTAAACACCGAATCGCTTAAATCGTTTACAAAATCTAACGGGTTTTTAACAGTGGGAGGTAGTTTGATTGCTTCGTCGAAGTTTTCTTTTGGCGCTAGATGTAGTTTTAAGTTTAGGTAGCCGACGGGAGCGACGGGGTCATCTGTGTGTAACACCAGCTCTTTATCATCTCTGTGGGTATAAAAAATATATGTTGACACAGCTGACTCAATAATTCATTAATAAATGTATGTTGTTTGTAAACAAATGATGTAAAAAGTTGGGTAAACAGATACATTGGAAGTATTGGAACAATATTGATGTAATTATAAAAAAAAAAAATAGTTCATGTTCACAATCTGTAACCAATCTAAATATAATCAAAAACATAAGTTCATTATTCAGAAACTTGGGAAAGGTTTTTGCCCAGCAATGGGACAGTAAAAACAATGCGAAACAAGAGCGTCAAACTGCAGATATACAGGGTGGAAGAGTGTCCATGGAGTTTCTTGCCCATTCTTCTCCATAGAGATCTACGCTTTGGAATGTGCAACTACAGTACTTTCTCAAGTTATTATGCCTTGTGACTGTGACTGTAGCTTCGCTTCTTTTTTGTTTTTTTTTGACATTCAAAAGTGCCTGTCATGGTCTAATTGAAATAAATGCTTTGAGTTTGAAACACCGATGCACAAACGCTTACCATAGAAATTTTTCATCAGTAATTTATAAAAATCAGCCGTTCCATAAATATTTGACCGTAGGTATTGCACTTTTGTAGGGAACAGCATTTTTTTTTTTTGATGTACTGAATACGTGGTAAGTATTTGTGCGTCGGCAGCGTCGGTGTCCTTTCCACCCTGTACTTTACACTCCTACATCAACCTCGAAATCATACTTATTAAATCCTTATCACGAGAAAAATTGCTATCTAAAGTCAATGACCACGATAATGGCGTCATAGTGACAATTGTCTAATTTGTATGAGACAGAACATTTGCCACACGCGTGCGACATGATCGATAAGAGTCTGCAGTCTATTTATTGATTACAGCCCGCCTAAGCTGATCAAATATGGTCCACAGATAACAGTGTATTACGACAAATCTGGATTTATGAAGGAGATTATGAGTTTTATGGCTATAATATTAAGGCAGTTACATTTGTTTTTGCTAAATATTGCTACATCGCAAAAGGGGTATCAAGGCTTTCATATCGCGAGATACACATTAGCATTCTTTACATAAAATGAGAGCAATCAATTCTGTTATACAATGTTTAGATACAAAACAGTTCTTGCACGTTCTTTTTTCAGTTTTATGTCAAACGCCTGCATTTACATTCTGCTTTTTAGTGCGCAACTAATAGAAGCGTGTTTTTTTGTTTTAAACATGCAGATAATTTAAAAACTGAATCTTAGGTGATTAGTGCAAATGTTCAAAAAATTATTTGTGCGAAGCTATAATACACAGCAATTACTGATCCGATCAGCTAAACACGATCAGCCTGATCGTGTTCAGTTTCGTTGCAAAATCCTTTTTTTATGCAAAACATATTCTTCGCCTTTTCTCTACAATGGGGTATTCATACTATTTATATACTCACATAACTAATTTCTTCTTAAACAAGGGACAGTCTAGCGTGAAGGTCTCATACTCGCCGCCCTCACCGCAGATGTTGAGCCCGTACTTGTCCTGCATGACTAGAAGATGCGGCTGGATGTCGCGGAGGGACAGACCTAGATGTACCCGAGGGTCAAGCCCTAGTGCTGCCACCTGATGTACAATTAAACATGTTATTAAAGACTGTTCATTTACATTATTGAATACACATGTACAGTCCAGACTTGTTCTGCGAGATTTGAGAGAGACTAGACAATATAGACGTTAGACAAGAGTGGTTGGTATACAAGGTGTAAACGGTAATGTAACGCAATCAAAACATTGTGCTGTTGGATGGATTGATTAGTACGGGGGTCGTGGAGGTGTTTAAAATCTTCCATTAAAAACAAGTTAAAAAAAAAAACTTGTGAAGAAGTTGGAACTTTGACCCCCAATATCTCCATAACTAGAAGGTTCCCAGGTCTAGAACAAAAAAAATATCGCAATGATGGGAGAACAAGTGCCTTTCGGCTTCGTTAAGGGTCTTGTTACACCGTTTAAGTTTGATGGGAATCTTCCTCTCTTGTGTTAACGAGCTACATTTATTTATGCCGTAGTCGTGGTAAAAATATTGACTATCAGTAAGGTTGTCAATTAGGCTAGCTCTCGCTCCTTGCTGTTTCGTCTTACGTACGTGAAGACTCATTTAAACTATCCCAACGATAACGACGAAAATAGACACATTAATTCATGTAGCTATTACAAGTGAGTGCCTGATGATGAGTCCGAATTGTATCTTCCACATGTTAAAATAAATGACAATAGAATGATGAACGTCAAATAAATTGAATAAACAACCATTGACGAATGACGTTTGGCCTCATGTGTTAGGAAGTTATTTTTGACCAAACATTATTCTAAGCATGACACTTCGGAAACTAATATTAGTTTTTCAAAAGCTAAATAAAGAATACGGTGTTTATGCTTCCCAATGACGAAACCAATAATTCAAGTATATAAGTTAAATAAGTTATTAAACTGCATGGTCGCTAACACTATCATTAACATTGAAAACGGGATATTTACCATGTTTACTATTTGTTTTGAATTCCCGATATTTCGGCGTGCCTATTACAAGCGCCATGATCACGGATAAAAAAAAACAAATGGTAAACATGGTAAATATCCAGTTTTCAATGTTAATGATAAATAATTCAAATGTCAGTGCACTGCGGAACTCGATTAAACACTACTGTTACTAGCAGACAGGAAGAAGTGCGTGTACCCTGAAGAAGTACCCTGAATAGTCAGCCCCGTGAGTTATTTTCCTATAGTTCAAATACAAAAAGAGCAGACCGGAAGACGCTGATATGCTAAGCTGTTCTCCTGGTATAAGGACATCAGCCCCCGTAGCATGACCACCGTAGACAAGGATTTCTTTGACGGAAGAATCGACAAAATGACAGATAGTGCAAAGAAATCTGTAAATGTGTCGACACAATCTGTCATTTTGTCGATTCTTCCGTCAAAGAAATCCTTGTCTACGGTGGTCATGCTACGGGGGCTGGCGGATTTTGATGTCGTGTTAACGCCGTAGACCTGTCGAAGATGCATTCCTTTGTATCCTGCGATTCTTGATGAAGAGAAAGTCCCTCTTTATCTGCTAAACAAGTGACTAAAGAAACTTACACCACGAGAACAGCTTAGCATATCTTCGGATTGAATAATGTTAATGATAAATATCATTAACATTGAAAACTGGATATTTATATACTGACGACGAAGATTTTAACTGTGAGGGCTTATATCTCTAAAACGTTACGCTTTAGAAAATTTGGTCTCATGCAATACTTTTTTATACAGGTTTAATGCGTGGCCGGTCTTTTTAAGGCTGGGCAAGCCAAATAATTCTAAGCCCTTTGATTTGCTTTCAGAAACCGGTGCTAAAAAAACTTATTGATAACTTACCTTAATAATGATAGCTTCGACACCGCTTGCTATCATCTCCTGCAACAATTCCTTTTGATTCCGCCTCCACAAGTACGCAAGGGAGATTAGACCTAACCGGTGACATCTATAAAGAAAAAAAAAATCTATTACTACATGTTAAGAAATGGTATTTTTCTTATTTATTTTTTTGTACTCTATCACAATGCTGTCCTATTTGACCCAAAGGTTGACTGGTAGGGAATGCCTAGTGGCATTAAGTCCGCCTATGTACCACTCTTGTACATGAAGTTTAAATAAATAAATAAATTTAAAAAAATCTTAAGGATCGAATATAAGGCCTATCAGTAAATAAGTCTTGGCATTGAAGATTGACTAAACAATTTAAAGGGACTAATATATATAAGTATCTTTATACTTATGGCTTTTAATTTTGGCCTTTGATGATTAGTTGGGTCAATTGAGGGTCTGAGGGTGAACCATTGAATTGGAAAGGAATGGCCCTAATCTGTGCCTGTACAGTTGACTGGAATTCTAGTGTATTATCAAACGGCACTCTTTTTAGGCACTACCTATTAGTAGCGAAGGGTCAATTTTTGTTAGAGGTTAGCCGGAGTACAAATCTTTAATGTGATTATATTATTTGTTTATAGAATACTACGAATGATACTAAGTACGATTCTACGTTTAAGTCCGCCATTGTGCAGTTTTATTACTTGTGCATAAAGTTTTAATAAATAAATAAATACTAACTGTGCCATTTTTCAAAGGGAAGCCAGTAGGAATCGAGTTGTATGGAACCTTCGCCACTGCTACCTATTTACTTCTTCTATTCTAATATTATAAAGAGGTAAAAGGATGATGGGCAACAATGTATGATTTTTTAAAGTTTGTAATCTTCGGAACTACTGATCCGATTCTGAAAATTCTTTAACTAACGGGAAGCTACAGTACCCCGAGCGTCATAAGCTACATTTAAAACGTTCCCAGTGGTTAATTTCTGTACATAACGGGAGCGAAGCCGCGAGCAAAAGCTAGTAATTTTTATTTACACACGAATATTGTAACAAGAGCTGTGTAATCTATAGCTGTGGCTATAACTAATTAGCTACTCATCATCATTTCTGCCGAATGACGTCCACTGCTGAACATAGGCCTCCCCCAAGTGTCGCTACATTGACCGGTCCCGTGCGACTCGCATCCAGCGGATCCCTGCAACCTTCACCAGGTCATCGGTCCACCTAGTGGGAGGCCTTCCAACGCAACGCCTTCCGGTTCGCGGTCTATTATATATAATAGTAATTAACTACTGCTAAAGTCATACATACAGTGAGCAAAACTGAGAAGTGATTTTCTCCAACTGCATTGATTGTATATTTATGTTGTTACAAACGTAGTATTTTGTAACCTATATTATTATGAAATAGGTCTTTTATCAAAGTGGCAACCGTTGTTCTACGAGAAAATCACTGTTGAATTTAAGTGCTTGTGACTGTATAATAAAGTATCTAACATCGTTTTAGCAGCAGCTAATTAGCTATAGCCACAGCACTTGTGCTTGTGCTCAGTATGCTTGACACTATGAGCATAGATCTTCAGTTTGAAGCATTCAAGAATTGAGGACACATAGTCTTAATACAAGTGCAATCTCTCAATACATTATTGAGGGTAACACACTTAAAAACCTATTAAAAATAAATCATGCGCGCACGCAGTTGCTTCTGGCTCATTAGTTTTAGTGCTGACATAAATATTAAAAACTATTTTCAAGCTAAGTCGAATGGCACAAAACAGAGTTTTTGCAACATGAAGCATCTTAAATGGATATTTACAAGTCGTAGTGTGTATTTAACAAACTTTTATGATAACCTAATTAAAATCGCAAAACAATTCTTACGCTGGATAAAATGATGTTGAGTCAATCCACTAACATAAACAAATATCAGATTAGTATAATTTATTTAACTTAAAAATATGCTACATTTTTGGAGTCGGGAAGTAGACGAAAATACCTTCTCTTCAATTACGAGATCTAATCGAATAATAATAATTAGAATGTTGACATTATAATTATCATAATGACAACCTATTATAGTCTAAGCAATTAAACAATGTTGTAGGAATCTGGTTCCAAAGTCCACATAATATTTACTATACTGATACATGATGAACTAACTACATTTTCTATTCATGTACCTATACTGTTGCATTTTTCGCCTCCTAACATTTCATTGACTCAGCTTATAAAGATATACAATTACATTTATAATTTTCCTTCCTCTTGGAAAATTGTAAGTACAATTATTGAAAAAAAAAAATTAATTCATTCATGGTATACAAAATAAGTTTTATAACGAGGCAAACGACAGAGCTGTCCAGGTTGCTGCTTGTCGGACAAAATCTGAGTCACCGATTCGAGAAGAAGGACAAGTTGTATAACAGTTCATCATCTGCCTAGCCTTTTCCCAACCATGTTAGGGTCGGCTTCCAGCCTAACCGGATGCAGTTGAATACCCGTATTTTACATGGAGCGACTGCCTATCCGACCTCCAAAACCCAGTTAGTAATATGATACCCCCTAGTAAGACTGGTTGTTAGACTTTTTGCTTTTTGAGCCACTGACTACCTGTAACAACTGTCAAACATCTACAAATGACAGCCAGGACCAAAGGACATGCTTTCTGAGGCACGGAGAAAACTCGGTATGTAACGGGTGGTCACCCATCCACAGACCAACCTAGGCAAGCCCGGCTTAACCTAAAGATCGATTCGAGCGGCTGTTATTATTTAGCCACGAGCTCTTAGTTGATGGTACAAAAAAATGAAGTACAAAAAATACTTACACATTTTCAACCCTAATTCTTTGGTAATCTGATAATATGGCACCAACGGCGACCGCTTCTACATCTAAATCATTCTGAAACAATCATTTTATCATTAAATAAAGTACTTTCATATAACAGACACATACTTATCACTGCAGATTTTGTTTACATTCAGATTAGTCTGTGACGACACTCTGTGCAGTATATAAATATTATTAACACATATTTACAATGTCAATGTTCTTTCAAAGTCACATATTTTCTTGACAATTATAATGAATCACTTCTCGTTAGGCTTTTGTTTCTGATGATAATGACCACAGCAAGTGGTGTATGATACACCATATGGCATCATTACAAAGCTGTCTGTAAACAGGACGACCAAATTTTTTGGTTTACAAGAAATAATTAGGAATGACTCAAAGAATTTAAGGGTAACTGATGAGTGATTATTACATTATGACAAGTGATAGGAAATCCAATATGTATGACACAAATGATACACAAGTTTTAAGAGGAATATTGGATGGAGGTGAATTGATTATGGAGATTGGCAAAAACAAAGAGATGTTTGCTACTTTCTGAATATACCGTCTTAATCTTTAAGACATAACATAACATCACGCCTGTAATCTTCAAAGGGTTAGGCAGAGGTGTACCCAATTATAGTACACCCACATTTCGCCAGTTATGTTTAAATCCCAAGTAATTAAGGGGCGAGCCTATTGCCATCAACTGGGCATAAATCCAGACTCTGTGGCTGCTACTGAGAAAATTTCTGATGGAAAACCCAATAATACTTTGCCCAACCCGGGAATCGAACCCAGGACCTCATGCTCAGCAGTTGCGCTTGCAACCGCTCGACCAACTAGGCAGTAATATTTAAGAGTGTTACAAAAAAACTAGATTTCACTCCATGGATACAAATGAAAAAAATGGAATGGATGGATGGGATGAATGGATGCTTCATTTCAAATATCTTTTTAATTTTTATTTATTGCCTGTACTGACTTTCACTCAACTCAGAGATTGATAAGCAGTTTCAGACTACATTATGAAAGCATCATTATCTTTTCACTACACAACCTATATGAACTGTTGATAATAAAATGTATGTTTATGTTCCAGGAACACAGATAAAATGTAGCTTCATTACTGATTTCATGTTCACTATTAACCGCAAATCGGTATAAGGTTCAACCTGTGGCTTTCCACACAGGAAATATAATTGTTTTAGGTCATATTTTGCCTTTCATACTAAATAAAATGTTTTCAGATTTTGACTTCCACAACTCAATCTTTACAAATTAATAAAATTGAAGTGTCTGTTTGTAATATCAAAATAACAGCTTTTTACTGAAAGCATATGAAATGATATACGACACTTATAACAAAAAGCACATTTTTTTCCATTTTTGTTGTCTGTCTGTCTGTCTGTTCCGGCTAATGTCCGAAATGGCTCGACCGATTTTGACGGGACTTACTGGCAGATAGCTAATGTTATAAGGAGTAACTAGGGCTACTTTTATTTTAGAATAAGAATCAGGGATATGTGCAAAACAATTAAAACCCTTGAAATTGGTAACAAAATTTAATTAAAAAAGGGAAGTAATATTTCTTTATAATAATTTCACGCAAACGAAGGTCGCGGGCAACAGCTAGTAAAAAATATTAGAAGGGGTACTTTCATACAAGCCTAAAAGCTTGGCTTGTCCTTATAACTTACTACTCGTCATGATGTTATATATGGTTTCTGAACAGTTTGCTTGCCTTGGGCATGGGCTTGCCGTTATTGGCACAAAACTTAGCATATTAAAACACCTTGTAACCATAGAATTGGCAATATTGTAAAAGAGGTGTGTCACAATTTTGGTGTAAAATAAAATATATTCTATCTATCTATAGGTTACACTAGGAACCTCCTTGTCAGTCAAAACATTACCATTTATAACAAAGCATCTGCAACTAATACATTATTCACAATTGGCCATATTATCACAGAGTAGTCTATTCAATGATTTTAATCATTGAATAGACTGGCTCTGTATTCACTTAAAGTGGTCATTTAAAACCTGTTGCGTGACTTTTGTATATGTAATGTATGTAGATCTATGTTGTACATGTTTACATTATGTACTTAGTTGACCTTCTATCTACATTTCAACTTATAAGATATGATTTATTATTTTTTGTAGTAACATTGTATTTTTTTAACTCTTTTAAACAAATTGGGATTTATAATAATGATAATAAGTTCTTTATATTGTTATAATAATACCTGGTTTTTTTTTTCATTAAAGTTTAGTCAAACAAATCTTACCTTTACTTTAGCAAGGAGTCTGTACAAGTCCTCAACCTCATCATTATCTGTAGGGTGATAATTCTTGCCCTGGTTGACTGCTTCACCAGTGATAGCTTCCCTGTATAGCGGCAGATCCATAGCCTCAGCATAGAGCTCTATACCTTGGTGCCCAACTGTTTGGTACATATAACTGTCCATCTCATCTGAAATATTTATTTTTCAAGTGATTAATATATTTTATAGAGATAAAGAACATGCTACTCATAATTGAGCAATCAAAATTCAGCAATTGTAATATTGTTGTGTCATGGTGTAAACAGAGACAGTGTTAAAAGTTCAAAGAACCAAATAATTAAAAGATTGCACCACAACAATTTGTGAGCTCTCCACAGGTAAACTGATAACAAAAACAATTGATGCCAAATCACAGGTAGGCTTAAAATAACTTCAGATGTTTTTATTTTAAGACATATGTTACAATATGTGGGACTTTTCATTCATGAATCTTTTATTTTTATTTCAAGGCTATTTTCCGAGTGTTTGAAGTACAACAACAATCATTAAGCGTTGGACATGGTAAATATATGCATCTAAATCGGTTAACGGGACAAAATTAACCTTTATGTATAGGTTGGAGGTTGGCCAGCGCGACGATCGTGTGCCCGGCACCGACACACTGCATCATGTTGTAGCAGCTGTCCTTACCCCCGCTGATCAACGCCACCGTCCTCATCTTCCCCACAATATTATAAGCACTCACGATAACACTACAATACACATTACATAACGTTCACAATAATTGTGCGCCCTTTTTGGCAAAATAAAGAACAAAACGCGGTCCTGATCACGACAGTGGCATTTCTCTCGACGCCTCGTTAGAGTGTACTTCTTCCTACTATCTCTGACGCGAATTTACCACCTGTTCGTGAAGGAATTACAACGCAACATAATCGTTATCTATTTTGATAACATTCTTGAAACGTAAAGCAAAATTAAAATGTTCCCAAAAACCTCGGCAACAGCATCTGTCAGACTGTCAAACTGCGTTTCGTTCTGAAATCTGCCATAAACTAAACATAAATCTTTGACATGACATTTCAATATTATCTCCTTTTGCACATACAAACGTGTCTCTTGACCAACTTTTGTGATTACATAATAATATTATGTTAATTTTATTTTAATTAGCAAAAATTAAAAAAAATATGAGGCTAAAATGTGGTCAATGATGGTTTTCTATTCACAAGATTGTTTCAGAAATGTAAAGATAGAAACACTTTGGTTACCACAAACCCCTATTTATCAAACTGCAGGGCAAATCACTTTTGTTTCTTATTTGCATGTATGCATATCTGAAAATACATGGAGAGTACGGTATTCAACAAGTAGTTGAAATTTTCCATAATGCGACATATGCGACGACAAGACCGACGCATAGCAGTTTGTGCGCATGATCGCAAAGAAATCATTAGTTGCCGTCCATATAACAACCGAAGCATTGCAGATTTGCAACGCGATACAGGGGAAACCCCAACAACTTTGTTAGTTTATCATTTCTCGTTTATTATTCGCAACGACCACTGCTCTCGCGTTTATTGTTGACAAATGGCTACCAAAACCTTTCAAGTTCCTTATTTGAATTAATTTTTCAGTGGATAGTAGGTTTCTAGTAGTAATTAGTGTAGGCTTTTGCCCTATCAAGCATCTCTCTGTTTATCGATACGATACACAATTACATGTGTGAGTCTTACACTTTTACATACCTTTAAACACCGTTTACAAAATTACAATCATACGTTCAGCAAAGCATTGTCGTAACGGCACTGCTGAACGCATAGACGGGGTTTTAAAAACTCTAAATTTGTTCTTGTAAGTCTTATATTGTCATGTATGGTAAAAACTAATGAGGAATAACTGCCCATATCCATAGGAAAACGTTCTTGATAATTATTGCTGTTCAACTGGCTCAACAAATGATACAATCATACAGATTAGTGATTGTTGACGGGCTTTAAACGCTATAATCTACCGCCAATACAATAAATTAGCTACTTAACGAGGTATACCACTGTATAGGCATCAAAACCAGTTTGCTAATTTTTGAATATTGGAACTTTCACCGCTCTCAAGTAAGCTCTCATGTCTTGGCCACCTCGACCAAATGTTGCTGAATAGCGCCATCTCTTATTTTAAAAACATAAACAGTACATATTTAACTCGTAAGTTGGTTAGAGGCGTTTTACTTGAAAAGTAATAATTTTGATGAGAAAAGTTGGCGGTGCAGATCTTCTTACGTTTAGTCATTTAAAAATGAAACTATATCAATTATAGGAACGAGGATAATTGCTCAGAAAACTAATTAATTTACAGAAGATGTTTTGTTTCATTCGCAAAAGTCTGTACGTAAAAGTTACTAGTGTAAAAAAATTAAAACGGTGTTTGCAGGAATATAATGTAGCTTTTTCCTTCGAAAAGATAATTATTTGATTAGTTTAAAAATAAACAATAAATGTGAAAAGTTATCAAATTTAAAATGGCATGGTTTTTATTTCATTCCAATAAAATAAAGTGAATGCTCAGCTCACTACAGACGCCATTAAATGAACCATTACCTTCCGTGGCTGGTTTGTCAAATTATTGATGCGGTGGTTTGAATCACGTTTGAATTTAAGTGCGAAGCTCTTAATTCTTTTAATTTCTGTTATTCATCCATGATATCTCTTAAATGATTTTATAGATTGTGTGGTAATTAAGTGAAATCTGTGTTAACAAGTGTGTAATCATGGTTTTGGCCGAAAGAAGTACTGATGTTCGAAACGGGAAGCGGTCAAGGGGGCCAAGCCCCAATGGCCATGGAAGTCCAGATTCCAGTTCTGAAGATGAGAATGGTACAAGATATTTCCAATTTCTTATCGCATAACATTGCTTTGGATTATTGTTTTTACGGGAAATCGGGGAGCTTTTAGCATGTTGATTGGTAACTTACGATTTGTACAATACGTACACCTATATTATGTACTTACTTGATTGTAATCTCGATGTGAATATTAATCCATAACGTGTAATCGCTTGTGCAATACGCTCATGCGGTGGAGACATTAATCATCATCATTTGACATTCGTGCTTTATTTTTTATGCTTACCATCATCGCCTTCCTGCTGCGTCCATCTCATCCACAATAATTGTAACACGAAACCAAGCAGTAATACCGTTTGCAGCTGAGAAAATCAGAGTGGGTAGAGATTATCAGGCTGTATGCCCTGAACTGGAACCAGTAGAGCAACGAAGACCTGAACTTATTTCTGACAGAGCTTTGTTGGTTTGGTCACCCACTTGTGACATATCTGATATCAAATGTAAGTAAAAACTGGTTTTTGAATTCTTCAAGTGTTTTTTTTTTGTGCAATATTTGAATATGTTTGTAATTTTTAGTGGATGAATACATTACCACAGCTAAGGAGAAATATGGGTATAATGGTGAACAAGCACTGGGGATGTTATTCTGGCACAAACATGACCTCAACAGGGCTTCAATGGACCTTGCCAACTTCACTCCTTTCCCTGATGAGTGGACTGTTGAAGATAAGGTGCTCTTTGAACAGGCTTTCCAATTTCATGGCAAAAGCTTTCACAGAATAAGACAAATGGTAGGTCCTTCTAGCATAAATGAATCAACTCTGCCTTTGAACTAATTGAAACATTTATATAATTCTAACTTTGGTTTCCTTCAGTTGCCAGACAAATCAATTGCATCATTAGTTAAGTACTATTACTCATGGAAGAAAACAAGAGCACGTACTTCACTGATGGATGTGGTCAGTGAAGGTCGCAATGCTACCAGCTCAGGAACTGGCAAGCGTGAATCAGGTGCGGGCTCTGAACCTGGGGGCTCCGACAAAGACTCCGATAATGATGAGAAGGTATGTACTGCTTGTGTTTTAGGTTTCATTGCTTGTAAAGTTGAATCAGATATAATTTGCTCCTTTTTATTGTGTGCAATGTCATTGTATTACCAATGTACCTAATTACAGAAACAATGTCAACTGTATCATATTTTTTCACAATTTTAAACTACCTTGTGATAGTATATCTGGATTGTCCAAATTATTAATTGTGTACAACTTCTAAGTGGCAAAATTTTTAGTAAATAAAATCGCAGAGTGGCAGAAATTAACTTTTGCAGAACTAGAAACAAACTTGGGTTTATTTTAAAGCTGACAAATTACTTGATTCCATATTAATGATATTTACAGAGTAGATAATTTGTGTCATTGTAAATTATTTACTCTGCATATGGACATTTCATAATGGGTGTGATGTTCAAAGAATCAATTCACCATTATTATAAGTAAAAATACATAGTATAGCAACATTTTGGGTGCTTGACGGGTATATTATTATTCTGAGTTGATGGACTTGTGTTCAATGTGACAGAAGTGGACTTTCCACCGTGGTATTGTCCGAGGAGGGAAGTCCCTCGCGGCAGGCGGGGCTCCACACCGCGCCGCCGGCCAGCAGGGCGCCCAGGTGGGTGCTTTGCTTCCCCACAATGAGTATAACATTGCTGTCACCATGGAAACTTGATGTTCAGTGTCTTCTTCCACCCTCTCACATATATGTCTATTCAATCGGTGTTTGTCATTCACTATTTGATGTTAGTATCTTCTACTTGAGTTATGTTGGTCCCTGTTTCAAGATCCAAGTCATAAAATGTCTGTTTTAGTCATGCCATTTCATAGCATTGCACTTCACAGCATTACTTTGTCATCCATCATGCAAGTTTTGATTGTGGCAACATGAGCTTGTGTACTAGTTTATGTATAATACAGCAGTTATTTGAATAGTTGAGTCAAACAATGAGTATGTTTATAAATGGTTGCTTCAAATAACTGTTAATATTAAATATTCAACTGTCATTAATTTTAAGTTCAAAATATGTCCAATTGCTTTATGTATTCTGATGATGCTTTTTCATTTTAATTTTTACGCTCTGCATTTTTATTTACAAACTATGATTGCTACCACACTCATATGCAACAATCATTTATAATATTCTCTATGTCATGATACATTAAAATATTACATAGTATTTACACACACTTATTAAACAGATAATATTATTTTGTTATTTATTACCCATTACACATTCTTTATCAAAAAACTTCTTAACTATTGAGCTGTATGTAGCACATAATTATTTTATGTATGTCTATGCAAATGGGTTAAGTTTTTTTATTTCTTGCAATATATTTTTGGTACGGAATACGATAATATGCATTACTGAAAAAAGGAGAATGTTTGTGAAAATTATTGTCTGTTTTTGAATGATGCATCAAATATAATATTATTGTGTTGTGTCTTGATGGACCTTTAAGACTATAATCCATCAATGTTAGTGCTATAACTGTGTACCCACTGTGTTTCCGCATTGTACTAATTTCTAACATGTAACCTGCCTCCTCCCTCCTGCCAATTTCCTGTGATATTCCCGCATGCTTCCTTTAATAGCCCCGAACAATGAAGGACTACTTGTTTAATAAATCTAATGTGTGCAGAATATCATTTAATATTCTAATGGGTTTTAAAAGAAGTGTGTGAGAAGTCATTGTGTACGTCTTGTCTGTTCTTACACGAGAGCTCATAAATTTCGTGTAGCTGGTGGTAGTCGTTATGTGACAAGAGTAAAATGTTTGGGGTTTAGGGCGAGGGCGGCGGCGAGAGCGCGGGCAAGTGGTGCACTGTGTGCGGCATTCTGTGCAACCAGATCACGGCGCACAATTCGCAGAAGTTGTGTCAGGCATGCCTCGTGCACGCCAGGTCGGTACCGATACTATTCATACTACAGTTTTATTAGATTATCCGCTCGTTACAATCATTTGCATGTTACACAATGCAGCTCAATAATTTTCCGAGTGTGGTTTAATTAAATGTATATAGGGATGGTTGTTTGAATATTGGCGGTAATGTAACAGACGCACGGGGACGATGAGACCGCTGTGCGGACCGTCCGGGAGACGCGGGACGGGTCCCAAACAGCAGCGGTACAAGCACCGGCTGCCGCGTGGCATTTACATCAATCACGACGATCTCGTCGCCATGGCTACCGGGCCTCAGCCAGGCGACCCCCCGCAGCCCGGACTTATCAATCATGGCGAAGCCATGCTCAAAGCTATGGACAGAGAAGTTATATCTCTAAAGAGACAAGTAAGATGCAACCTGCTACGATGTCGCTATGTAGTGTCGTTGCGAGACACATTCTCACCCTTACGTCGACACTGTACTCCTCTCAATACGTTGGTGTTAGTCATTCGTCCAGATAGAGCATGGATGTGACTAAGCGTTTGTGTGATGTAATGTGAGAATGTGATAAATCAACTAATTTTATTAATTCAATAGTCAATAATTTTGTAGTAATTCATGCTAATTATACTACAATACTGTATTAGGTAGTATTGTGGGAAAATGTATTCTGCACACATAGATTAGTTGATCAACTTTTTTTTCAAGTTTTATTGATTTAAAACCATTAAACCCCCTAAGTTACTGCGCTTCAAATGTTGCTGGCGCCCAAATCCTAAGTCCTACTATGTAGTTTCTTGGATAATCCAGATATGCACTTTATATTCTATGTTCTGAATTTCTTAGTTCTAAATTTGTGTTTGTATGAAGTGAAAGTGTGGATAAATATGGTGGTTTGAGTACAGTGAGTGTAATTGTTGAAACAGGTGCAACAGAACAAGCAACAGTTGAGTGCGATGAAGCGCAAGGTGGGTGACACGGGCGTGGAGGAGTTGAGGCCCGGTGAGCCGCCCGCAAAGATTAATTCGCGCTGGACTAATGACGAACTACTCATGGCGGTGACGGCTGTTAGGAAATATGGTAAGGGATTCCCACTAACTTATTACGTCACATTAACAAGGAAAATTCAAACGAAATTTCCTTCAAAATTGTGACGTAATGTAGTTGAGTGATTTCTAGTTTAGACTCAATAAAACCATTATGACGGATGCACGGACGGATGGACGGATGCATTTCAATTTATTTTTCACTAGCGTCTGCCAGCGGCTTCGCCCGCGTGGATGTCGGAAAATATCCCACCCGAACAAACATAGTTACTTACCTTCATCCGCTGAGACACGTTTAAATTAATTTTCAATTGTCAGCCTAAACACAAAATTTGAATATCCTAACTTCAAAACTGACGGACTTTCATATAAACTTCCATCCTCTATTTTACCCCTTTATGGGTGGAATTCCCAAAAATCCTTTCTTAGTGGATACTTATTCTTCACAAAGAACACACCCTCCAAGTTTCATGTCTCTAAGACCAGCGGTTTGGGCTGTGTGTTGATATCACCCAGTCAGGGATGACTGAGAGTGTTATAAACGTAAGAGTAGACAAATATAATCAGAAAGCTTAAGCGAACTGCTAAGCTATCGGGAGTTACACGTGATATTGTGAGTCAACCATGAAAGATAGACATATGCTGTTGTGGGATATTTTTTATATAATTTTAAGGAGAACATTTCCGTCATACATGATTTCTGTGTAGCTTTAACCATTAAGGTTGCACACGCGACGGAAGCTTAAAAAATGGAGTAACTTCTCCCGTTTTCCCAACATTTCCCTTCACTGCTCTGCTCCTATTGATTGTAGCGTGATGAAAAGTATACTATAACCTACTCAGGAGTATGAAATATAATTGTACCAAGTTTCGTTAAAATCCGTCGAATAGTTTTTGTTTCTATAACGGTTATACAGACAGACAGACAGACAGACAGACAGACAGACAGACAGACAGACAAAAATTTTACTGATTGCATTTTTGGCATCAGTATCGATCCCTAATCACCCCCTGATAGTTATTTTGGAAATATATTTCATGTACAGAATTGACCTCTCTACAGATTTATTATAAGTATAGATTATCATGAAAAGAATTTGTGACTAAGGTATTGTTTGACAAAGTATTATATTAGTTCCTTGGTACACAGGTAGGGACTTCCAAGCGATCGCCGAGACCCTGGGCACGAAGACGGAGGCGCACGTACGTTCGTTCTTCATCTCCTACCGGCGACGATACAACTTGGATGCTATGGTGCGCGAGCATGAGGCTGAACGCGGAAACGCCCATCACATACAAGCCGGTGCGTATGCGTTTACCACTTCTGAAATGTGAAAAACAACAAATTGACATGAAAAACAGCCTGCTACATTATGAGTTTATGAGTTAACCTGTAATTAGATGATAATAAAAAGTTTAAATTACAGGTACCACAAGTACAGAATCAGCTGAAACTGGTGACAATGTTAACAATGGAACAGACTCTCCCCAATCCATAAATAAAGATGAAAAAGTGAGTATGAAACTTAACATTTTATTCAGGACAAATATAATGGGTGTAAAAAGACCATTCACGAAGCCGAAAGGCACTTGTTCTTCTCGTCATTGGGAACCTTCTAGTTAAGGAGATATTGAAGGTTAAGGTTCCAACTTTTTTTACATGTGTTTTTACAAGTACAAGTATTTTTTTGTGTTAAAACTGTTCTTTAACCTGAACCCTGTTTTGTTCAATGCATCTGTCAGCACAATATTTTGATTGCGTTACATTGAGTCCTAGCGTAAATCGTGATTTCTCACCCCAAAAAAAAGTCGTTTCCCAGCAATCATTTTTGTGTAGAGTTACATAGTTTAAGCTACAGAATGCTTGGTTTACGGCTTCGTGAAGGGTCTGTTTACACCTTTATAAAACTTATGATTTTTTTAGATCGTCCTAAAATTGCGGCAATTAAACATTTTGTTTCAATTATTAACATTTGCCATTTTTGTTGAAGACGGAGGTAGACAGTGAAGGTGTAGCAATCGGCGCGTCGGCGGAGGCAGGCGGGCCCCCCACAACGCCGCCCAAGCACAAGCCCGCCAAGTGATGCGCGAGGCCCACAGCGCGTGCGCCGCGCTTCTAGCGACAGTAGTGTATGACCCACGAGACATTCGGGTATCTCACCCCATTCCATATGATATTACAGCGTGGCGGGACATACGACCGCTTACTATCCCATTATTATTATATTTGTACAGCAGTAGAAGAACTGTTTAGACTTCCATTTATCAAGTAGCAAAAACAAAATGGTATTTTTCACAAGCTGTACATTAAAATGCTGTTTTCAGTATTCAGTCGTGTATCTCCGATCGGCTTTAATGCACAACTCGAAACTCACTATGTAATGTATTTTTAATGGTGCGGATTCTTATTATCAACTAGACGTATTAATCACAATGTCTGGTTGATTGTAAGTCCTTGAATATGATGGAGTAGGGACAGAAATGTTTGTATACGCTTTAGGGAAGCATCGGACTTGTGTAAATAATTTTATAATGAATGCTAATAGTTTAGTTTCCAGTTTAGGAAGATCGTGTAAAAAATATAATTATAAGTGTGTTCCTGTCTCTAGTATCTTAATGACTGACGCCCAAGAGCTGTGCTCTTATGATGAGTTGTCGTGCTTTGTCCAATATTTCTTCAGATTTCTCGAGTGTGATAGGTTTAATATAGAAATAACATATTAATCACTTGCCTTATTTCATAAGTTCGTCTCATGTACTCGCATGTTTATAATATGACTAACAACAGGAGATAGATTCAGGTCTAACAACAGACCTGTGGTATTGTAATAGTTTTCTATGTAAATGATTGTAAGAGATAATAGTAGCTAGATATTTTCATGTAAGACTTATTATTTTATCGATAGGGGTACTATCAAACTTGAATTATTTATGATGTCCAGCTATAGTTGTTTAGGTACAATAAAAAAACGAAAGATGGTTTAGTGTTAACACAGATTTCTACTATGGATACTCATATAATAGGTAAACTAAGGTGGCATTTATAGTTGCGAAAGTATAAAGTTCCATTATAACGCCATAGTTACTGCTTGGTTCTCAATAAAAGCAATATATCGAATAATACAAGATTTTTTATGCACACATAGAATAGCTATATTATAAAATTTAATTAAATAAACTTTTTCCATACATTTAAATAGAGAGAATATTGACGATATTTTTGTACTAGTAAAAGACCTCCCGAAGAATAGCACATTTTGGTATGATTAATTAATGTTTTTTAATGATGGTATTAACTTTAATTTTTTACTTTATTGTAGGTATTATTTAGTGTTGGACTACCGCGTCGTTTTTAGCATAATTTACATAGTTTTAAAAGTATGTACATCACAAATGAGATGAGCTATTCGTACCGGTTGCTACGAAGCCGAAGATGAATTGTTACCGAAATATCAGTTTTCTTATTCAGTGTGACTAAGCATGGCTGTACACAGTTATGTAGTATTATTTATTAATAAACATCAGACGGTGCAATTCGGCAGTAAAATTATGTTAAATACAACTTGGATGAGATTTGGTTCCATTTTTTTTTTACATTCAGCGTCCGCCTAACATTGACGTAAGCAATATTTTTAATCCAATTATTTCTAATTGATGTTATAGCATATTTAATTAACAGAAAACGTCTTACAGATAAGTCTGTAATAATTTTTATTCTTGGGAAATGGGTTTTTAAATAACGCCTGTAAATATAAGTTCCTCGATTTAAACATAATTTGTTACTAATTTGTGGTCAGACGAAAACTGGTTATTTTAATTTAGTTTCAAATCTTTAGCATACTAACGAACGGCGTAAAACCTTAATCACTCCAAAGAGATCCACAAAATGAAGTCATCTTATTTATTGATGCTAATTAGGGCTAGGAAGATTGTTACTGAGTTTAAATTATTTTTATTAGGATTATTGTTTTCTGTATATTAAGAACTTAAATCAATTGACATTGTGTTTTTATTAATTAAGTCATGCTCAAACTTTATTGTTTTGTCCCAGCACTTGACAGTGGTCTCCACAAATTATTTAGTAGCTATTACCGAAGTTATGGGAGTTTTCATTTTAAGAATAATAAATAATTATAAGTATGTATGAACATTATTTTTTTATTTTTAATAATCCTAAGCTCGTGGCTAAATAATAACAGCCGCTCGGGTCGATCATTAGGTTAAGCCGTGCTTGCCTAGGTTGGTCTGTGGATGGGTGACCACACATTACATACCGAGTTTCTTCCGTGCCTTGGAAACCACGTTAAGCCGTTAGTCCCGGGTGTCATTTGTAGATATATGACAGTCATTAGGTAGTCAGTGGCCCAAAAACTCTAACAACCAGTCTTAGCAAGAGGTATCGTATTACCCAGTACTAACTGGGTTGTAGAGGTCAGCTAGGCAGACGCTCCATGTAAAATACTGGTATTCAGCTGCATCCGGTTAGACTGGAAGCCGACCCCAACATAGTTGGGAAAAGGCTAGGCAGATGATGAATCCTAAGCGTCTCTTAAAGTTATAAAATTTATAGTAAAAAAATAAGCTCGAATCTACATTAGGGTCAACGGAGACTAGTGTTGGGATTTTATCCGGATAAATACTCAAAATGGATAAATACTCAATAAATGTCCGTTTTTACTCGAGTATTTATCCAAAAAGCGGATAAATACTACCTACAGTTTTAGTTAGTTATCTAACGTTAATTTTGTTATTTTACAAGCAAAAGGAAAAAAGCAGGCAGAGCAGAGGCAAGCAGAAGCAAATAAATGAAAATCTGAAAATATAGATTTGTACCGTGGTTTATTAATCACTTTAATAATAACAAAAAGCCTATAATACTCAATCATGAATATTTTCGTCAAGCACTGTCAAAGTTAGATAAAGTTATTAATTTGTGATAAAGTTATTAATCACAAAATTAGTTACTTAAATCATTGTAATATTAAGAAAATGACATAATAAGTAGAGAAAAATACTAAAATAACAATAGACGCATACAATCATAATCTTTTTCGTCAAACAATGTCAATATAATATGAAAATATAGATTAGTGCGTAACTTTAATCACTTTAACAATAAGACAACATTATAATAACAATGGTTTCACTACACTTATGAATATTTTGCAAATTGCTGATATTTTCTTAAATTAACTACTATCACTATTAGACGCTTGTTCATCTTTATCAGAAAAGCAATTTACAAACTGGAACTCACTTCCCGATTCTCTCAAATTCACCGATTCTTCATCAGTATCTGTCTGTACTGGACATGGTGATGGAAAGTCTTCGTCGTCATCGTCGCTGTCTGCAATCTCTTGGATTTTGTTAAAATATTCCAATTATATTTGATGAATGTAATTTTTGCCGCATTTTCTGTGGTCAGGCGATTTATTTTTTTATTGTGAATGTTTGCGTGTGTACTAAAAGACCGTTCTGTTGCGGCAGAAGTACATGGTGCTGAAAGAATACGCACTGCGATTTTATTTAACTTTGTCGAAGAACATATTCCTTTCCACCAGGTTAAGGGGCTTATTTCGTTAATGTTCTGCCAAATAAAAGGTTTTCGCCAAAAACCTTCCTTGGCCTTATATGCTGCTAATTCTGGCATTATTTCCACATTCAACAAACCTGCCATTTCGTAAATAAAATCCATTGCTTCCAGTTCTTCGTCTTGATTTAACTCGATGCCTTCAGTCTTTGGGTCAAGCAGATAAGCGGATAAATGTAAAGGCTTTACGCAGTCTTTCATCCTTTTTGCCACTGCTGAGAGAATTTGATTCTTGGCTTCATTTTCAAGAATCGTAATACTTGGTAAAATGAAGCTCATTTTAGATTTCATATCTTTGAAGATCATAAACACTGTATGGGCATTACATTCGTTGGACTCTAGTTGAAAGATAGGTTCTGTTATTGGTTCAAGTACAGATATGCATTGATCTACGTAACTCCAAAAATTATCATCAAGCAAAGCTGCTTTTGTGTCATTTGACATGACAGTATTTTCTTCTATAGCTAAGAGAGCGGCTTTTGTATTTTTCAAACTCCTTAGGTAAGGTAACTGCCCCATCTTGTGCAGCACGGCAGCTTTAATTTTTCTCCTGATTTCTTTATTTTCACGATTTGCTGTAGCTTTGATCCCAGTACTTGCGATTTTTTTATAGATTTTATTACATCTATGCAGAGTTTAATGAAATTGTTAAAACCTTCACATTTCAGTGCGTCATGAGCTAGCAAATTAATAGTGTGTGCCGCGCAGTTTAGAGGCACAACATGTGGTTGTACTTCTTTGACTAATTGAAAAGCCTTTTGTATATTTCTGGCGTTGTCACCAATAACAACAACAAACTTTTCTTCGCCGTATGTTCTCATGACTTTTAAATTTCTTCCCGGAGATATTCACTTGTGTGGCGATTCTGTTCAGTGTTTAAACTCTCAACAAAGAATGGTTCTGGTTTTGAAATAATAAAATTAATAACACCTTCGTTGTTTATATTACTCCATCCGTCCAACTGGAGATGCATGTAGTTAACGGTAGCAAGTTCTTCCTTCACTTCTTTCTTTATTTCGTTGTATATTTTATTCAAATATTTGGTCGATAGGGCTTTTCTGGAAGGCAACTTAAACGATGGCTGAAGATAACCAAATAATTCTATCCAAAGAGGATGTTCCATCAGTGACAGCGGGGCTCCTGACACAATTATAGCTCTGGCAAGCTTTTCAGCGAGGGTTGATTGATCAACACCTGAAGAATAACTTGTGGAAGGCATATTCAGGCTCTCGATGCTCATATTTGAGTTATTACTTGGTGCTTCGTTAGTAAGATCACAAGACGGATTGTCAACTGGTGGCACATTTTCTGATCTTGTTTGCAACGGCATTTGTTTTGAAGTCAAGTTATTTTTCTTCATTTCTGCTCGAATAATTTCCGGGCACTTAAAGCATTTTATTAAATGCGTACACATCCTGTTTACGTTTCCGATTTTATATTTTTTGTCGCAATAATTGCATTGTACAGATTTTGAATCAACAATGCGATAATGTTTCCAAACACGTTCATTTTTTGGTCTTCCCATGATATCTAAAACAACGAAACATTAAGTTAAAACGCTGAAAAATAAACATGCAACAATCTACACTGATTGACACAACTGTAAATTGTATTGTCATCTAGTTCTAAGTTATGTTCGAAGTTCTAGCTCATCGTGAAGAAAGCAAGTTACATTATTTATTGTATTTTACAAACTCTTATTGGTAAGAGTTTGTAAAAGCATTTTTAATTATACAATAAAAATAGGTTAACAATCACTATAACACTACCCAAGTAACCATTTGGATTAGCACAATTAAAATAAGTAAACTTACCTTGAAACGTTATAACGCAACTTCAAAAATAATAAAAAAGCTCGTAGATATTATGTTGTTGTAAAACTTACACGCGCGTGGGCTCTTTATGACGCAAACCTGGGCACTGCACAGTGCACGGACACTATGCGGCGCGGGGGTGGAGGGCAAGATAAGCAAAACAAAAGAAACGGGACAAAGGGTGGCCGGGATAGGGTATAGTAAGAACCACGTTGCTTCGTTTTGACATCAAAAGTAATAATGTAATAGTGTAGTATTTTGAAAAGCCCAAAATAACAAAACTAGTCATTAAATTTTAAAAAATAACCATCCGATTCGCAAAAAATATAAATATCCATCATTTTGAGTAAATATCCGATAAAAATGGTTGAAAACGAGTATTTATCCATTTTGGATAAATACTAGAGTAATTATCTTCCGAGTATTTATCTTCCGCCCATCACTAACGGAGACAGTTGCGTTTATAACTAAACAATACCTTCATTTTTCTTTCTTCACATACAATCTTGTTACTTATCTGACATTTATTGATTACCTTACTTACACCCAATTGAATGTAGTAAACAATATAAGATTTTAAACTATCATGGTCACTAACATTACTATTAATACTAACGGGATATTTACCATGTTTACTGTTTGTTATGAGTTCCCGATATTTCGGCGCTGTTGCAAGCACCATGATCACGGATAAACTGAAGTTATTGCGGGTGGGTGTTTATGAGCAGACAAATCGGTCTACCCTCTTTCTTGTTCGTTTTTTGCACTCAGTACCGCTACCACTGTCACTCGCAACTCGCCACGGTGGTCATGCTACGCATGCAGGCAGGCGTGATGTTATGTTATGTGTTTAGGTTAAAAAAAACTCAAGGGCTGATTTTTCAACCGTCACATAACTTTTATGAACATGACGGTAACTTAGTAGGTACTTATTTTAGTTCCATCTTTGAGCCGTAAGGCGCCATTCATTAAGACTATTTTTGCTAGTTTTTGACCCCTTCGGGGGCTTCGGCGACCCCAATAGGGGGTCCTATTCAATATTTATTACGTAAGAATCTGAAGGAAACAATCACAGGAAACAATGAATAGGTACACGTTTAGTTTGTTCTAATGTTTACTTTTCAAAGTAACAATTTTTAGGAATGTTTAGTTGTACCTACAAAGGCACTAGTAATTTGCCCGCGCTTTTTCAAAGTATTATCTAACTTAGCGCATTTTTGTGATCTTACGTAAGAACTATCAAGACTCCCTCCTACCCTCTTGTAAGACAAAAAAAGATATGGTCGACCTGGGTCGACGCCCTCTCCCTCGTCGTCTTACGTAATAAATTAATGGCGCCTAAAGAACGAAAACCTCATTTAGATACGAAATAAAAAAAAGTGACTTCTTTTCTTTCTCTGTCAGCTTCAACTGTCAGATGTCATTGTAGATTACAGATCTTGTCACGATATAGATCCCTATGTTCCTTTTGGTACAATTATTCTACTCTTTGTATCTGTGGGTTAGTTACATTATCGGCTGCCATACATCAAAATAGAAGAGATCATCTGCTGTATAGTTTTAGTAACGTTATAACAAAAACATTGTGGTGTAAGAAAAAATGCCCCCCAACAATTTGGGTGCCGTGCGTTTGGCTAATGTTGCAGATGCACCACAAATACTGGAGTTGGTGAACGAGTCTATATCTCAGAACTTCAGGGTCACCTGTACCTACGATATCACTCGTCTCATGTAAGGTGATCGTTATTTTTTTAAATGAACGTTATTTGTACTCGTCGGTTCTAAATAGGTACCATAAGCCTAAGATTCTTCGGGGGACACAGGAATCTTGGAGATCAGTATTGTAAGCTCGAGGTGTCCCTTGGGTCAGTGGGTCGTTTTAGGGGCGGAGCTGTAATAGTTAGCACACAAATTAACCGGTTGTACATTTTTTTACGGACAAAAGTTTTATAGAATTTCGTTTCTTATAATTTTTTTCTCATATTATCATTTCATAGAACTATACGCAGGATACTTACTGCGAAAAATTCGATATTTTTAATGTTTCGATTCATATCGTAGAATAACAAATCAAATATTCTTTATACTCATATTGTTTCGTTAATATACATCTTATTACCACGAAAAAGATTTTATCGAGTGACAGTTTCCAAATGTTTCACTTCATACTTTTGGCAAAATGCAAAACCCTCCTATTAAATTACAACACCACGTTCAGAAAAAAAATGCAGGTAATCTTGTTATTCTCAATAATAGTGACTTCATATGCATGTCATGTAGGTAGGTAGGTACTTACGGTGTTTATTTTGCGGTTCATAATTTATTGTCTCCTAATTTTATTACTGCGACCAATTTCGACGTGAAATATGTTCTATACAAGTAAAAGAAATAAAAATACAAGGACCAAATATTATATGAAACATTTTCTGAGAAACGAAATTCTATGGAATTTCTGTCTGCGAAACAAGGGAACGCCACATTAACTATTTGTACCTAATCGGGTTTACAGTGAGATTAGTGTATTGTGCATATGCCAGCTGGACGACAATCAAACAATTGTTGGATTCCTCGCCGCTCGGGATTATCCGATTCTGCCATCAGTACATCCAAGTGCATGGGAGGAGTATTTGTGGGCCAAATACAAGTGAGTTTTACATTCACCTACCTACCTTGGAAATCTAGTAACTAACCTTTTGCCCGGCGACGCTCTGGATTTTCAACACACGGGTCAGCGCCGAGATTTGTCATTCCAATAGTGCAGTAATATTTAATTATAGGTAAGTACACCTGTAAATCCTGAAGTAATAATAATAGTCCTCTTGACCGTTTTCGGTCACTGACTCACGGCGGCCAATCTTAGCGGAGATTAGCCATCGGCGCGGGGGATATTATAGTACATAAGTGCGCAGTGACAGGTGCACTCTCTGTTCCTTTACCTCTCATAGTGCGATAGGACGGCAAACAGGCCCCATTAACACTTTTTAAGAAAAACCCCACAATCACTTTTTTGCCCGACCTGGTCATCGAACCCAGGACCCCAGGCTTATCAATCGTGTTTACGACCACTTGGCGAACGAAGCATTTTAAAATCCTGGAGTAAGAAGCATTTTAAATGAGATACAATCTAAAAATCTATCTCAGATCAAAGATCTGCTCAGGTTGTTTGCGCTCAATGCACGGCGAAGGTACAACATAATCTACTTAGCATCATTTATTTCAGCCTACAATGGTCTATAGCAGAGGTTCCCAAACTTTTTTTTCTCGTAGACCTCTTTCAAAGTTTTCTGGTTTTGGTGGACCCTCTGCAGCTATATTTCTACCATATTCCCAAAACTCTTAAAAAATGTGAAGATTAGATCTAACGATGGAAATTTACGTCGCAGGCCGCGATTGAGTTCAAACCCTAAATTCGGAGTGGATTTGCAAAGCTATGGTTCTCATCCGTCTCATGCAGTCCTAAGGATAATTCTAAACATTTTAGCAAAAAATTTTAGCAAAAAATCTCAAAATTAGGATCTTAAAGCTTCAAAATGCTTTTTTTAAAGTCTCAATACGACCATTTTTCACCGAAATACCACCTGTCAAAAATTTCCGAAAAATTTGGATTTTCTTAAGTAACTATGTAGTTTATGAGCTGCCTACAATTCTACATTGATAGGTAAAGCATAACCAACAATTTTGTTCTTTACTGTGGAAACCAGATAAATTTTCGTGGCCCGAAATTTTTTTTTTCACGCCAACTTAAACCCCGTCGAGTCTCCCCTGGGCCGCTGGGGGTCCACCTGGACTACTTTGGAAATCACTGGTCTATAGATATGTCTATACTAATATTATAAAGAGAGAGTGAGAATTTTGTGAGCTTGTATGTATGCGGAGGGTAGGTTACCTCCGGAACCACGACACCTATTTGAAAAATTATTTCACCATTTGAGGGGTACATTATTCTCGATGGACATTAGCTTCTTTTTGTCAGTACCACGCTTACGAAGCCGCGCATAAAAGCTAGTACCTAACTTATAAACTACAAACAGCATCTATCTCAAAAGGCGAGATGTACACCAGGGTATTCGGCGTGGCGGCATGCAGGCTCACTTCGGGATCCGCGGGAGCCTTGCCGCAGGGGTGCTTGTTTGTTCGTGAACGGAACTTCCTTCTCTGCACCGTCACGAAACCTGTGTCATTATCAGCCCTGTCCGGCGCCCTTTCAGGCAAAGGCTTTTTACAAGGTGAGGGACCGGGAAGCTGACGCTGGCGAACTACTTTCGTAGGCGTTTCGCCGGGGTTGCGGTATAGACGTGGTATTGAAGACATGACTTCACACTTAGTACTGTATTTTCAGGGTAATGGAAATGAATTCCCGTAACACTCTGTTTTTACACTTGTTATGCTGGCATCCGAGGTTCGGACGCGAGCTTGTCGATAACATGCTTAAGAGCATGTTCATGCATGATGCCTACATTATGTACATTGCTATGCTGAAAACTACGCTCGATTATCCACGTAAGTATCAATTTACTTATGCTAAATTATATGTATTAAAGTTATGCCAAACATGATTGTATCGTTGCTTAGAGCAGCCGTTTCCTTGTGGTAACGGTCCAGTTTGATGAGTTGATGGGTATTTTGTGAAACTTATTTTATCACCACTGCTCTCAAAAAGGGGAAGGAAAACATTGTGAGGAAACCGGCTTGTCCTAGAATTAAAGATCCGTAGAGAAGTGGCATCTACCAACCCGCACTAGGCCTGTCTGGTGGATACGGCAGAGTCCCTTCAGAAAGCATGTGTCATAGGAGTAGGATTATCCAATTTATGTTATGCCAAAATTAAAAATCGAAAAAAGTTTGGTAGTCAGTAGGACCCCAGACTGCCCATAATGGACTTAAAAGTAAGTGTCCCCTAAAATTGTGGTACGCCCCTACCTAGTACGCTGGCGTATCGTAATAATCGAGACTATTTACTTTGTAGACTTGGTGCCCGGTCGCAACCGCGCGGAGGGTTCATTCAAGCGAGTATCGGTGAATGAAATCGGGTTGCCTGCGGACAAGCTGCCGGCGCTATGTGTCGCTGAACGCTCGGAAGTCTGCCCACGACTCAAAATTAGAAGAGCCGTGTAAGTCTAGCGACCGATATTTAAGTTTAAAACGAAAGCACCAGCTGAATTAAAATTTCCTAACGATCAGCAAGTATCAGGTTCTATGACAATAAACATTGACTGACTTAGACTAAGACAGCGACATATATGTATGTAATTCCGGCAACACACCTGCTGAAATTACTTAGCCGGCTGCTCCAAATGATGTAGCATAATGATGTAGCATTGTTCTGTCTATATTTGTGGTTTAAATGATTATTTAAACCACAAATAGACAGGAAATAGATAGGCATGTACCTACCTACCATTTACCAACATAGCATGCAAGTAAATCTTTTGCTTTGAAGTTGTTTAAATCTCGTAATTAATTATGCCTACAGTGCGTTGTTGGTTTTGTGTTGAGAAATCAAGATGGCCGCCAAAAACAAAGATTCGGCCATGCGACAAAAATGCCTTGTAAAAATATAAATATGTTTTATGACGTCACGCAGCGAAGAAGATAACGATGATTTAGTGCCGATTCTAGAGCAGCACTCGGTGCGACTGCGCGAGCTTTACGGGGACTACTACATCAGTGAGCTGATTGGCAGGCCTCAGGGCTCGGAAAGCGTGCTACTCGTTTGTGAGGTGATTTAATGATTTGATACACGTCCTCATCTCCCTTTATAAGTTTCTATTTCCAAAATGTAGGTACCTACACTGTCTGTCGACGTATACAGGGTGGAATTTTTCAACCTCACCTGGAGGGAAAGTACTCTAAATACTGGAGATAGCAAACCTATAACAATTAAGTTTTATGGAAGGAACAAATGTGGGACTCTCGATTTCTACCTCTGAACACCAATACTTCACTTTTCTTGGGATTGTATTTCAGTCCATGCTTCACTAATATGTGCGCTACATATTACTAAAAAAAAACTACAATTTTGGAGTCAAGATTATGTATTGATTTATTATTCCTTTATTTTTTATCTAAACATATAATTTACATTTTTAAATATTTCTATACAAAGTAATATAAAAAAAACATTTAAAAATATAAAAAAATAGTAGCCCACCGGCATCGGGAACAGGGTCCGAGCTACCGGTGGTCAGGGCTCTTGAGAGAGCCTTGAGTTTTTATTTGTATTGATTTATTATTATGTTGAAGTTTAATGGTTTTTTTATTAGTTGGTATTTCTTTTGGATAAAGAGTAGATAGCTCCAAAAAACTGCATTAAAAACGGCTACCGCTGCGTTTTGCACGGGACGTGCCTTAACCGATTTTGTGTTGCTTGGATGTATTATCGCCTAGTCTACTACCTTCATCCTATCTATTATCATTATGTTAAAACCAACGGTATCCTTACAGCATAAAGAAGTAGCAGTGGGAGTGATGTGTCTTGGCACAACGATCAATTACGAAGCTTTGGAGGAATCCTACGTGCTATTACCGTTTGGTGGTCTTAAACATGTTAATGAAGCACCGAAAGACATACGTAAAACAGACAATTCTAATCAGAGGTAAAATGTCTAAGCTAAATACTTTAGCGTACACAAAGCATTTCTTACCATTTCCATTTTTAGCGTTGTTTTTTCATCTAAGCTTATTTTAGTCATTATAGTTTTTCTACTTTAGCTTTCGTTCTTCTTCTTTAGCTTGCTTAGCTCTTGTGTGTACCTTATTTAAGGTTACTAGATTTAGATCCATAAACATTTATTTAATGTATTTTAGTAGACTATTTTGTACATTAACTAATATCTATACATTTAATAAAATTGTAACAGGCCGATACAGACGCAAAGAAGATATTAAAAAAAAAATATGGGGTGGTCGTTATTAGAGCAACAGAAGCCAATACAACAGTTTTTAGAATTTTTGTGTGTCTGTCTTTCTGTCTGTATGTTTGTACGCGCATCACGCAAAAACTACTGCATGGATTTGAATGCAGTTTTCAGCTCTACTGCTAGATGCTCAACTTAAAATATAGGCTACTTATGATATAGTTTTGGACCCGATAGGTGGCGATGTGCGAAGCAAGGTCGCTAGTTATTTTATATATATAGAAAATAGTGAGTGTTTGTGTTTATGGACAAAAAGGGTTTGTAAAACTATTAAGTTTTTTATAGTATATCACTTAATGTGGAGCAGCCTCCTCCGAAACCGAAGCAGGATGTGGACAGTACTGCTCCGGCGAAGCCGAGCAGACCCTCAAGGGTGAGGAACAAACTATGAGCCACATTTATTTTAGAACAGAGGCGTAGGTACCAGTGGCGAAGGTTCCATACAACTCGATTCCTATCGGCTTCCCTTTTAAAAATGGCACAGTCAGTATTCTATAGACAAATAATATAATCACACTAAAATATGTCCTCCGGCTTACCCCTTACAAAAATTGACCCTTCGCTACTGGTAGGTACCCAACTACTACTAATCCGTGCTTTATTTGGTTGAAAAATTCGTCTGGCATTGAAATTGTAAGCGTGTTGCGCCAATACCTACCCCGCAGCTTCTATCTGCGCTGCGATAGCAACGCAAGTTTACACAGCAATGCCTTCCGCCTATTTCGCCGCTGGAGACGCAAACATCCATAAAACTTTTTTTTTGTTCTGCCTTTTGGGCAAATGAGGTATGGACAGAGCACAGGCTACATAAAAGGTGTTTACTTTCGTGAAATGTTCACATTACACTTTTGAACACACAGGTTACATGGGTATTCGAAGATAATTTAAACTCAACTTTCAAAAAAGCTGGAGACATGACGACTGTAGCAGAAGGGGTGAGTTTGAATTCATTTTTTGTCTCGTTTTACGATAAAACGCGCCTAAACTTCCAAGGCAAATCAACAAAAAAGTTTGTTAATAGATTGTCCAACTCAATAATAATTGTTGTGACTAGCTTATTGAAGTGTTTTAAATCTCTTCTGTCTGACCCTGCCACTCCTCTACTTCAATATGGTTTCTCTCTTACACTGCTCTATGGTTCTTTTGGCGGTTGAATGACATGGTTAGGCTGTTGTGAAATTGTGGATATTGTATTGAAAAAGCAAGATGGCGGCGTTAGTTCCGATTAACGAAAACGAAAACGTTTTTTTGCAATTGGCAGGTCAGTGTCAGACTGTATGTTGAATGAAATATGATTCGCTACCGTAACACGTAATCTAGTTCGCTAAGACTACCAGATGGTATAAAGGGTGTAAATAGACCCTAAACATAAAAGAAAGGCACTTGTTTTCCAAGTCTTTGCGATAATTTTTTTGTTCTAGCCATACCTGGGAACCTTCTAGTTACGGAGATATTGGGGTCAAAGTTCCAACTTTTTCACAAGTTTTTTTTTAAATACATGTTTATGATGTAAGATTTTTACTTTACACACCTCCACGACCCCGGTACTATTCAATCCATCCATCAGCACAATGCTTTGAGTGCTTTCCATCGAGTCCTACCTGAAAACGTGATTTTTCACCCCAAAAAAAAGTCGATTCCCAGCAATAATTTTTGCGTAAAGTTACTTAGTTTGATGTACAGAATGCTTGGTTGACGGATATGTGAAGGGTCTGTTTACACCCTGTATATGCCACCGTAAAATTGTAAGTCACAGGGTTAATGACCCCCCCAATCATACACGCCAAATTGATAAACCTTCTTAAAATAGCTATTTTCGGATATAAATTATTACCTAATTTGCTTAATTTCCACGAATATTATTAGTAGACGACGTGTCTAGTTTCTAATATGGCAATAATTGACGACTTTGTTATCACGGTTAAGTCGGATTGTAGTCGTATCTACATAATTATGAGATTAGATGATGATGATACAAATGTTACCTTTATTAGTGTTTAACAGCTTCTTGTTTTGCTCAGTGAGTGATGTTAGGATGAAAATATTATGGCGGATCAAAATGGTTAACTGTTATATTTTAGGACAACGAAGAGCAAGAGGATGCAAAACAGAACATGAAATTTAACATGTCATGGGTAAGTGATTAGTAGTAAAGGCCTGCGCAGACGATGGACAAAATATATCGCTGACAACTGCATCGAGTGACGCACTCAATTAACTAAAAGAACCGCGTATACGGAACTTTGGTTGTCCGAATAATGTAGGTCTTCGACCGACCGGACCACGCAAAATTCTCCATTACTTCAGCCCCTCGAGCCTCCTGGAAAAAAGAATTAAAACACATAGCCCATATAAACACAGCCTGCTAAGGAACATCAACACACACTCGGGTTTAGGTCGGACCGAGAGCGCATGAAAATTGACGTTTAATGGATGCACGCAGGTCCCACTATTACGCCACAATATGAATTCTTTGAATTTGAAGTTATTCATAAATGAAAAAAAAAATATTCCAAAGGAAACTAAAAAAAAAAAGTCAAATCCGACCAATATAAACTTTGTTCCACCCTATTATCTTAGAAAACAGGCAAAAATTGACCATTACCCCCCCTTAACTACGACACAAATTTTGATAAAAATAAAAAAAAATAGTTCTTCGCCTATACATTACAGGAAAACCTTTAAGTAATCTATCTATGGTTTAAAAGTAACATGGGAAATTTTTCAATATTTTTGCGTCAACTGCATTCGTAGTTGTAGTTACGAAACCCCACATACGATACTTTTGATTCCGACTCGCACTTGGCCGGTATTCATCTATTAGTTGACGTCCATTAGTTATTGCAAATTGTCCATCGTCTGTTTAGCGCTTTAGTGTTTTCGATTGTTCTGAGAAACATTTTGTATGTTTCTTTGAGCAGTTTTTTATCTTCATTTTTGATTGGTTTTTTAATGGTTTATTCTTAGTAATCGAACAAACTGTAGAAATTAAAATGATGTGCTTCCATTTTGTAGCCCAAGTAGGTTAGTGTGTTAAAATTAAATAAAATATTATACCACAGTTTGTAATGGAAGACTTGGAATTTCTTGAGAATCTTTTCCAAGATGAAGATGAGGAAGAATTCGAGTTTGATATTATTAATATTGACACTGACCTGTTGAGAGTTCCCGAAGTAGTAATGTACGATACTTTTACTGCCGGGTAAGATGTTACTCCATTTGTTAATATTCTAAAGCTAAGCTACCGAGTACCTACATTTTTCGAATAGTGAACCCTATTCATTCTTATTGTGACTGATATAAAGCATACATCATAAAAGCAAAGTGTAATTTTTACGGGAGGAAACTGGCTCCTGCACGACAGTTTCAATTACCGCAGGAGTCAGAGAATCTACACACTATACAATGTACAATGCTTTAAATCAATAAAATAATTCTGTTTTATTTTATTAACAGTCAGATTTGTTTCTAGAATTATCCTTATCCGATTGTTTTTAAACACATAACCCCGGCTTTACGTCGTGTATAGTATGTCCACGTTATGCCAGTTATATTCAAGCCCCATATAAAAGGGGTCGAGCCTATTGCCATAAACCGGGCGCAAATTCGGGCCCCGGGCTCCTACTGACAAATTCGATACTGAAAAACCCAATAGCATTTTTCTTGAACTGGGAATCGAAGGCAATCGAATATTTTTTTTCGAAAGTTAATCGATTTTGTTACATTACTTTTACTCTTACAGACCTGCCGACAGTATGCTGAAAATTATAGACGGGACGGGACGGATTGATGCACAACAGGAAAAACCAAAATTTGAAAAACTGAAAAGAACCGGTAAGTTTAAGTTCTCTATTTTCGGAAGAAGAAAATAATCTTGAATGATTTGCCTTTTGAATTCAACAAAAAATCCGACCGAAGCATGTAGCATGGTGAGCGTATGCACCTAGCTCTGCGCGTAGCCGGGCTGGGTTTTGAATTGATATCGGAACCGGTGGAACACCCTGTACTTCTAAGTAAAACTAATATAGTACCTACCTGCCCCCTTATTCACAAACGCTTCGATTCAATTTCGACTCAGAAAGTCATATGTCTATCTCGCTCACTTTCGCAATGCCAAAAAAAGATAGACATACGACTTGTCGAATCGAAACCGAATTTAAGCGTTTGTGAAGACGGGAGCTGGTCCTACTTTGCACCGGAGTTTGCTCCATTTATTTGTCCGATAATAATTTGTAAAATCTACCCACAATTAGTTCTATGATGTTAGTGATGTATAAAAGTAGTAAATTCAAGCTTAGCCTGATAATGTTATAAGAATGAAATGTCCAACTATTTTAAATTTATTTGTAGCTAAAATAGCTTTTATGAAGGAGGTAATTTTGCTTCTCACAAATTTTTTTTTTTAACTTTGCATCTCACTAGGATTTTCTCCTGTATCGTGGGTACGTTTACAAACATTTAAACTCACAATACACAAACAGCCAGACCCAGAACAACTACCTGTAGATCATTCAAATATTTGATCCGTGCGGGGATCGAACCCGCGACACGCAGCGCAGCAGCCAATCGCTCAGCCACTGCGCCAACCGTGCCGTCAAATTTCAACATAGTTGTACCTTATCATTTAGTACATAGTAGAAGGTAACAAAAAGCTTATTAAATAATGATATTCAAATCAAAACTATTATTTTAAATAAAGTGTTCAAAAAATAAATTACCAAATACCATAGACACAGTATTTGTATTTTTCAGAAGAGAAGCAATGTTACCTCCTTACAAAGAAGGACCAAGTTACTTGCACATATACATGCCTGTAACTTGCACAGCTCTCTTGCACGTAGCTTGCTTTTTTTTGTTTGTACATCGTTGTGCCACAACAAATTGTGAATGGTGAGTGTCACGATCGCATGCAAGCTAATAGGAATAGGTATAGGTTCATTCTCGTTGGTCGAGTGGTCGCAAGAGGTTCTGAATTTGATTCCCGGTTCGGGCCGTGATGTATATGTTGAGTACAGTGTTAAGGTCTCGAAGATGGTGATGAGAAATAAGTGCACTGTGTAGCTTGCTGGTACAAACTGAATTCATTATCAAGAAAACCGACATGTGTACAAAGCGGTGGCCCGGAGCGAAGTGTCGTCTGTGAAGGCGTGAGTGAGCGACGCCCGTCGCCCGCGCCGCTTGCGCCCCCAGCGAGCGTCGCCTGCGCCCCCAGCGAGCGTCGCCTGCGCCTGCGCCGCACAGTGGTCTGGAAATGGAGCTCCACACTCATAGAAACTCAAAGTCAGGATTTAAAAAAAAAAATTGCAATGGCTCTGGTATACCTCCCTTGACGTCATATTCACGTGTGGATGGTATGAGTAGCTCCACGCGTGAGAAAAAATAATTTTGTGTTTTTTTGTGTGGGAGAAAACACTTAAACTACAGTTTTTTAAAACTGAATGGAACTGAAGGGCTGGTGCTCACACGAGCTATTGCACCATACACGGCGATCAAGATGACATCAAATTTATGCACCTTTCGGTGCCGCTTCGCAAGCAGCAATTTTTTTAAATTTTGAATTTTTGATATGTGATTTTTCAAATCTTTGACGTGGTTAAATGAAGTTGCCGATCGATTTACTTATACTATCGTTAGTTTATAGCCTGCTAATGACTTTTATGATGATGCTATGGCTTTTCTCCAACTTATTCATTTCCGAAGGAGTAGCTTTACATATATCACAGGTCTGAGATGAGGTATTCGATAGCTGTGAAGTGATTTTGCCTTCTATCATGGTCATAAGCATAGAGTGCTTAACAGCATGGCTTTCCATAATAGAAGGCTGCAGTGCTGTAATCTCAGCTTCAATCCGAGCCTGTTCTTCCACGATGTTTAACTTGTTTTCGATTGAAAACTTAAATAAATTGGTCTGCAGAACATTGTGGAAGATGGCTTTGGGTTCTCCCATACCTTTTCATCGCCACAATCTAAGCGCAGATGCCACTGCGCTTAGTTTATTATTGATTATGATGATTTATGATTGATTGTTAATTATTGACTTTGAGTTTCTATGATTATGGAGCTCGATTTCCAGACCACTGTGCGCTGTGCCCGCCGCCCCGCACACCACACCGCATGGCTCAGCAGCTCACACGCGCTGCCTGCAGCACCCGAAGATGTCGAGGTTCGATTCTCGACAACCCTGTGTGATATGGGAAAACCCATTTTCCATCAGGAATTTCTCAGTAGCAGCGGATGATAGTTGATGGAAATAGGCTCGCCTATTAGGTGGGTACATTTCTGCCAAACCCTTCGGGGATTACAGGCGTGATGTTATATTATGTGCAAGTTCCAAGCATGTGTATTGCGGACTTTAATGCAGTCATGATTTTGTTGCGAAAAAGAGATGCTTTCGGTCATGAGTAGCTCCGTCTCACTCGCGCTGGAAAATGATGCTTGCATTAATACTATTTCATATTTCTGCCCATGGTCGTTCTCCATCAACTATATACGATTTCTCATGCCTAGTTTACAACAAAATGAGTATATATTCGCAGCGCTAACCAGTTCTCTGCTTTACGAAATGCCGGAAACTGTACGATATTCTGGAACGCCTAATGCCTTTATTCTTGAGTTGTTCGCTATTCATCCCGATTACGACGAGAGGTAAGCTTAAAGAATTCGTTTAGCTTTAACTAGCTTTTTCCCGCGGCTTCGCCCGCGTGTATGTTGAAAAATATCTGATTACTTACCTTCATCCCCCTTTTTAACCCTTCGGGAGTAGAATTATCAAAAACGCTGAGACACGTATAAATTAATTTTCAATCGTCAGCTTAAACACAAAATTTGAAGATCCTGACTTCAAAACTGACGGACTTTCATACAAACTTCCATCCTCTTTTTTACCTCTTTAGGGGTGGAATACCTAAAAATCCTTTCTTAGTGGATACTTACTCTTCACAAAGACCACACCCTCCAAGTTTCATGTCTCTAGGACCAGCGGTTTGGGCTGTGTGTTGATATATCACCAAGTCAGTCAGTCAGTCAGTCAGTCAGTTTACCATTTTAAATATATAGATAGATAACTTCATCTGCTTCTAGCCGACTCATCATGTCACCATCATCTACACCATTCTCCTGCTCGATCTCCTTATTTATTTGGGGGTCGGCGCATCATGTCTTCGTCTTCCATACTTCTCTATTACTCGTCATCTCAGCAGTCACCTCCTTTCTAGCCATATCATCCTACACGCAGTCCATCATTTCTTTGGTATTTGGTTTTTCTTCTTATCTTTGGAATCTGACATCCAACGTGATGATGTGTGATGTTTTTTTCAGGTATGGCTTTGATATGCTACAAGTGGCATTCGAGATGTTTCCTGACAGAGACTACTGTGTTGTATGTCTTCCTACAAGGCAGCCTGTTTTTCCCTTGTTAGAGCATTTCACGGTACGTATAATATTATTGATGTGTATGCTCTTTCACTCCTTTAACATATGACAAGGAAAGGTAGATTTCGAAAGTGTTTGTGGTAATAGTTTGTGGTAGCAATAGCACGTCGGGTCGGGTCTTCACCAATGTGGCTGTAGTTGTTGGTATAGGTGACCATACCTATCACTACGTTTTTGTTTTAAAATATATGATGGCGGAGTAAGTTCTGTTTTTTACAAGCGACAAGCATCCATGTTCATGTTTAATGAGGTATCACATTAAAACTTACCTTAAATAAAATATTGTCAATTTGAATTTGGAGCTTTGTACCATAGTAAACTTAGTCACAAACTCACAACTAACGTAGTTGCAGATATTTCTATCTACTTTGTTTTGGTATTTATGTAAAAAAAAACTATTCTTACAGCTGGTTACTCCACATGGTTGCAAGATGATGTATATGAACGAGTCATTATATGTGACGCACGTAAATTCCATTCGAGGGTAAGTATCACAGCATAGTTTAATCAAGTTATCTAAAATTTAATATATTCTTTATCCTAACTTCAAAAGGCTAGCGCATGTTTTCAAACCGAAGGTATGACGCCCCCAGGCTAGGTGGGGCGACGATCTTCACACGGTGGCTGGTAGCAGCAGGTCTTCATTGTCCTTACCATAAGGCTGATGTTGGGCTGCTGCTATATTACATTTAAAATAACTGACTACTATTTACAGCAACATGTCTGTTCGTCCTGGAGAAGCGAGCGACTTGGCGTCTCTGAAGGTTGTGTTGGAGAACGCCCCGCGCATGGATAAACTGTTGGACCTGTTCCAGTCCACACTGGAGTCACATTCACTGCTGTCCTTCACACTGCTTAGTGAGAAACAACCTATTGGCGTCGTAGTTCTAGGGTGAGTATTGCCATGATAGTTTTACCGTTCTGAACCAACCTTACCGTCTTGAAAAGTATTTTACTATTTTTTGAGATGGCATACAGGATAATGGTCCGCCCCACCACCAGGCGTGTCATTAATTTGCAACGCCAAGGGCATAGTTCCCCAATGCCGAGAGTATTATTTAAGGCTAAACAACTGTTAAACACGACATTCACTCATGGAGTTTGTTGTTCTAGTGCCATTAGACACCCGTTGAACAAGTTCTTCCATGCCGTTCCTCCGTAACTCGGAAAGCGTGTTAAACCGTTGGTCCTGGCTATCAATTCTAGATCTTTGACAGTCGTTAAGTATTCAGTGGCCCGAAATTCTTACCAAGGGGAGTCGTATTACGCAGCTTACGCACTGGGTTGTGGAGGACAGATAGACAGTCGCCCCATGTAAAATACTGGTATTCAGTTGCATCCGGTTAGGCTGGAATCCGAAGTCAAGATAGTTGGAAAAAGGCAGATGATGACCCGTTGAACGAATGTCACATTTGTATATAGGGTCCCCGCACACGGGCCACCGGCCACAACCACAAAACGACGCCACCGGCATATTTCCTGCAGTTTTCATACATTTTATATGGGCTCGCCGCACACGGTTGACGCCGGTGGTCGCCACACGCTACAAATCGTCGCTGCTTGCGTCTTGTGGCCCGCACCGGCCACTAAACGCCGCCACACGCCACTCGCGCGATTCCCCACCCCTCTCTTCCTTACCTCAGCCAACCTCCTTCGTCCGAGTCCATTATGATACTGCATGCATGGGTTAAAAAAAGTAGCAGCCACCGACCGCAAGTGTCGACCACCGGCCACAAGTGGCTGTCGCGCGCTTCAGCTACCTTCGTAGCCGCTTCTAGCTTCTCGTGGCGGCGTTTGTGGCTGTGGCCGGTGGCCCGTGTGGGTACCCTTAAAGGCAGATGAAAAAAGATGTGTATGGTTCACCTTTATTTCGCCGGTAATGTTACAAATCTTTTAAAGTAATTATAACGTATTGTTTTCAGTCCCTTAGACAACGCGGCATCTATTCGAATTCATTATGACCTAGAACCTGAACCACGTCGGCCAGGCACCGATGCAATGGTAAGGATCCAATAGTACAGTGCCCTGCATTACCCTGACCCCCGGGGAGTCTATTACTAACTATTAACTTCACTGTCTTACCATTACCCGAACAATGATAAGGGCAGTTAGTTATTTCACCATATAGGAATCAGCACATGTTAACAGCGTTCAATATTACTGAGCAATTGTGACACTGACAGGAGTACAGGACAGCTCTTGAGCGTGTATTCTTTGAATCCGGTTTTGTTGACGAAATCTGCTTTGACGTACAGAGTTTTGGAATAAGTTCGAGTTTGTAGAGTGTCTGTCATTTACTAACTAACACTGACTTTCCAGCACATACCTTTGGTAGTTTTTTTTTGTCAGTTACGTATTTTCAAGATTAAAACAGTCTTTTAGCGGTGGAAGTTGAAGTTAAGATCCTTTGTTGATTTTTGTTTATTTTCACTTTCTTTTCTAGATATTAGCCGGTGTGCTTTCTCCTGTATTTGAGCCTCATGCCAGATGGTATATGAGGGAGTTGTTACGTCTTTCAGAATATTCCACTCTCTTCTGGATTTGTAAGCTGTTCGCAAAAGGTGACGCTGTAAGTTAAATGTAATTATTGTAATATTAATGGTTTATACAGGAAACCAGATCCCAATTTCAACAGGCTTAATTTTTTCTGTGAAAAAATAGGTCATATTAATATAGAAATTTCCTTTGTTGCCCTAGTTACTACCAATCTTACTACCAGTTGTAATACCGTTAATTTTGATTACCCTTCCTACTATATTTTCCTAAAATGAACGGGAGCACAGTTTTTTCAACTGCAAAAGTAAGTTTGTTTTTTATTATTACAGTAAAAAACATCGTTCGGAGGCAAATCGGGCCGTAGGAAGTGGATTAAATTACCGTTGTAAGATTATAAGATAAATTCAGCGAATCAGTTTAGTTAGTCCGCATACTTTGATGGGCAACTACGGATCCCTCCATTGTGCGTGGCCCGACACGCACTTGGCCGGTTTTTTTTTGTTACTACAACTACAATCCTAGAACTCTTTGTTTGTTTTTTTCTGGGAATAAATTGTAACCACCAAGAGACAGATCCCACAGATCACATTTTTTTTAAAATTTATTTTCTTATAGTCCCCATCTCGTAATTTGATGTCTCTGGCCAGTCACATGAATCCAGTTCGCCCGCGGATAACCCTACCCAATATTAGTGGAAACATAGAGTTAGGAAAAATATTTCAATCTTTGTAAGTTTTTTTTTTAAATATATTTTTGTAATTTTCTCTCTTCTATCTACGACATATAACGCTCACATGCTGATAATTTTATTGTAGCTAAAAATCCTTAATTGCAAAAATTTAAATCAGAACAGTTTTTAATTTTGTTTGATGACACGAACACCGTCATACGACAAACATGGTACGACATATGTCTCATACGAGATAACATGGCATTCGTCAGCAGATTTACTAATCTCTGATCCCAATTACGAGGAATAAATCTTTTTCTTAGCGTGTCTATGGCAATCTAAATTATGTTAGCCCAGAACTGAGCTACTAGTTTGGCGCTTTCGGTCCATCATCAGGAATAAATGATATTATCTAATACCTTTTTGTGTATCTATCTACAGGGTGTAAACATACCCTTCACGAAGCCGTCAATCAAGCATTTTGTACATCAAATAAGTAAATCTACGCAAAAACTATTGCTCGGAAACAACTTTTTTTTTTGGGGCTGAAAATCACGTTTTATGGTAGGACTCGATGGAACGCACTCAAAGCATTGTGTTGATGGATGGATTGAATAGTACGGGGGGTCGTGGAGGTGTTTAAAGTAAAAATCTTTCATTAAAAACATGTATTTAAAAACAAAACTTGTTAAAATGTTGGAACTTTGACCCCGAATATTTTCGTAACTAGAAGGTTCCCAGGTATGGTACTGAACAAAAATTGATCGTGAAGACGGGGAGAACTAGTGTCTTTCGGCTTTGTTAAGGGTCTATTTACACCCTTTATAGCATAATCATCATTCGTCAGCCCGTATACCAATTAATTTTTTGACGTTTCAGTATGTCATCTTCTTCAATACTTTTCTGTTAGTCGTCATCCCACCAGCCACTCCACACCTAATATACCATCCATTCTTTAAGCCTTTGGGGAATAGGTCAGATTCTATTATAGCCATTTTCATATCACAGAGGCTGTCCATTTGCATTGTGGGTATGCGAGCGCCCCCTAACCAGTCTGCCCAAAGTCAACGTGAACACTAATATTGTGGTGGTGGGCGCCAGCCGCACGGGGCTCGCGTTCCTTGAGACTCTGCTTATGGGGTAAGTTTGAACCTCTATGATTGGCATATGGGCAATGCTCAAGTCAGATTTTAAACTATCATGGTCACTTACTCATAAGAAACAGTAAACTACTCGGCCGAGTAACTCGGTTCAATCAAATTCCCATTTCGCGCGCGTAATCATGTACAAACAGGTTCGCGCCGGTCGAGAGGCCGGCTTATTAATTGAGATTGTCAAAGATTTCCTAAATTAGTAATAAATACTTTTTGATTAACACTGTTGTTCACCTAAATATATTGCTTTTCTTAAACAAAGTATACTCGGCATTCATACCGAGTTATTCGGCCGAGTATCAAAAAACCCGCCGAGTACGCCGAGTACCGAGTATCAACCGAGTACTCGGCCCATCTTTAATTATAACTAGGATTTCAATTATCTCAACTTTCACTAAAATCCAACCAGCTGATAAGGCTTGAAAAGGTAATTGCTTCGCTGACATATACTTTGAAATAGACGTTGTTACGCATATCATGGCTGAAACGATAAACAATTGAATAATACTAACATAATACAATATTGCTCATCCCCTTAAGCAAGTAGCGTGATAATATATAGCCTAACATTTGAAGAAGCCTATTACAGATATTTGTGCAAAATTTGAACAGGATCTATGCAGTAGTTTTTGCGCCAAGTCGGAACATCGGACCGGATTTTAACGATTTTATTATATGTAGAGATTATTATAGAGTATGGATGACGACTGTCACCCCCATACCTCAGCTACCACGCCTTAACTTTGATTAAACTATGATCCCCTTTATTTCTCTCATCATCCCCCAGGCCATCATCCCAGTACCTAACGTTCAGCAACGTGACCCTCATCTCGGAGAACGGCGTCCCCGACGTAGCTGATTGTCTGAAGGCCGCGGAAATCTGCCTGCCCAGAAATGGCCGGTATACCGACCGCTACGTCAAGAGCATACCCTTCTACTACTATTTGGATATCATGACAGCTGTAATGGTTAAGATTGACAGGTGATTTATAGTACAGATCTTTAAAAGTTATAGTTAGTGCATGGATACACGGTGTGTAGCAGTGGCGAAGGTACCATACAACTCGATTCCTACCGGCTTCCCTTTGAAAAATGGCAGAATCAGTATTCTATAGGCAAATAATATAATCACATTAAAGATATGTACTCCGGCTTACCTCTTACAAAAATTGACCCTTCGCTACTAGTGTGTAGACCCCTAGGCGTGGGCTTAGAATCATGTACTAAATACATAGTGAAAGTTTATCATAAATTATAATCATACATTAATTTATTGACACACGAAAGTTAGGAAACATATTTACAAGCGACAGTGATAGTTGAAAGAGTGCATAAGAAGAAGTAGCCCTTGGCCTCAAGCCATAGCCTGTATCTTGGTGGCCCATTCATGTTTGCATTAAGCCTTTGGTCCTGCGCCAGATCTCTCTCCGGTCGTGTCGGATAGCCGTCCCATCGGAAAATGAGAGTAAAGGAACAGAGAGTGCACCTATGCCTGCGCTCACACTCGTGCACTATAATATTTCCCGTGTTCAGTGACGTGTCTAGGCGCATACAATACGGCAAGCCCATAAGGCGAGCAGGCTGTTTAGAAACCCTTATAAGGGCAAGCCAAGTTTTTGCGCTTGTATGAAAGTACCGCCACTAGTTCTTATGTCTATATCCAGTTAGTTTGATTGCAGAAAGAGAAAATGCATTCATTTAAAAGGCGGCGCTTATAAGTACTACGACCAACTGGTGTTGACTTGTGGCCAACAGTTTCAGCATCCGGATTATTTGAAGGAATCCCTTGCAATTGTGAAAGAAGTTGCGTAAGTATACAGGGTCGAAGGGACACCGACTCACAAAAGGTTACCACGTTTTCAGTACGTCTTTCTGGACCTAGGGTTGCCAACTTTTTTTGCCAAAAAAAAACGTATAAAATGGTTTGAATAGGAAAAAAATAAAGTATTTGCAAGAAAAAGAAGTATTTTTTTAATTCTATGTTTTTATTGCTTTAAAAACGTATTTTTGTGTGCTTTTAGCACATGCTAACAAATTTTTGCTATCTTTAAATTTTTCAAAGCTTGTTTGACAATCAAAATTTATATTTAAATAAATAAACAATTCGTTTTTAATAAAATTTATTGACGCTCTATTTCTTTCTTTTCGCCACTTTAGATTCATCACTGAAAAAACTCTTTTAGTGAAAGCTGAAGTGGCGGGAACGGAGAATCGATTTCGTCGATAGTAACATCTATGACAAATGTCAGAATGTCGACTGTCTTGTCACATTCACATTACATCTGACATCTAACATTTCTTTCAGTAATTATAAATCGTTTCCATCATCCGTTTTAACTTATGTGTACCGTTAAATAGTTAAGTACCCATAATGAGTGTTTTTTTTACGCATCACAGTAAAGGTTAGAAATAAAGTATTTTCATATACTTTATTTGTATGCAAAAGTATAAAGTATAATTACCAAAAATAAAGTAGGATACGTTATTATGAAGTATGGTTGGCAACCCTATCTGGACCCCATTTCATCGGTAAGTAATTTGAAGTGTAGGTATTGCACTTTTGTAGGAACCATCAGTTTGTTTTAAAATTATCGATGAAGAATTTTTATGTGGTGGTGTTCAGAATGATGAACTGAATACGTGGACCGATTGAGCGTCAGTGTCCGGTTCCACCCTGGTTTTGTGTTATTAAGGGAACAGTTTCAAATACATAGTAGATTGGTAGATAGGAAAGGAGTAGTATCTAGAACTAGTAGCCGCAATCGTGTAGCTTCGGTCTACTATATTACCTAACCGCGGCAAACTGCCCGCTATCTGTAAGAAATTGCTTAAAGATTTTCAGAGAAGCCGCTGGGCAAAGCCAAGCCTTTTTTTTAATTTTTTTATTACAAAATTGGCCCGCTCTTGACCTCGATCACGCCTGATGGAAAGCGATAGATGAGGTCTATGATGGGACGAGCGTGCTCAGAAGATGCCTGTTCACTCTTGCTTTGAAGGCTGACGGGTTAAATGTGGGAGGGAACACAGATGCCGGCAGAGAGTTCCACACTTTGGCTGTGCGCATTATAAAAGTGGATGAGAAGCGCTGAGTACGACTCGTCGGGATATCAACCAAGTGTGGATGGTACGCCGCAGTGCGTCTGCTAGTCCGGTGGTTAAAAGGTGATGGTGGACCCTTTAAGGTGATGGTAGCCTTTCTAAAAAGCGGTAATGGCATTTGATGATTTGCAGCAGCAGCTTCCTTTTCTCTCATTTTTGATTTCCATTGCTGTTCACTAAATAATACTTTGCCTGTTTCGCAGTCAATAAAGATGGGATGATGATGATGACCATGACTTCTGAAGACTGTATTTTTGAATGTAGAAAGCTCTCAGTTTTCTTTTTACTTTGTTTAGAAAAGGAAAACCCTGTGATAGAATACTGATGGATAATCCTAAGTATACACCGGATACTGTCCCAATGCCTCCCGAGCTGCCTGAGAATGTGTTTCTAATCAACTCCCTGTACGATGCCAACATCTGCTTGAGGAAACTTATGCGCATGATCAGTGAAGCGAGTTAGTAGAGTGCTTTTTAAATATCGAAAGCGCACGTTTGGATTTTCGACCCTCGGCCGAACTTAGGGCTCGAACACATAAACAAGTTACGACGACGCAACGTGCCACGGCACGGCAACATGACGTGGAAGTCCACGTCTCGGCAACGTGACGTAGACTTCCACGTCAAATCGACGTCGAGCAACGTAAATAATTACGTTACGATAACGCAACGTGTTTATGTGTTTGAGCCCTTAAGCCGAGCGTGAGAAGGCGCGCATGAGTCTAACTTAGAAATTAGCCTTTACTATGCCACTGTAGGGTCACGGGCGTCCTCTGTACGAGAGGGACTACTGTATCATCCACCACGCAAGCCTAGTGCCTATCGGTAGATGTCCATCACCTCGTCTTCGTATTTTTAGTTCTGGGCCATGCCCTTTTCCTAACGATGTTTTCTTTCACCGTTTTTGAGAGCAATTTTTTTTCTTGATTTAAAGGGGCTTGTTCAATTTGAAGATGTCGCCCCTTTAATACAAATTACAAAGTCCAATACATATTTAAAAACACAATCACACCGTAGATTTATTTAGGCTATTCTATTTTTAATGCCCATTTGAGCGAGCTTGTACAGTAATCTGGCCTCCCTCGACAATGGGAAGGACAAAATGCTGTTACACCAGCCCACATCTGAGGGAATCAAATTAATGTGAGATTTTATAAAAAATCTACGGTCTTCGTTCCGGACACACTCCGTCAATGTATGGTAAACATCTTCTACTACATCGCATTCAGTACAATTCGATGAAACAAAAAAAAAATGTAACCCATCATAAAAGCGAATTTGTCTGAAACTCGTAACTATGTCATACCTATCGGATTTTTCCAACCGTAACTTATCAGGTAATGTTCGTTGTAAAGTCCTGTACCAAATACCTTTCGTTAATGACCTTCTGTCAAAATACTCTGAAAATAACTCTGTACTGGAATCGTCACTTATATGGTAGGTGTAATAAGACTCGCAAGCAAAGTTAATACCATCTACTGAGGCTTCCTTAGCAAGTTTATCTGCATTTCATTACCTACGATGCCGATATGGTTGTTGCCGATTGTTTATCTCTCTTAACTTTATATAGTTTATTATATGTACGTATATAAGTATTTATTCTTATATGTTTTAGTTATAAATATGTTCTAGTCTTTCTTTCTGTTATTGCACCTACTGTATATTATCTCTGCATCACCCTAAGGTAGATTGGTAGAAAATGCCTACGGCATTAAGTCCGCCATTGTGCAGTTCTTGTGCATAAAGTTTTAATAAATAAATATGGGAAGGTATCCACTGCAAAATAACATTGCTATTTAATGAGTAAATACGCTCATACAAACTTTTTAAAATATCATACGCCAGTGTGCCCCTAACCATAGCTGAACATCTCTTCAAATGTTGTAATGCACGTTTGGAGTCGTTAAGAATAACCAAATTACACCCATTCTTAATCGATCTTACATAGGATATCGGTTCTGCAATGGCAATTAACTCCGCATATATAATTTATGTCTTTGAATTATTGTCTTTTAATTATTGACTTTTAATTTAATATATCTTTTGTTTGTCACTCACTTTTTCATTGTGATTCAGAGGATGCGTTAGCCTTAAGCAACACTAACCAAGTGGTTGTATATGGAGACTGGATCGAAGCCTACAGCTGTATCGCGGCACTGTTGGAGCTGGGCATATCGCCAGAGATGATCGCCTTCGTTGAGCCGTTCCCTTCGATCGATGAGCCTGCTCCTCTTAGAGTCAACTGTTTTAATGATGAGTTGGTACGTATCGCTTTATACTACACATGCATAAGTACACTCACGCCTTTATCCCATAGGGGACAAACTACAAAACTCCAACCTGCTACGCTATCTTTACATACTCGTTATGTTTCACCCACGTTCATAGATGCGTTTGAGAGTACACATTCGCTAAGCGAGAAAGAAGTATGTTTTGTATCGCCACTACAAGCTACAGATATAAGACAAGTAGTTGGAATCTGGAACGTCCTTAGCACCAAAGAGGGGTAATTCCCGATTTTTTATGAATATTCGTATTCTATTCGCAATGACATGAAAGAAAAGGTGTAAAAAAATTTCAAATTTACCAAGTTTTTCATTTACTTGCTTGAATTAATGGCTATGATTCGGCTCAGGTCAGACGACTGACTCGAGTGTACTTTTGCCGTTCGGCTGAGCCGACACCAGAACATGTGTCTGGCACGCCTAAGAAATTACTTTTATCTTTCACAATTTAATGTAACTTTAATTGGGTTCTATGGAATTTTAAAAAATGGCTCAAATTAAAATCTCTAATTGTAGATTGACAAGAGAGTCCAAGCAACCGTGGAAAAGCTTGGCATACGTGTGTTACGCCAATGCCATTTGGCTGCATGGCATCAAATAGACAGCCGGGTGGAATCTATAGATTTCATGGCACCCCTGACTGCGATCTCGCTTACCAGCTTTGCACTATTCTATTTTGGATTACGTGCTATCAACTTGTATGCGTTTAAAGGTACTTCAATGTTATTTTACTGGATTTATGAAAGACACTGAACCCTAGTGCGAAACCATATAATGATCCTAACTAAACATAGAACTTCGACGACATAAAGCATAGCTTAAAGAAATACTTGAGCGAGTTCGACCATACTTCTCTAGTAGAAGTCGTTAACCTGCGAATTTACCCATATTCGCAAATGAATAAATGATTATGATTTAGTTATTTTATAGTGTTCCCGTAAAAAGCTGTCAGTTGTTATTTGTAGATAAAACGTGTTGTACTTCGTAGCACGACCATGAACGCATTCATTAAAACTTTAGATGGTAATACAATCTTTTTAATTTATACTATTTTATACCACTAATTAGAAATTTTATACCTCTCAATTATCGTAGATAAAAGTTAGTGAAACGGGAGCATGCCTAAAAATTTTTACTCATTATGTACTCCTTTTTCATATGTTAAATTTAAGAATATACGTTCAAACAATAATAAAAATATACGGTATGTAAAATGTAATAAGTAAAAATTTTTAGGCATGCTCCCGTTTCGGCAACTTTTGTGCCATCTAGAATTTTAGCGTGGGCGTGCTGGGAAGGAATCTTCCCAGCATGACCTGTATATCTACGATAATTGAGAGGTATAAAATTTCAAATTAGTGGTATAAAATAGTATAAATTAAAAAGATTTTATTACCATCTAAAGTTTTAATGAATGCGTTCATGGTCGTGCTACGAAGTACAACACGATAAAACATAATTATCTTGGTCAATGAAGAATAATAGAGAAGAATGGAAGAATTAGACATGCTGCGCCGTCCTCAAATAAATTGGTATAAGGTCAGGAGAATGATGTCTCTGCTCAAATTAGGCTATTAAAGAGATCGTTAAACCTTGCTGTAATTTCAAAAACCTAGATAATAACGATAATGATCAGGCAATTTATTTTTAGTTAAAGTATGGAAGTACGATATTGTCATCTGTCTATCATGACAAATAATCGAATTGGTTTTACCCTGCACAGCTATAAACGACAGTGGTTTAGTGTACGACGGTGGGCTGGTGGTAAGCCCCACATTTGAGACGAACGATCCGTGTATATCTGGAGCGGGAACCTGTGTGAGGTACTCACGGCGACTGTACGCACGTAGCAGCATGCATCGGCACCATTACTCTGAGGACATAGGAGAAGCGGTAATGTTTTACCATTAAAACAATTTTTTTTTAGCGAAGTTGTCTTGGGTTTAGTCGCAACTCGCCCGATGTGAAGCGATGATGAGGCCTATGGTGGAGCACGCTTGCCTGGAATAAACAGCGCGATGCTTGTATTCCCTGAAGAGGCAAATCATGATGGAGGAGAGATGTTCAAGTTCTATTTAATAGGGGTAAAAATCAGACTCTGGGGTGGTACTGAGAATTCCTGAAGATTAAATGAGTAGTCTGTATTACGAGAAAAAACGTGAAAACACTGTGATGTTATAGATACAACTCTGTATAATTTTGACTATGTGTGCATGAGGTCTGCCATTTTAATAACCGTATGGATTTTATGTCATCGTTTAAGAGACTCTATATTTTCAGCTGGGAAGACTATTCTTGCAGAAGTTTAATCCGTTCATGATGGGTGATCCGAATTCGCGAGAAGCGCTGGATGATCTGTTACCCAGATACAGTTCCACTGCCTTGGGGTAATATAAACAGGATTTTGTTATGTTACAGTGTTAAAAAAGAAATATAACGATTAATATTAGTTTGAATGGCAAAATAGCTAACAACCCACCTGGTGGAAAATGGTCACCCTCGCCTATGCGAACTGTGAACTGCAGATTCGTTGCCATCCCGATCCCGGTCCCAAAGTTAAAAAAACAAGGTGTACACAGAACCTTCACGAAGTCGTCAATTAAACATTCTGAACATCAAACCAAGTACATCACACTAAGCTGCGCTGGAAACTGTAATCTTTTTGGTGTGAAACCTCACACTATACGGTAGAACTCAATGTAACGCACTCAAAACATTGTGCTGATGGATGTATTGAATTGTACAGGGGTAATTGAGGCTATGGATTTTATAATGGAGCTAACTAATTTAGAATTTTCAGGTTCGCTCGCCCCGCAACTAGTTTTGCGCGGCTTGTGGGTATCAACGAAATGACACGGTCAGTACCATGTTTGTTCTATTGTGGAAGTTTATACCGGTTGCTCTCACTTAACACTCGTACATGATACTGCACTTTCTATTCTTTATCGTGTGGTTAGTACCTAACCTGGTGAAAACTATGAGTTTTTATGCCGCCCGTGGGCCTCTGACTTGGCTTTACACGCCGCCGCGGCCGTCGAGAAATTTCTCTCAGGCATGCTGGTTTCGTCACGATGTTTGCCTTCACCGAAGCAAGAGATAATAATACAATACGCACATGAATCCGAAAAATAAAAGGAGTCTTGGGTTCGAACTCGGGCCTATGACTTGGCAATCCGACAGTCACACGCATACCACTAGGCTATAGTGAACTAAGATTGTTCGACATTTGTGCATTCGTATTTTATTTATTTATTTATTTACTAGCTGTACCCGCCGGTAAAAATCTTACATTAAAAACACGTATTCAAAAAAAAACTTGTGAAAAAGTTGGAACTTTGACCCCCAATATCTCCGTAACTAGAAGGTTCCCAGGTATGGTCTAGAACAAAAAACTGATCGCAAAGACGGGGAAAACAAGTACCTTAGATACACCCCCGGTTAAACACCCAAATATTTTTATTTTACACAAAACAATTTTTGCACAGTCACAAATTTACTGCTGCTACTGGGGCTGCATGCATAATGCTAGGGAGGCACTCCGGTATCACCGGGTGCCGACCTACCTTCGTCGTGTGGTCGGGGACTACCTGACGGATAGGGCCGTCATCTACTCCGGTCGGAGCGGAGAATGGAACCGGCGAGAGATGTCGTGCGGTGTTCTACAGGGATCGGTTCTGTGGCCGGCCTTGTGGAACATCGGTTACGACTGGGTGCTGCGCGTCGACCTTCGTAGCGGCGTTAGCGTAGTTTGCTACGCTGAGCACAAGGGGGAGGTCGCACAAGGCGGCGGCCAAAAACATGACACGCGGAATTGCGATAGTCGTGGAGAGGATCCGGCAATTGGGTCTCGAGGTGGCATTGCACAAGTCCGAGGTGTCCATGTGTTTTCATGGGCCTCGGAATGCGCCACCGTCGGGATCCCTACTGACGGCAGGAGGGGTTTCCATCGGTGTCGGGTCGACGTTGAAGTACCTAGGACTCGTCCTCGACAGCCGGTGGAACTTCGTGGGGCATTTCCGACGTTTGGCTCCCAAACTGGAACGGATTGGGGCTGCCTTCAAGCGGCTCTTGCCCAACCTGAGGGGTCCAAACGCCTCCTGCCGGACTCTCTACGCGGGGCTCGTGCGGTCCATGGCCCTTTACGGAGCCCAGATGTGGGCGCGTTCTTTGAGGTGGCAAGCCGCCCACTACCTGAACGCGCCCCAAAAGGTGATAGCCGTAAGGCCAATCTGGGAGGTGGCTAGCCTCCTTGCCGGATTGCCGCTCAGCGGATAGACCTCCGGCGTGATCTCATGGCGACATGGAGAGAGCGACTGTCGCAACCCCGTGCAGGGCACGCCACCACAGTGGCGATAACTCCCCTCTTTGAGGAGTGGCTAGAGAGACGCCACGGCGCCCTCACCTTCCGCCTCACGCAGGTCCTCACCGGACACGGTTGTTTCGGGAGGTTCCTGCACCGAATCGGGCAGGAGGAAACGCCCGGGTTTTTCCATTGCGAGGATCGTCCGGAGGATACATCATTTGATGATTACCCATCCGAAAAAAAATAAGACATTGTTATAGTTTTTTCTTTCCTTTTTTCTGTTCATACATAACGTAGTTATTGTTTACTAGATGGCAACCAGTTATGAAATTTGAGTCTCCAGTTGTGCAATTTGCGACACTACCGGGGCCTTTATACTACTTGAAGGTGAGGAAGCCTGGCAAAGAGACCCCTATGGCTATTCAACAGTGCTTGCCGCGACAGGTATCAACACATTATATGCTTATGATATCTTTTTAGGGTGTCCATGACAATCTTAATTGATTCGGTCCAGAATTTGGCGAAAAGTTTGGCACCTTCAGTAGCCTCTACCAGTTTCTGTAAAATGCAGACAAGAAACTACACAAACCACGATATTAATTATTTAGTGTCCTATTGTTTGTGAAATAGCATTTCAAACGGCATGTTTATTAATTATGTTAGGTAGGTACGTTTATTTTTAAGTGTCATCATCTGCCTAGCCCTTTTTTCGGCGATTGGTGAATGATGATTTCTCTTTACCGTATAGACGTTAAGATCTTTAACTAATGGTTTCCTCAAGCTACCTCCTTTTCTCCAGGGCCATAACCTGGTAACGGACGAGAACGACAATTACTTCTGTGTCCATCTGAACGTACTCCACGTGGTTGACGCGGTGACCTGCCTCTCCCACAAACCTTTTTCTTTTGAAATGTATCAGCAGCTGTATGGCAAACATGAGGCGTTCTTCGATAAGCTTTATACTAAATACCAGGTAAGGATCATAGCCAGACTATAATCAGCCTAGAATGTACCCACAGCTGGGACACAGGTCTACTCTTTGTAGGAGGAAGTGGATCGTAATCGACCTTTCGGTCTAAGTGCAGGTTAGTGGTCACTATGTCTTCGAATTTTCGATTCTTGGCCATGCCGGATTCTTCACGATGCCTTTCTTTAACCGTTATGTTAAGAACAGTGGTATTGAAGTAATTTACATTAAATAAAGGCAAGGGATTGTTCGGGCTCGTACTTCGGCTTCGTACCCTATGGTCATGTCCACTGGGTCTTAAATTTGTAAATTTTAAGACCCAGTGGACATGACCTGGCATGCCCTTTCATGATTATTTATGTTGAAGTAGATCGTTACCCAAGTAACCTCAGCTTGTTTCTATGATCAGAGGTTGGTACAGTAGTGGGTAGGTACTGTACCAACCTCTGAAACATGGCGCACCGAGTTTAAATAATAGTTTTACTTGTTAACCCTACAAGTGTCGTCCCTATCAAACATAAATAACCTGTCTGTCATAAACTTTCTAAAACTGGACGTGGCACATTATGGCCTGGACACTGTATCACTGTTTGTTTGTTTTATACAAACTTGACCACTATACATTTTCAGAATAAACAAATAGACGATTTCTACGAGTTCTTCCAGCAACCTTGGATGTCGGCATTATACCAGGAGACGTTTAGAGATCTCGTCAATGATATTAACTACCAAGACATTGACGCGGTAGGTCCTATTAATAGTAAATGCAATTGACTCCGTTTTTCTGTTTCCATAATGATCTCGAACCGGGTACCTTACCCGTGCTCAGATGATAGCCAGAATGAGCTGACGCCGTATTTTGCTCAATTCCGAAAAACGGAAGGAGCTATCGGTTGTGTATCGCCGTCTTTCTCTCGCACGGGAATAATGACGGCTCTAACACTTTGGTATACACGCCGCGGCACATGAAGCTGTACATTTCCAGTTTGACTTTGCCTCGCTTTGTACAGATTTTCTATACAATGACAGATCCGCATAAACTGGTTTTGTAAAGCTTGATTGGCCGTCGTGCGTACACGGGGAAAATGGACCTTAATACTACTATTAACATGATTTTGGAAAAAAATAATTTTAACAGCGTAGGTAATTTAGGAACAGTTGCTTGTGGTCCATGCAGTTCCCACTAAAGATTACCTTCAGTTATTAAGGATAGCACATTTCAACCAACAACGCCATCTATTACGTAGAACTGTGTACTAAAGTTCCCCTACTTTTATGTAAACCATCACGCTGAGATCTTTGTGGGAAGGGTGAGCTAAGACACTCAGCTCAGGTACAGTTGTGCGAAAGCTTTGTTAGAGTAACTACTAGATGGCGCTAGGTAGGACGCATAAATCGTGTTCTTATATTTTTCTATAAGTGTATTATTTCATTATTACCATGTATACTTTGAATACATACATATTTATATTTCTTTTCGTCCCGTCTTGCATGTAGAAATAAATAGATAGTTAGGTTCCTTTTATATAAATATGTATATTTGATATAGTTTTATTTATTTAGATTGTAGCTGCGATCAAAATTGGCAGAAGCATCTGCTATTTAGGTTAGGTCTTAAGGTTCGGCCGTACCGGTACAGATAATTTTCGGACGCGGCTCCGGCACCGTTCTGTGTGTGTCAGATAAATGTGTCCGATGTCCGCGCCGATCCGCTTTTTGTCCGTACTGGTTTATAATTTGTTTTTGATGCTCTTTTTAATATATAATGATTTGTATTTTTATTTTTTTTCAAAACCTGACATGTAATTTTTGATAAATAATAAAAAAAACTAAACCAAACTACCTGAACCTTTATAACGTCATGCGAACGTTGTAATCGGTTGCAATCGTCGAATATTTTTTCTTTGTCAGACTAACTATTTATTCAATTTCAGATAAATGATTTATTGAAATCGAAATTCGCCTTGTTTGACTCTGCATTACATCAAATGAAAATAACATCGGAGCATTCCGACGCCATACTTTCCGTTGAATCCATCAGCAGTGCCCATCACGTACGTACTTTTATCTTTTCCCGTAATTATTAACCAAACAATAAAAATAATCAATAGAAAGTGTATGTATCCATGGGCATACCATATTCGTAGATATAAGCGGTGGGTGGAACGATAGACTCAGAATCTCACATTCCAAAGCGGTGAAAGGTGGGTTTATCAGATATGTGCCTACTGGATGATGACGCCATTTGTTCTTTCTGGCGCAGCGTCTGGTCGGAGCCTCTCAGTCATACCGAGGGTGAATGGACTCTGGAGTCGACCGAGCGTGCGATACAAACCAGAAATGGGACTGATCACAATCAGCTCCCAAGATGTAGCTCGAACAGTCCGTTCGTTACCTAATTGGAAATCTCCAGGACTGGACGGGCTGCATAACTTCTGGATTAAGTGGATCCAAAGGTCACACGCTCGCTTGGCGGCCCTTTTCCAGTCAGATTTAGAGTCAGTGTCGCTCCACGAGTTCTTGACGACTGGAATAACGTACCCGGTCTATAAATCGGGTAGTACTGCGGTATCCAAAAATTATAGACCTATTACGTGTCTCCTGACGGTCTATAAAGTTCTTACCCCCATTTTGAGATCTAAAAGCACTAAACATATTGACGAAAATTATGTTATGTCCGCTTCTCAAAATGGATGTAGGAACGGGTCTCGTGGTACTAAGCAGCTACTACTCATTAATATGGCCATTAGTCAACAGGTTCGCCATTCCCGAAGGGATCTGTTGACGTGTTGGATAGACTATAAGAAGGCCTATGACTCGGTGCCAGATACATGGCTCCTGAGGGTACTAGAGTTGTATAAAGTTGACACAACTCTGCGCACCTTCCTGATGTCACGTATGGGGCAATGGAGAACAGTACTACGCTATCCAGGATATTGGCAAATCCAGAGGAATAGCGAGCCGATAAGGATAGAGCGAGGAATATTTCAGAATCCTCTTAGCACGCTGCTGGAGGATTCAGGTCTAGGTCGGTCTATCGGTTGAAGAGATATCTCACCTCCTTTACATGGATGGCCTGATACTTTTTGCCCCCAACGATTTGCAACTGATGGAGCTACTGAAGGTAACTGAAACTTTCAGCTCTCGGATTCCTTAAATCTTAGATCCCAAAGAAGCGCTCCTTCAGCGATTGCTTCATGTCAGCAACATTGATATGTTGCTGACATGAAGCAATCGCATTAAAAAATCAACTGTATAAAAAAAAAACTTGTGAAAAAGTTGGCAATAAGACCCCCAATATCTCCGTAACTAGAAGGTTCCCAGCAGGCCTAGCCAAGTTACAAACGTCTCTTATCGAATGTCTTTCTACAATCGTTGACGCCTCGGCGTAAACGATTTGAGAAAACGCTAAGTTGGTAGCCAACTTGACACGACTCAGTCGATCGCTCATTCTCCAATCTTTATAGAAAAAACCTCTACTTTAGTCTATGGTGAGCGTTCCTACCTACGTCAAACTAACGTCAAATTCACAGTTGTTTACTTTATGCGCGGGCTGAACTTTTGTTTTGAATTGTTAAGAAAGGAATAATTCTTTTAAGTGATAAAAAAGTAAGCGAAATAAGGAACAAGTTCTTCTTATTATTGGTTTATTATAATACCGCAGTGCGGAATGTAATTTTAAACATTACTGTGACTCGAAATGATATGATTGATCCTGCATTAAAATGAAAGATACCATAAGTGAAGTGATAACTTTTATAGGATCGAATCTAGATCACGAGCAAGTTCGCAGCTTTATTGGAATTCATAGAAAGGTACGAAAATTATTAGTTATTTCGTAAATATCTTCCTGTGTTATTCGAAATTCTATCATACTCGGGCACTTGAAAGTTTGAAACATAAACAATGACGTGATACACGACACAGCTGAATCATATAGACGCCTATTGTTATCGTTAACTCTTGGGTCTCGGCGATCGCTCAGTGGTCGTTCAAAAACTTCGACATCGTTTCGTTAGCGCTTGTCAAAACTGTAACTTGGCTACGATTTATATGGGATCTAGAACATTGTAGAAACGATTATATTTCATTCTATCATTTTGAACGCTCAGATAACTTGTCTACGAATTTTCTATTCGTTTGTTTTGACCACGTGACTTAACGTTGAGATGATGTCATTCCCATACATTTGATTAGCTTTCTATTAGCGTTAACGATTGTAGATTGTCAACTTGGCTAAGCCTGCAGGTATGCTCTAGAACAAAAAAAATATCGCAATGACGGGGACTACAAGTGCCTTTCGGCTTCGTTAACTGTAGTTTTACAATATAAGAATTTAAACTATCATGGTCACTAATATTATCATTAGAAACGGGATATTTACCATGTTTACTGAAATAACCATACGTATTATGTTTACTGTTTAATATCCCGTTTCTAGTGTTAATGATAATGTAGTTTTACACCCCTTATATATTTGTAATCACGTTCTCGGAAACGGCTTTTCTTTACGGGGGCGAAAAATCGATCTAGCTAGGTCTCATATCTTATGTGGGAAAATTAGTTTTCTCTATTTTCACCCGAGCATACCTCAGTCGCCCAGGTACGGATTTAAAAAGGATCTAAAATAGGATTTGGAACATCTTCTGACTTCCTCGTACCGAGTTTGGTTCCGCGTTCAGTATAATAGAAAATTGAGAACACTGTAACGTCCTGTACTTATCTACATTATGGGTTCTTTCCGTCCCGTTGGTTGCGTCATGGATTGAATATTGAATGAAAATCTGTAGTATTTCTAACATTCTGTGTTTCCACGTTGTAGGAACCTTGTCGGGTGGATTTCCGTGCTGTGGTTGAAAAATTCGTTGAGAACAATGTCTTTGTAAGTATTCATTATTGTTGTGAGGGAAATAATAAAAAAAGCTTCCGAAAAAAAAACTTCCAACGTTCTGTGGTTGACTTTAATACACAAAATTTACAAAATTTGGTTAAAATGAATTACCGAAAAATTAATACAAAATTAACCGGCAAAAAACGTTGTATTTAAAAAACAAACATGAGCTTATTCAAATTACAATTCTATGAAAAATAAAAAACTTTACAAAAAAAAAAAAAGTAGGAGCCCCACCTAGCGGGACTACGTTGACTACGCCTTATTACATTTTGATATTTATTTTGACGTCGATTTTATTCCTGTTTTATTTATTTTATACGTTAAAACGCAATTTAACCTGTTGGAAAAATATTACGTCAGCAAATGCTGTTTTGATTTTCGGAATTTTCAGTATTTTATTCGATCGTTTCTTTGTCCTCTCAGTTGTCGCAAGATTAGTATACTCATTTTATTTCATTTTCAGAGCTTGTATTACTTTTTTTTTTGTATTACCTCAGCAAAATCCAGGATTTTTTAAGCCACGGAGTCTGGGTTGCTGTCCGGTTGTTGGCAGTACCCAGGAAATTAGAAAATGTTAATATCATTTTGTTGTGCTCAGTTTGGCAACAGTATTCTCATAGCTTTCTAAGAAAAAACCTAATGTTACATTGACATTTCTTCGTATTCGTGTATTTGAGTCAATCAATCAGATGATTTAGACATAACTGCTACAGGAGCGCAGGTCGCATTGCATGGCACGCCAGTATTAACGATATTATTCGTCGGGCTCTTGCCATCGCCAGCGTACCAGCGGTTTTAGGACCTGTTTAAAACTAGCGATATAGCTAGCAATATCGGGGTATACAGGCGTGACGTACATACTCCTAATATACCTATACTAGGAGTATGTTATTCTTATGAAAATAAGCTGCTAAATACTGTTTTATACGCTTAGATACTAAACTTGACAATTATAGGAATCAGTAGCGAAGGGTCAATTTTTGTAAGAGGTAAGCCGGAGTACATATCTTTAATGCGATTTTATTTTATTTGTCTATGAAATACTGATTGTGCCATTTTTCAAAGGGAAGCCGGTAGGAATCGAGTTGTATGGAACCTTCGCCACTGATAGGAATATTGATGCCTTTAACTAACATTATTGTATGTATTTGCAGACCCCGTCCCTCCTTGCGATGACTAATATACCATCGGTAAGAGATGTTTATTTTGTAGGCTTTTCTAATTCCTGCACTGATTTTATTTGTACGATGAAAAACAACAAGAATTGCATATTGAATTGCTATTCCATAAGAAACCCTTTTATGAATGCTTTTTTGATATGCTTTTCTACTGGTGGGCAAATGCCTATCTTCATTAATGTTTTTTTCAACTTTCATCAACTCATCATCTGCACCTAAGCCAGCCCGCAGAAAAACAATGTTTTTGTTTCATATTTCGTGCACCTTTTTGTCGACGTTTTATAAGTGCCCATCAAGGCCTATGTGAAATAAAATATTTTGATTTTGTTATTAACAGCAAAATAAATACATGGTGTTGCTATTAGGAATGTTTCTTTTTGAAATGCCTGAATCACGGATCGTCTTTCTGTTCAGTAAATCTTTTGGCCTCGTACAGGACCTGTTAAAGTTTAAGTTTTACATTATTTAGATTTTTTGTTAGTCACATTTTTTTTTTTTTTTCAAATCTACTTTTTATCGTTTATCCTGTGTCGCAGTAAATACATTTTCTTTCTTTCTAAATCTACGGCGTGCTTTATACATGTTCATGTCAGGTCGGCCTGTACCGAAATCATCCCGAATCTGGCCGTGCCATACATGTGTGTACAGAACCTCTACTGTTCCAGTATTTCTTGTGATTGGTCGGTATTAAACATGCGATGACATGTTTATTGGAATTTCCTATTAGGTGTTAGAAGCTGTCATCATATTCCCGGTTATGGTTGTCCTTCATTAATCCACTTACTTTTGACTCATGGACGGTGACACTTGGTTGAGACTGGGACAAAAAGAGTATCGTACGACGATGGTTGATGATGAATTTACGAAACTGTAACTGTAACAGTTTTGTGCGATTTCAAAAGTCTCTTATACTGCCTCGCTTTATAATACTCGTAGTATGTATCATTGCGTGTTTATGTGTAGTTTTCTCTCTGTTTAGTTCCAAACGAAACTCGTCATTTCTGTTACAAAAAGTTTTTTGAAATCGCATAGAGTTGTTAAATCATAATTTTTTAACCATGATGATACAAAATATGCGTATATTCAGGTGTTTAACAGTTGTATATAAAGGTGCTCCCTCACCGGGAGCATTCGCCTGTAATGTAACAGTTCAGATTCACTTGTTTCCATACAAAATCGAATCTTGGACTGTTACATTACAGGCGAATGCTCGCGGTGAGGGAGCACCATTAGATCTCACGAGTATTTTCGAAAATCAATGATTACCGAAGTGCATACTGTTTTGTTTTTGATACAATTTTGTTTTCTACAGGAATGTGGTCAAAGTAAGAAAGTTCGCAAGCAGGCGGCCAGGTACTGGAGGAAAGCCGGCGGAGACCGTATAGTGATGGCGCATCTGTCTCGATATCTTGACAAGAACTCGGTTACCAATCCGCACTTCGCCACACCTATATCTCAAGACCCTTAGAGATGTCAGGTGTTGGAGAAAATGATTTTATATGCAAAGGAAAGGACGACAATGATCAAGAAAATAATGGATTATGATGCAGAAAGTATGTAAAGGTATTGAGGATAATTTTAGAAGGAAATATTAATTAACAGGTAGGTAACAGGTTACATACATAGGAAAAGGCGTGAGTTTATGTATGTATGTAACAGATTACTGTGACTAATAATCACAGAATAAATTATATTTTTTCTGTATTTTTGTGGAGGTATTCCTCAAAGCGCAACTATTTTTAAGCGCAACCAACGAAGCGCAACTAAATTATTCTTCGAAGCGCAACCATTAGTTGCGCTCGCAAAATCAAATTTAAAATATTACATGTTTATTCCTCAAAGCGCAACCATGATGAAAAATAGAGAGGGCATGATGGATTCATTAATTTTTTTCAATCATGGTTGCGCTTTGAGGAATAATTTAGTTGCGCTTAGTTGGTTACGCTTAAAAATAGTTGCGCTTTGAGCAATACCCCTTTTTGTGAATGTGTTCTTCAGTGCCAAAAAATATATTTTAATTATTTTGTTGCTACAGCATTATTTTGACTATTATAGGAAGAATTTGGATGAGTATTTGTTTATTGTGTTAAATTAAACCAGACAATTACATTTTAGATAATTTATTTCATTTTACACATGTTCATTATTAGACAAGTTTCCTTACATATTATATTTACATTAAAATGCACAGTATGGCCACTGACTGTGAATGGAAATCGCCGAAACAGTCTTAATTGATATGATTTTGTTTTTGTACAAAAGCCGAAACAATTATAATTATTTTCATTTTATTTTATTACTATAATAACTTACTATGAGATCAAAGGGTGTTGAGAAATGTTTATAAGTTTTGACTAGCAATCTTTGGCTTTAGAGCCTTTTCACACTAGCGATATAAGTGCGATGCGACGTCGATTCACTACAACGGCTTCAATAGAAAGCAAAATTTATTCGTGCCGCGTGTGTCGCCGCGACATCAAAATTGTATGAAAAGGCTCTTATATTATACTCTGTTTTAAAAATGTAATGAAAATGGCCTCTTATTATAGATTTGACTAAACAATATCTAGTTAATATTACAATATCGTTGAGCTGTTAACACCTTAGAAATGATCATGCAAACCGATTTATATTTACACAGGCTGTATTGTTAATGCACACTTTATTCTATGACAGCTCTATAACAGAAATAAATATTATATTATTCTATTCTATAAATCACAAAGAAATCTTAAGACAACACACTTTTGTCATAGTTGGGAAAAAACTATATATATATATATGGGGTAATGCTGAACTGAATAGAAAATATACTCTTGATTTTCTCACTATAAAGTATGAAGAAAAGAATCAAGATTAAGAATTATTTATTTATTTAACACTTCAAGCACAAAGTACAGAGGCGGACTTAATGCCATAGGCATTTTCTACCAGTCAACCTTTGGGTGATGCAGAGACAAACAGTGGTGCTGGTAGAATTATTATTATTATCAGCCATTTGTGTCCTACTGCAGGGCAAAGGCCTCCCTTTCCTCTTTCCACTTATCCCTATCCAGTGCTGTTATTTGAAAATTTTTTTGAAAAGAGTCGAGTTCGTCCCGCCATCTTCATCTGGGCCTGCCGCGTTGCCGTTTCCTGCTGTTTGGGACCCATTGTGTTATTACTTTAGCCCATAGCTCCTCCGGCACGCGACAGATGTGGCCAGCCCAGTTCCATTTAAGCTTGGCAGCCGTGTGACAGATTAAGAATTGAAATCAGAAAAATGAAAATACAGGGTTACAGGTTTTTTAAGAAACTCATTGTCTCTTTTATTAATTTCAGTACAATGCCTATATGTTTCTCAATTGTTAAATTTTCATCCTTAAGAGATATATTTAAAATCTAAAAACCTATTAGCCTGTCAGGAATAGAGCCGCCAAAGATTTAAAGGTGGTGTATTTATCTCAATTAATACAACAATCAAGAAAATACGTCACTTATCTTATTTGATTTAAAATGTCTGTACAATAATGACTAGCATACACAATTTACGCATATCGTGAAACAAACGTTTCAGAACCGTATTCATATATCTCTCATAGAATCGCCATATTGACTTTGAACATGTGAATGACAAACTTACACGAAAGCTAGTAATTTATGAAATCGCAACATATAAATTTGTTCGTACAAATGCATGTGACGTTAAAATGGTAGATAATAGTTTAATAATAATTAGCATATTTTTGGCGCGTATGAGCTCGTTTTTGGAAGCGCGTGTACGCGCGGACATCTGCGCCTTTTGTTTTACGCGTGACTCGTACGAGCGTTGACGTACTTATAAGCTCGTATAAGCGAGAGATGCCAACGCGCGAGTTTTCTCACCCCACGCGAATATATGAATATAATATGTAAGCGCGTTTGTTTTTTTGCAGCCCGTAATGTGGCGCGCGTAAGCCGCCACGAGCTTGTATGCGCTACAAAATACGCTATTCTGAAACCGATCAAAGAAATACATCGCCACAAATTTCCGCTGCTGAAATTTAACTTACAGTGCCAAGGACAAAATGAGACGTACATAACGGGCGACTTGGATTTTATTAATCGGAGTCTGAGGTTTTGGCTGTAAATCTTTAAGTAAGTCTCTTATACTCGCTCGCGAGATAACGATGGAGACGTTTAGAGCAATAACAATACTGCCCTAAATATTCACTCATTGTCTTGCGAACTAATTTTTTTCCGTGTGCCTGTATGCTGCAGGAATCTTCGATGATTAATCATAATTAGCATAAGAGTGGTCTATGAATACGGGTCTCAATAAATTAAAACACTATTAATAGCTATGTATAGACTAAAACGTATTCACGCATGAAAGTAATTCGATAGAACTTTTAGTTTGCGCACCAACTTGTGACATTTCCCAAATCGTATTAGTAAGTATGGGTTTTCTTCGTGGAAACAGACGCATCACAGTGGTACTTTAAGAACACGATTAGAAAATATTTTTACAAATGAAAATCCCTGAAAGCCTGATTAAAAATCAAACATGATAAGTCTTAAAATAAAATGTATGAATATGTATATTTTTTTACAACACTTAAAAATTAAGAGCTTAGTAATGTATTGGATTTTTTTCACTGGTAATTACTGTTGAAAATATTTTAAATGGTTTATATGTAAAATATTTTAAATGGTTTATATGTAATATGTAAGTTTTTCAATATCGTTAAAATCCAAAAACATAAATAACTGGTGGCGTGAATTATCAACATTTGGCGTTCACGCCAAATCCGAAAATTCTTTGATTCGCACATACTCGCTAGTACAAATGTATCCGACACCATTACAAAAAAAAAAAACAACCAATTAAAAAGAGAACAGGAGCCGTAGAAAAGAGACCGAGCTATACAAGACAAAGCACCTTTTCTTTCGCTTTGAGACAACGATGACTTTAACATTTCGATATGAACCACACAATTTTACATCAACGGGTCGTAAAAAGAGATGGTGCTTTACAAGACACAGCGCTATCTCTTTCACACTGAGTCATCATTATGACTCACACTTATACGGCCCGCAAAACGGTTAATGCACACTTAAAAAAATGGTAACCACAAAAGTTATGCGATGTTTCCACATGTCACAGTGTTCGCGTTCCATTACGCGCCGACTACGGGGGTGCGTAGTCATGCGCCGGCGCCGGCGAGTAATCGGCGCCGTGCAGCAGCGATTAGGTCTGGTATTGCAGCATCGGCGCGGCCGCTAGGTTTGCGTGGTGGCCGCTGTTCATCCGGAGTGCGGACAGCGACTTGTTGTACCATTCGTCCTCGGCGCTCATGCCTGTTGATAAAAAGAACGCATGAAATTAAATACAGGGTGTAAACATACCCTTCACATATCCGTCAGCCAAGCATTCTGTACATCAAACTAAGTAACTTTACGCAAAAATTATTTCTGGGAATCGACTTTTTTTTTTGGGGTGAAAAATCATGTTTTAACGTAGGACTCGATGGAAAGCACTCAAAGCATTGTGCTGATGGATGAATTTAATAGTACGGGGGTCGTGGAGGCGTGTAAAGTAAAAATCTTACATTAAAAACATGTATTTAAAAAAAAACTTGTGAAAAAGTTGGAACTTTGACCCCCAATATCTCCGTAACTAGAAGGTTCCCAGGTATGGTCTAGAACAAAAAAATGATCGCAAAGACGGGGAGAACAAGTGCCTTTCTTTTATGTTAAGGGTCTATTTACAGCCTTTATATGCCTAATACAATTCTGTAATCATAAACCAACCCAATGTGGGTTGGTTTATGATTGGCTAGTGAGGGTATTAATGACCCACTCCCTCTTGCAAAGAAGAGGCCTCTGTGATGTGTCTCCGTCCCACTTATGAGAGCGCTGATTATGCAATCATAAATAGCCAAGCAATCATTCCCAACCTGCTGTAAAATCTAATTTTTAACCGATTTAATTGCTAGCTAATAGATGTACAAAATGTTTTAATTTACTCAAGATCTGGTGGTAGCTTTCACTGGGTTTTTGGTAGTAAGCACTTTTATCTCATTAAGAAGTGACTGCAAGAAAATGATTTACCGGTAATTTAGACTTCAATCTTTAAAAGACGCTTTTACTCATAGCATCTTAAATTAAAAAAAAAAACAAATGAAAACCGCTCCAATAATACAAGACAAAACACTAGGTTAGAACACAAACTCAAGTAATATTTAACTTCGTTCAATAAGACATTAGACATTGTTAGTACGAAGAACATATTAGCAGTCTACGAGAGTTCGTAGCAAGTTCGTAGCACGTTCGGCCCGTAGTCGCGTTGCTCGTAGCACCGCTACGTAGCTATATAGTCGATATACGTAGAAGGAGGGCAGGGAAGCGAATAGTGAGGTACCGAATCGACCCTCGCGTTTTCTCAAGATGCAATCTCGCCGCAGGAAATAAGATATTTGCCAAGACGCCGCGAGGACGCCCGCCAAAGTAAATGTAGTGGAAATTTTCTTATTAGAATATCTACGGTACGATGCCTCGCCTCCATTACTTGCTCGTTTTTTCTTACGCAGGAATCTTTGCGCCCGCGGCCGCTTCGTATTTCACGGTTTATCGCCTCGAGCTTTTTTTCCTCGTTTCTATTTTTGAAATAGAGTGCAGTAAATGGATTCTGGGTACGGAAACCTATTAAAATTTAATATTGAAATGGCGAGATTTTCTAAATTGCCGACTTTCCAAACCACGAGATTAATGTGTAGTAAGAAAAATCCTTTCATAACAGAAAAATATATTATTATTGTCTTTGCGGTTTGGTATCTCGATCTAAACCACCATGTCTAGTTTTATTAGTTGGTGTATTAGGATATTAGGTCACACATGAGGTCTTAACTTGAGCATGGCAAATGATCAATCTCCGGCCGCATGCTCAGGACGCCATCAATTATACAACACATGGATGGCCTGCATCATTATGTATCTGCGTATATCGACGGTAAATGAAATGAAATGTCGTACAGACATTTAATGTGCAGATGGATTTCTAACTTAGAGCGCTGAGCTGAACGTTGCAAATCCCACAGCGCTCCAAATTTCCCTTATTTCAAGTTGCCTTCGTCGATGTTACACGCAATCGATATGTGGGACGTCTTGTAACAACATTCGCGAGCACAAACGAAGTATTGCTTTAAAATGTATTTGTTATTTGAACGAACGGTTTTGTATGTGAAACATAATTACGTTGATCGTTTATCAGGTTTTTTAATGAGTTTACGTAATTTTAGAGATGCTGTTTTTTTTAAAATATACTCTAGCAGCCTGCCCCTTTTTGCACGGTTTTAACAAGACATCGAGATTTCTTTACTATAAGTAAGTTAATTTTACCAATTTTGCAATAAATTCTCCAAAACTCTGTTGCGTAGTTTAGGAGAACCACATGGCCTCACAGGTACGAAAAGTAACTATTTTATAATTTGTATTGATAAATAGTCCAGGTTTATAAAATGTTTAAATCATAAATCATATTTATTTCTGTAAAACACTTTTACACATCATATGTTATATTTTAAAACTAGATGGGGCCGGTGTTTCGTACCAGACTGCTCAAAGATGAAAGAGCTGAAAAAAACTCAGAGGTCACTGTCTCTTTTTTCAAGTCCAGACATTTGAGGACATATGAGGACCATGCAGACCATGGTCTTTTGAAGATAGAACCACACAGATTTCAGTGGACCTGTCCAGTTAGTGCTAGCATTTATCAGTATTTTTTTTATTTTCTTCATCGATTATTATTTGCTAAACACAGCCTTTACGATTAATTAAAAATAAGTAGATAAATGCAGTTTTATGATCGCGTTAACCCTACTGCACTACTTCGATTATATCGACCGAGTGACATAAATACTTCAAAGTCGTGACAATAAACTCGTATCGCAACATTATGTCACACGAGTGCATAATTTAGATAAAGATTTTTAATATCTTTCAATTTCTCTAACGAAAGATTAAACCCGTATGTCCGCAATCACAAACCCCAGCAAAGAGTAATAAAAAAACCAGAGCGGTTGGTATTAATAAATTGTAATCAAGTTCTTTTTCTTTCGCGATCATCTGTCGGAACCGGCGGCCGTGTGGCGAGGAGCAAGTTTTCCCATTATTACAAGGGATATTTGTATAAAAACGAGGCATCATCTTCGCTCCAGCCAACTTTATAATTGCCTTGACGGGTCTAATAGAAACTTGATGAAAGCTGCCGCTCTCCCGCTGTCTGCCGCTTTTTGTTTTACGCTACAAACTTACATTTTAGTTGGTATCGCTCTTAGTGTAATTTGTTGTATGAAAATATTTTAAATTTTAGGGTAGTTATTTTGTTAGTCGTTTTGGTGGTTTTAATAAGTTTTTGGCCGTTTAAGTACTTTCTTGTTGATGTTTTTCGCATCGGAAAAAATCTATTCGGAGGGACAATTTGTGATAAACAAAAACAAAGGTTGTCCTCACTGGACGCCTGAAGGTGGACATCGCCGACGAGTTCGACCGCGGCGGAAGGTAGTGTGACGATCTGATGATGTTCGCGGGGCAAGCGTGGTCAGAAATTGCACAAAACAGAGAGGTTTGGATGGAGAAAGGGGAGGCCTTTGCCCAGCAGTGGGACACAATATAAGCGAAGATAAAAAACATTTACAAATGAAAAAAAATATACTGCTAGTAACGTATAACATAATATGAAACTATGTGGCCAAAATACCATCCAGCTCAAAATAAAACTATCCAAACAGTTAATTTCAAAATGGGGTTTGAACTGTTTCTTATATAAGCTGATGTATGACTCCTCGCCATTTTCATCTTTGTTCTACGTTGCAGCGTTCGGCAAAGATAAGCTATGAGATCGATATGATTCGACAACACTATCACTTTAAGGGACCATGTCTATTTTTTTTGTTGAAGTATCTACACGGTGTTTGGTTAAACGTGGGCTATACTTTAAGGGAGTGAAGTACTCATAAATATGAGCAACTCTTACTACGAGGGCTAACTATGAAATATGATTTAAAAAATCTGCTCTTGCCTACATTTTTTCGAGTTACGCGACAAATAAAGTGTGGAGCAGCTGATATTTTTTTTCGCGATTTCATGGTCGGTCCCATAGTAAAAGTTGCTTATTTTGATGAGTACTACACGCCCCTAAAACATTGCCCACGTTTAAAAAAAACACCCTGTATATCCAGTATCCATAAATGCCATTTTTATGCTGCGCCACAACTTTGAAGAAAAATTAAAATGGCGATGACTTGTTCTTTCTGTCTGTTCCAACCTAGAAATTCCTGTCAACAGTCCTCAACTCACCCATAGTATCCTGCCTCATGCCAACGGCGCTCATGTTGGCGCCATGTCCCATGGAGAAGCCCTGCGGCATGGGGTAGGAGCCCCCACCCATCTGAGATAGGGAGAATATGTCCTTCTGCAACTCTTCGTAACTGCCGTGATGCTGTGGGACAAATTTTGTGGTTAGCCTTTGACATTGAGAGAAGGTAGTGTAGCTAAGATGATGGAATAAAATACGGAGCAGCCTTGAGACGTAAATCTTTTTTAACACGCTTCACCTGTAACTAAACATGTAAAAAAATCTCAGAAGTTAAATTTGATCCACTTCCCGGTTTCATTCTAAATCAAATATGGCGGACTCCCAAAGATGGCGGACTAGATATTTTTTATGCATTCCCATATGGGTATGAAATCAAAGGGTTTGCTGAAAAGAATACGAAACTAAAATGACGTCACTCTAAAGCGTGTTTTTTTGTATTTTTTTTTTTTTTTTTGTTTTTTAAGATTGACCTGCAGGTATCTCTAGAATGGTATATTTCTGATACAAGTTAGTTGTGACGCTAAGCAGTTTCCAAAGTTTATTTTCCATATTTTGAACTCGTTTGGTAACAATTCAACACCATCAGCTTGTCAGTGGATCAAAACTTTTTATTGCAAAAAAAAAACTTTGTAAATTAAAAACAAAATATTATCTCTTTCAATTAAACCTTGTATTTTATTAACAGAAACTTTTGACTTATCAAGTTGTCGGTCAGTCAGACAGTTCAGACTACAACCTAAAACAAATATAAAAATGCCTACATAAAATATGCCTGCACAAAACTTAGTCCTCAAATACTTCAACATCGTGCCAACATTACGCCACAAAAACCTACCTACGATTATAATAGTATTCGCAATCTCGTCATCGCATTACTGGCACGCAGCTTCGCGCGGCTGCGAACATAATGATTTTTCCCGCCCTGTTTTATGTTAATCGCGTAAATTAAACCGTGGCTTTATGTTTTATACCGATTAACACTTGCGTTAATGGGATAGCGGTGTGGAATTACGTTAGGTCAGCGAAGCGGCGGTCATGGTTAGCTCTGATTTTAAAACTTATTTGCACATATAGATTGAAGGTTGTATGAAAATTGAAGGACATCTTTGGGCAGCCGTTTTTGTAGGGCCTACTATAGATCTATGTACTCCTACGAAGAAAAAAATTCATGTTAAACTTGGTTAGATCAAGTTAGTTTTTGAGTGTGGTGCGATTTTGAACCCATGTCAACTGACATGACGAGGCAATAAATTTTTGAGAAAGACATTCAAATATAAATCGCGGAAAACAGAAAGGATAAATGCTTAAATTAACGTTCCACATACGCATGTCAGTGGTTAAGGGTTAATGCCAAAGGAATTCTCGACTAGTCAACCTTTGGGTGATGCAGAGACAAACTATGGTAGGTGAAATTGAGAGAATTGAGGATAACCTGTACCTACAGCTCTGTATACCCTTCGTGGAAGCAGGTTTAGTGTACTTAGAAGCGATAAAGTTAACAAGATACGCTAAATTATTTGCGACTGGGTAAGGCTGGTTTGGCAATCCAGCTTACACCTAACTGCGAGGCTAACCCTAATCCATTTCACACAATCTCAATCAACGATTCAACCTGTCACCCTGAATCTACATGGTGATACATTTATTTATACAGTTCCAGAATAACTGGAACGTGTGGCGGGTATTTGCATTATTTTCGTCGGTCAATCGTTCCGAGCGTTCAACCGCATTATGGCGTAATCACGGAGACTGATTAGCGCCGCATAGTAATGGCGTCCAAATTGTGGCGAAAACGAACACAGCCTGTATACGTAGGCATCATCATTTATTCGTCAAAACCTGATCAAATACGTGGTAAATTATTTGAGCCAAATCTTGTGACAGAAATTGTGATTGGAGAATAAGTTTATGGCTTTAACCTCAATCAAAATTATATATGTAGGTTTTCTGATACTGAGGAGTTAATTTCACAATCTTGGAAGCGCATTATCATCAAAGCTTTTTACAAAGACATGCATACTAGTAAGACCCTGAAATATAGCTTGAAGGGAATACCCTTAAAGCTATATTTACTGGTTGTCCGACATTCGGGTCAGTGACTGCCTGTAACAACTGTCAAAGGTCTCCAATGACAGCCGGGATCAACTGCTTAACGTGCTTTTCGAGGCACTGGGGAAACCTGGTATGTAATGATGGTCACCCATTCACAGACCAACCTAGGCAAACGCAGCTTAACCTGAAGGCTGATCCGAGCGCCTGTTATTATTTGACTCGGACAGATAACAGAAAGTATCCGCCAAAGTCCGCTGTCCGCAGCCGGCCTGCAACTTGTTCGTAACGATATGACCGAATAAGTATTCATCTTACCTGTGGGTATCTGTTGATGGTGTTGGGATGCGGATACGGCTGGTACCCTCGGTAGCCCTGGATGTTCCTCATCATGCCGTTGCAGCCGGGCAGCACTGCGGGTGCCAGCGCCTTTTGTAACTGCTTCTCTTGTTTGCGGTACTTGGCACGACGGTTTTGAAACCACACCTGTCCAAAGAAAATGTTGTTAGAAACAGATTTAGGACTACATCGTGAGATTTCAGGTTAAAAAAAAAAACTGAAAAATGTAATCTCGCGTTCCTTTTGCTGTAGGGTGTATGACACAAATAAGCGTCTTGTTGGCTTGTAGATATGGAGTTGAGTAAGGTGGATTGTCATCAATACACTGAAGATCTTTAAAAATAAAGTGTTGTTTAAAATCGAATTAGGTATACGCAAAGAGATTGCAAGTTCATTTGACAGCATTTTAAGCAGTTCGGTGTCGGAAAGTTTTTAAATTATCGAGTGCTGTTATAAAATACATTTTTGTATCGATGCATTCAAGTGGCGTCTTATATTGAAGAAGAAGGATGTAAAAAGTTTAAAAATTTAGCTAAATCCTCCTTGTGTTCAGTGTTATACCTACCTATAAGTTTATAGATTTATACAGCTAAAACAATGGGCAAAACACACGAGCCCCTAATCTGTGTGTTGTCAACGGGAATGAAAGCGTGCGTCGTTTGATATGGTGATTAGAGCTGATTAGAGGGAGAGGGTGGAGGGCCCTCCCCCTCCCACCTCGCAAGCCCGAGAGGGCGGAGCGCCCTCGTACGCACTCTCCATATAAATAAACCGATATACCCTATACCTAACAGTTAGTGAAGCCACCCTATCCAAAATATACATTATGTAGGTATTTTGTATCGGCGGTTCTCAACATTGTCTTCTGTGATTTATTTCGTTTTTGTATGAAGAAGTTTATTTTTCTTTCACCTTGTCGTGTTCAGTAATAGATCGAGATTCTATTCTAGACGCTCCATGTTACGAGAACAAAAAAAAAATGCGTATTAATGTTGAACTAACACAATTTTGTTTTGCTTTCACATAAGTAGGTATCTACTCGATTTAATATTACCATCCAAATATTTTCCACAACTCAAAATCATTCGAAATAAAAGCAAAATGTAAGGAAGAGATAGTATAGTATTCTTGCTTGAAAATTTGCAAGAAACGTCGGTGACAGAGCTCTGCCAAAATTACTGGCATAAACATTTTTTTAACTTAGTGTTACTTAGTCAAAAATTGCTTAAAGCAAAAACAATGAAACTAATGAAATAAGTACCCTGTGAACCAAAATATAATCTACCAATACCAACACGCACGGTTTCCATATGTATGTTTCCGTTTAGAAATGGATGATCCCCACAGATTGGGAACCGCTCCGTCCTTGTACGTAGGTATGGATGGAGGGAGGAAACATAAATGGGATATTAGTTTTTTCGCAAAGCTACCCGGCTTCCGCCCGCATTGCGCGTTGTAATGAAAAACGAAGCGATTTCCTAACAGTTTAAATAAACGTAGCTTTGTATAAATGGATTCGATTAGGGTAGGAATATCGAAATTCTTTTGTAGTTTTAGATAGGTAAATATTTTTTGGAACGATCGAGAATATAATGGGCAGAATATTTACAACACTGGCTGCATGCAGGCGATGGACGGAAAAATAAGATCGGCATTCAAAAATGGAACGTTAAAATGAGTACGGAAAATCCCGAAGAAAAACAAAAGTTTCGCCGGGAAACTAATGTACCCACTTTTTGTTTGTAATTTATTGAAAACAACTTAAGACGTACCTATTTACAAAAATTACATCTTGTAATGAAGCTTACCTAATATTAAAATGATAAATATCTATCAAACTATACAAGTGCCCAATTCCCTTAGTAGTTATTTTGAGTTCGAAACACTAATTGATTTGTGTTCGCATTGTTTTAAACGCAATTTTTTTTCCTAAATAACTGTGTCTTTTCAAACAAAAAAAATATCCATAATAATACTACTAAATACAACAACAAATATTTTCAAACTGAACACTAGCAATCAACAAGAAACAATTTACAGATAGACTTAACTAAGTAAAGATCCTTCTCTAAGACACTTTGTTCAGGACCGAACAAAGTATAGATAGCTATCTAATATCGTGGCAGAGGACCGAGTTATCCGAAGAAAACGGTCGCCTTTAAACTGAAAAAGCACGGGGATCCAACAAAACATTTTCTTATTTCCAATTGTAGAATTCATTTGAGGGCAGAGACAATGTCGGGAGGCGCGCGGGGAGGATGAGCGGCTAACTTCGTTACGGATCCATTTGATGGGATTGCAATGCCTCAGGGGCCACCCGCCCCCGCCCCGCCGCCCGTCGCCCGCGACCCTCGCACACCCGACGACGTTGTATTTTTATATCGAAATTTCCTCTAGAAGGAGGGAGCTCGACGTCGTCGTCTTTAACGTTTACATTCTTATGTAGCGTCGCCTAAACGTTAATAGCCTCCTACGGAGCGCGCGTGCACGAGCACACAGTGCTACACATACATCATGTATCGGCTCGAGTGTACATACATACGAGTACATGTAGTCTACGGTACTCGCAAGTGGCGCACGCTCGCCTACGCGCATTTCACGTGCTTTTAGCGTCGCCACCGACGTAAAAGTATGAAATAATGTCGTTTCGTTTATAACCTTTCATTTCTAAGAAAGGTTCGACATTCGTTGCGCTTGAAAGAAAAAAGTAATTGTCGTCTTGATGGAGCGACAGTGAATAAAATATCACTTGAAAGCTATTTCATATGTATGAGAGTTAATGTGTGATGATTAGATTAGGTACTTTTAGAAAGAAGAATTTCTTAGTAAGGTGCGGTAAGTAAAAGCGTTCGTAAAAAATAAGAGCAAGTCGACGAAAAATTCATAGGTGGACAGACAGATGCGACGTTAATAGAGGATGCTAAAAGTCATGTTCTGAATAAAACATCTAAAGCGACAAATTAGGTGCTCCGGGGACAAATCAATACGGAGGGTCCCGGGGGATTGAGCAATTTTAAAACTGAGATAAAGATCTCTCGCGAGTTACTGTAAGCATTTCGTATTCATACGGTCGAGGCCGACAGATGCCACTTTAATTCAATCCGCCTCCGGCCTACGCTCCAAATTGTATTATCCGAGTATTCGCGCATCATTGATATTTCGACAATTCCATCCAAGAACGACTGGCGTGATACTATTGTGCCGCCTGCAATATTTTGGACGTTTTTATTCGCACCGCGGGTGGTCCATTTTTGCCGACATTCCTGTGTACGTTAATTGAATCGTGAATGTGGTGGAATATTTAACATAATGCATCTGGACGTAAATGTATGTGAATATTTCCTTTGGAAAATTAATACGTATTTTTTTTCAGACATTTTATGTGGAGTTGTTTGCTACAGAAATAATATTATTTTCGGAAATTATTACTTGTCTCTCATTTCTGTGGCCCTTGTCTTTAAGTGAAACCCAGTGTAAATCAGATCGGTTTAGATTAGCATTAATCCATCCGTCAATGGTCAAGGCTTGATTGGTGTCATGGGGGCAACGGTAAGCATGTGCTTGAGCAAAATGGATGTGTTCGAATGTATATTTTGCTTGGGGGTGTGCCGAATCAGACCGTCGCGTCGCGAAATGTATGTTTTACAATGAAAAGGTGTAGTACTAATGTACTATAATACATTACATAATATCTGTGTTGAACACGGTTGCGGTGTAAGTTCAGTACATAATAAGTTATAGGTAACTGACCTGTATCCTCGCCTCGTTGAGTTTCGTCGTCCGTGCCAGCTCTTCTCTACAGTAAATGTCGGGATAATGCGATTTGGCGAAAGCCGCTTCTAATTCTGCTAATTGTTCCTGTCGCAATAAAAACAACAATAATTTATTTATAGTAATTAACCTGCTTAAAATCTGGGTTAATGTCTCAGTTTTTTTAAGTGGTTTGGCCGAAATAAAATCAGGAAAGGTCTACAATTTATTGGAAACTGTATTGGCAACTGCAGCGGCATGAAATCTCATCCTCTATAGGATCCTCTTTAGGTTGTTTAGAAAACCTTCGAGCAGGTCTTTCCTGAATTTATCTATATAAATCTAGGAAAGACCTGCTCGAAGGTTTTCTAAGGATCAAAAGTAGTTGTTTGAAGTAGTAGGTGTTTTTTGACATTTGGAGAGGTACAGAAATAAGAGGTAGTATAACATAGTAAAAAAACTGCCCCTTGCCGATTGCATAAAGAAAACCACATTAGTAGGTTTAGTTAGTTAGTAGCTAATGTCAGAACACTGTCGTGGGTGCAAGATTTGCTTTGGAGAGCAGAGGATTACCGCTGGAGAAGGAATGATAAACATAAGGACCGAAAAGGTTACCCGTAAAGATAGGTTTTAATCGGGCTATTTCTTAGGATTAGTTCAAAACCCGTGAGTGAGGGTTACCCGTATTATAGGGTTAATGAGTCTACCGGTTCACGCACATAGTTCATTTTTGTACAGAAAAAATATGCAAGAAAGTGACAGAGTTAGCCTGCGCTCTGGGCTTTGTCTCTTTCATTCTGATTAATCAGCAAAATTTTAATGGTTATCCATATATTATAAGGGTTAATCCGTATAATGGTAAATGAAACGTATGGTTTTAGGTCTAATTGGTTTTATCTTTTGACCCGATATGTTTTAAAGAACCTGTGTGAAGGTAGTCCTTTGCCGACGGCGTGCTTGTGTAGAACATAACGCTAAGATAGGAGTATATCCTGCAAGTTTAAGTCTTGAGGCTGGCAGGGCTGAAGCATCAGGGTCTTGAGGATCCAGTGCCTCTCACATATTGTTAAAAAAATGCAGTATTACCTGTGTGAAGGTGGTTCTATGCCGACGGCGTGCTGGCGTGGGACAGGATGCTGTAGTAGGTGTATGCCCTGCGTGTTGAGGACCTAAGGCTGGAGACAGAGCTGAGGCACCACCGGACACTCCACCGCTACCCCCGCCCGGCTCTGGCTTTAATTTTTTGAAGGCGCCTTCCGCTGTTGAAGAAAATATAGGATGAGAAATTGTAAAACAAATTCAAAATCTAATTCTTGTTGGTACTTACTAACAATTGAATCCAACACACATTCACATTCATTTTTTATTTTTTTTTGTTTAGTGAATAAATGCTGAATCCATAGAAAATTTTCGTATAATATTAGGTACTGTTTATTAATAAAATAAGACGTGTTTTTATGACATACTCAGTAAAGTTGGCAATTACTTTTCCATACGAACAAAGTCTCTTAGTCTATGTCACTTCCTGTGTTTGTCAAAAGCCTATCGAAATAACTTAACTTCACGCCTTGTAATCCTCAAAGGGTTAGGCAGAGATGTACCTAACAGTAAACCCACATTTCGCCAGTTATGTTTAAGTCCCATGTAATAGGGGGCTAGCCTATTGCCAACAACCGGGCACAGATCCAGAATCCGTGGCTGCTACAGAGAAATTCCTGATGGAAAAATCCAATAACCAATTTGACCGACCCGGGAATCGAACCAAGGACCTCATGCTCAGTAGTCGCGCTTGCGACCACATGATCAACGAGTCAGTAAATATTGATAACTACTACAAAACATCCAATTGACCTACAAAACTTCATCGCTAATCAGATCTGAACAGCTCACTCCAGATTGACACAAAGCCCCAAATCCTTCCTCCGTCTTCCCAAATCACGTCAACTCCACTACTAAAGAAACGTTCTTATTTGCATACCCGCGTTGCGCATCGACCCCTTGCCGTAGGTCAAGATCGCGCGGCCCGCGTAAATGTAATTGCGTTGCTTTAACTAACGCTGTTAAGAGGCTAATGATTCCCGTCCAGAGGTGCGCCGCAAACGTTTGAACTGGACTACTGCTGTGGTACTTTGCTGTGCTGCGGAGATTTTTATTGCTTTGGGAAACTTTATTTGGTGAGTTTTTGGTTGCATGTTTTTTTTCTGAGGAAATGAAGGTAATTGTGATATCTCTTTTGTAATTTAACGTTGAGAAACATACAATCATATTAGATTCACACGTGTCGATCTTTAAAAATCGAGCAAATCAAATAGAAACGTAAATTGATTCATACGAGTATGTGTAAATTTTAACTGAAAATACCTTCACAGTCATGAAAAACCGTTTCGGGAAAATATAGACCAAGCAGAGGAGGAGAGTAAATTCACATTTTGAAGTAGTTAATCCTCACAACGAATTTCAAACAGCGATCCTTAGCTCGTTTTAATTGTATTCCCACATGACCGTCCTAACTGCTGCGCCGGCCCGGAATGCCTCAAACGTTACGTTCATTTTTGTGAAAAATTCGCATATTGGCGACATAATCACTTTACCTTCGGTTTCTCTGAGCTTCTGAATTAAGTGGGGGAGATTTTAAAAGCACCGTCGGAGGTCGGTTTGAAAGTATTCATGCATTCCCTTTGACGCTGTTCCTGGCTACTTACTAATTAACATGGAGCTAAGTGTTTGCGTCCGCGGTAAACGGGGCCTTTTAACGTTTAAAAGGTTGTATTTTTTTACTCGCTTCCATGTTTTTAGGGGCTTTGATGGCGAATATATTGGTTTCGCTTTTTACCTGACATTTTTCCGAGATGCGATTAAGCCATTAGAGATAGAAATTAAAAATGAATATTTTAGACGTTTCCGTTATTAATTTTCTGTTTTTGTGCGGTTTGTGTTAATGGCCTGACGTGATTAAATCGTCTCGGTTAGTGGCGGCTATTAGCCGTCAATTATTTATCAATCTAGTTAACGATAAATTGAATTGATTAAGATGAAGTCACATCGATATTATCAAACAGCTTCAAAATCATGTTTCCAATTTAAACAAACTATTTTATCTCGGCGAATCACCAGGGGTAGTATCAATTAGAGTCGAAAAATTGCGCCTGACTCGCAACAAGTCAGCGAACAGTATTTATTTGTTGAACATTTGTTCGGGGCGTAAGAGAGATTCAATGTAACATGTCATTAGGGGGCTGTAATCCCCTAATTATGACGATTGACATGAAAGCGCCATCTGTGGCCGTCGAGAGTGTCGGGTGACTGCGCGAAGTGTTGCAAATAATAGATTTTGTGTAAATTGAGGCGTTATATCTTGGGGATTATGTTAGTGGAAACTTGTTGCTTTTTGGTGTAAGTAGAACAAAGAACACATTTATACTAACACATGTTGATTTTGACTTGACTTTTGTAAGCCAAATATCAAATACAGGGTGTAAACAGACCCTTCACGAAGCCGTCAACGAAGCATTCTCGACGAAGCAGACTTGATGGAACGCACTCAAAGCATTGTGCTGATGGATGGATTGAATAGTACGGGGGCCGTGGAGGTGTTTAAAGTAAAAATCTTACATTAAAAACATGCATTTAAAAAAAAAACTTGTGAAAAAGTTGAAACTTTGACCCCCACTATCTCCGTAACTAGAAGGTTGCCAGGTATGGTCTAGAACAAAAAAATGATCGCAAAGACGGGGAGAACAAGTACCTTTCGGCTTCGTTAAGGGTCTATTTACACTCTTTAGATAAGTACCGCATTCATCGTAGTAGCAATGGCAATACCCTTGTAGTATAAAGCGTTGAAACAACATAAAACTTGAATACCGATTTAAGTCTAATTATAACGAAACTGAGCATGAGGTCCAGGGTTCTTTCTATTCCTAAATTTTAATATTGGGCAAATTGTAATTGTGTTTTTCCATCAGCATCATCATTTCTCAGTAGCAGCCACGGAGTCTTATCTGGCGAAATGAGGGCGTACTATTAGGTATACCTCTGCCCCCGAAGGGGTACCTTTGGGGATTACAGGCGTGATGTTATGTTATGTGGAACGAAAAGGGTGCCTCACAGTTATGGCTGAACCGGTACTTTGTCTGTTTTATTTAAAAGGGCAATTAGTGCACGTGGTATTTGAAGATCTTAATCAGGAAATAATCGAATTGGCAGTTCGGTTAATAGAGAATTAATGACATGAAAGAGTCCGGGAAACCAGTTTACCGGCAATTATCGTATAATTCTGGAAAGGCTTGTCATTCTGGTCAAGTGTGTGATAACAAACTGTATTTTAACCTCGGAGCAATGAGAGCAACTAAAATCGGTACTAGTCAAAATATCGGCGGGGAAATATAAAAATGTCAATAATTGAAAAAAATACAGAAATGTCACGGAAAAACTGTATTGAAAATATAAAGCGATAGGATTTTTATATTATTTTATCTGATATTATAGATCTGTTCTGATGAAGATAACAGAATATTTCAACTTTATCCAATAAACACCAAACAAAAATACATTTTTTATTAAAAAGTCTATTTCTACTTCAAAATTGTATTTTTCGTGGAGGGGACCCCAATGGCGACCACCCCGGGCTAGCTGCGGGGTACTGCCAGATCGTCCATATGTTCTGCACAATAATGCACTTGTGATCGACACAAATGCCGCAAATCCTATGCTGTTTAATTGTCGATTTAGAAAAAGGGATTAGAATATCAGTAGGTATAAGTTTTTAAACTATCATGGTCACTAACATTATCATTAACACTAGAAACTGGATATTTACCATGTTTACTGATTGTTTTGAGATCCCGATATTTCGGCGCTCAAATCGTCAACTCCCAGTCAAAACAATCGGACAACCCGTTAAATAACTTTTTTTCGAGTGCCAGCTGATTCCAGGGGTCGGTGTGCAAATCACAATAGGCTTAGCAGATTTGTCCGAGGGTGCGCGCGCGCTGACAATCGGCACTCTATTATGTCGAGAGGCTCTTACAACCAGATTATTATGCGCATATTGGTTAGCTGTTTAGGGGAATTACTGGTTCTTTTATTTACAGTTTGGTTTTTTTTTGGTTCTTGGTTTATGTGGTTCGTGTTGTGGTTTTTTTTTGTGGGTGTTTTAAAAGGTGGCCTAAATGACCGGTGGACGGTGTAAAGGTTCGGTTAAATTGGTATGGAAGGCTTCGGACACCAGACTCTGCAAATAATGTACTCAAGTATCTGTTTTTGTCTAGTGTCCGCAGCTGGTTCGCAATCTGTCCGTACCGGTAAAACCAGCCAGCAGCATCATCGGCCTGAATTACGTAGGTGAGAATTATCATACAGTGACATACCAACATTAAGAAACTATGTATATACTTCTAAGTTAATTTTATTAGGTCTAATAACTCAATTTGCATTCGATCATTTTTCGTTAATTTAACTGACCAGGTAGTCATTTTATTAAAAAATAAAATAAATATACCATGGCTATTAAAATCCAAATGTACATCTATACTAATATTATAAATGCGAAAGTTTGGATGGATGGATGTTTGTTACTCAATCACGCCAAAACTAATGAACGGATTTGGATGAAATTTGGAACACAAATAGATTGTAACCTGGATTAACACATAGGATACTTTTTATCCCGGTAGTGTGATCCCGTGGGGCAATTATCGACCTTCACGCGGACGCCGCGCGCATTAGCTAGTAAAGTATAAAACCCAAGGCTTGAGTATAAATTCAGCCTTCCTCTGAACAATACATAACAACATCTGCTTTCCTACAAATGGCTGACCAAATGACCACTTCCGTCCAAAAACGTCGGCATTACTGATAAAAGGGGATAATGATAAGCTTATGGACAGGTGTGAACGGCACACGACCGCCACACGCCACGGATTAACGGTTAAAACGGGATTTTGTAAATTAAAATAAAAAGTGTTGAGTAGAGACGTGATGTTATGAGGGCAAATTCGGTAAAAACGAACACAATGTCAGGGGAAATACTTATATTCCATTCACGGTTGTTTTAGTTAAATGTGTTTTTTTAATTTGGCTAATGTGAGATTTGAGTGACCATCAAATCAAATTATTATTTATGAGTGCAAAAAACGAACAAGAAAGAAGGTAGACCGATTTGTCTGCTCATAAATTTTAATTTTTAATTTTTATAACTGTTCTATGGACTATGTCTGAAATAAATGATTAATAATAATAAACACCCACCCGCAATAACTTCAGTTTATCCGTGATCATGGTTCTTGCAACAGCGCCGAAATATCGGGAACTCATAGAAAACAGTAAACATGGTAAATATCCCGTTTCTAGTATTAATGATATTATTATTATCAGTCAGAACATGGTCGGTATGTATATTACATGGTCTTGAGTTTATGTAGATTGTCTCATCACATTCTACCACATGGGCGTACAACTGTTAAATATGTTACATTGGTGATAAATAATAATATTTAAAAAAAAATGTTAAAATTCAAAAAGGAATTTCACAAATGAAATAATATTAATAATAATTGAATTAAACTACAATGTCAGTATCATTTAAGTAGTCATTCAAATTATAATAGCATTTATTACATAAAAATTCTTTAAATTGCTTTTTAAATCTAGCCAAATCGAACTCTCTAATAGATTTTTTAATTTTATTATAAATTTGAGGGGCTCTACAGAATATTATGCTTTTCCGCATAAGAGCTGTAATGGCTCTGTGTCCGGGTAACATGTCCATTTTGCCTGTTACGTTGTACAGTACCATGGAGTTTCTTGCCCATTCTCCTCCATGAAATCTACGATTCGGGAATGGGCAACTACAGTCTACTCACAGTTAGTGCCTGTAGCTCGACTGTATGTACTGTGTGACTTATATTCGAATGCAAAAGTGCTTGTCACGGGTCTATTTGAAATAATTTCTTTGACTTTGGTTTGATTGAGAACATAACATAATATTATGACATCACGCCTGTAATCCCCGAAGGGCCAGAGATAGAGTTGCAGTAGCGAAGGGTTAATTTTTTAAGAGGTAAGGGATTTTATTATTTGTTTATGGAATACAGATTGCGCTTTTTCAAAGGGAAGCCGGTAGGAATCGGTAAAAATCTTACATTAAAAACATGTTTGTTTGTTTGTTTGTTTGTGTGTTTTTTTTTATTATGTGTGCTTGATGAACTGACGTCAAATAAACTTTATTCTTTCTCTTTCTTTCTTTAAAAAAAAAACTTGTGAAAAAGTTGGAACTTTGACCCCCAATATCTCCGTAACTAGAAGGTTCCCAGGTATGGTCTAAAACAAAAAGATGATCGCAAAGACATGAACAAGTGCCTTTCGGCTATGTTAAGGGTCTATTTACACCCTTTATATAATATACAATTATTCTTGTGTTTGGCCGCAACACGCCTGATGTGAAGCAAACGGACCCTCCGTTTACACCCTGTATACAAACCCATGCCTTTCTCCCATTGCATGTTCAGAAACTGCAAACCGACACTTGCTACGATCGTTACGTTCATTCGTATGGTCATCACGCAAGCCGCGCCGGTTGCGGTACCACGCACCGTAAGAAACTTCTTACCATAAAACCTTGTATCATTCTTGAAAAACTGACAGCATCATTATGAAACTTTTCCGTCATATTGACAGAATCAATCATGTCCTGTGTCATGAATATAAACGAGTTTTCTATAGCATTTGTGAATAGGTAAATATCAATTTTATAAAAATATTATTGATATTTTGCAAGTGCGATACTTGCTGTTTATATGAAGAATATTTCGTCTAGTTTTTGTATTCAATTTACAACAAACCCGTGGTTACTCTAAAGAAGATCATAATTGATAAAATTGCTTTGATATTAATTGATTTGTTAATTAGTCCTACAAAGTAAGGGACTATTAGCTCGCCTGTTCATCAGTATCAATTGGAATATTGTTCAAACAACCATGAAATCAGTTTATCTGCTGTTGGTCGTATATGTGATTATAGGTAAGTGATACTTTGTATGCACCATTGTTTTCTATATCTCTCTATTTTTGACATGCACATGCAGTCCTTATTTGTATTTTATGTTTTGTTATACGTGGTTACAGTAATATTAGAAGTTATTGTCAGAAATATTCAAAATAATAATTAATTTTGTATGGAATAAAGAAGTCTTATTGGGAGTTCTTGGCAAAAGAACGAATGTTTAATCTAGTTGTAATTTGTTGTAATATTGCTGAACGTACACACAATGATAATTACCAGGCATAATGCCTACGAGTATATGTGCCTAATTGCCTATACAATTTGGAGAATTCCCTTGATTTCTCCAGGATCCTGACCTGATTCAAACAATGTCCATAAAATTTGAGGGTCGCCTCATATTTTCCTGGGATCGCATTATCAGATTCTTACTTATACCTTCTATCATCAGCTCAGCAACATAAGATGATGATTACAAGGCACAAATTTCAGAATGGCGTTAGAAAGTAGGTACATTTATGAAAAACATTGCATGTGCCTATAAAATTTGAGAGTGGCCCTAAATTTCCCTGGGATCCCATCATCGGTTTTTGACTTGGTGACCACCTCAGGAGTATAGGCTTTCGAATAAAAAAAGAATTTTGAAAATCGGTCGACGATTGGCGGAGAAATCCGTGAACATAATATGTAAATAAAAAATACATACAGTCTTACATAGAATCTCCTCCTTTTTGAAGTCGGTTAAAAATTGTCAAAGGAGTTTTGGTGAAACATTAGTGAACCGTTAACAATACATGTCATTGTAACAGACTTATCCCCAATAAAAGGGACATTAACTTATCTATTTGTCAAAATGTGGGTGACTGTACACATCTGCGTACCCCCGCAGGGCATACAGGCGTGATGTTATGTTATGGTGTTGTGTAAACAATAAACATCCAAGCGATTGCAGCAATCACAACAGATTTGCTATCTATTGTTGAAGAGTTCTATTGATATTTCCGAAGATCAGCATCAGATCTTCACTAAATTTAAACGGGACCACCGCGGAATAATATTCGTCCAAAGAAGAATCATCAAAATCGGTTCAGAATTGGCGAAGAAATCCCTGAACACACAAAAAAAAACATTGACTAATTAATAAACGTCCACCTTTTGGAAGTCAGTTAAAAATTAAACCTATTCGTTACCAAAAACATTGTGATGTGTGAAAGTGTTATGTAACAAAGAAGAAGGCTAATTAGACGCTTATAACATTATAAAGGGTGTAAATAGACCCTTAACATAGCCGAAAGCCAAGAACAATAAAATGATCGCAAAGACGGGGGTCTTTGCGATCATTTTTTTGTTCTAAGCCATACCTGGGAACCTACTAGTTACGGAGATATTGGGGGTCAAAGTTCCAACTTTTTCACAAGTTTTTTCTTTTAAATACTTGTTTTTAATGTAAGATTTTTACGTTACACACCTCCACGACCCCCGTACTATTCAATCCATCCATCAGCACGATGCTTTGAGTGCTTTCCATCGAGCCACAAAAAAAAGTCCATTCCCAGCAATAATTTTTGCGTAAAGTTACTTAGTTTGATGTACAGAATGCTTGGTTGACGGCTATGTGAAGGATCTGTTTACACCCTGTATATTTGTGTGATTCACAGAAAATTTTCTCTCGCTCTGTATATCTTCTTAGTTGATATCTTTATCTGTATCAGATAACCTGTTTTATAAGAATGTTTGCCAGTGCTGATGCACGGATATATAACAGCGAGTCAGGCTGTTGCTGTGGGCCTCGCACTAAATAAAAACACCTAGACACGTTTTTTACCCGATTGTGGAGGAAACCAAAAATAAGGTTATTTATGAACTTATTTGTTCAACGGTTCGATAAAGGCCTTAGTCGAAGAACAATCTGTTATTAGAAAAACCGATCGTCAGTAACAAATGTAATAATTTTAAAACAGCAAGAAAGGCTTATTACCCGACTGCGGCGAAGCCCGAAAGGAGGGTTATGTAATGTATGTATGTCTGTTTCAATGTTCCCTTGTAACTCCAAACGGATGAACGGATTTTAATAAATTATACGTCGTAAGATTTGTCTTGGTGGCGCGAGTGTCACTGGTAACGTTGAAATGAAAATCAAAGAAAAATGGCGGATTTCGGGTGCCATATCGTAGCGTTCGAATCTTTCTTTTCTCCCAATGCCATCGAGTGAGGTATCAAAATCAAGGGTTTTAAAGGATGATCACAAAAATATAAACAACTTATAAGTTTAAAAGTAAATCGAAGTGACAAATCGTATAAAAAAGGTAGAAAATCGTACACAGGTCGTCCCACAGCTATGCCACACGGAAGGAAAGTACCTTAAATAGGAAGTTTTACTGAAAGAAGATTTAATTTTGATTTTAAAAGTAATAAGAATTGCTTTCAAAGATTGCTAAATTATCGTCTGCCTAAACCGGGAATCCAACCCGCCAATAATGTGAAAAAAAACACATGTATTTTTTGATAACGGTCGAAGGGGTATATAGAAGGATTATTTTTTTCCGAATTAATAGTTATTTTGGAAAAAATAATACATAAAGATTATTTTTTTCCAAAATAACATACCCTCTAAAATAAAAGAAAGGCCATGAAATTGTAACATTTTTTAAAATTTTGTTTCCTTTAATCAAAATTTTAAGTAAAGCTTTCCTTTCGTAACGCCCCGTATAATAAAAAAGCTGGAAATAATTAAACAAAATTTGGAAGCAGGCGTGGCCCATTCCATCCATTTTAATTTAAAATGTGCTTGTTTTATGCTTTTCAGTTTTTTTGTAGGGGTTTTTTCAACAACTTTTTTTTAAAATGCGCTTGTATTATGTTTTTCAGTTTTTTCAGTCAGGTTTTTTAGTTTTTCAACTAAGTTTATTTTAATTTTATTTCTGTTCAACGGTTGAGCAAACGTCTCCTCGACAGCTTTTCACTTTCTCACGTGCTCATAAAAAACTGTTTTTCATAATTACTACACGGAATCCACATGTAACAACCCCGGAAATCTATTGTTTAGTGCATTGACATCCAGCGTCAATCTACCAGGATATAGTTATTTCATACAACTACTACAGCGTCAAAAAATTACAGTTGTGACTTAAAAATCTAAGGTTATAGTCAATTTGTTGATTAGTGAATTTCCCTGACTTTACGTATTTTTTCAGGATACACAGCACCGACAACTGAAGCTGGACTATTAGATCCAATCAAAAATATATTGTATCAGATCCGAGGTCGTCCTCAGAGTAGAGACATGTCACTTGATGAATTGATTTCACGATTTCGAGAAAAGAACCTACGATTTTTCACAAACGACCCCTCTGACTTAGATCCAGATAATCCAACAATAGCTGCTGTATCGAACTATCAACTTTCACAATGTGATTCATATCAAGATCAAGATGAAATCAAGGATCAAGGTGATCGAGTGGTCCGATATTCAATTTAGATCTAATTAAAACAACTGTTATACCAAACAAACCTAAATTGAGAGTACAAAAACCACCTCCCAAATGTAAACATCCTCAGAAAGGACCTCCCGTAATTGCAATAAAACCTGAATCTAAAGCAAAATATCAAGAGAAAACTAAACAAAATGATAACTCTAAATTATCGTCTGCGGAATTATCTGCTGAAGGTACCCATAATTCAAGACTGCCTTCTCACGATCACGATAATTTGAAATTACCTTCTGACGATCAAAGTAATTCAAACATTTCTTCTGATCCGCTAAGGAATTCAAACTTACCTTCTAACGATCAAAGTAATTCAAACATTCCTTCTGATCCGCTAAGTAATTCAAATTTACCTTCTGTTGATCCATATAAATCTAAACTACCTTCTGATGATGCATTTAAGTCAAAACTACCTTCTCACGGTTTACTTACTAATAAGTAAATTCTCCCGCGCCCCCGCACACCCCGCGCAACTGTGTGCGCCATGCGCCCGTCTACGTGAGCTTCGAAGCACTATTTTGGAAATACTGTGATACACATGTCTCATAATTTTAATTGAAGAGTGTGTATACCAATTTTAGAGTCAATCAACCTAGAGAATATAAAGTTTCACAGAAAATTCAACTCCCCATTTCACCCTCTTAAGGGGAAATTTCGAAAAAACCTTTCATAGTGGATATCCACTCTTCACAAAGAATACACCCTTCAAATTTCATGTCTTTAAGACCAGTAATTTAGGCTGTACGTTGATATATCAGTCAGCCAGTAAGGACTGAATTTTATACTGGAAAAACTGACACAGGTTTCTCATAATTTTAACTTAAGAGTATATGAGTAGTACACAAATTTTCAAGTCAATCGACCCCGAGAATAAATAGTTCCACAAAATTGAACACCCCATTTCACCCTCTTAGGGGTGGAATTTCGAAAACCCTTTCTTAGCGGATACTTACTCTTTACAAAGAATACACCCACCAAATTTCATGTCTCTAAGACCAGCGGTTTGGTCTGTGCGATGATATATCAGGCAGCCAGTCAAGACATTGAATTTTAAATTGGGGGATGATTTTGGAAAAACTGTGATACACGTATCTCATAATTTTAACAGAAGAGTATGTACACAAATTTTCAAGTCAATCGACTCTGAGAATAAAAAGTTTCACAGAAAATTTAACACCCCATTTCACCCTCTTAGGGGTTGAATTAAGAAAAACGCTTTCTTAGTGGATACCTACTTTCTACAAAGAATACACCTTTCAAGTTTCATGTCTCTAGGACCAGCGGTTTGGGGGCTGTGCGTTGATATATCAATCAGTCAGTCAGGACTTTGAATTTTATACGTATAGATAGATGTAGTTCGTAATTATTAACAGACAGTTCATTGTCATTATCTTATCGCGAATATTAGATTTAACTGTTTTATCATATTAATAGCGTCATCAATATGATAGCCTTTTGTAGTTTTCGTATTTGCGAATACATACATACTTACTTGTCTGCTTGTTACCCGATAGAGTACCAACCCGCCAATAATGTGAAAAAAACATATCATATAGGTTAATCATAAGGATTATTTTTTTCCAAATAACATACCCTCTAAAATAAAAGGAAGGCCAAGAAATTTAACATTTGATTTAAAATTCTGTTTACTATAAACAAAATTTAAAATAAGGCTTTCCTTTCGTGTGGCATAGCCTGGAACGCCCCGTATTATAAAAAAGCTGTAAATAAAAAAGTTGATGAAAAAACTAGTAGTTTTTTGGTCGGCTGTTTAAGTTTTTCCAACTACGTTTATTTTAATTTTTTTTTGTTCAACAGCATCAATCTACCACGATATAGTTATAACTACTTCAGTATAAAAATTGCAGTTGTGACTTAAAAATCTAAGGTTATAGTCAATTTGTTAATTAGAGAATTTTCCTGACTTTACGTATTTTTTCAGGACACACAGCACCGACAACTGAAGCTGGACTATTAGATTCAATCAAAAATATATTGTATCAGATCCGAGGTCGTCCTCAAAGTAGAGACATGTCACTTGATGAATTGATTTCACGATTACGAGAAAAGAACCTACGATTATACACAAACGAACCCTCTGACTTTGATCCAGATAATCCAACAATAGCTGCTGAATCGAACTATCAACTTTTACAATATGATTCATTTCAAGATCAAGGCGAAATCAAGGATCAAGGTGATTCGCTTGATTCGATATTAAATTTAAATCTAATTAAAACAACTCGTGATAAACCAAACAAATCTAAATGGAAAGTACAGAAACCACCTCCCAAATGTAAACATCCTCAGAATAACCTCCCGTAACGCAATAAAACCTAAATCAAAAGCAAAATATCAAGAGAAAACTAAACACAATGATAACTCTAAATTATCGTCTGCGAAATTATCTGCTGAAGGTACCCATAATTCAAAACTGCCTTCTCACGATCACGATAGTACAAAATTACCTTCTGACGATCAAAGAAATTCAAACATTTGTTCTGATCCGCTAAGTAATTCAAACTTACCTTCTTACTATCGAAGTAATTCAAACATTCCTTCTGATCCGCTAAGTAATTCAAATTTACCTTCTGACGATCAAAGATATTCAAACATTCCTTCTGATCTGATAAATAATTCAAAATTAAGATGATTCTGATGATCCATATAGATCTAAACTACCTTCTGATGATGCATTTAAGTCAAAACTACCTTCTCACGGTTTATTTAATTCAGAATTCCCTGCTGACGGTCCAAGTAATTCACAATTTCCATCTGTTCATCCAAATAAGCCTTCCTGTCGTCCATATGAATCAAAATTACCTTCTGATGATCCATATAAATCTAAACTACCTTCTGATGATCCATTTAAGTCAACACTACCTTCTCACAGTCGATTTAATTCAGAATTGTCTGCTGACGGTCAAAGTATTTCAGAATTTCAAAAAAACCTTTCATAGTGGATGCCCACTCTTCACAAAGAACACCCTTCAAATTTCATGTCTTTAAGACCAGCAATTTAGGCTGTACGTTGATTTATCAGTCAGCCAGTTGAATTTTGCCACTTTGAATTTTATACTGGGGGATGATTTTGGAAAAACTGTGACACAGGTTTCTCATAATTTTAACTTAAGAGTATGTGAGTAGTACACAAATTTTCAAGTCAATCGAACCTGAGAATAAATAGTTCCACAAAATTCAACACCCCATTTCACCCTCTTAAGGAGGAATTTCGAAAAAACCTTTCATAGTGGATACCCAGTGTTCACAAAGAATACACCCACCAAATTTCATGTCTCTAAGACCAGCGGTTTGGTCTGTGCGATGATATATCAGGCAGCCAGTCTGGACATTGAATTTTTTATTGAGGGATGATTTTGGAAAAACTGTGATACACGTATCTCATAATTTTAATAGAAAAGTATGTACACAAATTTTCAAGTCAATCAACTTCAAGAATAAAAAGTTTCACAGAAAATTGAACACCCCATTTCTCCATCTTAGGGGTGGAATTAAGAAAAACCCTTTCTTAATGGATATCTACCTTTTACAAAGAATACACCCTCCAAATTTCATGTCTCTAGGACCAGCGGTTTGGGGGCTGTGCGTTGATATATCAGTCAGTCAGTCAGTCAGGACTTTGAATTTTATATGTATAGATAGATGTAGTTCGTAATTATTAACAGACAGTTTATTGTCATTGTATTGTATATTGTATAACGGGCTGGTGTCCGCAACTCCACGTCCAAGCGCGTATTTTGCGTACGGGTGTGAAATTTATTCGACTCCCCGTGAAAGGCCATCAGCGTCTTGTCATTATATTATCGCGGATATTAGATTTAACTGTTTTATCATATTAATAGCGTCATCAATATGATAGCCTTTTGTAATTTTCGAATTTGCGAATATATACATACTTACTTGTCTGCATGTTACCCGATAGAGTAAATTCGATATGATAGACACACGTCCTCAAAAAAAATGCCGTAACACAAAAGTATTAGTTTGAGATAATATTAGGTAGGAATTTTCGGCGGTGCACTTTTTATTTTGGTTACCCTATTTGAGTGTTGTACTGCAGGGCAAAAGCCTCCCCTTTCTCCTTCCAAACCTCTCTGTCCTGTATACTTATGGGGGCTTTTCCAATTATAGAGCAAGGCTATTGAAGTTGAGTGGGGTATTATCTAAAAACCTAATATTTTTGTGTTGTGGCAGTTTTTTAGAGGACATGCGATGTATAAAATCAATTGCCGTGTGTTAGTCTCGCAAAAACTCGAAAATGGCTCGACCGATTTTGATGATTTTTTTGGGTGTGTTTGAGTTATAGCTGTTGGTTTACATTAATAATAAGACCCGGTAGGTGGCACTGTTGTCGACATCCGAAATAACACAGGACTAGGTATGTTCATATGTCTGTTGAGTCAGCTCACAAAATATCTACACTTGCGGACTCGAAATCATCTCCTGCTCTTTTTCTAATTTATTTTGGGGTTTGCCCATACTTTTCTAATTTTGTTTCGAATAAAGATGTCTTATTGAGAGTTTTTGGCAAAAGAACGGGCACCTATGAATGTTTACTAATTTTTAACAGTGTTATTGTTCAAAATTGAGTTTAGGTTTTTTTATAATTATAACTTTTTTCACTTTCAGTACCTTCCCTTCCTATCGATTAAATATAAGCTTTATATTTCTCAAGTTAAAAAAGTTCTTGCCTTTTCATTACGTATCGTATATCCGAATATGTCCATTTTTTGCATATTAGTTTAATTGACCTGATTATCTGAGGAATTGTTACTCAAAAATAAAACCCATTCGTAACCAAAACTTTGTGGTAATGTGGAAAGTGTTATAATTGTGCTTGTGCACTGGCGAATCATTCACAGAAAATCATTTTGAAATCTCCAGTAAAGCTCTGTATATTTTTTTAGTTGATTTCTTTATCTTTATCAGATAACATGTTTTATAAGAATGTTTGCCAGAGCTGATGCACGGATAGATAACAAAAATAGGTACGTGAGTACATTGAAGCGAGTCGTCTGTTGCTGTGGGCCTCGCACTAAATAAAAACACGTTTATTACCCGATTGTGAACCCAAAAAGAAGGTTATTTATGAGCTTGTTTGTTCAACGGTTCGATAAAGGCCTTAGTCGAAGTACAATTTAATCTGTTAATAGAAAAACCGATCGTCAGTAACAAATGTAATAATTTTAAAATAGCAATAAAGGCTTATTACCCGACTGCGGCGGAGCCCAAAAGGAGGGTTATGTATGTATGTGTGTATGTATGTCTGTTTCAATGTTCCCTTGTAACTCCTAAACGGATGAACGGATTTGAATAAATTATAAGTCGTTAGATTTGTCTTGGTGGCGCGAGTGTCACTGGTTACGTTGAAATGAAAATAAAAAAATGGCGGATTTCGGGATATCGTAGGTTTTGAATTTTTTTCTTCCAATGCAATCGAGTGTGGTATCAAAATTAAGGGTTTTAAAGGGTAATCACAAAAATATAAACAAGTTAAAAGTAATACGAAGTGACAAATCGTATAAAAAGGTAGAAAATCGTATGAAGGTCGTCTCACAGCTATGCTTAAATAGGAAGTTTTATGAAAGAAGACTTCATTTTTATTTTAAAAGTAATTAGAACTGGTTTCAAAGATTTTTAAATTATCGCCTGCCTAAACCGACCAACCCGCCAATAATGTGAAAAAAAGGGGTTAATCATAAGGATTATTTTTTTCCAAAATAACATACCCTCTAAAATAAAAGGAAGGCCAAGAAATTTAACATTTGATTTAAAATTTTGTTTCCTGTAAACAAAATTTAAAGTAAGGCTTTCCTTTCGTGTGGCATAGCCTGGAACGCCCCGTATTATAAAAAAGGTGGAAATCTGTGATCTCGAACGTCATAGATAATTTTATAATAATTTTATTTTTGTTCAACTGCAAACGGCTCAACGACAGGTTTTCACTTTCTCATGTTCTCATAAAAAACTGTTTTTCATAATTACTATACGGTATCCACATGTAACGCCCCGGAAATCTATTGTTTAGTACATTGACATCCAGCATCAATCTGCCATGATATAGTTATTACTACTTCAGTGTCAAAGAATTGCAGTTGTGACTTAAAAATCTAAGGTTTAGTCAATTTGTTAATTAGTGAATTTTCCTGACTTTACGTATTTTTTCAGGACACACAGCACCGACAACTGAAGCTGCACTATTAGATCCAATGAAAAATATATTGTATCAGTTCCGAGGTCGTCCTCAGAGCAGAGGGGAAAAGTCACTTGATGAATTGATTTCACAATTTCGAGAAAAGAACCTACGATTAGACACAAAAGACCCCTCTGACATTGATCCAGATAATCCAACAATAGCTGCTGAATCGAAGAATCAACTTTCACAATATGATTCATATCAAGATCAAGGCGAAATCAAGGATCAAGGTGATTCGCTTGATTCGCCATTAAATTTAGATCTAATTAAAACAACTCCCGATAAACCAAACAAACCTAAATGGAAAGTACAGAAACCACCTCCCAAACGTAAACATCCTCAGAAAGGACCTCCCGTAACTGCAATAAAACCTAAATCTAAAGCAAAATATCAAGAGAAAACTAAACACAATGATAACTCTAAATTATCGTCTGCGGAATTATCTGCTGAAGGTACCCATAATTCAAAACTGCCTTCTCACGATCACGATAGTACAAAATTACCTTCTGACGATCAAAGAAATTCAAACATTTCTTCTGATCCGCTAAGTAATTCAAACTCACCTTCTTACGATCGAAGTAATTCAAACATTCCTTCTGATCCGCTAAGTAATTCTAACGATCGAAGTAATTCAAACAGTCCTTCTGATCCGCTAAGTAATTCAAATTTACCTTCTAACGATCGAAGTAATTCAAATTTACCTTCTAACGATCGAAGCAATTCAAACATTCCTTCTGATCCGCTAAGTAATTCAAACTTACCTTCTGACGATCAAAGTTATTCAAACATTCCTTCTGATCCGGTAAGTAACTCAAACTTACCTTCTAACGATCGAAGTTATTCAAACATTCCTTCTGATCCCCTAAGTAATTCAAACTTACCTTCTAACGATCTAAGTAATTCAAAAATTCATTCTGATCCGCTAAGTAATTCAAATTTACCTTCTAACGATCAAAATAATTCAAACATTTCTTCTGATCTGCTAAAGAATTCAAACTTACCTTCTGATGATCGATGTAATTCAAACATTCCTTCTGATCCGCTAAGTAATTCAAATTTACCTTCTAACGATCGAAGTATTTCAAACATTCCTTCTGATCCGCTAAGTAATTCAAACTTACCTTCTGACGATCAAAGTTATTCAAACATTCCTTCTGATCCGCTAAGTAATTCAAATTTACCTTCTAACGATCGAAGTTATTCAAACATTCCTTCTGATCCGCTGAGTAATTCAAACTTACCTTCTGACGATCAAAGTTATACAAACATTTCTTCTGATCCGCTAAGGAATTCAAACTTACCTTCTAACGATCGAAATAATTTAAACATTCCTTATGATCCGCTAAGTAATTCTAATTTACCTTCTGATGATGCGTTTAAGTCAAAACTACCTTCTCACCGTCGATTTAATTCACAATTCCCTGCTGACGGTCTAACTAATTCACAATTGCCATCTGTTCATCCTAATAAGCCTTCCTACTGTCCACATGAATCAAAATTACCTTCTGATGATCCATATAAATCTAAACTACCTTCTGATGATGCGTTTAAGTCAAAACTACCTTCTCACCGTCCATTTAATTCAGAATTCCCTGCTGAAGGTCCAAGTAATTCACAATTGCCATCTGCTCATCCAAATAAGCCTTCCTATTGTCCATATGAATCAAAATTACCTTCTGATGATCCATATGAACTAAAATTACCTTCTGATGATCCATATAAATCTAAACAACTTTATGATGATCCATATAAATCTGAACTACCTTCTGATGATCCATTTAATTCAAAACTACCTTCTCACAGTCGATTTAATTCAGAATTGCCTGCTGGCGATCAAAGTAAGTCAAATTTACCATCTGATGATATGAACGAACCTTTCAACGGCTTAATTTACTCTGAATCCACTGACGGTCCTGTTATTTCAGAAGAAGTCAGCGGTCTGAGCACTTCAATGCCTTCTGATGATCTGTATAGTTTTAATATACCTTCTGACGACCCAGTTAGTTCCGATTTTTCTTTTGGCTTTCCATATGATTCAGGACAACCATCTGAAGGTCTTGGTAATTTAGAACTGTCTTCTGGCGGTTCACATTATTATAAATATCCTTCAAATGGTAAATTTATCCCTGAACAAACTTTAGGCGGTCGATTTGATCTAGAATTACCTTCTGACGGTCCATATAATTCTGAAGTACCTCCTGTTGGTCTAAGTCGTTATAAATCACCTTCTGATGGTCCAACTTATTCTAGAACGTCACCGGTAGATGAAAATAATTCTAAATTCAATTCTAACGATCCTTTTAATACAAAATTTCCTTTTGACCTTCTAAGTACTTTAAATTCAGAATTACCACCTGATGTCCCAAATACTCCAACGCTAAGTAACTCCGGGTGGAATACTAAGGAGTCAACACGTCAGTCACGTGATGTCGACGATAGCTTCTCCACAAATTATTACGATCAAATCGTATCCAAGAATTTTCCTGAGGCGGTTAAGTTGCTCATGAAGTTAAAAGAACTAAACAGACAAAAAGAACAAGAACAACAAAAAAATAAGAAACCTTTTGGAAATGGTCAAACAAATGAACTTAATAAAATAAAAAACAATTTTCGAAAGAATGAAAATATGACTAACAAGAATACCGAAAACGGTGAAATTAGTGAATACTCTACAGGTACGCCTCAATCATCGACATCATTAAAAGGTAGCACAAGCCTACACAAGAACAGAAGATATGTTATGAGAAAAATAACAGAAAGAAGATTTTACTATCAGATGAAAGCGGTTAAGCCCAAAAATGAGTTAAGTGATAGTAAAGAAACAGTATATTTTACTGACTTATAAATTCTATCAAGATTTTAGCTAGGTACTTAGATTTACGTTTAGATGAATATATATTAAACTTTTGAATAAACTGTTATGGGAATTGAAATACAGTTGTTTTTAATTGTTTCAATTATTTGATTCCAATTATGGGTTTCTGTTTAAGTATTACAATATTAACTTTAATTATATTGTTAATGTAATTCGTAATTATTCACAGAGAATGCATTTCTTGTTATTATATTATCGCGGATATTAGATTTAACTGTTTTATCATATTAATAGCGTCATCAATATGATAGCCTTTTGTAATTTTCGTATTTGTGAATATATACATACTTACTTGTCTGCATGTTACCCGATAGCGTAAATTCGATTTGATAGACACACGTCCTCAAAAAAAATGCCGTAACACAAAAGTATTAGTTTGAGATAATATTAGGTAGGTATTTTCGGCAGTACACTTTTTATTTTTTATTTTGGTTACCCAATTTGAGTGTCGTACTGCAGGGCAAAGGCCTCCCCTTTCTCCTTCCAAACCTCTCTGTCCTGTATACTTATGGGGGCTTTTCCAATAATAGAGCAAGGCTATTGGAGTTGAGTGGGGTATTATCTAAAAACCTAATATTTTTGTGTTGTGGCAGTTTTTTAGAGGATATGCGATGTATAAAATCAATTGCCGTGTGTTATTGTTTCATTGTCTCGCAAAAACTCGAAAATGGCTCGACCGATTTTGATGACTTTTTTGGGTCTTTTTGAGTTATAGCTGTTGGTTTACATTAACAATAAGACCCGGTAGGTGGCATTGTTGTGCACATCCGAAATAACTCAGGACTAGGTATGTACATATGTCTGTTGAGTCAGCTCACAAAATATCTACACTTGCGGACTCAAAATCATCTCCTGCCCTTTTTCTGATTTGTTTTGGGGTTTGCGCATACTTTTCTAATTTTGTTTCGAATAAAGATGTCTTATTGAGAGTTTTTGGCAAAAGAACGGGCACCTATGAATGTTTACTAATTTTTAACAGTGTTATTGTTCAAAATTGAGTTTAGGTTTTTTTATAATTATAACTTTTTTCACTTTCAGTACCTTCCCTTCCTATCGATTAAATATAAGCTTTATATTTCTCAAGTTAAAAAAGTTCTTGCCTTTTCATTACGTATCGTATATCCGAATATGTCCATTTTTTGCATATTAGTTTAATTGAACTGATTATCTGAGGAATTGTTACTCAAAAATGAAACCTATTCGTAACCAAAACTTTGTGGTAATGTGTGAAAGTGTTATAATTGTGCGTGTGCACTGGCGAATCATTCACAGAAAATCATTTTGAAATCTCAAGTAAAGCTCTGTATATTTTTTTAAGTTGATTTCTTTATCTGTATTAGATAACATGTTTTATAAGAATGTTTGCCAGAGCTGATGCACGAATAGATAACAAAAATAGGTACGTGAGTACATTGAAGAGAGTCAGTCTGTTGCTGTGGGCCTCGCACTAAATAAAAACACGTTTATTACCCGATTGTGGGGAAACCCAAAAAGAAGGTTATTTATGAGCTTGTTTGTTCAACGGTTCTATAAAGGCCTTAGTCGAAGTACAATTTAATCTGTTATTAGAAAAACCGATAGTCAGTAACAAATGTAATAATTTTTAAACAGCAATAAAGGCTTATTACCCGACTGCGGCGGAGCACAAAAGGAGGGTTATCTATGTATGTATGTCTGTTTCAATGTTCCCTTGTAACTCCTAAACGGATGAACGGATTTGAATAAATTATACGTCGTTAGATTTGTCTTGGTGACGCGAGTGTCACTGGTTACGGTAAATTAAAAAACAAAGAAAAATGGTGGATTTCGGGTTTTGAATTTTTTTCTTCCAATGCGATCGAGTGTGGTATCAAAATTAAGGGTTTTAAAGGGTGATCACAAAAATATAAACAAGTTAAAAGTAATACGAAGTGACAAATCGTATAAAAAAGGTAGAAAATCGTATACAGGTCGTCTCACAGCTATGCCACACGAAACGAAAGTACCTTAAATATTGTATTTAGGAAGTTTTACTGAAAGAAGACTTCATTTTTTATTTTAAAAGTTAAACTAGTAATTAGAACTGCTTTCAAAGATTTTTAAATTATCGCCTGCCTAAACCGACCAACCCGCCAATAATGTGAAAAAACCACATGACATGTATTTTTTGATAACGGTCGAAGGGGTTAATCATAAGGATTATTTTTTTCCAAAATTACTTACCCCCTAAAATAAAAGGAAGGCCAAGAAATTTAACATTTGATTTAAAATGTTGTTTCCTATAAACAAAATTTAAAGTAAGGCTTTCCTTTCGTGTAGCATAGCCTGAAACGCCCCGTATTATAAAAAAAGCTGGAAATAAAAAAGTAGTTGAAAAAACTGGTAGTTTTTTGGTCGGTTGTTTTAGTTTTTTCAACTACGTTTATTTTAATTTTAGTTTTGTTCAACTGCAAACGGCTCACTACAGCTTTTCACTTTCTCACGTTCTCATTAAAAACTGTTTTTCATAATTACTATGCGGTATCCACATGTAACGCCCCGGAAATCTGTTGTTTAGTACATTGACATCCAGCATCAATCTACCATGATATAGTTATAACTACTTTAGTATCAAAAATTGCAGTTGTGATTTAAAAATCGAAGGTTATAGTCAATTTGTTAATTAGTGAATTTTCCTGACTTTACGTATTTTTTCAGGACACACAGCACCGACAACTGAAGCTGGACTATCAGATCCAATCAAAAATAAATTGTATCAGATTCGAGGTCGTCCTCAGAGTAGAGACATGTCACTTGATGAATTGATTTTACGATTTCGTGAAAAGAACCTACGATTATACACAAATGACCCCTCAGAATTTGATCCAGATAATCCAACAATAGCTGCTGAATCAGACTGTCAACTTTCACAATATGATTCATATCAAGATCAAGGCGAAATCAAGGATCAAGGTGATTCGCTTTATTCGATGTTAAATTTAAATCTAATTAAAACAACTTCTGATAAACCATACAAACCTAAATGGAAAGTACAAAAACCACCTCCCAAATGTAAACATCCTCAGAAAGGACCTCCCGTAACTGCAATAAAACCTAAATCTAAGGCAAAATATCAAGAGAAAACTAAACAAAATGATAACTCAAAATTATCGTCTGCGAAAATATCTGCTGAAGGTACCCATAATTCAAAACTGCCTTCTCACGATCACAATAATTTAAAATTACCTTCTGACGATCAAAATAATTCAAACATTTCTTCAGATCCGCTAAGGAATTCAAACTTACCTTCTAACGATCAAAATAATTCAAACATTCCTTCTGATCCGCTAAGTAATTCAAAATTACCTTCTAACGAGCGAAGTAATTCAAACAGTCCTTCTGATCCGCTAAGTAATTCAAATTTACCTTCTAACGATCGAAGTAATTCAAACATTCCCTCTGAGCCGCTAATTAATTCAAACTTACCTTCTTACGATCAAAGTAATTCAAACATTCCCTCTGAGCCGCTAATTAATTCAAACTTACCTTCTAACGATCAAAGTAATTCAAACATTCCTTCTGATCCGCTAAGTAATTCAAAATTACCTTCTAGCGAGCGAAGTAATTTAAACATTTCTTCAGATCCGCTAAGGAATTCAAATTTACCTTCTAACGATCGAAGTAATTCAAACATTCCTTCTGATCCACTAAGTAATTCAAACTTACCTTCTGACGATCAAAGTTTTTCAAACATTCCTTCTGATCCGCTAAGTAATTCAAATTTACCTTCTAACGATCGAAGTTATTCAAACATTCCTTCTGATTCGCTAAGTAATTCAAATTTACCTTCTAACGATCAAAGTAATTCAAACATTCCTTCTGATCCGCTAAGTAATTCAAATTTATCTTCTAAAGATAAAGATCAAAGTAATTCAAACATTCCTTCTGATCCGCTAAGTAATTCAAATTTACCTTCTAACGATCGAAGTTATTCAAAAATTCCTTCTGATTCGCTAAGAAATTCAAATTTACCTTCTAAAGATCGAAGTTATTCAAACATTCCTTCTGATCCGCTAAGTAATTCAAATTTACCTTCTAACGATCGAAGTTATTCAAAAATTCTTTCTGATCCGCTAAGTAATTCAAATTTACCTTCTAACGATCGAAGTTATTCAAAAATTCCTTCTGATTCGCTAAGAAATTCAAATTTACCTTCTAAAGATCGAAGTTATTCAAACATTCCTTCTGATCCGCTAAGTAATTCAAATTTACCTTCTAACGATCGAAGTTATTCAAAAATTCCTTCTGATCCGCTAAGTCATTCAAATTTACCTTCTTACGATCGATGCCATTTAAAAATTCCTTCGGCTCCGCTAAGTAATTTATATTTACCTTCAAGTAAAAAAACTCATGATAAACAAAAAAAATCTAAATTGAAAGTACAGAAACCACCTCCCAAATGTAAACATCGTCAGAAAGGAGCTCCCGTAACTGCAATTAAACCTAAATCTAAAGCAAAATATCAAGAGAAAACTAAACAAAATTATAACTCAAAATTATCGTCTGCGAAATTATCTGCTGAAGGTACCCGTAATTCAAAACTGCCTTCTCACTATCACGGTAATTTAAAATTACCTTCTGACGATCAAAGTAATTCAAACATTTCTTTTAATCCGCTAAGGAATTCAAACTTACCTTCTAACGATCAAAGTAATTCAAACATTCGTTTTGATCCGCTAAGTAATTCAAACTTACTTCCTAACGATCGGAGTAATTCAAACATTCCTTCTGATCCGCTAAGAAATTCAAATTTATCTTCTAAAGATCAAAGTAATTCAAACATTCCTTCTGATCCGCTAAGTAATTCAAATTTACCTTCTGATCCATTTAAGTCAAAACTACCTTCTCACAGTCGATTTAATTCTGAATTGTCTGCTGATGGTCAAAGTAATTCAGCATTGCCGGCTGATGGTCAAAGTATTTCAGAACTGCCTTCTGGCGGTTCACATTATGATAAATATCCTTCAAATGGTCCATTTATCCCTGAACAATCTTCAGGCGGTCGATTTAAGCCAGAATTATTTTCTGACGGACCGTTTTATTCAGAAATACCTCCTGTCGGTCTAACTCTTTATAAATCATCTTCTGATAAGCCAGCTTATTTCAGAACGTCATCGGTAGATGAAAATAATTCTAAATTCAGTTCTAACGATCCTCATAATACAAAATTTCCTTCTGACCCTCTAAGTACTTCAAATTCAGAATTACCATCTGATGTCCCAAATACTCCTAAGCTAAGTAACTCCGGGTGGAATACCAACGAGTCAAATAATCCAAATACTCATGATGTCAACGATATGTGGTCCTCAAATTATTACGATCATATCATAGCCAAGAAATTTTCTGATGCGGTTCAGTTCCTCGAGAAGTTAAAAGAACTAAACAAACAAAAACAACAACGAAATAAAAATAAGAAACCAGTTGGAAACGGTCAAAAAAATGAAAATAATAAAATAAAAAACAATTTTCAAATGAATGAAAATATGAATAACAAGAATACTGAAAACGGTGAAATTAGTAAATACTCTACGGGCACGCCTCAATCATCGACATCTTTAAAAGGTAGCACAAGCCTACACAAGAACAGAAGATATGTTCTGAGAAAAATAACAGAAAGAAGATTTTACTATCAGATGAAACCGGTTATGCCCGAAAATGAGATAAGTGATAGTAAATAAACAGTATATTTTACTGACATACAAATTCTATCAAGATTTTAGATAGGTACTTAGATTTACGTTTAGATGAATATTTATATTAAACTTTTGAATAAACTGTTATGGGAATTGAAATACAGTTGTTATTAATTGTTTCAATTATTAGATCCCAATTATGGGATTCTATTTAAGTATTACAATATTAATTTGGATTATATTGTTAACTAGCTTATGCCGGCGGCTTCGCCCGCGTGGAGTTCAGGAATTGCCCAAGGGATCTTGCTTCTAGGATAATAAGTAATCTATGTATGTACATACTATGCCAGACCATAATCTATGTCTGTGCCAAGTTTTATCCAGATCTGTTTAGCCGTTCTGGCGTGATTGAGTAACAAACAGCCATCCATCCAAACTTTCGCATTTATAATAGTTTAAATATGTAAGATTTACGTGTAATATTTGTTTTTAATTTTAAATTTCAATAGGTAATAAAGAATAGTTAAATAGTGTGTTAGTAGTTAATATTACTGTCGCGTATCACGAGCCAACGCGAAAATCGGGATTTCACATATATTTACAGACACGTCTACCTCAGAAAAATCCTACCTACATACTAATAGGTAAATTCTCCCGCGCTCCGCACGCCCCGCACAACAGTGTGCGCCATGCGCCCGTCTACGTGAGCTTCGAAGCCCTATCTGACTCTGCTGGGGGATGATTTTGGAAAAACTGTGATACACATGTCTCATAATTTTAATTGAAGAGTGTGTATACCAATGTCAGAGTCAATCTACCCAGAGAATATAAAGTTTCACATAAAAATTCAGCTCCCCATTTCACCCTCTTAAGGAGGAATTTCGAAAAAACCTTTCATAGTGGATACCCAGTGTTCACAAAGAATACACCCACCAAATTTCATGTCTCTAAGACCAGCGGTTTGGTCTGTGCGATGATATATCAGGCAGCCAGTCAGGGCATTGAATTTTAAATTGGGGGATGATTTTGGAAAAACTGTGATACACATGTCTCATAATTTTAATTGAAGAGTGTGTATACCAATTTTCAAGTCAATTGACTCCGAGAATAAAAAGTTCCACAAAAAATTGAACACACCATTTCACCCTCTTAGAGATAGAATTAAGAAAAACCCTTTCTTAGTGGATACCTACTTTTTACAAAGAATACACCCTCCAAATTTCATGTCTCTAGGACCAGCGGTTTGGGCTGTGCGTTGATATATCAGTCAGTCAGTCAGTCAGGACTTTGAATTTTATGTGTATGGATAGATGTAGTTCGTAATTATTAACAGACAGTACATTGTCATTATATTATTATTATCCATTATATTATCGCGGATATTAGATTTAACTGTTTTATCATATTAATAGGGTCATCAATATGATAGCCTTTTGTAATTTTCGTATTTGCGAATATATACATACTTACTTGTCTGCATGTTACCTGATAGAGTAAATTCGATTTGATAGACAAACATCCTCAAAAAAATGCCGTAACACAAAAGTATTAGTTTGAGATAATATTAGGTAGGTATTTTCGGCAGTACACTTTTTATTTTTTATTTTGGTTACCCTATTGGAGTGTCGTACTGCAGGGCAAAGGCCTCCCCTTTCTCCTTCCAAACCTCTGTCCTGCATTACTTATGGGGGCTTTTTCAATTATAGAGCAAGGCTATTGAAGTTGAGTGGGGTATTATCTAAAAACCTAATATTTTTGTGTTGTGGCAGTTTTTTAGACGACATGCGATGTATAAAATCAATTGCCGTGTGTTAGTCTCGCAAAAACTCGAAAATGGTTCGACCGATTTTGATGACTTTTTTGTGTGTTTTGGTTATAGTTGTTGGTTTACATTGACAATAAGACCCGGTAGGTGGCACTGTTGTCGACATCCGAAATAAAACAGGACTAGGCATGTACATTATGTCTGTTGGGTCAGCTCACAAAATATGTATTTTGAGTCCGCTAATTTATTTTGGGGTTTGTGCTTTTACCAGTACCTGTTACTTCTGATGTTGAGATAAATAAAGATTTATGATTATGATTATCTCAGCAGTCTTCTTTCGAGCCATATCATCCTTCATACAGCTAATCCATCTGTTTTTTTGTCTTCTCCATAAGCAGACCCAATACTTTCCTATTACCTGTAGGGTATACATACACCTGTCCATGCTTGTCTTTCGTATTTTTATCATCATTTTTAACCCGCATGTCCTCTTATTCCTGATTCCGTTACCTGCTTAATAATCAGCATTTATCTTATCTGCATTTATAAATTACTCTCGATAGTATTTTTATTCTCTAGCAATGTTTTCGTCAGTCCGTTGCAGTGACTACATTGACCGGATTGTGTATTTCGGACGCTGGTATTCACAGAGCGATGAGGCACGTTCCTATGGCCATTGTTAGTGCTTGCCTACGTGACCAGATGCTATAGTCCGTAGATGTTTCCTTTATTATGTACAGTCACGAGCACCAATATGTTAACACTTAAAGGCTTTTAAAAGTGTTTTTCTCCTAATGATCTGATTATAATTTCATGTTGTTACGAACATCGTATTCTAGAACTCATATTTTCATAAAATTGATACTATCTCCAAGTTACAATCGTTATTTCTCGCATAAATTGCTATTAAATTTAGGAAAGTGTATACATATTGGTGCTCGTGACTGTACGTGTTGCTCACTGTCGATGAATATAAGTATTTGCTATCCACTGAAGCTTCAGTTTTGCTTGGAATAATAGAGCGTGTCGCTTCATCTAATTTCCTTTATCAGTATCGGTATTTCAGTCTTAATACAAAGCAGTCCAGCAGTCCAAAAGTCTGTATGTTGTTGTTATTTAGAAGCACCATTTTTAACTATCCCAAATATGGATCCTCAAACGTTGCGACGAAAGTTGTTGATTTAAATGTAAAATGATTTAATTTAGCTGAAACCTATTAAACTAAACAGAGTTTGAGTAATCATTTCCCATACAACGTTACCGCCACACATTTTCGTCAATGTTACAATTATTATTCAACGTACATTAAACGTGCAGAGCGTATATTCAGCTCGGCAACCCGACTCGCTTGAAAATTCAGGCTTCGCTCGCGGCGGGGGTGCGATGGGTGGGGTGGCGGGCAGAGGACGGTCGTTAGTGACATTTCGTATTCATGACGTCAGCCGCGGGCCGATTGTTTGCAATATTACTCTAATTGGAATTGTAATTATACGCACATATCCCGCATAGAGGCTATCTACGTGCTTGCTTCAGCGAATATCGCTCTTTTAAACATTACTAGGAGCTTCAATATATATATATTTCAGAGTAAATACATGTATCTACAGTATGCCAAACAATAGACACTGTAGTCATCAAGTTTTGATAAAAGTATAGTTTCTCGAAACTTCATCTCTGCCATTCGTACCTCTGAATGACAGACTCTTTCACTTGTGCGCAGATGGTTCCATCGCCATGCCATGTAGTACCTTCGCCTAAATATTAGTATATTTTCTGATTCATCAAGCAGACTTATGGTTAACTTATTTTGAAGTAGATTAACCATAAATAGCTATACATAATACAGGGTGACAGAGGAACACGACCTATTCCTTGAAAGGGGCTATTACTAGAGGTCATTAGCAACAAATTACCAAATATTATTATTGGATGGTTACCGAGCTGTGCCGATTCTTCGATTTTTTTGAAATACAGAAACAATTATTTGTGGAAAAACTACTCCACTGTAAACATTTAATTGTTATTTTCTGAAAGCAGAAAAATGAGTGATCATTAAAAAAAAATGCCCAAAACTTACGTGATCTCAGAAATAAAAGGCCTTTAGTAGCAATAAATTAATTTCTTTTTATATTTTACCGGAAAATAAATTAATATTGTTTATTGAACTCAGTAAAATATAGCCTAATACAATTTCATTAGGGTCCATACAAAAAAAGTTTGCGAGAAACTAATGGACGCCTGACTTCCAAACTAGGTAAAGAATCTGTGTCTTGGAAATGTACTATTGCCATTGACAAAAATGTTTACAGAAGTTTGTTTATTATAAAGAAATAATATGACAATTCCAACACTGGTAGTAGACTATAAAATTTAGATATTATGCAATAATTATATTAAAACTGGCTAAGAAATAAAGATAATTAAAATCGTGAAAAAATTAAACAAGGAATTGAAGAATGATTGTTTGATGAATGGAAGTGTGGTAGTATTTAGTGTTTGGTGTGATAGTGTGCTCTTGTGAGTGTGTTATCGGTGTAATATGTGTGTGTTGGTGTGTACGCAAATTTTCTATATGTTCAGTTCTGTATGGTATACCGACGTTACTTATTGGAAAAAAATATGTGTGTGTTACAGTCAAAACTGTTATTTTTTATTACTGTCAGTCAAAACTAAGTAAAAATGCTTTTTCTCTGTCAAAAATATGTTGTTTCAGAACGCCTCAGTTATAATTACCTAGAATAAGGTACTCACTGAGCATTATATAAAGGGTGTATAGTATAGACCCTTAACGAAGCCGAAAGGCACTTGTTGTCCCCGTCATTGCAATCATTTTTTGCTTCTGGACCATACCTCCCACCTTCTATGCCTACGCCACCTTCTTTCTTCTTCTTCTTATTTTTACGGAGATATTGGTGGTCAAAGTTCCAACGTTTTCATAAGTTTTTTTAATACTAGTTTTTAAGGACTGGACTCCAGACCAGACTACAGCCAGTCCGCAGTCTGGTCCGCTCAGTTCGGCGGATTGTTTCAGTTCAGTATTATTTTTGGCGCACTTTTGCTCAATTAGGCTGTTGGTGTTGTTTTTGAGTGACCTTCTCACTTCTTTCTTTCTTGTTATAAGTTCGTGTTTTTTGTACATCATAGCCATAATCATAGTAACGGAGCATGATCTAATTAACTAAATCATTTATTATTATTTTCACAAGCAAGCTCTTGTCCGCGATATTGCCTGATGGAAAGCGATGCGGACACAGACGCTGCCTGACTGAGAGTTCCACACTTTGGCCGTGCGCATAATAAATGTGGAGGTGATGCGCTGAGTACCCTGCGGTATGTCTTGTAGACTAGCTGTGATAGGGATATGATGGAATCACCACCTACACCGGCTCCGAAGTATCCAAATTAAAGCATTTATTTCAAGTAGGCCAGTTACCGGCACAAAATTAAGCTACATTCCCAGTCACAAGGCATAATAATTGAAGTATCTCTATGGAGAAGAACGGGCAAGAAACTCCATGGACACTCTTTTAAATCAGAATATTGTTAGAACAACCTTGGTTACGTGCACCATCTGTAGAAGACCGGCTTTAGCCTTGCGCTGATGTGCTAGACTGTGAAACATAGCCACCAGCGTCTCGTTGCTAATGAGAGTCGGGAGCAGGATCCAAGCTACCGGTGGTTAGGGCTCCAGATAATTATTTTCTCTATTCTGATTTTATTACTGATCAAACGCTCATTGCATTAAGTATCAAGTATCTTCTTTCTTTATCGTGTGGTTAGTGCCTAACCTGGTGTCAGAGTTTTTACGCCACCCACGGGCCGTCGAGAAATATCTCTCAGGCATGCTGGTTTTCCCACGATGTTTTTCTTCACCGAAGCAGGTGATAATTATTGTATCAAGTACTAGCACTTCGCTTGCGACTTCGACCGCAAAAATTGTGATAGCTCGGCTAATATGCATGATATAAATATAATTTATAGCCTATAGCACTTTCTACCAGTGAATTAATTTTTAAAATTCTTTCACTACTTCCGGAGATTACCCCCTACATACAAACAAATTTTACCTCTTTATAATATTAGTATAGATAAAAGGTGTGTTAATCGTACAAATGCAAATGTAATCTACTATTCATGTTTTTGATAGGTTAGGCAAACCGTTTAATTTATGACAGAAGATCAATCTGCAGCCGGGAACGAGGGTCATTAAAAAAAAAAGTTAATTTGATTTCATTGATTATACTTATGATTGTCTCTTTGATCTTAACTACTCCGCATCTGAATTGCGCAGCACACTTCACAAACACAGCACACAATCTCTAGGATTCTGAAGAAAAGAGGTTTCAATATTTGACCTTTTGAACGCCAGAGCAAAAAGGCACGCGCGTGCCCTCCACGCCAAGCCACAATATGACCGCAAATACCTACAAAAAGAATAGGGATTCAGTGCACCGAACATTTTTTGGCACATATTTGTGTCGGTGGCGTGCGGGGCATGCGCTTGCTTGTCACGTAAATGTGACAATGGCGTTCAAAATGTAAAAAAAGTATGTAGCCTGACCTGCCTTCTTTTCGTCATTTTAAATTATTTTCAAATTAACAGTCATTCATTCAATCTGTACCTATTATTCAATAGCTGGTAATAATACAAACAAATAATGTTTGAGACAAAAACTTCCAAAGATTCACGTTTCCAAAATAATCATCATCATCATCATTTCAGCCGAAAGACGTCCACTGCTGGACATAGGCCTCCCCCAAGTGTCCCCATATTAAAAAAAAAAAATTAGTTTCCAAAATAATACGCTATCAGAATTGTACTGATGACGCCATCAGTAAATAGATATTCTAAATTCTATAGCTACATTCAATACTTGTTGGCCAATTTATTTGGGATCGATGTAACTAGCTTGTCTTCTTTATTTCAGCATTAACAGTCCTGGTCATCGTTTTAGTCTACCACAATTTTCATTTAAAAACAATGAAGAGAGAGTGTGAGAGTATATCACTCATTGAATACAATAAAATATGTAACATCTCTAGTGTGTAAATAGACCCTTAACACATCCGAAAGGCACTTGTTCTCTCCGTCTTTGTTTTAATTTTTTTGTTCTAGACCATACCTGGGAACCTTCTACTTACGGAGATATTGGGGGTCAACGTTCCAACTTTTTCACAAGTTTTTTTTTAAAAACATGTTTTGAATGTAAGATTTTTACTTTACACACCTCCACGACCCCCTTACTATTCAATCCATCCATCAGCACAATGCTTTGAGTGGTTTCCATCTACCTTAAAATGTGATTTTTCACCCAGGAAAAAAAAGTCGATTCCCAGCAATAATTTTTGCGTACATATATGTAGGCAATGTACTAATAATGTCTTTATTTGGTAGGTACCTTCCAATGTATGTAGCAGGCAAAGAAGCAAATTACTCGGAACCAAAGCTTAATGTTGCTCTAAATTCACTTTTGTAAATAAAATAACATTTAAGAAAAATGTGGTCCATCACGTGCAAGCGGCATTTATAAATAATAATTATGCACATTTTTTCTCAATGGTCTTTTGTTTTGAAATAATAACTACCTATGTATAGAACAAAAATATAATATTCACATGAAAGAAACGAAAAGTCTATTCAGTCGTTTCGTAGAAAAGCAACTTCAACACGTAGCTGAACTACATACATAGGTACCAGTTGCGAAGGGCCAATTTTTGTAACAGGTAAGCTGGAGTACATATATTTAATCTGATTTTATTATTTGTCTTTAGAATACTGATTGTGCCATTTTTCAAAGGGAATCCGGTAGGAATCGAGTTGTATGGAACCTTCGCTACTGATAGGTACGTGTAATACATGGATTTTAAGTTTTAACTGACAGGTTCCCTTCTATAAGAAATATTTCAATAATCTCTGTGGTGAGCAGAATTAAGTATACAGTGGCTCTTTTAACAGCTTCTATAAGTCTTTTGTCTTAACAATAACAATGATTTGAGTTTTCTGAGACATACACCAACAATACACCATATTTATTTTTAAGACAGAGTAGGATTTCCGGATTACACACGTCCCTAAGGGCTGTTGCGGTTTACGCTGTTTTAAAAATAAGTATTAACTACAGTACGAGCTAAAACAGTTGGAGATAACAAAAGGGTGGGTACATACCTGTGTTGTCTTGTAAGGAGCGGCTGAGTGGCGGCGCAGGCGGCGTTGCAGCGTGCTCGCCGCCGTACAGCCCGCCGAACTCCTCCGCAGACGACGATGACGCGTTGCTGCACTTGCGGCCCTTGTCCGGCGTGTACTTGCTCTCACCGCCCGTGGGCAGGAACTTAGCATCTTGCTGATGCTCGTCCAGAAGCCCCGGTACACCCAGCAGCCCCCCGACTAGGTTCGGTCGCAACTCCTCCATTATCTTGGAACCCTGACCACATCCGCCGCCACCGCTGAAGTTGAGCTGGCGGCTGAAGAAGGCTGGGAAGATGTTGAACTGCTGCGGGTCCGGCAGCGCGGCGAGCGGCGCGGGCGGCTCGGCGGCCCCCGCGCACGCCGCGCTCTTGAACTCCACCGTGCTGTGGCCGGTCCGCTGGCTGAGCGACCAGCGCGGCTCTCCCGCGCTGCGGTGTTCGTGATCCGTGCCGTCGCCGTCGCCGTCGGCTCGGCCCCGACGCTCACTGACTAACCACATTATAGTGACGTCGCACGTCGCGCCGCACCGACCACGCCGCCCCGCGCGTTAATTGTTCGCGACTGCGCGAGAGGAACTCACGTCGCCGCCCACGGGCGAGACAGAAACGGCCTGCTCCCATACCCCCATAATCGATGTAAAATCTTTATAGGGATGCTGCATCTCATTCATCCGCGGCGGAGAGCGCGGGCCGGCCGGGGCGGGCCGATGGGGCGGCCGAGCTCGTGCTCTGATTGGTTGCCGGGCGTTGCGCCCGCCCCTCGCCGCGCAGCGCTCCGGGCCAGATACGCTTTTCTTTGTTTTATTGTCCCCACGGCTCCTCGTCGATCTTGCGTTTAAAGTTTATGCATTGCACTATGTTTTGTTTCACAAAACGCAAAATCATGTATGGAAGTTCTTGAGGTAAAACGTGAAACAGAGAAGGGTGGATGCTTTTAATGTAGCGAGTGCATTGTGTCGGTGATTGTGTCTGTATGCCTGTCTGTACAGTATGGGGAGTAGCGGGTACCCCGGCTGGAGCTACGTACGCGATGACAAATCTTTGTTAAATGTTAAACGCAATTATTATGTATGTAGGTACGCCGCGCCGGTATCACGTATTAGCTGCGAACTTGTGAACTTATGCCGTGTCTCTTTGATCTGTTACATCACATTATTTATGACAAGAATAAAGAGCAATTACATAACAATTGTATTGTGCGCTTAGGTGGAATCCGGAATATAACTGTCAGATTTCAAGAAATAATTTGCAGCTATATTTCTGAGTTTTACATTTTTTATCTACTCTACTCTACGTCCATAACATAGACGCACTGTCTGGTTGTTTGGCTTAATAAAGAAAAAATTTAATGTGTTTTATTGAAGCTACTCATTTTTCTTTAACACACTTTCCTGACAATTGAGGAGCTCGTGGGTAAATAATAACAGCCGCTCGGGTCGATCTTTAGGTTAAGCCGTGCTTGCCTAGGTTGGTCTGTAGATGGGTGACCACCCATTACATACCTAGTTTCCTCCGTGCCTCGGAAAGCACGTTAAGCCGTTGGTCCCGGCTGTCATTTGTAGATCTTTGACAGTCGTTATAGGTAGTCAGTGGCCCAAAAAGTCTGACAACCAGTCTTACCAAGGGGTATCGTATTACGTAGTACTAAATGGGTTGTGGAGGTTAGATAGGCAGTCGCTCCATGTAAAATACTGGTATTCAGCTGCATCCGGTTAGACTGGAAGCCGACCCTAACATAGTTGGGAAAAGGCTAGGCAGATGATGACACTTTCATGACAAATAAGGAATAGGTACCTAAGGCAAGTTGCAGATAGGAATATTAATTGAGGGAACTTATTCATTGTTTAGATTCTAATCATAATTTTAAGCTTTAGATAAAAACTTTCAAATTAAGATTATTTTAAATACAATACCCCAATCCGACATAAGGGTAACAAAAAAATTTACAATGTTATCACCAAATCTTTGAACAAGTGTTCAAAAACCAACCCTTTTGCATACAACCCTACGCTGGTTATGAATACCATTACCAGTATCAAGTTTGTGAGATTCGTTACTAGATGAAAGATATATAATTGATATTCAATTTAAGTTCAGATCACTTTGAGGGTCTTACTGCTAAATTATTGATGACATTCTATTAGTTATTCTGCGGATTCTAAAATGAAATGACATTGGTTTTGAATGCAAAAGGGTTTTTTTCTGCGGTTAGTGTAATTGTTGATGCATATCAAAGCCTCAGATTCCCAATTTCCATTTTCCTTGTGGTTTTTTACATGAGTTTAGTTTTGGTTTGCAATAAAGTTTAATTACCGCTGTTTTTTGTTCTTGTGGACTTCTGTGCCTGTGCTCTGAGCAGAGCAGGTTCAAATACCTCATTAAAATGATTTTCGCCAGCTGTCCCAGGTTTGGGAAGGTATATTTTAGGTAAGTAAATACATCTTTTTGACGTCATCGGTTTATCTTCCTCCACAAAGGATGCTTGGACAGATTGGATGCGAAAACCGATGGACAAGATGTTGAGATGCAGCTCGGGAGGGGCCTGTATCCAACAGTGGACTGCTATCATCATCATCATCATCATTTCAGCCAAAAACGTCCACTGCTGGACATATGCCTCCCCCAAGCGTGGACTGCTATAGACTGTGTTGATTTTCTGACACACTCATGATTTAAATAATATCTTAAATGAACTTAAAATGATATTATTGTTGTTAGAAAGATCATTTTAAGTAAGCGAAATGTTATCTATCTTCTATGTATATAAAAATCAATTGAAGGCCTTTGGTGTGGGACGCAACTTGTGTCGACACCCTTGCGCCATCTCACCTTGCAAGCACGGCGGGCTGTGCAGGCGCTGCTGCTGCGGCTGCTGAGATCCCCAAGCGGCGCAAATACTGTAAACTTAGTGGTAATTACAGTTTTGAGCCGTTTGGGGTCGAAACGCTCGGGTAATGGGGCCCGAGTGCGCGTCTCCTTTTTAAGGAAATCTCTCGCCGACTGGTCGACACTTCGCGTGACCAGAGGGCTGGCTCTTTTTTTGGCCAAAGAATTAGCATTGCCTTTCAGCGTGGCAATGCTGCCAGTCTTCTGGGCACGTTTCCAGATGACAGCGATGCGGGGGAGTACTTGACGCCTAACTGTCCTATTGTCGTAGTTTTTTAGATGTTTATATTTTCTTTTAGTCTTATTTTTATCATTAGTTTAGTTCTATTTGTAGTCTGTATATAATGTAAATAATTGGTATTTAGTAAATAAATTATTAGCTTTCATTATTGCCAAATGTATGACGGAGCAGCACTTGAGGACGGCTCGACTAATTGGGTTTTTTTTTTGTGTTCGTTATTTTCAGGACAAGCTTTGTACGAAAGAAAATTTTGTTTTTTGTTTTGTTTTTGTTAACTGAACTTCTCAATTTCTTCATTTGAAAATAGAACGCGTGTGAAACCTGGACGGATCACTCGTTTGATATAAAAATACAAAGAATTAAAAATAAACTAGAAAACGCTACTTATTAAATTCGAAAACTACAGATTTCAATTCGTGTTTCTCTTTTTCAACATAACACAAAACTACGGTTTATGCTCTGCATATTTCCAAGAATTGGTACTACAGTTCCTTGGCGTATCAATACTGGGAATAGGACTAAGCTCGTTATAGTCGTAGTGAGTAGTAGTGGAGTAGTGGAGGGTTGACACAAGCCGTTTTATAGCAATAGACATTGATTAGGAATTAAAGTTGTTTATCGTTTACACTGATTTAGTGATGCTGCCATTCTAGGTAGCCAGTAAAACATGATTTAGAATGATGAATTTTTAAATAATTGAAGCTGTTAGCTTGCATGCTTGACCTTGTTCGGAAATTAGCACGTTTAAAAAAACAATCAAACTCTTTAGCTTTATTATAATAGTATACATAAGTATGCATGATAGATAACCTATAACCCCAATGTTTATGCACATCAATATCATTCAGTTACTGCATTATCAGCACAAGATACGACGTGCAAGACTGTTCTATATGACGAGTGAATTAAGTAATCTAGCAAAAGGATTTGTGACAAAGATATAAATAGGTACAGGCTATACAGGGTGTAAATAGACCCTTAACATATCTGAAAGGCACTTGTTCTCCCCGTCATTGCGATCATTTTTTTGTTCTAGACCATACCTGGGAACCTTATAGTTACGGAGATATTGGGGGTCAAAGTTCCAACTTTTTTTTTAAATCACACATACATAAAATTACAAATACACACCTCCACGACCCCCATACTTTTCAATCCATCCATCAGCACAATGCTTCGAGTGCTTTCCATCAAGTCCTACCGTATCACGTGATTTTTCACCCCAAAAAAAAAGTCGTTTCCCAGCAATAATTTTTGCGTAAAGTTACTTAGTTTGATGTACAGAATGCTTGGTTGACGGCTATGTGAAGGGTCTGTTTACACCCTGTATAAACATAGATTTTGTAAGAAATAAATAAAGTTAAAGCCTCTAATTCTAAATACTGTTACTGTTAGCCTGCGTCATCCCACAGCTGGGCAAAGGCTTCTCTCCATACCTTCCAGTTGTTTGTATCTAGGGCTAATGTGGACCACTACCTTCTACGAAGTCTGCCGCGACTCTTTCTGGCTGTGTCAGGGCTCCAGAAAGTGGCTATTTTGGCCCACAGCTCGTTGATCATAATTCTTTATAATCTTCTAAATATTCATTTATTATAAAGTTTGTAAATATACCCTTAATGAAGCCTAAAGGCACTTGTTCTACCCGTCAACATTGCGATATTTTTTTTTTGTTATGGACCTTACCTGGGAACCTTCTAGTTATGGAGATAAGGAGGTCAAAGTTCCAACTTTTTCTCTTTTTTTTTTAATACTAGTTTTAAAGATCATAACTTCATTTTAAATACCTCCATGATCCGTTCACTATTCAATGCCACCAGAACAATGCGTTACATGGAGTTTTACCGATAAACGTGATATTTCACTTCAAAAAAAAAGTTTCCCAGCAATCATTTTTGCGTAGAGTTACTTAGTTTGATGTACAGAATGCTTGGTTGATGGCTCCGTAGTGCTCATTTTGAGAAGTGCTATTTTGATAAGTGCACATTTTGCGCAGTGCACATTTTGCGTCAAGTGCTCATTTTGCGAAGTGCACATTCTGCGTCAAAACCTTCGTGACGGGTCTGTTTACACCTTGTGCAGAGAAGCACATTTAGTTCGAAAACATGCACAAAGCCTACCTATATTATAGGTATTAACACCTTAACAATCGAAGTTTCACGAACAAAAGGTATTTGTTCGCATCCAAAACAATTCTTGCCCCTAATTGAGGACTGACGGAAGGCAGAGCAAAATAGAATTCATCTTACACTAAAGGCAACTTTTTGGGGAGTAAGTAGGGGGAGAAGTAAAACGTCTTAGAACTTTATTAGTAGTTTTAATTGATTCGCCGCTCCTTGAAGTAAGACTTGGCGCTTTGGCTAAGTTTCGTGTACTTATATGTATGGACTAGCAGTTGCCCGCGACCTTCGTTGGCGTGAAATTATTATAAAAAATTATTCCTACTTTTGGATTTTGTTAGCAATTTCATGAGGTTTTTATTTTTTTGCACGAAACCCTAATTATTTTTCTAAATTAAGAGTAGTTAAGTTAGACGTTATAACATTAGCTATCTGCCTTTAAAAGTCCCGTCAAAATCGGTCCAGCTGAAAGAGCAGAGATTAGCCGAAACAAACAGACATACAAACCGACAAACAAAATTGAAAAAAAAAATGGCGGCGCTTACCCCTCCACCCCGCGCGATGTGTCACAGTCCTCACTTGACGTAATGAATTCTTTGATCCTTTAGCTATCCAATGGTGTAACTGAATTTAGGATGGAGACGATAGATAAGAAGCTGCAACACCAAACTGTTATCCCCCGATTTTGTTATCATTCTTTTTTTTGCCTTGCCTCCCACTATGGAAGCAATTTTAAAGACGTATTCACGTTGAAAGTGTTTTTATTATAAGTGCCGTATACATACAGGGTGTAAATAGACCCTTCACATACCCGTCAACCACGCATTCTGTACATCAAACTAAGTAACTTTATGCAAAAATTATTGCTGGGAATCGACTTTTTTTTTGGGTGAAAAATCACGTTTTAAGGTAGGACTCGATGGAAAGCACTCAAAGAATTGTGCTGATGGATGGATTAAATAGTACGGGGGTCGTAAGGTGTGTAAAGTAAAAAACTTTCATTAAAAACATGTATTAAAAAAAAACTTGTGAAAAAGTTGGAACTTTGACCCCCAATATCTCCGTAACTAGAAGGTTCCCAGGTATGGTCTAGAACAAAAAAATGATCGCAAAGACGGGGAGAACAAGTGCCTTTCGGATATGTTAAGGGTCTATTTACACCCTTTATATTTACGTATGCATTCAGTAAAAAGCTGTTAGTTTGACAAACAAACAGACATTTCAATTTTATTCTTTTGTATAGATATGTATAGATACAAGATGAGGGTGGCGTATGTATGTATGTAGAGGAAAAGTAAGGTCGTGTCGGCAGGTACTTCTAATTAGGTTTTTGGGTGTCGGCGTAATGTAAGTTTGTGATCTTTGACGTAATTAGGCGTTGGGCTCTTTCGAAATTTAGATGCCTAATTATCTTTATAGCTTATTAAAGTAAATTATTAACATTTATTTCCTTGTTGGTCTATTGATCGGAAACGCTACTGCTGAGCATGAGGTCCTGGGTTCGAATCCCAGGTCGGGCAGTGTTATTGGGTTTATCTAGCTACCCAGCCTTTGGATATGTGCCCTTTTGATGGATATAGGAAAGCCCTCTTACAACTTGGAACTTGAAACATGTCTGGCGAAATGTGGGTGTACCTCTGTTTAACTCTCGGTGATAACAGCCGTGATGAGATGGTATTATATTCATAATATATTTGGGAATGTTATTTCTTCCTACACAAATAAAAAAAGTTGTTATTTTGAAAACACAAAGAGACACTCTCTTTGTATTTTCAAAATAATAGCTTTTTACTGAATGGATATGAAAGTATATACGGTACATCAACAAAAAAACATTATTTTATATTTTTATCTATCTGTTCCAGCTAATCTCTGAAATGACTGGACCGATTTTGACTGGACTATTACGGGCAGCTGCATGATGTTATAAGGAGTATTTTAGGTTACTTTTATTTTAGAAAAAGGATTAGGTTTCCGTGCAAAAAAATCAAAATTCAAAACGGGAAGTTCATTATTTGTAATATTTTCACGCGGACGAAGCTAGTTATGTATAAGGTAACTGTTTTTAAAAAGTAATTTGAAGAGTAGCCAAGAAAAAAAAACTAGAAAAACAAAAAAGTATTGCGACCCTGCCAGGATTCGAACCTGGAATCTTCTGATCCGTAGTCAGACGCGTTATCCATTGCGCCACAGGGCCAGATGATAGCAATTGCAAAAGTTCTGTTATAAACGTAAGCTATTTGTATGTAGGTACTGCTGTCCGCATCTCATAAATACATAGTTATACAAATAAACATCTTCTTAATTAAAACATTAAAATTGATTTACTGATCGACAACTAACAGCTGGGTCTAGTAAGTATACTTAAATCTTTTAATGGAAGTATTTTTTGAAAACTCAGTTATTTAATGATTTAGTTGTAGGTATTTTTACTGAAACTTAACATAAATAACATTACTTCACGGCTGAAATCCCCGAAGGGGTAAGCAGAGGTGTGCCTAACAGTACACCCACGTTTCGCCATGTGTTTTGTTTTAGTCTTATATTTCTTCTTATGTTTTTTATCCGGTTAGGCTGGAAGCCGACCCTAACATAGTTGGGAATAGGCTAGGCAGATGATGATGATTTCTTCTTATGTTTAAGTCCTCAAACGGAATAGCGAAACACACAGACCATGAGTAAACAAGTACAAACTCCAAAAAACCGGTGTTTCAGTAAATGTGAGAGCATAAATCAGAGATAATTTTGTCAGTTTTAATTTTATAAGTACCTTGGCTATACGTGTTTCACAAACAAAAAAAAAAATAACCATTAACCACCGTAAAACGAAACTGAAAAGCAAAAAAATTGTCTAACTTAGCTCCTAAATTAATGAAGGTAAGTAAAAAATGAGGCGGCACCAGGTAAACAATCAATGAAGAAATATGTATATTTATACAGGGTGTAAACAGACCCTTTACGTAACAAACTAAGTAACTTTACGCAAAAATTATTGCTGGGAATCGACTTTTTTTTTGGGGTGAAAAATCACGTTTTACGGTAGGACTCGATGGAAAGCACTCAAAGCACTGTGCTGATGGATGGATTGAATAGTACGGGGGTCGTGGAGGTGTGTAAAGTAAAAATCTTACATTAAAAACATGTATTTAAAAAAAAAACTAAAGAAAAAGTTGGAACTTTGACCCCCAATATCTCCGTAACTATAAGGTTCCCAGGTATGGTCTAGAACAAAAAAATGATCGCAAAGACGGGGAGAATTTACACCCTTTATTTGATACGCGTTGACGAGAAACTCCTCTTTTTTTCGTCGGTTTAAAAACAATTTAAAAACCAATATTTTTTTTTGGTTTTTGTACATACACCCTAGTTGTAGAGAGACTATTTTTAATTTTTACCATATTTATTTTTTACCCAAACAACAATACATAATTATTCTATTCTATTCTATTCAATTTTACCATTTTTCATTCCTTGGTTCTATTTTGACCCACAGGCCTCCTAGAGCGGATACAATTATCAACTTCGATGGGTCGTATATCACCGGCTTTGTCTTCGTAGAAGGCGTTACTTTATATTTTTGCAGAAATGAAGCCATACACATGAGCACAAATAGTTTCGCTGTCCTTATGCCTGTAATCAGAAACAGTGAAATGAAATCAAAATAACATCACGCCTGTAATCCCCGAATGTACAAAAAATAACAAAAGATACAAATAATATAGTAATTTTTCGGCAAGTCCTCATTTAAGAGTCACCAATCTTTCCTTTTTTTATTTAAAACACGTTTCCCCACACTAGGAATTTCTCCTGTATTGTGGGTGCGTTTACAAACATTTAAACTCACATACACAAACAGCCAGACCCGGAACAACTATCTGTAGGCCATACTAATATTTTTCCGTTCGGGGATCGAACCCGCGACATGCAGCGCAACAGTCAATCGCTCAGTCGCTGCACCAACCGTGTCGTCAAATACGTTTGTTTGGGGTTTGGGAATGCCTGTTTTTATATTAACTGGAACATACGTAATTATTTTAATTATGATACAAACCCAAGCATTTTCTCGGTCCGTCTCCAAAAGGCAGAAAAACATATGGTTGAATCTTAACTTTGTTTTCACGTGAAAATCGTTCTGGATCAAATACATTAGGATTAGTGAAGTACTTTGGGTCCCGGTTCAGTCCATGAGTGGGCATATAGACGAACACTCCTTTGTCTATTGTTATATTTGTATTAGGAAACGTGTATTTGGACACACATCTTCGATCGGCGTAGTGCGCCGAAGGGTGTAGCCTCATAGTTTCATCCATTGTCATTTCTAAATATTTCATTTCAAACAAAGCTTCGGAAGTTAGTTCCCCATTATACTTTTTGAACACATTCCTGACTTCTTTGCGACATTTCTCCTGAATGTCCTGATGGAGCGCTAGTTCGTGGACCATGAATGCCAACAGAGTAGTTGTAGACCCGTATGAGGCTAAACTTACTGTCATAACCTGCTGCACAACGTCATCGTCATCTATATCTGGTATTACTCGGCCGTTTCCCTTTTTAGTTTTAGACTTTTCTTTTAGATCTACCATAGTTTCTACAAAGATAGAACTTACAGTTTTGTTATCTCTTGGGTTATAAATCAACGTCGTCAAAAGCTTACGGAACGCACTGTATACTCTTCTGTCAAATTCTCGTCGTATTACAGGCGTTAGCATGTCTACGATGATAGGACATATGTATGAAGCGGTGTGTATCGGCGACGATTGAAGTTGTGAATCTAACAGTGCATCTAGAGCATTCTGAAATTCATTCTTGTCATGAGACATGTCGAGATTTATACCAAAAAATAATTTTTCAATTATTTTTATTACGTATTTAGTTTTTAAATCGTGTATTTCATGCTCGATCTTGTTGCTGACTATATAGTCCACATATTTTAAATAATCATCAGCAGCCTTTTGTACGTACGGAATCATCTTGGCAAGTTTTGATTTAGTGAAGCTTGGCGACAGAGTGATTCTCATTGCTTGCCAGCGTGGGCCTCCTCTCATGACGAATAAACTTTTGTTGAAAACTTGAACTGGTTTTTCTAAGCACCTATCTGAGAAGTATTGATAGTCTTTAATTAACACACCTTTAATAAAATCCGGATCTCTAATAACTAGGACAGGTCGTACTCCCTTGTATAGTCCAATATACTTTTCGTTTGGATACTGTTCGTAAATTTTCTTCAAAAAATCTCCTTCTGATTCCTTTCCAAAAAAGACGGTTCTGTAGTTGCCCACAACTGGGTACGGCGTGGGTCCAATAACTCCCCTCCTTTTCCAATAACAGTAAATTCTTACCATGTGTTGAAAATAAATAATTAATGCTAAAACAATTATGATAAATACTAACTGCACAAACATTTTGAGTACTTCCGTTATCTGTATCACAAAGTAGAATGGGAAGTAGTATGATAAATTGAAATAATTAATGTACACATGAAATACTGGTGTATATGATTTGTTGTATGGGTTCCGTTGACTCTTGATAAGAATTGCGGTTTTCATTTTATCATACATACTGTAGCTGAAGTGCTCGTGGTTAAATAATAACAGCCGCATTTTCCAGGTTAAGCAGCGCTTGCCAAGCTTGGTCCGTGGATGGGTGACCATTCATGACATACCAAGTTTCCTCCATGCCTTGGAAAGCACGTTGAGTTGTAGATCTTTGACAGTCGATACGGAATCGAAACAGCTTTTATTTTTTTTTAATTTTAATTTTTTAATTAACATATTTCAAAAATCAATGGATACCATCACGCCTATAATCCCCGAAGGGGTTAGGCAGAGGTTTACCTAATAGTACACCTACATTTCGCCAGTTATGTTTTTTTTAAGTCCCATGTAAAAAGGGCGAGCCTATTGCCATCAACCGAGCAAAAATTCAAACTCTGTGGCTGCTACTGAGAAATCCTGGTTGGTTGAACTCAATTACACTTTGCCTGGCCTGGAAATCGAACCCGGGACGTCATGGTCAGCAGTCGTGTTTGCGACCACTAGACCAAAGAGGCAGAATGAATGAATATCTGAAGGGTTATGTTTTTCGCGCGTGTCTTGTGTTTCTTTGTTTGTTTGTTTCTTTGTAAACTTTATTAGCTCGTATGTTCCAAATGGCTGGATGGATTTCAACGATTACGGTATCATTAGATTCGTCTCAAAACCCCAAGTGTCCTTAGATAGGTGTTAAAAAAAAAACAAAATGGTGGATTTGTTACTCGTTAATAATTTTTGTCAACCAAACCTATGGAGTATATGTATATAGGTACATATCTTATACAATTTGTAGGCTAGGTTTTTGATACTTTTAATTAAATACATTGTCCAATTTTATTTAGTCATATAGAATGATAATATCAATTGATCCAGTGTGTCTAGCGGATTTACTTTAACAACTACGGAACCACTTTTGTTTTTATTTATTTCGTGTCACGCATTTTTAAAATTATGACGCGAAAATGACCATTATGCTATTTAAAAATCTATTAGTCCCTTTTAAAATCACGAGTCCAATGATATTTTTTTAATGGCTATTAAACAGTAGTATTAATGTAAAAATCTATACTTTTTAAAGAAGCAGTGAAAGACATTAAATAACGTTTTTACTGTTTTAGCAAGATACCTAATTTTTTTTCTGTCTTTTATCATGCGTCCGACCCAACGTCGTTTTTATTAAATGGAACACAGATTCTTAGTGCTGTTTTTTTAAATTCAGAATACATGTCATCACAACATTATGAAAGTCGAACACGGATTTATTTTGTGACATTTGTTGAGACCATGTGTGGGGTCCGCCCATGCCCGCCCCCACTCTTAGGATAATGCTATGTCAAACACGCTACAAATTGAGACATGGCATTGTACGAGCAGGGGCTGTGCAGGCAAATTGCATAGCTTTCATGTCCACTTACTGGTGGCACGTGGCTAGTGTATTCTTAGCTTTATTTATGAATAAATAGCGCTCGACTTTTTGGATATTTTGGATTAGAAAAGATCAGAAAAGCGGATTAGGAATAGGAAAAAAAACGAACCTTCATCAAATCAAAATCATTTATTTCAAGTAGGTTCCAGTTAAAGGCACCTTTGAATTGTCGAACCAAAGACAACAATAAAAATGAAGTTACAGAAGTCATAAGGCATAATAACTGTATAGGTAGTTGCCAATTCCAAGGCTTAGATCTCTATGGAGAAGAACGGGCAAGAAACTCCATGGACACCATTTTAAATCAGAATATTCTTAGAAAAACCTTGGTCGTATCATTCATTTTAAGATGTAACATAATGTGAGAACAATGTAGCAAGATTTTTAAAACCTAAGTGTCACACGAGTTTACACTAGTTTCCAATTGATTGGTCGCGCATTAAAGTCCTGTTTATGTGTATCTATGGGTTTGGACATTAGATAAATAGACACATTAGTCATGTACACAATATGTAAGTATACAATATGGCAAGAACAACCCCAAATGTCCAACAAAGTTTATTCTTTAGATATCAGACAAGAAACACTCGTATTCTTTGTCTTACCTTAATAATAAAAAAGACAAAAAAAGATACAATATTAAAGACGAGTAAACAGCATCATAAAATCAATTTCTTCCGTTAATTTAACGCTAATAATCCTCGGCTCTCGTCATTTTATATCGGAATAGTGAAAATATAGTGAAATAAATTCCGGTTCGTTGCCAGCGACGTGTCTGCTTCCGGTGGCTAGGCAGCCGCGGCTTCCGCAGTCGTGTCCGACGGGAGGCTCCTGGGTAAACAGTTTTATATAGACGGTGGTTACACGTGGTGGCATCGTGTATGGACCAGGCTAATGCCAATCAAACGTTCGTGAGGTTTGATCGATAGCATTTGTTTTGCGTTCAAAAGAAGTTTGGAAGTCGGGTGTTCGCAAACACACTAATCTTCTTACTACTATGTATTATAAATCTTTTCTTAATTCTTATTACTATTTTAATGCTAAAGTTTTTGCGGATAGATGGATGTTTGTTGCTCTTTCAAGCAAAAACTACTGAATGGATTTGGATTAAATTTGACACACAGACAGTTTATAACTTCGATTACCACATACGATACTTTTTATTCCAATAGTATGATACGTTGGGGCAATTAGCAAACTCCACGCCAGCGAATTCGCGGGCTTGTGATAACTAGACTGAAATATAGTAAAATTATATCAGCATTTCCTGACACTAGAAAACTGATAGTAGTGCTAGATATACGTGGATGAGTTTCACCCCATTATTTTTACAGTAAAAGCACGTTCGTAAAATACGTCCTCGATTTAACCTAGAGCTAACACTAGCCGGCGACAGGTGGGGGCGGTGCGTTGGGTCTGCTCAGCTTGGGAGGGAGGAGTAATTGCTCGAGATGATGTTTAATAAGTTTTTAATGGCTGTGACGGTGCGGACCCCGCCGTTTAACCATGCCCGAATACATCAATTTTTAGAACCAGCTTTACAAGACACCCTTCCCTCCTCTCCACTTGCCATTCCTCAGACGACGACAGGGGGAGAAATGGGAGCTCCACAGCTCAATTTAAAGTAGTCACACGATTTATCTGTCGTTTCAAGAAACGTTTCAATTTTACTTTATAATGTACCCCTTACCCTTTAACTTTTCGATTTGTCTTCACCAAATTATTGATGTTCGTGTTTTATGTAAGAGAGATTGCTTTTATTTAGACACTTTTCATTTTAAATTATTTCTCCTTTACTTGAAACAAGTTTCTCATTCGGGAAACTCTTTTCTCGTCCTACTTTGTCATACTTAAAAATGTATTAGAAAAATGTGTTTTAAAAATAACGGCACAAAATGTTGGTATACATTTATGGGGCACCCTTTTATTACGAAGGGACTGAATTTACCAACGTCTGAGTGTAGGCGACCCTTGAAAGGGGTGCCTTCACCTGCCCTGCAACCTGGAGTGGAAAAAGAGACAGAAACATCATGTGTAAAGCTCTTGAAAGCACACCCTTTTCGGTCGCCACGAAACGTTTGAAAGCTAATTTTATAATTCATCCTTTTTGGACCATTTTCACTGATTAATAATGTATTTACCCATCCGGATTTGTTAGGCAGGTCACTTAGGGTAATGAATTATTTCCATCGCATTTATTTTTGACGTTTATCGTGCTTGTCGAAAGAAGAAGGCGGAACATTGACTCACTGTAAAGCGTATTGTGTTTTAACAATAAAAAGTAACAACTAACTATTATGCTAATTGTGGTTTTGTTTTGTTATTTGAAAAGTGGGTGTTAAAAACTCTTATTGAATGCGAACAAGTCAATTGTTTGCAAAAATATTTTGACAGGAAAATTCTAAGTTACCCCGCTGTCAAAATTGCCGCCTAATTTGAAGCGCGCGCTCGTTTACGCCCACTGTTAATTTGAAATTAGAACTCGTAACTTTTTTATTGCAGCCACGCGGCTTGGGCTATTGTGTTTTGATACATTTTTTAAATGTATTTTTCACTCGCGTGTGCTACGAAATTGTACCACAGTGGTATGATCTTACTGTAGGTACTTAGTAAGAATTTTATAAACTTGGTGGTAAAACAAGAACATAACGTTCCTAATCAGGTTAATCCGTATTCGACGAAATGTTTACTCCGACGTTCGATTTTTGTAGTGGTTTGTACAATCACGTAGAAAAGTAGTAGTGAATTCCTTCCAATTTTACCTCATACAAAACATATGAATGTTTCATTCTTAGGTGATGTGATCTTAGGTGTGTCAATGATCATATTTATTATGTTGACTATCCAAAGAAACAACTACCATTATTATCATATTACACAGGGTGATTGGTAATTGGGTGCATTCCTTGAAATGGGTGATACCTAGACCTAATTTGCAACAATTTTTACCCCGATACTTGAAGTCTAACTAGGTTGTTTTGGAGAAATCCATCTTTTACCATAAACAACTTCCTTGTTTCATAAAATTTCTAAAATGGTGCCGCTGTTAGCAAGTGAATGACCAAAAAATCGGTTGTTCCTGGCAAGGTAGTATTTCAATAAAACTGGGTAGAAAATTATCGGTTTAACAAGCGCAGATTTCTCACAATTAACAGTTTATTTTGGTGAGGTGGAAAATTTCCCAACAACTTTAAAAGTTGGATTTCTTCAAAGTCAACCTAAAATTGTTACAAATTAGGTATCTCATTTTAAGGAATGCACCCAATTACCAATAACTCTGTAACAAATCGACATGGGTATGTTTCATTAAAATATTAAAAAAACCAAACTAATGTACCCAATGAACAACAAAAAAAAGGAAACAAAATCTCTCCTCGTAAATACAACCACACTTTGAGTAAAGAGTTTTTATGCAGACTCAAACGGCGACCTGGTTGAAAAGAGTTTTTTTTTGTTTGTTGGAAGTTATTTTTTCGCGGCAAAACGGCTCCATATTCGTTTTAGTCGTTGGCAGTACACGGACGACGTCAAACGAACGCGCGGCAGTCTTAAAAGCTCACCAATTACGGGCTAAAAGCACCTTCGAGCCCAACCTGCTTCGCGGCTCGCGTGGTTACGTACCCTCATCAATTTTGTACGTAGCTCTCTCGCAACTTAAAAACTTTACATTCTGGATAGAAAAAATCACATGAATGATTTTAAGAGACGGTTTTTTTTTTCTTAAAACGCAGATTTGGGTCTGGCCGGCCTTTGGTAGTAAGTGTACTGAAAAAAAATAAATAATGCAATGTTTTCATTACAGTGACAGAAGTACCTACAGCAGGCACTTCTGAAACACACACTAATTGGTAAAGTAATGACAGTGAAATTTATTTATTTGTGCTGAAGTTAAATGAAATTGCGAGTGAATGATTTTAGGACCAAATGCCTTTTGTTGTCAATCGTTTTTGTAATGCAACACGATTGTTTCCGATTTTTGCCGATGCACAATATTTAATCTGCGGCACAGTACTAGTTACGTAATATCTAAGTAAACTAGAGCGCCGAAAGGAACAAACATACATATATACTGGTAAACACATTACCTTCCTCAGTCGGGTAAGTATAGGTAATCTGACATATTTTTTTTTTCTATGTTACATCTTGCGATCAGTCGTTCAGACTATGCGTAGATGGGATGGTTCTGATGGCAATCTGACATAAATAAACAACCAAAAAGTTTTAACTTTTTGGTTGTTTTGTGTTTGATAAAAAATCAGCTGATTTTAACAAGTTTCGTTTCATGTATACTTACACTGTATTAAACATGTTTGCAACCTTCGAAACGTTTAATAAATGACACATTATCATTATTTATATCCTTCAAAAAATCTCACTAATCTTAGTGTTTTATAAAACCGTTTAAGCTGCATTATTACCTCCATATACGCAAGTGGCGGGGTAAATATCTCGACATTTTCTAACATTAAATGAGCGTGGAAAAATGTCTCATCTTTTTTTGAAGCATGTCGAGCACTTTACAGGTAAACATACTTACCTATATTGCCGTACAGTTTTCTTTTTACTGTTTTTAAATATAGCTTTTAGGAGTATGTTTTTGTTGTGTTACAAATTATAGACCATGAACATGATGTTATAACTATACAACATTAGTTAGTATATGCGAAACCTGAATATGGTTTGTTCAGAATTAGTAAATGAATCGATTCCAATAATTTTAGACCATGTTATATTTTTTCCCAAAAATATTTTAAAAAGGCTACAAGTTGGACACCGAGCGACACTAAGTACCTATCGCAATCATTTGGGTACCTACTGCCAAATTATTATTATCAATGAGCTCAAGACGACGCTGGAGGCGCGTGCGCGGCGGTGCCGCGTGGTGACCACGTTTTTGTGCGGACAACCAGGTAACTGAATAAGCTTATAACTTTGTGATTTTTCATGATTCAGTTTTGAAGTTTTGTACATAGATTCTTTACATAAAAATACTAGACACGTGTTTCAGGTTTCGCATATACTAAAACTAATGTTGTATAAGTAACGTTGTTGAGTTCTCTTTGCCGTTTTTTTCTTGAATCTGCTCATCTAATTCAGAATAAATAATATGATATTTACAAATCAAATCATCTCTCTCAATGCTAGTAGAAAATATTTCTCTTTGCTTCTCTAATTGTATTAGACGACGCTTGGTTCGCATCCTATGTTAATATATACATTTTACGAGTCAAAGAATTTCCTTATATCTGCTTAAACGAATTAGGTAAATACCTATTCCGAATATTTTTCTCAAGAACATTTTAAGGGCACGTGTACCTTGTTCATGTTGTTTTCCTCCGAAAGAGGCTTAAAACAAAAAGATGGCGAATCCGAGAGCCACAAGCAAACCTTAAAAACTTTCCGACATGAAAGTTTAAAACTGATCCGGGTAGGGGGAAGCCGGGGTGGTAGGGCGGGCGGTTGCCTAGCAACGCCGCCCACACCCGCCCTACGCCGCAAATCTCCGTTTGATACAGAAAACCGAAAATTTATTGTTCCTAACATAGAGATTTATGATTCATGTTTTACTTGCAAATGAAATATGTATACGTAGAGATTTCCATTAGAAGTAAATATTAGCAATTACAGGTATAATTAGGTTTTAAAATTTGCTGAAAATGAGGAAGGTAGACATGTTTACAGTTTACAAAATTATTTTGTGACGCGTCGGCGGCATTTGAATACAGTGTCGATGGAATCCCTCGAGTCATACTGGCCTTGAAAAATTAATTGATTTGATAGCTGTTTACCAATATTACAGTTCTATTTCATGAGCGACAGGTCGTATCGGATTTAAATAATATTACATTATGGGATCTGCATTTATGACTTTTGAGTAAATACAACAACATCGATTCTAAACAATTATTTTGTTACTGAATTGAAAACCCTAATTAGGTTTCAGACAGCGCCTTTTGTAAAGATCCTCACTATTATTCACCCCACTAAACTGCTCATCTACAAGCCAACAAGACTAATTCGTCTCAATTTACGTCACACACGCCACGACAAAAGGAACGCAGCGAGAGAAGTCAATTAGCATGCAAATGTAAGAAAACGACCATTACGAAACAGGGACACGCAGCCAGTTCGTGTATTGATCATACAATCCCTCACACGCTTACATACTCCCGTCTCTTTTTAACTTCCCACAACAGATCGCTATAAACATAAGCATTTTCATGCTGAAAAGCCTTCTAAAAACTATCCCCCGAACAAAATTAAACCCTAACCGCTACCCGTTTAAGATTCAATTTCCATCTTGATGTCGGATGTGTACATAAGACGTTGTACCCGTGAACAAAAGCCTTGTTGTGCCAGCAAATTCTGTTCCTATCTTTAAAGGAATAAAGATCTATTTCAAAGCAGAGTTAAGAGAAAATGAGTCGTATATAGAAATTTCAAAGGTGATTATCGACGGGTGATACGATGAGTTTTCAGTTGTAGACAAGTGTGTGCCATAGTGTATGTATGTTTGTGTGGTTGACTAAGATTGAGGCTTGTAAACACCATGATGAGTTGTGGATTTTATGTGTAGCTAGTAATATTATGTTTGTCGGTTTAGATATAGGAAGTTTCAACTATGAAGGGTCCGTAAAGACTAACTGTTCTTTGCATTTAAATTGAGGTAATTCATATTGTGTAATTTTGTACTTCACTGGATACTTCTTCAAAATAGGAAAAAGTATTAACATAAGAGCTCTGACTGAAACAAATATTAGATTTTACTTTGCGAGACTATTATAAGACAATTGTGGACGCGTTTCCGGACAAGGACAACTCCATACAAATACTGACGGTATCAGGCAGCGACCAGTGCAGTCAAAGTATCATTCAAGTATTCGTTTAAATTATTATAAAAAAAATTACACAACAATTAAATTCCTTTTTAAACTCATTGAAATTTAATTCTTTGATATGTTTTTAATTTTTTTTTAAACTTGCGGGGCTATACTTAAATTACTTTTCCACATTAATGCTGTTTTGGCTCTACGTCCACGTAACATAATATATAATTTTGCAGAAATCAGAACTTCTTTTGACCGATTCACTACGCAAGGTTTTAATGTGCATTGGTATTATGTATGTATATTGGTCTAATTAAGAGTTTTCTATAGACCGACGGCTTTAATGAGTCCTCCGCCTTGAACAGAGAGGCACATTAAGCGTCCACAAAGTTCTAACAGTATCCCACAGATTATTTGCTTTAAAATAACCATAATCCACTTAGGTATTACGATACTAATTGAACCAATACGTGATCAACCTTCAGAATATGCCATTTAAATTGATACCTTCACGAGGACTCATTAAAGCGGTCGGTCTATAAATAGCCTAATTTGTCGAAATAAGCAGCAAGCCTTGTGAATTTAATCAATACAAATAAATTTCAAACCTCTTTGTAGTTGTAGGTACATGTAACTAATCGCTACTCAAACAAGAAGTAAATAAAATCGATTCAAAATTAACAAAAGTGCAAAGTGACAATTTGCTTCAGGCCCCAGGCCCCAGGCCAAATGGTCCACTCTCCCGGTATCTCCCTTACTGACCCATTCCCCTATCATCAATTAAAGTCTGTGATTTTCAATCTATGGCGATAAGTGAAAATAAAAGCATGGTACGATTTCTTCCCTTCAAGACTCGTAGCGACATCTAGCGGAGGGTGTTGGAAACTGTGGCACCCTCAAGATATAATGCTTGTCATGCGCTAAAACTGATCAGGAAACAAGCAATAGTAGTCTTTACCTTTCTATAGATAAAGTACGACTTTGCTTGTATAGTTTGCGCGTGCGCTGTTAAATTGATTTCTAATGTCAGCCTTTGACAGATGCCTCAAAATGTGCTGGTAAGAAAGTGTGATGTTATTTTGTTTTTAAAAGGAAAACAAGTGAGAATCTGAGTGATGCAACAGACATGAAAGTAGAAGGTAAGATCTGATTGTATTTTACTCATTATCTTGGTTTTCGACGAAGGAATTCAGTGTTACATCACTGTACATCACTGTATCAGTATGAGCTCATAGAAGTAACCTAAAAGGTCCTAGAATCGGACTTTATTATCTATTATTTTATTTAGCTTTCTTAAAGACTTTATCATCTTTTATTACCATTTTAATGGTATCTTAGGTATTGATTCATATAAGATTCTAACATTATTATTATCTGTTTCCTTAATTTTTAAAATAAAACATGATAATTTTGAAAAAAAAAATCTTGAACATTTTCGTCAATTCAATCACGACATGATTCTGAACACGCTATAAAATCTGTTAATAAGCCCACTAAACTCTTAAGATCTTTATCTGAAATCCTACTTCATTAGCCCATTATTCTGCATTGTAGTGCAAAACCAAAATGTAACCAAGGCTCAGGGCAATATAAAGGAGGCTGTGACCCGTGGCGACGGATCTATTGTAATCGCATGGGATTAGAGTGTTATCAGACGATAATATGGCGGGATGGAGACCGCGAAACCCTAGTCCATTCGTATTGTGTGCGATACTGCAGTGTTGAGTGGCGAATATATTTGTGTTAATATTTTTGAGTTGCTCTGCGCTAGCACAGACGACACCGTGGATGTGAATTTTAAAGAAAACTACTAAATGCCCGGCTGTATTCCTTTATTACATACATTTCTAAAAAAAACGGAGAATAAGTCTTTGGATTTCTTTCAATCTACCAACTATTCAATTTTAAATAAGTCCTACATTTTCTTCTCGTAGACCATTACTTATTCTCAGTACGAAAATATAAGATTTATCGCGATTGGGGTCATAAATAGTAAAGAAAATCCGGAAATTTCCCGAACTGACAAATTAAGTGTTGTTTTGTCAAAATTCTTATTTGGCATATTTTGGTCAATGCTTACAGATACAGGATTTTATTTATTCGTCAGTCTACAGTTCCGTATGTCCCCGTGGCCGTAGCACCGCTTGCTACGGACACCCCGACATATGGACCCCGCACTTGTCACAGCGAGTGCATAATTTGTCCCCCATTACGGCTTTATACTGCTCTATAATAAAGTGGGGTCCGATTAAAGACCAGTCTCGTCTTTCTCTATGCCAACTGTTCAGAAATCGAGGGGCTAAAATAAATTATGCATTTGATACATTGAGAGTTCTTTATAATAGATTTTTTTAACAAAAGGGTGACAGCACCTGTTGTTTTTTGTTTTAATGGATGTTTATGAGAGGATCGAGTTGTCATATTCAGGGCAGGCGGAAAATTGGGGCAGTTGTATTCGATATTGTTTTCTTCTAAAACAGATAATTTAGTTTTAGACATTATTATCCAATGATCTTATCTAATTAGTTAAGTACTAGCTGTTGCCCGCGGTTTCGCCAACGTGAAGTTCGATAACTATCCCACGGGATCATAATGCCGAGATAAAAAGTATCCCATATGTTAATTCAGGTTATAAACTACCTATGTACTACCTATGTATTATTTTTTTTTGCAAATTTATGCACCTACCACTGTCTGTCTCTGCATCACCCAAAGGTTGACTGGTAGAAAATGCCTATGGCATTAAGTCCGCCCGTGCACTTTGTGCTTGAAGTGTTAATAAATAAATAAATATGTACCAAATTTCATCTAAATCCGTTCAGTAACTTTAGCGTGAAAGAATAATCAACATCCTTCCATCCATCCATCTTCAAAAACTTTCGCATTTATAATATTACTAGCGACGTGCAATATACATAATTATAAACCTTCATCTTGAATCAGTCTATCTATTGCTGAAAACTGCATTAAAATCCGTTCCGCAGTTTAAAAGATCTAAGTGTACAAACAGCGGGAGCGACTTTGTTTCACTATGTAAAGAAGACGTAAGATGATATCATGAAAAATTATATGTTGTTTTGGATAAAAGGTCTTACAACCAATAACTGGAAAAACTAAATATTATTTTTGGATTATTAAAGGTTGGTTATCTTAATTACAAACGCAACCATCCAAACGTATCGAACTACTACATTACAAAAACGTAACTTGAATTTAAATAAACTCGCAAATTACAATACAGCTAATTTCAAACAGAAATCGCAGTAAATATTCAATTTGACGTGCTTTTGACTAGGCGATGACAAATGTAATGGGCAGGACTCTTGTGAAATGAGGTGTGAATATTGGGTCCCTGCGGGATGTCCGTGGACCGCATGGGGTACGAGGGGCCCCAGCTGCCACCCTTTATGTTTCCAAGTACAATGCACTGCAAATTAAAGACAGGTATTGAGTACTGTTGGATCCCTGATTGTTGTAATATTTGTCACAATTATAATGTTATTTGTCGATTGATGAGACGGATTTGTGGCGCGTGCCGCTTGTTAGCTTTTGGTAGAAGGATCGTCGTTGTGACACGCGTATGGAGCTGTCTATTATATTTTTGTTGGCATTTTAGATTGTATGTAGAGTGGACTAGTACGGCCCAAGATAAAGATGGAAACATATGGAGGAGGCCTTCAACCAGAGATGAATAACCCTTTAGTAGGTCATAATAGGTTAAGTTTAAAAAAGATATAGATTAAATATATTGATTGATATTGATTTCATTTTTAAGTAACAGAATATTGTAATGTTAATGCACATTAGTAAATCCTCTTCTGTAAATCTCGCAGTCAAAATTTGGTTTGCTGTAAGAAAACCCAATTCTGGGTTAAGCTCGCCATTGTACATATGCTATATTATTGCAATTTGTATGTATTTTTTTATTTTGTGTGTAATAAAGAATAAGATTTTTAAATTATAGGGAAATAAAGGCAATTTTTAAGCCTTTATTCGTTACAGGTAGTCAGTGGGCCGAAAGTCTGTCAACCAGTCTTACCAAGGGGTATCGTATTACCCAGTACCAACTGGGTTGTGGAGGTCACATAGGCAGTCGCTCCATGTAAAATAATGGTATTCAGCTGCATCCAGTTAGACTGGAAGAGGCTAGGCAGATAATGAGGGAAATAAAGGCTATTTTTTATTTCATTTATGTTGAGTGCAGTATCGATAGCCTGTATGGAGATGTCGCACGGGAATATTGGTATGGCAGAAAACTTTGTAGTTAGCGTTTCCTAATTAAGCTCTTTCCCCCGGTCAATTTTGATTTTTTTATGAAAGTGGGACTTTACATAACCAGAGGCGTCGAAAGATATCGTCAAAGTTGTGGAAAAGATCTGGGAGTTACTATGACGTTTTAAAACAGGAGTAATCCTTAAGTAATTCCAGTATGAGAAAGAGACAGCTGTACAGGTCGTCTAGCACCATCTCTTTCCCACTCTGGAATTACTCCTGCTTTTAGAAAAAATGGTAGGCCCCCTGGACGTGGTACGCACGGGACCGAGAAGTGTGACAAAAGGACAGCCAGTCTTGATTCCAGGCTGAAATGACACTAATGCTGATGAAGACCGGTTTAGCTATGTAAATAAAAATCAATTTCTGTTCGTTCGTTCGTACCCCATAGACTCCTAAACTACTGAACCGATTTTGATGAAATTTTGCACAGTTGTTTTACATATTTGCGTTTTACTACTACCGGGGAAGGTTTTTTTTAAAAAAAAGACAATCGTTTTTGAATTATTTTTACACTATTGTTCTACACAGACAAGGAAAGGTTTCTGAAAAAAAAAATCTGAAGAAAAGGCATTGCCCAGCAGTCACCACTAGTTCACAATAAAAATCTTCCATTCCATTCCCGTTCCAGCATGTCTAATACTAATGCTGAACGCGCTGACGTTCGGGATGCGTCGGGGCCCACATCACCCGCACGGACAGACCCCGGTTGAGCAGAAGCATCACCACTACAAGCCGCGGGGCTCGGACTCACTCACTGGAGATGTACAGTTGCTACACGATACTAAGTAAGACTTTGTTTGAATTACAAATTGTTAGTGTGAAATTATCATTAGTTTTTCATCTACTTTATGTTTGAATTTTCCCACCGTGCGTCGGTAGGAGAGTGGCCAGCCCCCGTAGCATGACCACCGTAGACAAGGATTTCTTTGACGGAAGAATCGACCAAATGACAGATTGCGTCGACACAATGACAGATTTCTTTGCACTATCTGTCATTTTTTCGATTCTTCCGTCAAAGAAATTCTTGTCTACGGTGGTCATGTTACGGGGGCTGGCCACTCTCCTTCCAGTTTTGTCTATCCGGGGCTATTTGGAACCAGTCTTATTTTATAGAAGTGCAGCTCATCCCGCCAGCTTCGTTGCGTTGAGTATTTATTTATTTTGGTTTACCAACAAGTCACATTACCACCGTACCGTACCGTTACCGTTAGTGACCATGATAGTTTAAAATCTTAAGTCACATTACAATTATCTATCACTCCATTCTCAAATATAATGATAATTTAAATCCAAATTACTTCATAAGTATCATCTCATGCTCTTAGTGTCCAAGATAGTACATACTATCTACCAGGTACCAATAAGGTATCTGGTAACTTATCAAAAGGGGTGAAATAGGCACAGAGCATGACAAATTTATTTCATAAAAAATATCGTGGCTTATGTAGGAACTTGAATGAAGGAAGGACAATAGCTATGACCTTACAAAAAATAGACAGTCAGTGTTGAAACAAGAAGAGTTATTCGGACACCATCTCCATTGTTTTTCAACTGAGTACTAGCCCAAGGGTAACTGTCTTGTCTTAGTTGATTCTTACTAGAAAGACGCAACTGTTGCACGACATGAATGAAGTCAGTGATTATAACAATAGTGACGACGTTCTGGTCTACGGCGTGGAACGTGAGATTGTTAGCAAACGTGCAGTCAGGGAAATTAATTGTAAGGCAAATTGATCCGTCGCGTTCGTGTTCCACGCGCGCCTCAAAGAGATGTCAGCAATGATGTAGGGGCCTGCAAGGGCCGATGCCTGTCAGGGCTGCGGGACTATTCGAAAGAGATACCGTGGCCCTGGAACACAAAAGGCAAAGAAGGAACATGGATGGGTTTTAGTCAGTACAAGTCTGACACTCCCTTCCGCTCCGCCTAGAGTGGGGGGGGTCATTTGATTATTTCCCATACGAAAAAAAAAAGAAAAAAACAAAAAAAGGCAAATTGATTTCCCACGAAAGATTCATGCATCGTAATGTAATATGTCATTTTGCTATATGGCGTCATTTTGACACGATGTGACAGTTACTTAAGGTCACAAATCTCTTTGATACCAACATAAATAAAATACACTTCAACCAACTTATCTGTACAGGCGGCAAAACACAGAACTAAAATAGATGTAACAAGTTGACTTATCGATGCAATTTTTCTTGACATGTACCACAACCATTAACTGCACACTTAAACTAGTCATACTGTAGTTGGTTTTACAAATCACTTTCATTCTATTGGTAGTTATTAGAAATTAATTGATTTCCCTGGCGGTATAAAACGAGATGATCAATGAGATATTCAATTATTTCTTTAATTTCAGACATATAGAAGAAGACACACATGTCCTCACGGCCGAAGCGTTGTCGAAGATGACGCCCGAAGAACTGGAGTTCCATTACTTCTCAGCTCACGATTTTGATAAAAACTCCATGTTGGATGGTCTGGAGTTGTTAAAGGTGAGGAGAATAACTAATTAGCCTGAGTGATTACCTTGAGAGTTCTTCTCGAATCAATTAAGACTAGACTGGAATATCTAGTCTTAATAGTATCCTTTCGAAACCTTTTGGTAATCAATTTAGCAATGGTGTGCTATTTAAATTGGATCTTAAGATTCTAAACATACAGGGTGCAACGGATACCGATTCGAAAACGGTCACCACGTATTCATTACATCATTCGGAGGCCAAATAGAATTTTTTCATCAGTATTTAAAAAAATCAGCTGTTCCATACATTTTGACGTGTGGTTATGCACTTTTGTAGGAAACAGATGTTTTTTTTAAATAACCGATGAAAAATTTCGATGTGGGGAGGCTCAGAATGATGTACTGTATACCCTGATAACACACTGCACTGTAACCAGTGCAGCTATAACCACTACCACTATGCACAGATAACCTTTTTTCGCGTCGGTGTTCCTTCAACCCAGTATGGCCTATTTTGTTGCCTTCCTACAGTAACTCAATTTCATTTACATATCTTCTTCTTTATGTGTCGATGGCAACCTAAATAGATTCTCGCCAGCAGATATTTCGAAGAGAAGCGACTCGAAACAATGCAAGAAAAACGCCAAATACGTAAGGAAAGACCAAAGCCCTCCTATACATATACCTTTAACTCTGCAGGCCAACTTTATTGCTCTAGTTGTGACCAAGTTTTCAAAACAAAATTCGGTCTAGCAAGTCATATCCGGGCACATGACAGGAAATAATTTTAGTTTATTTAAGGGTCGCCGTTATCGAAATCGATAAGGAGGACTATATATTAATAGATTCAGCCCAAAATTTAGCTTCGAATTGGCTTGTAATGTCAATATTCCTTAATCCGATCTATTTCAGGCAGTTTACCACACGATAGAGCATGAAGCTCCCGATCCCGATGCGGATTCATCTATCGAACCTGAAGCCAATGAACTTGACAGTTATATAGGTAAGTTGTATAGACTGTCAAACCATATGCTGCCTATCAATGAAATTCCATCTTGCATCATACTGACTCTGATCTTCATCATATGTCGAACGGGTATTAAAAAAATACGGTTGATTGGGGTCTGAATCTATACATACAACTTTGTCATCGTTTGTCTTGGCTGACTATCAACGCACAACTCAAACTACTGGACGGATCGAGCTAAAATTTTGAATACAGGTAGATGTTATGACATAGGCATCCACTAAGAATGGATTTTGGAAACTTCAAACCCTAAGGGGGTAAAATAGGGGTTGAAAGTTTGAATGGAAATCTTTTACCGGGCAAAGCTGGTGTGGGTCGGCTAGTTTGATGCTTGCTATACTAAAACACTTCTAATATTAAAATTGGATTTCTCAAATAAAACTGAACGTGATCAACATAATCATCTAAATCGCGTTTAAGAGCTGTCAGTGTCAATAGCAATGATGATACTGACAGCCCATGAACGAAGTTTAAATGTGCTGACTACGTTCAGTTTCTTTAGTAATATCTGAATCACAATCTTGTTTCCATGAAAATAAAGTACGTTGTTATATTTTCAGCTATGGTGGATCGTACCCTGGAATCCGACGACAAAGATGGCGACGGTTATGTTTCCTACGCAGAGTATAGAGCAGCTCGAGCCAACAACGAACGAACTCCCAGGGTGCTGGCTGCAAACCCTCCTTAGTTCTTCTTTAATTGGTGATAGGAAAAATAAAGAAAGATGATCGAAAAAAAAAAAATATTGGAGTTAGGTCCTTTGTGCACTATACGGAATTTTACGATTTAAACGTTAACGTAATGCAGACATAGATAATATTTGTTCTAAGCCCTAACATTCGAACTGTCAAAATAGTTCCTCGTATGTACGTTAGAGGCGCTTTTCGAATTCCGGTACAAAACTTACATTGAATTCGGAGTTTGTATTACGATGCAATACGGTAAAATTTGCAAGGGACTCTGCTGCAGTTCGTTTTGATTATCAAGAAAATCGATGCCGCCTGACCGGGGATCGAAACGGTTACTCGTGTAGGGATTTTAATAGTGTTAGGTGAACAACCCTCGAGTAAAGATTAACCCATATTATAGGGTTAATCATCCTATAATGACCGGTTCACGCAAAGAGTTCATTTTTGTGATGTGTTCAAAAAAAAGTGACGGAGTTAGCCCGCTTGGTGCTTTGTCTATTTAATTCTGGTTAATTGGCAATATTTGAATCGTTAACCCATATATTATAAGGATTAACCCGTATAATCATTATTATAAAATATGTGTTACAGGCCTAACCGGTTAATCTTTTTCCCGATTAATCGATCCATGCACATGACCGTTTGGCAAATGAGTGGTCACGAAGAGTAAAATTCCGTATAGTGTACAAGCGACCTTAATGGTAAATATTTTGTAAGGAGTATAGTTAAGAAATGATGGACCTATAACTTGGAAAAGTGTGTGACTCAGACTGATTCGGGCTAATATTATAGTTATTTTGGGATTCCAAAAGAAAGTGGAAGGGCCAGGGTGGTCCGCGAAATTCAAACTTTCTTAGGTTTTTTTGCAATTTGCAGATCAGTTCAAAAAAAAAAAAACAATCAGTTTAATTTAATCCCATTTAATGACTATTTCATTCATTGGGATTATAATTATGAACTTAGAGGTTTGTATCGATGAGTTTAATGATGATGAAATGTAACTCTGTTTAGCTGTATTTGTTTCGGTCGCGAATCATATCTTAATCAACATACAACCTGACACAACTGTAAATTGCAAAAAACCTAAAAAAAAAAATTTCGCTGGCTACCCTGGCGCTTCCATCTCTTTTTTAATATTAAATAAATACATCCGCTAATGTACAAATTATGTTTAATATAACTAAATACGAATTCAAAATAAACTACGGTATTTTATGAAAATAAAACTTTAATTTAATTTAAATTATTTATTATAATTATGACTAAGTACTTATAATATCTTATTTTATTGAAGTTGTGTGACTTATTTAGAATCAGACATTTAGTTTAATAACTTATATTACTACTAATGTTACTGTGTCCGAATCTTAATTTTCTTTTTTATAATTCATTATTATCGTTAAAAAACTAACCTCCACTAAATTAAGAAAGTTTCGCTTCTTTTTAATTCGTTCGTTAGGTAATATTAAGTACCACTGAGATAATATTTTTTTTCCAAAAACATCATTATTTATTCTCCACATTTGTATCTGGTCTCGCAGTTCATGCCACCTTCTCCCCATTCAGCGGCTTGCTTGATGCCCATTGATATTTCAGCATACGGTTCCAGATCGACACTCTCCCTGGAATTCAAATGAAAATATTCAAATCTGAGGGCTCGTGGCTAATAATGGCTGCACGAATCAATCTTCAAGCTTCCCATCCATTGCATACTGTGATCCACACCCGCTAAGACATTGATCCCGGTTGTCAATCGTAGATCTTTGATATCGTTACGGGTAGGACCACTAATCTCATTAAACGGTGGGCTGTTACGAAGCCAATGGATTGTGGAGGTCATATAGGCGATCGCTCAATGTAAAATTTCATTCAGTAAGAGTGGAAGTCGAGCTCAACATACATGGGAAAAGGCGGCATATATTATGATGATTCAGTTAGACTAGAAGTCGATCGATAAAATAGTTGGGAAAAGTCTAATATCCATTTTGGTATGTTTTATAACTGGCGAAGTAATAAGAATATAAAAAAAAAATTAAAAGAAAAAAATTAAAAAAAAGGTGGGGAGGGTGTACTTGGTACACTTTTGCCAAATGCTTCCAAGATTACAGGCGTGATGTTATGTCATGTGTTATTCTTTAATTTTACACGTACCCTTGCAACATCTTCACTCCTTGCAGCAGCAGTTCGGCTCCGGAGGAGTATAGCGCGGCCTGCTGGGGTCTCTGGCACGACAGTAGGTACAGGCAGCCGTAGTCTTTCTTCTGCTGGCCAGCTAGGTAGCTCAGGTACAGCAGGATCTCGTCCTCACTGATGTAGGTCGCGTTTTTGTTGTCTAGATAAGTGATGTAGAAAAAAAAAATTAAAAAGCTCTGCTGCTGATTATTTGCTTTATTCTCGACAGGATCAAAGATGGCGAACAATCAGGAAGCGATGCTAGCAATAATTTCAATTATAAAACATTTATTTTTATTTTTTTATTAGACTTTAATCAGTAGTGGAACATTAACGACTAATAAAAAAATAAAAATAAATGTTCTATGATTGAAATTATTGGTAGAATCGCTTACGGCAAAGGCCTCCCCCATATCTTTTCAGGTAGGTACTCTTTTCGTACGCCACCTCGAACCACCCATAGAAGATAAACAAATTTAAAAAAAATTGTGTTCCTTTCTTGATTTTGAAAACTCTTTTAATCACTATAATAGACCACAAATATTATATCTACAACCAGCCAAACTCCGGGGGGCTAAAATGGCCGCTTGAGCTGAATCATAATATGATAATAATACAATTATAATGAACGTAATATCATTTTTTATATTTTTAAATGTTTTTTATACTGTCTTTTCTAAGGAATATTTAAAAATATAATTGATTTGTAAAGATATAAATAAAGGAACTAAACATAGCAATTCGCAATATTAACTGTGCCTGTGACCATTATATTACGTGATACATATTATTACCCTATTATGATTCTGCCCAAGCGGCCATTTTAAACCCCTAAAAGATACATCACCAACTCTTTACCGGACACCAATCAGTAATGATTGATTCATTACTGATTGGTGTCCGATTGGTGTACCACCCATCTGCCGTCCACCTTTCAAGGGCGCGAGACAAACAAACTGACCGTGTCCATAATCCAATAACACCGGACGATGGGTTTGCCGTGTCCGCTTCGTAATCCCATTGCCACGGGATTATCTCCATACACCCACTCGCCAAATGACCAGCAAATTGTATCAGCAAATGGACATCGTTACTCGAAACATTCGATTCTAAATACTGTTATAGTAATCTCGGTAAGTAAGTTCTGTCGTAACGGGAGAAAGCCTGTTTAGATTTTAGAATAGGCTTTCAATTATGTGTTCTACGAGCACTGTTATTAGTAGTGAAGATTATTGATTTATTTCTGCGCGTTTATGGACTCGGCCACATTTTTTATGACGATGTAACTCACTTGTTTCAACAATTTCTATGAACTAGATTAAATTTTAAACTGGAGACTTTCAAGGCATTACGCTTTACGTCTTTCAATTATTTCATCATTATTATACTCAATTAGTTCGAATGTAGGATCCTAATTTCTTAAACTATCAACTTAAATACTGCCTCGTTGGTCGGGTGGTTCAAACGCGGTTGCTGAGCACGAGTTCTTGGGTTCGTTTCCTGGGTCGGGCAAGATGTTATTGAGTTTTTCCATCAGGAATTTCTTAGTAGCAGCCATGGAGTCTGCATTTGTGCCCACTTGATGACAATAGGCCCCTATTATATGGGACTTAAAGTTGGCGAAATGTGAATGTACACCTTTGCCTAACCCTTCGGGGTTTACAGGCGTGATGTTATGTTAAACACTGCCAGTGCCAAAATAACTGTAAGTAAATAGAACTGCGTCAGTAAACGTATTTAGATAATTTGCTTTAGTTATTTTGGCACGTGGCTTTAATCGGAACTAACATTGCCGAGCCGAGCTGCTCCCGAAACACTCCGAAGATTGATTCCTATTCTAAGAGAAATATTATGGTACTCATTTACGACATATCTGTGACAGATTATGAGGACAGGAAATATAATACAGGGTGTAAGGGACCGACGCAAAAACGCTTACCACGTATTTAGTACATCATTCTAACCTAAATTCTGAATTTAAATAAGAATCTGTCGTTCCATACGTTTGATCGTGTGTCTCTCTGTGTGTAGCGTGTGTCTTTTGTAGGAAAGAGCTAAATTACAGATGAATTCTATGTCCCTCTCATAGAATTTTTTCATCGTTCAGAATCATGTACTGAAACGTTTGTGCACCAGTCTTCAAATTAAATCATGCTACAACTCCTTTACAATGATATTTATCTACACTGTTACGTATTTAAAATGAAAGTGTGACTTACCATCAAGACTCCTTCCGTAGTGGGAATGTTCGCCTTTCCATGCGCCCGCGCCGAAGAAGCCAGCTGCTAAGATCAATGCCTTTAGCACGATCAAGATCACTAGGTTTGTCAAGTTTAAGCTTAGAACCTGCAAATATAATAAGTAAAATCATTAGAGAGGTGGATGGTCAATTTTTAAAATGATTATCTGCTAGTGATTAGTTGTTTTAACGTGGAGGTGAAATGATCGTAAATCAAATCAAATCAAATCAAAGCATTTATTTCAAATAGGCCAGTTACAGGCACTTTTGAATTGTCGAAACAAAGACAACAATAGCTACAGTCCCAGTCACAAGGCATAAAAACTGTGAAAGTACTGTAGTTGCCCATTCCCTAACGTAGATCTCTATGGAGAAGAACGGGCAAGAAACTCCATGGACACTCTTTTAAATCAGAATACTTTCGTAAGATTCAAGATTCTTTATTTGCATGAAATATGGAATGTTACGGCCTTACAAATAAAAAGATTTCTCACATTTCGCTTACTTCATTCAGCATCATCATCATAATCTGCCTAGCCTTTTCCTAACTATGTTAGGATCGGCTTCCATTCCAACCGGATGCAGCTGAATACCAGTATTTTACATGGAGCGACTGCCTATCTAACCTCCACAACCCAGTTAGTACTAGGTAATACGATACCCCTTGGTAAGACTGGTTGTCAGACCTTACTTACTTCATTCAGCATGCAAACTTTAAATTAAAATACACCGTAGAAAGTCGTGTGCTGTAGTTTCTGCTTAGCCCCATGGAAAAAACGGGTGTGATTATGTAGGTATGTACTTTTACATGTGTTTCTTTGCCCAAATATTTTGGTTCTATACTGTAGGTGCAACTTGCTTACCTGCCAAGACTACAGCATAATTATATCTGATAAAAATAGTTTTTATAGACATAAAATGGAAAACTCTCCCTGAACACGGGGGTCCCCCATACCTATTTGAAAACTGTATTCATAAAATGGCGCCAGAAAAAAATATAATTCTCAATATACTAATAAGGTTTGAATTCACTTCGAACTGGTGATAGATATTTAAAAGTAATTATTAAGTCATTCTTCCTGCTTAGATAAGAAATAAAAGTAACAGCAAAAGATAAGAAAGATTTATAAAAAAAGACACTTGCACAGGAACTTTGCCGATTACGTCATCCTCTACCCTTTGTTGTGACTCACACTGAAGCTATTCAACTTGGAGATTCCAGACAAAAAGCAGATTACTCATACAACAAACGCGTGCAACTTTATGAAGAAGTGCAATAAGTACGAACCTGGGACGCGCAGTCAAAACCAACCTGACTGCTTCCTGTGGACCTGGCGATGAAGTCCTTCGCTATGCTGGTCACTACTTGCCCTCCCGTACCACTGAGGAAGCTGCCAGCCGCATCCAGGAATGAGGACCGTCCATACTGAACTGTGTTATTACTGTTGTCAAATCTTGCGATGGATTCAGGATCTCCATGCTCCTCTTTGAAAACCATCGGTGGTTTCTCACGAGGCAGCAATGCGTTTGTGTCGTAACTTTTTTTCGGATACATCTTTTTCGCGTACTGCGGTGATGAGTAAGCACCCGTATGCTCCGCGGTGATCAAGGCAGCGGTTAAGATAAGTACAAAGTAGATTGCAACCATTTTGCTCGGTGGTTGAAAAGCGACTGGGACCAGGTAGTGTCCACAATGGTGACTGATGGTTTGAAGTGGTTTGTCCGTGTTCCGTTGTTTTATCTCTTCCCGGCTTCTTTTGTTTGCACGCACGATGACATCTCCTAATGGTTCCATTGTTGTTGGGTTTTAGTGGCGAAATGCCATTTTTTTACGAATAAATCGAATGAATGGGTAGGTGTACGTGCGCTTATATAAGATTTGGAGTAATGGTTTGTTTATTGAAATGTCGATTATTTATTTGGGTCACTTCAAGTCACTTCTCATTTTTGTACTGAAAAGACTTTGTTTTGGTAATGAATAAGATAGTTAGGTTATTTTTCTACTTTATTAGTACTATATTGTTATCCCAAGTCATGATGAAAATATGTATGACATTGACATATTTTTCTATTCCCTTCGGACCATACATTAGTATTACATTTGTTGAAAATGGATGTTAAGGGTTCGCCGTCGATTACCTCATATCTACGTACCTGTTTGTTGTTTTTCAAACAAAGATGGCCGATTCTTAATCCATTGGTCCTTAGATCCTAACTAGGACCAGTGGATGAAAAAATGTGTAGGTAGGTACCAGTGGCGAAGGTTCCGTAGAACTCGATTCCTACCGGCTTCCATTTGAAAAATAGCACAGTCAGTATTCTAGAGACAAATAATATAATCACATTAAAGATATGTCATCATCATCATCATCATTTCAGCCGAAAGACGTCCACTGCTGGACATAGGCCTCCCCCAAGTGTACGTACGTGTGTGTTAAAGATATGTACTCCAGCTTAACTCTTACAAAAATTGACCCTTCGCTACTGGTAGGTACCAATCGAGGAATAATGGTAATTTCGATCCAGGCGTAGAGCTAGGTATTATGGTTCCGCAGATGCAACCCAACACCATATACCGTTTCAGTTAGTAACAATCCAAGAAAACAAAAGTGCACAACCTACAATAGTGTCAAAAGTAGGTGACAATGTTAAACTTAGTGGAACATTTTTGTTTACCTCACTGACAGTCTGTTCCGTCATGCACACATTTGGGGCGGCTGCTGTAATTGTGACATAACAATATGTCATGACGATGTTATGACGTTATTGACGTCGTTTATGAGGAAAATAATAGAGTTCAGACACCGTAAGAAAGACAAATGGTTTTAATGTTATGTTAGTTGATTTCTGAGGAAGTTGAAGCATGATATGCCCTTTTACTCGACTACGGCGAAGCAAAAAGGCGGGTTATTATGCTATGATTATTATAGGAAGTAGGTACCTCGTTGGCCTAGTGGTCGCAAGCGTGACTGGCCCTGTGTTCAATTCCCAGGTCGGGCAAAGTACGATTGGGTTTTTCCATCAGAAATTCTTCAGTAGCAGCCACCGAGTTTGGAGTTGCACCCGGTAGATGGCAATAGGCTCACCCCCATTACATAACTAACGATATCAAACACTGTTTCAAGCTTTCACGGTTTACAACTAAACTTATACTGTCACTTACGGGATATCTTCCGTGATTGTCCCCGCATTCTCCAGTCAACCCGCGATCATGGCGCTTGCAACAGCGCCGAAATATCGGGAGCTCGAAATAATGAACAATCACGGAAGATATCCCGTAAGTGACAGTATAAGTTTAACTAACGATATGTTGGTGAACCTATTATGAGGTACACCTCTACCTAACTAAGCCTTCGCATGGGCCGCTAAACCAATATTATGTTACTATAAATATTACGCTAGGTTTGGCTACTTAATACCATGGCTAGATTACTTTAGCTTGTTTTTTTTTAGATTTCGTCACATGAACAATTGCACGTAAGCAAAGTAATGCGGTTGTAGCCAGCTCTTTCATCATCTGCCCAGCCTTTTTCCAACTATGTTGGGGTTGGCTTCCAGTCTAACCGGATGCAGCTGAATACCCGTATTTTACATGGAGCGACTGCCTATCTGACCTCCACAACCCAGTTAGTACTAGGTATTACGATACCCCTTGGTAAGACTGGCTGTTAGACTTTTTTGGGCCACTGACTACCTGTAACGACTGTCAAAGATCTACAAATGACAGCTGGGACCAACGGCTTAACGTGCTTTCCGAGGCACGGAGGAAACTCGGTATGTAATGGGTGGTCACCCATCCACAGACCAACCTAGGCAAGCACGGCTTAACCTAAAGATTAACCCGAGCGGCTCTTATTATGTAGCCACGAGCTCCTCAGCGAGTAGCCAGCTCATTAAAAAATAAAATCTAATATTTATGGATTTTTCGAAACAATAAATGCACTCTACAGACCCCTGAAAAATTAAGGGGTAAATGTAATCTTCTGGCTCTACACAATCAACAATAGAAAATAAAACTAGTAGACAATGATAATGCTATAGATGATGAGTATAGACAAGGAAAGTAAAATTTTCTGCCTAGTTGACTGTATTGATGGCATGTTTTCAATGAAATGGTAAGTGAAATGAGCATGACGAAGCATGAGAGCAATCTCTTCAGCTGTGACCAAGTAATTCGACATTATGGGTAGAATTCATATCCAATCATATTCCATTGAACTTTGAAATTATTTGCCAAATAAGTAAACTGGACCTTAACCGCAGGCTTTGATTCGTGCAATTCATTTCTGTTCCGTTTTTATTACCCCTGATTTCTGAATGATTGAAGCTGTGAAACGTGACAAAAGTATACAGTCATGTCGACTATCAAAATAATAATATACTTAATTAACTAACAAAAAAACAAAAAAATATTAAAAATTATGGTAAACCAAAAAACACGCTTTAGAGTGACGTCATCATTTTATTTCTCGTATTCTTCTCAGCGAACCCTTTCATTTGATACCCATAATTATCATAGGAATACATAAAAAATAAATAGTCCGCCTTCTTGGGGAGCATCTTTGGGACTCCGCCGGATTGGACTTAAAATGACGACACTTAGCTTACCACGCATTGTCATCCAAACTAAACATGTACCGTATTTAACCGTATGCAAAATTTCAGCTCAATCGGAAACCGGGAAGTGGGTCAAATTTAACTTCTATGAATTTTTACATAGTAAGTTACATAGTAAAAGCGTCTTAAAATTAACTTACAAAACTGCTATCTAGTGGTAAGTGGTGAAATCATTTCGCAAAGCACTTTCCTACAAGCTTCGCGCCCTCGTACCATGGTTTTAGATGGCGCTGTATACCACAGAATCGGCGAACTGCTTTTCATTCTGATGTCAGTTTGTGAAGATAGATGGCGTTAGTTCTGTTTTAGAAATGGCGCCAGTTTTTATTTGAGAAAGTATAATACAATGATTAACGCCTTGTGTAAGAATAATTTAGGAAAGAATTCAGTTCTGAGTTTATTTGCGTGACATTCAGAGGATTATTTAGTTTTGTTGAAGGAAGACCGTTAAATAATCCATTAATTGAAATGTAATTTACTAATTCGATGTAGGGATTGATGCATATGATGAAACGATGGAAAAATCTGAATTACTTCTTAGCTAAATTCATAAATAAGAAGGAAAAATAACAATAAAAGTTAGTTCGATAATTGAATGTGCTAAACGAAGCGACCGCGAAAATCCCAAAGGGATTTAGCAAGGGTCTAACTAAATCAGAAATAGAAATACTTTTATGTATCTTGTCCTCGGCGCGACGCTAGGTCGATCAGGCGACTAGTCGTACCTACTTCACTTCAATCAATACAGTAATAACATTAAGAATTCATTATGTCGACCTTTTTTTCATTTTGTTCTTTCTTCAAAAGACCATCTCAGACACTAATTTGCATGGTCCAGAACTCCAGACAATATAATCTTGATCAACTCACATGAGTTGATCAAGATTATGTCTAGACCCTTAAAAGAGACTATGAACTTTGAGTTTGCTTCGGCTGTTTCTTCTCAGTGTACTCAAGTACGAAACACCGGCCCCATCTAGTTTAAAAAAAAAAAAATGTGTTTGTAAAAACCTATTTGCAAATGATAAATTATACAGGGTGTTTGGTTAAACGTGGGCAATACTTTAAGGGAGCGAAGTACTCACAAATATGAGCAACTCTTACTATCGGGCTAACTATGAAATATGATTTCAAAAATCTGCTGTTGCCTACATTTTTTAGAGTTACGCGACCAATAATGTGTGGAGCAGCTGATATTTTTTTCGCGATTTCATGGTTGGTCCCATAGTAAAAGTAGCTTATTTTGATGAGTACTACAAGCCCCTAAAGTATTGCCCACATTTAAAAAAACACCCTGTATTATTGATTTTTGATTAATTATATTATCATTTATTTAAAAAAGTCATATCTACCATCACAAACATAGGTAGGTATTAGTCAGTCAGCAATGAGATCATAAGGCTGACAAGACTAGCCAGAGTTGGCCATTCATGCAATAAGGATGCATAAAATATCATAGCAGGTATGTACGATAAGGTTGGTAATGTAGAACGCAATGTAGATGAAGATAAGTGCGTTAACCTTTGACAAACCTACCCAAGATAGAATCAAAGGAAAAGCAACTCGCATCAAAGAGAGAGCGTCGAACAGAATGTAGGTAAGTACATAAACCTAAACCTTTTCGAAGTTCAACAGTCATTAATTTCACGGTCGGTGCAGTTGTCATGGGCTCCGTAATGCGTTTATTATTATTTTAAATCGCTGCGCGGGCGCCGTGAGAGCGGACGGTGAAAAGTATCAGAAAGTGAAACCGCACCGAGCCTTGACCGTCACGCCGCCGCCAACCAAAGAGAAGTTCAAGTTAAATTGTACTTAAGTCTTAAAGTTACACGATTGTTATCTAACGGATTATAAAGTAAAAGTGTCATCTTTGTTGTTTTTCTTTTCGGTTATGCTTTTTGAATAATGTTTTGAGTGGTGAACTAAGAATTGTTTAGTCTTTCTCTTAAATAATGGAGCTGCTATGTTTGATAAGGCATGCAGAGAGAAAAAGTATTTATGAGACTCACACAGGACAAAACAGAAAAAAAGAGGGAAGAAGCAGAAGAAGAGTAAGAAGCATTTATTGCAGTTTGAGTGAACCCTAATTCTTCTTCTTTGCGTGTCGACTACACTCAAAAGACGATCCAGTACCTATGTAGCCTCCTATTATAAGGTCTATTTTTTTATACACGAAATATTTTAAGGGTAACTTCTATAAGTCGCAAAGTCGCCACAGCAACGAAAAAAAAAATCAGAGTGTTTTTTTATGAAATTATTATAATTCTAACATTTTTTGGGCTTTTTGCATAAAACCTTTACTCCCATGTTCTAACAATGACAGTAGGTAAATACGACGTAGTAAACTAGCGTAATGGATGTTCAAAAATAAGGACCTAGTATTTATTTTGTGGGTCAAGTAATTTTAAATTATTTATTTTTCATAAAAATATACTCAGATAAAAAAAATATAAATCTTGAAATGGCTTCGTTATAGCCGTTAGATGATTCCCTGAAAATATTTCGTGTATGAATAGTTAGACCTTATATGTATATCTCTATAATTCGCATATTGTAACTAATAAAGTTTTTTTTTCTGCCATACGGAAAATCACTTTAATTCCTTGCGTCTTTAATTTAAAATCTCCAGGACTTTTAAACTTTTAGAAACTTGCAATTAAATAATTTTATCTCTTTGATTGTTGATTTGGAATCATCAAAATCTTCTCAAATTAAAATAATCTTCGTCTCCACAGACGCCTCTAGCCCATTCATCCATTAAAAACTATTTTGGTTCACGAAGTCGTGGAAAGTGTTTTGTTTCTTGCTTTTATAACATTTGGCGGCAATTACGCTTTCGAGCGTGATGCAATTGTACCGAGACTTGGAGTAACGAGCTATACGTAATAATAACAGTTAACTTGAGCTGGGGACAGAACAGCTTGTTTATGATGATGTTAGAAATATAGCGGGTTAGATGAGAGGTTTTGTAGAATATATTAGAAGAACGTTTATAGGAAGAAATACTAGAAAGAGGAGCTCGTGGCTAAATAATAACAGCCGCTCGGATCGATCTTTAGGTTAAGACGTGCTTGCCTAGGTTGGTCTGTGGATCGGTGACCACCCATTACATACCGAGTTTCCTCCGTGCCTCGGAAAGCACGTCAAGCCGTTGGTCCCGGCTGTCATTTGTAGATCTTTGACAGTCGTTACAGGTTGTCAGTGGCCCGAAAGTCTGACAACCAGTCTTACCAAGGGGTATCTTATTACCTAGTACTAACTGGGTTGTGGAGGTCAGATAGGCAGTCGCTCCATGTAAAATACGGGTATTCAGCTGCATCCGGTTAGATTGGAAGCCGACCCTAACATAGTTGGGAAAAGGAAGAAATACACGGTCGATGGACTGTGTGAAGGATGACAAGGCTAGAAAGGAGATAGCTGATGAAATGACGAGCAATAGAGAAGTTAGAAAGAAGAAGAAGTCATGAAGCTCAAAGCTGAAGCAAAGAAAAGGCAGGAGATTGATGATGATATATGAGAAGAAAGAGGCAGTCCAGTCCATTTAAAATACTGGTATTTGGCTACATCTGGTTAGATTAGAAGCCCACCCCAACATACTACGAAAAGGCCAGGTAGAAGATGATATAGGAAGAAAGAGAAAAAAGGAATGTCAAAACTATGAGAAGAATAGCTGAATTAGGAAGAAATAAAAGGTCATAGAAGAAATAAGGAAGAAGGTTAATAAAAATGTTAAGAAAAAAAAGAGAGAATATGAAGACGTTGGAACCAGAGTGATCTAGGGCACAACAGTATGTAAGTGCACCTCAGTACTTAGATCAGTGTGGCATGGTCTTCACTTTGGAGACCGCACCAATTCTACAGGGTCATGTAGTGATCCCTCAAAGAAGAAAGCTCTGAAGAGCATTTAGATAAGTGTGGCATGGAAGAATTATGATTTTTCTATGCCATTGTGTCATAACCTATTGGTAAAAATGACACTTAGATCACTCTGGTTCCAACATCGTCATATAACATACACGATGAAGTCAATCGACCGATTCGGTGCCAGGTAATGATGTTTGTTTTTAACCCGAATGTTCTCATTCAAACTAAAGATTCAGTTCGGGTCTGTACTTGAATGGTTAGCTTTCTGTCATTCATTTGCAAAATAAAATCCAATAAAAGCTATTACTGAAAAACAGCTTTGATAGCTTACACTTCGGTGTTCGCTGACAAACAAACAAGACTTTAGAGACTTTCATTCATTACCAGACACTCATCTTCGGCTAACCTTTGCCTTTTTTGTAAAAGACAAGAATGTCTGAAGCCCGCTGTTGTGTTCCTGCACTTTGTCAAAGAAAGCGAACACAACAATGCAATGGTCGCTATAGAACTTAAACAGTTCGTGGCAATGGCGCTTTCTTTCTTTTATTTACAAGCATAGCTGTGGAATATGTAAAAGGTAGCAAAAGTATTAAGGACATTTTGGTATTCCTACCAAAATGTTCTGGAAAAGGAACATTTTGACTTTGTTGTCGAGTCAGGTTGCGTTCTTTAATACAGGGTGTAAAAAACACACAACAACACAAACAGGGTGTAAGTAATTTAATGCAAAAATTATTGCTGAGAAACGACTTTTTTAGAACAAAAAAAAGATCGCAAAGACGGGGTACCCTGATAAAATTTTCTATGCTTTTACCCCAGATCATGCTTTATCCGCCAAGTTAAATACAAATCCGTTTAGCCGTTAAGACGTGATAAGGTAAAAAACAGTCACTTGGTATTTTAGAAAATCTATAGATATCATCATCTGCCTAGCCTTTCCCCAACTATGTTGGGGTCGGCTTCCAGTCTAACCGGATGCAGCTGAATACAAGTATTTTACATGGAGCGACTGCCTATCTGACCTCCACAACCCAGTTAGTACTAGGTAATACGATACCCCTTGGTAAGACTGGTTGTCAGACTTTTTGGGCCACTAACTACCTGTAACGACTGTCAAAGATCTACAAATGACAGTCGGGACCAACGGGTTTTCGGGACCAATTTGGGACAATATTGGAACTAATTATAATGGTTGATTAGGAGTAGTATGAGTGAGAGTCTATGCTTATAGTGTTTCTAAACGAAAAAGGACTTGTCCAAAGTAAAAAAAAAACCAGCAAATAAAAATGGAAGTGTTTTAAAGAGAGTTTTTTAGAGTTTTAAAGCAGAAACTGAAATTGAACCCAACCTATTGTGAATTATATTTCAATTAATTAGAAATTAATATAATGGGGAAAGTTTTGTTGTTGACGGGTTTTCCAATAGTTTATCAAACTTGTGTCTGACTCCGGGAAGGTCTTGATAGAAATGGATCAAGGTTTGATGGCCAATAATTAATTAATTAATTTCTAGTCTTTGAAAGGGAACATGGACGGTTTGTTTGTGCATTCTTTTTTGTACTTATCCGTCTAAGATACGTTTTCCTTTTGAATTTCTAGCAAATTATCAAGCATTAGTACTTGCTGCTGTTTAAGAGCCGAAAAGTAGGAACCCGTAATTTAATTGACCGAAAAAAAACTCCTTAAATTACGAAAATCGTTTTATTTCCATTAAATCGGTTAAATAATAATAAATAAATAATAATAATTTCTCGATTTCGGACACCATAAGATCCATTGTGTTAGTAAATTACTTATAATTAATGTTAGTAAATAAAATGACCAATTTAATGGAAACTAAAAACAAGAAGAACAAAAAGAAGATAAAAGATTTTCAAATACTCTTTTCGCCATAATTTAGAGATACTTTTTCGAAAGGTTTATGAGTTTGATACGTTTTTAAGTTTATGACATTACTCGCCATCAGTTGTGTCATACTCTGCGGCAGAACCACTTTAATCTTTGAACGGGCAGCGAGTCCTAAGTACTGTGTCACACTCAACATTCGGATATTCAATCTGCTAATATTGGACCATGATGATAAAGGCTGTGCAGTTTTGGGGCCATGGCTACTTCTACTTATAATGTCATCTTTATCTCGTATTTATTTATTTATTCAACTATTTATGTACACACTAAATACAGAAAAGAAGAAAGGAACATAAAATAGTACTCGTACAAAGGTGATGCTTAATTCTAAAGAAATCTCTTCCAGCATACCTGCGAAAGGAGATACTAAAAAAAAGAGAACGTATGTTTTTTCTATGTTTGTAATTTTGTATGTTACTTAACTTATGTGTTTCTCAATATTTTATTTATTTATTTATGTAATAGTTCACAGCAGACACTAGGTAGATAGGTATACCGCACAGTGGTACCTACTCGGTATCTTGTCACGGTCGTGCTTGGCGACACTTCTCCTATTCTCATTTAACGCCAGCCAATTCCTTTATGCTTTCTACAACTGACAAATGGACAACAGTTTGATTTCTAAATCTTATTATTTGATGTCTTCATACTCTTTCTACGTATGTATAATATTGTGTAATATGGTAAAACACAGACTACCTGCTGGAAGAGATCGCTTTTAGCGAAAAAACCGCCCATAGTGTCACTCTATGTGAAATGTCTTCTTTTATATATTTTGACATTTTTCATGTTGTATGTATCTATTCTATATATCTTTACTGTTTCTTCCTGAAACCGCAGAATAGATCATCATCTGCCTAGCCTTTCCCAACTATTTTGAGGTCGGCTTCCAGTCTAACGGATGCAGCTGAATATCAGTATTTTACATCGAGCGATTGCCTATCTGACCTGCACAACCCAGTTAGTACAGGGTTAAACCGTAACCGTACTGAAATTTAAGAAAAAAAACAATTCCTTAATCTAAATTGTTTCTTTTAATGGTGATCGTGATGCGTGTTTTATTGAGAAAAAAAAAACCATTACTACTGCCTCATTAGTGTAGATTTGAGGGCTTTGAAGATATTGAATATAGCTAATTGAATATAGAAAACCGATATTCAATATCTTCATAGTAGCCCGGTGTCTGGATTTATGCTAGTTTCGGGTTTTAGAATTCGGGTGCACTATACTAAATTAAATCTCTGCTATACCCTTCACGGATTACAGGCGTGATGTTATGTTATTTTCTATAAAGGAATTTATAATGTATTCATCACGCAGTCATTATTCAAGACTTTAGTTCCCGAGAGCGAGCGGCTAATAAAAGCAAATTATTGTACATTGACCCGTCAGGGGTAATTACGTCTTCGCTCGCGTGAACGCGTCTTCGTTCGATCGTATGACGTGTTTAGCCACAACTTAGGGTTGAACCTCGTCTATTAGCACGGAATCGCATTTTTCCATGCTCCTATCCTTTTCTGTCGCTCAGAACCGTCATTTGCTAGAGCGAGTAACAGAGGAGGAGTGCTAACGCACACGTCAGCATCGACGATGCGCTCGGCATCACGCTGATGTGGCGCAACCCTTACACGCTCAAGCAACACGCTCAAGTGACACGCTTGTTGACACAGCTAGTACGAAGAAAACAAATGAAAGAAATTGCTTAGAGCAAGCCACGAATCACTGCGACACGACTTGCGACACGAAAATGATCGTGGCGCTTAATGCAATTCGCGCCGTAAAGCCGGCCATAGACGATAGGTTATGCATGTGCAGTATTGACTGTACAGTCAAACGGTGAAGGCATGCATGAACGTGTGAGGAGAAAACTGTACTGTTATCCTGGTCTGTACATGCAACCAAGAGAGTATCGAAATAGATATTTTTGCGCTTGCTTATGCCAGCGGGGTGCGACTGCGCAGGCATAACCGAGCGTGTGTTGCAGGTCGTATGCACACACAGCCTGCAGATTATCACTCTTTTCAATTTTATAACAAGTAATATACCCACTAAAGCAACCATTTTCTCGTGTGTTGCTGGTGATGGCATACTTCCAAATGGGCCAACCGACAGGCATGTTTTGCATGCATATTTAAAACTGTCATGCATAACCACTCTTACCAAGGGGTATCGTATTACCTAGTGCTAACTGGGTTGTGGAGGTCAGATAGGCAGTCGCTCCATGTAAAATACGGGTATTCAGCCGCATCCGGTTAGACTGGAAGCCGACCCTAACATAGTTGGGAAAAGGCTTGGCAGATGATGATGCATAACCCATCGTCTATGGCCGGCTTAAGACACATCGCCTGAGGTCGTGGACGAGGTAACGTGTCACGAAGGAATTTCTAATAAATACTGTCCTATTATGTTATTTCTTCATAGTTATCTCCTTTCTCCGCAATAACGTTAAATTGTGGTTATGTAAGTTTCGCTCCAAAAACAACGTGGGAGATAATTTGTGAATGTTGCCTATGTCTCAACGTCATCATAATTATTAGAAGTGTGATGATGATAATGATGATGAGTGAGTGGTTGGAGTTATTTTCTGTTTAACATAATTATTGTTATTAAGTTTTTTTTGTCTTTAAGTCGCTAAGCTACGACATGATATTTATGGTGAAGGGACAAAAACATCAGAGAATCATGCGTCGATTAAGATTTTAAACTATCATGGTCACTAACATTATCATTAACACTAGAAACGGGATATTGACCATGTTTACTGATTTCTTTGAGTTCCCGATATTTCGGCGCTGTTGCAAGCACCATGATTACGGATAAACTAACACCAGCTAACAACAGTGCTTGCTAACTTCAGTTTATCCGTGATCATAGTGCTTGCAACAGCGCCGAAATATCGGGAAGTCAAAGAAATCAGTAAACATGGTAAATATCCCGTTTCTAGTGTTAATGATACGTCGATTAGTTCATCATTAACCATTGGAAAAGACTACAAAACTGTCCTCGATAAACTGAATAAAACACAAACAGAAAGCCATCCGGATATTGTTCTTAATTTGTTCTAAATTGCCTCTTATATCGCACAAACAATAACAACAATATTTCTAAGAGAGAAAATACATGACCAACAATATTTTATATCGCCCCACGTGGTTACTATGGAGCAACAAGATCGGCCGGTAAAACAGGGTTGCCAGATCAGGTCTTTGAATTTTCGCCAAATTAAATTATTTTTTCCCCCACATTGATACTTATTACAACTTTTGCCGCATTCGATTAGACAAATGGGTCTCCCCATTTGTCTTCATCAAACTTTTTTTGGGCAAAATGAACGGGTCACACGCTCACTCGCAGTCGCAGTGCAACCACCCCACCTTTCATATGTCTGTGTTAAGTACCGAATTTTTTGTCTGTGTATGTATATCTCTTGAAGTCCTAACTTTTGCAGTCTAAAACAATGGGGATTCTTTAAAAACAGGGAATTAATTTCCCCAAGAACAATTTTTTTACCCAAAGAATGGGAAAATATCCCCAATCTACCAGCACTGCGGTAAAAGTGCAGTGTATAATTAGAGCGAAGTTGATCAGCATCTAGATACGGATGTAAGTGGGCTTGCTATTATGGAGAGAGCAAACACGACTCGGAGGAAATAGACTAAGAGAGCCACACGTTTTAGGTCACCCTCGCCGTAGTTTTGAAAGCCACAACTCAGATTATGTCACCAATAAAAGGGTATCAGTCGATTTGATTGGTCAGCTATTGATTCCTGGCATTGAATATGTGTGTTTGCAATGCAACGGCTTTATTCTGTATCTGTGATTGCATAAGAGAATGTTTTCAAATCGTCGTACACTTTTCTCTCAGGTTCTGTATTCTTATTGTTGCGTCATTGAGCTTATTAAGTTCTTTATTGTTGCTTTGTTGTTGTGGTTAGAGAAAGTCTGTAAAACTTGATAAATTGCATTCAATTATATGCTGATTTGAATCATGCATAATAAAAAAAATGAAAAGCTGATCATTAATAAATGTTTGAAAATAATTACTGATAATTGCATCGGTATTTTGATACTTAATTATTGTACGTTATACATGAATGATTTTATTAATCAAGTACTTTGTAAGTAACAAAGAGATACAAGATTACACTTAGAAACTAAGGCCTGCATGTCTTTGTAGTCGATTTGCGTAAAGATTTGAATCATAATTTCACCGAGTCGTGTGTGAACTGCGAAACTTTCCTATTATCCGTGGAGAAAATATCCCATAAAATGAAAAACGGTTTCACCCGCGCTCGGGTCACGGCCCTGAGAGTCGCGATAGTCAATTAAGATAGTCGCCGGCAAACGACAATCGCCACATAATTATCTCGCTCATTCGTCGTGACCAAACTGAATCAGCATTGCATTAGAGCGCAGGGAGGGTTACTGTGCATCCACAATCAAAACTATATCAGTGGGCTGCGGCGGTCGCCGGCGCTCAGTACTAGCGCGCCTTGCTCGCGCGCCGACACGCGAACCGACGAAAGTGAAAATAAACACAATGAAAATAACAGTGCAGCTTTTTGTTTTTTGCGTTCTTGCCCTTGCGCTTGCGAACTCTGATGACCCAACACAAATAGAAAAATATGATAAAAAAATTAAAACATACCAACTGGATGTGCCTGGAAAGGATCCAATCACGATTATAGAAAATGAACGCGATGGCAGAAATCCTGAGGACAAGTGGGGAGACGTGACTTATGAACGGAAGGATATGGAAGACGCAGAAATGAAGAATATAATGACCCACATCGTGCATGACTTTGATGGAAATCGCCCAAGATGTTACGGCCCTTCTTGTCAAGATGGGTTTAATAGCGAAGATCAGGAAGCATTGGATGATTACATACTAACTGCAGATAAACTTAAAGACTACGGTGACCTTCCCCAGGATCGTTTACAAGCTATATCTGCTCTAGCTGCGAAACTTAAAAAAGATAAGATAAAAACGGATCGATTCACGTCAATGAACAGTGACGCAAACGAGGAAGATGGTAATGGCAAGGTTCATACTACTTGGAATCGTCTGAAAGTAAAACAACACAAACATCCGTACGATGACAAAGACGGATGGGTAACATTAGAGCCGGTCGCATGGTCCACAAGTAAAATTTCGAAATGGAAACCCAATGTTAAAAAACAGAAACCAAACCACTGGAACGAAGATGAAAATCGATTCCCTAGTAACGACAGATTTCCTAGTGGCGATAGATTTCCTAGTGGCGATAGATTTCCTAGTGATGATAGATTTCCTAATGACGATAGGTACCACAACGACGATAGGTACCACAACGACGATAGGTTCCATAACGATGATAGGTTTCATAGCGACGACCGGTTCCATAATGATGATAGATTCAGTTCATCTCAAGATTCTGGAAGCAATTACAACTACAAGCCACAGAAGAGACCATCTAATCGACCCGGTTATATCAATAATAAATTGCACTTGGCTTCAGAATATGAAGGGGAAGTCCCATCTAAACCATCATGGACCAAACCACAACAAGCGAACTATCCATCATCATGGGCTCCGGACGACGGCAGACGTCCACACAAGCCAAACTGTGATAACCAAGAAAATTATTCCGATGACGATGCAATGTACTACGGCATGTCTGATTCCGTAATGACCGACCATCGACCCGCTAATTTCCCATACGAGTATGAAGCTCTTCACCAATCCTCGAGTTCATCACAAAAACGCCCTTTTAGGAGACCTACTCCGGTAGTGTATGCAGGAGGATCGGAATATGAAAACGATCGTGTCTCCAGACCGCCACATGGTGACGGTCAATGGGTTTTGTTATCAACTACTAAAGGATACAGGAACAAGAAGCGTCAACGTTCCTTAAATCCTGCAGCTGCTGCCGACGATCGTGCTGATGTATCGACCATGACATCACATCAAGCTGTTGCGTTGACAGTCCTTCCTGTGGATAAAGCTCACACTAACATGACGACATCACACGGTGGTTTGCTAGAAGTAGAAAAGAGTTTCCAAACTGTTGAAGAAGCTAAAAGGGACATGGACAAAAAGAATGATTTGGAAGTTGCAATGACTCAGTTCAGGCCTGTAGTCAACAGGAATAGGCTAGTCAAAAGGAAAATTGTTTCAAATGTATCACCGGATAGTTCGACGTTATTAGCTGCTGTAGGTGCCGGCATGGTACCAGCCACCATGGCCATGGTAGTTCCCATGATGTTAGGGAAACGTAGGAGAAGAGAAATAAATAGAACACCAGCAGATTCGCAATTAGACAATTTATTATTATATAAATATCGATAGACTTTTAGTTACGTAAGATATTATTTATTGACTATTTATTAAATAATTTATTTCGAACGATTGATTGATTTGGAATGAGTGAGCGTTAGTATGATTGTTACTGTTAAACCTGTTTTGTAAAATGTTTTACGAAAGACTTGTGTTACTTACATTATGTAAGATCGTTGTGATTTCTAGAGTTGTGTTATTTTTTAACAAATAAAATGTGTTTTTGTCTAATAAATTATTAATATATTTAATTCCTTTATCGTTTACGCTATCATCATCGTCATCATTCTCTTGCCCTTATCCCCATTCATTTGGGGTCGGCGCAGCATGTCTTCTTCTTCCATACTTCTCTATTCCTCGTCATCTCATCAAAATTTGACGGCACGGATGGCGCAGTGGCTGAGCGATCGGCTGCTGCGCTGCGTGTCGCGGGTTCGATCCCCGCACGGAACAAATATTTGTATGATCTACAGGTAGTTGTTCCGGGTCTGGCTGTTTGTGTGTGCTGTCTGCTTTTTTTTTTTTTTTTTTTAAATTTTTGTAAACGCACCCACGATACAGGAGACATTCCTAGAGTGGGGCAATGTTTAAAAAAAAAAATATTACGCTATCATAGTTACCAAAAGAATAGTAAATAATGGCTTCAGGTTTGCTTCAAATTGTTGATTGTGTCTGTTATCATCAATATCAAAATACGACCACTTCTTGAGTAATGTCTTAATTTCAATTTCAACTTTTATTGGATTACTTTTTGTTTAACAAATATTTATTAAATCTGACAGGAACTTGTAGGTATAACATTTGAGAACATACACAACCTTTTGCACTAGTCTTCATTAACAGTTAGTAACAATCTTAATTCCTTTTATTATAATCTAGATAGGATCGATGCAAGATGGCATAGATTGATACGAACACAGTTTCCAGGTACAGCATCAATCGAGACGATTTACTTTCAAGTTTCTAACGGTAACTTACAGTTAGAGGACAGCTAATGAAGTATTACAACACTACATTTGGACACATCGCAATAAAACTTGACCATAAATTGAGCTTATGTACTGGTGTACATTTAAACAGGATTTATTCTTAGAAAGTTAAAAGTTATAAAAATAATTTTATTCATCTAGATTCTAGATCAGATACTATACAGTATGTTAAAAAAAACCTGTCCGATCCGTGAGGGTATTATTAGGTATCGAGATTGGAATCTATTTATGTAATCCCTTTTTGGAGAACAAGTAAAAAAAATACCCCGATGAAAAAATAAAATGCACAAAAATGAGGAAACTTCTATAGCAACACACGTGTGCTGTGACTTCTCGGGTAATGACGTCATAAAAAAACAATTGACGATCGAACATACTTATACCGAAGATGGGTTTGTCACGTTTTAAACATTTGTTTGAATTTAGGGAAACGGTGGTAATTTCGGCCAAAAATCATGCATTTTAAAACTCATTATTATTTTTACTTTCATAAATATTTTATGTTTCTTATTCTATTTGGCAATGTCATTGGTATACCTATAAGCCCCTTTCGGATCGGACAGGGTTTTTAACATATTGTATAAAGAACGTGAATGGAACTCTTATTTATATTACCATCGACATATAAAGGTAAAATTCAAGAATAATGTATAATCGCAAAAAAATCATCTGCTCCATGCGTTGCTGTTCACATAAATCGAGGAAATGTAGGGAACAGCTGTTTATTTTACGCGATTACACTGTTATGATAAAGATGAGTACAATGACCCTTTTCAGGCTTAACAAAGGCAAAGGTATTCACAATTTTTAGGTCTATTGAGTCAAATGACGAAGTTTTAAAATCTAAAAAAAAAGAATTAAATAAACATAATATTTTTTTATTTAGATTTAAACTGTGTGTATTGTGAACCAGTCAAAGATGACTAATAAAAGTTTAACAGTAAGTTAATATTTATAGTAAACTTCTCCGGGCCGACTGTAGATGTTCCCTGTCCGGATCGCTTCCATCAGATATTTTACGCTGAATAGACAAACTATCAGGAGCACTGAAAAAAATTAAAAATGGTATTAATAACCCATGGTATTAGGACTTCCTTGTCTGTGATACTCCGTGCCTTTCAAAGTATGTTAAGGCCGCGTTTTCACCGAAGATGTGCGCGGATATGGCCGGGATGTGCGTAAAAATAACCAATCACATAACTAGGATAGCTGAAGGTGTGAAAAAAGCGAAATTACTGGTTAGTTTCACATACATCCTTCGCTACGCATATTTGCGCATCTATGGTGGAAGGACAGCCTAAGACGTTGGTCTCTCTCCGGTGTCAAATAGCTGCACCTTCGGACATTAAGAGTAAGGGACGAGAAGCAAAAAAAAAAGAATTAGATTTTGACGTTAGAACGTCAAACTCTAATTCTTTTTTTCCTTTTTTTTTCTTTCTTTTTTTTCTTTATTTCTTTCATTCATAGATGAAATATAGAAATAGGGTTGAAGTTATAACGGTTGCTGGCAAAATGAGACTGGTAGATCAAAACATAAATAATCGTGTAAATCAACAGAGCAAAGTTACATAAAATTAGCTTGAAATGGAGTACCGTTTATACATAACTCCATTGTGATATAAGAAACTAGATGGAAACACAGTAGATAATTTAGTTATGCAATGGTAAGCAATGTATCCGGTAGTTTCGGATCAAGGAAGTTAACGAAGTTACCTATCTATATATAAGATTCTAGTAATTACCCGCGCCTTCAGTCACTTAGAGATCGGAATTTATAGCATGGAAATGTATTACTGGAAAAAGATTAAGAAAAAAAAAGAAAAAAAGAGAAAAAAGAAAAAAGTGATTTAAGATCTAATCAAGAGGAACTCTCTTTAGAATCTCTATTTTCAAACCCCCATCTATTTTTTTTTCCATTTTGCAAGGTTAGGTAATAATATCTAATTCGTTATGATTGTAATGAGAAGAGAAGGTAAAGGTATAAAAGCCCATTCATTTCACGACAGTTGGAAATTTCAGATCTGATTGAATAGGAAATGAATTTTTATTATATTTGAGAATTGCATTTGAAAGAAGACCCCTATTTCAATAGGAATAAAGTGCAGTTACAAAAATTGGATTTAGGACACCTTTATATTATTCGTGCCATATTTTACCACTGTCAATCTTTAGGTTTCACGTAACCATAGTAGGAAGATCTCTGACACTAAGGTGACACCTAAATCAGTGCCTAAATATTATTAAACTGTCCTAAATTCGACACTCAAAACAAAGCCAAGTGAAAATCAGAAAATTATAATGAAATCATCATTCTTATTCACATATATTGCACACAAAAATAATAGAAATACACACATAATTACAACAAAACCGCAACAAACAAACAGCAAACAGCTTATGTACAAAGGCGAGCTTAACCCAGAACTGGGTTTTCTTACAGCAAACCTTACTTGGATTGTGAGAGTTGTAAAAGAGGATATGCTTATGTGCAAAACAGTACATTTAAAAGCTTAAATTAACATCATTTTATTACCAAACTTCACTAAAACATACAATATAATATACGTAATACATACAATAAATATAGATAAACATACATATAAAATACTACATACATACTATTATCACGTTGACAGGAAATGTTCTCTCATCATCTTCCTGTTTTTGTCTCATTCTACTTGGGGTCGACGCAACACGTTTTCTTCTTACAGTACCCCCTATCGACATTACTTACTCCTTTCTCTTTCATATCATTCGTCACAGGAACCACCCATCTTTTCTTTGGCCTTCCTATCCCTCTCCATCCATCAACATTCTTATCCATCACTCTTTTAGTAAAAAGTAAAAAAAAAAATTATGCGCACGGGGCGCATATTTTTTTTTATTATTAGCAAATGTAAGTGGGTATTACACAAATCTTCTGCCAAACTGCAGGACAGTTTGTCGGCTGTGTTCTCAGGAACTAGTTTCTAAAAACGAGCATAAGTGTATCACATCCATAAGCTGTTGAGAGTTTATTAGGATGTTTCAGTGTTGATGGACAAATTGTATCAATCTTACAAACAAACAATTCGATTTTTTCGTGACATTTTAGTCTATAAATCTAGATTAAGATAGACTTACGATCAGACAGGGCGACCAATCCAAGCTGTATCCAACCGCTAGACAGCGCCTCCCACACTATCAATATCATTGAAAGGAAGAGGTGGAAGAAACTGTACACGAAGAATGTCGTCACCAGACAGTGGTTCGCCTGAAAATGATAAAAAATGTGATATCAGTAACTATAGATAACATTTCATAACATCACGCCTGTAATTTCGACGGCACGGTTGGTGCAGTGCCTGATCAATTGACTGCTGCGCTTCGTGTCGCGGGTTCGATTCCCGTTCGGAACAAATATTTGTATGGCCTACAGGTAGTTCTTCCGGGTCTGGCTGTTTGTGTATGTGAATTTAAATGTTTGTAAACGCACCCACGATACAGGAGAAAATCTTAGCGTGGGGCAACGGTTTAAAAAAAAAATTGTCAATGCTTCCCCTAGGTACATCCGCATTTCAAGATATGGTTTTTTTCAAATTATGGTTAAGTTCCATGTCGGTATTGGGGGCGATGCCATCAACCGGGTACAATCGCCAACCCGCCTGCCAAGCGTGGCGATTATGGCAAAACCCCCCCAATGATGAGCGCAACACAAAAATGGCCCCTAGTACCCGGCAGCCCGTCTACCCTCTACTATGGTAGCGGTCGAGGTTACGGCGTGGCAAGGGGTGCGAAGAATCTCCGGAAGGGATCAGGCTGCCTATACCGACGACTTGACCTGGCAACATACAATACGCGTACACTCCGGACCGACGAGAAGATAACGGAACTCGAAGAGGAATTGAGCAGGCTGCGATGGAGTATTGTGGGATTATCTTAAGTCCGAAGAGAGGGGGAGGATACGATAATCCTGAAATCCGGCAACCTGCTCTATTTCCGAGAGGGTGACCGGCAGTCCCAGGGTGGTGTTGGGTTTATCGTCCACAAGTCCCTCGTGAATAACGTGGTGAAGATCGAGAGTGTGTCGACCAGGGTGGCGTACCTTATACTCAGAATATCCTCAAGATATTCGCTGAAGGTCATACAGGTGTACGCCCCGACCTCGGCACACCCCGACGACGAAGTGGAGACCATGTATGAGGATATTTCTAAAACCCTGCATGGTTTCAAAACTCACTTCACCGTTGTCATGGGGGACTTCAACGCGAAACTGGGCAAACGAGACGGGGATGAGCTGCAGGTGGGGCAATTTGGGGTTGGACGTCGGAACCACCGGGGTCACCAACTGGCTAGTTTTATGGAGAAGGAGGGCCTCTATATGATGAACTCCTTCTTCAGAAAGCGTGAGCACAGGAAGTGGACCTGGCAGAGTCCCGATGGTGCAACTAAAAATGAGATTGACTTCATCATGTCAACCAAGAAGCAAATGTTCAATGATGTCTCTGTGATCAATTCGGTGAAAACCGGGAGCGATCACCGCATGGTAAGAGGCACATTGAACATCAATATAAAGCTTGAAAGGTCTCGACTGATGAAGTCTACGCTCCGTCCAGCACAAATCCAGATCCAAAACCCCGAGAGCTTTCAGCTTGAACTCCAGAATCGTTTCGAGTGCCTAGGAGGCTCAGTGGACGAATGCAACGATGGGTTCGTGGAAACTGTCCATGCGACTGGGTCTATGTTCTTCAAGACACGTCGTGCACAGAAGAACAAAAAACTCTCTGATCATACTCTCGAGCTCATGAAGGAGCGGCGCGAGATGATCCTGCAGTCTTCAGACGAGGCGTGGAAATACCGGCAGCTCAATAGACGGATCTCTAAATCCTTGAAACGCGACCTCCGCCGCTTTAATACCGAGCGTATTAAAGACGCTATTGAGCGGAATAAAGGCTCCAAGGTATTTTCAAGAGATCTGGCTATTGGGCAGAGCCAGCTCACGAAACTGAAGACCGACGATGGCAGGATCGTATCCGCCAAACCGGAGCTGCTGAGGGAGATCGAGAGTTTTTATGGGCAGTTGTACACTTCAACTAGCAAACCCGTTGCAAATCTAGCTAACGACCCAAGAGCTAGACTGACCCGACACTATACCGAAGACATTCCGGATGTCAGCCTGTACGAGATTAGGATGGCTCTGAAACAGCTTAAAAACAACAAGGCACCGGGTGATGTCGGAATTACGGCCGAACTCCTGAAGGCAGGTGGAAAACCGGTACTTAAGGCCCTTCAGAAGCTGTTTAGTTCCGTCATACTCGAGGGGAAAACGCCGCAGGCATGGTGCAGGGGTGTAGTGGTACTCTTCTTCAAAAAGGGCGACAATGCCCGGCTGAAGAACTATAGGCCCATCTCACTTCTAAGCCATGTCTACAAGCTGTTTTCAAGAGTCATCACGAATCGTCTCGCGCGCAGGTTTGACGATTTTCAGCCTCCCGAACAAGCCGGATTCCGAAAAGGCTTTAGCACCGTAGACCACATACATACGCTGCGCCAGGTTATACAGAAGACCGAAGAGTATAACCTGCCTCTCTGCTTGGCGTTTGTGGACTACGAGAAAGCCTTCGATTCGATCGAGACTTGGGCTGTACTGCAGTCTCTCCAACGGTGCCAAATCGACTATCGGTACATCGAGGTGCTGAAGAGTTTGTACAAAAACGCCACCATGTCAGTCCGACTTCAGGACCAGACCTCGGAACCTATCCTTCTGCAGCGAGGTGTAAGACAGGGAGACGTCATATCTCCGAAACTGTTCACCGCTGCACTGGAGGATGTCTTCAAGGTTCTGGACTGGAGAGGGCTAGGCATCAACGTCAATGGCGAGTACATCTCTCACCTTCGGTTTGCCGACGATATAGTGGTCATGGCTGAGACCATGGAGGACCTCAGTACAATGCTCGATGACCTCAGTAGAGCTTCCGAAAGAGTAGGTCTTAAAATGAACATGGACAAAACCAAAGTCATGTTGAATGCCCATGTAACACCCACTCCTATCAAGATCGGAGACTCTACACTCGAAGTTGTAGACGATTATGTCTACCTGGGACAAACGGTCCAGTTAGGTAGGTCCAACTTCGAGAAAGAGGTCAATCGTCGAATCCGACTCGGCTGGGCAGCGTTCGGGAAGTTGCGTGGTATCTTCTCGTCCAACTTACCGCAGTGTCTCAAGACGAAAGTCTATGACCAGTGTGTGTTGCCAGTGATTACATACGGGACCGAAACGTGGTCGCTCACAATGGGCCTCATCAGAAGGCTTAAAGTCACCCAAAGGGCAATGGAGAGGGCTATGCTCGGTGTTTCCTTGCGTGATCAAATCAGAAATGAGGAGATCCGCAAGAGAACCAAGGTTACCGACGTAGCCCGAAGAATAGCCAAACTTAAGTGGCAGTGGGCATGGCACATTGCTCGCAGAACGGATGGCCGATGGGGCTGAAAAGTTCTGGAGTGGCGACCGCGAACCGGAAGACGCTGCGTTGGAAGGCCTCCCATAATAATTTTGCACATTGTATTTTAATTAAATCAAAGCATGTATTTTGCTGAGCAGGGCACATTGCTCGCAGAACGGATAACCGGAAGACTTTGCATTGTAAGGGCTCCCACTAGGTGGACCGATGACCTGGTGACGGTTGCAGGGATCCGCTGGATGCGAGACGCACGGGACCGGTCAATGTGGCGACACTTGGGGGAGGCCTATGTCCAGCAGTGGACGTCTTTCGGCTGAAATGATGATGATGATGATGATGAAAAGAGTAACCATGGAGTGAAAAGAGTAACCATGGAGTTTCTTGCCGGTTCTTCTCCATAGGAAACGACCAACCCGAACCGTGCACCTTTTTGTCGACGTTTTATAAGTGCCCATCGAGGCCTATGTGAAATAAAATATTTTGATTTTGATTTTGATTTTGATTTTGAAGTATTAAACCTAATTGCTACATCGATTAGGTCTGTTTCGTAATACCAATCTCCAATGAAAGTAGATTCAATATTATTTAGCTTTAATAGTAGAAAATTTTCTGTGAAAACTAATTTCGTATCTTTTAATTTACTTATATAAGTAGTTGTTATTTAATTTGTTGGTGTTTATTGAGGCCTCTCTAATTATTCTTCTATCGAGTTGCGCAATGCATTGGTGCGTGCATTTGTTGACGTTATTGGCAGTGTGATGGCGTGCTTGTGCCTCGAATCGTAGCGAGTCACGATTCACGTCATGGAACAAAAAAGAAGTTGAATGGACCATGTCATTGAGTTAAACCTACTACCTGACTTAATGACGATTGGGATAGTTTTCAATTCATTTTGATTGCTTTGAAATGACGAAAATGACTACATTACACTACCGAAAAAAAAAAAAAAAAAAATGTAAAGATACCAAACACTCCAATAATCATAATCTGCAGAGTATGTAAAGTAAATTATTTTAAATTTTCAGAAAGTTTATCTAACATCGGTTACTACACTAGCCTTTTCAAAACTATGTTGGGGTCGGCTTCCAGTCTAACCGGATGCAGCTGAATACCAGTATTTTACATGGAGTGACTGCCTATCTGACCTCCACTACCCAGTTAGTACTGGGTAATACCATACCCCTTGGTAATACTGGTTGTCAGACTTTTTTAATTTTTCTTAGATATATAGGTAGTAAACTGGTATCAATTCACGCCACAGCAACGATTACCGCCAACACTCAATGCTTTCTCAAAACATACGATACAATTTTATCGAGTAATCTTGAATAAAATATCGATATCAATGTTGCATCGGAGCGGTGTGAACACTTACGTTGTTTTTCCTTTTAAGTAAGAAGATCCGATAGTATCATAGTGAGAATCGTACCCAGTACTGTACTGTCCTTTTCACAATGATATTACCTTTAATATAAACCTTATGGCAATGTTAATACAGGTTCCTGTACTCTAAAACCAGAAGCAAAACAAGTAAAAATTAAAAGTATCAAAAAACCCGACTAAAAACGGTATTATGTATCTGTAAATATATATTTGTGATCTCCTTATAAATTCCTTCATTTTGATACCCTACTCGATAAGTTTGGTTGTAAAAAAAAAATTAACAACTAAAAATTGTAATTTTGCGCCAAAAATCCGCCATTTTGTTTTTTTTAAGCACCTATCTAAGGACACTTGGGTTTTTGAGACGAATCTAACGTCGAAATCCATCCAGCCATTTGGAACATACGAGGTTATAAAGACATTTACAAACATATAAGATACGCGCGAAAAACATAACCCTTCCTTGGCAGTCGGGTAATAACAATAAAGGAACACTAGCAGTTGCTATGTTGGTCCTAAGTAGAACAATGTAAACCTTTTCTTTATACGAGCAGTCGTGCAGTGCAGATGACATTTTTTAAAAGCAGTAAAAAGTTAAATGATGTTCTTTCTCTTTCGTGTAATGTACTCGTAGATATGCCGCAGATAATTTGTTGCACATGTTTATGGTAATTTTAGGGGGGCTAGTAAAATCTATTGATGTGGAGAATGTGGGTGCCTGATACGGGAAGCTAGCAGTAGCGAAGGGTCAATTTTTGTAAGAGGTAACCCGGATTAGATATCTTTAATGTGATTTTATTATTTGTCTATGCAATACTGACTGTGCCAGTTTTCAAAGGGAAGCCGGTAGGAATCGGGTTGTATGGAACCTTTGCCACTGGAAGCTATAACTACTTGAATCGTCAAGCTAGTATCAGTTTGTCGACCTTGACAAAGAACTGATCCATTGTTTGACAAAGAATATAGCATACATATAAGTAGATGAGATTAGCAAACAAAAATATTAGTAAATAAGTAAAATTTAATTCTATTAATTTTTCTCTGAACTAAAACTGGACTTAGTTCTCGCAAAAAGGGCCAACCTATTATCTCTTAACTATTACATACACATAACATCACGCCTGTAATCCCCGAAGGATAAGGCAGAGGAGTACTTACATAATAGTACACCCACATTTCGCCAGTTATGTTTAAGTCCCATGTAATAGGGGGCGAGCCTGTTGCCATCAACTGGGTACAAAACCAGACTCCGTGGCTGCTACTGAGAAATTCCTGATGGAAAACTCTCAATAACACTTTGCCGAACTGGTAATCGAACCCAGGACAGGCAACGGTGTCCAGTAAAATCAGTCCCATATATATACTTGTACTCGTACATTTAATAAGCGTAAACTATCAAAAATCGTTACAATTACTCTGGAGAAATAATATGAATTTATTCATTACTAAAAATAGTTTCTTACCTTGTAAGCACCACACGTCAACATAATAGCAAATAGGAACAGCATCATAGCTATAGTGATATACGTCAGGTAATACGTGAGCACAATGATCCGCTCCAGGGAATCCTTTGTTGAGCCGAAAATGCTTTCCAGTTTCTCGAAGTTTCTGAACTTGTCATCTTTGTCGTAATAGTCGTTGGTTACGTTCAGACCTAGCTGGTATAAGTGGAAGGCTACGGTTGCTATGGCTAACAGCTGGAACAAAGAAAAGTTATGTGAATAAGCAAATTAAAAACAAAATATAAAATCTAGGATGTCACAAATTTTATGAATAGTGTTTATGATTTTTTACAAAAAATAAATAGATATTTATGTGGCACCAGTGGCGAAGGTACCTTACAACTCGATTCCCTTTAAAAAAAGACAGTCAGTATTCTATAGACAAAATAATATTATGACTTTAAAGATATCTACTCCGACTTACCTCTTACAAAAATTGACCCTTCGCTACTGTGTGGCACACTGACTTTTAAATATCCTCTCAATTTCAATTAGGTTTGAATTGTTTGAAAATAAGTTGCCTTTGATACAGATAAAATAAACAAAGGTTTAACGCCTGATAGAATAATCGAAGCAAAGCCACAGAGTGTCAACATTAAGATCCATTTCAAAACTAACGCGAGCGAAGCCGCGGGCTAGTATAAAAGCTAGTAAAATATAATACCATAAAGGTGAACCGGCGAACCATTTCAAAAACCTTCAGGTAATATGGTTGTATGGCACAAAAAATGAAAAAATACACTTTCAATAAAAATGTAAATATGGATAGGTATCTAAGTAATACTTACTATTACAATGTATCCGAATATAATATTCCCCACCCTTAAGGGGAAGCAGAATAGAAACTTCCTCGTCATCTTCTCATCGGTATTCCTGAAAAGGGCAAAAGGTAAATATGAAAATACCTTTAGTGGAACAGTTTTTACATAGTTACGTGGGACTTAAACACAATTCTCGAATAGTGGGTGTACTATAAGGAAGTACACCTTTGCCTGTACCGTCGGGGATATCCATGTGTGTTATCTATACTCTATACATATAAATAAATAAAATTAAAGTGTCTGTTTGTAATATCAAAATAACAGCTTTTTACTGAATGCATGTACGCACGACGGCCAATCAAGCTATGCAAAACCATTTTATGCGGATCTCTCATTGTATAGGACATCTATACAAAGCGAGGCCAAGGTGTGTACGATACGATACGGAACTTATAACAAAAACACATTTCTTTTTAATTTTTGTCGATCTGTCTGTTTGTTCCGGCTAATCTCCGAAACGGCTGAACCAATTTTGACGCGACTTTTACTGGCAGATAGCTGATGTTATAAGGTCTAACATAGGGCTACTTTTATTTTAGAAAAATATTAGGGTCCCGTGCAAAAAAATTGAAACCTTTGAAATTGTTAACTAACGGCTAAACTCCGAAACGGCTGGACCGATTTTGACGGGACATTTACTGGCAGATAGCTGATGTTATTAGGAGTAGCTTAGGCTAACTTTAATTTTAGAATAATAATAAGAACCCTTGAAATTCGTATACAAATCCGATTCAAAAAGAGAAGTAATAATTTTTTATAATAATTTCAAGCGAACGGAGATCGCGGGCTACAGCTAGTGTTTTAATCAATATAGGCCTTAAGGTTTTTTCATGCACCAACCCGTAAAGGGTCCTCACGACCCACTCACTCCCACAAAAAGGAGTTCTGTTGGAATAATAATAAAAATAACGATGTATTTCTCCCTCAAGGTACAATTTACAATACAACATTATTTTTAGTGTATGCGAGGCCTGAATATAGTTTGTTCAGAAAAAGTAACTGGATCGATTTCAATAATTTTAAACCATGTTATATTTTGTCCCAAAAATATTTTAAAAAGTTACAAGTTGGACACCGAGCGACACTAAGTACCTATCGCAATCATTTAGGTACCTACTGCCAAATAATTTTTATCAAAGAGCTTAAGACGACGGTGGAGGCGCGCGGCGGCGCCGCGTTGTGACCACGTTTTTGTGCGGAAAACCAGGTAGCAGAACAAGCCTTTAACTTTGTGAGTTTTCATGATACAGTTTTGAAATTTTGTACATAGATTCTTTACATAAAAATACTATATACGTGTTTCAGGTTTCGTATATTATACTAAAACTTATGTTGTATATAGATGTTGCTAATATTGGAGGTACAAAGGTTTGAGAGAGTCAGGAATCCAAACTAGGATAACCTGTGCTATGGACTCCAGAAAACAATTCCATCAAAACTTTGAGGGTAGTAATGCTGTAACATCAGATCGTCTAAACATTAAAATATATTGTTTTATTTAATTAAAATCTATATTTACCTACTTCTGAACGAAAATGTCCTACCGTGCATTGGCTGTCGTCCACTTTTCACCCTGACTGATAAGGTTAAAAAGTGGTCGACTGTCAGTGAACGCGCTTTTATACAGGGTGGCGATTTGGTTCCTGCATCCTTCAAGGAGGTGAGCCTACCAACTATGGCATATTAAAGCTTTTCCAAAGAAACTTATATCCGATTCATGAAATAAATTAGCTTTTCATACATGCATCGAATATTCTGTCTCCTGTTACATCAGATTTTTTTTTTTGTTTCAAGAATTTGACATGATAATTTCTTTATGAAAGTTTTTTAATAAGACGGGTAGGCACCTGCTTGAAGGAATGAAGGATACAGGTAATTTATTTGCCACCCTGTACAAAATAACACGCTTTTATTGCTGTTTATGAATGTTCGTAGCATTGTGTTCGATAGATTTCTTTATCAACGTATAAGTCCATAGGCAGGTTTACTGCTCTTGGTATAGAGATTACAATAAATACCTTAATGCCATAAGTAGTAACTACTATATCTGTATATTCTCTCCTCTGTACAATTATACATACTAAGTATAGTATGTATAATTGTATACCTACGAACTCTGAGTTTTCAATTTGAATTTTACAAACTAAAATTTGTTTTCCTATACGCTTCATATTTTTATTACGTACCAGCGACCCGCCCCGGCTTCGCACGGGTGCAATATTTATATAAATAAACCTTCCTCTTGAATCACTCCATATATTACTGAAAACCACATCAAAATCCGTTGCGTAGTTTTAAAGATCTAAGCATACGTAGGGGCAGACAGACAGCGGGAAGCGACTTTGTTTTATTCTATTTAGTGAAGATCTATGTTTATTTCGATTCAGTTCTTCCAAGTCCAAGACACTTGGAGACACAGGGGGACAGGTTTTTTTTTAAATTACGACTGATATAACTTCAACTGTCTTGAACTAACCTAGATTCATTGTTCGCTATCCACTGCTCCTTCACCCCGCCACTCACAGAACAAACCAAAACAAAACTATCTATGCACAAAACACAACCGAAACGTTCGCTATCAAAACACGATGTGCTATTTCAGGTACCTAAGTAGCAGGCATAATCGTCGCACTACAAGACCAAGTTAATTAGGTCTTTAGCGACGCTTGTTTTGAATGCATTGACGGTTTGGTTAATAATGGTCGTCGAGGAAGCGACTCCACGGTTCGCTGAACGCTGTAAAGGTTGGTGTAGAGAGAGGGTCCGGGTGAACGGGCCAAGGTCAGGAGTTTATAAAAAGGTACAAAGTACCTAGATAAAAAGGTGGCCTTCCTCTACTTGATATGCCATAAGAGTTTTGTAGGGAATTCTAACACCTGGCTTTGTAAGTAGCTTGTACTTAAATGTTTAGTCTTAGTCAAGTTATTTTTAATTGTAAATCTGTATTCACCTGATCTAGACTGCCTACATAAATGCTACTAACTTAGTCTTAAGATAATGGATGTGTTACTAACAAAATATGGACATTACCTAAAGACTGTTTTTTAATCTCGGAGACTATGGCTGATGACAGACGGACCGCATTTCAACTGCAATCTAACCGCAAATTGCAGTTCGGATGCAGTTTGAATGCAGTTGACACGACTGCAATAGAACTGCAAACCAAACGGGAGTCCGATTGCAGTTCAATTGCAGTCGGCGTGCAACCAACCGTGCAGTTCGATTGTAGTCGGTGTGCAGTTCACACGATTTGCGGTTAGATTGCAGTTGAAATGCGGTCCGTCTGTCTAGAGCCTAAATTGACATGTACAAATGGCAAAGTGACATAGATTTCAATAGCATTTAAGTCAGTTTTGACATTTTCACTTGTCAATTTAGTCTCCGAGATAAAAAACAGACCATATAACGAAAAAAAAAAAAAAAAAATTTAAATGTTAATGGACTGGACACGTGTGTCTTCTGTTTTTGTAAGCTTTCGCCAATATATTGTGGGCCGGCGCAGCATGTCTTCTTCTTCCATACTTCTCTATTACTCGTCATCTCATCAGTCACCTCCTTTCTAGCCATATCATCCTTCATACAGTCCATCCATCTTTTCTTTGGTTTTCCTCTATTCTTATAGTTAGTTACTTAGAATGTATTGGTCAAATCTTGCAACTGAATTTCAAACCAGTTCCCCCCAACCGATTGAGCTGAAATCTTGCACACACCTTTGATTCTGGTGATAATACATTTTTATGACATATATGACGATCCTGCAGCCAGGATCGCCTCCTTACGAGAGAACTCCTCAGCGGTTAACAGCACGAATACGAAACTTTGTATACGCATTCAGTGTTGATAGATAAACCTAATTTTCTTCTTTTCATTGTAATAAAAGGATTTTTTTTCAAGTTGAGTTTTTATTTACAAAGGACGTTTTGACCAATGAGGTCTATACAGAGTCATGGCCTTTTTTTTAATTTATCTTGGTCAATATGTACAGTATCCTTAGTCTCAAAAAGTGAAAGCATACGAGGTTATGTACCGATGTCTACGTTCCTTTTGTCTTCGTTTCCGCCACATTTTGACCTAGTGGATGCATTGTAATACATAGCACAAAAGAGCTAGAATGTTGCTGAAACTTGTGGGTAGACGTGTCCGCCTGTCCGCCTGCCTTATTTATTTTTTGGCACTAGTATTTAACCTCGTTGGTCCAGTGGTCGCAAGCACGACTGCTGAGCATGAGATCCTGCGTTCGGTTCCCAGATAGGGTAGTGTTATTGGTTTTTTCTATCAGGAATTTCTCAGTAGTAGTGACGGAGTCTAGATTTGTGACAGGTAGATGGCAGTAGGCTCGATTCCTCTTACGTGGTACTTAAACACAACTAATGAAATGTGGGTGTTTTTTGGCTCACTAGGACTAGGTTGTCTCCTATATAGTGGGTGCGTTTACAAACATTTAAACTCACATACACAAACAGCCAGACCCGGGACAACTACCTGTATACAAATGTTTGTTCCGTGCGAGGATCGAACCCGCGACACGCAGTGCTGCATCCAATCGCTCAGCCACTGCGCCAACCGTGCCGTCTATAAGATGCACAACCTCGGGGATTACCACCGTGATGTTGTTTTGTGGTACCTACATACTTTTCGAAACATTCAGATTCCCGCCTTGAACAAGGAACGACATTGTTCTAATGTTGCTTTAATTCGTGAAATACTCAACACATTTTTTTGGCCTATTTACATCAATTTAGTTCACAAGTACACTTTACTGATAAGAAACTTGCGCCATAAAACTAAGACGCGTTCAAGACTAATACCCGTTTTCTTCAAACAGAATGCTTAAATAAAATACGCTCTGATGGATTTTCAACGCTAGGCTCGGCACAGAGAGTTGTAATTTCATCTTACGGTGCAAATCAGTGCATTTTGGTACTTATTTCGATGTCACTTCTTCTTCTACTTCTTAGCGTGTCGATGGCTATCTAAATTATATCGGCCCCGAACTGAGCCACTAGTTTGGCGCTTTCGGTAGCGTCTAGCAGTTCCTGTAGTGAACAAACAACAGGACACGCAGGACACGATATTAAGTGCCTCGTTTGTGGAACAGCATCACATTTACACTCCAGGGCAGAGGTTTCACTTAGTGTTAGTGAAACCGGTTCATTTTAAATCTATGTTTAGAGCCTATTAAAATTCTTGCCTGTATTATATTTTTGAAGGGCAGTTGACACTTCTCTCATCCATGACAATCGATTACAAGTTTTATTATAATTTAAGTACTTTGGTTAAGTCATAAGTCATTTATTTCAGAACAACACACATCGTATAGAAATTTTGTAAAATGAAATAAAATGTAAAATAAAAAAGTACCGTTAAAACATAAAAAAAAAGAAAAAATCAGTCGACTTGATAACCTCCTCTTTTTGGAAGTCGGTTAAAAATCGAAAAACAGGACGATCGGTTCCCTATTACTTAGGTTATAGGGGTATGAAAAACAGGGTGTAAAGTTCTTCGACCCTCATAGAAAGGGAGGGATCCTCCGATCAGACGGGTGTTGTGTCTGGTGGGGCTACTCCCCGACAGTTGTCGTCGGGTTTTCCTATCTAGTCTGTTCTTCCTTTGCATAGATGGCGCTGTAGTACTTTTCATACTATGCTGCTGTAGTAATTTGTTGTACTGTCTGGAAACATAATTATAAGGTCTATCTTTTCATACACGAAATATTTTAAGGGTAACTTCTATAACTAGTAAACAGGCCATAGCAACGAAAAAATAAAATATCTGAGTGTTTTTTTTTTACGAAATTATTATAATTCAAAAAAATTTGAGACTTTTTGCATAAAACCTTTACTCCCATACTCTAACAATGACAGTAGGTAAATACGACGCAGTAAAATAGCGTAATGGTGGTTAAAAAATAAGGAGCTAGTATTTATTTTGTGGGTCAAATAATTTTAAATTATTTATTTTTAATAAAAATATACTCAGATAAAAAAAAAAAATCCCTTGAAATAGCTTCGTTATAGCCGTTAGATGATTCCCTGAAAATATTTCGTGTATGAATAGCTAGACCTTATATAAAATATTATGTCACAAGTGACCGTGACGCTACGTTTCCCAGAAGGAAATAAGCGACACACGAGCGAGTCACCTGACGCAAATTGCATCGCCTGATGTAATCGCGTACTCGGGAACCGCTTTGATGCCTTGGGGTCTAAACATTGGAATCTGTATTTTGTCACCACTAACTACGTTTGATATTGCTTTGGGTAAAAATAAAATGGTCTGTCCCGTCGTCCCCGGTGTCCGCTGGAATTAAGTTTTATCCCGCGAATAACTTTGGAAAAACAAATGCATCGGCTTATTGTCTACAAATCAATGGCACAGAATAATTATGCACAATCGTTCTACTGGGACAATGATGCCCGTAGAATGCATAATGCGTCGGTACAACATACGTTTCTACTTAATGCATTACACAAGGTATTATACTGCGTTCACCATTTAGTTTCCAAACATGTAAATTGTAAACAAATAGGTATTTATTTTAAAAAAAAACAGCAACAGGAAACATTAAGAAGGTATGTGTTCTTTTTATGAAATACCCACACAATAAAGTCAGTTTTCGTTACCCCTTTTTTCTATTGACATTTTCTGTTGTTGTTGATACTAGTCATTGTAAAATTAACTTAATTTGTGTTACAATAAAGTCGATGTTCGGATAAAAAGAAACAAAGATTTCAATAGATAGTGATGCACACTGCATAGACCAGCTGCTAGCCCCATTTGCATCACAATATGCACCTGCAGTCTGACTCAGAACACCAGCCATTTTCAGTAACAGCCGGTCAAGAACAACTTGTACACGACGTCTGAAGGTTTTGTATAATATTAAACACAAGGTGCGACAGATACGGGTAATGGGCAGCTTAAGGTAGGCCGCATTGCATTCTTATTGTTAGGGCTCTACACACCAAAGCCGCGCAACCGCCGACATGTTGTGGACATTTTGTTTTCGGCGGGCTAGTTGGCGGTTTTCAATTGGAAGTCGAGAAACTTTGTTGACGTGCCTTTTTTACACTGCAGCGTGTACAACGGCTTATTGTGTACCACATGAACTGGCAATTTGTGTATAATGGAGGATTAGGTATTCATGAAAAATAAAAAACTTTCTGCGAAAAAAAATAGACTTCCAAAAAAACACTAAAAAAGTCTAAAATAACTTTACTTTCGGAAGTGGGTGAATTTGTTTGTTTCATTGACTTTTTTGCCACCGACTTTCGAAACTCAAGTATACATTTGCTCTGAAACTAAATAAAGACAATTTATAAAATGTGATGATATAGTTTTCTTTGAAATATGTTGTCTTTTCCATCATCATCTTCATTACTTTTTTGTCAAGAGGCCTTTGAATCCAAAAAAAAGTTCTTACCGTCGAAAACTGATTCATGAAAAATGTGTATGAAGAACACTGAACGTTTAACTAAGGCACCGAAACCTTAAAAATTTAAAAAGGCTATTTACTTTATTTCAATTTTAGGCAGCATTTGAGTTTGACCCCGCTACACGCTGGTCACCTTTCCATCGCTTCAAACAATTTTTTATAATAAGCACTATAATAGAAGTGCTATCATCATTTTCTAGTGTCCACAACCAACAACAACAGAAAGTCCATTCATACAAGATTTGAAAATAACCATGGCGACGGGTAGACACAATCACTTCATTGGTTTCCTACACAGAACAGAAAAAACAGTAGAAGTCGCATGTGGGCGGGGCGCGCGTACCCCGAGCTTTGCGCTGTTCCGCAAGTGGTTTCCTAACAAGATTCTTGGAATTGATAGTTATAAAGGACCCAGCAGAGACAATGCCTGTGAATGTGTTCCGCTGCACGCTGGTCAGCTTTCCATCTCCTCAAACAAGTTTTTATAATAAACACTATAATAGAAATGATATCATCATTTTCTAGTGTCTACAGAATGTCAAATAAAGATGTAGGTAAAATATTCTAAAACATTATGCTAATGTAAATTTTTACTTAATATATCAAGTTTTCAGTATAATAAAACCTAGAATATACCTTCTTAATCTATTTAAGTTTATAAAAATGAATGTTGTATAACTAACGAAGTCGCCACAAACTTTGGCTGAAGCCGAAAGTTTAATAACCCTAAGAAATTCAGTTCAAGATTGGCTGTAAGTGAATGGCACTTCGAAATTTGAGTGACCCCTTTTTTGCGTATGGAAGTCCTCATGGAAGTCCCCAGTCCTGGGGTAGGCGAAGGGGTTCGTCGTACGTCAGTACCAACGATGAAACCACACGGTGTTCTTCGACTAACTTGAGCCGGGGTGCTGGAGAACTTGCACAGTTTGTCACTTAGGTTTTGGCCCCATAAACATGCGGACTCTATCACCGTCCGCGTAGTTTCTTTTGGGTATCGCGCGGGACAGGGCGCGCCGCTGTCACGGGTCTGCTCAGGAGGCAGATTCCCCAAATCTGTCACCCGCATGCCACGCCCTATGGCGGCCGGAGATCGTTTTGTGCCACGCATCACTTCCTTGCAAAAGGAGGCGACGGCGTCCCGCGCGCTATCGCTCCCGATCATGGACTGAATCTCGATCGGAAGCCGAAGGTTATCCGCAGCACCGACTGCCGCGACAAGACCGTGGCACTGCATTGCCTTCCTGGAGGCTGGGCATTCCACGAGAGTGTGCTGTATTGTGACGTTGGGCAGTCTCCGCAGTGGTGACAACCGGGCGTCGCTTCCGTCCTACACGGCACAGGTAGTTTACGAAGCACCTATGCCCGGAGAGCACTGTCTCAGCCAGAAAGTGAGCCCGTTGTCACGGGTCTTACCGCCGAAACCGCAGCATCTATGAGTGTGATCCCTGCTTCCCGCGTGTTGCTTCTTCCACCGCGCTCTCACGCTTTAGTAACAGTTCGTTCAATTTCAGCGCTTGCTAGAAACCTTCGGCTTCAGCCAAAACATCGGCCCATTTAGGCCGAAGCCGAAAGTTTAGCCGAAGGTGGCCGAAGCCGAAGCTTCGGTCGGACACTATAAGCTGTTAATCCGTCCGTTCTTAGTCATTTATTATAGGTAAGACATCTAAAATGGCGCCAATATTATGAACGAACATAAAAATTATCATTTGATTGCCGTTTGTCTCGTCAACAGCCATAAGGCGGGGGCAACGAACTGGTTTCATCTTTAATTAATTAATTCTATTCTATATTATGTGCTTATAATATTTTATAAGTAGGTATCTTAAAACAGGATCTTCTTATTTATAGCATTTAGCTACTAAAACACGGACACCATAGTAATATTAAGTGTTCCTCTTAAATGCGTGTATTGTCAGATTCTAAATGAAATGAACATGAAAGGGTGTAAATAGACCCTTAGCATAGCCGAAAGGCACTTGTTCTCCCCGTCTTTACGATCATTATTTTGTTCTAGATCATACCTGGGAACGTTCTAGTTACGGAATTATTGGGGGTCAAAGTTCCAACTTTATCACAAGTTTTTTTTTTTAAATACATGTTTTTAAAGTAAGATTTTTACTTTACACACCTCCACGACCCCCGTACTATTCAATCCATCCATCAGCACATCGAGTCCTACCGAAAAACGTGATTTTTCAACCCCAAAAAAAAAGTCGATTCCTAGCAATAATTTTTGAGTAAAGTTACTTAGTTTGATGTACAGAATGCTTGGTTGACGGCTATGTGAAGGGTCTGTTTACACCCTGTATGAATGTAATTAGTATCCTTAAAGAGAATTGATGTACTGAACTAAGTATTAATTAGTCACGCATTGATCCACTAGTGTTTTACTAATGACAATGCTTTTAAGCTTTAATCGGGTACTATGTACCAACTATAAACTCATTCTAACACCATCATCTATCTACATCCTAACCATCTAAAAGTTCACAGGTTCGAGCCACAGGTTATAATAAAAACAAAAAAGTCTATAACTTACTTCGTCCCACGCAAACTTGACTATTTCTCACAAAATCCAATTTGTGTATGTACTTTTCTTCAATCTGAATTATATCATCGTCACATAACACTCACAATTGCATTCCCGAATACTAGGATTACAAAGAATCACTGGCAGTTAACACTAATAGCATCGATTCAATTTATTATCGATTTGTTTCGCGTCTTTAAAGAAATTCGTTTATCGAACGAGATGCGCTAGCGCGTTCGCCGCGCGCCGGCTCAAAGACTCGAAGGCATACAGGTTGGTTACGTCATGGCGACAAGGCCGGTCCAGCGACGCAACCTACTGACTGTCCCGATCGGGGAATTAATCGTCATCGTACAAGGTCAAGTCGAAAATGGTACCATTTTAGTTTCGTTGATAAAGTTCCGCCATGTTGACGAATTAATTACTTTTGACACAGCATGTACCGCGGGCGAGAACGGTCGTCTTTCGTAGTAGGTACAATTATGATACACATTAGAAACTAGCATGATGCTTTATTGCGACAGCGTGGCGTCTACAGTTCTAAGAATTTTATTGGGTTGCCTCGGATATAACTCATTAGAGGTAAGGCGAGCACATGATCAGATCACAATGGCCTGTAAGACACTCCGTGAAACCATTGACGCGCCTGATCTGCTTGCTATGCTGGCTCGCTTCTTTGTGCCGGACAATTACTGCAGGGGTAAAAAGCACAGATTGTTCGCCGTGCCTCCGTGTCGCACCGTAGCGCGTGCTAAGTCTCCAATTCCTCGAACTCTGGCTGCACTTAATGATCTCCTGGATTCTAATCCAACAAACGATCTGTTTGCGGACGAATGGACAAAGATTTTATTGGTATGTCAGAAGTACTGTGAGAGGGATTCATGACAGAGTAACTAACTCATTTTTTTTTTTTTTTTTATATTTATCTGTTTTCTGTTTTCTATTTTTGTCCATTTATGTTTATGTTTATGTTTAGTAGTTTAGTTACTGTAATTGGTTTTAAACCGTTTTAATTAAATAAATAAATAAATAAGGAGTTTAAGAACATTTTGAGATTCCGAAACTCTTTCGGGTTGATACATTTATTTCGGCGGTACCTACATAATTGCAGAACAACAAGGCCAACTCGAAGCAATTAAACAAAAATAATTACTCGGCTATCATTCGGCTCCAGCCGATTGGAAAACTCCGTTCGGCGTTTCCTCGCTGAATCATGTTTCGGCACGATTTCAGCTAATCCAAGTGACTTTTTCCCGATCCAATATCTACATAATTATGTATCCTTATTCATTTTTTCTACGCTGCTGTGCTGAATTATACCGATTGAAACAATTTGCCCCCTTCTTCATCTTTCCTATTATGATGGTACTGCTTCTTGGGCTCAGTGGACAGTGGTCACCCACTGAGGCTGCTGTAGCATTTTGCAAGTCCTCTAATAAAATGTGTACGTCTGGGCGCACATTGGACATTCCAGCAAGTGGACTATGGTCTGGTCGCTGTCCCCCTGCTATACTATGAAGAGGTACGGACATGAACGAATGAATGAACGATTGATTCGAATGAATGTTAAAGTGTCACGGTTAGGGGTCATTGCGCACAGGCATTATTAGAACGAACGGTGACAATGCGCACTGCTGACAATGCAATATTTATGTTTTGTTTCCATTGTTTGATGTAGATCTGTAACCCCATCTGTTGTTATAACAACCAGCCTGATCACGTACAATTATGAAATGATGTGTTCTTAACCATTCAATTAATGAATAAGTATCTTTTTGTATTATTAAGTATTTCCTGTCTCTGTGTCTGTGTTCTGTCTGTCTCCTGTATTAATTAACCTGTATAAAACAAAATCACACTACAATCTGGCCCAAACAGACTACAAGCAATTTAACTATAACTTCATATTATATTGTACAATGTTATGACTAAGAATAGTGAATACCCTGTGTCTGTAGATGATGAACCTTTATTATAAAATTGATAAATGTCGAAAATATTTCAAATTATGACCTGCGCCTGGCCGAAACTTATCGTAGGTATTTGAAGAAACTAAGAAACTATTACCGTCGCGCTGCGTCAAGCCTGCCCCCATGGAGAGCAATAGGGACAGCTGCAGCTCAGACCGATTTTATAATTATTTTTGTAATTAAAATCTTAAGGGAGAGTCTAGGTCCCTATCAATTTCTTTTATGTTAAAAACTTTTCGAATTTGTCTGGTACAAGTAGCGGCATGTAAGTCTTGCGCTGAACGATACGCGGGGGGGATTGCTGCGCATGGGTACTGTACCGCTAGCCCCCTCAAGTACCTTAATTTTTACTTCTGCCGTCTGCGCAATAACGGTCAGCGCTAAAGTTTCATGCCGCTACTTGTAGTCCAGACAAATTCGAAAAGTCATGGTCGTAAAAATGTGTAATTTTTTGTCAATTTTGGAGGGTTAAATTTTCTTTACTTATTAATTACTGAAAAAAAGGAAATGACAGGGACGTGTCTACAGTAGACCTTGATATTATGAGAAAAAATGATAGTTCTAGAGGCATGACTCAGGAAAAAAAAGGGGAATACGAAACGTCGATTTCGTCAAAATTTGTATGGAGAGTCGCAGCCCCTGTTCCCTCTTAAAGAAGATATTTTAGTTAATGTATTTTGCTAAGGAAGACATTTCAAATTTCTTTAGGAGATTTACCATGTAAGTCGTATCTAGCAGTTAGTTAGTTACATAATTATATTTAACTAGCTGTTCCTGATGCGTTACAATGCACCTTTTCCCACTACCTACCTACTGCCTACCTACTACCTACCTAAGAACCTTCTCCTAAAAGTAACAAACAGAACAAAAAAAAGAATTAGCGAAATCGGTCCAGCCGTTCATGCGTGATGCCGTGACCAAGGGAAATAGCGAGTAATTTTTATAGGGAAATTATAAGTCTCGCCACAAAATTATTTATGGGCCATGTGATTAAACTTCTAATTTTATAACTAAGCAACGGGAAAATAACATAGCCTCTAATAAACTAATTCGTCTTTTTTACAACGCCATCTAAATATTCTATAGAAAGCGTCAAGTAAAGATCATCAATTATTGTGACTGTCCTTCTTATTTATACATTGCCACCTAATTTACTAACTCGGCCACGGATTTTATAACTCGCCACCATTTTACGTTTTACAGCTTTCTACTGAAAGCATCATTTATATATATATAAGTTAGCATGTAAAATAATACATCATATTCTTTTATCGTGAAAATAGCCACTGCATGATTTGGCGCGAGTACGCGAAACGACAGAACTCATAAAAATTCAACTCATTAAATAGGCACAACGGTAATTTTAATTAACGGAACAACAAATACTTAGGAATCAAGAGCGAGTGAAGCGAGTTCGGGACTTGGGGCACCCCGACTTTAGGTTAGGTTAGGTTACTTTAAACCCTGCAAACAGAAATAGGAGCCCCGCACAGCGGGGCTACGTCGACTATTACAAAATATTGATATTATTTACCTTGGACTTTAGGTGAATTTCTGCACTAAAAACTTACGAGACTACCCAAAAAAACAGCTTAAAACTTTGTGACTGGTTAAGAATATTTACTATAAAGTGATATTTAGATGAAACGTGATTTTGCCGAAAAGAAACAAAATATGTATTAAATGAAAAAATTATAAATGATTAAATATCAACATTTGTAAAGCGAAGCGTTTGCCATAGGAATGCGTGTAAAGCCAAATTTTGACGATCAATTAATATGGGAAGAGTTACATTTTAAACGTACTGAGCTAAAAAATTAGAAGCTAAATGAATATATTTTTTGATGTCATTTAATAGTATTTTAGAAGTTTACTGTTAGAATGCATGTTAAAAATGTAGATGCTAAAAAATAACCATCATGTTGAGTTGTATTTAGGGTGGTTTACATAGATGATAACTTGTGGCTAGGATAGTATTATTTAGATGCTCGTTAATTGTGGCTGACTTAGTAATTTAGAAGTCAACCTAATTTTTTGGAGGCGAATAATGCCATTAAAAAGAAGTTTGTTTAATTAGCACCCATTTTTATATATATAGACTAGCTGTTCCCGGCATGCAGTAGGTACTACTAAACTTGTTCTTATCCTGTTTTCACATTGTAGTCCACCTGCAGCAAATACATTAAAATATTTACGAGCGATAGACGGAACAAGACGAAGAAAATCGTAATCCAATGGATACTTGTTACTACTTTGTCACAAATCTTTCTGTCTAGCGTCATACGCCCGCTTGTTAGGTAGCATGAGTCAAAATCAAAATGTTTGTATGAAAATTTTACCCAATGTCCTCTTTTTTTTATACACGGTGTAAACATACCCTTTACATAGCCGTCAACCAAGCATTCTGTACATCAAACTAAGTAACTTTACGCAAAAATTATTGCAGGGAATCGACTTTATTTTTGGGGTGAAAAATCACGTTTTACGGTAGGACTCGATGGAAAGCACTCAAAGCATTGCGCTGATGGATGGATTGAATAGTACGGGGGTTGTGGCGGTGTGTAAAGTAAAAATCTTACATTAACAACATGTATTTAAAAAAAAAAACTTGTGAAAAAGGTGGAACTTTGACCCCCAATATCTCCGTAACTAGAAGGCTCCCAAAATATCGTAAAGACGGGGAGAACAAGTGCCTTTCTGTTATGTTAAGGGTCTACCCAACAAACATTTGACAAGTCGCCACAACGTGCCGATTTCTACATTTGGTTCCATAAGCTGGTCGTAAATACGTCGCCATCACGTTGGCTTCACCGAGAATAGGCCCATTTTATACGAATCAGTGTCTTAAAAGAGTAACGTAACCGTCGTATATACCACTTTTTGGTCAGATAGTGGTTGTGTAGTAGTCGCAAAACCCAAGTTTTCGTCGAGTAATGGTGTTTATTACCGCTGCTTTGCGGCATTTTGTTGCAAATAGGTAGCGTAGTATTATTTTTAAACAGGATTTTGCGATAAAATGGTGAGATAAACGCCGTAAATTATTATGCCTGCATGACTTCAATATTTTATTTGTGTCAGATACATCCATATTATTTGATGTGCTATTTTGTTGAAACTCATTGGGCCCATTCAATCTATTGGGAAATTAATTCTATCGGGTAATATGAGCTAATTATGACAATTTAATTAACGCGCCATGCAAATTCTTTAAATTAAGTGATTTAATCAAGTATATTTTTAGTAAACGTGCTAACAATCACCTCTATACGACTTAGAGTTAAAGATACAACCATATTACAACATCAAAACGACTAATTATTCTGTGCCCATACTTTTTGTTCAATATTGTCAGCCATATTAACTGAAATAGGGTTCCTTTGTAGTGTTTAAAAAACAATTTCACCTACTTTTCCTGGTTTGAAGACTGTTTATTTTTTTATATTTGTGTCATGTGTCCGTAAAGTACGTTCATTCATTCAATCATATTAAAAACTACTGTCAAAAGCTGCTTTTTTTAAGTTGAAGTGATTGAAGTTTCTTTACGTACCTAATTAAAATTGTGATTTATTTATAGGTGGCCTCAAATCTAATAAAAATGATTTGTGATATAATGGAAATCGATAAGTTTTTAACTAAATCTGATTTCATCACACTTGCACGTTGGTGTTTGAGATGGCGCTGGATATCTACTCACTTTATACGTTCAGATCGTTGTTTTGTTTGCGGATTTATGATAACAAACAACAAAAACAAACCTGCACATTTTGTAGTGTCAGAGGAAAATATTAAACATATGATAAATTATGATTTTCTCTGGTGCCCTACCTTTTTTGTCATATACGATCATTATCCGGATGATGAATGTGAATATTGTAATTAGAACAGATTATTTTCAAAATAACTGATCATCTTTACCTACTTATATATACATATTTCAAAGAGGAGTGTTTGTGAATTTCTATATAATTGAGATCAGTCCTAACTAACTATGCTGACTATGCATTACCTACTAATTTTATTTTAAAAACACTCGTATTAACATGTTCTTAATAGCTGTAATCCAAAGACAATGTAAACTAAGTAAAATAATTTCTTTGTTACTACTATGTTTATTTTGAATGATAAAACTGTGATTGTAAAGATACGTTTATTAATAATAAATAAGACAAAAATTTTGGATTTTTTTAAATTTTATTTACACCTTTACTTCAAAGTATGAATAAGTGGTACAAAATAAATATTTGAGCCACATTCTGCAGTGACTAACTTGCACTTTATGTCAGTTATATTAAATGTAACTTCTAATCTTCATCGAAATCAATTCTTTTGTATTCATAAAATCTTGTACGGAACCAACTCCAGTTTGTACATTATTGTCGTTACGTGTAGAAATATTCGTTATAACGCAACATGACGAGAGAAGCGCAGTATAGTTCTTTTTCACTTTCCTTTTAAAAGCACCACTTTTTTTTTACATTTGCCCAGGTTTTTTTATTCATTTTTAGTAAAAGAAGCGAAACTTGATGGTTATTTTTTTGCAGTTTGTAAGCACTATAATGGAACACTCAGTAATTTAACGGTAGTATAAAAGTTATAAAATTGGCTTAAAACCGTATAAGGGTGCAATTTATCACTCTTAAATGGTCGTCAGTTAAAGGTGGTTCTCGCGATTCTAATACGAGTAATGGTGGGATAAAAGTCATTTAAACGTCACTAAGATCACGACACTGGTTTTAACACTAAATGACGCCGTTTCTACATAAAACTTTATAATAGTCATAAAAATAGTCGTATAGAAGTTAATACGATTTCTATATGACTGTAATATACGACTAAAATTTTTATAAGAAAAAGGTGCTCTAAGTCGTATTACACGCTAAATTACTTCAATGCGATGTTTACAACACTTTGAGTCGCATATTTTTTATTTATACGACTGAAATGTTTGTTGGGTATTTACACCCTTTATATTTTAAATCTCTTTGATCCTAAGCTTTGTCTGACACAGATCCCTGTTTGCGATACATTGTACTTAGTATTATAACATCCCTTTCTACTAATTTCTTGCTTAACTTTTCCGTCAGCCGCAGACAAACTAAAAGAAAAACGCGGAGATTGAACGATAGGCGTGGAAACAATAGGATCACTCTCGACTCTCACGGTTATATGAAGCTCTTGTAATGTTTGTTGCTTCGTTAAGGGACCTACACACCGAAGCCTCGCGTCGCTAGCATGTGTCGGCGACTTTGTTGTCTGCGGTCCAGTCGGCGGCTTCAAATGATTGCAAGTCAAAAAAAATTGCCGTCGTCTTGCAGCACTACAGATTGACTGCTAGCTGAGCGCGTACGAAAGGTGGCACATGTCGGCGGATAGCACGCGCGCGCGACTGCATGTCGCCAACATGACTCCTTTTTATAAAAGGCCGCCAAGCTGTGTCGGCAGTTGGTGTGTAGAGATCTTTACTCTTCATAATTGCTTGTTATGTTCTTTGTTACATGACCCCACTTGTTACGCATTATTTCGAGACCAATCTGTTCTACGCATGACTAAGCCCATAGTGGAGTAATAGATTCATTATGAGAAGTCTTTATCCCAAACTAACTTTTACGTAACACTTTTGGTATGTCAGGATTGGTCCCAGGGTTGGCGATTTTCTTTTTTATAGTCTAAGTGTAAGTAAGTAACTACTAATCGACTAAAAAAACTAATTCTGCAAAAAAATCTGCTCAGGTGGAGATTTATTAATGACTCTCCCTGGAGTGTAAATGTTGTGCTGTTCCACAAACGATGGGGCACTTAATATTATGTCCGGCGTGTCCTGTTGTTTGTTAATTACAGGAACGAATGGACGCTACTGAAGGCGCCAAATTAGTGGCTCAGTTCTGGGCACAATTTAGATTGCCATCGACACGCTAAGAAGAAGAATCGACTAATCATCTATTGAAATTACAGACTTCATCATTCTGGCAAGTAAGTAGTTTTTCTATATTATTACCAGCGACTCGCCCCGGCTTCGCACGGGTGCAATATGTATATATAAATCTTCCTCTTGAATCACTCTATCTATTACTGAAAACCGCAGCATAATCCGTTGCGTAGTTTTAAAGATCTAAGCATACATAGGGACAGACTGCAGGAAGCGATTTAAAATGTTGTATTTTGTGAAATCACAACGTTTCTCTGTAACTGTGGCTGGTACTCTATTTTCGGTTTCTTTCTAGCTGTGAGTTTCTAAAGTGTCTTCCACATATTTAAGTACTAGCTGTGCCCCGCGGTTTCACCCGCCGCTTCTGACTTGTTTTATATTTGCTTGGCTCCTATTGGTCGTAGCGTGATGATATGCTTATATTCTTCCTCGATAAATGGGCTATCCAACACTAAAAGAATTTTACAAATCGAACCAGTAGTTGCTGAGATTAGCACGTTCAACCAAACAAACTCTTCAGCTTTATAATATTAGTATAGATTTGTTTTTTTATCGTTTCGCTATCTCGAAAAATGTCTCGAGATCTCGTGATTCAAACTCGTTGGAAGAGAATACAAGATCTCGACCGTATCAAATTGGTCGAGGCTGAGCGCAAATGATTTGGAGCACTAGGCAATAGGCATCTCAATAGGTAATTTTTTAATTATCATTAGTAATGGATTCATAGAGTATGTGATGTGTATTGAGATGATTTTAATCAAATGATTTTTTCCAAAAAAAAAAAATAATAATGGGTGCGATCCGGCGCGTACGATGCGGTGCGCTGAACCATCCGAAAATTCGATGTCGGCGGCGCGTACGGCTCCTGCGGTGCGTCTAGGTGCGCAAAGTCGGTATCGGTCCCGTCAAGTAGGCACGGTGACCAGTTTAACCCGTTCCCCGTCGCCCACTCTTACTTCCTCATGACGAGCACACAACTTACTAGAGTGTTTACTTTTAATTCGTTGTATTTATGGGCAACGTAGCAACTAGGTGTCTTAACTTCGGAAAGTATACTTTTATAGAAAGCTGTATATATCAGAATTACGATTTTACAGTTGATATAATAGTGTGATGACTGATGTTGTTTTAAGATTTTAAACTATAATGGTAAATATCAAACATGGTTTCTAGTGTTAATGATACGGATGTTTATTTATTATTTATTTATTTTTTATTCCTTAACACACACATTTGTTTTGTGTTGTTTCTACAATTAAACGTTTCTGCTGTAGAACAAAATTCCGCATACGAAAATAATGATGACAACAATTAATCTTGTCTGCCTAGCCTTTTTCTTAACTATGTTGGGGTCGGCTTCCAGTCTAACCTGATGCAGCTGAATACCAGTACTTTACAATGAGCGACTGCCTATCTGACCTTCACAACCCATTTAATACTGGGTAAAACGATACCCCTTGGTAACTGGCTGTCAGGCTTTTGGGCCACTGACTACCTGTAACGACTGTCAAAGCTCTGCAAATGACAGCCGGGACGTGCTTTACGAAGCACGGTGGTGGACGCTACCATAATGGGTGTCAAAATACCCTTAACGAAGCCGAAAGACACTCGTTCTCTCTGTTCTCGTTCTCACGTTTCTTATGTTCTGGACCATACCTGGGAATCTTCTCTAGTTACGGAGGTATTAGAGGTCAAAGTTCCAACTTTTAACAAGTTTTTTTAATACAAGTTTTTAATATTATAACTTTACTCCGCCGCATTGACGACGCTACCACGTCGCAGTTTTGCCTTGCCGCTCCAGCGTCGCTTCGCAGCCCCACGTCGTCTCTCTGTCCCCACGTCAGTACTTACATCTATTCCAAATCTACTTATTAGCGTCTACACAAAACCACAAATGAACCACAATTAGCCTACGTTTACACAAAGGCCTGCCTACACACTGGTCTGAAACCTCGCTGAATTTGAAGTGGCTTTGAGTATCAAGAACGGAGAAACACGGACGAGTGTGTTAGTGGATGAGTGCACTTGTTCCCGCGTCTCCCCACTAACACATAAAAGGCATATAATGACTGAAGTGTATCTTCAGTGTGTGGGTTGCTCAACTGTTGCTTCTTATTTCAGTGTTTTGGAGTGAAATTGGTTTAACAAATTAAACGAGTGGACGACTGCACTTCAAAAGTACCTAGTTTTGAAAATTGTAAATCTTTATGTAAGTTCCAAAGCTCCGTGCATGTATTGTCTTTAGTTGCATGGATTTTTCGATCAGTTACTAAAATATATCAGTAACACAAATCATCATCGTCATCATCTTCCTGCCCTTGTCCCATTCTACTTCTAAAATAAATCAGTAAAACAAATAAATCTCGAAAAAAACTTCACAAACAACAAAGGGCGTCATAATTATATTGAATCGGTATCTACCTCTTACATTCTCCTCCTCTACTTCCAACACTCATAAACAGACGACATCATCATTCTCTTGCTCTTATCCCAATTCATTTCGGGTCGGCGCAGCATGTCTTGTTCTTCCATACTTCTCTATTACTCGTCACCTCGTCAGACACCTTCTTTCTTGTGATTATATGATATGATTGCAAAATTGAAGTTCTCTTCATGTGGCTCTTGAAAATGAAAATCATTTCATTTTCGTAAATGATTTCAAATTAATTGACTATTCCAATCACTGAATAAAAATTTTGTTGTCCTATAGATTTACGTTATTATTACAAAAACTTGTTTGTGAGAAACATGTTAACACACAGCCTGAGAAAATTTTAGCTGCGTGAGGCATTCGAACCAATTTTTGCTCGTACCGTGTGGGTAGGCGCGTCGCTGCGCACGGTGCAGTTGCATTAACCACAATTTTAAAATGCGCCATAATATCTGATCCGGGACAACTGACTTATTGACCCGGACACGCTTCTAACCGGGACATGTCCCGTTGTATCGGGACGTATGGCAGCCCTACTCTAGAGGGATCTTCAAATCCATCTATGCCGTGAGTGATGTAGGAAAGGGACTTACAGCGATGCCTTACGGGCGTTGACTATTTAGTAAATTTGTGCTAAGGTTAATTGTTTACTACTATTTCACCGACCAGAGTGATAGCTACGAAAATGTCGAGAGACCAAGTTATGAATCAGCATGCTTATATCAGATAATTATTTACCAAGGAAAATAACAACCGTAATGTTACCGTTCAGATTTTCGCATTACATTAGTGAGTGAGGAAGACCGAGCATTACAGTGAGCAACCTGTACCGATACATTTTTTTTTTTTTTCTCAAAATCACTTTGTTTTATATCTTTGAATTTTGTTTGTTTCTTACGACTCTCAAATCAGCCGAACATCCTGACAACGTCTACTAATCACTGCTCGGGGGTCCATTTATACTGACTGATATGGACTGTTCAGTCCAGGTATGGACATGTGATGAGGAGGGACAATTCGCGTGTGACTAAAAGAGTGATGAGTATAAATGTTGATGGATGGAGAGGGAGAGCTTCAATTTAGCGACTGCTAAATTGAAGTGAGTATCTTGAGAACCATTCATCACTTCCACAAATTGCAATCTACGTATCTGCAAAGGCTTTACAAGCACGTTCATTCATCAGGCAATCATTATGCTACTCCAATTAATAAAGAAGTATCTAGTGCTCACTCGATGTGGAGGATTCATTCGTCACTCAACATGGTCTGCTTTTAATTTAGCTTTTTTAATAAATTTAGATGGCTAGGGTCCTGAAATAATGCTACAGAACATCATGCCTTGTAATTCTCGAAGGGTCCTCTGCCTACAGAGGTGTACCTTACAAGTACGCCCACATTTCGCTAGTTATGTTTAGTCCCATGTAATAGGGGGCGAGCTCATTGCCATCAAACGGGTACAAATTTGGACTCCGTGGCCGCTTCTAAGATTTTCCTAATGGAAAAACCCAATAACACTTTTCCCGTCCCGGGAATCGAAAATACGACAACATGCTCGGCAGTCGCACTTGCGACCACTAGACCAAGAGATAACTTTATTAATGAAATAATTGCTTGTCAATTATCACCAAATTTCTATAACTCTATTAAAATCTAAATTTTTGCTTTCTAAAAATAATGGGTATCGGAAAAAATGGGGTAAGTCATTTTTTGCAAATTTTGAGCTAAATCTTACTGAAAGCCTGTTTACGCTTCCTCACGATATGTTATTCCACTTTTGTTTCAATAAACATCTTCCTGGCACCTTTTATTCGTTTTTTTCCGTTTATGTAGCGGTCTGAGCCCCGGGGTCGTTGGGACCTAACTCTATTACCAGCTTTCAAAAGGTTATTGCGATTTTGGTTTGTCCGAAACACACATCAATATAATTAAATGTCTTCGTGGATCTGACACAAGCAAAGAGAGGCCCATACCCAGCAGTGGGTGAAAGCTGTACATGATGATGAGGTTGATGATGGATTTGCTTTGAATACTTTTTTAACTTAAAAACAAAATATAGCATTAAAGTCACCTTTCACACGAAAACAACTTAATAAAAATGGGTTTATCCGTTCAGGCGCTATGATGCCAGAGACAGACACACAGATACACACTTCAAACTTATAATACCACTCTTTTTTGATCGGGTGTTAAAAAAACGATAGCCACATCCCGATGTCTTCGGTTTGAAATGTAACCTTATCTGCGTAAGAGCCATCCATGTACGCAAAATACGTGCTTTGCTTTGGAATTGCGGACACCAGCCCATTATACAGTACAAGAGCTCAGGCCCAATTGGGAGAAAAGTCACTGACATCAGCGGGCTGCAAGATATACAATGAATGGAGGCAATGAACGACACAATAACAACGACATCAAAAAGGGACTCTCTCAAGAATCCACCACACTCAAAACTGGAGAAAATATCATAAGCAAGGAAGTTACCAATTTATTTACCTCATTTACCCTCAACCAGATGAGCTCAACCGAGTGGACTGATCTAATGGACTGTTAAATGAAATCGCTCATGAAGAAACAACTCAAAGCAGACGCTGTGAACACCTTGTTTCGAAGTACGTAAACATTTTCATTTCCGCGAAAATTCTGTAGGTATCTAAGTAGTATCCTGCGGTTGATAAAACACTTTCACTTATCAAATGCGGAGTCGGCAATTTCCGTTCGGAACCGAACAAGTAGATAGCAATCAGATAAGGGGCTCGTTACAGACTTATTCTTTTGACAGACTTAGAAAGCAAATAAATATTTTCGCCTTTTCCGTTCGATAGTACACACTGATTGATTATAATTTTTATTCCTCGAAGCGCAACTAATGGTTGCGCTTCGAGGAATAATTTAGTTGCGCTTAGTTAAGATAGCGCTAAAAAGTTGCGCTTTGAGAAATACCCCATCAACGCGGTCGGGCGGTAAAGCGAATCTCACATCGCATTGTTTTGACCACCAATATTGGTGTTGGTGGTCAAACCAATGCGATAATAAATCCATAACTTTACTCTGAGATAAAACAAAATATTATTAAGTAATCTAGTTTTGTACCTCCAAGAGTGCTAATATTAGAGTCATGTGAGAGGTACACCGCGCACCTCCATTAGTGCTGGGTGTCGACCGGATCGTTTTGTATTCAAACCCTCTGGATTCATTATCCGTTGTATAATGGGGCACACTTTTTGCTAATTGTTTTAATTGCTTTGTTGTAGACACATCTATGGTGGCGGGGTTGCGGTTGTTGTTTTTTTCGTACTCAACAATTATTTCTTAAACTTAAAAATAAAAATGTATACTATTATAACAATATTTTGCATCAGGCTCTACGGTGACGGTGCTGAAAACTCCAACGACATTTTCTGCTGTATAAAGTATGTTTTTTCATTCGTACGGAACCTTAAAAAAGCAATTAAAAATCAAAAATCTTATAGTAAATTAATAGGCCAATGGAGGCAAGCCAACTAAATCCCAGTACCATGAAACATCATTTCAGCCGAAAGACGTCCACTGCTGGACATCCACCACTCCAGGCCTCCCCCAAGTGTCGCCACATTGACCGGTCCCGTGCGTCTCGCATCCAGCGGATCCCTGCAACCTTTACGAGGTCATCGGTCCACCTAGTGGGAGGCCTTCCAACGCAACGTCTTCCGGTTCGCGGTCGCCACTCCAGAACTTTTCGGCCCCATCGGCCATCCGTTCTGCGAGCAATGTGCCCTGCCCACTGCCACTTAAGTTTGGCTATTCTTCGGGCTACATCGGTAACCTTGGTTCTCTTGCGGATCTCCTCATTTCTGATTTGATCACGCAAGGAAACACCGAGCATAGCCCTCTCCATTGCCCTTTGGGTGACTTTAAGCCTTCTGATGAGGCCCATTGTGTGTAACGGGAACCATGAAACGAGTGCCCGTTACTGGCCCGTTGTTGGAATCCTGAAAGTCTGATATCCAGTCTTAATGGGTGCCAGACTTTCAAGCTTCTGATAACTCGTAACGACTGCCAAATGACAGCCGGCTTATGCTACCCGAGATATTGATATGAAATGCATGGTCACCCATCTACAGACCGACGTCGGCAACCGTAGCTTAACCTTCAATTGGCCTGTGCGGCTGTTATAATTTAGCCACAAACCCCTCTCTTACGCTTATACAAATAAACGTGAACACTATAATAAAAACGTCACAGTATGCAGACGATGAATAGTATTTAATTAGATAGAAGTATTAATTAACTTGATTACACAACACCTCAGGTGAGAGCTGCATGCTAATTGCAAAATTTGAAGCTGCGCGCACAGCTCATCTGTTATCGAGACTCGTGTAGGGTTAATTAACTTCGTGGAGCTATGAAAATGATGAGTTGGTATTATTTTCACTATTGAATCCTGAACTAGTGTTTATTGGGCGAATTTCACAGGACACCGCTCGTCCGCGCGGTCGTCCAGAGGCGGCGAAGGAAATGCATTTGCGGTGAGCCGCGCGGAGAGCCGGAGAGTGCTGTCCGTACGCACGGTCGGGCGGTGTACTTGTGTTAGGTTAGACATCAACGGATTTGCTTCACCACCCTACGGCGTTGATGAGCGATATCGTGTGAGAATGTCAGAAGAAAAACTACATAACAAAAACTTTATATCTTTACTAGCTTTTTTTTTTTTTTTTTAGTAATAAGGCATAGCTGCCAAGTTTCTTGTGTGTGCGATGTACGTGACGTAAGTTTAAAGTGTGTGTGTGTGTAGTGTATGTGTGTGTGTGTTTCGTGTGTGTGTGTGTAGTTTGTATTACGACTCTGTAAGCATTCTGGTTTGATTAAGTTTCGACAAATCATCGTATTCAGAAACCAGACAGCAATTGGAGGGACAAGCCAGTTAGGCAAAATAAAAATACGAGTAAGTTTACTTATGCTTGAGTCCCATGTTATAGGGGGCGAGCCTATCAACTAGCTACCAACCGAGCAAAAATTCAGATTCCGTGGCTGCTACTGAGAAATTCCTGATGGGAAAAACCCAATAACACTTTGCCCGACCGGGGAATCGAACACCGGACCTCATCCTCAGCAGTCGCGCTTGCGACGAGGCATTTCAATAAAATCATATTCATGACTTATTCCATTTTCGTTGTTCAGTGTCAGCATTTATGAGTACGATCAGTTCGTGTTGGTTGCGTTATAGTGTCTGTCGAGTGCCTTCAAACCCTAATAGGGTACGATACAGGCCCTCTATTGATTGCAGCTAACAATTATACTTTATAGTTAGTACTGCAGTTCTACAGGCAACGCCAATGAGAGGCAATGCAGTAGTTGTAAATATTCTTTTATTCGTTTAAACACATTTCTATATATATAAAATGGTAAACTGACTGACTGACTGGGTGATAATTATATCAACACACCGCCCAAACCGCTGGACCTAGAGGCATGAAACTTGGAGGGCGTGTTCTTTGTGAAGAGTAAGTATCGATAGTAAGAGTAAGTAGTAGAGTAGTAGGATTTTTTAGAATTCCACCCCTAAAGGGGTGAAATAGGGGATGGAAGTTTATATGAAAGTCCGTCAGTTTTGAAGTTAGGATCTTCAATTTTTGTGTTTAGGCTGACGATTGAAAATTAATTTATACGTGTCTCAGCGTTTTTGATAATTCTTCCCCCGAAGGGTTAAAAAGGGGGATGAAGGTATGTAATCGGATATTATTCGATATCCACGCGGGCAAAGCCGCGGGCAAAAGCTCGTTATTTACATTTTTAAATATTCTAATAAAAAAACATTTAAAAATATAAAAAATAGTAACCGACCGGCAACGGGAACAGGGTCCGAGCTACCGGTGGTCAGGGCTCTTGAGAGAAGGACCTCCTAACGATACGCGCCGTGTCCAGAAGTACTGCTTTCTGAATGAAACCCTTGATCCAGCTGCCAAGCGAGAGCCTCCTCAGATGCTGGTCGAGGCTATTGGCTATTAAGCCATTGGCCGCAAGACTATCGGCAAAGTAAATTCTTTTTATTGTTAAGGTTTTCAGATTACAGCGTATTTTTATAGTAATTTTTATTTATCTATGTTACGATTGTGCCAATATTATAATTTTAATTACTTGTCAGTCGATGAAATACAACTTTTTAATCTGCAAGGAAACAAAACACGAAAACATCAATCAAAAGTCCGCAAAAACCTTATTCTGGATGGCATTCATTGGCACACTGCAGAAATCTACATAAAATTACTGTAACTCACGTCCCTCGTGGAGTCGTGGGTGATTGCCTACAATGCATACGCACTCCGCTGCGGTGGCGTGAAAGCCTTGCCGTTGCCATGGTTACGAGACGCTGCAGTGCTTTCTCTGCCCGCCCTCCACCGCAGTAAGCGCCCGACCCTCGCACGGAGAGGGTGTGCCGCCCATTCCCGTATATTAGTCGATGTTTCGCTTGTTTTTCGAACATAATTGAATATCGGATCCTTAACTATTTTATAAAAAGATTTTTTATTTTTTTTTATTAGTGAAGAGTTTGAATAATGTATTACCAGGGAGGTTTGTCGAAGGAGTTTTGGATGCAGTTCCAGTGTTTAACAGTGATGCATCTGGTGTGGTGTGTGTGAACCATGGATGAATATTGTGTTGTATTTAAAACGGCGACATGACGGCCCAGGAGCGCAGCAACATTTTCTCCGACGATGACGAGGACTTGGTGAGTATCTATTATGGTTATATAACAGGATATCCTTGAGTTTTGGATCCGTTCCAAGAATATCTGCGACTGCTGTTACATAAAGTTAGGAGTGACTGCATTGCGAGATGAGATGCTCAATACATTGAAAGTACTTAGTGTTGAATTTACAATGCAGTTATTTTGCTATTTTATGTAAATCAGTATATTTATTTATTATATTCCGTGAATTAGTAAACACATTTTCAGGATTGATTACCGCATTTAAAAATAACATTTTCTAAGGCCTCAGAAATAACACATTATGATAGGTACGTAAAAAAAATAGTGAACGTTATTTTATGAATTTGCAATCTAAGAAAGTTTTAGAATTTTATGATAAATCACCACACATTTTCAGAACTTTTACTTACCTAAAACTCTCCTATAATCTTGTATTCTATTTATATACAAATATCCAGAATGTAGCCACGTTAAGGTTCAGGAATAAAAAATAACTAATTAAAAATCCCTCACGCCTTTAGGTACCTTTGCACTAATCTAAATATCACATTTGTTAACATACTAAATATAATTACATCGGTTAAACTGGGTCACGTAACACAAACAATGCAATCACATTTCGCGATGCTATCTTCATTTATTCACCGCATGATAGCCGCCGTCCCTTATTGAGTGTCATGACCACAGGTAGTTTATCGAGCCGACCAGCCCGTGTCAAAGTCACTCCACTCCAATTTGTTCTATTTAAAGAAGAATTTTTTACAGAAACCTTTTCATTAAGCCCCAAGATATAGACTGTCTAGATTAGGGCTCACTAGTAACAACACTATGTTATATATATTTAGGTACTATTTTAAGACACGTATGTGTATGTATGTGTATAATTGTATCTGCTTATGTATTAATCATTTCAGCCAAAAGACCTCAACTGCTGGACATAGGCCCCCCCAATGCTTATGTATTATCTAGACTATAAACAATTTTATGTTTCTATCTAACTAGTAGGTTAAAGTAATAAAATAAACTTGGAGAATAATCATAAAGTCTCAGTCGGTTAATTCTGTCATTATTTTCATGAATACGGACTAAACAGCTGGATTATTAGACCCAAAAATATCTTTATCTTGACAAAGCTACGACTTTATAACACATTTAATTTAATGAAATTTATCTACGAACCATTAAGTTGGCATAATGGCAAGTTTAACAGTCTAATCTCACAGAAGCCAGTGAAACAGCGGAAAGCATTTAAACTTGGTTAAATGTGGCTTCAAATTCAAAGTTGAGACACTCATTACTTGGGTAGTCGGAAGTGCACATTACGTGTGAGTGGGGACCATAAATCCCGGGCCCACAATGACACGGGGTGATGTGGACCCGCATTGTTGGTCGTCCTAGCAGTATCCATCCACCTGTTCATAACTACGGCTAGGGAACTATCGCCATAGAAGTTATAGAAGCAACTCACACACAACTGCTGTTACAGTTTATCTCCGCTATGATCATTAGGAAAGTTGCACGGCTTTTCAAGGCAGCTGTGATTAAATCTAACGCTTTTTTTTGTGAGGAGCGCAGTGCGCTGCGAAAAAGTGGAGGAGTTAGTTAAGTTAGTTAAAATATCGTAAATGCTTAAAACTTATCAGCTGTCCCATACAAAATTTCAATACCTACTCGAGCCAAATGTATGAGACAGCTGATAATTTTTTCGCATTTACGATATTGGACCCAAGGGGAAACTTGTTCAGTTTGATGGTCTGCAGCATATCCTTTCATATGACTATACCCTTTCTGTTACACCCTGTATAATTTATTATTGATGTACGGTATATTGACTGAAAAGGGATCTTAGTACTTACTGAAAAGACTCCCTTTTATTTAATGCAAGGGCATACTCATACGTTACTTAATAGGCACCTCATACCAAGCGGTTGTATAATAACCTGGAAATAGATACCTGTGTCATAAAGGGTTTTGGGTCCGCAAACGTAATCACAATTTTACATACAAAAGAAATAAAGAACGTCCCGAATGTTTAAAAGGGTGACTGTTTATTCAATCAACAAACACCAGGGTACCGTTGCCAAAATATGGCAGTACCTTGGGCGTAAATGATCAATCTAAGTTTTACACCATTTTCTCAAGTTAAATGAAAGTGTGAGACAGCTTTCTTCCCTTCGAAATTGCTTTCCCAGAGCGCTTTAAAACAAAACGTGTTTTGAATAAATAACTCGTTCTCTTTTTTATTATTCTAAACATTAACAATATTCATATTTTCTAGATTTGTTTGTTGAAACCAAAATTCTGCGACGTCATTTACATTCGTGTTTGAGTTAGGGACAGTAAACGAGTAATAAAAAAAACCGGCCAAGTGCGTGTCGGGCCACGCACAATGTAGGGTTCCTTAGTTGCCCATCAAAATATGCGGATTTTAATTTCGTTTTATATACTAACACCTTGAATTTTTTCACACACCTAAACACAACCGTTTAGCTGGTAGAAGGGGGGGACACTTGAGTCTTACACGAAATAGCACATTTAAAGCATAACATTTCACAAACGAATCTCTTAATCCAAAAATTATTTGAACAAACTCGCAATATTTTTTAATGACCTATCCAATGACAAACCAAACTATTGGGTAAGCAAGAAAAAAATCAAAGGAGATACCGTAAAAAAATACTTTTCGAGATTTTATTTTACCACTTTGTCAGCGAAACTAATCTTTATATTCATGCTAAATTACAGCTTTCTAGTTAAAAGAGTCTTTGATCTAAGCTGAGGACAGACAGACGGTCATGGCAAAACTATAAGGGTTCCTTTCCTAGTTGCCTAAGGAACCCTAAAAACTGATTTTCAATTCAAATAGTGCTTGCGGCAGTAGAAGTCTAGGAATTTTGTAGATTTCACTACCAATGTAATTACAGCTTCCAATTTCGTTTGGAAAATAGTTTCGGTTAGAATTCCCCGAAAAGCTTATTCTACGCCTTTAAATTGTAAACGCGTAGCTTTACAACGTACATCGGTTGTAGATACAGAGTGTACCAAAGAGTGTTCTGTAACTGAACTACAATAAACATTTGAGAACGGGTTTAGCCCGTTAACATAATTCCATTTTTTTTTCTCTGTAACTTGGCGATCTGTTTTTTATACAATAAGCCAATAACTTGGTATTAATATTTATGTTCCATAACATCGTTTTTTATATACTTAACGTGAAAATAATAAGGACGCTTTAGGAACCTACTTCAAAATCTGAGCTTCTACTCGTAGTTTTAAATTCTTTCACGACCAGCCTCAGTCGCTGGGATTGAAGCAGAAAATTTTGCATAGGCCTTTCTTATATAAATGAAGGTGAGCTCTAAGGAAGAAATTAATTGGCAATCAAAAAAAGAAAAAGAAAAAAAAACATAATAATCTGAAGAATTCGTTCTATTAGTAACGATGCTACAAAATATGGGCTTAACCTAAAGGTAGGATACACTACGATATTCTCTCAAACCTTAAAACGACGAGCAGAGTGAGAAAAACCCTACTTATTCACAATCGGTGTTGAAATCCGAGGATACCAGTTTCGATACCGTTCAGTATTTTGCGTTCCCGTATGGATCTAACGAAACCGATAAGCAATTTACGGAGCTTTTTTTTAAGCTGCGGTGAGACTGACGTATCGGGGGAGTAGCTTAAAAAAGCAATGCAAAGTTTGTCTTTTATTTTTTATTTTAGGCAGCTAGTAAAGCTTTTTATATTCCATGAGTTGTAACAAGTAAGTAGGTGATGGGTGGTCGTAAAATTTTAACGATTTTGTACTGCATAATGACAAACAATATTTGTGTATTTTGGGTCTTTAATGAGAAACCGCTTACCGCTGGAAAGTTTTTTTAAAGGATGACAGTGTGATACTTTCTCAACTGTAGCGAAGGGTCAATTTTTGTAAAAGGTAAGCCGGAGGACATATCTTTAATGTGATTATATTATTTGTCTATAGAATAGTGACTGTGCTATTTTTCAAAGGGAAGCCGGTTGGAATTGTATGGAACCTTCGCCACTGGTACCTAATTTCATTTATAAAAATTATATTACTTACATGTAAGTTTCTCATTTGAGATTTGCAAGAGACCTACACTCAGCATTAGGTGGCCAAAGGTTGAGAAGAAGAAGAAGAATATTCTCATTATTTATGTATTTTATTTAACAACAAAAAGTAAAGAGCGGTATATTTTCCTTCTCGTATCATTGTATTACGCAGAGAACGAGTGCGACACAAAAGCTCCGCGTAGTCTCGTAGCCATCTCGTAGCGCTTTTCGTAGCAGCGTAGCAGCATGAAACTCTCGTTATGATAAAAAATACTTTTATGTTTACATGACGTAAAAAAATACTTATTTAAATGGTTTTACATCTATTTTTAATCTTGTTTTAATCTAAGCCGGACCCACGGTCCTACCCGAGTCCGAGTGCCGGGTCCGAGTGCTCACAGCCTTTTCAAGGAAATTTCAAAACGCTTTGTTGACACTTCTCGTGACCAAGGACTGGCTTTTACCTTGACCAGAGGCTTAGTGTTGCCATACAACGTGGCAACGCCGCCGGTCTCATGGGGACATTGCCAGTTGACAGCGTTGAGGAGGAGTTTTTGACGCCATTTTTTAGTTTATTTTTAAGTTAGTTACTTTAGGTTATTTTAATTTATAAGTGTACGTGTAAGTGTGTGTGTGTGTAGTGTGTGTGTGTTTATATTGTTATGATTTGGCTAAATTAAGCACGTTTCTTCAATTAAATATTCAAAATTTTGTGTATGTTCTTTCGATCGGTGTATTTTTAACGGAATTCTTAACAATTCACCACGGTACTTGTCCTGAATGAAAATGAATCATCCGAACTGTCTACCAAACCAGTTTTTTTTTTTGATAACCGAGTGAAATATTCCAAACAGAAGGAAAGAAAATTAATATATTCAGATACGAAATTTGAATTTCAATCAAATGAAATAAATAAGAATTTTTTTGGCAGCAGAACTTGGAATTTTTAGTACGCACGACGGCTAGTCAAGCTGTACATATCCAATTTATTCTGATCTCTCATTGTATAGGAAATCTATACAAAACGAGGCCAAGTTATACTGGATATATATATTCAGCTTCATGTGTCGCCTTGTGTACCTACCTACTGATGGATTTGCTTGCGGCTTTAAACCAATTAATATTGGACATTTTTTCTACATTTGGAGACATTATTTTTGAAACATTACTACATAATTGGTAGCACGGATGATATTTACATAATATAACATAACATCACGCCTGTAATCCCCGAAGGGTTAGGCAGATGTGTACTGTACACTCATATTTCGCCAGTTATGTTACAAGTCTAATGTAATAGGGGGTGAGCCTAATGCCATCAACCGGGCACAAATCCAGGCTCCGTGACTGCTACTGAGAAATTCCCAATGAAAAGTCCAGTAACACTTAGCCCGACCCAGGAATCGAACCCAGCACCTCATGCTCAGCAGTCGTGCGATCGCTAGACCAACGTCCATGGTTTTATGAAAAGCTTTATCAATGGTAACATTGACTGAGTCAATCAATCAATTAATCCGATCTTCAATCCGATCTTTAATCCGATCTTTAATCCGATCTTTCATCCAACCTAGTAGGGTAACATCGAGTGATAACCTTTTAGATAGGCGTATAAGTGTTTCTCTATGAAAAAAATCAAAGTAATGAATACGAATTCAATATGAAGTGAAAAGTCATTTTGCTTTAAATTAGCCTCAAACAATTACATAATATATCCACCAACTTTAAACTACTCGCTATAATTTTTATTCGAATTCCTGCTGAGTACGATGAAGTATTTGCAAAAATAAAGGGAGTAAATAGACTCTTAACATAGCCGAAAAGCACTTGTTTTCCCCGTCTTTGCGATCATTTTTTTGTTCTAGACCATACCTGGGAACCTTCTAGTAACGGAGATATTGGGTGTCAAAGTTCCAACTTTTTCACAAGGTTTTTTTAAACACATGTTTTTAATGTAAGATTTTTACTTTACACACCACGAACCCCGTACTATTCAATCCATACATCAGCACAATGCTTTGAGTGCTTTCCATCGAGTCCTACCGTAAAACGTGATTTTTCGCCCCAAAAAAAAAATCGATTCCCAGCAATAATTTTTGCGTAAAGTAACTTAGTTTGATGTGGTGAATGCTTGGCTGACGGCTATGTGAAGGGTCTGTTTACACCCTGTATGCACTCTGTCAAGGTTGAATCTCACCAGTCAGTACACTAACTGACGGCTCAGTACATGATCTGTCAGAGTCATGTGTCCGGAGCTGCTTCCTCAATTTGTCCGTACCGGTTCGGCCGAACCTTAAGAAGAAACATATCAGTAGTAAAGCAATTAATTTTCTAGTCAACACACTGCACAATGGTGTTACGTCAAATGCTAATCACCTTGCATGTAGCCGACATAACTTTACCCAGAATCAAAACCAGTTTATGCGGATCTGTCATTGGACGGGAAACCTATACAAAGCGAAGCCATGTTATACTGGAAATGTATAGCTCGATGTGTCGCCATATGTACAATATTGTCGGTACCTTGTAAACGGTATTAATAATTAACCTACGCTTTTATGATTCTATTAATATACATTTTATTATGGTATTAACAGTAACATGATTTATTTGTAAAGGTCGACTAAAAATAACTTTAAATGGACTTACGCTATTTCTTCAATGGTCCTTATGTGATTACTTTAAGATTTTCTTACTATTTTCCAAGTTATAAAAAGGGTTGCTAGAATAGAATACTGATTAAGAGGAATACAAAGAAGAAGGTGATATTCTGTACTAAGAGTAAATCGAAAAATGAAACTGTTGAAATGTACTTGTTAATATTTGTAAACAATATGTCGAAAAAAGCCTGATCCGAAAGGGGCATATATGAAGATATAGTAATGACATTACCAAATAAAATAGGAAACATAAAATAGTCATAAAAGTAAACATCTTAATAAATTTTAACATGCATGATTTTTGTGCCCAAATTACCACCATTTCCCTAAAATCTAATTAACTTTTAAAACATGACAACACCATCTTCGGCATGAGTATGGTCGATCGTCAATTGTTTGTTTATGACCTCACTACCCGAGAAGCGACCAGAGAGTCGCCGCCCGCACCCCTGTATTGCCAAGTAAGTTTCCTCATTTTAGTACATTTAATTTACTTTTTTCGGGGTATTTTTTTTACTTGTTATCCCAAAAGGATAACATAAATAGAATCTAACCTCGATACGTAATATTACCCTCACAGATCGGACAGGTTTTTTTCTCCATAATGTAAAACGACTGGTATATTTATGTTACCAGTATGAAATAACATGCACAACTTTTTACACACTCTTGGCGGCATGAAGACGCAGAATGCGACTACAACTAGGCATTTCTGTATAAAGTATAACCCTGAAAGGGTAGGTTTACACCTGCGGAAGGTAGCATTGGTCGTCTGACACCGCGAAGGTTTTCCTTGAAGAAAACATTAAGGTCACCAGTGGTACGTGTGACCTACTTGTATTATAAATGACCCCCGCGCCCCCCCAACCTACCTGACGTCTTATACCGAAGTTTCTTTAAATTATATATAGGCCGGGTTTCTCGGCCTGTTCATTTACAGATCGGAAGATTTTTTTATGACATTCATTCAAATATACTAAAGAAGCATGAATGAGGAAAATGTAGTGAGAAAATTGTTGAGTATGAACGTAGAACGTTAAATGGCTATAAGAGTAGAAGAAGACCAAAGAAACGATAGATGGACTGTGTGAAGGATGATATGTCTAGAAAGGAGACGACTACTCAGATGACGAGTAATACAGAAGTATGGAAGAAAAAGACATGCTGCGCCGACCCCAAATAAATTGGAGAATGATGATGAATGATGATGATATGACTTTTAAATATCAACGGTTTCGTATGTAGCCAAGACATCACCTATCATCATGAATATAAGTACTTGGTTGTACATGGATCATTTTTGTCAAGTGACCCAAATTATAACAAATGCCGCCATTGACGTTGTAGAAACACGAAATACTTTGACATTGATACAAACGGCATTGCCCTCAAGTTTCTACAAAAGAAATTGGCTTGAAATTCACTTATAATACAACTGTAATAATTTTAATGTAGTGCCTCTAGCGTAAGTGTAGGTAAACTGAAAAATGGAATTACTAGTTCTTATATTAATTAATCCAAAGGTACTAGAGTAAATTGCTTTAGCAGTGTTTGCTAGTTTTCTTCACAAAATAAACTTGGAAGCCGGACTTCGCTGATACTGCGAAAAGTATATCCAGGATTGAGCTAATCCATGGATTCATTGGAAACTCTGGACTTGCGTAACTATGTAAGTAAGGCAGGGTGCACACTTGGGTCAAAACATTTCTATTTATTGAAAAACAGTTTTGTCTTGTGTCAAAATAGGTTTCACTACATACGAGTATGTATACACATTGCACCTTACACCATATCATCCGTTTTGTAAAGAGAGCAATATAAATTAGACGAGTTAATGATAGAAATCTACTCAATAAACATACTCAAATTCACTGACACTGACGCATAAAGAGATTTAAAAGCATTGTAGAGAGGAACTTGGGAATATTGGCATACAATAATTTTCATTCCGTATATTTTTCATTTTGACAAAGGAATGCTACATGTCAGGCGTATGACACTAGATAGACCGACTTGTTTTGACGTCTTATCCCGTCTATCGCTCGTAAATAATTGAATTTCTTTGGCTAAGCATAGTCTAAACTAGAACTAGAAGCTTCAAATTTTTCACAACGTTCCTTGTATGACGGATAGAGGTCTTTTGCACTTTAAGGGATTTAATATGAGATGAAACTTTCACCTCCTGTACGTAAGTTTATCATTCAAAACAGTCTGTATATTTGTCTCTTATGTCGATTTTGAGCATTACTTTAAAAGCTTTCGAAACGCGTGCACGCCATGAATTAGTAAAATAAAAGTGACACGTAAAACAATTGTCGCCACTTGGCTCGACGTTCCCCTTCACTGCCAACACACAGCTTCTCTCTCAAGAACTGGGGGAGAGCGTAACTGTGAGAATTTCCAACGTTCGCTAAGTACACACTCTAATCTTTGTTGGAACAAGACTTTAAATTAAATCAAGACTTCTTTCCGATTGTTACAAGTTCAGAAGTTGTGATAATACTAACAATGATACCTACGTACCTGTATTTTATACCTCAGAGATTTGTTACCTTATTTTTTTATTAGTAAGGTCCTCTTTACAATGTAACCACTTTGAGGTACATGTTAAGGATGCGAGTATTTCAGAAAAAAGTTCGTACTACAACAGATACGTCTTTGTTCACCTCTGTAGGTACCAAAGTCAAATCTCCAAAAAGATTTTACTACCATATATTTCACAGTTTAAATAAATCCGCCTCGTTGCCACGGGCAACCGCAACTACCTTATAAGATCTATAAAAGTTTCTACGACACCGTTGAAATATTATTTCTTTAGAAAGTACCAAAAGGGGACGAGAAAATTTATAGGCAATTTACGCACCTACTACACACTCTGAAACTTTGTCCTTTTGTTGTGAGTGCCCACTCTCCCCATTTTCCTGGTTATTCTATCATTTTGTACCGTTTGTAACCTCCTTGGAAATAATTGCTTTAAGGCTGACCTCGTTCTTCGGATTTTCTTAAAAGTGTATTTTTGTGAAAGCTTTCCTCAGACTTGGAGACGATTAGAGAAGTGTATTTTTTGTTACGTTCTCGGCTCTTATATTTGCCTCATTAAATCCGTGTTGACAGAATGTCTATTATTAACAAAAAAAATCGGTTGTCTGTAAAGTCGGTTTAGTGACGATAGTTGAACATGACAATGTCATAAGAAAATACTGATGGAGTGGTTGCATTTTTCAAAAAATGAATTTGCGTTGAGCAATTGTTTTATGGAACGCCTCAGAGCGAGGTAACGCCTTTTTTTCGTGCGTGCAGCCGGCTCCATCGAATTATAAGACGTTGTCACGTCAAAAGCTCTGGAAATACTGAAGTGAGGTCCTACAGTCGTGAAAATGACTTACAGAACTAGTTATCTCTTTCGAGTGAACATTCAACCGCTCTCATTACACAAGTTTCAAGACCAGTTCTAAACAAAGTTTAGTGAAGAATACGATGGAGGCCAAACCGCGGCCGCGTCGCAAGCCGCGCTACACCTTCAAAGCCGAACTTTCCTCAAAGCTAACTAGACATGTTTATTCCAATCCAGTTATTCTATTAATGTTTGAAGAGAACGTAAATGAGCTCTTGTGAGTGAAGTATTCAATTTGCTAATGCCGGGTACACATTGGTGTAACGTAACGTGAAATGTAACATGAATGAGCCGTCCAGACTTATGCAATGCAACATGAAATGTAACCCAACAATAGGCGAATTTGTTTCAACGTGTGTTACATTACATGTTACGTTTCACCAATGTGTACCCGGCATTACACGCAAGCAATGACTAACCGTGTCTTCTTTGAGTTCAACGTTCGTTAGTAAAAGGGTTTTTGCTTAACTAAGTGATACAAATACAGTTATCAGACATGCTTGTTGATGGATCGATGGCTGAATGTCGGGCTATCCAGTTACCGTGTTATTTAGCTGTTAATTGTTAAACATACATGATCTATATCTTACTACTATTATAAATGCGAAAGTTTGGATGGATGGATGTTTGTTACTCAATCACGCCAAAACTAATGAACGGATTTGGATGAAATTTGGAACACAAATAGGTTGTAACCTGGATTAACACATAGGATACTTTTTATCCCGGTAGTGTGATCCCGTGGGACAATTATCGAACATCACGCGGGCGACGCCGCGCGCGTATGCTAGTTGGTTTATATTTATAGGTAGGTACCAGTAGCGAAGGGTCAATTTTCTTAAGAGGTAAGCCGGAGTATTTATCTTTAATTTGATTTTATTATTTGTCTATGAAGTACTGATTGTGCCCGTTTTCAAAGGGAATCCGATAGGAATCGAGTTGTATGGAACCTTCGCCACTGGTAGGTACACTTGAGGGCAAAAACTAAGCGATTGTTAAAGATTTTTCGGAGGAATTAAATGTTATACTTTTAGATTTGTGATTATTATGGGTTGAAATTATTTTTTTTTAAATTAATACAAGCACAAGCAAGCACTGGATAGGGATAAGTGGAAAGAGGGAAGGGAGGCCTTTGCCCTGCAGTGGGACAAAAATGGCTGATAATAATAATATAACACTATTAATAACTAAGAAAGACCCAATATTAACACTAAGTAGAAAACTTCCTTACAAACATTTAGTTTAAAAATAAATGTTCGGAAGTTCGTTCGAAGTTTATCGGTCCGTCAAGTTCAAAGAGACGCTCCCTTTTATACTTAGCATCCCCTTCAAACTTATCTAAATAACGAGATTCAAAGTCGTATTAAGTAAGAATCTATATTTAGCAAGGCTACGTTGTTTGTGAAACACGATTGGCTGAAACTGTTTGACACCGACGCTTTGGGACAACAAGAGAGGTTAACGGCATCAATGGCGCTGCCTACAATCTATTATAAGCGTGATGGCATCATATCCAAACACGCTATTAAAGTATTATTCTTTCATTGTTATTTTACCTCCCGATTTTACAGGCCAGTGAACTTTATTCTCGTTGTCATAAGGATTATGTGTTTCACTGTAAACAACTGTGAAAGAAATGTAAATCAAAAGGCAGATCATCATCTGTCTAGCCTTTTCCTAACTATATTGGGTTCGGCTTCCAGTCTAACCGGATGCAGCTGAATACCAGTATTTTATTTGCCTATCTAACCTCCACAACCTAGTTAGTACTTGCTAATACGATACCCCGCGGTAAGACTGGTTGTCAGACTTCCTAGCCACTGACGACTGTCAAAGATCTACAAATGACAGCCGGGACCAATGACTTAACGTGCTTTCCGAGCCTGCAACATATTACTGCCGATGGTATCATATAGTTTGCGTAGTTTAAAAAAATAACGCGGTCTCAGTAAACGATTTCAAATTTTTACAGATTCCTATACCTAATTCTTACCTACCTACTCGTTTTTTTTTAAAGAAATGTGTGTGACTTACACCCAGTATAATATCAAGAGGTATCCAGAACATAATATACATGAATGGTCCTAATTCACGCGATTGTGTCGCTTTTCATAAAGCTCTGTTGTTTCATTACTTGCCAAAAGGAGAAAGTTACGCACAAAGTTGGAGTTGTTCAAATCTGAGTTGCCAAACCTTTGACCTATGGCCTTTAAGAGAGGAGGGGTACAGGAGTAGGTTAATTTTAGCCTTTAATATGTGGTTCAGGTCTTTATAATGGTTAATGGTGGTATTTATCCGGTTAGACTGGAGGCCGATCCCAACATAGCTGGGAAAAGGATAGGCAGATGATGATGATATGTGGATCAGGTCAGGGACAGATGAAGCAATCTTTCATTCGTCTTTCTCTGATATGAGTATTGTTTTTTTTTTCACTGAACCGTTTTCATTTAGCTGAAGGAATTTCTATGCTAATATTATAAGAGGTTGTTTGGTTGAACGCGCTAATCTCGGGAACTACTGAAGCTAGTTTAAAATAATAGAAATAATTACAAAAGGGTATTGCATTAAAAGGTTTCTGTTTGCCAGACGAAACTCCGATTAAATTTTGATCGAAACCTGCCAGTATCATTCGAATCGAGATTTGTGAACAACATTTTTCTGCAAATATATATGTTCTTTCTTTTTTTCACATCACTATACACCGAACGGTAGTTCAAAAATGTTTCGCCGATGTATCCCGGAGTAAACAAAACCCGCAAGAGGAAACACAATAAAACTGTAGCAAAATATTATCATAATAAAAAATAGATTGTGAGTATTTGTGAGAGGAAATTCAATTCGCCTCTCAGCGGAACACAAGGTTACAAACAAACAAACATAAGTAAAGTTATTTATTCAGTAGATATCGATCGACGCAGGTCAGAGGAGACGTGACCTGTGTGAACAACCCCAACTTTCCTCCTAAATGGGCCTCGTTTATAACGGCTATGCTGCTAATAAGTCGCTTCCACCCACGAATATTTATCTTTGTACAGCTCAAAGTAAAATAACCCCATCCCTTATTGTAATGGCACTGAGTTCTCTTTTGCTTTGCTCGCCAAAAGTTTTTTCACTATTTGAGTGATTGTGGAGGAAGTTCATTTTAATATTTTGTTTTGTAATCAAAAACAAAAGAAAGTTTCGTAGAATTTAATCTGCATTTGAGGAAAACAGCGTCTTGGTAATAATTTAGTTTTGCAATATCATAACATCATCGCGCCTGTATTCCTTTAAGAGTTAGGCAGAGGTACACCTCTGCTCTGCTATACTATACATAGTACACCTACTTCTCGCTAAGTATATTTAAGTCCCATGTAATAGGGTGCGAGCCCATTGCCATCAACCGGGCACAAATCCAGACTCCGTGGCTGCTTCTGAGAAATTCCTGATGGAAAAACCCAATAACACTTCGCCTGACCTGAGTATCGAACCCACGACCGCATGCTCAGCAGTCTGTCTTGCGACCATTCGACTAACGAAGCAGCATTTTGGTATCAATTTATTTTTGCAATATTGGTGAGTAGTGTTTGAAACTTTTTCGAATATCCGTTCAAGTGACATTGTCGGATGTTATTTTATCATTGTGTTTGGGGTCCGTCTCGAACATGTGTCTACATTTCGTTCCACCTCATATCAAACGAAACCCTCTTTAGTTAATCCCAACCAGATTTTTATTCTCGTCGGTTGTATTTTTTATTCAGTTTAGTTTTTCCCTGTTTTATGAACAAGAATGTCAGAATATTCTTTTTTTAAAAAAAACCTACGTGATATACGTTACAAAGCTTGACTTTTGTGTTAATTTATTATGAAAAGAAATAAGGACTTGTTTTTTTCTGCTTTCATAAATGTGTAATTTTGGACTATATGTAAGGGGTAAGCTAGAGTACATATTATATTTAATGTGATTGTATTATTTGTCCATAGTATACTGACTGTGATATTTTTCAAAGGGAATCCGGTAGGAATCGAGTTGTATAGAACCCTCGCCACTGATACCTACTTTCTAGTTACGGAGATATTGATGATCAAAGTTCAAAATTTTTACACGTTTTTTTCAAACACACGTTTTAAGTGTTATAATTTTACATTAAATACCTCCATGATCCCTGGACTACTCAAGTCAAGGCATCCATATATAAGCACAATGTTTTGAGTGCGTTACATTCAGTCCTACCGTAAACCGTGATTTTTCACCCCAAAAAAAAAAATTCACAGCAATATTGTTTGCGCTGTGTAAGTTAGTTTGATGTACAGAATGATTGGTTAACGACTTCGTGAAGGGTCCGTGTATAGTTGGAAGTACGTGGATCAATTGGCACGTGGCGTTAATCGGAACTGTCGCCGCCATCTTGTTTTTGCGCTCAATGTCATTTATGCGCCAAAAGATTATTTTCAGAATATAACCAAAATTAATCTTAAGTTCCACAAACTAAAGCTTGAAGCAGTCCTAAATGTTGATGAATGTACCGAATTCGTCATTAAAGCAAATTCTCCCACAATCTGCGAGTGCTTGCGCTTAACTATCGCGTTCAACCTGGGAGCTTTATACATACGATACAAGGTATTAAAGCTTTCATTGAAGACTGAGGGAATAATTTAAACTGAACGTGGCTTGGTATGAGGGATGGAGGAGTTTCTTAATGAATGGTACAAGATAGAAACGTGTTTCGTTTTAAAATGAAGCTCAAAGATGTATGAGAGCTTTTAAGGACACTGACTAGCATTTTTTAAAAAAAACACCAAGATATCTATTTGACGACGGCGCGTTCGTGTTCCACGCGAGCCTCAAACAGATGTCTACAACGATGTAGGGGTCTGCAAGGGCCGATGCCTGCCAGGGCTGCAGGACTGTTCGAAAGAGATACCGTGGCCCTGGAACGCAAAGGGCAAAGAAGGAACATGAATGGGTTTTAGTCAGTACAAGTCTGACACTCCCTTCCGCTCCGCCCAGGGTGGGGCGGGGGGGGGGGGGGGGTCAAAAAGATATTTACAGCTAAAATATCTAGATATCTTACCGAGTTCTCCGTGTCTCGGAAAGCATGTTAAGCCGTTGGTCCCAGCTGTCATTTGTAGATCTTTGACAGTTGTAAGGTAGTCAGTGGCCCGAAAGTCTGACAGCCAGTCCTACTAAGAGGTATGGTATTACCCAGTACTAACTGGGTTGTGGAGGTCGGATGGGCAGTCGCTCCGTGTAAAATACTGGTATTCAGCTGCATCCGGTTAGACTGGAAGCCGACCTTGACATAGTTGGGAAAAGGCTAGGCAGATGGTGATGAAGATATCTGCAGCAGTCAATACAGATGTGATGTCTTATCTCTGTTTGCACCCTTACTCGTCACAACCAATAAAACTTGTCTTACAGTCCGTTTCACCACTCTCATGATATTCCTGGTTAACTTATTCAGTAGAAAAGTTAATATAATTTACTTTTCATTTTTAACACATTTTGTAAATGCTGCATTATTTTAAAACAGGCCTATTAACTTGCAGATAAACTAAACTAAACACGCCGTTTCGACACAATTAGTCAAGTCAAATAAACTATTTGCTGAAATTACAGCACTCCAAAGTTACTTAAGGCTCATTTCCGAAGATACACGACTAATTACGATCGTGTCCGAAGTCCTTATTCATGAGCTTTTCGAGCGAGGTCGAGGGCCGGAGTTACAAATTGCGGTATTACTAATGCTAAATGCTAATAAGGACACAAGGTCATGCCAGATGGATGAGAAAGCTGAACCTTGACCCAGGAAACTAATTACTGGAAAAGAATGGCGGGAAATACTTTTAACGACGATGTACGAGTGGGACTATGAATCTGCGAGCGAAGCTTGGTCACCTTGTAATACTAAGTTTCTGAAACCTTAATGGGTATCGCACCAAGCAAGCTCGCAAAATTTAAAGGGCATACAATTGAAGTGGCGACTTCACCTCACCAGCCTTTTGATTTTTCTTCAAGTCACCCAATAACATAACGTTACATATTATTATGCTTGTAATCCCGAAGGGTTAGGCTGAGATCTACCTAATAGTGCCACATTTCGTTTTATCTCATGTGATAGGAGCGAGCCTATTGCTATCAACCCGTGACAGAATGCATACGAGGCTCACGATGAGATTAATTTAGATCACTAAAACAAAAAGTTAACAGAGATCTGATTGGATCCGTTGCGAGCCACAACTTCGAATAAAACCAAAATGGCGATGGGTAACAAGTTTCTGATTAGTTATTCGCATGTTGGTAGTTGCGATACAATCATCAATATCCAATCATATTAGTAACCATGAGAGTCAACGGCAAAACTGATTAAAATGAACTTTCAAAAACGTTAGACCATCTAACGAGGGGTTGATGAACGTTGAAACCGTTAGTCTCCTTACTGCCCAAACTTTATGGTCTGTTTTTAACAGTTATGTCGGGCTCAAAGTTAAGTCACAAAGAATTGAGAGGAGATTTCTGTGAACCAGTAACGTTATACTTAGGCATATCGGTTTGTACTCTGTTTTACTGTTTTACAGAATGTTATCAATCTCCTGTCTTTCATCATCATTTCATCATTCCAGCCGAAAGACGTCCACTACTGGACATAGGCCTCCCGCAAGTGTCGCCACATTGACCGGTCCCGTGCGACTCGCATCTAGCGGATCCCTGCATCCTTCACCAGGTCATCGGTCCACCTAGTGGGAGGCCTTCCAACGCAGCGTCTTTCGGTTCGCGGTCGCCACTCCAGAACTTTTCGGCCCCATCGGCCATCCATTCTGCGAGCAATGGGCCCTGCCCTTATTCCAATTTATTTTGTTCCTGTTCTTATTCCAATTTATTTTTGTTACATTACTCTGAAACAATAAGCTCAGTAGGCTTCGTCCCTTCCTAGTTTCAATTCTTGTCTCTTTCCATATCATATTTCATGCAGTCAATCCGTCGTTTCTTTGGTTCATCGGGGAAGACCGTATTTCTTATATGCACATTCATCGCAGCATACGCAAAAAATATTTACTTACCCGCCGCCGTATAGGTATAGCATGATATTTTGTCCCGGTATTACGCTCCCGTGGGAAAATTTCCGACTCGGGCAAAACCTAGTTACTTGATAAACTTCCTTATGACTTCTAGCATAACTTAGTTGATCTTAAACATAGTCTCGTGTTACGACTCTCTCGGGGAGGGAGTGTTCATCCTCCAAGGAGGATCTCATTTAGTATCCATAGACAACTTGCACTACTTAGTTACTAGGAAATTCTCTGAAGAATATCTAAAAGCTTTGTCCACTAGTAGTCTTTGATTACACTTTAGGATCTTCAGGGAGATTGACTGGCGTACTAAGAACAATTTGATGCGAAATTCATATGTATGGAGAGTGGTATGTAATTAAATGTGCCAACGCTATGGTAGCACATTTAATTATCTACTTCTCAATTGCTTGTTTAAAATCTATGAAATAATGATTATATCAAACACCTCCCTCAATTTAATAGCTTTACCCGTTCCTGTTAAAAACGAATCTGACAGGCTGATTGATGGTCATATAAAACAGAACCCTCTGTTTTTCTCCAATAAAACTTAATTTTTGGGATCATACCTACCGGATATTCCCAGAATTCATTTTCTTTGAAATTTTATCTTATCTTAAACTTATCTTTTATGAAGGTAAAAAAAATAACTGAAGCAAAAAATACAAAGTTATGAAAAATTCAATACCTACTAAAATTCACGGCAAAAACGAAACAACAACATATTAATATTACATAGCTCCTTTTACTTGTTTTAGTCGGTTGCCAGCTGAAATTGACGCCGTTCTCTCAAGGGCTTACCCAACCTTATTACACGGTTCGCATATTGATAAACTAACTGAAACACCGTAATCACAATGTAATTTACCTTTACGCCACGAGGTAGGTTTAGTCGCCAGCACATCAAGTTACCATAAACTGTCTCCAAAAGATTTTAAACCATAAAAGGTTGATAGTTAAGTTCAAAATCGAATGAGAAAGTTTGACAGTTTGTGTTAACTTGAAATGCTGGCGACTGTACAGTACACGTTCAAGTGACACGCGGCTTGCGGTAGTGATGGTGGAAATAAATAAAAGAAGCATGGGATGAGACCAAACGGTATGACCTTAATGCCTTAGAAGTTGGGCAGGCCTTTGGTGTGGGACGCAACTTGCATCGACACCCTTGCGATATCCCATCTTCCAAGCACGGTGGGCTATGCTGGGGCGGCTGTTGCTGGTGCTGAAAACTTTAAACGGCGCAAATGCAATAACCTAATAGGTAGTTTTGTGTTTAACCCGTTTAAAGTTTGAAGAAATTGTTCAGTTTTTGATCTGATACAGCCACAGATCATAAAACTGAACAATTTTCACAGATCAGAGAAACGAACTTGTGATCACACAAGTTTCTGATACATGCTCTATGAATATATCTCACCAGATATTAACCTAAGCAGATACCTACATACCTAATATTAAATTCATCAACGATACGTACATTTAATATTTCGAATATACAATAAATCCAATTGCGTGATCACGTTCGTAAAGATATTGTTTGGCTCCTTTGAAGCGCGTTGTCGACTGACGCGAGGGCCGTGAAAAGCTACGAAAAAAATACAAAAAGTACGTGCTCATCATAACAACGCTTTTAAAAGTAAGTACCTACCATTTTTTTTCTGAGTACTTGCAGGCTTGAAATATTAGAACACATTTTATTAAAAATGGCAGACGCATCACGTACTTATTTTATAGAAAAAGCAAAATAATGTTTTCTTTCATCCTATCTTATACCTACTACATATTCAAATGAGCAATTTAAGTGTGTTGCTATATATTTGTAATCAAAATTAAATCATTTAAAATTCGTTTTCTATATTTTCACCCGAGCAAGCTCGGTCACCCAGGTACTGGTTTACTAACTAATTATAATCCAGTTCCGTCCCACGCATGACAAAGGAGGTCTTTGCCATGCGTGGGACGCAACTGCCTCCCTCTCTTCTACACTCGAGTTCACACAGACACACACACACAGGTTCCTGAAAACATATGTAAAATGTGTAGTATGAGCATTTGATATACAGTGTTGGATAATTGTAGGTAACATTTCAATATCTGCATCACAATGACCTACAAGGACAGGCACGGATCACGCGAAGCATGATTTTCATACCGAACTTTATTACTCACATATAAACTACACTAGCTTATGCCCGCGGCTTCGCCCGCGTGGAGTTAGGGAATTGCCCACGGGATCTTACTTCTGGAATAATAAGTAATCTATGTATCTATCTATAATACATACATAGATTTACATGTACTTGCTTATAACTTGCAATCTATACATATAAAATTCAAAGTCCTGACTGACTGACTGACTGACTGACTGACTGACTGACTGACTGACTTATATATCAACGCACAGCCCAAACCACTGATCCTAGAGACATGAAATTTGGACAGTGTACTCTTTGTGAAGAGTAAGTATCCACTAAGAAAGGGTTTTTCGAAATTCCACCCCTAAGAGGGTGAAATGGGGTGTTGAATTTTCTATGAAACTTTTTATTCTCTGAGTCGATTGACTTGAAATTGTGTCTACATATACTTTAGTTAAAATGATGAGATACGTGTATCACAGTTTTTCCAAAATCATCCCCCAATTTAAAATTCAATGTCCTGACTGGCTGACTGATACATCAACGTACAGCCCAAACCACTGGTCCTAGAGACATGAAATTTGGACAGTGTACTCTTTGTGAAGAGTAAGTATCCACTAAGAAAGGGTTTTTCGAAATTCTACCCCTAAGAGGGTGAAATGGGGTGTTAAATTTTCTATGAAACTTTTTATTCTCTGAGTCGATTGACTTGAAATTGTGTCTACATATACTTCAGTTAAAATGATGAGATACGTGTATCACAGTTTTTCCAAAATCATCCCCCAATTTAAAATTCAATGTCCTGACTGGCTGACTGATACATCAACGCACAGCCCAAACCACTGGTCCTAGAGACATGAAATTTGGACAGTGTACTCTTTGTGAAGAGAAGGTATCCACTAAGAAAGGGTTTTTCGAAATTCTACCCCTAAGAGGGTGAAATGGGGTGTTAAATTTTCTATGAAACTTTTTATTCTCTGAGTCGATTGACTTGAAATTGTGTCTACATATACTTCAGTTAAAATGATGAGATACGTGTATCACAGTTTTTCCAAAATCATCCCCCAATTTAAAATTCAATGTCCTGACTGGCTGACTGATACATCATCGCACAGCCCAAACCGCTGGTTCTAGAGACATGAAATTTGGAGAATGTACTCTTTGTGGAGAGTAAATATCCACTAAGAAAGGGTTTTTAAAATTCCACCCCTAAGAGGGTGAAATGGGGTGTTGAATTTTCTATGAAACTCACTCGGGGTCGATTGACTTGAAAATGTGTCTACATATACTTCAGTTAAAATGATGAGATACGTGTATCACAGTTTTTCCAAAATCATCCCCCAATTTAAAATTCAATGTCCTGACTGGTTGACTGATACATCAACGCACAGCCCAAACCACTGGTCCTAGAGACATGAAATTTGGACAGTGTACTCTTTGTAAAGAGTAGGTATCCACTAAGAAAGGGTTTTTCGAAATTCTACCCCTAAGAGGGTGAAATGGGGTGTTAAATTTTCTTTGAAACTTTTTATTCTCTGAGTCGATTGACTTGAAATTGTGTCTACATATACTTCAGTTAAAATGATGAGATACGTGTATCACAGTTTTTCCAAAATCATCCCCCAATTTAAAATTCAATGTCTTGACTGGCTGACTGATACATTAACTTACAGCCCAAACCGCTGGTTCTAGAGACATCAAATTTGGAGAATGTACTCTTTGTGGAGAGTAGGTATCCACTAAGAAAGGATTTTTTGAAATTCCGCCCCTAATAGGGTGAAATGGGGTTTGGAATTTTATGTGAAACTTTTTATTCTCGGAGTCGATTGACTTGAAAATATGTCTACTTATACTTCAGTTGAAATGATGAGATACGTGTATCACAAAATCATCCCCCAATTTAAAATTCCATGTCCTGACTGGCTGACTGATATACCAACGCACAGCCCAAACCGCGGGTCCCAGAGATATGAAAATTGGAGGGTGTATTCTTTGTGAAGAGTTAGTATCAGTTTTTCGAAATTCCTACCCCTTAGAGGGTGAAATCGGGTGTTGAATTTTCTGTGAAACTTTTTACTCTCGGGGTCGATTGACTTGAAAATTTGTTTACATACTCTTCAGATAAAATCCAGTAAATCCGATGTCCAATCTCAAACCAAGGTATCAATATTTCACGTATCTAATTTAATTGATATAACTTTATAATAATAATTGCAAGTTATAAGCAAGTACATGTAAATCTATGTATGTATTATAGATAGATACATAGATTACTTATTATTCCAGAAGTAAGATCCCGTGGGCAATTCCCTAACTCCACGCGGGCGAAGCCGCGGGCATAAGCTAGTTATTATTATAAAGTTATATCAATTAAATTAGATACGTGAAATATTGATACCTTGGTTTGAGATTGGACATCGGATTTACTGGATTTTATCTGAAGAGTATGTAAACAAATTTTCAAGTCAATCGACCCCGAGAGTAAAAAGTTTCACAGAAAATTCAACACCCGATTTCACCCTCTAAGGGGTAGGAATTTCGAAAAACTGATACTAACTCTTCACAAAGAATACACCCTCCAATTTTCATATCTCTGGGACCCGCGGTTTGGGCTGTGCGTTGGTATATCAGTCAGCCAGTCAGGACATGGAATTTTAAATTGGGGGATGATTTTGTGATACACGTATCTCATCATTTCAACTGAAGTATAAGTAGACATATTTTCAAGTCAATCGACTCCGAGAATAAAAAGTTTCACATAAAATTCCAAACCCCATTTCACCCTATTAGGGGCGGAATTTCAAAAAATCCTTTCTTAGTGGATACCTACTCTCCACAAAGAGTACATTCTCCAAATTTGATGTCTCTAGAACCAGCGGTTTGGGCTGTAAGTTAATGTATCAGTCAGCCAGTCAAGACATTGAATTTTAAATTGGGGGATGATTTTGGAAAAACTGTGATACACGTATCTCATCATTTTAACTGAAGTATATGTAGACACAATTTCAAGTCAATCGACTCAGAGAATAAAAAGTTTCAAAGAAAATTTAACACCCCATTTCACCCTCTTAGGGGTAGAATTTCGAAAAACCCTTTCTTAGTGGATACCTACTCTTTACAAAGAGTACACTGTCCAAATTTCATGTCTCTAGGACCAGTGGTTTGGGCTGTGCGTTGATGTATCAGTCAACCAGTCAGGACATTGAATTTTAAATTGGGGGATGATTTTGGAAAAACTGTGATACACGTATCTCATCATTTTAACTGAAGTATATGTAGACACATTTTCAAGTCAATCGACCCCGAGTGAGTTTCATAGAAAATTCAACACCCCATTTCACCCTCTTAGGGGTGGAATTTTAAAAACCCTTTCTTAGTGGATATTTACTCTCCACAAAGAGTACATTCTCCAAATTTCATGTCTCTAGAACCAGCGGTTTGGGCTGTGCGATGATGTATCAGTCAGCCAGTCAGGACATTGAATTTTAAATTGGGGGATGATTTTGGAAAAACTGTGATACACGTATCTCATCATTTTAACTGAAGTATATGTAGACACAATTTCAAGTCAATCGACTCAGAGAATAAAAAGTTTCATAGAAAATTTAACACCCCATTTCACCCTCTTAGGGGTAGAATTTCGAAAAACCCTTTCTTAGTGGATACCTTCTCTTCACAAAGAGTACACTGTCCAAATTTCATGTCTCTAGGACCAGTGGTTTGGGCTGTGCGTTGATGTATCAGTCAGCCAGTCAGGACATTGAATTTTAAATTGGGGGATGATTTTGGAAAAACTGTGATACACGTATCTCATCATTTTAACTGAAGTATATGTAGACACAATTTCAAGTCAATCGACTCAGAGAATAAAAAGTTTCATAGAAAATTTAACACCCCATTTCACCCTCTTAGGGGTAGAATTTCGAAAAACCCTTTCTTAGTGGATACTTACTCTTCACAAAGAGTACACTGTCCAAATTTCATGTCTCTAGGACCAGTGGTTTGGGCTGTACGTTGATGTATCAGTCAGCCAGTCAGGACATTGAATTTTAAATTGGGGGATGATTTTGGAAAAACTGTGATACACGTATCTCATCATTTTAACTAAAGTATATGTAGACACAATTTCAAGTCAATCGACTCAGAGAATAAAAAGTTTCATAGAAAATTCAACACCCCATTTCACCCTCTTAGGGGTGGAATTTCGAAAAACCCTTTCTTAGTGGATACTTACTCTTCACAAAGAGTACACTGTCCAAATTTCATGTCTCTAGGATCAGTGGTTTGGGCTGTGCGTTGATATATAAGTCAGTCAGTCAGTCAGTCAGTCAGTCAGTCAGTCAGTCAGTCAGGACTTTGAATTTTATATGTATAGATAACTAACATTAACAATTTAAGTTTTTAAACTGTCATGGTCACTAACATTATCATTAACACTAACAACGGAAAACATGGCAAATATCCCTTTTTTAGTGTTATTATGACATTTACAATTTAACATTTCTTATGTTTTTAAATGTTTTTATATTGTTTTTTTTTGTAAGAAATATTTAAAAATATAATTGATTTGTATAGAAATAAATAAAGGAAACATCAATAAATAAATAAAATATAAGACAACCTAAAGGAAACAACAACCTAACCATAAAATGAAATATTATTACAAAATTCGTTCCCAATGCGACACTGGAAGATTTTTACGCGAATATTTCTTTTTTTTCTTTGAAAACTACCCAATGTTGTGCTTTCTGACAATTTATTATGTCTACGATAACTTATCCCGTTTCTCTAAAGTTCAAGTCAATCCATAATTTGAATTGAATAAAGTTTATTCAGAAGCATTTGGTTATAACCACTAAAGAGTAAATAAACGAACAGACAACCCGCAGTTCAATTTTAGAGAAGTTATACTAAAATAACAAGTTGGGTTAGTTTAATGGGCCAAGCGAATGGCTTTGAGACGAACTATCGAGGCCATTGGCTAATAACCGCTAACGATCAATGCTGGCAACATTAATTTCAACTAAATTAGTTTTAGGTACTTGAATCACTTGGAGATATTTGAGAGGCGGAATAATCAACTTAGGGGAATAGTTAACTTAATTTTTTATATCACATAATTCACCTCCTCCACTGCCAGATACTTTGTGTGGGGGAAAACCCACGCCAGACACCTTTAAAGTATATTAAATAATTTAAAGGAAGGAAGTATCTAAAAATCACGCTTTAACTTAACTTAACAGCTATTTAGCGCACCTTTATTACCTGATATCTACCAAAGCCATCACAACCGACTTTTTATAATATCGAATTGTTGTTAAAATCCTATAGTCAGGTAATTCCACAGAAAAAGCTTCAGCTTTTATACAATGACGTAGGTCTGGCGTTCATAAGATCTTGGTCCTCAAGTGACGCAGGGGTGTGTCGATTGGCGCACGTTGTGTCGCCAGTCACATAGCTTGAGGTCGTGGACTGGGCGTGAGTTCAACTTATTGCGCTTTAAATATACTGAGTCGCCCGAAGAAAAGAGTTGAACCGCTGTTGATCTATAGGGTTCCGTTTTAACCATTTGGTTACGAAACCGTAAAAAAGAAAATAAAAATAACAAAACTTCTTTAGAACCAAATAGGTTAAAAGTCTTTGAATATTGGACATTTTACGTTTCCTCAAGATGTTTTGAGAGCAGTGAATTCGAACCTACAACTTGTAAGTTGGGGCCGATAACACTGAGTTACTGCTCTCATTCTATGTGAATGCTCCCTTTCCAGGCACAATTCTAATATGGCCGTGGTATATTTGCTTTGCAAAATATGAAAACAGATGGCTAAGACGTAGAGCTAATTAAAGTTAGTGAATATCGCTGGAGGCTGATCGCTAATCCAATGAGCGGCCAAGATGGGCCAGCCTTACAAACTTTTTACTACGATTGCCGAGCGTCTGAACTTGAAGATTGGATGTGGTCGTAATATTGAGGATTAAGGATTATTCAGTCATCTTGGAGGGAAAAATTAAAATGCCTAAATAGTTTATATCTCAGAAACATTTTTTTTACTAAGTTCATAAGATTTTGTCTCATACAATACCTGTTTTTATTGATACAGGTGTTATGCGTGGCTGCTATTTTGAAAATAAGAAATTAATGTCGCAACTAAGGCTGGCTAGGCATCACACAAAAATATTCAAACCAGATGGTGGTACTATTTTTCCTGTAAACAAGACTATGCACGACTACAACTAGAATAGTCGATCACAGGAACTGTTTACTTAGGTTTAGTGTGTTTAACAAACTTAAAATAATAATAATAATATTGTACATGTATAAAACCGAAAAGAATTAAAGGGTGTTCAAAAATTCGCCCGGGTCACTGTCAACGGGAATAGTGTGTAGTGTGTGTGAGAAGGCTGACAGCATGGTCGGCCCTCTGGTCATGTGAAGATTCAACCAACCGGCAATGGCAATGTCCTGAAAGACCAGGTGGTGACTCAGACCCCATGACTCTAGTGTTTAAACCCAACACATTACTAACCCATGATGTTATTGTATTTGCGTTGTCCTTTTTTTTGGATCGCGTATTCTCTCACTGCTGGGCAAAAGCCTCCCTCATTCCTTTCCAAGTCTCGCAGTGTTTTGCCTTCTCTGACCAAACAGTCAGGAACGAGTCCAAATCGTCACGCCAGCGTTTCTTAGGCGCCGTCTCCACGAGCGAGAAAATCGCGGCGATGTTATCGTCGTGACCACGAATTTCTATACGATTACGTATTTCTATACGAGAACTAGCTTATGCCCGCGGCTTCGCCCGCGTGGAGTTAGGGAATTGCCCACGGGATCTTACTTCTGGAATAATAAGTAATCTATGTATCTATCTATAATACATACATAGATTTACATGTACTTGCTTATAACTTGCAATTATTATTATAAAGTTATATCAATTAAATTAGATACGTGAAATATTGATACCTTGGTTTGAGATTGGACATCGGATTTACTGGATTTTATCTGAAGAGTATGTAAACAAATTTTCAAGTCAATCGACCCCGAGAGTAAAAAGTTTCACAGAAAATTCAACACCCGATTTCACCCTCTAAGGGGTAGGAATTTCGAAAAACTGATACTAACTCTTCACAAAGAATACACCCTCCAATTTTCATATCTCTGGGACCCGCGGTTTGGGCTGTGCGTTGGTATATCAGTCAGCCAGTCAGGACATGGAATTTTAAATTGGGGGATGATTTTGTGATACACGTATCTCATCATTTCAACTGAAGTATAAGTAGACATATTTTCAAGTCAATCGACTCCGAGAATAAAAAGTTTCACATAAAATTCCAAACCCCATTTCACCCTATTAGGGGCGGAATTTCAAAAAATCCTTTCTTAGTGGATACCTACTCTCCACAAAGAGTACATTCTCCAAATTTGATGTCTCTAGAACCAGCGGTTTGGGCTGTAAGTTAATGTATCAGTCAGCCAGTCAAGACATTGAATTTTAAATTGGGGGATGATTTTGGAAAAACTGTGATACACGTATCTCATCATTTTAACTGAAGTATATGTAGACACAATTTCAAGTCAATCGACTCAGAGAATAAAAAGTTTCAAAGAAAATTTAACACCCCATTTCACCCTCTTAGGGGTAGAATTTCGAAAAACCCTTTCTTAGTGGATACCTACTCTTTACAAAGAGTACACTGTCCAAATTTCATGTCTCTAGGACCAGTGGTTTGGGCTGTGCGTTGATGTATCAGTCAACCAGTCAGGACATTGAATTTTAAATTGGGGGATGATTTTGGAAAAACTGTGATACACGTATCTCATCATTTTAACTGAAGTATATGTAGACACATTTTCAAGTCAATCGACCCCGAGTGAGTTTCATAGAAAATTCAACACCCCATTTCACCCTCTTAGGGGTGGAATTTTAAAAACCCTTTCTTAGTGGATATTTACTCTCCACAAAGAGTACATTCTCCAAATTTCATGTCTCTAGAACCAGCGGTTTGGGCTGTGCGATGATGTATCAGTCAGCCAGTCAGGACATTGAATTTTAAATTGGGGGATGATTTTGGAAAAACTGTGATACACGTATCTCATCATTTTAACTGAAGTATATGTAGACACAATTTCAAGTCAATCGACTCAGAGAATAAAAAGTTTCATAGAAAATTTAACACCCCATTTCACCCTCTTAGGGGTAGAATTTCGAAAAACCCTTTCTTAGTGGATACCTTCTCTTCACAAAGAGTACACTGTCCAAATTTCATGTCTCTAGGACCAGTGGTTTGGGCTGTGCGTTGATGTATCAGTCAGCCAGTCAGGACATTGAATTTTAAATTGGGGGATGATTTTGGAAAAACTGTGATACACGTATCTCATCATTTTAACTGAAGTATATGTAGACACAATTTCAAGTCAATCGACTCAGAGAATAAAAAGTTTCATAGAAAATTTAACACCCCATTTCACCCTCTTAGGGGTAGAATTTCGAAAAACCCTTTCTTAGTGGATACTTACTCTTCACAAAGAGTACACTGTCCAAATTTCATGTCTCTAGGACCAGTGGTTTGGGCTGTACGTTGATGTATCAGTCAGCCAGTCAGGACATTGAATTTTAAATTGGGGGATGATTTTGGAAAAACTGTGATACACGTATCTCATCATTTTAACTAAAGTATATGTAGACACAATTTCAAGTCAATCGACTCAGAGAATAAAAAGTTTCATAGAAAATTCAACACCCCATTTCACCCTCTTAGGGGTGGAATTTCGAAAAACCCTTTCTTAGTGGATACTTACTCTTCACAAAGAGTACACTGTCCAAATTTCATGTCTCTAGGATCAGTGGTTTGGGCTGTGCGTTGATATATAAGTCAGTCAGTCAGTCAGTCAGTCAGTCAGTCAGTCAGTCAGTCAGGACTTTGAATTTTATATGTATAGATATCGCCGCTATTCTCTCGCTCGTGGAGGCGGCCCCTAAGAGGGTGTATAGAAATACAGTGGCACGACGATAATATCGCCGCGATTCTCTCGTTCGTGGAGACTGCCCCTTAGACTTACCATCTTCAGGCACCTATTCAGGCAAATACCTAATCCTACGCAGTGAAAATACAATATTGGTAACGTAATATTTGAAAATCAAATCCCCTCTCCAGAGGTCCTAGCAGCGCACGGTGTAAACATAATGTAAATACGTCGATTTTAGAATTAAAAATACTCGTTTCACATCATCGTCATCATCATATCAGCCGAAAGACGTCCACTGCTGGACATAGGCCTTACCCAAGTGTCGCCACTTTGATCGGTCCCGTGCGACTCGCATCCAGTGGATCCCCGCAACCTTCACCAGGTCATCGGTCCGTTTATTTATTTATCGTTTCACATAACATCATATTTTATTTATTTTAAGAATTTATTCATATCTATTATCTATGGATGATACTGATTGTGCTTGGTGCAAACAATTTAACTAAAATGTTATAGGGTATTTGTATTTTCGATACAAAGTTCGTCGTATTTACGTTACGTTTACATCGCGCGCTCGTGCTGGGGCTTCAGAGCATTAAAGCGAGTTAATTGGAATAATTATCACGTGTGCCAGGCATTGGAAGCCAATAGCTGCAGGTAAAATATTATATACATAATCAGAAGTCGATTTTTATGTTGAAATTGATATTTCTCCTCGAGCTCAGAGTTTAGATTATGTGGCAGCACAGATAAGATAAGGAAGCATGACAAAAAAATATATCAACCCGCAATAAATATTTTACTAGCTTTTGCGCTCGTGGAGGTCGGAAATTATCCTAAGGTAGTGTACTAAAGGGATTAAAAGTATCCTATGTATTCATCCAGATTGTAAACTATCTGTTTATCAATTTTCATCTTCATCCGTTCAGCCGTTTCTGCGTGATTGAGTAAAAAAAGTTCATACTTTCACATATTATATTATAATGTTAGTAAGACATCATTTCACATTTAATAAGCCGTCCAGATTTTATAGAAACGATCAAAGCGTAGTTTTACAAAGAACTCTGACTTCACGCTCGCTCGAATATTCCTTTATATACTCGTACGTTCTCGATACCCTTTTCAATATTCATTCACATAAACGTGTTTCTCTCGAAGCATGTCCGGTAAACACGCTAGCTAGAAGGCGTGAAACGCAATTACGTGACAAGCTTGAGCCCGTAGCGACTATGCCACGTTCATTAAGGGTTCTCGGAAGCTCCACTCCAACTACAATGGCCGGGTAGATTAGACATTTAAATTAGCGTGACGCGACAATTCGTCACATGACTTTTGCAACTATTGTTACACTCGCTCACTGAAAGTAAATTTACAGCTTTCTGTTCTGTATTTCTTTTTTTTAATTCTTCTCATTTCATCAGGAATTTCTCAATAGCAGCCACGGAGCCTGGATTTGTGCCCGGTTGATGGCAATAGGCTCGCCCCCTATTACATGGGACTTAAACATAACTGGCAAAATGTGGGTATACCTCTGCCTAGCACCTCGGGGATTACAGGCGTGATGTTATGTGTTTATTATTTCTTCATTTCTGTATTTCCAGAAACCATACAAACGTAGTCGTGGGTAAAAGCTTGTGTTAATTTGTTGGAAACCGTTTCACTCCGTTTCGTGCAAACACGCTAGCTAGAATATTTGCAACGTGACAATATGGAACGAGTGCCGACTGTAGTATGGGATTTAATGAGCAGGATATAGTTATTTAGGTGTATCTCATCTATTTAACTTTATCAGTTTTTAAGATATTATGTTGTATATTTAATGTACTTACATTATATACAGACTACAAATATAACTAAAACAAAGATAAAAAGATTTAAGTGTATTTACTTGTAAATTGTGTAAAAAAAAGTAAAACATGAAGATTGGCTTGATTGGATACGCATTACTGGCTGGTTTAAATGATTTTTTATTAGAAAACATGGTTTAAACACCCATAAATATAACCTAACATAACTTCTGTTTCCTCGAACGTTTGGACAGATGTGTCTCCACAAAAACTCACACTAATAATATTATATTATCGCACAGTATTGCATCGCGTCTAAAAAACACTATAAAGGTTGTAAAAATATCCTTAATGAAACCGAAAAGCACTTGTTCTCCCCGTCATTGCGATTTTTTTTTGTTCTAGACCATACCTGGGAACCTTCTAGTTACGGAGATATTGGGAGTCAAAGTTCCAACTTTTTCACAAGTTTTTGTTTTTAATGCAAGTTTTTAATGTTATAACTTTAAATACCTCCACTACCCCCGTCTTATTCAATGCATCTATCAGCACAATGTTTTAAATGCGTTCATTGAATCGTACCGTAACACGTGATTTTTCAACCCAAAAAAGTCGTTTCCCAGCAATATTTTTAGAATATAGAATTACCTAGTATAGCGTAGTAACCGGAAGACGCTGCGCTGGAAGGCCTCCCAAGTAGGTGGACCGATGACCTGGTGAAGGTTGCAGGGATCCGCTAGATACGAGTCGCGTGGGACCGGTCGACACTTGGGGGAGGCCTATGCCCAGCAGTAGACGTCTTTCGGCTGAAATCATGATGATGATGACCTAGTATAACGTACAGAATGCTTGGTTCAGGGCTTCATTAAGAGTCCGTTTACACCTTGTATATTCCGATTCTTTCATACAAAGGCTCATCCATACCAGATAAATCTCAAAATTTTCCCCTTACAGAAAGTTTCCACCCCATACCCCATTAATTTTAAACCGTAATAACGACCCTAAAACAAAACAAAATGGTATTTAATTTCCTTAAGCCTCTTGTGCTTTAAGCTAATCACTTGTCAAAGGCAGATTGTCTTGCAAAGTTTTATTGAATAATTTATAAATTAGAATTGTTTTGCTATTCTATAGGATGTTGTTGTTTCTTGGAAATGTTTTAACTAAGTTTAAAGGATTTATATTAGACTCAAAATCAAAGCATTTATTTCAAGTAGGCCAGCACTTTTGAATTGTCGAAACAAAGACAACAATGAGATGTAGCTACAGTCCCAGTCACAAGGCATAAAAACTGTGAAAGTACTGTAGTTGCCCATTCCCTAACGTAGATCTCTATGGAGAAGAACGGGCAAGAAACTCCATGGACACTCTTTTAAATCAGAATACATTTACAAAACCTTGGTTACATCATTCATGTTGAGATTGTACATTATGTGAGAACGATGTAGCAAGATGTGTACGTTAAAAGTGGTCATAGTAAAAACAATTCAAAAATAAAATAATTAATTCAAATAAGCCGTGGCAACCAAGAGATGACCAGTCACAACTGACAGCGCCCGTTCACGAACATGACGCATGTATCAGCACCATTTAACTCAACCATTTTGAAGGGAACTAAATGATCCGACACACGCGCCACCATAAGCGAGACATTTGAGTGAGTAAGTTGTAATTTCAAGTTATTTGTTAGTTTAATAGAAACAGTATATCGCACCCAGTATATTTTCATTGTACAAAACCCATCGTCTGCTCACATGATGTACGAGCCTAACGGAATAAAACCTGACATATCCGACACATATTTAAAGCTAAGAAAATGTGACGTTGTCATATTTCAAGTAAGGCTGTTACATTAATAATCGTGAGTCTATCGAATTATTTTGTACGACAAAAATGAAAACAAAAAAAAAAGATAACTGAAAAATAATTCATAATAATATGCCAGTTGATTCTTTGATATGGTGTCATTCATACCCACCTTAGAGTTATCTATCTATATAAATAAAAAGAGAAGTCCTGACTGACTGACTGACTGACTGACTGACTCATCAACGCCCAGCCCAAACCCTTGGACCTAGAAAGCTGAAATTTTGAACAAAGGTTTCCATTATAATGTAGACAAGGAATAAGGAAGGATTTTTCGAAATTCAACCCCTAAGGGAGTTAAATAGGGGATGAAAGTTTGTATGGAAAATCGTCATTTTTGTAGTTTAAACCATGAAAATTGGTGTTTATCATTATGGGGAAAAATTAAAAACCACGTGTTTCAGTGTTTTTCCAAATTCAACCCATAAGGGTGTTAAATAGGGGATGAAAGTTTGTATGGAAAAGTGTTTATCATTCTGGTTAAAAATCACGTTTCAGTGTTTTCCGAAATTCAACCCCTAAGAGAGTTAAATAGGGGATGAAAGTTTGTATAGAAAATCGTCATTTCTGTAGTTTAAACCATGAAAATTGGTGTTTATCATTATGGGAAAAACTAAAAACCACGTGTTTCAGTGTTTTTCCAAATTCAACCACTAAGGGTGTTAAATAGGGGATGAAAGTTTGTATGGAATATTATAATTTTTGTAGTTTAAACCATGAAAATTGGTATTTATCATTATGGGGAAAAATTAAAAACTACGTGTTTCAGTGTTTTTTCAAATTCAACCCCTAAGGGAGTTAAATAGGGGATGAAAGTTTGTATAGAAAATCATCATTTTTGTAGTTTAAACAATGAAAATTGGTGTTTATCATTCTGGTTAAAAATCACGTTTCAGTGTTTTCCGAAATTCAACCCCTAAGAGAGTTAAATAGGGGATGAAAGTTTGTATAAAAATCGTCATTTCTGTAGTTTAAACCATGAAAATTGGTGTTTATCATTATGGGAAAAACTAAAAACCACGTGTTTCAGTGTTTTTCCAAATTCAACCACTAAGGGTGTTAAATAGGGGATGAAAGTTTGTATGGAAAATTTACTTTTTTGTAGTTTAAACCATGAAAATCGGTTTTTATCATTATGGGGGAAAATTAAAAACTACGTGTTTCAGTGTTTTTCCAAATTCAACCCCTAAGGGAGTTAAATAGGGGATGAAAGTTTGTATAGAAAATCATCATTTTTGTAGTTTAAACCATGAAAATTGGTGTTTATCATTCTGGTTAAAAATCACGTTTCAGTGTTTTTCGAAATTCAACCCCTAAGAGAGTTAAATAGGGGATGAAAATTTGTATAGAAAATCGTCATTTCTGTAGTTTAAACCATGAAAATTGGTGTTTATCATTCTGGTTAAAAATCACTTTTTGACCAGGGGGGATTCACGCCCATTATCACCCAATCTCACGAGGGAGACCGGGGGGTGTCGGCAGATATAACTAGGTTTAATTGAGTTAACATGTTTCTGTACATATTATTTTCTTTTAGTGAATTCAACGCAATCAAGCACAGATTACCTTATTTATACTAAACTACGCATTTTGATAAATCTCACGTGAGATTAGGAGGGAGATGAGGGGGTCAACCCAAATCTCACGATATCCCACAAAGGGGGGAGGGGGGTCGAAAAATCGTCTCACGTAATTAATAGACGCCCCCTAACAAAAGCATCTTGCTTAAAAGGTGATCTCCAAATCATGTGTGTGACAACTTTATGTAATTGAAATAAACAATTATTTTAACACTTTGCCTGACCCCGGGAATCGATCCCCACGCTTAGTAGTCGCGCTTGCTACCACTAGACCCACGAGCCAATCTCACACTTGCACACCAAAATTTCCACGCGAACGAAGTCGCGGGCTACAGCTAGTGGGATATAAAAAAAAACACCTTGTATAAACAAAAAATTACACACCACAATACACCATAAAATTGTAAGGAACATTACGATTCTATACATATAACAGCCATCAGCGTCTTCTACATACTCCGAGTCATGCCTATTATTCATGATTTCTGAAATTGTCTATTAAACTGAGCCTTCATAGACAGTAATAACAATCAGTCTTCAGGCAATATCACCGTTATCATTTGGCAAATGAGTTTCATGATAGTATTAAGGTTTTATCACTTCCCAGGTATAGACCGCTTTAATGAGTCCTCGCGAAGGTATCAATTTAAATGGAATATTCTGAAGGTTGATCACGTATTAGTTCAATTAATATCGTAATATATACGTGGATTATGGTTATTTTAAAGCATATGCCTGTGGGATATGGTTAGGAATTTATGGACGATTAATGTGCCTTTGATGGGGCAAGGCGGAGGACTCATTAAAGCGGTCGATCTACAGATGCTTTTGCCTATCCGATTATAATAAATTCCGGTTATCTGGCCCAGAATGTTGTACTATAGACTATTACCATATCTTTAATATTATTAGTGTTTTTAGCTGAACTAGACAAGTTGTATTCAGTTTACGGAAGCGTTTTAGGTGTAACACTTTGTAAACGGGTTGGGCCGAATTAATATACATGTACGACTATGGCTGCCTGGTTGGTCTAGTGGCTACTGCTGAGACTGGTCCCGAGTTCGATGCCCAGGTTGGGTCAAGTTTCATTTTTGTTTTTCCAATAGGAATTTTTCAGTAGCAGGGACGGAGCCTGGATTTGTGCCCGGTTGATGGCAATAGGCTCGCCCCCTATTACGTGGGACTTAAACATATAACGACCACTAGACCGACGAGATATAAGATGTGATAAAAAGCCTACATACTCACATCATACTCTCTTTTATATATGTAGAAGCAACAAATTAACTAAAAATACATATTTCTACTACTCCCACCTTCTTTACCATAAACGTCACGCCTATAATCCCCGAAAGGATAGGCAGAAGTGTACCTAATTAGTATTCCCACACACGCTAGTTATTATATAGGACACAAACCCTGACTCCGTGGCGGCAACTGAGAAATTCTTGATGAAAAAACCCAATAATATTTTGCCCGACCCGGGAATCGAACACAGGACCTCATGCTCAGCAGTCGCACTTGCGGCCACTAGACCAACGACATCTACTTTTTATTACTTGTTGTTATAGCAGTCATAGTAACCTCAGCAGTCGTTGCGAATTGCGACCACTAGACCATCGAGGCAGTCTTCATTCCCCTCCGCCCATAATAATAGTATTGTGTATACCATCCCAAAATTCGTAAACGAACGCTCCAGATTTTAAATTTTCTTCATTACCGTAGAGTTATTTAGTCCATTGTGAAAATAATTAACGCCTTCCCAGTTTAGTCTTGAAGACAATGAGCAACACAAACTCGTTCCCTAATTAAATATGAATACGCTTGAGCTACTTTTAAAAGCTTTGTTTTAAATTTTCTCTCGTTAAAATGGGGTTATACTATCCTTAATCGTTTTGATAATTCTGTAGTAGTAGTACGGTGTGATACGAAACGCATGTGACTAAAAGAGTGACGGACATGAATTTTGATGGATGGAGAGGGAGAGGAAGGCCAAAGAAAAGATGGATGGATTGTGTGAAGACTGAATGAAAGAGAAAGGAGTAAATGATGCCGTGATGTCTGACAGGGGAGAATGGAAGAAGAAAACGTGTTGCGCCAACCCCAAATTGAATGGGACAAGGGCAGGAAGATGATGATGTAGTAGTAGTACGATGTAAGTATGTCTGTCACAAGTGTATACCTCCGCAATTTTCGAAGGGGTTGTTATTTGGTACGTTTATAGTTTATGAGATAAGGCGTGTTCTTTCATTAGTTTCGTTCTTAATAGAGGAGATTTATTTTCTATTTTAACCAATTGACCACAAGGTATTCGCTCAAGCGACACTCGTGTTGTGACCAAAGAGAAGAATACTTATGCCAAATTACCAAACGGATATGCTGTGACAGCATCTGTGGAGAAAACAAATGAAAGAAATTTTTTAAAGCATGCCACGACCACAACTCACCGCTATGCGATTTGCGACGACGCGGCTTTATTTACACGAAGAAAACAAGTGACACACGCGCGTCGCTTCGAAAAGTCGTGTCACGTCCCATCGCTGAGTTCATGGACGGTGCCTTTCATTTTCACGAATATATTTTTAGCAAAGTTACCGCAAAAAATAAACATGGTTAAGATGTTACTCGTGTACCGAATTACCGTCAAAGCTTTTCCCCGAAGGTCTGGAAATGTAAATAACGCTTGCCTACTTAAAGTAACTTATTAATGAGTTAGGTAAACATAGCGATATCACTAATGGATGAGCTAGGAGTAGCTAGAGGGGCATCGTTTTTAATCAATGTTTCCCTTGAACTTCATAATTATTCATAGTGGTCCATGATAGTTCATTTGGAATATTAATTTCAAATTATTAGTATCTGACAGTCGTTACGGGTCTACGTACCCGAAAAAAATCATTTTATTCAGTTATACAAAGCTGTTATTTTGATATTACAAACGGACAACTCAATTTTATTTATTTGTATGTGTTGCGGCTAATTGCCGAAGTGCGGCTACACCTAGTTTTAGCCAGGTACAACTAGGTACAGCTGGTTAAACTTAGATGTACCCTAGTTATCTTCGGTTAGAACATGCAACCAATTTGGATGTAGCGCTCGCCGGCCGCTGCCGCGGCACCGCTCGCTGCGTTCGCTCGGCTCGCGCGCGTTTCGTCACAGTTCTAACCTAACCTAACCTAATCATTTGGTCGGTGTGTCCTAGCAATAAAAAGGATACACAACTGTTACCGGTCACACCTATAGCCGGGTATAACTAGGTGTAACCTTACTTCGGCTTTCAGCCGTAACATATACATATGCTTCTTCCAGAAATCTGCCACATGGACAGGCAGTGTCTTTGGACAGGCCCCTTTTTTTTTTTTTTTTTTTTCGGATGTGTAATCATCAAATCACCCCACCCACTCTGGGCGGAGCGGAAGGGAGTGTCAGACTTGTACTGACTAAAACCCATCCATGTTCCTTCTTTGCCCTTTGTGTTCCAGGGCCACGTAAAGTGCAGTTGGAGTTGCGTCATTAAAGTCGAAGCTTACGTAAACTACACGCAAGTGCTCAACGTCATAATTACAACTATATCACGGCAATGAGCCCTAGATTGTGAAACCGTAGTTTGTAGGGTTAGTTAGCTGACCTCAATTAAAATGATTGCAAATCATAATATTATACTTTTTGTCGGTTTCTAGATTGAGTAACATTGAAGTTTAGAACTTGTCAAGTTACACAAATCAGAATGATTCCATATAACAGCGTCTTCTACTTACCTCGAGTCATGCCTTTTATTCATCATTTCTGAAATTGTGTATTATACCAAGCCTTCATAGACAGTAATAACAATCAGTCTTCAGGCAATATCACCGTCATCATTTGGCGAATGGGTTCTATGGTAGTAGTAAGATTTTATCACTTCCCAGGTGTTGTGTGTTTCAATGAGTTTGGAGGGTCAGGGCTTCTTCAATGATTGATTTATTTCGGTTTGATGAAGTTGATGCGTTTATTTGGAGTTTAGATCAATTTACAGGTTGAGAAATAATATATTTAAACAGTTTTAGATGGTGCACCGACTACCATACTTTTTCTACTCGTTCGAATGAATGAAATGTTCCCTTTTAATCTTCAGCGACGACCAATCGGCGTGCGCCGCTCCTGTTCATTCCTCTAGCGCCGAGCCTCCGTTACTCGACGCTAGATGGTGCCAGGTGACGCGACTTTTCGATAATAGATGGCGTTAACATATGCCCCCGGCCTTGGAAGCCCTTGCTTCCAACGAAGTACCGCTGGCGTTGACGGATGATTTATTGTGGATCCGTCTTCTCCTTATCTTCTTGTGGTAGCAAAGGACATATTTTGGCGAATGCCCTTCGCACCGTCCCGGTCGCTGTTTTAATATCGGCGACTCGTGCCAGGCCATCTTTCCCAGGAAAGGTGTGTAAGATTCTTCCTAAGCGCCACTTCAGAGGTGGAAGGTTATCCTCTTTGATGAGGACCAGAGTGTTAGGTACCAAGTCTTCATTATTTTTCTTCCACTTTGTTCTGGTCTGAAGCTCCGCTATATATTCCTTCGACCATCGCTGCCAGAACTGCTGCCGCATCTGCTCCACGCGATCGTAACGGGACAGGCGATGTGAGGCTGTGGTCGTCAGGTCTGGGCTGGCTTGTGCGGTGAGCGGTCGGCCAATCAGAAATAGAGAAGGGCTGAGAGGAAGAAGGTCAGTTGGGTCTGTGGACAGTGGATACATAGGTCGAGAGTTTAGGACGGCCTCAATTTGAGTTAATATCGTGCTGAACTCTTCATAAGTTAAATTCGCGTTGCCAACAACCCGACGAATGTGATACTTGCAAGACTTTACTCCTGCCTCCCACAATCCCCCAAAATGCGGTGAATATGGTGGTATGAAATTAAATTTTATATTATCATTAGCCAAAATCTCCATAATATTGTCACAATTGTTCTTTAGAAATTGTTTAAATTCATTCATTGCCCCAACAAAATTCTTACCATTGTCTGAGAATATGTCTGCAGGTTTACCCCGTCGAGACACAAACCGGTTTAGAGCTAATATGTAAGCATCGGTTGTTAAATTAGTAACTAATTCTAAGTGAACTGCATGCGTTGAGAAACATACAAATAAACAAATATAGCATTTCTCCAGTTTGGCGCCCCTTCCTCTACGGTTCAAAATAAACATGGGTCCTGCATAGTCTACACCGCACCTCATAAACGGATATCCTGGTTCTAGCCTTTCTACAGGTAAGTTACCCATTTGAACTGAAACAGTTTTACCCCTAATACGTGTACATGTCACACATGTATGTACAACATTTCTAGCCAGATTGCGACCTCTGAGGGGCCACCAATTTTCGCGTATACTAGCTAACAGTGATTGAGGACCTGCATGAAGCTGACGCTTATGCTCATATTGAAATAACAAACGTGTGAAGGTATGTTTACTACACAATAGGATGGGGTGCTTTTTATTGTATGAGAAACTTAGCGAGTTATCCAATCTACCCCCAACTCTAATAATATTATTATTATCAACAAATATATTAAGACCAGAAACATTACGAGTATCTTTTAGGGTTACATTCCCCTTTGATGAAATATCAAGATCAGGAAACGATTGTTTTTGTGACATTTGAGTCAACACAGTAATAGATTTATTTAACTCATCTACTTGAAGCGGGCCGCATTTACGATTTATCTTTAATTTGTTACGAACGTTATCAATGAAACGTATCATGTAAGCAAGTACACGCTTCATACGAGTAAATGAAGAGAACCTCTCAAACGGAAACTTATTCTCATTAGTTTGATGTACTAACAGTGTGGTAGTTAATTTAATATCTGGCAACTCGTTAAAATTAACGTTATGACAACTATGATCATAAGTAAAATTACACAGCCGTTCGTGCAAAAATGCCGGGCCGTGCCACCAAATATCAGCTGTGCGCAGCGCGTCCAGCGTGACCCCGCGTGACACCAAGTCAGCTGGGTTGGATTTACTTCCTACGTGTAACCACGGTAAACTACCAGTGAGTTCATTAATTTGACCCACCCTGTTTTGTACAAATGTTTTAAGAGTGTTAGGTGACATTCGTAGCCATCCCAGCACAATTGTGGAATCAGACCAGAAATAAACATTAGTGAAACTCAAGCGAAGCGAATTTATAATTTTTGTGTACAACTTTGCACCTAATAATGCCCCACATAATTCCAAACGCGGTATAGTTATTGGTTTGACAGGCGCGACCTTCGACTTGGCGCATAGCAAGGCTATGGATACATTGCTATTGTCATCCGAGTACATACGCACATAAGCACAGGCGCCGTACGCATTTTGAGAGGCGTCAGTAAATATGTGCAATTCTATATATTGCATCTTGCTATTTATAACCTGACGTGGTATACATAATTTACCCAAGTAGTCAAGAGTGTCAACGAATTTTTGCCAATTAATTAAAATATCATGAGGCACCGGATCGTCCCATCCAATTTTGTACGTCCATAATTTCTGTAGTAATATTTTTGCAAGTATTATAATAGGCGCTAATAAACCTAACGGATCGTAAACTTGTGAGATTGCCGATAACATAATGCGCTTAGTAACGTGACTCCCGGTTAATTCAAGTTTAGTCGTATAATGTAACTCATCTGTATTCGCGAACCAACCTAAACCTAAAGTTTTACTTTGACAGGATTCGCCTAGAGATAAATTCTTTGACGCGTTTAAAGTTGACAAATCGAAATTGAATAACCATTTTCGTAAACAGAAACAACCCGATTGTAATACCGTAGATACTTTATTACAGATGTCTAATAATTCCCTTTTATCATCACAACCCGTTATTAAATCGTCTACGTAAAAATCTTTGTAAATAATATTAGCGATGTCAGTATCAGTGCATTCCGACGCCAGCTGTTGCAAACATCGCATACTTAGGTATGGCGCGGACGCCGTACCATAGGTAACTGTGTTAAGCCGGTACACACCGAGCGCATCTGACGGGTTTTCTCTCCATAAAATTAATTGTAAATATTGTTGATCGGGTTGAATTAATATTTGTCTGTACATTTTTTCGACATCTGCACAGGCAATGTATGTGTACTGACGAAATCTTAACAGAATGGCAACAATATCATTTTGTAAAGACGGACCAATTAGTTGGATGTCATTTAGCGATTGACCGGAAGTAGTTTTAGCGCTAGCGTCAAATACTACTCGTAATTTCGTAGTTGTACTTTGTTCTCTAAATACACCGTGATGCGGTAAGAAATAATGTGGAGATGTATAAGTATCTACCTTTGTCATATGACCGAGTTCCAAATATTCGCGCATAAATTCGAAATATATTTTTTTATAACTCGGTGTGCATCGACCTAACTTGCGTTCGAGCGCGAGGAACCGACTCTCGGCTTGTAGGTATGAATCGCCTAGTTGATCAGCTGATTCCCGTAGTGGAATACGCACAGAGAATCGACCATGATTATCACGTGTGGTTGTTTTTATAAATAAATTTTCACAATCATGTTCTTCTTTACACATATTACCTGTTTTTAAACTTATCTCCTCCAATTCCCAAAATTTAGTTAATTGGATATCTAAGTTGTCGTACGTGTGCGTAAAATTGCATTGGACTCGATTAACGGATGAACCTTTTGTATCATGTATGACACCAGATACAACCCAACCTAACTTTGTATTTTGTAGGTATGGGCCGTTTGCAAGTCGAATTAATCCTTCACTTAACAGTTCCCAAAATTTATCTGTGCCGATTAATAAATCGATTCTGTTAGACATAAAAAAATTAGGATCAGCGAGTGATACATTACTCGGAATCATGAATTTTGCGATATTATGAGTAACGGAAGGTAACGTTGCGGTAATGCAAGGTAGGACGAGACAATTTAAATGCGTATTAAATTCACTATTTTTAGATCGTAATTGCACTTTGCACGATTGTGTAGATTGGGTTACCGAATTACCTACTCCTGCGATTTGTACTGTGGACTGTATCAAACGAATTTTTAATTTATCGCATAACGATTTTGTGATAAATGAATGTTGACTGCCATTATCAAGAATAGCACGAATAGTGTGATACTTGTTATCACGGTCTAAAATATCTAATAATGCAGTCGAAAGAATAACGGGTTCTTGAAATGAATACCCATTGTCAACTTGTTGACACTTTGGAGTTGACGCACTGTGTAGCGCTGTACTGTGTGCGCTGCCCGTCGCTTCGGACTCGCGACACGATGTGTACGCCGCCGCAGGCGCTTGCGCGTCGTGCGGCCCTACAGATTTTGACGTGCTGCCGTTATCACAGCAGTCACCATGAAGAAGCGAATGGTGTTTACGCTTGCATAGCTTGCAGGCGCCGAACCAGCAATGAGACACTGTATGTCCAGCGCGCAAGCAATTCTTACATAGTTTATTCTCGTCTACGAATAATAATTTTTCCTTCATAGGAAGGTCATTGAACTTACTGCACGAATATAGCGGATGATTCTCTTTGCACATATTACACCTTTGGTAACGTTTTGAATCATTGTTCGAATTAGGTTTTTGTGATGATTTAGACGAATTATTATTATTACGTGTTGCGACGTAACTATGCGAGCTAGCGTGCTTTGATTGATTGGATGATGATTTCTTTAAGGAACCATCACACGTTTGCTTACTAGACTCATGCGTACCTTTTATAGATTCTAACATGTCCGCCCTGTCGGTAAGAAATGTAATCATATCGTTTAGTGTTAATTTTTGATTAACGTGACTTGGTAATTTACAAAGTGTACTTTTATGGTTTTCCCACTCCTTCTCGGTAGCTGAGTCCATCTTAGTACTAATTAGGTATATGAGTAAAGTGTCCCATGTATCTGCGGGCTCATCTAGACCTTTAAGAGCACGAATATTTTTTAGTATGTTATCTATCAACTTACGAATATGAAATGCAGATTCTTTGTGTAAAGACTGTAATGTGAACAGAGCTTTAACGTGGTTTTGAACGAGTAATCTATTATTATTAAATCTATTCTCCAATAAACCCCAGGCTATTGTGTAATTTTCAGCAGTAAACTGTATCGATTTTATTATTTGACTAGCAGTACCAGTGAGCGCGGAACGCAAGTAATGAAATTTTTGAATATCATCTATAGTTTTAGAATTATGAATCAAGGATATGTAGGTATCTCGAAATTCTAACCACTGTTCAAATGAACCGTCAAAGGAAGGCAGAGAAATAGTGGGTAATTTAATGTTAGAGGTCTTATTGCAGACCTCAACATTGTTATCATTACTCTTTAACATGCATTTCGCCTTAGCTGTGATCTCATAAAATAGATTTTCAAAGGTTTCTCTTTCAATTAATTGTTTTTCTAAGTCTAGTTCACAATCCTGCAGGTGAAATTCTATATCATCCTGAATGGTTGAGAACTGTTCTAATAGCGTGGTAATGTTATTACAACGATCTTCTACAGCTATCTTTTGAGATTCTGATAATTCTACGTTTTGTAACGATTGCACATATTTAACGAATACAGTAAACTTTCCTTTCACTACACCCCTTTTCTTAATCAAATCTTTATATTCGTCGAGTGGCATTTTGGGAGACTGCAAGAGACAAAAGAAAGTACTTACAGTTTGCTTGCTCGATTGAACTCGAAATCACGCCACCGCACGCGCCACTCAATATGGCGGTTGGTAGGTATTTCAAACGCGGCCTCGTGGCACGATTATGTAGCTGGAATTTTGCACAAGAATACACGATATTAGCACAAATGAGCCTTGAGGATGGGTTTGGATAGGAAAACTGAATGGCCTGACCGTTTTATTTTCTGCTGGTTGCCGACTTCCACGTGTACTTCTTCTAGAAGCCGGTCCGATCCAGTTCGAAGGTCCAAATGTTGTGTGTTTCAATGAGTTTGGAGGGTCAGGGCTTCTTCAATGATTGATTTATTTCGGTTTGATGAAGTTGATGCGTTTATTTGGAGTTTAGATCAATTTACAGGTTGAGAAATAATATATTTAAACAGTTTTAGATGGTGCACCGACTACCATACTTTTTCTACTCGTTCGAATGAATGAAATGTTCCCTTTTAATCTTCAGCGACGACCAATCGGCGTGCGCCGCTCCTGTTCATTCCTCTAGCGCCGAGCCTCCGTTACTCGACGCTAGATGGTGCCAGGTGACGCGACTTTTCGATAATAGATGGCGTTAACACCAGGTAGAAGATGCCTTTGCCCATCCGATTATAATAAATTCCGGTTATCTGGCCCAGAATGTTGTACTATCGACTATTACCATATCTTTAACATTATTAGGGTTCTTAGCTGAACTAACCAAGTTGTATTCAGTGTAAAAGTACCTGAATATAGTTTGTTCAGATTTGTTTTTTTAACCCATGTTATATTTTGACAAAAATATACTTTTTAAAAAGTTACAAGTTGGATACCGAGCTCATCAGCAGTCATTTAGGGTCAACCCTTGTGACATGGGACTTACATATATAAACATATCTGTTGAAATCATGTCAATGTTTTCATATATTCGTCAAATTTTTTGAAATAGCCTGCGACATATTTAATGTACCTTTAACAGTTTGAGTCCGCAAATGGCAAGGAAATATCCTCTTTGAAGAATACCCTTTTCACTTTAGCGCTCACTACACCTTGTTTATCTAAGGGTTTATGTTTGTTCCAAAGCTCACCCTTTAGAAGTAAAGTTATTGAAGTAAACCTTTTGAACCAGTCTTGGTAACATCGATAAGCTGTGACGCATGGAACTATTGACGTAGTTATATACGTCATACATATCACGGTTATAAAGCGGGAATCGTGGCGCCAAATGTTAAGCTACACTTATCTAGGTCGGTCCGTGGATTTGTGACCATACAGTACATATTATTATCGAGACCTCTCCGCACTTTTCAAAGCACGTAAAGTCGCGGTTACGGGTAGTCAGAAGCCAGACAGACTACAAAAAATCTTACCAAAGGGTCGTATTAGCCTGCAAATAGGTTGTAGGCAGATGGTGGTACAAATGTTACGGTTATAATGTTAGGAAGGGTTAGCAGACGAATTGTCACGAGCACCAATTTGTAAACACTTAACAACTTTTAACGGTGTTTTCTCCTACTGTTCTGATTAAAATTTCATGTTGTTACGAACATAGTTTTCAGGAACTCATATTTTTATGAAAAAGATTTTATCTTCAAGTTACAATCGTTATTTCTCGTTTTTTTTGCTTTTTAATTTAGGAAAGTGTAAACATATTGGTATTGGTTGGCTGCGTTGGAAGGCGTCCCACTAGGTGGACCGATGACCTCGTAAAGGTTCCAGGGATCCGCTGGATGCGAGACGCACGGGACCGGTCAATGTGGCGACACGGGGGAGGCCTATGTCCAGCAGTGGACGTCTTTCGGCTGAAATGATGATGATGATGATGATACATATTGGTGCTCATGACTGGACACAGTGATTAAGGTGGAAGCGCCAGGGTAGCTCGCCAAGTTCCAGTCTTACGTTTTTTTGCAATTTGCAGGAGCGTGTCAGGTTGTATGTTGATTAAAATGGGATTCGCGATCGGACTTAATATAACTTCACTAAGTTACAGGCATTAAAATCACCAATACAACCCTCTTAGTACATTTAATCTTATGGTATGACTATTTCATGAAAAAGTTGTTTTTTATTCATAACGTAACGTTATTTATTCATGTTAATTAATTAGAGCTTGTATCGCATGATCAGACCTAGGTTTATTTTTATTAAAATTTTATAGAAAAATAAAATAAAACGTAGCTAGCCTAAAAATTATATTAGGTTACCAACCTATATAATTTTTATGTGTGTTTTTTTGTGTTCTTATTTATCATCATAACCTCACATCTGTTTGTCCCTGAAGGGGTAGGCAGAGGTCAACACCCACATTTCGCCAGTTATGTTTAAATTCCATGTAATAGGGAGTGAGCCTATTGCCATCAACCGAGCACAGATCCTGCTACTGAGAAATTCTTGATGAAAAAAACCAATACCCCAAATCCCAATGTATTTTTCGCTCTACTCGGAAAATACATTATTCTTCATCTTACATTACAATATAAAACCTCACAATCTCAGCGGTAACATAGTAACACACTCGTGCTCCACCAAATGTCAGTTCTCTGTCAGCTGGCATACAATCTGTGTCTCACTGGCGTACAGTGACAAATGTATTGTGTTCTCCTGGGATTTGAACCGACGACCTCCGCTGTGGCCTCACTGTTCATGTTCATATTTACCTACGTTGGGCGAACACGGTGTGTATCAGTAGCGAAGGGTCAATTTTTGTAAGAGGTAAGCCGGAGTACATATCTTTAATGTGATTATATTATTTGTCTATAGAATACTGACTGTGCCATTTTTCAAAGGGAATCCGGTGGGAATCGAGTTGTATGGAACCTTCGCCACTGGTGTGTATAGAGGTGAGTTTTGGGCAAAACCAATTATGTACCATACAAAGTAGAACCGTGCGCGTTCGGTACTAAGGTGCAAGGTAACTTCGGTGGTTACCTGCGGTGGGGCTGAGCAAAATACATCATAATCATCATCATCATTTCAGCCGAAAGACGTCCATTGCTGGTCATAGGCCTCCCCCAAGTGTCGCCACATTGACCGGTCCCGTGCGTCTCGCATCCAGCGGATCCCTGCAACCTTTACGAGGTCATCGGTCCACCTAGTGGGAGGCCTTCCAACACAACGTCTTCCGGTTAGCGGTCGCCACTCCAGAACTTTTCGGCCCCATCGGCCATCCGTTCTGCGAGCAATGTGCCCTGCCCAGTAAAATACATGCTTTGATTTAATTAAAATACAATGTGCAAAATTATTTTCGCAAAACTAGCTTATGACCGCGGCTTCGCCTGCGTGGACTTCAGTGATTGTTCCACGGGTTCGTTCCAACGGGGTAAAAAGTACCGTATAAGTTAATCTAGGCGATAAATGTGTGCCATCTAATCATCATAAATATCTTGCTGGATGTTTGTTACTTTTTCATGCAAAAACTACTGAACGGATTTGGATTAAACTTGGCACACAAATAGTCTATAACCTGGGTTAGCACATAGGATACTTTTTATCCCGGTAGCACGACCCCGTAGGACTATCTAATCCACGCGGGCAAAGCCGCGGGTATAACTTATTCAAATATAATTCTCAAGCATTAGTACACACGACATCCCACACATTTCAACTCTGAAATGGAAGGTCGTATCCATACAAATATAACAATGAAGACGCTCTCGGAAACTTCCAAACCCCACGTTCGACATTAGATAATCCTGAAGGTACTTTTAGAAGTTGAAGTCTTAAGATTAGTGTAAGTCTTCCCGACCCTCTTTGTCTTCTTAAGATTGTACGTATTGCTTCAGGTAGAGAATATCTCAAAGTAGTACGTATACGCAAAAATGGGGATGAACAGGGAAGTTGCATTGACTTACCTTATTGGCATTTAATGTATGGATTAACATTTGTATAACCTAATACCAAAGTTTAAGAAACAAAAGAGAGAGTATCAGAAAAACGTCGTAGAAAAAAATGAATACCATGGGTACCATCTATGTCGCAGTGACGTCAGTTGAAACAAAACGACAAAGTTGCCAGCAATGGCTATTTTGGCTTTTGATTACGATTTTGATTGCATTGCCCCGTTCATCATAACATTATTAAAATGTCTTTTCATACGTCAAATATAAGACTAATTGTTCATTTTTTTTTTTTGTGTCGATGATTCCCATAATTACTTAATTTTTTGTTTCGACCAGAACCAACCACAGCAACCGCATTAGTAGTGGCTCCGGACAGGTCTCTAAGTGCAGGTGAAGATGCACAAAGAGTAATGTTACTGTCAGCTGGTCTCCTATTCGTGTGAGCCTTAACACGGCCTTTGCTAAATATAGCCTTCCGTGTCGCCGTGGTGGCCGATCGATGGGCAATTCGATCCTAACCCTCGAACATTTACCTTAGTTATAAGGGTAGACAGTAAAAGTGGTGAAGACCAAACTATGTCGTTTATAATCTTAATAAATAATGCTTCGCTGATCGAATTCACCAGTTTGAGGCTCGCGCAAATCATGGAAGATAAAAATAATGCACACACGGAGGGGGAAGGAGGTAACTCCTCATTTATACAACATTATTTTTAGTTTATGCGAAACCTGAATATAGTTTGTTCAGAATAAGTAACTGAATCGATTCCAATAATTTTTAAACAATTTTATATTTTGTCCCAAAAATATTTGAAAAAAGTTACAAGTTGGACACCGTGTGACATTAATTACCTATCGCAATAATTTAGGTACTTACTGCCAAATTATGTTTAGCAATGAGCTCAAGACGACGCTGCGTGGTAACACCGTTTTTGTGCGGACAACCAGGTAACAGAACAAGCTTATAACTTTGTGATTTTTCATGATACAGTTTTGAAATTTTGTACATAAATTGTTTACATAAAAATACTCGACACGTGTTTCAGGTTTCGCATATTATACTAAAACTAATGTTGTATACACATTCGACATTAACTAAATTTCTTCTTTCCATTTTTATAACAGCTTTTTTTAATTATTTTATTTTACGTTTTATAAGTGCCCATGCAGGCTTATTTGAATTAAAATTGCAATTAACACGGGAGAGAAAACCGCCATCAATTAGTTGGTTAGACAAAACCTGTGCGCGACACCGCAACTAGCCCGTGACAAACGCATTGTAGCCGAGCGTAATTTATATCCACAATTATTCCTGTAACAGGCTGTTTCCCTTCGTGTTTACATGGTATTTACGATCCGGAATGGCTTTATTTTACGCATTACAAATCTACTTAAAAATAACAATTTTTAAGAGGAAGACTCCTTTTTAATGAACGAGAGTTTCGCATGGAGGTCACATAACCTCGACATTTTCTTATAATAATAAATATGTATGTATCTTTAACAGCAATATTCCACATGTAAATCTTCCAAAATAAAATTCTCTGCGGCAACACAGACTGATACAAAAAGCAACTTTTAATATACATAATAATAATGTACGACTCGTATTGTTAGGAGGTTCCTCTCTCGGTAGCTTGGACACTGTTCCCAATACCGGTGGGCTAGAATTTTTTATATCTTTAATTTTTTTAAATTATTATTTTGTTTTATATTGTTTATTCTAAGGAATATTTAAAAATGTAATTGAGATGTAAAGATATAAATAAAGTTAATAATAATGTACGGATTTAGATATAATTCGCTGGTATTTAGAGAAAATGTCAAGGATTTAGGTCAAAACAAAATATAAAGCTAGATGTTTTATTAAAAGCGTTGGAAACTATTCATTTAGAAAGCGTCGAAATTCGGAATTGTGAAAAAAAAAAATCCGCGAACCCATCTGTGTTGTGATGTCAGTCTATATGAAAAGGCTCGCTTTGTTTCTGACACTGCACGTACAGGCTTCGCGAACAATAGACAGGCACGTGGTATTTCATTCTTTTTTGCCTACGGATAAATTGAATCGTAAACTAACCTAGATTTTAGCACAGATTAATAAATAACAATTTTAATCCATACCCATGCCAATAAGTTTACTGGAGTGCACTACGTGAGATAAACAAACGGATGTGCGATTAACACTTGTGCGACAAAACTGTACTGCGACTCACCATAATTCAAATAGACACTTGGGCGAAAAATAGGTACGTCAATTTTAATCTTCTCTCACCTCCCCGGCTGAACGTATTTCGATCAAATTAAGCGCACAGGTAGACCATGACGTAGAATTGGATTGAATCTATTCCAAATGTATCCTAATAAAGGATTCACCTATATCCCCGCAGTAAGTTCTCATGACATAAAATCCGACCCCCACGTGGGCGAAGCCGTGGACAAAAGATATTTGGAATATATGACTGAGATTAGCGAGAATCGATTTAAATCGACATCATTTTAATCCTTACAAATGCAAAAGTTTGTTGGGATGGAGGGATGGATGGAAAAACTACAGAATGGATTTAGATGAGGACTTATTTGTCAACTGGCGAGTGTGAAACTCGCGAGTGCGCACGAGTTGGCACCTTTCGATTTTACCTTTATTTTTTGTCGTCAACTCGCTCGCACATTATAAGGTACAGTCAAATAAAAACGAATTGAAACCAATCATTATAAATAACTACCTGTTGCCCGCGCTTGCTGATTCGGTTAAGTACCGACTATTTACTAGTCTGAATTTGGCCCAGTCTAGTCTAGTCTAGTCGAAATCTGGCCCACAGATAATTTATAATCTGGATTAAGACAAAGGCTACTTTTTATCTCGGTCGTATGATCCTGAGGGTCATTTACCGAACTCCAAGCGGGCAAAGCCGCGGGCTAAGCTATTGTATTTGTATAGATATAAGGCAAATGAAATAGTGATACCCTTTCAAGCTTAAAGTGGTACACTTCTGCAGCAATTTGTTTCCACTGCTCACTAGAATAAATTAACGTACACAGAAACATTTGTTAACTCAAACAAGAGAATACGCTGAGTGAATAGTGTCGCAGTGTAATTTTAAGCTTTACATTACATTACCGTCTTAACACTTAAGTTTACCTACTGACTTAACGCCACGTTTCTGAAGCTGCAAAAAAGAGAAATAGAAATGCAGATTTGAATATGTCTTCATGTTACTAATACTGTTAGCCAATATCATGCCAATACTGGACAAAGGCCTCCCATAGCTTTCAGCTCTTTCGATGCAGGTCTAGTGTGTGTCACTGGTTTTGTCCAGCTTGTCCCGCCATCTTCTAAGAGGTCAGCCACAACGCCTGTGTTTAATAAAAAAAAAATCTTTCACCAAAGCGACACACGGTTAAGCAAGTACATAGAATTAAATAATATGGCTTAACACCTGGGTTTAGGACCCAAATTGAAGTGAATACAACTTGCTAAGCAATATTCTCAAGCTGACCATGACTATGCTAGTCTTGAGTTGAAAATTCTGAAAAGATATTACTTAGATTAACGTGACCAGACCACATAATGGACCCCAGAAATTTAAATAAATCGTACCGTCGATACGAAAGAAGATTGAAATTATCCACCACAATTGGCGTTCTCCGACGCACCCTAAGCCCTGCAACACACCTTAACGACTGGCTAACATTTTATCGACGATTTGCGCTATCCCACGCTGATTATCGTGCTCTTAGAAGATAAGAAGAACTACTGGTGGATGAAATATACTACTATGTATTGTATCCGGTTAGTGGTAATTGGCTCGACCTCTATTAAGTACAAATGCTGTATCCATAATACTGTAACACCAAATGATTTGAAAAGAGTAACCATGGAGTTTCTTGCCGGTTCTTCTCCATAGGAAACGACCAACCCGAACCGTGCACCTTTTTGTCGACGTTTTATAAGTGCCCATCGAGGCCTATGTGAAATAAAATATTTTGATTTTGATTTACATGGAACTTGAGAAGCGCCAGGGTAGCCCGCAAAATTCAAATTTTCTTAGATTTTTGCAATTTGCTGGTGAGTGTCAGGCTGTATGTTTTTCATGAAATAGTCATTAAATGGGATTAAAAGAACTTAGAGGGTTGTATTGATGATTTTAATGATTATAATTCTATGTGTTACGGTCGCGTATCATATTTTAGTCAACATACAACCTTACACTGACCTGCAAATTGCAAAAAAAAACGTAAGCAAATTTTAATTTTCGAGCTACCTTGGCGCGTTCACCTTAGGGTGCGTCCATATCTGGCGAATGTGCCGCGAATGTGCAGCTCGCGAACCGTTTGCGAGCTGCCCGCGAGCTGCGCGCGTGCGGTTACAGCCTATATTTGGTGCACCGCTCTAGTGCAACCCTAGCAAGGCTCGAGTGGGGCGCGCGTGCAGCGCGCGCGCTGCTCGTGCGCACATACGCGTGAACTTGAGCCTCAGTAGTGAATTTGCTTGAATTTGTGAGGTGCATCGCGGCCGGCAAGCGCGCACCTCCTGCGCCGCTCGGGTACGGCGCGCAAAGGCGCGAAAGCGCGCGAACATAAACGAACATAAAATGCACGCGCACAGTTCGCAAACGGATCGCGAGCTGCACATTTGCGGCACATTCGCCAGATGTGGACGCACCCTTAAACATAACGAAGCGAAATGTGGGTTTATTATGTGGTACACCCCCGCCTAGCTCTACGGGAATTACAGGCGTGATGTTATGTTATGAAAAGTACTTGTTGCAAAGATAGCAGTAATACTCAGGTACGGTACAAACATCGCATAGTAGGTACTTCATACAAAACATAATAGCCAAAGTTTCTGAAACGCCTGAATTATCTGAATTTCCAACAATCCTGGAACATTTGAATAGGTAGGTAGTCACATTTGTACCCTGAGACCGCTAAAGCCTTTGACGTAGTTCAGAATCACGCTAGATGTAAATTAATTTATGTCTAAATCGTTTCTGTGTATCTATCGCTTTTGGAAATATTTGTTGGAGGATTAACTGTGTATGTAGGCATCTACACAGTGGCTTGATTTTTGAATATGGACTCGTGTCATAAAGGGTGTAAATAGACCCTTAACACATCCGAAAGGCACTTGTTCTCCCCGTCTTTGCGATCATTTTTTTGTTCTAGACCATACCTGGGAACCTTCTCGTTACGGAGATATTGGAGGGCAAAGTTCCAACTTTTTCACAAGTTTTTTTTTAAATACATGTTTTTAATGTAAGATTTTTACTTTACACACCTCCATGACCCCCGTACTATTCATCCCATCCGTTAGCACAATGCTTTGAGTGCTCTCCAGTCAGACCTGCAGTCTTACCTTAAACGTGATTTTTCACCCCAAAAAAAAAAGTCGATTCCCAGCAATAATTTTTGCGCAGAGTTACTGTTTGATGTACAGAATGCTTGGTTGACGGCTATGTGAAGGGTCTGTTTACACCCTGTATTATAATTTCCTCTCCTCATAATCTGTCACAGATATGACATCGTATTTTCGCAGATCACCACTGCGGCTTGTTTTTGTTGGTCGACAAATCAACTAGCGATACTCGATTTCAACCCTTGTGGTTAAAGGAGCTCGTAGCTAAAAAACATCCGCTGGGGTCGATCTTTAGTTAAGCCGCGCTTGCCTAGGTTGGTCTGTGGATGGGTGACCACCTATAGTATACCGAGTTTCCTCCGTGTCTCGGAAAGCACGTAAAGCCGTCATTTGAGATATTTGACAGTCGTTACAGGTAGTCAGTGGCCCGAAAGTCTGACAATCAGTCTACTGACTAGGTTGTGAAGGTCAGATAGGCGGTCGCCCCTTGTAAAATACTGGTATTCATTTGCATCCAGCTAGATTGGAAGCCGACCCTAACATAATTGGGAAAAGGCAGGCAGAAGATGATGAACAGGCGACCAAATCTGTAAGAAACTGTCAGATCATCGATGGTCCAGTGCAAAACCATCGAGAAAAATCGAGTAAATCTGCAGGCACCGTTAGAAGTAATAAAGATAGTTACTTTATTGAGAAACCCGTTGTAGCAATGTAAATAGTTAACATTATAATAAGATTTTGTGGTGTTGTATAATGCGATTTGCTAGTGTGTTTCCTGACATACGTAGCGCAACCATGATGAAAAATACAGAGATACCATTAATGAATCCATCTTATACCCCTCTCTATTTTTCATCATGGTTGCGCTACGAGGAATAATTTAGTTGCGCTTAGTTGGTTGCGCTCTGTGGAATACCCCATAAATTGGGATAAGGGCAGGAGAACGATGATGAAAAATCTCATCGAGCACACGGCTTTTTCTTCTATAAAACCAATTTATTTTAAAAGCGCTTTCAACAACAGCCACTTTTATTTCCTTTAAAAAAAAAATATTGCACGCGTTCTATCAATTTCAGTTTCACGTTACATTTTCAATTCCCTTCGCGTCGGTCGTAGCATTTTGCTGAGCCTCGAAATATTAACTGTTCTATATTCAACTTTGAGCAAACTATCGTGAAATATTCAAGTGCTGTGCATTGCATGGATAAAATAATTATAAGTTTTGTAGTGTGACGAAGTTTTCCCATTTATGTAACGCGTGTAGCTCAGTTAAGTGGTAGCTATTGTTGTACATAAGTTTGTTTCTCATTTTTGTATTGTTTGTACCTATTGTTGGTTATATATACAGGGTGATTATTTTTTAACCAAAGCAAAGTTTGTGAAAGGGTTATTTTCACGTAACTATGTGATAGTTATGGCCCAAAAACAAAGTGAACAACAATAATTACGGGATACTAATTACCAAATTTAAACATGATCAGATTAAAATCCTTTCCCTGTGTAAATCATCAGTGACGTGGGTTTAATTAAACATTGAGATACTAATTCCATCGTAAATAAAAAAAGCCCTTTAAAAAGGTTACAACGAAAATATAATTTAGAGCACGCCGAAACTTTTACCCCAATTAAAATTATGACGTTTTTGAACCGGAAAATAACGAAGTGGAATGGCCGATTTGTCTGAAGAGCAGAAACTGTACGTTTTTTTTTAACGAGATGGTTCCCGAACTTTGATGTAAGGTCCTGAGAGACTTGTCCCCTGCAAAACGTACTTTTCGTAACTCTAAGCTCGAATTCAATTTCAATTTTTTTTTTTCCTCAAACCTAACATGGCCAGTTTACAAACGCCATGATCCCTCTACCCTTTCAAAGAGTGTCAGCATAATGACGGGGCTCCCCTCTAGAGGGCCAAAGCCTGCCGTGGTCGCGGGACTCATAGAATTACCGTGACCCTGGAACATAAAGGGCTACTGAAGGACACCGTGGATTTTAGCCAGTACAAGTCTGACAGCCCCTCCCGCTCTGCCCTGGGTGGGAGGACTTATTTGATGATTTTACCAGGTTAATAAAAAAAAAAAAAAAACCCTCTACCCTTCTTGGTCTTTGTAAAACAATGTAGGACACGGACTTTACCTGCCCTTGAGTCAAAGGAGGACTTGTCTGAGATATTGAGGCTTTCTTATTTGTTCAAAGTCTCTGTATTTCTCTTCTTCGGTGACAGTTTCACATCAGTCGAACAGTAGCAGTTAAAATGACTGGCGCTGATAACCGAATTGGTGGATCACGTTTGCTTTAAAGAAACCGATTCACTCGAAGTTTGAAGAGATCTAGATTATAATGATCGGAAAACAGAGAAGACGGCAGTGAATTTCAGAGGCTGGCTGTTCGCATAATAAATACAGATTAAGACTATGTATATCTAGAACATGTAGATAATTACAGATGATGAAGATACAGAGCTTGAAAATTTAAAAGGAATCTGTAGAGATTGATTTTTGTGATTTTTATCGTGATTACCTCACCAAAATTACCATCAAAATCGAAAACGACCACACTACACACACCAGACACCACACTCACACACACACACACACAACCAAAACCACACCACCACATTTAAAACACCACCACACACCACACCACACCACACCACACACAACCAAAACCACACCACCAAATTTAAAACAACACAGCACACCACACTTACCACCACATTTTAATCAAAAGAAAACATCAAAAAAACCCTACTACATTTACATAATGTTGCTGCAAATACGTGTTTGAATTTTCCTGTTACCGAAAATCAATTCGCTTAGGGCTTCAAATCTTGATGGAAACTGCTTTGATTCTGGTCAGACCACAAAGCTTATTCAGAGTGGATTGGAAGCTTGTAAGCGTGTTGGCGTGTGTAGTACACAATGGTAGTTTCACTTAGTAATTATAACCGTGAATGGGTTTTGATGCAGGGGAAGCGGTTTTGGTTTTAAGCCTAGATTTTAGGGCGATGCATGAAACTTGATTAAATACATTTAAGTTTTTTTACATAAGTATGTAAGTGTCTTATTATATTCGTGAAGTACTTCCTCGGATTTTTTCTTGAAGCTGTGCAAGAATTTTTTGGCATATGTTTAAATCCAGAACTAATGTATATAGTATAAGTGAATGGTATATTTAGTTAGTTTATGTTATACAAAACAATTTTTTGTAAATATTTAGTTTACATGCAGTTAATCATTCCATAAGTAGCTTGAATGCATTGATGTATTTAATTATTAATTTATTAACTACAAAATAATTTAATTTTAAGAACTTGGGCGGCCATCTTTTTTTTCCATTTGAAATAACAATTTTGGAATTTTTCACCAGCAGCGCTCTTCTGACAACGAATTTCTAGCAGTGTAAACTATTATAAAATACTAACTTTATAACTAAGAGAAAAGTGTTTTACGGAAATAATACCATCAATTCTTTATATATTATTATTTATATATTATACCACCTACTGTTTTACTTATGTTCACAAAATAAATGAATTTGAATTCATTTAACCGTTAGATACGTAAAACCTTTCGGTTTTAATAAGTCATTTACGAAATAATAAGTAATATTAGGCCTCACCCAACTATTTGGGGTCAACATCTGAATTTCTTGTGGGCGACTGAAGTTGTGGAATGTAACTAGCGAAACCCAATTACTTTAGAATACTGACATCAATTTGGGGTTAGCTGTAAGATTTTAGGGCGCAGTGGTGGCCAGTAACGTTCCGTATTTACACAGAGTAATTTACAGGAAATTAATTTTGGGTAGTGCGAGTGAATGAGTCGACATAAAGACGACGACGGACCGACAATGTACACGTACAGAGTTAAATAAAATTATATAGCAGAAGAGTACGTTTGGAGCACGGTATATAGAGCGTTCAAATTAAAAAATAAACTTTATTAAATTTCCCATACCATTTAATAGTACCTGGGCAACTGAGCTCTGCTCAGGTGACTATAGAGAAAACTAATTTTCCCAGATATGAGAACTAGCTAGTTCAATCTTTCGGCCTCGGAAACCGCTACATTGCAACTTTCATCGAAATCGTTACAGCCGTTTTCGAGGATGTGATTACAAATATATTGTATGCAAATTTACAAATACCTATTGCTCATTTAATAGTATTATAAGAGTACACTCATAAGAATAAATAGGTTTGTATGTCAATACCACAGTAGAATAACATCATTAGAGGATAAACTGAACTGTCGTTTGACATACCATACCGATACTATAACACAAACATAGTTAAGTGCATACGACTGGCGAAGGTTACATACTCGTACAACTCGATTCCTACCGGCTTCCCTTTGAAAAACGGCCTGTGCCATTTTTCAATTGTTCTATAGACAAATAATATAATCACATTAAAGATTATGTACCCCGGCTTAACTCTTACAAAAATTGACCCTTCGCTACTGGTGCATATATATGTATCAAGTTATGTAGGGTGAAGATTTTCACAACACGCGCATTGTAATTAAACTTACTTGTTCAAAAAAGGCTTTTAATATCGCACGTGTAACAACAAAAAAATGGGTCAACAACAATTTATTCTTATTTGAAAAATACAGGACTACCACGCTAAAAACAAGCTTTCATCCCTGTTGGATTTTATCCATACACTCGATCACCTTTACAAAATTATTCATCCATCAAAAACTGTAATTTACCGAATGAAACAAAAAAAAACACGAAACAGAATATTTTTTCAGCACGGGAAACATTTACCCCGACCTTTTTAATATTCAAGGCACACATTCATAAAATAAAACCGAAAATTTATTGCCACACGAAAAAAATGCAATATGAAATACTTGGCAACACAAACGTTTAGCTGAACAATCTCATTCGCGAAAACAATTGCTGGTTGGGATGTCGCGTCGGAATGTTGGCTCTGCGGCCAACTCCGTTGTCATCGAGGCATGAGCAAGCAATAAAGCTGTTTAGCAGCCATTCGAGAGATCCAATCAATGAGAGGGATTTGCAGGCTATCCAAACAATTGGCTCTGATTGACGACATTGTGGGCTGGCTTATTGTTAAGCGGCGCTTTCAGGTCAGGCTTGACGCTCAACGGCTATAATTAATGATTCCACCTGTAATTGTGTGTATTGGGCAATTTGGGTAGTTGTGTTGTGTTAATTGGTCGAGGTAATTAACGATTGTTTGAAGCAGATTTTAGATTGTTTGCTTTGACCGTAAAAAAACGGTGTTAAGATAAGATAAGATAAGAAACATGAATTATGATTTCCTTTTTCGTTTGGTATAATAATAATTTTCAGACAAAATTGATATTTTTCTCAGCACTCCAAAGTAAAACTGTTTTTATAGAAAAAATCTTTCATTTTCCCAAAAAAAATATTCGAACGCAACCCTTAGGGATCCCGGAGCAAAGTTATTACGAGTAGGTCAATGTAAATAAAGGGTGATTCTTCGCAATTGGGTTTCCAGGGTTGTCCCAACATATTCATCGGTTTGTGCAAACATTCCTCAGCGTTCGCGAGGTTATGTCCTATCTAATACAACTGAAATCTCTTTGATAAAATATTTGTTATGACCTTTTGCTGCGGGCTTTAGCTGTGGGCCCGAATATCGCAAGACTGGAGCCCTGAAACAGCTACAGGGTCGCGGTAGACCGAAGAGAAGATGGCGGGACGTGTTGGATGGCTTCCTCGCGAATCGGCGAGAAGAAGCACACCATCGTGAGAAGTGGAAGGAATGGGGGGAGGCCTTTGTTCAGGGGTGGGATAACACGGGTTAATAAAAAATAAAAAATGACCTTTTGAAGGTGTTTTAGACGTAAAATAATTTCATTTTAAAAAGGCTACAATTACAAGGTCTTGTCAAAAACATATTGTTTAAATGTCGGGCTGAATAGTTTCGTTGTTGCTAAGAAAGTGAGTTATAAAAGAACAAAGATTTCTTAGAAGTTATTTCGATAATGTGTTGTAAAGAATTGAAGGCTCGTGTGATGGATAACATTAAATATGCTTAGAGGTAAAGTTTCAATTATTTTGAAAGTGACAGCTTTTTGAATTTTAGTTATTTCATAAAACCTCAACATGAGCACTTTATCCAGTGGTTTGACCGTCTGACTGCCAAGTCATAGGTCTCGAGTTCGAAACAAAGGCACACCTCTGACTTTTCGGATTCATGTGCGCATTGTATAATTATCACTTGTTTCGGTGAAGAAAAACATCGTGAGGAAACCAGCATGCCTGAGAGATATTTCTAGACGGCATGTTAAGCCAAGTCAGAGGCCCATGGGCGGCATAAAAACTCTGACACCAGGTTAGGCACTAACCACACGAAAAAGAAGAAGACCCAATATTCCTATATCTATTACTGGTCTTCAGATATCATCATCATGTGCTTGCTTTCGTCCCATGTTACTTGGGGTCGACGCAAGACGTTTTTTTTCTTCCATTCTCCTCTGTCAACCGTCACGCTATCATTTACTCCTTTTTCTTTCATATCATTCCTCACACAATCCATCCATCGTTTCCTTGGTCTTCCTCTCCCTCTCTATACAACAACATTTTATATTCACCACTCTTTTAGTCATATGCGATTCGTCCCTCCCCATCACGTGTCCATATGAAGACTGTCGATTCCTTTTCAACTTTATTGTAACTGGGAAAAATTACAAACTGGTCTTCAGATAAATAAAAAATTGTGCTGATGGATGGATTGAATAGTACGGGGGTCATGGAGGTGTGTAAAGCAAAAATCTTACATTAAAAACCAGTTTAAAAAAAAAAAAAATGTGAAAAAGTTGGAACTTTGACCCACAATATCTCCGTAACTATAAGGTTTCTAGGTATGGTCTAGAACAAAAAAATGATCGGAAAGACAGGGAAAATAAGTACCTTTCGTATATGTTAAGGGTCTATTTACACCCTTTATATTATTTACATCGTGTCACTGTTCGCCCGCGGTGGAGAAGCAGGTGAAGGAGGGAGGGGCATCTTGTATAACCATTGCTATAAGAGTAGGAGTGGAATCAGTAGATCACAGCCCACTCCCTCTTACAGCAGTGGGAATATTATAGGCTGATTACATGCTAACCCGTAAACACCATACCCAATTACATATAACACCCTTACATTCGTCGCTCAGCAGGCTATCAATCAACAATATTGTTGTAGGAGTCTAGGGGTTGATTAGTTCTCACTGTGCGTTGTCGTTAAGACACAGCGGGATGTAACTGCACATTGTGGACATTCTCATATCTGACTATGTCCATTAGAGCAAAGAGGGGTGCAGATGTGGATAATCAATAGAATTACACTAGATTTTGGTCATGTGAAGCATTTCAATTTGCTCCTGTCCACTCCAATAACCGAGCCGTTTTATTCGCTATTTGCGACAACTATCGATGAAGGTAACTCAGTGCCCATGCACCGTGCCTCAAAGTTTTCATACCCATACCATCATAAAGGGTTTTGAGGGTCAGGCAGTCACACCATGTTTTTTGTATTTTTTTACTGGTATTCTGTTGCATCTGGTAAGATTGGAAACCGACCTTAGAGTTGGGAAACAGATGATGATAATGATGAAGACTATCATAAAGGTGAAAGTAACTTTGTCTCTCCATCAGGCTGTCTGTCTGTTACCTTCTCAAGGCTTAGCGGCTGAGTGGATTTTAGTGAAATTTGGCACATAGGAAGATCAACACCTAGATCCTCACCCAGCCCAGGTCATCATCTACCTGTGTGTTTGGAAACAGGATACTTTTTCTTTTTTCCCGGTAGTACAAGTTTTGTTTCCCTAAAGCTAGTAGCAATATAGGTTATTAACCCTATTATTTTGTCCACAGCGACCACGGCAGCAGAGCCTCGGCGGGGTCCTCAGGCGGGAAGGCAACTGGAAATGCTTCATGTTGACGCTGATGATCGCCGGGTGCCTCGGCTCCGTCGCGTGGTGCAACACCGCTGAGATTGATCGGGACCTCATCGATTTTAGCAAGTGAGTGTTAATTCTTTGTATGTGTTTAGTGTTAGATTTATACACATACATAAACTCACCCCATTTTCCCCATGAAGGTAGAAACCACAGATCGTTTCCAAACTACGATTCCTACCTTACAAGAAAATATCTTGTAAAACAATGATCAAACATCACAATATTTACCAGAAACCTTGTTGCGAATATTAGTGATTTACCAAATGCTATTATAACTTACCTTCTAGTCTGCAAGATTAAGAATTCAGTGAAATCAAAAACCGTTTTGTTAAAATTATTTTTCACTTTTTCGCAAACAAGGACATTGTCCAAAATGGGTCGAATTCGTGCACGGCCTATTGTGCAATAAAATAAAATTCAAATGAAATATGAATTTGTGTAGATAGCCGGTTCCATTCAGGTTGCTGCTGACATGGGCTATCAATTACGACAGTTTCAATTTTAAATGCAACTTAATTTGGACATGGTCGTTAAATTGACGTTTTACTCGTAATTTTCAAATGAATTTCATTTTATCTCTTCAAACAAACGGGATCGCTTCCATTGAAAATATTTTATTCTGAATATTTACGAGTATGTACTCAATGTTTCGTAGGTCCGATACGGAATAATTAATTATCATTATTTTGTAATGTATGGAAGTACGTTCACAAATATTATGAAACTTAAACAGGAATAAATTAAATCTCATGTTTTTATTGTAGGTGCAATTATTATAGTTTCATAGATATACCTAATCATTGAATTAATCTGGTTTTACTCAGTCTCATTATTAACATTTATCGCAAGAGAAATTGTTGAAGCTTAATTAGAACTTAGAAGTCATCGTAGGATCTTTAAACCTTCGAAAACGTATGCTATACTACTATTAGAGTATTATTACATTATGCAAAGATTTGCATAATGTGACTGCCAAATTTATTTATGTACACATGTTTATTTTTATTTTTTTTTGTTGTTTATTTATTTTTTTTATTTATGTATTTATTTTTTTCATTTTTTTTATTTTTATTTTATTTTATTTACACATTTTATTTTATTTTTTATTTATTTTATTTTTATTTATTTTTTATTTTATATATTTACATATTTTTTTTTTTTTTTTTATGTACACACAGGCAAAAGAGTACAAATATACCTATGGTGTTTATTTCACTTTCAGCAGTCTTGCGATAGGATAGGTAGATAAGAAACCTAGACACCTGAGTGTAAAAAGCCTTAACATTAACAAACATAATTATATCAGTAAAGAATAAACATACATACTAATAAAATAAATATATCCATACATGGTGGGTGGGTTGACCTGGTGAAGGTAGCGTGACCTGGTGAAGGTAGCAGGAATCCGCTGGATGGGAGTCGCACGGGACCGGTCAATGTGGCGACACTTGGGGGAGGCCTATGTCCAGTAGTGGACGTCTTTCGGCTGAAATGATGAATGATGATGATGATGGTGGTGGGGACACCGACGCAAAAATGGTTACCACGTATTCAGTACATCATTCTGAGAAAATTTTAATCGGTAATTTTTGAAAAAATCTGCTGTTCCATACATATGCACTGAATACGTGGTAAGCGTTTTCGCGTCGGTGTCCCTTCCACCCTGTATAATACTTTGTACCTGCTTTGCACCCTGTAAAAAACTAAAATTAATTCTGTGCAATGAAATCTTGGGTCATGTTACCAAGATTTAAATGCACAGAATTAATTTTGGTTTTTTCAAAATCTTAAAATGTAATAAAACATTTAAAATCCACATCACAACTAACCACTAAATCAGTTTTGTGTCCGTCAGGCACCCAATCAAGCGGACGGTTCGCGAGTCTCCCTGCGACGTTGGGTACGCGTACATCCCCATCGCCTTCGTCCTACTGCTGTACTTGGTGTACCTGGTAGAATGCTACCACAGCACGGCCAGGATACAGCTGGCCAGGAGAGTGGATGTGGCTGCAGTCAGCGCCAGGGTTCACGCCATGAGGAACGCTACACCAAGAGTTTGGTAAGAGTTTTCTTTATTTATCCATTTAATAAGAAGCTTGAATTCACAGATGGTCAACGTGCAGACTAAACTGTTGGCTTCCCTACGTAATACTCGTATTGAAAATACTTGTGCAAAATGTCAGGTATCCCACATAAAATATTGAAAATACTTGTGCAAAATTTCAAGTATCTCACATTCAATTTGCACAAGTATTTTCAATATTACGTAGGGAAAGATTTTTGAAAATTCATCCCCTAAACGGGTTATACAGAGGATGAAAATTTGTATGTCAGTTCGTCATTTTTGCTGATGGGTAATCCTAACGGACGGACGCCTTTTGCAAGTACACGGTGGGCAAGATGAAACCATACAACTTTAACTTCAGGTATTTTTATCTATTTGTGAAAACTACCAGATACCATAATTGTCAATTTTGTGTGGCAAATAAATTTGACAATTTGTCCAATAATGAATTGGATTGAGAACAAAAAAAATTGAATTCAAACAAAAGCAAAAATATTTGATCTAAAACCAAAAAGGTGGTTAAAAAAGTTGTATATTTTCACTTTATAAAATGCTAGCCACATAGAATGATCACAGAAAAGTAGTAACTAACGTGTGCCGCGCTCAAAATGAGGCAAGAGCTTACGTTCTAGCGTCTACTATGTTGGGAAGCACCATAAAACCGATTGCAACATAATATTTCGGTGCAAGTAACTCGGACTAATCTCAATCGGCTTCAGTCTTAGAATTTATAGTGAGACAAAAGCCAGGAGTAAGAAGTTGCATCTTAAAGAAAACCTAGCAATAAAGACGGAAATTTACTTTTATTACAAGAACTTCCGTGAAATCAGCAGCAAAGTTACCCATCACTTTCTAATAAATTAATGAATTGCTAATAAATTACAAAATAGGAACATAAAACTTGTACAGCGTATAAAACACGAGTACACGGTTCACTTTCGTAAATTAATTTCGCTCCACTGATTAAACTTTTGAATTACTTACCCACAGCTTTTATGGCAATGGGCTATCTAGGTACTCATATTGTTTGCCTAAGTCGGAATATGTCCGAGATATAGTAAAATGAAATCATAAAACATGAGAAATTGTATAACATTTCAACTTACCATCTGCTCGTAGCCAACCTAATATAAAATGCCGCACGGATTTCCGCCAGTCTTCTTTTTTCTTTATTTCCTTCTTCATATACAGGGCCACAATTTATTTCAAACGTGAAATGCAGTTAGACCCAAAAATATTCGACGTTTGCTGCAGTCTGGTGTATTTTCGTGTCCCACCATTCACGGTTCGAAATTGTATTAAGCTGTGATGTGACATCCCAAGCATGCTTATAGAGAAGCTGGGAATTTTCCGGAGCATTTTCTGCCAAAAAGCAATATTTTTACAGCTTTATAGCCAAGTTGTACCATTCAGATTTCGTGTAGCCCATTTGAAATTGGTTTTGGTAATGGAATTGCATTTGTAGGCAGTAAAAATGCGATGCGATGCGATTCGATTGTGTAACATGGTCTCACAGCTTGTGTTTTTAATAAGACGTCTCGACTCACAATGTTCATCAGTGTTGACTGTAGCTTATTAACAGAAGACTTCCAAAGCTTTCGAGAATTGAGACTATAAACCCTTATTAATTGTATTGTTAGCAAAACCTAACATTCCTACACCGGCAATCTATAGGCTAGGCTCTATTTTCTCATCATATTTTAAGAATTAACTCAGAAGCACAGAAATAGATTCTGTAAACCGTAAGCTCCTACCTGAAGATAAATATTAATGAAACCAAATTAAACAACATTGCGTGCGTACACCTCCAAATTACCGATGTAAATTCAGACGTTGAAGACAAGTTACTGAATTATTAACAAAGTTGTATTTACATTTCCTGTGTTCACGTTTCCCCAATAGCAATATTATTCGACGTGTTTTGATTCAACGTGATACCACGTCTATCAAATTGGCACGTGTTCCGAAGCAATTTATTTCCCTAATTAGAAAATTTACACATCGGTTAGCAGCGAATGAATTCGACGTTTTATGTTGTATGGATTTCTGTTGTGTAACATTCATCACTTTAGAAAGCAATTTATTTGTTACTAATATTTATTTACTTGTAAACTTATCTGTTTTTAATAAAATTGCTGCGTTAAATCTTTGTAGGTACGCTTAAATATACCACTTATACAGGGTGTAAGAGACAGCCCTCCGCACCCGCAGACTGATGGGGTGAATTCAGTATATGATACTAAGATGACCAGTACAAGAAATTATTTCAGGAACGTTATGAGAATTCAATAAATTTGATTAATTTTGTTTCCTCATACGCAATGTATCGTTACCATGGCAAAAGGCTCGTAGCGAACGGCAAACGCGACGACGAGTTCGATGAACTCGTTAGCTAGGCAGGAAGTGAACAGCTGATTTCACGAGTCGTTCGTTACAATATTCCAACATTTATTGTTTTTAATTTTTTATTCTAGCCGTATTATTTACATAAATGGAGTGCTGCAAAAAGGGAGTGTAATTTTATATTGAAATAAAGGTTCAAGAAAAATTCCGGTGAAATATGATTAAAAATAAGGAGCTGAATGCACCCTGTCAGTTGGCGGAGCGCTATCCCTTACAACCTGTATATTCCTAATGAACTCTGGCCCAAGCAATTCTGCGAAACAGTTTGATTACAAATAATACCGAAAATACTGACAAATGAATTTAGTCAGATCATGCCGATTGGTAGTTTGATGTAGTGAAAATCGTACTGGTTGGGGCTGTGCTTCAACATTTTTTGCTCCATTCGTTTTGCACTAGCTAATGTAAACGAGCCGCTTTCCTATCTCGTCAAAGAAAAAGTTTCAAAGTGCCTAACTACAGACTTTTTCTTTTTGATAGAACTCGGTTCTGGCGATTCAGTGTTAGCTGGTAGCCTTGCTGGCTGGTTGTTTTTTTCTTTTTAACAGAACATGAGTCTCTGCTTTGCACAAATACTTACATCCATAAATACGTACTTTCTGCTACGTTACATTATTTTGTAGTACCTGGGCCACCGTGCTCTCATCATCATCTGCCTAGCCTTTTCCCAACTATATTAGGGTCGGCTTCCAGTCTAACCGGATGCAGCTGAATTTTACATGCTGCAGCTGCAGTATTTTACATGGAGCGACTGCCTATCTGACCTCCACAACCCAGTTAGTACTAGGTAATACGATACCCCTTGGTCAGACTAGTTGTCAGACTTTTTGGGCCACTGACTACCTATAACGACTGTCAAAGATCTACAAATGACAGCCGGGACCAACGGCTTAACGTGCTTTCCGAGGCACGGAGGAAACTCGGTATGTAATGGGCGGTCACCCATCCACAGACCAACCTAGGCAAGCACTGCTTAACTTAAAGATTGACCCGAGCGGCTGTTATTATTTAGCCACGAGCTCCTGGACTACCGTGCTCTGCTCGGGTGAAAATAGAGATTACGAATTTTCCCAGATAATATGAGAATTAGTTAGATAGATTTCTTGAACCTTGTATACCCTATATTGCAACGTTCATCGAAATCGTTAGAGCCGTTTTTAACAATAATATTTCTACAAATATTGCACATTTCATAAATAGGACAGGATAAAGGTTAACTTAGAATTATAAATACTCTGTTTGTTTGTTGCTTTTTTTTATATCAATGAGAGGTACATGGGTACAACTTGATCTGGGTGAGGACATAGGATAGTTTCTATCCCGGTACTAAATTTCCTTCGAACAATTCCACAAGATTAAATAAAATGTACTTAAATCATTAAATGAGGAAACTTACACCCTTAAGGTGCGGGCGGCGACACTCCGGTCGCTTCTCGGGTAGTGACGTCATATACAAACAATTGACGATCGAACATACTAATGCCGAAGATGGTGTTGTCACGTTTTTAATTGCCCCTGGCTGGAGGCACCCACAGGATAGTCCGGTTGAGAAGAAGCCAAACTCAAAGGTTGTCCTGCGAGATGGCATTACATGTTCACTTTCATGACTATTTTGTTTCTTATTTTATTTGGTAATGTCATTGGCATACCTATACACCCCTTTCGGATCGGATAGGTTTTTTTTAACATATTTTATACATTAATAAGCACTATAAATTGTAACACAGCTAATAATGTACAGTGGACCTGTGATCAAGTTGTCTCCAACCTGAAAAAAAAAACCGTCATCCTCCATCCAGTCCATCCAGTCCATCCAGTCCATCCAGTCCATCCAGTCCATCCAGTCCATCCCTAGTTCCCTGTTAGGTCATAAAACACAGCATTACCTTTACGACACCTCGTCAAAAACCTTTACTACAGCAACTGTTTGTACCAGCTAGGTAATCGTTACCCTTTTAATCAAATGTTATACGACCTACGTCAGTACGTCTACGCCTCCGCCTAAGCTATAAATAACGTTTTTCATGTACTCTGAATGAAAGTATATATGTTACAGTCAAAACTGTTAATCAGTCAAAATTACTTTTGACTGGTGTCAGTCAAAATCCTTTTTATGTTAAAATGCATTTTCTCCATTTAACATTATGTTGTTTCAGAACTTTGTCATTACCTAGTTCTAGAATTACTACAACATAGTGTTTTACAAAGGGTTACAAAAAAAAAAACCTAACAACCTAATAAGTTTCTAAGTAAATGTTAGTTATTGTTAAAATAGTTTTCACCGGTCAAAAGTAGTTTTGACTGATTAACAGTTTTGACTGTGACATTTATAATCTGTTTGAACTTGTTTTTGGGACGTGTTTAATCTCGGATTTATAAGTAACTAGCTTTTGTCGGTGGCTTCGTCTGCGTGTCTAGGCTCGCATCTCTTAGCTAATGAACATGAAAAGCTCATGTCATGACTTATGATTAACAAATTAACACCTACATCATGATTATCATTCTTCTACCCTTATCCCAATTTATTTGTGGGCGGCGCAGCATGTCTTCTTCTTCCATATTTCTCTATTACTCCTCATGTAAAATACTGGTATTCAGCTGCATCCGGTTGAACTGGAAGCCGACCCCAACATAGTTGGGAAAAGGCTAGGCAGATGATTACTGCTCATCACATTAACACTCACATATATATGTGTTATGTTATGCATGAGCTTTTTCACTAACATATCGGCAGAAAGGCTATGTTTAAATTATGCAAGAAATGTTACTATATCGTATTAACTTATGTGAATATGATAAACTGTAGTAACCTCGCCTTTTAAAGCTTTGCTTAAGCCCGCAGTTTGCTGAAAAAGTATCCTATTTAACCCCGGCCAATGTCCATGGTCTATCCGTATGCTAAATGTCATCCAAATCTGTTGAGCCTTCAAAAGACATGAAAAGGTAACAGAGTATAGACATACAGGACTACTTTCGCATTTAGAGACTGCCCACGCATTTATCGTAGACACTTTAGTTATTACTTGAAAGTCCTTACTAAAATAGAAATCAGCGAATAATACGGCTACTGGTTTTTATCGTGCTTGTTATTTTTTTATTAGGTTTCCGTACCCAATGGGTGTCAACTGGACCTTTTTACTAAGGCTCCATTGTCTGTCCGTCTGTCACAGGGCTGTATTGCCTTTTGAATTGTAATAGGTGGACTCATTAAATTTTCTCAGAGTGTATATTACTATGCCGCTGTAACAACAAACAATAAAAATTGAAATACAGTTAAAAATTAAAAAAGGAGGTCCTCATGCAAGAAACGTGTTATGTGGTCGATTGAGGACTTTTTGGTACCGAACCATTCGTGTGCCAAGTCTCAATTGGTCGGCTTTTTAGCATGAGCGGGGGCTAAGATATGCTTTGACGAGAACTCCGCTTAACGCCTCGTTGGTCTAGTGGTCGCAATCGCGACTGCTGAGCATAAGGTCCTGGATTCGATTCCCGGGTCGGGCAAATTATCATTGGGTGTTTGCATTAGGAATTTTTAGGCAGCAGCAACTTCGGAGTCTGAATTTGTGACCAGTTGATGGCAATAGGCTCGCCCCCTATTACATAGAACATAAACATAACTGGCCAAATGTGGATATACTATAAGGTACACCTCTGCCTTACCCTTCGGGGATTACAAGCGTAATGTTATGTTATGTTATGAGAACACTGCCTCATTGAAAGCCTTGGACAGGTCCCACTGACGTGCCTGTAACACTTATGTACCTAGTACAATTCCAAAGATTCAACCAATAGAGCAACGGTCCCCGCTGCTCAATCAACCGTTGTCTGCCTGACTGATTTTGTAGACGTCTCATCGATAAATGTTCGTCGTATATCAATCCAAGAATGTCACAGTTCAGGGAAGACGTTTTATTGCTTCAACAGAATCTGTCCTGGAGGCTTTGTAAAATGGTTTTGAACGAATTTCGTTTTACTAATCATTAATTTTTGTGAATTTGTGTTGGAAATTTTATAAATGAATTTATAGAAAGTTTTCTTTGCCTGCCGCGACTGCCTCATTGGCCTAGTGGTTGCAAGCGCGACTGCTGAGCATGAGGTCCTGGGTTCGATCCCCGGGTCGGGCAAAGTGTTATTGGGTTTTTCGATCAGGAATTTCTCAATAGCAGCCACGGAGTCTGGATTGGATGGCAATTATCTCGCCCCCTATTACATGGGTTTAAACATGATTGGCGAATTGTGGGTGTAGGTACTATAGGCACACCTCTGCTAATCCTTCGGGGATTACAGGCGTGATGTTATGTTATGTTCAAACACTGTTTTAATCTTTCACGGTTTACAACGAAACTTAGCTGTTCATTATTTTGAGCTCCCGATATTTCGGCGCTGTTACAAGCGCCATGATCGCGGGTGGGTCAACCCGCGATCATGGCGCTTGCAACAGCGCCAGAACAATCACGGAAGATATCCCGTAAGTGACAGTATAAGTTTCGTTTATGTTATGTTTTCTTTTTCAACAAGTGACAAGCTAAAATCTGTTTTACATGCCTTTTAACCAGCAGGAAACCGCTGAGTACTGCCTGAACATACTGACTATTGCATCTGTTTCTTTTTTTGGTAACGATTGTTCTATTTCTGACTCTTTGCATATTATTTATCTTATGTTCCATTTTAGCAGAATCCCCTTGCTTAAAATCCTTTGAAGACGTACTAATCTATTAATATCAGTCAAGTGTTAAATGTCTCACAAGAAATTTTGAGAAGTGAAGGCGTGAAGGTAAGGCCGATCAATTTGCTTGAGTACCTGCTTAATCCATCTGGAATTTGAGACTATGATTAACAGTATTTCTTGTGTAACGCTTGTACATAGGTACTGAAACATGAAATGTGTTTTTTTTTTTTCTTTGAAGACATTATCATATTGCTAGAATCATAAATATGATGATTTGATTGTATTATTCAAGTACCTATTTATTAAATTGAATTTATGAATAAAAAAGTTCTTTAAGAGTATCTGAACCAGTGGGTAATTGGGTATAGCACGACCGCGTTGAAACCTTTATCCATATCTACGAATGCTAATTATCACATATGTATCATATTGTGCCGCTGAGTCGCTAAAAGTTAACCAAAATCACAAGGATAGCTATATTTTCGATTAAAAAATCATTCGAACTTACGTTACATTCATGTCAAGCCTTCCTATAAGGCAAAAGACAAATGAAATCATCATCTTCTTACCCTTGTCCTATATTACTTGGGGTCGGCCCAACACTTTTTTTCGATTCGATTCTCCGCTGCCAGCCATCACGCTATCATTCTTGCATATCATTCCTCACAGATAAAAAAAAGCACATGAAAAGTAATAAGAGAATTACAGTTCCTATCAAACAGAGATAATACACGTCTCCCCTCTGTAAGTTATTGATTGTGGGGACGCAGTATGACTACGTAATGTATTCAAAATATGAAATGTGATCGTCTTTGCAGGTGGAAGGCAATATGCTACCATTACGTGAGGCGTAAGCGGCAAGTCACGCGATATAGAAACGGGGATGCTTACACAACCACTCAGGTAAGTACTTATTTATACCCGAAGATACATAAAATAGGGAGTGTTAAAGACCCATCATATAGTCGCTATCAACGTGTTTTGTACATCAAACTAAGTAACAATGAGCAAAATGATTGCTAGGAAAATTTATTTATTTTTGCAACGAAATATCTGTTGACGCAAAACATGATGTTTCTTCAGTAGAGTACATACAGGGTGTAAACAGAGCCTTCACGAAGCCGTCAACCAAGTATTCAGTACATCAAACTAAGTAACTTTACGCAAAAATTATTGCTGGGAAACGACTTTATAAAATGGTTTAGTAGTTATAAGGGGATTTCAAGTTCAATGATGCCCCACATTTATAACTTTTACTCGGGAAAAAGGATAGGAATTTTGACCTTTAATATCTCTGCAATCAGAAGGTTCCCAAATATGGTACAGTACGAAAAAGGGACAGATTGAAGGGAAGAACAAGTGACTCTCGGTTTCACTAAACGTCTTTTAACACCCATTTTAGGTAAAAATCCTCGATATAAATTGCAGTATTTGAAGATGATAAATAGACTTAATAGTCATAAGTCCTCTAAAGAAAATATAAAAAAAAAATCTTTAAAAAGTAGAAGTTTTTTTTTTTAATATTTATCTAAGGACTTGTTAATGTAGGTACTGGACTTGTTCAATAAAAAGTGGCGGTGCTTCGTGGACTTATTCAAAGAAAAGTTTCATTACTTTGCTCGCCCTTGCTTGAAAAGTTAAAAGAGGTAGTTATTCACAGGCGCTTTCAGTTTGTAAAGCCCTGATGTTATAATACACACAAGTATAATAAACACATAAGTTTACTACCCATACATAGATACCTACATATAAAAATCTACTACGTAGTGTGTGTTAAATATCGTTAAATATAGGCGTGCCCTCTTATTAAGAATCCCAAAGATCATATTATCGACTAAGCACGTCGCTCAATTTACGATGATCTATCACTTCTCGTATAAGCGCCTCTATATCTCAATTTACGACCGACCAAATTGCCCATAAAACCAATATGTTCGATAATAGTCAATCGTCCACGAAACACACCCTCGGTACGCGAGTCCAACTCGCACTTAGCCAGTTTTTTTTGCGATTACGATGTTGATCCAATAAAAAAAATGTTTAGTTTGATATATTATAAAGTATTAGGGGTTAAAGTATGAAATTGCCGATTTGTATGGACGATTTCGTGAAAAGTGATATTTCAATACTAACATTTTTTTATATTCTTGGAAACGTCTGAACCGATAATGATTCATTTGCAATAGTTAAAGTGAAAAAAGCTGTGTTGCACTGCGTATCTTAAATTCTCAAAACACAGTTTTATGACAAAAATGCCTACCTACTTGAAGTAGTGAAACCGACGACGCGCGACGGCACATTGAAACGGGTTTTGACACACTACCCTATTAGGTAATATGCAACTACTAGTACGGGTTTTAAACTCTTACATGTACGGCATTTAACAATTAATCCAATAAAAATGGAATTTAAAAAAATATAACTATACGTCAACGTTACAAACAGAATAAAATGTGAGAAAAAAACGGCAATTTCATAGTAAAAGACCTATATAAGGTCTAACTATTCATTCACGAAATATTTTCAGGGAATCATCTAACGGCTATAACGAAGCCATTTCAAGGGATTATTTTTTTTATCTGAGTATATTTTTATAAAAACGAAATAATTTAAAATTACTTGACCCACAAAATAAATACTAGCTCCTTATTTTTGAACATCCATTACGCTAGTTTACTACGTCGTATTTAATTACTGTCATTGTTAGAGATATGGGAGTAAAGATGTTATGCAAAAAGTCTCAAAAAATTTTAGAATTTTAATAATTTCGTAAAAAAAAACACTCAGATAATTTTTTTTTTCGTTGCTATGGCGGCTTTATGACTTATAAAAGTTACCCTTAAAATATTTCGTGTAAAAAAAACTATTCAATCCTCTCATTTTTTCTCCGAACAAAATAAAATTGCGAAGAAATCAGATCCAATATCCGCAGCTAATAGAAACGCTGTAACGTCCAATATGTCAGCACAATGAATGTTCGACATTGGACACTGGTACCGGTGACAGGTTGTTACCCGGAGTATTAATGAAACAACCTCGGATTGGTTCACAGAATGAACTGGCACAAATAAGCAACTGTTAGAATTGAGTAACACAAGTACCTACTATGAAACATAATCAAAACGTATACTTTAAATGAAAGTAAATAAAAATAAAGACCATCATCATCATCTGCAACAAATATGTTGGGGTTGGCTTCCAGTGTTACCGGATGCAGCTGAATATCAATATTTTACATGGAGCGACTGCCTATCTGACCTACAATCCAATTAGTATTTTGTAAATAGATACACCTTGAGTAAGACTGGTTGTCAGACTTTCAGAAATTTATTTATTTATTTATTTTATTTGGCTCTTCAACAATGAGTACACTATTACATATAATATAATAAAACATTACAAACTTAAGTCTAAGTGCCCCATTACTTAAAGAAGAGCACTACATGCACTATACAATGCGCCTAAATATCTAATTTAACAATGAGAAAAAAAAAAAAAAAATGATTAAAAATACAAAAAAATGAAATGAATGAAAGTAAAACCATTATTTTTTTATGAAACTCCAATGGCTTTTCATTTTAAGATCAGCTGCAACAAATTTCCATTATGTGTACGTGTAAACTACTAACAAAAAATTTAAGTGCTCTAACTCTTTTCTGATTTATACTCAAGTGATTTCCCCAAGCGCTATATTTAATAAATCCATCGCTTTATAAAGCCACTTTAGTAGCCTTCTAACATGTCAAAAACCCAACTGGCGCTTTCACCGCTGAATTGGGTTAGACACACTGTACTTGTTTGGTTGGAGACAACCTTTGAGCGTGGATCGAAAACAGCGCCCTGCATATTGATGTCGGATGTAGGCATGTACCTGCGATGGGCCGCGAACATGCAATTTTCTTTCAATGACGTAGTTATACAGGGTGTAAACGGACCCTTCACGAAACCGTCAACCAAGCATTCTGTACAACAAACTAAGTAATACTGGAACAACATTTTTTTTTGGTGTGTAAGTCGTAGTTTACTGGGCCGCTCAATGTAACGGCCTCAAAAAATTGTGTTGATAGATGCACTGAATAGTGCAGGACCTAATAACAGGGTTAAAAATGGAGGTATTTAAAGTAACATTTCACTGGTGTATTTTTTTTTAAATATGTGAAAACGTTGGAACTTTGACCTTCAATATCTCCGTAACTATAAGCTTCCCAGGCTTTATGTAGTTGCGTGTACACTTGTATTATTGATTTGGGTTCGTTTTCTATCCAATATTGTAACATTGACCTGAAAAACGAAATAGTTCATACCATATTTTCCATATATATAGTGGCATTTGTGTAGAATGGAAAATGCTAAACACTATGCAAAACACTTCTATGACATTTTTTTCTTAAAATAACCGCACACTATACTAAAAGCTTAACTTATTATTACAGCTGCAACAATTTAAATACTCGAAATTACTTTTTATCGACGCGAAATTGGTAAAATAGATACATTACATAGCAGCACACGCAAACGAATCTGTAGTATTCAATTTTCAGTAGAACAAACAAAGTACCAAACAGACCTAGTATTGTAGGACGATTATTGATTTATTATTACTTTCACTATTTCTTTTACCAGGTCTACTACGAGAGGGTGAACACTCACAGCGCAAGTACTTCCTTCGCTCACGCATGCTGTGGACAGCGGGATGCATCCAGAAACTTGGTGCTGGACTCCAAGACCCCCATCACCAAGGTTCGCTTCAGCAAGGGATTCGCATTTGCCAATATTGAAGCTGCTAGCGGTAAGTCGACAAGTTAAGAATTTATACCAATAAGAAAGTTTGTAAGGACAAAAGTATCAAGTGACTTTTTTTTGAGAATTTTAGAAATAAAAGATAACACCAATAGTCACCATGCCTCATGTGTTTATTATACTCGACTTTCACTTATATCAAACTGAATTTAAACTTAGATAACGTTCAGATAGAGAGAGATTCTAACACACCGTTATTTCACAGAATTTGAAGATCAAAGATCAAGATTCTTCGCTGAACACGAAAGGTTTGACGACTTTATGGAAATGCGCGAGGGTTTAGACCTCATTGGAGTCAGTTCCTTCAAAGAATACATGGTAGCTTATAGGTAAATATCAGAAGGTTTCCTTTTGAAAACTTTTATATTGAACCCTGAATGAAGTATATGAGGATTCAAAGTCATTTGTATTACAGGGACGCTGATCGTTGTCCATGGTACTCGTCTCAGCTTCTATTCTGGACTCTCTCGTGTCTCCTTCTCTCTTGGCCTCTTCGAATACTTATAGAGTGTAATACGGCTTATGTACATTATACGGTGAGTTGATTTTCGTTTTTAAAAGTTGAACAAGAATAATGCAACAGTTACGATATCATATGCCTGGGATTTTATTTGGTTTTACACATGTCATAGTCTAGTGTGTGTAACTTTTTTTTATTGTAAATCGCAATTTAAAGAAGACCTGTAATTTTAACAATTTCCCTCTTCATAATATCATTTGACGCACATGATTCCAAATAAAGTACCCACCCTCAGGTATATTCAATATTCTTTTGTACAGTAATTCATATGTATGTAAAACCCTTTTTCATAAGCTCTTATTCCGTAAACAATAATACCATTTCGAGAACACAATAAGCTTTGATCTTATTATTTGATACAACCGGATTGTTGTACAATATACAAACATGTTAACTAAAATTGCCTCGAGCCTCTGATTCAACCCGAATGTTCATTTGATTTCCCGTTATTCTGTTACAGATTACCAAAATATTTGGCACAAACTACGAGTTAGACCCCAGTAGACAGTTAGATATTGATACTCACCTATCAGATACTTTACCGCCAGTGACTGCCAACAACTACGCCTGGGCACTCGCTGATGAGCAAAGTGCTGTGCTGTGTTCAGCTCCCCGTCCACCTCGAACCTTACCCCTCTCACATGCTTCCACTGTGGACAGTCTCGAACTGTTCGCTGCAATACGTGGAAACTGTGCCTTAGTCCCCTCCTACTCAGAAGCTATGCGTATTGATGCTGCCCTTAGAGAAGAGCCAACAGCAGATACCAGTACTGAAAATGCAGAGGCTGGTGTTGTCATAGACATGGAGCCCGAAGCCAGGTCTTCGCCACTTCGGACAGCTAAGGCTGCGTCGTTTGACGAACCTGCACGTAGACCAAAAGTAACCATCGCCTCTACTCATTCTACTCAAAATATTTCTGCAAGTGCCAGGTCTAACGAAGCGAAGCAGCAAAATAGACGTTCTTGGGCGGGAGTCCTAACAACCGCAAGGAGTGCTAGACAGATATTGGAAGAATTTAGAGCAACCAGTTCTCAGACGAGTTACGAACAGATGCCAGAACCTCAAGTAAGTGAGAACGGAGAAGCCACATTATATTTCTCCAGAGAGTTATCACCAACTTGTTCGAGAGATCCATTCGGTGGTCGTGCACAAACTACGCCGACTGACGAGCCGCCTTCATATGAAGAGGCACTAAAAATGCCTGCGCTAAGAAAATTAACGAGATCTATTACGGGGACTAATTTGGCGGGTCCCAGACGAGCATTCTTGCGAGATGTGCTCACAAATAGGAGGTCGTGCCTGGAAGGAGTCGGCGTGTTAGCAGGAACTAAGGTAGTTAGGTTGCCGAATAGCGAATCCGGTGACGAGACGCCTCTATAGCGCTTCTATAAAGCCTGTGCAATTACTGACTTTATATGGTGCAATAAAATGTTAGAAGGTACTTGAATTGAGAGACTACCGTATTGTGTGAAATAGATAAAGCTGTAATAGTGATAGTGTTTGTACTAACGTGTTTATACGCTTTGGAATTGTAGGGATATATGACGAATGAGCTTGCGCAAATTGTAGTTAAACATTTTAGTAATTGTAAAACGGAATTGACGGAGTGATTTCAAGTTCTTCTACCAATGCAAGTTATATCCTGTGGAAATCTCGTTCTTTACTTAATTTGTGTCAACAAAGAAGACCATTTTTGATAAATTAACGAAGTACGTAAGCGGTATACTATATTTGGCTTAAATTAACGAATACTTGTACTTTACTTAATTGTGACTGGTCTCTCTAACTTAAATACTGTATTTTATTGCAATAAAGTTCCATCCAACCAATATTTAGATGGGCGAGTGAATTAATTGGAACCGTATTCATTTGGTCTATCTATTAATTAGTTATTTAATTAAAGCTTGTTGTAACAATTGTACGAGTTTCATCATTCGTGTCACATAGAACTTTGAAACATTTGTCGGTGTCGAGACGACTTTCAAATAACACGTGTTTTGAATATTTAATGTATTCTATTTCATCTGAAACCTCTCGAAAGGGTTAACGACCTATAGCTTTCATGACGTCATTGCTTCAAAATTCACGTAAAAAGAAAACAAAATAACGTGATTTATTTAACTTTTTTCAATAAAAAATACACGAAACCTGAAGTTACTACGAATTTTAGACAAAAATGTCAAGTAACTATAATGTAAAGAATTATTATAAGTAAAATATAGGTATAAGGCCGTGCCTTATATCATTGTTATAGTTTAATGCGAATATAATATTTATAATGGAATTATGGAAATTAAGTATATTGCAATTATTGTAAAAAGTAATGTATAACGCAAGGCGTAAGCTTAACGCACCATTTAGATAGAAAATATTATAAGCAATATCCTTTTGTATCAAAATGTAGGTGCACAAATTAGCGCCGAATACACTGAAAATCTTTGATCATGGAAAATCACTACATAGCATAAAACTAAGTCGCTTCCCGCTGTCTGTCCCTATGTATGCTTAGATCATTAAAACTGCTCAACGGATTTTGATGCGGTTTTCAGTAATAGATAGAGTGATTCAAGAGGAAGGTTTATATAATTGTATGTATTGCACCCGCGCGAAGCTGGGGCGGGTCGCTAGTCTCAAATATAAGCTACCATTAAACACTAAAAACATTTAAAGCAAAACGTATACAAGGGTTACGATGTGTTCATCATTTTCCCCACATAGAAAATTGTCACCGGTAGTAAAAAGACAGCTGTATCCTACAAAATCTGCTGTTCCATATATTTTGACCGTGTAGGTATTGCACTACATACACGGTCAAAATATATGCAAAAGCAGATTTAAAAAAAATACCGACGATGCGTTTCTGTGTGGAGGGGATGTATGGTGGATTTCACAAGTCTTAAAATTCTTGGTTCTGAGACATGTTTTGGCTTAAGCACGAAAAACAATATTTAGTTTATTTTAAATCCGAGAGAAAACATTTTCAGTGCGCCTCTAGGCTTTAAGGTGTTTTTGTTGAAAATACAGACAAAGAATAATTGCTTCAGATTGTTGTTGAGTGTCGGATTCCTTGAATCGGGATTAATCCCGTTGATATTCTGTTCAAATATTCCTTTGGAAAAGATCAGTTCGTTCCATTTTTGTACTCCTATTTCAAGGTTGTTTCAGCGCGCATTTAATTTTAATGATGTTTATAAATAAATCACATTTATGTTTTCAACGTACAAATTCTATTCATGTTACTTTTTACTGAATATTTTAAATAAACGTCGTCCTTTTTCTCGGTATACTTCAATAGGGATTTATATTTATGCCGGACCTGAGGATTTTTTCTATCCTAATTCATAAAATGTTGTATAAATAATCTAAATGGTAGGCAATCGCCAAAGTGATATTAAAGTAAGTAGCTTATTAGGGCACTCGATTCAATTAATATGGCTTATCCATGGAACCAATTAAGGTACTCTGTATTTAATATTTTTTATTCATATTTATAAAGTCATTTTTATTCGTGATTACCAGATATATGTACCTATATGAATATTATGTATACCTATGTGAAATATGTAAGATATTGTTATAAAATTGATTATTATGATGGCTGTACAGTCTCGACCGAGAAATCTCTCTGTGTTTCTCTCGAGACGTCTCGCAATACGCCGACACAGGGCGAAGAGCAAGCGAGGAATACCGAGGCCAGACGAGCGCTACTATATACACACTCTCGCACTCGCCGTCTCGGAGTGACTCGGTGAGAGTGTACAGATACACTCACAGTAGAGCCGCGATTAAGACGAATACTTAATAAAAAATCTTAATATTTATTTAAAAAAAATTGGTAAAAAATCAGGTACACACGGCGACACATCAAGCTATACATTTCCAGTATAACATGGCCTCGCTTTGTATAGATTTCTTGAACGATGACAGATCCGCATGATCTGGTTTTGCATAGCTTGATTGTTCGTCGTGTGTACAATATTATGTATTTTTCTTAGAGAAAATTTTATAGGGTTCGAGTGTCACGGCCAAAGCCACTTTCAAAAGCTTATAGTAAACGTTCAACATACAGGATGTAAATAGACCCTTCACGAAGCCGTCAACCAAGCATTCTGTACAACAAACTAAGTAACTCTACGCAAAAATTATTGCTGGGAAATGATTTTTTTTTTTGGGGTGAAAAATCACATTTTACTGTAGGACTCAATGTAACGGACTTAAAACATTGTGCTGAAAGATGCATTGAATAGTACGGGGGTCGTGAGGTATTAAAAAAAAACTTTTGCAAAAGTTGGAACTTTGACCCCAATTTCTCTGTAACTAGAAGGTTCCCAGGTATGGTCTAGAACCAAAAAAATATCGCAATGACGGGGAGAACAAGTGCCTTTCGGCTTCGTTAAGGGTCTTACCCTTTATAGGGTATACAAGTATGTTAAACATTTATGATAAGTGTTTTTTGTTTTTTTAGGTTAGTTTGAGTTGTCATTACAAACATGATCGGTTAGTTTTGGCTTTACTGTTTTAATTATTAAAGGCCGATTATTTATCAGTTATGATTGTTGAATAAATGTATCGACGCCAAATTTGACAAATTTCGAACCTTAAACCAAGAAGACTTCGATAGAAGAGTCGTGAGCACACTTACAATTATATGAATATGTATCTCATATTAAATGGCCTGTAACTATTATAAAATACATATAAGCGTTATTTTACTGTTATTTTGTTAAAAGGGAGAAATTTCCTGAATAAAGTGACTTGTTCAATACAAAGAGGTTTCTCATTTTAACAAGATATATCCTTTGCTTTTTTTAAATTATTCTCATGTGTACCCGTCCAAAAATAATCTCGAATGGATAATTAATAACATAATATTATAATTACTAAAATACATAATTTAAATAACCTTTCTATGGATTTGAAAAATTCGCAGTAACACTTTATATGTATAAAAATTCCTAAAAATTACCCAAATATTTTTTTAAGACCTATTCATTTTGCTTAGTTAAAAATGCTTGTAAATAAAATAGAATGTAAGACTATGGAACAAATTGATTAATTATATGAAGTGCCAACAAAGTCGTGTTAGTTTTAGAATACAGTTAATTTAAACATGAAGTATATGGACGTTACAAAGGACCAACTTGGAGGAGTACCACGGAAGCACGCTCCACACAATAGGGATGTTTCATGTGTAAAAAAATATGATTCTATTTAGACCGTCAGTTAGATTATCGAAAAATATTCGACACGTACTTTTTGTTTTATCAAATCAATAAAAATTGACGAAGATAAAACGCATCAAAGATCATGAGTGGGGGCCTGTGACGTCACTTGTCGGTAAAAAGTGTACTTAAGTATGACGTCACACGAATTTTCGACGGTCTGTATCGTCTTCATTTTAGTTTTCGTGAAAAAAGAAAAAATACGTGTCCAATATTTTTTGGAAATCTATCTGACGGACTAATTAGATTTTTTCACGAAACATCCCTATTGGATTTTATAAGTTTCCCGCGGTTTCTCCACGATCGCCATGTTGAAAACTTCGTAGGTACATACATAGCGCTCTATAAGGAAATTGTATCTAACTTACTTTGGGCTGCATGATTTTAAGACACCCCGGGTTCCATGTTTCGATTCGCATAAAATATTATATGGCTGTATAAAATACCAAACTGTATGTAGATATAATTAAGTAATACACCCTAGATTACATACAATGCTTTTATTGTTGTGCAAAACAACGTTTATTGTAAAATCGGGTACTGTTTAGTTGATAACGCTAAAAATTTAATATTTTTGACTGTAAATTAATGGGCAAACCAAAGAAGTTTATTATTTTCAATAAACTGTGTTACAAATATTTTGGCTTTTTATTTTTTTTCCCAATTACTAATGACATTTTTCTTATCAAAAGTTACATTAAAATAAGTACAAAAAGTAAAATAAACACGACTGTGTCTTTGGTCTAGTGATCACAAGCACGACTGCTGAGCAAGAGGTCCTGGGTTCGATTCCCGGGTCGAGCAAAGAGATATTGGGTTTTTCCATCAGGACTTTCTCAGTAGCAGCCACGGAGTCTGGAATTGCGCCTTGTTGGTGGCAATAGGCTCGCCTGCTATTACAGGGGACTTAAATATAACTAGCGAAATGTGAGTATACTATTAGGTACTCTGCCTAACCCTTCAGGGATTGCAGGCGTGATGTTATGTTAAGTAAAATGAAATGGTAAGCAAGTATTTTTTTCCCTTAAAGATCTGTAGGTTCTTTGACACGACAAGGTCACAATAAATTACAATCGAATGGCAAGAGCTGCCCTTGAAGGGTAGGTACCCACTTTCTACTTCCCCAAATTGGAAATACGAGAATGATAATAGAATCCAGCACTTCTTCGTCAAATATCAGAGAAGGAAATACTTCAATCAAGTTTCGTGTACTGAAATCTGTGTTTGTTTACCTTGTAATAAATTAAATTAGATGTTTTTGGTAATATGTCCATGAGCATACATAATATACGTAATGGTACACTTTTCAAAACCCAATAACGATTTTGTCTTGGTATAAAATATTTAAAAAAATAGATAAAATGTTATGTAAATGTTACGGTTAATAGTCGAAGTGCGACTACACCTAGTTTTAGCTGGGTACAACTAGGTGGTTTTAAACTTAGATGTATCCTACTTACTTCGGTTAGAACATGCAACTAATTTGGATGTAGACGTTTGGTCGCAGTTCTAACCTAATGCATTTGGTTGGTGTGTCCTAGCAATAAAAAGGAAACACAACTGTTACCGGCCGCACATAGGTTTAGCCGGCTAGAACTAGGTGTGATTTTACTTCGGCTTTTAGCCGTAACATACATATATACGTAACAACATAAAATTACTATAAAAATGAAAGTGTAAATATACCAAACCTGGGATGTATAGCTAAATTATATCCTAGTAAACATAGAACTTGAAAGTAAAGAAACGTTTTCCGGGTGTCTCAAATGCAGCAGTGTTATACGTGGTTATACGTGTATTTTCATTTAATGTAAAAACACTAGCGGTTCAAATGTTGTTAGTTTACAAACACCCTAAATGTCTATTCGAAAATGCTATTGCTCCGATATCTTGGTTATGAACAACTTATATGTTAGTCGAATGAATTTTTGAGGTTAATTCGCCAAAGAATTGATTTAAGACGATAAAAAATGTTCTATCTTACAAGAAACAAAAAAAATACATACCCACGTATAAATAACTCGATACTGTCTACTCTTTTGATAATATTTTTTCGAAATAATCTCGTCACACAAAATACTCAGCAAGTAATGTACCTGAGATGTGTTGATGCAGCAAAATAAATACACGTAGGACCCATTTCAGTGACACCAACACACTGAGAGAGTTTTTTTTAAGTGCTTACACTTAAAAAAAACAAAAAAAAGTTAAGTTAAGTTTGAGGACTTATCCCCAAACTTTTGTTGTCCCTTCATTGTAAATTTTAAAATGCATTTATTCAAATAAATAAAATTCTCTTTAATAAAGGTCTATTTGTAATATTTTGATATTTAACAGCTTTTTACTGAATACATATGAAAATATATTCAGCACTTATATATAACAAAAACACAATTTTTCAATTTTTGTCTGTCTGACTGTTTGTTCCGGCAATTCTCTAAATAATTAGGGTTCCGTGCAAAAAAAATAAAACCTGGAATTGTTAACAAAATCCGATTCAAAAGGAAAGTAATAGTTTCACGCGGATGAAAGTCGCGGGCAACAGCTAGTGATTAAATATAAACAGCAAGTCGCAGTTATTAATTATATTTTAAAGCCTCGTTTCAGAATATAAACAAATTCTGAAAATCTGAATTCAGCGATTTCCTGTGAAATCCCTTGAGAAAACATTTAAATTCTAAGAGTTTCACTGCAACGAAATTCAACAACAAGATTACAGTCAGACAGGAAATTAATCTTTAATATCTGAGAACTTGTAAAACCTGCAGTAAAAAAGGTACAGCTCAAGGCGAGAGTTTATTTACGAGCTGTTCATAGCGAGAATAATATTCTTTGAATAAATCACAAGTTTATTTTCATTCTGTTTTTTCACACCATTGAACGATTTCGCTTTTTGGGGTAGCGGTGTAACCACGATTATTTGAGGTGGGTTGCTCCAACCACTGGGTAAAGGTTTGTTAATACAGTGTGAGAAATGTATCAATATCTATACATATAAAATTCAAAGTCCTGACTGACTGACTGATTGACTGACTGACTGACTGACTGACTGACTTATATATCAACGCACAGCCCAAACCACAGGTCCTAGAGACCTGAAATTTGGACAGTGTACTCTTTGTGAAGAGTAGGTATCCACTAAGAAAGGGTTTTTCGAAATTCCACCCCTAAGAGGGTGAAATGGGGTGTTGAATTTTCTATGAAACTTTTTATTCTCTGAGTCAATTGACTTGAAAATGTGTCTACATATACTTCAGTTAAAATGATGAGATACGTGTATCACAGTTTTTCCAAAATCATCCCCCAATTTAAAATTCAATGTCCTGACTGGCTGACTGATACATCAACGCACAGCCCAAACCGCTGGTCCTAGAGACATCAAATTTGGAGAATGTACTGTTTGTGGAGAGTAGGTATCCACTAAGAAAGGGTTTTTTGAAATTCCAGCCCTAATAGGGTGAAATGGGATTTTGAATTTTATGAGAAACTTTTTATTCTCGGAGTCGATTGACTTGAAAATGTGTCTACATATATACTTCAGTTAAAATGATGAGATACGTGTAGGTATCACAGTTTTTCCAAATCATCCCCCAATTTAAAATTCCATGCCTTGACTGGCTGACTGATATACCAACGCACAGCCCAAACCGCGGGTCCCAGAGGCATGAAAATTGGAGGGTGTATTCTTTGTGAAGAGTAAGTATCATTTTTTAGAAATTCCTACCCATTAGAGGGTGAAATGGGGTGTTGAATTTTCTGTGAAACTTTTTATTCTCGGGGTCGATTGACTTGATAATTTGTGTACATACTCTTCAGATAAAATCCAGTAAATCCGATGTCCAATCTCAAACCAAGGTATCAATATTTCACGTATCTAATTTAATTGATATAACTTTAAACTAATATTTGCAAGTTATAAGCAAGAACATGTAAATCTATGTAAGTATGTATTATAGATAGATACGTAGATTACTTATTATCCCAGAAGTAAGATCCCATGGGCTATTCCCTAACTCCACGCGGGCGAAGCCGCGGGCATAAGCTAGTATTATATAAAATGGTAGACTAACTGACTGACTGGGTGATATATCAACACACAGCACAAACCGCTGGTCCTAGAGGCATGAAACTTTTAGGGTATATTCTTTGTGAAGAGTAAGTATCCACTCAAAAAGGATTTTTGGGAATTCCACCCCTAAAGGGGTAAAATAGGGGATGGAAGTTTATATGAAAGTCCGTCAGTTTTGAAGTTAGGATCTTCAAATTTTGTGTTTAGGCTGACGATTGAAAATTAATTTATATATGTCTCAGCGTTTCTGACAATTCTACCCCCGAAGGGTTAAAAAAGGGGATGAAGGTAAGTAATCGGATATTATTCGACATTCACGCGGGCGAAGCCGCGGGCAAAAGCTAGTTATTTTATAAATACGAAGTTGTCCAATTATGGGTCGATGTAGGGATACAAGACAACTGTCCCACCCAACCTACATTTTGTCTAAAACATAACTGGTGTAACTAATATTTTCACATTTATTTATGTGACTCCCTCATTTTTACATCAAAGTCGCCGTGATCCGTGGCAAACTCAATCTGATAACGTGATTGGTGGAAACAACCCCAACAAATTCCCATCTAAGATTATTTAAAATGTGGCGTCAATACGCATTTTAACGAAAACAAGATGAGTACCTAGGTACTTTAATTTTCACTTGGACAAGACTTGTCAACTTAGTACAACAAGTTTCAAGCTGTCAAATTAAAAAAAAATACTGTTTATTATTGATTCCGTTGTTAGTTAACGAGGGCAGTATGTGAGCTGAACTCGCCTTATCATTCAAAGCATGTAATAACTTACTAGCCTAATCGCCGTAGCCACGTGTATCTGAAATAGCAAAGATTGATTGATTGAACCGTGGGTGTGGCTAACGCGTTGCACGTATTTTTATTATGGTAATGTATTGAACCAAGTCTAATACATTCATAAACTCACCCCTTTTTGCCAAGGGTGTGGGCAGAAATAGAAAGACGCTTATTTATATCAAGTATTAATATTTAATGCCGCCTCGTTGGTCTAGTGGTAGCAAGTGCGACTGCTGAGGAAGTTCTGGGTTCGATTCCCGGGTCCGGCAAAGTGTTATAGGGTTTTTCTATCAGGAATTTCTGGGGAGAAGCCATGGGGTCTGGATCTTTAGCCATTTGGTGGTTATAAGCTCGCCCCCGATTACATGGGACTTTAACATAGCTGGTGAAATGAGGGTGTACTAATAATAGTACACCCTCATTTCACCAGCTATAGGGCAGTGTACCTATTATTAGGTACACTGCCCTACCTTTCTGGTGTTACAGGCGTGATGTTATGTTATACTAGCTTGTGCCCGCGGCTTCGCCCGCGTGAAGTTAGGGAATTTCGCACGGGATCTTACTTCTGGGTAATAAGTAATCTATGTATCTATCTATAATACATACATAGATTTACATGTACTTGCTTATAACTTGCAATTATTAGTTTAAGGTTCTATCAATTAAATTAGATACGTGAAATATTGATACCTTGGTTTGAGATTGGACATCGGATTTACTGGATTTTACCTAAAGAGTATGTACACAAATTTTCAAGTCAATCGACCCCGAGAGTAAAAAGTTTCACAGAAAATTCAACACCCCATTTCACCCTCTAAGGGATAGGAATTTCGAAAAACTGATACTTACTCTTCACAAAGAATACACCCTCCAATTTTTATATCTCTGGGACCCGCGGTTTGGGCTGTACGTTGGTATATCAGTCAGCCAGTCAGGACATGGAATTTTAAATTGGGGGATGATTTTAGAAAAACTGTGATACACGTATCTCATCATTTTAACTGAAGTATATGTAGACACATATTCAAGTCAATCGACTCAGGGAATAAAAAGTTTCATAGAAAATCCAACACCCCATTTCACCCTCTTAGGGGTAGTATTTCGAAAAACCCTTTCTTAGTGGATACCTACTCTTCACAAAGAGTACACTGTCCAAATTTCATGTCTCTAGGACCAGTGGTTTGGGCTGTGCGTTGATGTATCAGTCAGCCAGTCAGGACATTGAATTTTAAATTGGGGGATGATTTTGGAAAAACTGTGATACACGTATCTCATCATTTTAACTGAAGTATTTGTAAACACATTTTCAAGTCAATCGACTCAGAGAACAAAAAGTTTCATAGAAAATTCAACACCCCATTTCACCCTCTTAGGGGTGGAATTTCAAAAACCCTTTCTTAGTGGATACTTACTCTTCACAAAGAGTACACTGTCCAAATTTCATGTCTCTAGAACCAGCGGTTTGGGCTGTGCGTTGATATATCAGTCAGCCAGTCAGGACATGGAATTTTAAATTGGGGGATGATTTTGGAAAAACTGTGATACACGTATCTCATCATTTTAACTGAAGTATATGTAGACATATTTTCAAGTCAATCGACTCAGGGAATAAAAAGTTTCATAGAAAATCCAACACCCCATTTCACCCTCTTAGGGGTGGTATTTCGAAAAACCCTTTCTTAGTGGATACTTACTCTTCACAAAGAGTACACTGTTCAAATTTCATGACTCTATAACCAGTGGTTTGGGCTGTGCGTTGATATATAAGTCAGTCAGTCAGTCAGTCAGTCAGTCAGTCAGTCAGTCAGGACTTTGAATTTTATATGTATAGATGAATGTTGCGTGAAATCCATGAGGCAATTGATTGCCTGAACTTGTGTTCACAAGAACTACTGCTGAGCATGAGAGCCTGGTTTCGATTTCCAGGTCAGGCAGGTCAATCTTTTCGGCATTGCACCTACTACAGTTTTGCTCTGACCCCACCCAAAGGCATGAAGTCTGCCCCTGTTCATACAGGGTATAAACAGACCCTTCACATCCTTTGTTCTCATATTATTATATTCGCAAAATATTGTATTCGCAAAATATTATATTCTCGAATTATTATATTCTCAAAATATTAGAAGTACAATCAAACACAGTGAAAAATAAAAATGAATTTATTAAAATCAAAATCTCTTTATTCCAATACCTAGGCATCATGGAAACACTTTCGAACGTAATACAATATTAAAATAAAAATTAATTGCAGTATCATACAGTATTGCAAAATTATTTGCATTTATCATTAATAAAATATAATTAATAAAAACTGAAACTAAACAAATCCCGAGTGATCAAGTGCATACAAGTTTTCACAAGTGGCATCTGTTTCCAAGCACGACGATTGGTACAGCCGCTCAACAATAAAAATTGCAAAAGTATATAAGTACATCATGGAAAATTTATGGGAGCTTATTCAACGCCGCTAACATGGTTAAGCATTCTATTGATTGAATTTTGTTGGATAAGCAGTCTGTGATAATCCAATTAATTTTTCTATCATTTTCAATGTATTTTAAAGATCTTTTTTTATCGGGGCAGTGGAAAGCACTTTTTAGCAATCTTTTATTTTGAATTTGAGCTTCTACTTTTAATGCTACTAAAAATTGGAAAATGGTTGGTCGAGATGGAATTCGAGAGTTAATTCTTCTGTGCCATCCTTCCACTGCATTCATAGTGCGGTTCTTTTCACCAAAACAGCTAAAAATATCTTTGGTAATGGTTTGTATCCACTGGTTATTAAAATAGTCTAGAAATTTCTGTGAAACTTCCGTCTCTGGTGCGATTTCATATATAGCAAGATATGCTTCTGGAATTAGATTGGGTGGTAACAGAGCCAAACTTGTGCACAACTGTGTGATTTTGCGACCTAAGTGAGTTTCGTTGAAATTCAATTTTTTACTCATTCTAAACACAGCATTTAAAAAATGGTAATAACAGCCTTTTACTTTTATTTCTGGATATACCTCACGTATAGCATTAATTGCGGCAATTTCGTAATCGCATTTGTATAAACTAATATTCATACGAAATTCATTTCGAAGTACAGAAAAGAACCTTTTGTATGTATTTGTGTTCTTATTTGGTAATAAGCCATAGACAATAGGTACAAAACTAATTGTGTTTTGGTCTCGTGCGATATCAATATGTAAGGTGTACAATTGGTAAAAAGGCGACGGTGTCACCTTGAATGTACCATCTCCGTATACAATATCAATTGTCTGGAATAATTCTCGTAGCTTTTGAGCAGGTAACATCGAAAATATTATAATTCTATCATCCGTTTCACCATCATAATCATCAAATAAAAAAAAGTCTTGCACAATGTGGTGTGGCAATCTCACATTACTTGTAGTCTTTGATGTACCGACATTCAAAAAATTATTTCGTTTCCTGTACAGCGTATCCTTTTTGGACGTAAATGATGGGATCAGATACTCTTTATTTTGAAAAACTTGTTTTCCCAAGAAGTGCTTTTCAAATATTTTCGGAATGGGTTCAAAATTTTTGCACACTTCTTGTTTGCACTTCTCCATTGCCATATCAATTATATATCCCGCTTATGTATCCAACCTTGTTTATATTAGGCATGGTTGGATACAACGAGCTGAGAGTTAGGCGTGAGTTCGCACTCGTCTCATATATATTTAAATTAATTAGAGGCAAGACACATAACGCCAACATATTAGAGTTGGTGTGTTTGAGTGTGCCCGACAGATATGTGTGGCGGCGACGTCGGCCTCAGCTGCTGGCTGTATCTCGTGGCCGCACTAATCTGTTGAATGAGGCGCCCCTGACGCGGGCGCTTCGCACTCTTAACCTTGTAGCAGAGGAGGTAGACATTTTTGCTTGTACACTGAGTGAATTCACAAGGATAACATTATATGTAATTAGTTATAGATAATAAGTATAAGCTTGTTAGTGTGTTGGCTTTAAGTTGCTTCACTATTGCATTGGGTTGTGCCTGTAAAAATAGTTGTAAGTAAGGATTAAATAAATAAATAAATAAAATAAATAAATATTTCTTTCAAAATCAACGCTGCAACTATGTTTGGGCTGTCTAACGACTTTCTTATCCAAACTTATGTAATCGAAGTCTTGCACTCCCTTTGGTTGCAACATCTCCAGTTGGTTGTACCATTTTTATTTTTCATGAAGAAGTTGTATTTGTAACCGTTATATAAAAAAACAGACTTGCCTTTTTGACTCGTTATAAACTTGGCTTCACTATCTTCAGACATTTTTATTTTAATATTTATTAATCAGAATGCAAAATTTATTCCCAATAAATATTTTTCACAATGTCACACTATACATCAAAAACAATTGATAAATAAAAACTGACACTAGTACAAACATAGGTTTTTCATTGTAATCTGACAGGAACTACTAGCAAAGAGTTTATCTATTAAAACTTCAATATAAATGCACATAATATTATATTAATGCATATCTTCAGGATTACCTACTACTGGGTGATATAAAATCATTAGTTAGATTTATTTTACAGAAGGTAGGTAAACCTAAAAAAAGGGGTTGTAGGTTTGATTCCCATCCGAGACAAATATATGTGATGAAAAACTTATGTGATGATGTCAAATATTTATTATTGTTTCCCTCAAATTAAAAACATTTTTCACTGTGATTGTTCTTTGTGTAATATTTTGAGAATATAATAATTCGAGAATATAATATTTTGCGAATATAATATTTTGCGAATGTAATAATATGAGAACAAAGGCTTCACATAGCCGTCAACCAAGCATTCTGTACATCAAACTAAGTAACTTCACGCAAAAATTATTGCTGGGAATCGACTTTTTTTTGGGTGAAAAATTACGTTTTACGGTAGGACTCGATGGAAAGCACTCAAAGCACGGGGATCGTGGAGGTGTGTAAAGTAAAAATCTTACATTAAAAACCTGTATTTAAAAAAAACTTGTGATAAAGTTGAAACTTTGACTCCCAATATCTCCGTAACTAGAAGGTATGGTCTAGAACAACATATTGATCGCAAAGAAGGGGAGAACAAGTGCCTCGGTTATGTTAAGGGTTTATTTACACCCATTATTATTATATATTATGTACACAAACACGTTTCTCAGAGTTAACATACCACCTACTCGTAATTATTCTCGTGGTATTGGATTGAATACTCAATTTGGAGCTCTCATGAAATATTAAAAGGATCATGTTTGTTTAAAGTATTCTGGAAACTTCTAGTCATACGATAGATTTGTATCTAGGGCGTTTCCATATTATAACATAGGTACCAGGTTTCGCCCGCGAATATTCATTTTTTTACACGATATATTTGTTTTTTTTATTATTCTTATGTTACTATAAAGTATTACTGTTAACATCGTCATAACATCACGCCTGTAATCCCCGAAGGGTTAGGCAGAGGTGTACCTAATAGTACACCCACATTTTTCCAGTGATGTTTAAGTCCCATGTGACAGGGGGCGAGCCTATTGCCATCAACCGGGAGCAAATCCAGACTCTGTGGCTGCTACTGAGAAATTCCAGATGGGAAAACCCAATAAAACTGTGCCCGACCTGGGAATCGAACCCAGGACCTCATGCTCAGCGATTGCCACCATAAGACCAGCGAGGCAGACAACAGATATGTACGTCATTTCTTTAAGACCTTAGACGTTTTATTAAAAGCGAGACGTAGCACAGCTCCATCGTTTAAAGGCATGGTGTACAACATTGTACTACAAATCAATAAATGACGTCACAAGCTGCGTGTTTTGAAATTCAATCAACATTTTCTCTACGGCTGAGAGGCGTCTCTCCCGCCTTTCCCAAATTAAGCCTTGATGTTTTGATTGCGTGTACGGATTCTACGCCTTTTTTATGAAAATGTCTGGTTATAAAATGTATGAAAAATTACTGTTTTTGTGCAAGTCACGTATACAGCGGCTGAGGGTGAAAAATGATTTTTGGGAGTGTATAAAGTTACCTACAATCTTCCAAGTTTGTCTGGCCTACAAATGCCGGCATCGGTTGGCGTAGTAGCTGAGCGATTGGCTGCTGCGCTGCGTGTCGCGGGTTCCATGCCCGCACGGAACAATTATTTGTTTGATCTACAGGTAGTTATTCTGGGTCTGGCTGTGTGTGTATGTGAGTTTAAACGTGTACTCCAAAATGCAAACCGTTGTCGCGCTCAAAAGGCTGCCCAACTTTTAAATGGGTCTGGCAAGACATGTCTGTCGCACGCCAAACGAGCTATAGGCCCGTAAAGCTCAGGATTGGTGCCCTGAAACAGTCACACGGGGTCGCGGCAGATCACGAAGGAGATGGCGGGACGAACTGGATGTCTTACCTTGCAAATTGGAAAGAAGTAGCACAGAATCGTGACAGTAGGAATGGAGGGAGACCTTTACCCAGCATTGGGACAATATGCTCTAGCCAAAATAATAAAACGTTAAGTTAGTCAGTTTGCCGAAGGAAATTCCACCAGACGCACAGCTTGTAAGAACATAAAATATCTTTCCTAAAAGCCACTATAAATTAGAAACAGATTACAAAGTCACAAACTCGATTACTTCGTAGCCTGACAGACTGTCGACTACGAAGCGTTCACAACAGGGTGACTACCAATTTGCATGACAATTACTGGCCAATTCATTTTCTCTTTAATCTCGGCCAGCATGAAATAAATTAAAATTCTGTATTTTATGAAATACCCGCCGGCACTCTGGCTCGGATGTTGATCGTATCGAAAGGTTTACTATGATGTTTTATTTTCAAGGAGAATTCATTTGGTACTATCGTTTTTTGAAGAGCTTGTTGCGCTTTTTGTCACGTAATTTTAAATAAACACACTTGAATAAAAACGAGAAGAAACCGTTCATTGGAATCATAGCTTTTCCATGTTAAATTTCAAAAATGGAAACCTATACGATTATATATTCTTAGAGACTAGAAGCGAAATAGAAAGTTATGTTTCTTACAGTTTGTCTTTAATCAACAACTAGCTCATAAGTAAATAATAAGTACATCAGAATTATACAACATGACCCGAACCAAAATTATTATCTCTCCTTGGCACCTGTCAGCAAAGACTACTATATATTTGGAGACCTGTCAGTTGCCTACCCAAAAGCCAAAGAGAACCAAAAAGCATAGAGCATCATCCAAAGAGGCCGTGTACAACACGCCATGCCTTTTATACCCTTCTACTCGAACCGGGTAGGTTGGAAAGGAAATTATCTAAGAATGTCATCATTCTCCTGCTCTTAGCCCAATTTATTTGGGGTCGGCGCAGCATGTCTTCTTCATCCATACTTCTCTATTACTCGTCATCTCGTCTCAGCTGTCATCTCTTTTCCGGCCATATCATCCTTCACACAGGCGATACTATATTATGTATTTGTCTATACTATTATGTATGAGTTTAATAGTCTTGTAGATGTGTGATGTTAGACTAATTGGACGGAAATTTCCGATATCGTTTTATCGCCTTTTTATGCAGAAGGGAATGGCACATCGTTTTGGGGATTTTTCTCGATTGCTGAATGGTGTTGAAATGGTTTGTAAGGTGACGCAATAAGCTGTGGGACTGTTCGAAAGAGATACCATGGCCCTGGAACACAAAGGGTAAAGAAGGAACATGGATGGGTTTAGTCAGGACAAGTCTGACACTCCCTTCCGCTCCGCCCAGAGTGGGGGGGGGGGGTCATTTGATGATTTCCCATCCGAAAAAAAATAAAAAAATGGTGACTCAACAAAGTGGTGGAAGAGGTCCCTGAAATTTCTATCGTAGCTCATGGTAGTAGGCGCTGTGTGCACTTCATACCCTCTCCAAAACTCTTAAAATCGCAACCAATTAAGTTTCATACAAGATTAAAAATCCAATCCAATTTGAAAGCAGTAAATGCAATTGTCCATTAAAGTTCTAACAATACGATTAATTAATCGAATCCTACCAGTAGCAGAACAACATTTAATTCTGTAGTGAATGAGCTTTGCGACCATTTTATTGGTTTAACATCACTCGGGCACATTAACTGGCATTTTGGCCGTCCATTTACTAATTACTTTAGTCATGTAGATATATACCTAGTGTTTTGGTAGTTGGTATTGATTGGGAATCATGATAGCACTATGATTTTCAATTAATTATTATCATTTGTAATTATAAGAATGGATATTGTGTTTCATTGAACGTTTTTGATTTTATTGAACGCTAATGAAAATTGAATTTACGTATTAATAAGGGTTACATTTCATTAGTATAGAGGTTAAATATTTATATAAGAAAAATACTAGTAGAGTACTAGTAGTAGTAAATTAGTAGTCGTTACTTTTGTGTTGAACGACTGTGTTGAAAGTAGTATCGTATTACCCAGTACCAACTGGGTTGTGGAGGTCCGATAGGCAGTCGCTCCATGTAAAATACTGGTATTTAGCTGCATCCGGTTAGACTGGAAGTTGACCCCAATATAGTTGGGATAAGGCTAGGCAGATGATGATGATGACTGTGTTGAAAGTGGGACATATGTTCCAACCGTCCTATCCCAAATACATTGCCAATGTGGTGCCCCTCTGCAAGATATGCCCCACCTCCTTTCCAGCCCATTCTGCACAACCACCTTCCAGGATTTAAATGAGTCCAACGATATAGCTGTGCAGAAGGCTACATACTGGTCGGATATAATTTGAGTCCATCGACTTGCAAGGACGAAGAAGAACGGCGCTGAAAGGTATATTGGCCTGTAAAGGTGTACCTTCTAAACAAGGTACTTACTTTGAAAAGATCGTGAGGAAAGCAGCATGCCTGAAAGATATTTCTCGATGGCATATTAAGGCATGTCAGAGGCCCATCATCATCATCATTTCAGCCAAAAGACGTCCACTGCTGGACATAGGCCTCCCCCAAGTGTCGCCACATTGACCGGTCCCCTGCGACTCGCATCCAGCGGATCCCTGCAACCTTCACCAGGTCATCGGTCCACCAAGTCAGAGGCCCCTGGGCGTCATAAAACTCTGACACCAGGTTGGGTACTAACCACATGAAAAGAAGAAGGTCAAGATAATCGAAAACTCTGTATGTCCGCGGGTAAAGCCGCGGGCACAGGTAGTCCGTAATAATCATAGCACCCATTACTACTAAGGGCTCAAACACAAAAACACGTTACGACGACGCAACGTGCCACCGCACGGCAACGTCTTGCACGCTGCGTCACGGTGCCGTGACGTGGAAATCCACGTCGAGCAACGTAAATAATCACGTTACGGCAACGCAACGTGCCACGTTGAACGACGTCGTATTGACGGTGGCGCATTTGTAGAATTGCCGCAGTTACGACGTGTGACGTTGCACGTTGCGTCACGGTGCCGTGACGCAACGTGCAACGTCACGTTGCCGTGCGGTGGCACGTTGCGTCGTCGTAACGTGTTTTTGTGTTTGAGCCCTAACGAGAGTTCAACAAACTCTTCGACGCGTCGTCAAAGACACAGAGCACGGAGACATCTCGGTGGTCACTGCTAGAGATGGCATTGACTATAGTTTCCATAAACATCACGCCTGTAATTCCAGAATAGGTAGGCAGAGCTGTACCTTATGGTACACATTTTGCCAGTTATGTTATGTGTATTTACCGTATAATAGGGAGCGAGTGTATTACCATCAAATCCAGACACCGTAGCTGCTAGTGAGCAATCCCTGAAGGAATAACCCCATAAAGCTTTCAGGTTCACTCGTATTGCGACACTAATGACGCTCGCATTGCGGCACTTTCGACGGCACGGTTGGCGCAGTGGCTGAGCGATCGGCTGCAGCGCTGGGTGTCGCGGGTTCGATCCCCGCACGGAACAAATATTAGTATGATCTACAGGTAGTTGTTCCGGGTCTGGCTGTTTGTGTTTGTGTATGTGAGTTTAAATGTTTGTAAACGCACCCACGATACAGGAGAAATTCCTAGTGTGGGGCAAGGTAATAAAAAAAAAAAATGTCGTTGAAACTGAAGGTCTTGAAGGCGTCTGACATAAATAATGATGCGCTCCTTTCGGCGCCATGAATTTTATCGGTACTGCCGTCTCTAGACGTTGCCGGCGCAACAATTCCGCGCTCTGTGGTCAGAAATAAACTTGAAAACCGCAGGGCTGAACGTCTGCGGCAGTTTTCAAATCTGTTAACGTCATTCAATGTCTTTAGCTAATTCAGCGTTGAAGCCTGATAGATTGGCAGTCTGAACTAGTTTCTGAAATGCCAATACTATTTTTCTCTTACTAATTTTACAAATGCTAAAGTTTGTGAGAATAGATGGATGGATATTTGTTACTCTTTCTCGCAAAATCTACTGAACGGATTTGTATGACACAAATTGTTTATTATCTGGAACATAACTTATTTTTTATCCCAGTAGAACGATCCCTTGGGACAACTACCGAACTCCACGCGGGTGAAGCCGCGGGCATGTGCTAGTTTAATATATTATATATGGATAGCACACAACAGGCACACCAAGACAGAAAACTGTTGCCGCAGGAGACGCCCTGGGCGTCGGGGGTCACGTGGTGGCTCCCGGCCACCGTAGTAGCGGGCCTGTGGACGGCGAGTTATGAGCTAGCTCGCCGTCCGGCCGTCTTATGACGACAGGCCGTGCCGACGGCGCGTTCGTGTTCCACGCACGCCTCAAAGAGATGTCAGCAACCACGTAGGGGTCCGCATGGACCGATGCCTGTCAGGGCTGCGGGACTGTTCGAAAGATATACCGTGGCCCTGGAACACCAAGGGCAAAGAAGGAACATGGATGGGTTTTAGTAAGTAGAAGTCTGACACTCCCTTCCGCTCCGCCCAGAGTGAGGAGGGTCATTTGATGATTTCCCATCCGAAAAAACAAAAGACAGAGAACTGTAACAAACTGGTAAATTATTAATGTACTATAAATATTTCATGGCCATGATAAGAGATTTTGTGTGTCTGTGAGTGCACATCCCACGCGCTCAGTACAAATCCGTTTGATATGATTTTAACCAATAGGATTTGAGCGTGGCTGAGCCCATCAACTTGGCTTACTAGAAACTCATGTTGACTAACAGGATAGGGAAAATTTTTACAGAAAAAAATACCTGAAAGAGCTTGGGTGGCATTTAACTGCATGTTTACGATCTTATAATAAATTCACATACTCAATTAAAGTAACGTTATACTAGGTTAGTCATTGTTTACCGTAAACCTCTTAAAGTGATTCATACTGATGCATAGACCTAATGGGCGACCCAGATAGATACTAATGAGTAGAATGATAGCATTCAACTCATCAGTATGAACCACTTTTTAACCGACTTCTAAAAAAGGAGGAGGTTATATTCAACCAGCATCTCTATTTTATAATATACTAGCTGTGGCGACCTTCGTCCGCGTGAACCTTCCTCGATAAGTGGGCTATCCAACACTAAGAGAATTTTTCAAATCGAACCAGTAGTTCCTGAGATTAGCGCCTTCAACCAAACAAACAAACTCTTCAGCTTTATAATATAAGTATAGATTATTATGCGGACAGCGGAATCTTGCTAATAGGGTCCCGTTGGTTACCCGTCGGGTACGGAACAGTAAAAAGGGTAATAAAAACTGTATTGCAAAATAAACCGTCTTCCAAAAAACACTAAAATTTTCTAAAGTGAAGTTATTTTAGACCTTTTAGTGTTTTTTTTTTTTGAAAACGGTTTTTTGTTATGAGATTATCCCTGTTATCAGTATGCTTAGTGCGAGTTTTTTTACGTATCGAGCGCGTTAACGTTTACGCAAATTAGTATGGCGCTGGGTAAGCGACGGAACAAAAATACTGTAGTACATTTCGATTCCCCCAAACAAATAGTGGAAATGTGCTATTGTATGTACCTACTGTAGTTTTTCTGCGTGAAAAGTTTGCTTCCGATTCCGATATAAACCGATACAAGTCTTAGATTTTTTTTTTGTTTTATTTTATCATCAATCTGCCGTTTTTCCTCACGAAATAATTCATGAGGGTTGTTTATTGCGTGTCATGTATTTTTACGTTGTTTCTATTAAATTGTTTTTTATCTACCTGTGAAACCTTCCCATAAAGGGTTATGCAATGTCACGGGTGCCATAACGGGCGATGGTTATTTGAATATTCACCATTGCGCTGGTTCGTTGATGATAAAATGTAACAAGATTACTATAGTATTGCGAAACTGCCAACCTCAATTTTCGATAACTATTCACGGTGTAAACGAACCCTTCACGACAACCGTGCTTTCTGTCATCATCATCATCCACAGCCCGAACTCACCCACTGCTGGGTATAGGCCTCTCTTTTCTTGTGCCAGTCTCCCCGGTCCTGTGCCAGCCTTTTTTTTCTGATGGGAAATCATCAAATGACCCCCCTCCCACTCTGGGCGGAGCGAAAGGGAGTGTCAGACTTGTACTGACTAAAACCCATCCATGTTCCCATCCAGGTTTTTCCCCCTATGGCAACTATGTCGTCTGCCCATCTCGCCGCCGGACGACCCACGTTCCTTTTGCTTTCTGTACATCAAACTAAATAAGTCTTGGCAAAAATTATTGCCGGGAAACGACTTTTTTTGTGGTGAAAAATCATGGTATACGGTCTCAATGTGTGGGTGCATTGAATAGTACAGGGGTCATGAAGGTATTTAAAGTAAAGTTCCAACATTTTAAACTTGTATTTAAAAAAAAAACTAAATGTCAGGCCAGACCTGGGAACTTTCTAGTTGTGGAGATATTGAAGGTCAAAGCTACAACTTTTTCACACGTTCCAATTTCAATTTTCCTGTTTTGTCTTTTCTACATTCCTAATCCTACTTTCCTCTCGCAAGACTGCTGGAAGAGATTTCTCATGAAATAAGCAGTACCTTTGTGCTCGTCTATCTTAATGTAATGTCTTATTAAGTATTTTGTGTGTACATAAATAAATAAATAAAACAAAAAAAAAAACAATGACGGAGAGAACTGCCTTTCAGCTTCGTGAAGTCTTGATACACACATTATACCTCTATTTCCTTCACTTTTATTTAGAAACCTTGATTGTTAGCCCACCTTATAGGTGCAAATTCAACATTTTTTTTTCAAATATTTCTCTCCTACTTCGCCCTACACACGATTTTAATCAACCAATGCACTTAGACCCCACTAATAAGAACAGACGATGTCTGAAACTTACCTGCTCAGCGGTAACCACAAACTTTTATGTAGCACCTAATTACTTTTCTATCCGGTTCGGGTCGGGGACCGCAGTCCCGCATTCCCGCAGTCCCGGTATCCCGGGATTCCCAAGTCCCGCCTCAATTGTCACACTTACAAGTGATATATGAGAAGCTAATGATCCTTTTACCTTTTCGCTGAGTATCAGTTCCTTCCTTACTGGAAATATAACTGTGAGGTTGGAAATAATGTCGTTCTTCTTTTGTTATTTGGTGTGGACGACGATTTTTAACCGACTTCTAAAAAAGGAGAAGGTTATGTGTTCCACCAGTATCTTTTTTTTCATGTTTTTTTTTAATATTACATGGGTTTGGCCTCAATCTTGTCCTGAGGACAGAGATGTGGTCGACGATGGAACGAGCTAACCCAAAAGAAGCCTATTAACTCGCGACTTAAATAGATTGGGGTCATATGAACTTGGGAACACCGACGCAGAGGCAGGGAATTCCACTGCTTGGCTGTGCGCATAATAAACGATGTAGCAAAGCGCTTCGTGCGAAAGTGTGTGTCATGTACATATGTTCAACGATTTCTCCGTGATTACTGATCTGATTTAAGTGATTCTTTTTTCATTGGTAGAGGAAGCTCGCGCTATGGTGCCGTATAAATTGAATTAACTTTGCTTTGTTACTTCATGAGTTATCCTCTTTAACATGGATTTTTTTTCTTCGTCGAAAGCCAGAACATTGGCCTAATTTTGCGATATTTATGAACTAACAAACAGGTCTGTTTGCAATTTCATAATTATCAGATACTCTCTTTACAGCTTTTGGAGAAAACCCCATACACAATTTAAATAATTAGTAAGTGTAGACAACGTTAAAACTGGAGCCATTTTCAGTACAATTACAATAAATTACAACGCGAGTTCCTGAAAAGTTTCGAGTTATGTGAACAAAGCCACATAGAATAACTTAGCCTTAAATTGGCAAAATACAAAGACACCTTCAAGCTTAAAATGCAAATATAAACATTAACAACTTTTTTAAAATTTCCAGTTTCATACATTAATACTTAAGTAGTCTGGAGCATGATATCGAAAAGCTTTTATGATATTAAAAATGTAAAAAGGATTATTTTCTATAAAAAACCTTTTACAAAGAGCTACTTTAATTTATGGCTTGCTATAGGGTTGGATAGGGGCGTAATCAACAAGAAGATACTTTACCTGCCCGTAGCTTCGTAGCAAGCTGCTACGAGCTACGAGCGCTACGGCGTAGCAATGCTGTTGTCTACGGACGTTAAAAAGTTTTTCCACGTAGATTTTTTATTTTCAAAAGAGGGATGCAAAATAATGAAACTATGTATATTACGAAAACATTTTAAAATAATATATTATATTGGGCCAGAGGCTAAGCATTGATAGAGGCTAAGCATTGCCATAGAACGTGCTTCATCAGTCGACAGCAATTTGGTGGAATTTTTGGCCATTAATTTAGTTTGTAATAAGGTCAGTCCCTTTATTTTTTTATTTAAGGTGAATAGTTAAGTAGTTAATTTATGTATATAGTTATAAATAACAGTCACAAAATATACATACAGGTACTTACAGGTTGCTGTTTATTATAAAATAAACAGCAATTTCTCAGTTGCAGCCTCGGAGTCTGGGTTTATGCCCAGTTGATGGCAATAGGCTCGCCCCCTATTACAAGGGACTTAAACATAACTGGCGAAATATGGGTGTACTATCAGGTACACCTCTGCCTAACCCTTCGAGGATAACAGGCGTGGTATGCTTTATAAACATTGAAATAAGATACATTATAAAAAGCTTCGCGATATCTCTCCACAAAGTGATCGTAAATATGGTTCTAATCTGTAGGCATTGAATTGAATCTTGATTCAGCGAACGTCCTGAAGAGGGATTATAAGGGAAAACATAAATATAAACGTGGAGCCATTGATTTGGATGATTCTTTTACAGATGGCTTCATTATTTTCTCTTCAGTGAATATTTTGTACGTGTTTATTTTTCAAGAGAAAAATATTTTGGAATGTTTTATAAATATTCAACGACCTTCATGGTGTGGTTCGAAAAATATTTTTGTCTTGCTCAGAAAATTCAATGATATGGAATTTGAAATCGACGATCGATTTCATAGCATTAAAATTTGTATTACAGAGTTGAAAGTTTTTTTTTTTAATTTTGAATGATCTTAAAAATTATATTATTTATTATATTATTATTGTTTTTTTTTTAATTGTTAATTATTATTTTTCTCTCGTTCATAAACTTTGAAAATGCCAAAAGAATACGCGATCGCGTGAGCGAAGCCGTGGGCACAGCTAGTATAACATTAAAATTTGTATTTTACCTGTAGTTAACTTGATGCCTATCAAATCAGTACTTACATTTTTTTTTGTATTAAAAAAACGCCAAGGGCCTAAGTTGTAACAACATAACTTCCTTGCGAATTACTTGAACTAAAGTTAAGATTACAATAGCGCTCGGCCAATTGGGAATAAAATGGCGGACCAATCTCATTTTGATCCTAAGGGAAGTGCTTCTGATCTGTTCCTATTATATTATTATTGAGAAGTTTCAGATAGTTAACTAAGCCTTGTTGTATTTTATACTAGTGACATGCCCTTGCTTCACACGGTTTTATGACTTGACTACCAAATTATGATTTCTGTATTACCTAAAGTCTAAAGTCTATCTCATTTATTCGTCATTTATTTCTATTAGGCCATTGAAAGGCACTAAAACAAAGGAAAATAGATTTGTTTCTATTGCGGCGCACGATGAAATGAGATTATTTGGGTTGTAAGCTAAACATGTGTAGGGATTTGGTGTTCTACAGCATCACGTTGCCGAGACAATTGGAAGTTAAGATAACTAAATGAGATCTATAACTTCATGAGACCTCAAACCTCAAAGAGTAACCATGAAGTTTCTTGCCGGTTCTTCTCCATAGGAAACGACCAACCCGAACCGTGCACCTTTTTGTCGACGTTTTATAAGTGCCCATCGAAGCCTATGTGAAATAAAATATTTTGATTTTGATTTCATAAACCACCATGGCCACAACATTTATGTAGAAAAAAAAAAAAAAAAAAGTTAAAATCAAAATGACTACCAAAGAAAAAAGTTGAAAAGCAATGTTATACTTTTAAGCAAGTCATTTTCGTTCCTATTCTATTTTTGCCTCCAGCAATCTCCAAAATTATTCGTTTTACGGCCGCCTCTGAGTAAAATATTACAATAAATTCCAAAGTAACAAAGTTAGCTCATAAAAAACCTACATCGTCTCAAACTGTTCGTTATAAAAATAACCCTCTTTGTACTCTGCTCATAAAATTTTAATTTACCGGATTCTGGCTTAAACTTTCTTAAAATTTGAAGTATTCTGAGTTATAAAAAAATCGTTGAAGGTAGTAAGTACCATAGAATAAGAATATACAGAAGCGAAACATCGACTCATCAAGAGGTGTAAGAAACGCTAAATTTAGTCTATGTTACAGAATCAGGAGTTACTTTGCAGAAATACATGACATTAAATGATATGCAAAATCTTGATGTAGTAGTAATTCTGCAAATATTATATTGTCCTGGCTTGGATGCTGCATGCAGCACTGCACTTTCGCGCCAACATCGCGTGGAGTCAACATCTGTGTGACGAAAACCAGTGGAGGATCGAAAACGGTTGCGTACTAATTTTCTGCTTATGCTTATTATTTTAAGTCGGTGCTACAAGATACATCCAAGCCTGGATATACTTAATTAGTAAAAAAAAAAAATTCAGTACGCGCTATTGTCAACCCTTATACAGGGTGTAAACCCCCTTAAAGAAGTCGACAGGCACGTGTTTTCCCCGTCTTTGCGATCATTTTGTTGTTCTAGACCATACGTGGGAACCTTCTAGTTACGAACATATTGGGGGTCAAAGTTCCAACTTTTTCACAAGTTTTTTTTAAATACATGTTTTTAATGTAAGATTTTTACTTTAAACACCTCCACGACCCCGTACTATTCAATCCATCCATCAGAACAATGCTTTGAGTGCGTTCCATCGAGTCCTACCGTAAAACATGATCTCTCACCCCAAAAAAAAATCGTTTCCTAGCAATAATTTTTGCGTAAAGTTACTTAGTTTGATGTATAGAATGCTCGGTTGACGGCTTCGTGAAGGGTCTGTTTACACCCTGTATAGTCATAAACTAGCGTGCGCCATAGAAGCTTGGACAGCGTGCAAGGATACGTGGGAGTGATAGGTAATTATTTCAGGGACATCGGTTTACACACAAAGGGAACTAACTATCTCTACCTCTATACGGGTCTCCTTGGCGAATGTACAAAGAGCCCCAAACTGTAGAAGTTGACGGGCCAACAAATTTCATTAGGAATTAATCTTGTTAGATGTTTGTGCCGCCTCACAGACCAATGTGCGTGCCATTTGTATTCCCACAAGGCTCAATTCACACAGTCGCTCTGATATATACGATTATGGGGTAACGGTGCGATAAATTTATTCTGAACTGAAATGAGAGCGCTGGCACCATTGATGTTATGGTCAAAGCAAAATAGTATTGTGGACAGAGTGAATGTAATAATTTACAACACAGTAAACTTTCTATCAAATATTTGTTTTTATCTTTTTTTAAATCTTATACAAGGTGGAGACGACAATACGATAATTTTGGCCAAGGTTTTTGAAGTAGCGAGTTGGCAACATGTGTTTAACGTTTATACCGATGCGGGATTCGTTAACCTGTTGGTGGTAGCCTATTATCTACACTATGTAGAAAATTCTAAAAATGAAAGATAACGTACTGTGAATAAACTGCATACAAAATTCAATCGAAAATATCCAGTAATTTTCGATTGAATTTTTGTATGCAGACTGGGAACGTCATGAGGTACATACAGTTTAATTTATTGTCGCATTGTCGTCTCCACCCTGTATATGAAATTCTCGTGCCACAATGTTAGTTACCGTACTCCTCCGAAACGGCTTGACCGATTTTTATGAAATTTTATATGCATATTCGGTAGGTCTAAGAATCGGCTACTATCTATTTTTCATACCGCTAGGGTAGGTAGGGTAGGTGGTAAGGTAGGGTAGTTAAGTAAGATAGGTAATGCACCTTTTTTAACCTACCCTAGGTTAAAAAAGGTGCATTGTAACGCATTCCGGGCACAGCTAGTGATACTATTATATTACAAATAGAACTAAAGTAATGATAAAAATAAGACAAAAGAAAGTAAATACAGGGTGGCCGGAACATTGACGTCCAAAAATAAAATTTACGTCCATCGTACCGTGGGGTATCCGAATCACCCCCATGTATGTTCCGCGACTTTTCATAGTTTTCGAGTTATGAATTTTTTTCTGATTTTTTGAGAATGATCGTTAAAAAATTACGTTCGGTAAATTATGACTTAAATTTTCAATTTTAAATAACAAATTTAAACATGTGACTTCATGTTTCCTAAGTAGGCTTCATAATTCAAAATGGCGACACGCATATAGCAGTAAACACAATGTGAGCCCGACTGAGGTACTTGTTTTGCGTTGGCTCCGGTTGAGCGCCTTACTATCTCTGCTATCTCTCTCACTCTCGGTGGCGAGAGGGGCACCCCTCGTCACCGTTTACCGAACGTAATTTTTTCACTTTAGACCACCTTTTTCATAACTTTAATCACAGTTACGAAGCTGATTATGTTATGCATAAAAGTACTACTCATGAAGATTCAGTTGCAAAAAAAAAATCTCGACAAAGTCTTGTACTTTTTTGTCAGTTCGATCATTCTCAAAAAAACAGAAAAAAATTCATAACTCGAAAACTAGCAAAAGTCGCGGAACATACATGGGGGTGATTCGGATACCCCACGATACGAGGGACCTTAATTTTATTTTTGGACGTCAATGTTCCGGCCACCCTGTATAAACATATTAACAACGACGACAATAGGACGCTTAAAAGGCGTCAAAGTACTCCTCCGCATCGATGTCATCATTCTGGAAACGTGCCCAGAGGACTGGACAAATATTTTTTGCCGATTAATTATTATAGGCCAAAACATCGATAGCAATTTGAAATAGCAAATTGGTATTTTTCTACCACAAACACCGATGTACGATTGAAAATACCTGTTTAAGTTATCATCTTCCTAGCGTTTTCCCGACTATGTTAGGGTCGGCTTCCAGACTAACCGGATGCAGCTGAATACCAGTATTTTATATAGAGCGACTACCTATCTGACCTTCACAACTCAGTATGTACTGTGTAATGAGGATACCCCTTGGTAAGACTGGTTGTCGGACTTTCGGGTCACTGACTACCTGTACCGACTGTCAAAGATCTACAAATGACAGCCGGGACCAATGGCTTAACGTGCTTTCCGAGGCCCGGAGGAAACTCGGTGTGAAATGGGTGGTCACCCATAGACGGACCAACCTAGGCAAGAGTGGCTTAACCTGAAGATCGACCCGAGCGGCTGTTATCGGGACTGGGACAGAGACCTTCACTTTTGACAGGGAGAGGGCTATCCACCACGCCCAGTGTGCGTTGGTGGATTTCACATGCATGTCTTCAAATGTTTGAGTCTAGGAAGTGCCAGTTTCCTCACAATGAGTTCGCCTATGTACTTTTGTGCTAGAAATGTTAATTAAATAAATAATTAAATAAATAAATAATTAAATAAATAATTAAATAAATAATTAAATAAATAATTAAATAAATAATTAAATAAATAATTAAATAAGTAATTAAATAAATAAAGAATTAAATAAATAATTAAATAAATAAATAAATGACTCCATCATCGTGAGGAAATCGGCGACTATAAAAACTAAAAAAAACCAGCAAAGTGCTAGTCGGACTTGCGCATAAGGGTCCCGTACCATCATAGTAGGGGAGCCCCCTTTAATTTTTAATTTATTTTTATTATTAGTTGTTAAAGCGGCAACAGAAATACACATTATCTGAAAACAACTGTCTACCTATTACGGACCATGAGATACAGCCCGCTGACAGACGGGCGGACAGCGGAGGCTTTGTAATAGGGTCCCCGTTGGTTACCCTTCGGGTACGGAACCCTAAAAACTACTGCCATACATATTCAAATGACTACTCATTATTTAACATAATACGTCCATCGGTCGAGAGTCTGACGGTACAGCTGTTTCAAGCGAGCCAATTGTTCTAGTTAAACGAGTTAGTCCTTTGTCCCGCTTGTTGAACATAAATGGAGTTATGTTAGTTAACTCAGTTGTCTAAAGTATTAATAAACATCGTAATGTGACTAGGTGGGTAGTCAGAAGCCCGTAATGCCTGCACCACACGCACAAGCTTCACCACAGTTTTTCCGGAACGGATGGTAAAACAAACCAACCGCACGCACGGTGTTCCGTGTACAAACCGGCTTGCGCAGGCAAAACTGTGGTGAAGCTTGTGCGTGTGGTGCAGGCATAAGTCCAACAACCAGTCTCACCAAGGGGTTTTGATTTTCCCGGCAACTGGGTTGTGGAGGTCAGATAGGCAATCGCTCTATGCACATACAAAAAAACATAACATCTCACCTGTAATCACCTAGTTTTATGCCATAGGTTTTGAAAATTGGTAGCTTCAACATTTAAGGCAGGGATTCCCAAACTGAGTTCCGCGAAACCTAGGGGTTCCGTAGAATAGTCATCAGAGTTCCGCCAAAATTATTTATTATTAGCTATTAAATAATACCACGGCTGCAAATATTATTTTAAAATAACGCAAAATATGTGATGAGAAGGACTTATTACTTTTATGTAAATAGGTATTTTTATAAGTACTTTTATTTAAATTTCTTAAAAAAAAATATTCTTATATAAATTTCAGTGTACTCAATTCTTTATTGCATTCCACAAGGCTGATGTTGATTTGTAATTATTTGATATGGGGTTCCATAAAATAAAAGGTATTTGGTTGGTGTTCCGTTATCTTTAAAGTTTAGGAACCACTGATATACCTTACCTTATACCTTAAGGTACCCACTTCCTCTCCTAGGCCCTCTTCAGCGCTTTTCACCCAGTATGTCGAAATAGTTCAACATAAACAGATTTCTCTTTATCACCTCAACAAAAACGCAGAAACAAAGCAACAATAGCTCTTTAACAAAAAATAAAGAAACCCACACCATGAAAGTAGAATGAATATTTCTTATCGAGGCCAAAGGAAAAATGGGCACGATGACACTTAATAAATTTACAACGGTTTGCCCTTGTACCGCGCGGCCGTGGCTGATGGCTGGTAATGAGCCTTCCACAATATCGGACATTAGCACCGCGACATTTTGCTGGACGATGACATTTTTCTTTTGCCCCAGTTCTTTGATTCGTTTACGTATTTGCGTGAATAATTATTCTTGAGGGTAATTCGTTTTTTTATTACATAGGCCTTAAGCTAGCATTAGGCCATAGGCTTAGGCTAGCGTACCTAGCGAAATGTGGGTGTACTTTAAGGCACACCTCTGCCAACCCTTTGGCGGTTACAGTTATCAGTATTCGAGTCAGTTATTCGATTTGTTTTTCAAAAAGTTTGCATGTTAATTTTATACTAACATGGTAACATAATTATAAAAAAAATCGAATGGAAAATTATTCGAATTTTTCAGTTAGGTGTTTATTTGTATATATGTGTAATTGTGTCAAGAGTTTAGACAGGGTGGTAGGAACACCGACGTTAAAACGGTTACCACGCATTTAGTACATCCAACCCCACCAACTAAGAAATTTTTCGTCAGTTATTTTAAAAAAAACGGTCAAAATGTATGAACAGCTGTTTTTTTTTTTAAACTACCGATGTAAAATGTCAAAATGTGTGATGAATACGTGGTATCCGTTTTGCCGTCGGTGTCTCTTCCACCTTGTATATTGTGCTTTTAAAATCTGTGCTTCGTTACACGAGCATATAATTTTCATTATCAGAGATTCTCAGGGGTTAGTTAGTACTAACCCCTAAGAATCTCTGATAATGAAAATTTGTTGTTTTTGACGGCTTAATTATAGGTACTACTAGTGTAGTACCTATAATTAAGCCGTCAAATAAGTTATTTGCAAGAAGAAGCTTTTGTACCTCCTTAATATTTCTTGGGCCTGTAAACAATTCAATTTTAATTTACCAAAGGTTCTTTTCTATCCTCTGAAGCTTGAATTTAAACGAAAACAACATTGGCCTTAGATTGGATAACCCCTTCTTATAGATCAAAATTGTTTCAATTTAATTTCAAGTAGGCTCCAGTTTCGGAAGCAAGGAGGCGATTAGTTAAATCGGATCTCAGAAAATTGGGACTTTACTCCCAAAGGTCAAATGGGATGAGCCGAGGATTTTACTAATAAAAATATTAAAGGACTTCAAAGCGACTGTCATTAATAAAGGTTTCAAAGACAACCTTTTAATTTATTTTTCCTGCCTTGAACTGTAGTGAACACATTGGTACGAATGCCGTGAGGTTAAATACATCCTTAACAATATTATGTATTTGAACAGGTGCTTAAGGTAAGTTTATTTGAATAGGTACTTTTCCATAGAGATCTACACTTTGGAATGGGTAACTACAGTACTTTCACAAATTTGACAATTGCCTTTGTTTGCAAATTATGCCTGGTAACTGGGACCGTCGCGTAGCTTCGACTTCTTTGTTTTTCTGACATTCAAAAGTGCCTGTTATGGTCAATTTTTTTTTTTAAAGACTTTGCCCCACCACTAGGAATTTTTCCTGTATCGTGGGTGCGTTTACAAACATTTAAACTCACATACACAAACAGCCAGACCCGGAACAACTACTTGTAGGTCATACAAATATTTGTTCCTTGAAATTGAAACAAATGCTTTGAGTTTGAGTTATAAATATTTTATTTAATATTTTCAAGCTTAAGCTAGCGCTTCGAGTCAGACCAACGAACTGACAGGCGGAAAATCCCCAAAAAATTCAGTGAGGTAAAGTGTAAATAAAAAATTCTATATGCTTGTGCGAATAGTCGTGACAATGTGTGAGTATTTTCATTCTTACATACAAACAAAGACTTCGTTTTTTATTCCCGGACAACCGAGCAGTTTATACTAAACAGTAGTAGTGTCGTTAACTTGATGTAGCGTACTTGAGTGCTATTGATGCCGCTTGCTTACATTTTCCTTTAAAAGAAAACACGAGGAGAAACGGAGTACATCGAATGTGTTAACTTTCACAGAATCAAAATGCCTTGTATCGCCTGTAAGGAAATTTCAAAACGCAAAAGATTTTGATGCCAAGACATAATATGTAAGCAATATTTTTGGTTTAATTGATTAGGCACCATTGTTGAATTTGCACATTTCACAATACCTCAGTATATTTAGAAATGTAATTTGCTATTTAAACAAACTCACTTTCACAGTTTTTATGCCTTGTGACTGGGACTGTAGCTATTTTTGTCTTTGTTTCGACAATTCAAAAGTGCCTGTAACTGGCGTATTTGAAATAAATGCTTTGATTTTGTCTTCGGAGATCGCACCACGAAGTGTGTGTATTTTTACCACACTAAATCCACCTCGGTGGTCACAATTCACACGTGGAAGGGAGAAGACCTGTACAGAACCCCCTCTGTGCAACGCTTGTTAGGGCACATCCCTGGAAAGACTGTAAAGAGGTCTCCTCTAGGCCTCTATGTGCAAGTGTGTACGCCAGCACGTGAAAGCTCGCTAGCCGCTGGGAACCAACTTAACTAATGTAAATCGGCCACTAGAGAAATTCTGGAATAAAATAAATCCCTCGATGCACCCGAGCACGGCCCGATCAGATTCCTCGATTTTTTTCCGATTGCTCGATGACTGCCTCGATGGTCTAATGGTTGCAAGAGTGACTGCTGAGCATGAGGTCCTGGGTTCGACTCCCGGATCGGTTAAAGTGTTATTGCGTTTTTCCATCAGGAATTTCTCAGTAGCAACCCCAGAGTCTGGATTTGTGCCGGGTTGGTGGCAATGGGCTCGTTCCTTATTACGACTTTAACATAATTGGCGAATTGTGGGTGTAGCTAGTAGGTACACCTCTGCCTAACACCCGGGGATTACAAGGCGTGATGTTATGTATATAAAAATAAATATCAAGTACACAGAGAAACGAATTATGTTTATTAACTAAAGCCTAAGTAAATCGTTTGCAGTTACCTTCCAAATATTATTTTCACCTTTCATCACAAACGGCCTGGCTTACCCAGATTATGTCCGTATCCATAGTTGTGTTTGTACTTTCACGATAACGCTTCAATAACGTGTACCCAAGGCTATACGGTGTCGACTATGAATAGAAGACCGGATCATTTCCCGTGGGGGCCGTGCCGCGGATTATATCGGCAGGACGGGCAATATTGTCAAGTTATGTTACATCGCAGGTAACTTTGTTGTGAGTACTACAAAGCCGGCAAAGTATGGTAAGAAGAAGAAATCTGAAAGATCGATGTCTGTGGCTGTGTGTGTGTCTGTGTGTGTGTGTTGTGGTTAAGTCATGGGACACGGACATTTTTATACAAATACTAATATTCTGAAGTATATGTCAGTCTCTGTGTTCGCAGCCATGTCAGCAATTTGTCCTACAAGTTTGACAGATCCTTAAAAATCCATCCAAACAGCTACGGACCGAACAACCGTACATTTGTATTTTTTTTTGAAAAAACATTGCCCCACACTAGGAATTTCTCCTGTATCGTGGGTGCGTTTACAAAGATTTAAACTCACATACACAAACAGCCAGACCCGGAACAACTACCTGTATATCAGAGAAATATTTGCTCCGTGCGGGGATCGAACCCGCGACACGCAGCGCAGCAGCCGATCGCTCAGCCACTGCGCCAACCGCGCCGTTAAACACATTGACTTCACTTACAGATAATTCAGTAAAGTATCAACGTCAGTGCCCCGTGTCCGGAGACCCGTTTGCTTTCTTTTTTTATTTCTTTTTAATTTGCTCTCACTTTCAGTTGTCCATAAGAGAATCTTTTTTTTCTTCCTAGCCTGCTCTGTCCCCTCCACTCCTTCCATTTCTCGCGAAGCCGCGCGTCCTCCTTCCAAAATAAGAGAATCTTAACATTAAAAATCGCAAGAATTGGAAGAGATCAGAGAAAACCGTAACTGATTAAACCGGACGCCGTTCAAACATCACTAGTCCCAAGTTACGGCCACGCCGCGTTCAGGATGTCCGGTACCTTTGAGGGTCCGTCTGTTAAAGAACCCGATGACTTATTTATGATCTTTTATTATTTCATTTTGATCGATTTTAACCTCTACCAAAATACTAAACCGCTAACTTTAGGAGCATGAAATTTTATTCACGAGTTCCTTTTATAATCATCATCTACCGAGCCTTTTCTCAAAGTCTTAACCGATGCAGCTCAATACCAGTATTTTAAAGGGAGCGACTGCCTATCTGACCTCCACAACCCAGTTAGTACTCCTTGGTAAGACTGGTTGTTAGATTTTCAGGCCACTGACTACCTGTAACGTCTGTCAAAGATCTACAAATGGCAACCGGGACCAAAGGCTTAACGTGCTTTCCGAGGACCGCGCACGGAGGAAAATCGGTATGTAATGGGTGGTGACGCATCCACGGACCTACCTGGGCAAGCGCGGCTTAACCTGAAGATTGACCCGAGTGGCTGTTATTACCCAGCCAAAAGTTCATCTGAAGAATTTAAGTATATGAGCATTAAGATAATGATTTAAAAAAAAATATAGTCTAACGGAGTTAAATAGGGAATGAAAGATTGTATGGAAGTTTGTCATACCGCTGGCCTCAACATACTTAGGAAAATGGTAGGCAGATGATGCTGATGACATCACATCTGCAATTCCCGAAAGCTTAGGCACAGGTGAAGCTATTGTTATTCCAAGCTCGCCATTTTGCCGACGTGGCTGGCACGGAAAATCACCAGCTGATACCTTTTCATCTGAATTTATCAATGAAAATTCAGTCATATGTTCACAGGTACGTCCGTGTTTTACAAACAAATCGATAGGTCAAATATATCGGGGAACGAGTGCGAGTACATACGAGAGCACAATATCGGCGGCAGGCGGTGAGCCGTGGTGGCGAGATCAAAGCGGGCGCGCCTTTGATGTGCCGCCGACCGCGCCTGCCGAGCGCGTGCCTCTGCCAAACACTGCCCGATAATAATCTCTTTATTAAAATTATTTCAATACATTGTTGAGTTTTGAGTTGACTGCTAAAGTATTTTACGGAAATATCTTCCGCCTAAGAGAATTTTTGTGCTAAAAATAGAATTATTGATCTTGTACTTTTCAGAATTTGAGTAAACAACTTTTATCGAAGCTTTAAGTTGGATTTTACGTGAGAGTCATTTATCTAGAACAAGACACATACATTATATCTCTGTTGGGACTGGTCATCTCTTAGCTGCCACGGTTTATTTTAATTACTTTATTTTTTCATTGTTGATTTAATCTTTTACTCTGGACGCTCTTAACGTGCACGTCTTTCTACATCGTTCTCACTTAAATGTATTATCTCAACATGAATGATGTAACCAAGATTTTGTAACAATATTTTGATTTAAAAGAGTGTCCATGGAGTTCCTTGCTCTTTCTTCTCCATAGAGATCTACGCTTTGGAATGTGCCACTACAGTACTTTCTCAAGTTATTATGCCTTTTGACTGTGACTGTAGCTTGATAGCTTCGCTTCTTTATTGTTTTTTTGACATTCAAAAGTGCCTGTGATGGTCTAATTGAAATAAATGCTTTGAGTTTGAGTTCTGAAAAACCTTCAACTGCGGCTGGAATCGCTAGCACAGAAAAAAAAAACTCTAAACTTGAAAGCAACTGAAGCAAACAAAATCCTAGAATCCTACTAATATTATAAATGCGAAAGTTAAAACATACGATTCTTTTCATTCCGGTTTATGATCTCGTGGGACAAATGTCGAACTCCACGCAGGTGAAGCCGCGGGCATAAGTTAGTTCATAAATAAACAAACAACTACACGAGTTCACTTACAAAATAATAAAGGTATACGCTCACAGTCCCACATAAATCCAGTAAACGTTTCCCCTCGAACAAATACCGCCGTTCAAAGCTAGATGTATTTACAACATACTTGAATTCTCATGTGCAATCTTCCCGATCTTTTATTAGGGGTCCGTACCTCAGCCGGCAAAAACGGAAACCCTTCTAGGATCACTGTTGTCCGTCTGTCAAGAAAAAGGGTTTTTTCTCAGGAACGCATGGAGTTATCAAGCTGAAATTAATATGAAATACTCAGATTTGCTACCGGGGGGGAGCAGTGATAAACTTGTGAGTCAACCCGATCAAAAAATATGACCGTTTATGTCGCATATTTTGCGATCATGGGATTCAAAACCTATAGGGTACCTACTTCCCGTTGACCTTGTATCATGAAATTTGGCAAGAAGCAATGTCTTGCGGCAAAAAATCAGAAAACTAAATAAGAAGTATATTAACAAAATACCTACAAGTTTATACGGAACCCTCGGTACGCGAGTCCAACTCGCACTTGGCCGTTTTTTTCCAGTAAAGTTGTCGAACCTGACTCTAACCGTCAAATTACTTCGCAAACGAATTGAAACAGCGCGATTTTAAAGAGAGTCTTTTACAAAACGTGACTAATCCACTATCTATAATGAAATGTCGACGAAATTGATTTAGAAACAATTTTGGGGAATTATGGAAATTCTTCGATTGTTTTTGTTTGTCTTTGTCTCTGGATTATTGGAGCTTATAATATCAACGTTCTTTACTTGTAGAAACGGCGGCACATCAAGCTGTACATAACCAGTATAACCTGACTTCGCTTTTTATGAGCTTCCCGTACGATGAGAGATCAGCTTAATTTGGTTTTGCATAGCTTGATTGGCAGCCAAGCGTACTAGAACTGAAATAGAATGCCCAAACTCCGTGTTTCAAAAAGTTGATAGTTGTTATACAATTAAGTTACGACGTGGGTGTATTTTTTGGAAGTTTTTCCTTGAGTAAGAACAGGAAAATCGAATACCAATAAGTGAATCTCTGATTCAACTAGCTGCCCTAAAAATAAATAGTCATTGTATTTTTACCCGACTGACCCAGAAGGAGAGTAATATTTTTCGCGCACACGCACGGACATACATATTGTACATACGTATGTATGTTGTAGTTAATGGTTGTAAGTAAGGATTAAATAAATAAATAAATCACTGGCAGGCTAAAATTTTTAATTACTTTTTTTTACACAATCATTGCTTTCAAAGGTAAACGACCTGTGTCTTAAGAAATGGATGAATGGATGTCATCAATGAATGCTCCTACTCATTGATCATGATCATTAGCTGTCTAGACTAATTCACTTGAAACAAAGCAATAAAACAATGAACGAAATATCAGCACAGCATAGCGGTTGTGTCGACGTAGTTATTAATGAAGAGATAAACATTAGCAACATGACAAAATTGGAACACATAAAAAATACTTACAAAAAAAAATCTATATTGTAACGACAACGGAAGAAAAAAAAAGAATGTTTGTGTTATATATATTTTTTAAGAAATTCGATCAATTTATTGAGTGAATGTATAACGCCTATACTTACATAGCATAGATAGTGTATAAACAAACAGTTCTTAGACATCTGTACAACACATTTTTATTACATAGTAAGAAGACTGAAGGAGATCATAAATGACCTCATCGTAACACTATAATCAGTTATAAGGACGTGTTCACATTGTTACAAGAATGTGATCCTCTATTATTAATATCACTTCGAAATTCGAACGGTATCGAATTTTGATTCCATAGAGAATTAAAAAAAAACAAATGAATTCGTTTTCGAAAACGGAATCATTTGATAGAATGAAGTAAATTTTGAATAGCACTACACGTACACATTGTTGGTACTACAGTTCGTAATCTACCATGGTCGGTACAGTTCTGAAATAGTGGTCGAGTTTACATTTAAATGTTGTTAGTAGTTCTGGCTAACTCGGCTAGTCCGGAGCGATAACATTTCCCTTGAAATTGAATCTGTTTTAATAACATATGTAATTCCGTATGTTTGCATTTTAATTTAAATTTTTAAAGTATTTTATTCATTTTGCTAATGAATAAAAACTAGATGTTTCCTCCTACGAAACAAAACTGCAATACCTAAAAGATCAAAATGTATCGAACAGCAGTTTTTTTTTTAAATTACCGATGAATAATATAGCCACCCAATGCTGAATGTAGGTCTCCTCAATTGAAAGCCATTTTCCCCGGTCTTGGGCCTCCCACATCCAACTCTTGTCTTACAATCTGACCCAGTCGTGAGTCCACCCGTGTCGTGATGCTGCTATGACCACTTTTTCACTCCAACCCCTGCTTTCCCCATCTACCAACTGGTCTACCTTAAATAAGTAAGTAGCATTTATCTATACAAATAAACAAAAATGAAGTGTCTGATTATAATTTTAAAATATATACGGTACTTTTAACAAAAAAACACTTTTTAAAATTTGTGTCTGTCTGTCTGTTTGTTCTCGCTAATCTCCGAAACGGCTGGGCCGATTTTGATGGGGCTTTTACTGGCAGATTGCTGATGTTATAAGGAGTAACTATAGGTTACTTTTACTTTAGAAAAAGGATGAGGGTTCCGTGCAAAAAATTAAAAACCCTGAAATTGTTAACAAAATCCCATTTAAATCAGAAAGTACTATTTTTATAATAATTTCACGCTGAAGAAGGCCGCGGGGCACAGCTAGTTTGGAATATACATTGTCAGTAGTGATGATAATCCGTGAAGATAGTTATTCTGCCAATGTAACTACGACTTAATAGGGTGACGGATAGCGTTCTATATGAGGGAAGGCTTTGGCGCCTGCCTGTCGCGACGCGTAGGCGTAGCTCGGCCCTTCATCTTTGATCCCCACACATACCACCAGTCCTGACTACGCTAACGACGTAATTATATATAATAAGTTATCTTCGTTCACAAACGATAAAGCTTTCGCAACTGAATTCCAACCGTAACAGAATCAAATAGAGTTTAAAGTTATGTGTTAGGGACGTAGGCCAAATTGTAGTATAATTTATACACAATAGATCGCGTAGTCCTAATTAATGAAAAACTAATTACTAATGCAAACGTTATCTACATTCATGAATAGTTAAATTGAAATGTTATTTCAATTTCGATTTTAATTTGTTATTCTATCAGATGCAACTGTTTTAGAGGAGGTCGTGGCTAAATAATAACAGGTTGGTCCTAGGTTGGTCTGTGGATGGGTGACCACCCGTTGCATATCGAGTTTCCGTAGTGCCTCGGAAAGCCGTTGGCCCCGGCTGTCATTTGTAGATCTTTGACAGTCTTTACAGGTAGTCAGTGGCCCAAAAAATCTGACAACCAGTCTTACCAAGGGGTATCGTATTACCCAGTATTAACTGGGTTGTGGAGGTCTGATAGGCAGTCGCTCCATGTAATATACTGGTATTCAGCTGCATCCGGTTAGACTGGAAGCCGACCCCAACATACTTGAGAAAAGGCTAGGCAGACGATGATCAGATGCAACTGATTTCTGCTGATTAGGAACACCATAATACAATACTTTCGCACAGGGTGGAACTCCGAGGACGTACAAAGAGTTACCATGAATTGAGTATAATCATTCTGATGATACATTTTGACGGAAAACATCGTGAGGAAACCGATATGTCCTAGAACCAAATATTCGACGACATGATGACATCTACCAATCCGCTCTGGGTTCGCGTGGTAAATTACCACAGCTCACTGGCTCTCTTAGAAAGGAGGCCTGTGTCCCAGCAGTGGGAATAGAATTGGCTGATTATGCTTTGTGCAGGTCTCGTTAGCAGCCATTTGCTAAAACATTTCCAAAGACAATGGACCCTTCCATTGTCTTCGCAATTTTTTCAGCAAATGGCATTAATCAAAACACGTTTCTATCTGTTGAAATACCACTTTATTTGCTCATCAATGAAACCGTACAGTTTTTTGCAATAAAACATATTGCTGCCCGTATTAAGCAAACACTCCACTGTCGATATGTTTGTTTATCGATATCAACGCCATGTGTATCGATATAAAACCTGATATACCCTCGTTGCAAATCGGGCTACGTTAAATAAATACATCTGGATTTCATTCATTTGGTGTATTTACGATATTAATTGGAGCTCTATAATAATAAAATAAAAGCTTTGTATCTATTTTGAAAAACTCATTGTGTCTCTAAAATAACATAACATTACGCTTGTTTTGAGAGTACCATCACCCTAAAAAACGCCACAGAAGGCGCAATTAACGTGGCCATATACCTACTGGGCCCATGAAATTTAAACAAGTCGTACCATCGACACGAAAGAAGAAGACGCTCTGACCATCGAATCAGTATACAACATTATTTTAGTATATGCAGAACCTGAATATAGTTTGTTCAGAATAAGTAACTGAATCGATTCCAATAATTTTTACACCATGTTATATTTTGTCCCAAAAATATTTAAAAAAAGCAAGAAGTTGGACACCGAGCCACACTAAGTACCTATCGCAATCATTTAGGTACCTACTGCCAAATTATTATTATCAAAGAGCTCAAGATGAAGCTGGAGGCGCGTGGTGACCACGTTTTCGTGAGGACAACCAGGTACCAGAACAAGCTTATAACTTTGTGATTTTTCATGATACAGTTTTGAAATTTTGTACATAGATTTTTAACATAAAAATATTAGACACGTGTTTCAGGTTTCGCATATACTAAAACTAATTTTGTATATTCTCAAAGGACAACAAAACACATTACATTTGTACACTCTTACAGTACCAAACAAACACTCGACTGTTGATTTGTTTGTTTATCGATATGAACGCCATGTGTATCGATATTAAAACCTGATACACCCTCGTCATGCAAACCGGGCTGTGATAAATAAACACATCTTGATTGCATTCATTTGGTTATCGATTTGTTTGCACTCATTTTTTAATCAAACAAAACATAATACCGAAGGGAAGGCAGAGGTGTATCTTGTACAATGCACATACGACACATTTCGCTAGTGATGCTGAAGTCTCGTTTAGTAAAACAACAGCTTTATTTATTTATTATTTATTTATTTATGCACACACAAAACAGCTTTGTATTTATTTTGAAAAAATTAATGGATCTCATTGGTTCATTGGTTTGTTGATTTATTGGTTCTTCAAGAATGTGCGTATTATGGTTACATGTAGAAATTCAGAGGTTTTGTCGTTCCTGACGATGCGACAGGGTGAGAGTGCGAGCATAGAAACAAACAGAATCATGGCGATAGAAAATAAATAGGTTTTGATTTTGGGAACCCTCTGCATATGGGTTTTATCCGAAACATGTATTTATATTACTTTTGTAGCCATAAACTTTGAATGAAGAATCATTTATGCCAGGTCGTGCCGAGAATGCATAAGTACCACACGGCTTGAACCCGACACAGCCTTGCATACATCATCCCGTAATCGGCCCACCTTCGGCCTCAGCTTCCAGAATAAAAAATAAAAGTCTTCCTCATGCCGTACTCAAACAAAACGGGATTCGTTCGTATAAGCTGTATCGATTAAAATGGCTTACTTGTTATTCAAATCTCGTCGCCGTACTCGTGGAGACAATCTGATGGAATCGGTATTATTCGATATACGCACGAATATAATCTGTGATTGGACACGTATCGGATTACACCAAGGAGTCTTGAAGCACGGATTATGTTGAGCTTGAGAATAAACAGGAGTATCTTTGTCAACAGTCTTGTATGTTGGCATATTAAGAGCCTTTGTTGCCCTAGTTACTACCAGTCTTACTACCAGTTGTAATACCGTTAATTTTGATTACCCTTCCTACTACTCCAGTATTAGGTTGTAAGAAGGGAAAAAATAAATAGCCCGTGTTACTACCGTTAGTACATAAACAAAAAAAATATAATTCTAGGAAAATCGGTAATTTTCGTTTTAATATGTAAAGTAAACATGAAACTTCTTTGGACGACGACAATATCCGACATATTCAGATGCAGTTTTTAAATGAAGAAATCTCAGTAGGCTACGCCCTCGAGAAATTGCGCTGATTTTCCCTTTTTTTATTTTAGAAGTCAATTGTTTTATGTTCGACTTACTAAGAAAAAAATTAGTTTAGAAACAAAATTAGTTTTTTTTTTTGTGTAAGTACTAAAGGTAGGTAGGTAGGTAGTAGGAAGGGTAATCAAAATTAACGGTATTACAACTGGTAGTAAGATTAGTAGTAACTAGGGCAACAAAAGGTTAAGAGAACGGGGAATTGTTGATACATAACTGGTACCTACCTACTAGAGTTTCATATCTTACTTCTTACTAATATTTTGATTTTGGATGGCCGATGGGGCTGAAAAGTTCTGGAGTGGCGACCGCGAACCGGAAGACGTTGCGTTGAAAGGCCTCTCACTAGGTGGACCGATGACCTGGTGAAGGTTGCAGGGATCCGCTGGATGCGAGTCGCACGGATCCGGTCAATGTGGCGACACTTGGCGGAGGCTTATGTCCAGCAGTGGACTTCTTTTGGCTGAAATGATGATGATGACTAATATTTTAAATGCGAAAGTTTGTGAGGATGGATGGATGGATTTGTTACTCTCACGCAAAAACTACTGAATGAAATTTAGCACACAGATAGTTTATAACCTGGATTGACACATAGGATACTTTTTATCCCGGTAGTAAGATCCCGTGGGACAATTATCGAACTCCACGAAGCGAAGCCGCGAGCATAAGCTAGTAATAAATAAAAGCTTGTTAAATTATACGACGATGATGAGGATAAGATTGACTGTCCATTTAATTACTTTTGTAGATAGGGAAATACCAACGAAAATGTTTTTGTTGTTTTTGATAAGCTCGCATTTGGCCACTATCTGGTAACCGAATTTCCGAAAGTTTCACAACTTGTAGGTACACTTTTCATCGCTCGGCACTGAGACTGTTGCTGTTGCCCGCTAACTTACTTTTCTAGCTAGACAAGAATAAACCCAAGTCTAAATTAAATGGCTTACCGTGACCTAAACTAAACCCAAACCTAAATTAAATGGCTTTTTTAATTTTAATTTTTTTTGGTCAGGCTTTCACCTTGGCCAGAGGCTAAAGTGTTGCCATACAACGTGGTAACGCCGCCAGTCTCTTGGGCACATTACCAGCTGACAGCGTTGAGGAGGAGTTTTTCGATGCCCCTTTAAACTTTGTTGTAAGTTTATATCATTATAGTTAATTTACTCTACTTAGTCTTAATAATTTTATCTTTCAAGTGCGGAAGTCAATACCAAAAACACAAAACTAAGTTCAAAATAATAATAAAAAATGCAACACCAAAGCATTGATGTCACCCATGAATTTCGCAATCGTCCACACAAATTCTCTTATACAAAATACAGATACTTAAAATCTCCGCAGAATTGTACTAGGAATGCAGAAATGCACCCCGGGGGAGCTGCCTGAAGCGATGCTAAACTGGGGCATCATTTGATCGAATAATCGTACCGATTTGCTCCGCTATACTCAATCGATATCTCGGCGCTTATCGAGATGGCAGTTACGACAAAGTTGTCGAGAACTTTAGATATGAATTGTGAGGTAGAGAAATAAATATTGTAAATTTGTTTAGGAGGAAATATAGACGGAATATTCTATACGCAAAATATGGCAAGTTGAAGATATAGCCCTATTCTATAACACAATACAACACGTCTATTTCGTATTGGAAATGTTTGCAGAAATAACATTGTTACAGCTTCTGTATTTTATTTCTTTTGGAATATCATTAACTGTTACGATGTTTTTGTAACCCTTTTCTTTGATTTTCCATACCTTTAATAACCGATAGCAACAACATTGAAGGCTGTGTAACATCACACATGAAAGTTCCGATACCTACTAAGTTTAATTAAGTGTACACATCGCCTTCTCCCCGATTAACCGATATTTCCAAGAACAAATCAATACAAGGAGGAATGTATCAGTACATCTACGGGTTTGCAAACAAAGGGATGGTGTTATGTTATATTGAGCAAGCATTGAATTCGCGACAAAGCGTTCGTGTCTAATTTCATCATTCCGGGTTCTTGGGTTTATTACACTTTAGAATTTGCTTTTAAAACTTGGCACAGTAGCGTAACTGATTCGAAACTCGTTGTAACAAGATTTTCTTCCTTGATTGTACTTATAATATATTATGAACTTTGGTACGAGTTTTCTGAATATGAAAGGCCCGGATGTTGTTCCATTGGTTCATAAGAATTGTTTACGTAAAAACATTCATACAGTTCAGTAAGTTTTATAATATTCGGAATTTATTAATTACTCAAACAAAAAAGGTGCTGAAAACATCAAACTAAATTGGTAATTATGTGTTTGAGCCGTTTGGGGTTGAAACACTAAAGACCATGGGGTCCGAGTGCTCGCCTAGTATTTTGAGATATCGCCAAGTGGTTGGTCGACTCTTCACGTGACCAGGACCTTTCTCTTGCCAAAGAATCAGCATTGCATCCCACGTGGCAATGCTGCCAGGCTTCTGGGCACTTTTCCTATTGACAAGGATGTGGACGAATTTTTGACGACCCGTGATTCTTTTCCCATTTTGATACTTGTACATATTTTATTATTATTTTAGATCTATTTGTAGTTTGTAAATAATTTACAGTGAGTTATAGCAATTAGCTTTGCATAAATGGTTGATGATGATCAAGATGATGGTTATCAAGTCGACTGAATATTTTTTTTAGAGTACGACTCGATAGAACTTTATAATTCGTTTATATTTTATTTATTTGAGCAAAGTAAGGCTAATTCATTCAATTAGCTAATTGCTATAACTCACTGTACATACTGAATTCCATTAAACCTAAGTGCTTTAAAAAAATCATAAAATGTTAAAAAAAGCTTTTGAACAAGGTCCTTTGAAACCTAACGTAGCTTGCGTAGAAATCAAAGATGAACATGTTTTTTTTTTAATTCTTATACTACCAACTAAAAAACCTGCAATACGTTATATCTCGTACATTAAAAAGAGTATAAATGTATAGTTATGTCATCCATTCCGTTTTATTGTTATTATTTTATATTATAAGGCTTTATTTTATGTTTCGTATACCAGAAATGGTTATTATGAGGATCCTTGATGTTATATTGTGTAATGTAACATTTTTTTATTCACCATCTATGTAGACACATATTATGCGAATTATGCGAATATGCGAATTATATTATGCGAATAAATTAGATATTTTCAATTACTACAGCTTTCATCAGTTATGTTTATCGACATTTTGTTAATTAGAGAGAATATTTATATTTAAAATCTCCACGAAAAAAAATGGCCGCTTTGAACTCATTTGATATACAAGTTTCTGTACTAAATAAATAAAAGCCGTATTTTAACAAGAAACAAACTCTGCCTCTTCAACTGCGAAATGTTTAACAGATTATATTTCTCGTTGAATATTTAAATTTAATTTTCTCGACATTTGTAGCCCTTTACTCCGTTCGTGATCACGGTAAATGGATAAAATAACTGGCTTACGAGCTCAGTAATTTTAGTGAACAGCTCTGGAATAAATATTACTTTCGAACCCGTGTATAAAATGAGTGAATGGAGGTAATAATTATTAGTAAAGTAAATGGGAATAATTACTGTTTAATGTGCTTTTTTTTTTTTTTTTTATCGTGGTAAAATCATCAAATGAGTCCTCCCACCCAGGGCAGAGTGGGAGGAACTGTCAGACTTGTACTGACTAAAATCCACGGTGTCCTTCAATAGCCCTTTATGATCCAGGGTCACGGTAATTCTATAAGTCCCGCGACCTGTTTAATGTGCTTGGTGCAATGTAGCATTCTTTTTTTAAATGTACTTTTGGTACATCAAAAACTTGAAAACAGTATGAATAACAATTTATCAAAGAGTAACTTATCCCGTGTCAAGTTGAAATCCTATGGACCTTATGGTAAAGGCCCCTTTTTCCATCAATAGGGCAAATATTCAGACCCCGAGCTGCTACTGAAAAATTCCTGATGGAAAAACCCAATAACACTTTGTCCGACCTGGAAATCGAACCCAGAACCTCATCTCAGCAGAAGCGACCACCATACCAGCGATTCAGTCACCTATTTGTTTATATATATTAAGCACGCCAACAATGCTATCAGACTAAAGTGGTAAAGGTAGCATCCTATTTCCATATAAATAACAGTTAAGCATGGTATTGGCCTTTTTTGTCTTTTATAGACAAAGTGGAACAATTAAAAGTGTTTTAGGCTTTCACGGTTTATAACTAAACTTGACACTGCCACCTAAGGACAACTTCAGTGATTTTTACGCGATCAATCATCTGCGATCTGCGAAGAGTCATCGCGGGATGGCTCATCCAGCAATCATGGCGCTTGCAACAGCGTCGAAATATCGAAGCTCACAATAATTGAAAATCACGGAAGAAATGGCAGTGAGAGTTTCATTAAAAGCGTGTTATTTAAATGAAGAACATTACAAAAACAATCAATGTGAATTACATAAACACTGTTCGTTCTGTAATAATATTTAAAATACATAATATCTGTTATATAACATAACGTATATTTGTCTAATGTGGTTACCGCCTGAAGCCCATGTTAATAGACTGTCACAACACACAGCCCCTATACAAACTATGAGATTAATCTCCGGCGCAGCTTAGCTTTGTAGGCGAGACGCCGAAAGCCATGTAGTTAGTTGTACACACAGGTCAACAAGTTTAATTAAATGTTAACAGCGGCAGTGTGTCCCTTGTACAGTTAGCTTAACAAATATTTAGGCATATGAGTACTTTGAACGCAAAGTAGTCAGTGGCCCGAAAGTTTGACATCCAGTCTTACCAAAGGGCATTACCGATTACTAACTGAGTTGTGGAGGTCAGATTGGCAATCGCTCCATGTAAAATAGTGGTATTCAGCTGTATCCGGTCAGACTGAAAGCCGACCCCAATATAGTTGGGAAATGGCTAAGCAGATGATGATGAGTACTTTGAACACTACACGTTCTTTTCGGACACTTTTAAACGCCCTCATGGAAAGAATCGAACTGACTTCGACGAGATGATCATGACTATCGAAACAAAATATGGGTTATCAATTTTTCAACTGAAATTGTCACACCTATTTATTTACCATGTTTATTATTTGTTTCGAGTTCCCGATATCTCGTCACTTTTGCAAGCGCCATGATCACGGATAAACAACGGACAAACACAGACGGATAGAGGACACCCATGATCATTGTGCAAACAATATATGGGTTGATTCAACATATAATTGAGATTTTTATTTTACTTTGTTCTCTTTTTAAATAGAGGTTTCGTAGTTACTGGTTGCACACTGTGCAACTACGAACACTGTATTCTCAGTCTCCGTCGTATTAGTTTCTTTTTATAGTCTCCTCGCATTGGGTTCCTAACGTTGGAAGGAGAAGGTTGGTTTTGACGACATAAAGTGGTGCTTCTTTTCGTTTACCACACATTGCGTACATGCTGAATTTTACAAATCGTTGAATTTCCTCACCAATATATTAAAAAGTAACGTACCAAAATAACTCCGCCTCCGCCTCTGTACTTATGTGCTTGTAATGTTAAATAAATAAATAAACTATAAAACATCAACGATTCAACGTAGGTATTACCGTAGTTGAAACAATAAAATACATCTAAAATATAATTTATTTTCCTGTTCGATAATTTACCTGTTTTGTCGACTGTACGTCAAGGACGCATTATTATTAGATGAAGTTGGTCCTTCATACTTTGGATGAAGAAAGGCCGTTCATTACTAAGGGCAAGTTTAGGTAACTTTTGCCTTTAAGTTAACGTTCGCTTATGTTCAAGTTAGCTTTTATCAAGACCCGCGACCTTCGTCCGCGTGAAATTTAATAGCCTATAACCATCCTCGATAAATGGGCTATCCAACACTAAAATAATTTTTCAAATCGAATCCTTAGTTCCTGAGATTAGCGCGTTTAACCAAACAAACAAACTCTTCAGCTTTCTAATATTAGTATAAAAGAGAAGGGGAATTTTAAAATGACTTGCAACGAAAAGATATCCTCTTTATAATAAACTAGCGAACCACCCCAGCTTTGCACGGGGCAACATACATATATACCTTCTTCTTGGATCTCTCTATCTATTGCAGAAAACTGCATTAAATTCCGTTGCGTAGTTTAAAAGATCTTTAGCGTACAAACAGCGGGAGCTATTTTGTTTGATACTATCAATTTTTTTTTTTAAATCTGTACTTGTAGTTGTAAATGCTACAATCTAAGACATGATTACAATCAGGCGCGGTCCCAGGGGGGGGGTCACAGGGGTCATGACCCCCCCCCAAAATCATACACGCCAAATTTATATACCTTCTTAAAGTAGCTTTTTTCGGATATAAATTATTACCTGCTTAATCGTACAACAAGAGGAACTAACCTTAAGGATGACTCTGTAATAACACTTCTTTGCAGTCGGGTAACAAAAGTTGGAGTGAATTGCTTTTAGTTCCAAAAGTCCTCAGTAGATGTCACTGTGTGCTGACGTCACGTTTCTGAATCGCGGTGTTAAGATTCTCCGCCGTTTGGTTGGGTCTCTTCGTACCGAGCGATTACGATATCTCTGGTTTCCCTTCAAAACGCATAAATCTTTCGCCTTTTACTAAAGATTTCCGTGGAGGGGAACACTCAAATGAGTCTTAAATATTTTTGAAATTCTCTGCTTCGGCAGAGATTATTATTCTGTAAATCAAATCAACCCACAACATGAATTATAACATGAATTTAATCATGATGTCAATTCGTCGTCGATGTTATAAAAATTATGATACATCAATAATAATGATAATTGTGATACATCCAACTGACACTGAAGTCCACGCAGACGAAGTTACAAGCTTGTATCCTATTCTGCCGTCCACTAACTAAAAAGCCGTTAGGCCACAGTTGGTCGTTTTTCACTTTTTAATGTAGTCTTATACAACTTTCGATGCTCTATCTTTTGGTCTAAGAATCATTTTTCTATGGTTAATAGTTTTAGAGATACAGAACATTGCTAAGCAGTTAAACCACATAAATTTCGTTACTTCCTTGATTAAAAAGCGGCTGAGCCACAATACTTCTCTAGAAAGACGTTAACATACTTTAACGGCAAATTGATGTATCATTTTTTCTAAATTTACTTAACTAAAAGTACGTTATCTAGTCATGCTTCACTAAAAAGCAGCTAAGCGTCTTTAACTACCTTCATGTATTGTGTCATACAAATAACCATCTGAACATCGTACCTTAACTATAAAACAGTTATGAAGAAAAACTACACTACAAAGCAGTTGTATGCCAATAGCGGCTTTTAAGTTATGTATTGAAATTAGTTTTAGCTAAATATCAATCGCTAGAGAGCAGCTAAACGACAATACTAGACTAAATAGCAGTTAAACGCTTGTGATTTTCGTTTGCGTTTGACCAGCTCAGCTAAGCTCAGCTCAGTTTTATTGAAGGTATGCAAAGTATTTTTCTTAACTACTTTAGGTTACTGCAAAAAAAATGATAAAATATTGGTTAATTCTCTTAATCCTGACAAAGATATTGATAAACGGGGCATGCACGTAAAGCTTTTAATAGAGATATTATTACGGAACATATTGAATCTTTCAATCCAGCTGCACCGCACTATCGTCGTGAACACGCTCCTCATCGTCGTTATTTGCCCAGTGAAATTAATATTACGTTTATGTATTCTAACTTTTGTTCGAAATATCCAGAATACAAAGTTGACTATGAGTTATACCGATCACATCTAAAGAGTCTAAACATATCGTTCGTTCGACTAGGAAATGAGGAATGCGAAATATGCGAATCTTACAGATTGCAAAGTCTTGATACAAACCATAATGTTCGCACGCAAGCTATACCTGATTGTAACGCATGTTCGACATGGTCAAAACACCATGATAACCAGACATTTGCACCAGTAGGAAAAATCACAAAGAATGTGAAACCTTTAGCTGCCATATGGCATGATGGTATAGCAGGCCGTAAACAGGATGATATCATGAGTGCTTATTACAGCTTTTTACTTAAATTTCGAGATATCCAATCAATCCATTTGTGGCTTGATAATTGTACATCTCAGAATAAAAACTGGTTATTGTTTTTTATGCTAATCGACCTCATCAATAGCGACATAATAGCCACAAAACTATCACTCTATTTTATTTCGAACCGGGTCACACATTTATGAGCTGTGATCAATTTCACCATCAAGTCGAATTATCGATGAAGCGGAAAAAGACCTTAAATGATTTCACAGACTTTGAAAATGCAGTGGCCTCAGCAAATAATGGTTCTTGTTAAATCCATGCAGCCTCAAGATTTTGTAAACTACGTAAGTAACGTATCAGATCGACGAATACAAAATTCAAGTCCCAGAGCGTATCTTAAAAATATGACACAAGTGTGTTTTAAACGAGGAAGTTTTGATGTCCATTATAAGGAAGCTTTTGATGAGGAATATGTGTCTCTTAAATTTTTAAACGATAAATACTTGAAGAAAACGCATTTTGTTTTAACATTTCGTACGCAACCGAAAGGAATAGATGAGGAGAGAAAGCTTAATCTTTTAACAAAGTTACCGCCAATTATACCTAAACATAAGATGTTATTTTGGTAAAATTTACCTATCATTGAAGGAAATAATATATCTGAATTGAACCAGAAGAAAAACAAAAGGAACGTAACTTTAGAAACATAAATACTGAAAAAGTGCCTTTAGAATAATCTTATATATTTTGAATAGTCTTTTATATTTTATTAAATATTTTTGTTTACTTTATTTCTTAATTTTGACACACGAGTGTTACTAGGTATAATTGCTTATTTACCTAATCTGATTTGCTAATTTTGTTAAAGTTTTTAATTAGTATTTAAGCATAAAAATGGCTAAATTTATATTTTTTTAGATAAAATCTAATATTTAATTGATTATGACATTATATTGTGTTACGAACAATAATATTATTTCAACTTTGCAATTATTGATCTCTGATTGTGATACGTTTATTTCATAAATGCATAAGAATTTGAAACCAATGTGTGTCATGTCTGTGCCATAAAGCTTTCAAAAACAAAACTTACATGTTTTGGGTATTTTTACAAAATAATTATAAAATAATTTGTCCTATGGTTTCACGAATAATGATTTCCTTTATTTATATTTTTACAAATTGTTTACATTTTTAAATATTCATTAGAAAAAAACAATATAAAAAACATTTAAAAATATAAAAATAATGAGTATTATTAAAGATGTAGGTAATTATGATCTCATTATTGAATAAGATTTGTAAAAGTTTGATTAAACTTGGTTTTTTATTTTATATCGTTCAATTAATAATTAGCTATTTGATAAGTTCCGATTGTCTATTCTTTTTTAATGAATGAAGTTCTGATTTTCATAAAATAGTGTTTAACTTCTCAACTTTTTACGCGGAAGTGCTTACTTAAAAGGCAGTTTAATTGCGAGCGAGATGTTTTTAACTGCCTTCTAGTTAAACAATAGGAGAACCAGTATAAAAATATGTTTTACAATACTGAGCTTAATAGCATTTTAAATCCCATAACTGCTTTCTAAGTAAGCAAAGTTAGGCTTTCAAGTGTTAGCGACTAGGCTGTAAGGCTGTTAAAATCCTTTAACTGCTTTTTAACTAATTATATTTTTATAACTTTTACTGTAAGTATAAGACGTGGCGGCTACAATAAATTGCTTTGCTATAAAGCAGTTAAGGTATGGTTAGCGGCCTTAAAGTGCAGTATATTATGTAAAAATGAAAAAAATTGCTTAGTTAAAAGTTAGTAAATGAATTTAAATAAAATATAATAAATATAAATGAATGAAATATATCACATATTGTGCACAAAGACTATGCCTACATATATAACTTGCAACCTTGTTCCTAGGTAGCATACTTTTCAAGAGACATCAATTCCCACTTATTTTCCCGTTTTTTCGAAAAATTGTTTTTGCACTTAGCTGCCTTTTAGTTAGTGGACGGCAGTATTAATATTGTAATTACTTGACCTTCTTTGCTCTTAATTAAAATGAAAAAAAAAAATCTTTTTTAAAGCAAAATGAATTCAACGTGAGCTCAATTTAATCCCTGTGATATTCCTTTCTCTAATCCAATACAAATGTAAACAGACACTCAATCCTTAATCATCTAAAACCAAGTTCTTTCACCTTCTCGATCATTAACCTTTGAAATGTACTTATAACACACTAGCTTTTGCCCGCGTCTTCGCCCGCGTGGATGTCGTTAATATCCGATTACTTACCTTCACCCCCCTTTTTAACCCTTCGGGGGTAGAATTACCAAAAACGCCGAGATACGTATAAATTAATTTTCAATCTTCAGCCTAAACACAAAATTTGAAGATCCTAACTTCAAAACTGACAGACTGTCATACAAACTTCCATCCCCTATTTTACCCCTTTAGGGGTAATTCCCAAAAATCCTTTCTTAGTGGAGACCTTCTCTTCACAAAGAACACACCCTCCAAGTTTCATGTCTCTAGGACCAGCGGTTTGGGGTGTGTGTTGATATAATATCACCCAGTCAGTCAGTCAGTTTACTATTTTATATATATACTCGTATATAGAGATAACTTTGCCCAGACCTAGACCTCGTATTCATAAAGTTTCTCTACGGAAACCTTGTCTTTCGATTTCACAAATAAGTTCTGGCGTATGTAGAATAATATTACAGAGAGGTAAAGTTCGGATGTAGTCGCATGTAGGAGGTAAACTTTGAATCTACTGATCAGATTCCGAAAATTATTTTAAAGTATTTTCGGAATCGGATCAGTGGTTAACACTTACACCCGTATCTAAAGGGTGTAAATAGACCCTTAAAGAAGCCGAAAGGCACTTGTTCTCCCCGTCTTTGCAATCATTTTTTTGTTCTAGACCATACCTGGGAACCAAGGCTAGTTACGGAGATATTGGAGGTCAAAGTTCCAACTTTTTCACAAGTTTTTTTTTTAAATACATGTTTTTAAAGTAAGATTTTTTGCTTTAAACACCTCCACGACCCCCATACTATTCAATCAATCCATCAGCATAATGCTTTGAGTGCGTTCCATTGGGTCCTACCGTAGAACGTGATTTTTCACCCCAAAAAAAAAGTCGTTTCCCAGCCAGCGCTAATTCTTGCGTAAAGTTACTTAGTTAGAATTCTTCATTTTGACAGTTCTAACTTCAAGCACCTATTAAGTACGGAATAAAAATCGTATCTTAAATAATGACTTTTACTCAAGTAATCACTTTGACTAGTTCATAGATCATCATCTTCCTAGCCTTTTCCCAACTATGTTAGTGTCGGCTTCCAGTCAAACGGGATGCAGCTGAATACCAGTATTTTACATGGAGCGACTGCCTATCTGACCCCCACTAACCAATTAGTACTAGGTTATACGATACCCCTTGGTAAGACTGGCTGTCAGATTTTTTGGACCACTGACTACCAGTAACGACTGTCAAAGTTCTACAAATGACAGCCAGGAAGAACGTCTTAACGTGCCTTCCAAGACACAGAGGAAACTCGGTATGTAATGGGTGGTCACCCATCCACAGACCAACCTAGGCAAGCCGTGAAAGAATTTATTCCATTAATGGGAAGCTACATTATCCCCGAGTGTCACAGCCTCACAGGCTATAAGTAAATTGTTCTCGAAGGATAATTACCAACCAAAAAGCGAGCGAAGCCGCGGGCAAAAGCTTTGATTATAAAGTTCCAACCACACGTGCGGTCACTTACAGCTAGTTCTAAAGAGCTGGAAGGCTCAACTTCGAAGTTTGTCGGCCTGTGCCATACTTCTGGAGTTTGGACAGTAATTTGATCACGTGCAAAGTTTTAACTTAGTTTAAATAACTGCGTCAGGGGTACTATACATATACAGTTATTCGGGTCCGCCATGATTCGGCTAGGAAGAAAATTAAATGTTATGCGAAATATGTAGTTTTAATTCCGCTAAAAAGATTCAAGATGCAGCACCGCCCTCCCGCCCGCAAAAATATGGACTTGGAGGAAAAGCAATTATTATTAGCATGCCGTGCACCGAAACATATACTCAAAAAGAAAGTGAAAAAACTGTTAAATACATCTGATGTCAAGAAATGTTAAATAAAAAAGAAAAATAGGCCTGATTCAGTCAGAAAAGTAAATTCAAAATGAAATTGTAGATTTACGTTCAGGAAAAGCAGCTCGGCTTAGATTTAGCTACGTATGTTAGATGCCGATTGGCACGATCCGAAATAATTGCTGTGGGTCGGCTTTGTTGTTTAACAAATACTATCAAAACGAAATGACCAACCCTTTTTCGTTCAAAGTCAGGGACCGAAAGGGTTACCCGTATAGGGGTTTTAATCGTGTTATTTTTAAGGGTTACGTGAAAAAGCCTAGAGTGAAGGTTAACCCGTATTATAGGGTTAATCAACCTACAATAACTGGTTTACGCACAGAGTTTATTTTTGTACATAAAAAATATGCAAGAAAATGACGAGCGAACCCGCGCTCGGTGCATCGTCTCTTTCATTCTGGTTAGTCAGCAATATTTAAATGGTAAACTTATATTTTATATCATAATGGTTTAAACATATTTATAGCCGTTAACCCTGTTCTAAATCTGTCAAAACAAAGTTGCCATAGAAAATAAAGCTATAACAGTGTTTTTTTCTCAATCCTCTTAATACGGTCCGCCATAGTTAAACCTTTTGACTATGACGATCACATAATGTGTCGTTTTCGATACTATCTCCCTGACCATAATAGTCGGGCTCTGAAAGGGATCACGCTCCGAATCTCTTCCCAGTTTGTATTGGCATTCTACTTCCGACCCTCGTCGACAATGTCTTTGTTTCCCTTCCTGTTCGTTTTCGATAATAATAGTAATGCGTGATTGTTGTCACGTATTTGACCTTTGAGGACAGACGGTATTAGGGGACGAAACATACAATGGTCTGGTAGTTATACAGCGTGTATTAGAAACGTGTCGTCATATTTAAGGGTGCGGTATAGATAATCAAACTGAACAACTTTCACTATGGGACCAAAATCGTAATCGCGAAAAAAATAGCTGCCCCATACATCTTATATTTAGGTCGAGTAGGTATTAAAACATTGTATGGGACAGGGACAGTTGTTTTTTTTTGCGATTACACATTGTTCCATGCAGAAAATTGTTGTGGTTTGATGGTCTTATCATCATCTGCCTAGCCTTTTCCCAAATATTTTGGGGTCGGCTTCCAGTCTAACCGGGTGCAGCTGAATACCAGTATCATACATGGGGCAGCTACCTATCTGACCTCCACAACCCAGATAGTACTTGGTAATACGATACTCCTTTGGTAAGACTGGTTGTCAGACTTTCGGGCCATTTTGATGGTCTTATCCTTCCGCTAAAAACATAATCCGATGCCTACAATAAGTTTCTAAGCCTCTGTTACTGCTTGACCATTTTCCAAAATTATAGTAGACCATAAATTTCTCGCGCTAGGCAATAAACTGTGTGGAACACACTGCGGTAACTGCTGTCATACGAGAATTATGGCAGCAAACTGGCTTAACTTTATAGTCATTAAATCTCGAACTGCTTTGGTGGTATAGTCAATTATATCTTTGACTATTCCATCTGCTGAAACCAGGCAGACAGGATTTTTTTAGTGCAATTTATTTCATTAACACTGTTCTTATAAAGACCTAAGAAGCAATGGATGATATGGCTAGAAAGGAGGTGACTGCTGAGATGCCGTGTCATGGAGAAGCATGGAACAAGAAAATATGCTGCATCGACCCGAAATAAATTGGGATAAGGGTAAGAGACTATTGCTGTTATTATGAGGTGGAGGTAAACATGGTAAGGATATATATATATATATATCCTAGAACCAAAAACTCGAAGACATGTGACATAATGACCAGAGACACAGGTCACATATCTGTGTGACATGTGTCCCAGCAATGACAACGTGAACGCGTGAAAATGCTACTGAAAATTTGTGCTTTAATGACTTACACGCCATAAGTCAAACGATTGTAATTTAATCGTACGAAACAAACGCAAGTTAAACAAAAAAAACTTCACAAATGCTGAGCCAAACAATGAAAAAAAATAAAAAAAAAAGGTCACCGCTTTGGGACTGCGTTGTCGCAAATATAGAATTAATTTTACATTTTCTTTCGCGAACAATGGCACCAGTTTCTTTTGTGCAATTGTTTTGTGGTGTTTTAATCTTAATATAATGTACTTTTCTTTGAAATATGAAATGTAAATGTACTCCGAAGTTATTTATATGCAAGTGTCTTAAGTTTAGATTAAGTTAAGCTGAAGATTATAGTGATGAGGTTTCTGAAAGGTCAGACTGAAAGTCAGTGTTTATACTAGTTTATTTGGTGGTTAGTTTTAATTGACTTGTGGATTAAAGTAAGAAAACCAAATTAAACTTTCTTTTTGTATTATGAAAATGGTTTTTTTTAGAAGTATTATTTTCGTTCTGATAAATTGTCAATTTGGTTTTTAATGAGGTTTTTTCCGATGGATCGTGTTTGCAAAGCATAGCAGTTCCGACCATCACAGATCATATCCTTGCAATGAAACTGATCTATGTAGGTACCTCAAAAAACACGATAAGCAGTCTGTTGTACCTGGTCATCATTCACATTCGTTACGTGAAGTCAGAAGTCAGAAAGTTTCACAACTAGCCTTGCAGAGGGGTACCCTGTTATCCAGTAACTGCTGTGGTGGTCAGATAGGCAGTCATTTCATGTTAAATGCTAGTATTTAGCTGCATAAACCGAGTCCAACATACACGAGATAAACAAGATTTTTGCAAAAAAAAATAACCGACTTCCAAAAAAACACAAAAAATGTCTAAAATAACTTTACTTTGAAAGTCGGTGACTTTGTTTGTTTAATTGACTTTTTTCCACCGACTTTTTTTACATTGTAACTAAAAGATATTGAGGGACCATCACGTCATAAACATAGGCCGAGAAGAAAAAAATCATAAACGAAGAATCACGTAAATCGGCCCAGTAATCACGGAGTAATCAGTGTAAAAAAACGAAACAAGACGCTGGTGGAAAACATAACCTCCTCCTTTTTTAGAAGACGGTTAAAAAGGTTAGGCAAATGATGTTCCGTCAATGTGTATGAACACGTATTTTGCGATTTACTACAAAGTACTATCACTACTTCACAAACATAAAATTTCCTTTGATATTCAGCAAATCCATGAACAATGTGTACCTGTACATAACATGAATATTTAATTCGTCTAGTTGGGAACATTACGCGGTATCAAAGCAGCACAAACACCATGTCACACCCATGAATATTACATTAATGTGTGAGCGTTGCCGAGTCATGTCGGTGAGCGGAGTACACTTGTGTTGTGAGCTGGGTTCGTGGCGAAGACATTTAAATATTCAGATTGTAAGATTATAAGAGCAAGACCTCATACGTGGTGATTCAGACCACCAAACTGGACAGCATCGGCCTAGCCTTTTCCCAACTATGTTGGGCTCAGCTTCAAGTCTAATCGGATGCAGTTGAATACCAGTATTTTACATGCAGCTACTGCCTATCTGACCTACACAACCCAGTTAGTACTGGGTAATACGATAACCCTTGGCTTACTAAGGAGTAATCAGTTGTCACACTTTAGGGCCACTGACTACCTTTAACGACTGTCAAAGATCTACAACTGACAGCCGGTACCAACGACTTAACGTGCTTTCCGAGGCACGGAGGAAACTCGGTATGTAATGGGTGGTCACCCAACCATGGACCAACCCAGGCAAGCGCGGCTTAACCTGATCGACCCGAGTGGCTGTTATTATTTAGCCATGAGTTCCTAAAACTGGACAACTTATCCTAAAAACCTTGACTCGAAGAAAAAAAAACCCAAATTGGACATTTTTATCAAATCAAATCAAATCATTTATTCGCATAGAATGTAGGTCATGTATAATAAAGTTGTTAGTAAATATTGTGAGCCGGGTACATTCTGCCTGAGTTTTGGCATGCAAAATATAACAAATAATGTCAGTATCAATGAAATTATGAAATAATAAAGAAAATGATTACAGTAGGCACTAACAAATTATTTTAACAAGTCTTTATACACACAAAAATAGAAGAATTCAAATAATAATGTCAATAATATTAAATTGATATGAAACGTCACACAGGATCAAAAAATAATAATAAAAATAATCACAAAGCATAACAACATTTCTGCATAAAAAAGTATAAATAAGATAATGAGTAAAATTATGAAATTATTTTAACAAGTCTAGAGTATATATTAAATAATGTCAATACTATAAAACTGTTGAAATGTCACACATAGGGTCATTAAAAAAATCACTTAATGAGTAATAACATTTCTGTATCAAAAAAGCCTTGAGTTTATTTTTAAATTGTTGGAGAGTGTAATTTTTTATGCTGTCTGGTAGTTTATTAAATATTATTGGACCCATGCAAACAACACTCTTCCTCAATAGTGCTGTTTTATAACCACCAACAATTAAAAGGTTTTTGTATTGACTTCTCACGGGACCTTTCTTGGCGTCCGAGACCTTAGCAAACAATGTTTTATTTCTTTTTACAAAAATTGCCATTTCCAAAATATACAACGACGGAAAAGTAAGAATTTTCAAAGACTTAAACAGAGGTTCACAGCTATCTCTAGGCTTAAGACTACACATAGCTCTAACACAACGTTTCTGGGCTTTGAATATGTTATCTCTTAGGCTACAATTACCCCAAAAAATTAATCCAAACCTCAAGACCGATGCAACTAAACCATGGTATGCTAATAAAGCAGTATTTATGTCAACTTTTTTTGTAAGGTTAAAAAGAACAAATGCTGCAGAGCTTAACCTTTTGCACACCTCTTCTGCTTGCGGTTTCCATGTTAATTGATCGTCGATATGAATTCCTAAAAATTTAGCGACCTTTATTTGATTCATCACTAGTCCATTGTACTGTACTTTGACCTTCGGTGGAATTTTACGTTGGTGAAAATGCATCACGTTAGTCTTTGGCAAGTTTATTACCAGGTTGTTTTTGTCAAGCCAATCAATAATACTTCTAAGGTTAGCGTTAATATCTTGTTCATAATTGGTAATATTTCTACATTTTATCAGTAAGGTACTGTCATCGGCAAATAGAACCATTGGATTTGGTATCTGGCGGGGCAGATCATTTATATACAGCAAAAATAGCGGGGGACCGAGTACACTACCTTGCGGCACACCGAATTTAACAATTCTACTTTCAGATTTATATTTTTGTTCACATTTAGATTTAGGACAAATTCTGGAAATCTCCGTATATTGTGTGCGGTTATTTAGGTAGGATTTTAAGAGATTCAGCACATTTCCCCTTAGACCGTAGCTATTAAGCTTGTTTAATAAAATATCGTGATTGACACAGTCAAAAGCTTTAGTCATATCTGTGAAAATGGCACAAATAGGTGTTTTACTATCTACATTTATCATTATTTCATGTAAAAAATCATATATTGCTGTATTAATATTTTTATTTTTTCTAAAACCTGCTTGTTCATTACATAATATGTTGTATTTTGTAAGAAAGTTGTTGATTAATTCATATATAATCTTTTCAATTACCTTGGAAAACACAGGAATTAAAGCAATCGGTCTATAGTTTGCCATATCCTCCTTGCAATTCTTTTTGTGAAGCGGTTTGACTATGACTGTTTTTAAACCGTCAGGAAATACACCGGTGCTGATGGCTAAGTTAATAATGTGGCCAATATGAACTATTATGTTATTTGACACAAATTTTATAACTTTCGTTGCTATTTCATCAAATCCTACGCTACTTTTATTTTTCAATGATTTGATTGCCCTGAGTACGTCTTGAGGTACAACTGGACTCATAAACATTGTGTTAGGGTTTTCGTGTAAACCCTAACACAATTGTTGCGAGTGATGCTTTAGGTGAGTTTTTAATCTGATCAATGAAGTAGTTGTTGAATGCGTCTGCAATTTATTTGGGATTATTAATAATTGTATTATTTATTTTTATCTTAGAAATGGGTTCATAAGAAAAGATTTTATTGTTGATAACCTGCCAGGACGCTTTTGATTTATTAAGTGAATTCTTGATAAAATTGCTATTTTGAGCCTTTTGAGTTAATTTTACAATTTTCTTAAATCGCTGGGAGTAATTTTTAAATTTATGTTTGTTTTCATTATCGGCCCATTTCTTTTGGGAATCTCGTCAAGTTTGATGGTCTAATCACCACATATATAAGGTCTAACTATTCATACACGAAATATTTTCAGGGAATCATCTAACGGCTATAACGAAGCCATTGCAATAGATATTTTTTTTTATCTGAGTATATTTTATGAAAAATAAATAGTTTAAAATTAATTGACCCACAAAATAAATACTAGCTCCTTATTTTTTAACATCCATTACGCTAGTTTACTACGTCGCGTCGTATTAACCTACTGTCATTGTTAGAATATGGGAGTAAAGGTTTTATGCAAAAAGTCTCAAAAGATTTTAGAATTATAATAATTTCGTAAGATAAAAACACTCAGATATTTTTGTTTTTCGTTGCTATGACGACTTTACGACTTATAGAAGCTACCCTTAAAATATTTCGTGTATGAAAAGATAGACCTTATATTTCCTTTGCCATCTATTTCTTCATAATATTTATTTCCATAGTTTTGTTGACACCCTCGGTAAGGTGGCTTTTCAGTGATAACGTTAACGGTAAATTCAAAAAATTATTGGATAAGCTACCGAAAATACTTAATGTCAATAAGTACTGTTGAAACACGAAACTTTCTCTTTAACATTTATTTCAAAAAGGAGCCTACCTACATTTTTCATTACTCTAGTAAAAACAAGGAAAATGTCAGTAAACTAAAAAAAGTTAATTAAATTGAACTTTTTGTAATTATAATTTGACCTTCCGGGGAGGACCTTCGCAACCCGTTTTTATCTTGAAAGGGCCTGACGCGGCGAGTTGAATGTAAAATTTGTCTGTTCTCATTTATATACCGTGACAGCTACTGGAAAAAAATGGTTGAGTAAGTTGAAATGAATATACCTACTGTGATGACACCTACCACTGTTTGTCTCTGCATCACCCAAAGGTTGACTGGTAGAAAATGCCTATGGCATTAAGTCCGCCTCTGTACTTTGTGCTTGAAGTATTAAATTAATAAATGACGATTATTCTATCACTGACTATACACGCCCTTATCATAACATCACACTTGTAATTTCCGAAGGGTAAAGCAGAAGTACACCCACATTTCACCAGCTAAGTTTAAATCCTATGTAATACGGCGAGCCTATTGCCATCAACATCGCTCAAGACCAAAGTCTATGGCTGCTATTGTGAAATTCCTGATGGAAAAACCCAAAAAGACTTTGCCCGACCTGGGAATTAAACCCAGGACCTCAAGGTGCAGTAGTGCTTGCGACCATTAGACCAACGAGTGACTGAACAGCAATTATTTATTACGTGCGTATTTATTACCTAGTTAGCTACTAGCTTTGCCTTGCGTCACTACATGAGATCAATTAACAAAGCAATTAACAACAACAAAAGAAACTATAACTATAAAGGATATAAATAGACCCTTAACATAGCCGAAAGGCACTTGTTCTCCCCGTCTTTGCGATCATTTTTTTGTTCTAGACCATACCTGGGAACCTTCTAGTTACGGAGATATTGGGGGTCAAAGTGCCAACTTTTTCACAAGTTTTTTTTAAATACATGTTTTTAATGCAAGATTTTTACTTTACACACCTCCACGACCCCCATACTATACTATTCAATCCATCCATCAGCACAATGCTTTGTTTGCTTTTCATCGAGTCGTACCGTAAAACGTGATTTTTAACCCCAAAAAAAAAGTCGATTCCCAGCAATAATTTTTGCGGAAAGTTACTTAGTTTTATGTACAGAATGCTTTGTTGACGGCTATGTGAAGGGTCTGTTTACACCCTGTAGATAGATAGAACATACTATAATGAACTTACACCAAAATTGAAACACCACTTTTGCAATATCTATTAATTTATAATAATTATCAAACGACCATTCATATTACATCATATTTTTCTTTTTCGGGGTCTTGAAACCATTTACGTTAGAAAAAGGCTAGGTAGATGAAAATGATTATAATATACATCTCACTTTTATCGCTTCACATCAAATCTTCGGAACCCCTAAAATAACTCATTCCTAAGTTCGCGAATATCTTATAAACATGTAGCTGCCTTCAGGCATATGGGATGCCCAAGAGATTCGTAAACCGTTACCAACATAGAAACCCACTTTGCCGTTGAGAACTCCATATCAGGGTTAGACAACCCGCGGGACAGTCTTGTGGACATTAATGCGAGAATTTTGTCAACATAGCACAAGTAATTTTGGTCGTTCAAGTTTAATATGCCTATAAATTATGGCTGTTGGAAGAAGTTATGGCTTTCGAATTATTTGCAGGGGTATTCGGTTGAAATTCACGTGTTTTGACCCAGAAATCATGTTAATAACTTTTAGGATTCTGTACCTAAAACCCCTAAAGGGTGCCAACGGGACCCCATTACTAAGGCTTGGCTGCATGTCTGTTTGTCACAGGGCTGTATCTTTTGAACCGTAAAAGGTAGACACTTGACATTTTCACTTAGTGTGTGTTACAATTTCTACAAATAATAAAATGAAGATCTCGATGGTCCCAAGTGCGACTGCTGAGCATGAGATCCTGCGTCGATTCCCGGGTCGGGAAAAGTGTCATTGGATTTTTCATTCAAGAATTTCTCAGTAGCAGCCATGGAGTCTGGATTTGTGCCTTAGGTTCGCCCCCTTTTACAGGGACCTAAACATGGCGAAAAGTGTTAAGCACACCTCTGACTAACCCTTCGGAATTACAGGCGTGGCGTTAAGTAAGATAAAGTTATAAATTCAATCTCGATAAAATCGTCGTTTCTTCATCGTGCTTTGCTCGGTTAGGTACGGAACCCTTCGTGTGTGAAACCTACTCGCACTTGGCTGGTTTCTAGTACTCAGCATGTTTTAAATTGTATGGTCCACAGACTAGGAAGTATACCTACAAATTCTTTTCGATGCCAGTTGACTTGAGTTATGTTTAGTTCCAATAATTAAGACGTAACTTAAAACTCATTACCTATAATCAGAATTTGTACATGCAATGCACTCTTCGAAACTTTTGATGGGGAGGGATGAAACGCATGTGACTGCAAGAGTGATGGACATGAATGTTGATGGATGGAGAGGGAGAGGAAGGCCAAAGAAAAGATGGATGGTTTGTGTGGTGAGGAATGATATGAAAGAGAAAGGAGTGAATGATGCCGTGACGTCTGACTGGGGACAATGGAAGAAGAAAACGTTTTGCGTCGACCCCAAATTTTAATAGAATGGGATATGGACAGGAAGATGATGATGACTCTTCGAAACTTCGTTAATGACGCATCCGCACAATGTTTACTTTACCTACAAAGTTAAGAAATGTTACATGAAAACACAACTCCCTGTAACTTCAATCAATTTATTTCTTCAAGAACTTTTGTTAATTAAAATTGCGGGGTTAACTTTTATTACCCTACCCTTACAATTATTAAGACCCCCATTACATCTCAATGAAGTTAGTTCAACAAATCCTGCTTCCTACCATCCTATCCTACTAATATTATAAATGCGAAAGTTTTTGAGGATGCATGGTTGTCTGTATGTCTGAATGTTTGTTACTCTTTCACGCATAAACTACTGACCGGATTTGAATGAAAGTGTCTAAACACACTATGCCGAAGTTACGCGACCGAAGTTCAGCACAATTACGCCTGCAATGCTATTTTAATTACTGACGACACACTATGCCGAAATTACGTAGCGTCATAGCGTACAGCCTAACTTCGGTCGGGCGTAAGTTCAGCGGCAACTTATTCTGTGAGCACACTACGCGACCCAAGGTCGGTTCGGTTCGGCGGGGAGCAGCGGGGAGCCGCTCGACAGCGCTCGAGACACTGAATACACACACAAAGTTGCGGAACTGAATTTCTGCCGCGTAAGTTCAGCACTTAAGGTGTGTCATATCAGCCGAATACATCGGAACGTAAAATCAGCTGCCGAACTTCGGTCGCGTAACTTCGGCATAATGTGTTTAGACACAAATTTGGCACTCAGATGGTATATAACCTAGATTAATACAGAGGATAGGATAAACTTATACTGTCACTTACGGGATATCTTCCGTGATTGTTCATTATTATGGGCTCCCGATATTTAGTGACAGTATAAGTTTAGTTGTAAACCGTGAAAGCTTAAAACAGTGGTAGGATAGGATACTATTTATACCGGTAGTATGATCCCGTGGGACAATTATCGAACTACACGCGGGCGAAGCTGCGGGCATAAGTTAGTACATGCAAAAGAGCCACATCATACTTATTTTGCAAGAGCAGTAGTGAACGACATCTAGACATTCTGAAATCATAGTGCGGCGCTGTATTCCAGAGCAATACATCGATAAAACATCCCGTTCGTTGACAGATTTATCGTTGGTTCGACACTCAATGCGGTTGATCGGTGGTCGCGAGAGATAGCGATGAGCGAAACGAGCGGAGATGAAAGGCACGGCTTATCGACACCGTGCTATGTCACAATACAGCCTCTTTTATGTACCCTACTTAATATGTATGGAAGCTTTTGAATTGGTAGATTTATAGGGTGTTTGAATGTTTATATCAGTGGCGGTATGAACAATCCCGTGGAACAATTACCGAACTCCACGCGGGCAAAGCCGCCAGCATTAGCTAGTAAATCAATAAAACTAAATTGTTTATTTGTTTGTTTACTTCCATTCCAATGACAACACAAAACATCTCGAGAAAATTCTTTCTCCGTCACTTTCTGTTTTGTTATTGTTTGGATGTTGCTATCCCTGTCACACAATTGAGTAATCCTGGAAAGCGACACACGGGTGCTGTGTAGGCGCCTCATAGTCTGGACATGAAGATGAGAAACAAACTTATTAAATCAACTAGGTTCACTCTTATCATATAGCATTAAGATTCCTTTTTCCTTACGCCTACCGCAGGAATAACTACCCCATGATAGGAACGCAGGATTACGTCATCCTCTATCTTGCCAAGTCTCAACCAACCAAAAAACCATGGCCTACTATTTAACAAGATTTTAATACAAATGGTAGCTCCCACAATATAGTTGACATAAACCTATTTTTCAGAAAATGAGCCCAAGGTTCTGTGCTAGTTGTATTTAATAAAATTAGAGTTTGATCAAAACAAGAACCAGCCCAGGGGCTGGAGAAAGGCAACCTTGATCTAGTATACTGCATTAAAGTAGAACCAGTGCCTGGATAATGTTATGACCTCCTTGGCAGAGCATGCGGCCTTGTTTTAAATAGTCTATGATAGCACGAATAAGTTTGGCGACTGAAATAAAATATGACGGCATGGTTGGCGCAGTGGCTGAGCGATTGGCTGCTGCGCTCCGTGTTGCGGGTTCGATCCCCGCACGGAACAAATATTTGTATGATCTACAGGTAGTTGTTCCGGGTCTGGCTGTTTGTGTATGTGAGTTTAAATATTTGTAAACGCACCCACGATACAGGAGAAATTCCGAGTGTGGGGGAACGTTTAAAAAAAAAAGAAAAAAAAACTACTTTAGTCTTATATTTTTTCTAATTGATTCAATCTATTATCTGATGCCCCATGAACAATATTAATAGCATTTTAACATACTAGTCACATAACAATCTAAATATGAAATATAGAAAGGACGAAATGGACAACAATAAAATAAAAAAATAATTCCTGTTTTAGCTACTCAGAACCAACATTATTAGAAATTCCAGTCACACTCTTTCAATTACCTGATAAATAAAACAACTTTTTATTACATTTTATTATTAAAGTCGTTTAAATACAGGGTGTAAATGGACCCTTCACGAAGCCGTCCACCAATCATAATGTACATCAAACTAAGTAACTTTACGCAAAAAATTTTGCTGGAAAAAGATTTTATTTTTGGGGGTGAAAAATCACCTTTTAATGTAGGGCTCAATGTAACACACTGTTAGTATTGTGTGTTCTTACATTAAAACATGTATTTAATAAAAACTTGTGAAAAAGTTGGAACTTTGACCCCCAATATCTCCGTAACTAGAAGGGTCCCAGGTATGGTCGGGAACAAAAACATTATCGTACTGACGGGGAGAACAAGTGCTTTTTGGCTTCGTTAAGGGTCTTGTTACACGCTTTAAACTTTCCTTTAATTAGAAACGTATACTACAATAAACATTGCCACTAAATATTTTCAAGTAACCTCGAAGCAACGCAATAAAAGCTAAAACAGTGCGAAGGCATGTTTGCCTAGCTAAAACAATATACGGCGTATAACCCTGAAACGCGGTAGACAGGTTATAATCCTTTATACATTAAACCTTAAACACATGTCTTATGTAGTTGCTTGTCTTCGTGATTATGTATAGTGTAATGTAATATAACACAAGAACCTGCTACGTATGTACGAGTATCATAGTCAACACTGTTGGTTATGATAAATTAATTATGAGCTTGTTTGAACTCTGCCAGACATCAAAATATCATACATATAAAATCAAAATCATTTTTATTTGTGTAACATAGGTAGTTCTTAAATTAAAGATAGGTCGCTATGTTATGCCAAGAGGCGTACAAATATATGGTTGCATGCAATAAAATAAAAATTTATGAATCATGCGAGAGAATAAACACAAATTATGTAGAATGTATGTTTGTAGTAAATAACGTATGTAAACTGCACAATAAAACTGTTTTCAATAAACAAGGCGATGCGTACAAACCGCTATAAATTAAGATTAATTTATCCTTACAGCTAAATCGTACCACATCACAATTATTCTCAAATTAAACAGAAAAGCATCCAAAATTAAACATAATCCTCTCAAATCCTCCTCTAAACACAACCAGACAATGTCACCAGACAAAAAGCTATCCTTTCATAAAAAGCGCAGCCCAACGCACTCTGGGCCTCGGTTTGTACAGTCGAACAAACTATTTGGTACACAGGTTAAAAATATTTCTTATTCTGTTATTACATAATGCCCACCTTGTAATTCCCGAACGGTTAGGCAGAGGTGTACCTAACAGTACACCCACATTCCGCCAGTTATGTTTAAGTCCAATGTAATAGGGGGCGAGTCTATTGCCATCAGCCGGGCACAAATCCAAAGTTCGTGGCTACTACTGAAAAATTCCTGATAAAAAACCTAATAATACTTTCGCGGTTGCGACCTCTAAACCAACGAGGCAGTCTAAAAGCATAAAATAAAATAAAGCATGAAATTAATACAATTTAGTTTTCTTTTATTAAATGCGTATTAACGCTTGAAGTGTTTTAGCTTATGGACTTATACTTAAGAGCCTGAACGCAATCGTCGGCAACTACTACTACAACTACGTTTCTAAATATATTATTTCATGGAGTTTCTTGCCTGTTCTTCTATATTATTCTATATTCTAATTTCTGACCAACCAACGTCTAGACAATTCAAAAGTTGAAATTGAAAAAATACTTTGAATTTCCTGATACCTACTGATCCGGACTTTGACAGACATCATCATCAACATTCTCCTGCCCGTATACTAATTTATTTGGGTTCGGCGCAGCATGTCTTCTTCTTCTATACTTCTCTTCTTACTCGTCATCTCATCAGATACCTCCTTTCTTGCCATATCACACAGTCACACAGTCCATGAGTCTATCTTTCGTTTCTTTGTTCTTCCTCTACTCTTAAACCCATACACATTCATCCTCAAAACTTTCTTCACGACATTTTCCTCATTCCTCCGCATCAGCCTATACCACGACGACCGCTTACCACACAACTTTTCATTTCGGACTTTGACAGACAGTGTACTAAAATATCTGTCGTAATTCGGTGTCTGACCACACCTTTAATCAGTCTAGCAAGTTTGTCGCCTGTACACCAACAACGTTGTTTCACAGTACGCATGGTACGCGAACATAATGCGTGATGAGTTCCCTTGTTTTACACACCACACAAAAGATAACCTACATCACCGGTACGGCTTATACGAAGCCGGTTTAACGAAGTACTGACGTGAATTAGAGGTGGATATGATAATGTAACGACTATTATGAGCGTGTGTATTACATGTAGCGGGATTTGGAAACGTTTTGGGTAAATTAGATTTGAGGCCCTAGCACGAGTTTTGACGTTTTTCGAACGTAAATACGTCGATTTTAAAATTAAAAATACTCGTTTTACAAATAATTTTGTTTATAATTTATTCATAACTATGGATGATACTGATTGTGGTTACAAACAACTTAACTAAAATGCTGTAGGATAATTGTATTGTCGATTAAAATCTAAATAAAAATAATGAAAAATTGAAGTATTTACGTTATGAGAAACATCAAAACTCGTCCTAGGGCCCCTGCTGTTAACACTGCGGTATTAGCATTATTACATTTTCATGAAGTTAAATAAATAAATTGCTTTATATTCTTTAAGATTTTATAAGAACATAAAATATTTTTCATTTAATAAAAACGGTCCTATACGTATATAAATCTGTCAAAAATCGAAACAGTATGCAGGACACCATCTACAAAATCATTGATCCACAAAATAGATGCGACCGAATGCAAGCGTACGGTGTAGCAGTGTGCAGAGAAAAGCGTCGAGGTTGCCTACGCTTTTCTGTGCACACTACTACGCTGTAGGAGTTTGCTACACCGTAGCACTCTGCTACGAACGCTACGCGACTACGGAATGAAAAACAAGCAATCCACAATGCATGTATTGTTTAAATTAATTCGCAAATAAATTGCGAAAGGTCCCTCATTCCACGTTTTTATGCTTCCCTAGTCATTGTTCGCGCAATTTGAATTCGGCTATCCAGGGAAATTACTTTTTCTTAACAGCACCGTGTAAACTGACGGGGTCTGGAATCCATTTGAACATTTTAATTTCAACTTTTATTAGCAGCTCAGGAATTTACTTAAATATCTATCGTGTACCTGCTGAAGGTCTTATTACGAGCTATGCAAATAATTTTCATTGAAAAGGGTACTTTCTATTTTAGTAAAACCCAGTGTCATTTCTTTTATGGGTTCAGCTACTTACATATTATTTTTCTTCTATACTAGATTGTGTGCATTATTTTTGATTATTTGGACTTAATTCACAAGTAGATAAGATAACTTTTTCAATTGATTCAGTTTGGTTTGACCTCTTTACACGTTGGCCTATGAAATAATAAAATCAATCACGTTTGTGTACGTCACGGTGTATGTAATCGTACGTGTCAAAAATTTGCTCATTTCCCTCGATTTCACACAGCTTCCGCTCGTAAATTACAATTATTGTTTCCTACTCGTAAATACGTATCTTTTAGTTATAAAAGTTAACCTAAATCAATTCCACATTATGAACTTTAGTAGAAGAAGAATAGAATTTCTCTTTAATCGAGTAACCATGACTAAAAAACTGTTAGTAAAACTTACGACTATGTTAGTAAACACTGATAAAAAAACAAAACAACACAAGAAACAACGGTGGATCACTTCAACAAAAAAAAACATTTCATATATATCGATTGAGTAATTATTACGTAACTTACATTCTGGAACTCATTCCACATGGGGTAGCCAGAAATAATATCACAACGACTCTGCTACTACTATGATCCTCAATAAGCGCCTTTTGGCCTCTTACGGGACCAATTTCATTTGTTTTATTCTAAACTTTTTCTTGTTTATTTTTTTATATAATTTTGTTTTATTGTAACTTTACCTTTTTTTTTGTCCTGTGCATCATCTGCCTAGCCTTTTCCCAACTATGTTGGGGTCAGCTTCCAGTTTAACGAGATGCAGCTGAATACCATTATTTTACATGGAGCGACTGCCTATCTGACCTGCACAGCCCAGTTAGTACTGTGTAATATACGATACCCCTTGGTAAGACTGGTTTTGAGACTTTTTAGGCCACTGACTACCTAACGACTGTCAAAGACCTACAAATTACAGCCGGAACCAACGGCTTAATGTGCTTTCCGAGGCACGGAGGAAACTCGGTATGTAATGGGCGGTCACGAATCCGCACCAACCTAGGCAAGCACGGCTTAACCTAAAGATCGACCCGAGCGGATGTTATTATTTAGCAATGAGCCCCTCTTTTTTTTGTCCTGTGCGAGAGTAATAAATACTTTTTTTTTCTTTATTTTCTTTTCTTTTTGCATTGTCCACGTTCACCTGGTCTATTATGCACGCCGGTTGAGGCCATTGAACTATGTATGTATTACGATTAAACATTTGAATCTAAAGCGCAGGCCACACCGCCAGCTAGCGGGCGGGCGGAGCGGGCGAACGACGCATCGTTTCACTTGTTTTCATACTTTGGTTCACACCGCGAACTATCGAAAGAGACGAACGAAGTATGAAAAGGGCATCGTTCGCCTCGCTCGCCCCGCCCGCCAGCTGGCGGTGTGGCCTGCGCTTTATACACTCCTAGCCTAGCTAAGTCCATTCAAATGATGACTAACTAACTAACTTGTGACCAAATTACGTCATAGAGCTTTGTTTCTATTGTGGCCATTCACTTCTTTGTACAAATAATTGTAAACTAGCTTTTGCCCGGGTTTCGCCCGCGTAGATGTCGAAAAATATCCCACCCCAACAAACATAGTTACTTACCTTCATTCCCCTTTTTAACCCTTCGGGGGTAGAATTATCTAAACCCGGAAACACGTATAAATTAATTTTCAATCGTCAGCCTAAACACAAAATTTGAAGATCCTAAATTCAAAACTGACGGAGTTTCATATAAACTTCCATCCCCTATTTTATCCCTTTAGGGGTGGAATTCCCAAAAATCATTTCTTAGTGAATACTTACTCTTTGCAAAGAACACATCCTCCAAGTTTCATGTCTCTAGGACCAGTGGTTTGGCCTGTGTGTTGGTATATCACCCAGTCAGTCAGTCAGTTTACCATTTTACATATTTAGATTGCGATGTTTCAAAACACTACAGAACCCACTTAACATTTCATACTTGTAAACTTTTATAGACCAATCTGATTGGACGATTAAACGTCCAATAGGCATAAAGCAATATAATGTGAAATGGAGGGTCCATTCATCCAGAAAGCAAATAAAAGTGAAAGTTGATCTCAGAATATACAGTAATAAAACCCAAAAATAAAAAAATAAAATATAAAAAAAGAAAAAAATATAAAATATATAAAATAGATTAATAGATTGATGTTATTTTTGTTCCAACGACTAGATTTTTTTTTATATTTGACTGTACTGTCCCACTGCTGGGCAAAGGCCTCCCCCAATTCCTTCCATGTACTCTTTTCCCGCGCCTCCTCGGGCCAGCCCTCGCAGTATGCGTCCAAAATGAATATTATGTGTGTTTATTTGAAACCATTAATAAAAAGATTCCTGGAAATCGAAATATTATTTTTCGTACAATAATATCGATAAATGTGGATACCATAAACTAGATAAAAGAGACCATTAATAAATATAGAACACAGGAGGAGCTCGTGGCTAAATAATAACAGCCGCTCGGATCGATCTTTAGATTAAGCCGTGCTTGCCTAGGTTGGTCTGTGGATGGGTGACCACCCATTACATACCTAGTTTCCTCCGTGCCTTGGAAAGCACGTTAAGCCGTTGGTCCGGCTGTCATTTTTAGATCTTTGGCAGTCGTTACAGGTAGTCAGTGGCTCAAAAAGTCTGCGTAATTGAAATTGACTACATTTGTCAGATACGCGGAATTATTCAATGCTAGTTCCGATTATTTACACTATCCCCGACAATTTGTCATGAACATTGGCAAAAAATGGATAAGTTTTAATGTCATGTATTTCTAAGGATAACTCTATTGGGAAATTTATACAGTGTACATTCGCAATGCACACAGTCAATCGCAAAGAAACTTCAACAAAAGCTAAAAACCATTGATGCAAAAGGGGTAAGAATCTATAGGATCTAATAGTGGATATACCTAATAACATTACTTATACATTGGTCAGCAGTTTTGATTTATGAAATAACTTACACTTTTTAATTTATAAAGGGTGTAAAAAGACCCTTAACATATCCGAAAGGCACTTATTCTCCCCGTCTTTGCGGTAATTTTTTTGTTCTAGGCCATACCCGGGAACCTTCTAGTTACGGAGATATTGGGGGTTAAAGTTCCAACTTTTTCAAAAGTTTTTTTAAATATATGTTTTTAATGTAAGATTTTTACTTTACACATCTTCTTGACCCCTGTACTATTCAATCCATCCAACAGCACAATGCTTTGAGTGCTTTCCGTCGAGTCCGACCGTAAAACGTGATTTTTCACCCCAAAAAAAAAAGTCGATTCCCAGCAATCATATTTGCGTAAAGTTACTTAGTTTGATGTACAGAATGCTTGGTTGACGGCTATGTGAAGGGTCTGTTTACACCCTGTATTACGCGACACAAATTACATGTCAGCAAAGGTTGCGTGCGACACGGACTTCACGGGCGTCAAAACTTTGTTGATAACAAACATAAAATGAAAATGGTGTATTTTGTTGGTCGTAAAAAGCATAGCAATATAAATAAACCGTGTCGTAGTGATTTCAAAAGGCATATTCTGACTTAGAAGATCCGCGGTAAGTGATAGATAGAGGGAGGCCTTTGCCCAACAGTGGGACACCATGGGCTCGTCATCATCTCCCTAGCCTTTCCCCAACTATGTTGGGGTCGGCTTTCAGTCTAACCGGATTCAGCTGAATACCAATATTTTGCATGGACCTACTGCCCATCTGACCATGTGCTGATATAATAAAAACAAACTAATTTAGATTGACACCTTTTAATCTTAAAGATGGTCTTTATTTTACATACACTACCCTCCATTTTCACTAAACACTAGGCGACACCAAAGCGAATGGATGAACGTAAGCACGTCGTCGGATTTTCAACGCTCAACTTAGCACGTTAAAATTCAATATAGTGTATTTTATTTAGGGCTTCGTTTAGATGTCTCCTAGTGTTAAAAAAAATGTCATACTCTTAGTTGTGTAAAGTATGCATCTTCTTTTGAGATCTTACATAAATAGTTTGCAATTAGAATTACCAGAAGTAAAATCATTTTGATGATGCACCATGATATAACTAAACTCAGCTCAGAGTAATTGATAATCTCGGAAGATATCCGTGAGTGACAGTGGAAGTCATGATGTTCTGCGACCAATGAACCAACAACACTAAAAGAAATTACTTATTAGACGCTATGTTTTGCAAGTTAAAAACTGGAAAAAAAAAATTAAAAAAAAAACAAATGCTGCAGAAAATCATTCGAATAAATTCTCATTTGTTGCCCTAGTTACTACCAATATGATTTTCTGCCGCATTTGTTCTTTCAAGACCTTGCATAAATCTTATTGGAATTATGATTAAATATTGCTTGAAGAGAATCATCTCGATGATGCTGTAACACATTGATGTGTTAAAAGCACCAACTCTGAAAGAAAGTACTTATTAGACGGTATACGTCCAGGGAACACACCTAGGAATCTATTATGTGGATAAGTTCTGCCACATTTCATTGTCAAACTAACCAATCGTTAATACCTACCCTCACTTTCATAAGACCGCAGCCTCCCCGCAGCGCCGAGCGTCGCGCCAGGTCGGCGCCAACGGGCCAAGGACACAAGGCGCCATTGAGTCTGGACCCCGGGAAACTTACAATGACAAAAATAATATGACGAAATATGGTGGGATACGTAGCTTTCTCAACAATATTGGCAATTAGCCAGGACGATTTCGTTGTTACATCATTCGTTGCAAACTTTCGGCGCTGTGTTATTCGGCATACCAAATTTAGAGGTCACGTAGCGCACTATATTTTATAAGTCCATTCCCGAATTCAAAAGCCGTTCTTTATTTAAAATCAGGTGATAATTACCACTTTTTTTATAATAAAGTAAACAAAGAACTAAAGTTCCATCATGAGGTCTCGCACGTATGCAAAAAGGTAATAACTGAGTGGCTTAAAACTCTAACATACGAGGAAACTGAGCAAGTTTTGGTTAGACTTGGTTAAACAATTTTACTCGTAGTTTTATTCTCTCTGCATCAATAATGTAAGTACTCACCGAGTAGAATCTATTAATTGCTTCGAACACATCGGCACTTCAAAGAAGACATACACATTCACACACGCAAACACACACACACACATACACACACAATACAAACACTGTTTAAAAACAATACGCACACACAGTTTCACAAAGGCATACAACTACAGTTACACAAAGAGCTGCTAATTAGTTTATAAGTCATTTAATGTTAATATTTCTTCTTAAATTATTATTTTATTTTTGTCACTTTTTGTAATAATTTCTGCAAGTCTCAATATTGTTAATAACTATGGGAATGAGCGAGATATCCCCAACACAAGTATTATCAATTACTTACTGGGGATGTCTCATTTATAATCATGTCACTACTTTTAGGACAAATAAACATTTTTATTTTATTTATTTTATTTTTACTTTTAGAACCTCAAATACTACTTGAAACAGTCCTCCAAAACGCCTGCGTTTCGGCACGTCCGTTTTATATACCTATCACAGCAGATTGCCATGTGTGGCAATATTCCGATGTAATAAATATCATGCAATATCTCAAACTCAACCGGTCATAACAGGCTCTCATGTTGATAAATGTGATAATATATCCTGCGCGGATATATAAAACGAAGTTTTCAAGACACATGCCGAAGGCAGATATTTTTTTATTAAGGCTCGAGTCGATCTTCGGGTTAAGCCGCGCTTGCCTAGGTTGGCCCATGGTGGGTGACCACCCAATACATACCGAGTTTCCTCCGAGCCTCGGAAAGCATCATTTGTAATTCTTTGACAGTAGTTACAGGTCAGTGGCCTGAAAGTCTGACAACCAGACTTACCAAGGGGTATCGGATTCACCAGTAGGTACTAACTGGGTTGTGGAGGTCAGATAGGCAATCGCTCCATTTAAAAAACGGGTATTCAGCATCCGGTTAGATCCCAACGTAGTTGGGAAAAGGCTAGGCATATGATGAACCAGTCAACTACAAACAGACGGATTTATCACGATGCAGCTGACATCAGCACTTAAGAATCGTCACTCCTCATGGCGTTTTCGTAATCACTCTCAGCCATATAATACCTTTCATCTCTTTAAGTTTACCGTAACCATTTTTCTATAGCGCTGAGTATACACTAGTCAGCTAAGATCCGTCCCTGGAGCGCCAGTTGGCGCGCCATAGCGGCGCCAAAACGTCCAAGGACATGTGGCGCCGGTCAGTCTACACCCCTGAAATGAGACGCTATTGGATGCGTCACTGATGTACACAAGGCTTTAGGCTGCGTTTCTATCAGACATGTGCGTGGTGACGTAGCAAGGGATTTGTGTGAAAGTTATCAGTAATATCGCTTCTTTTTCACAGGCTAAGCTAGCTGTGTTATTGGTTAGCCGTGGTAGAGGAGTGGTGGCCTAGAGAGCAGTGTTGGGAATCGAACCCAGATAGGTGTATTACTTTGTGTAATTTATTTCGTCACAACATACCATACCATCACGCCTTGTAATCCTCGAAGGGTTAGGGAGAAGTTTAACTAACAAGCACACCCACATTTCGTCAGCTATGTGTAAGTCCCATGTAATAGGAGGCGAGCCTATTGCTATCAACCGGGCACAAATCCGGACTCCGTAGCCGCTACTAAGAAATTCCTAATGGAAATACCAAATAACACTTTGCCCGACCCGGGAATCGAACCCGGGACCTCATGCTCAGCAGCCGCGCTTGCGACCACTAGACTAACGAGGCAGTCAAGTCAGCGTGGTGGATTAAAGTCCACTCCCTCTCTTAGGGTGCTTACATAAAGAAGCAGGTATCCATCATCATTATCATCATTTCAGCCAAAAGACGTCCACTGCTGGACATAGGCCTCCCCCAAGTGTCGCAGGTATCCGGTACAGACAAATCTGTGCGGGTCGGTACCGATCGCTGCAGGGTTAACTTGCATATAAGTACCTGTTTCTTAAACCTGTTTCTTTATAAGTGAGCGCATAAGATAACGTAGAAATTAATACCTGCCCCGTCGGTACCGGGAACCTGTTTCTTTATGTAAGCAACCTTAGACAGAAGGCCTGATTATGCCAATCAGATCGCACACATCCTCGCACATCTCTGGTGAGAACGCAGCTTTAGCGTGGGAGTATTGTTCTTGTGGGCGGACAGTTATCTGGATTAAAATGTTACAGTTTTTTTGCTTCTGCGACGAAGCATGACGTTGTTGGCGTAATAATAACTTTTATTTTGTGGCTTTTTTTGTGGTTTATTATGTTAATAAATACGAAAGCTGACGTGGTTGTAGATAAGTCGACTTACATTATGCGTATGAATTGAAACAATATAAAGGGTGTAAATAGACCCTTAACACATCCGAAAGGCACTTGTTCTCCCCGTCTTTGCGATAATTTTTATACCATACCTGGAACATACTCTGTTTGACCATACCTGGGAACCTTCTATTTACGGAGATATTGGGGGTCAAAGTTCCAACTTTTTCACAAGTTCTTTTTTAAATACATGTTTTTAATATAAGATTTTTACTTTACACACCTCCTTGACTCCCGTACGATTCAATACATCCATCAGCACAATGCTTTAAGTGCTCTCCATCGAGTCTTACCTTAAAACGTGATTTTACACCCCAAAAAAAAAAGGCGATTCCCAGCAATAATTTTTGCGTAAAGTTACTTAGTTTGATGTACAGAATGCTTGGTTGAAGGTTATGTGAAGGGTCTGTTAACACCCTGTAGACAGCTGTTAACTTTGCATTACTCACAATGTGATGAATGTATTACGATGGTTTTCAGCCACTCATAATTGTTAAATTTACTGTGCGAGACATGTAGTGTACTGGTCGATATTGTAGTGGTACTACACAAAGTATTACAGCAAAAAGTACAGCGCCATCTATGACACAAATGAAGAACAAACATCAAAATTCTAAATCGCGTAATTAAATCATCCGCGGCTTAAGCCTATATGGAAAACCCGACAACAACTGGATGCTGATAAGCAATAGTGTGTCAACCCACAAAAAGTAAAATGTGGAAATATTGATGTATTCTTTTTATTTAGGACTAGCTGTTGCCCGCGACTTCGTTCGCGTGGATATTTTGTCGTGTATGCGTGTTCGATTCCCGGGTTGGGTAAAGTGATGTTTGGTTATTCCATCAGGAATTATCAGTAGCAGCTACGGAGTCTGGATTTGTGCCCGATTGATGGCAATAGGCTCGCCCCCTATTACATGGGACTTCAACATAACTGGTGTAATGTGGGTGTAGGATTAGGTACACATCTGTGCCTAACCCTTCGGGGATTACAGGCGGGATGTGTGTGAGAACTGAAGGCCTGATCAAAATGTGATAATGTGGGTGATGACTACAAAAGGCGTGTTTTTGGGCGCTGTAATTCTGGGCCGCAGAGGTCTGAACGGCGTTGAGGTGACGATATGGCTTAAAAACTGGAACATTATGGTGCCATACGACTTTTTTTCAAAGTGAACAATCAAACGCCTTGTTGGGCGCTATTTCTTTATTTATTCTAATACCGTTTTGTATACAACATTAAATGAATTGTTTAATGACCGTGTGAGAAGCATGCACCCAAAAGAATGCCTGCCACTTTTAAGGTTTTTCCTTGGAATTTGTTGACCGTCATTGTAAAAGCCAATTTTAAGGGAAATTGCAACTTCTTAAATTGAAATGGCTAGTTATTTGGAATAAAGGGTATGCGGGGAATTAAACCGCTCTCTCCTTTAGCCACTCCTGTAATAATGGTGACTGTTATAATATTACTGCCCAGCTCTGTGATACGAAGCCTGGTTCCATTGCATAGTCTGGGAGTTAACCCCAGGGAGTTTAGAAATTCAACGGGGTAGTCTATGAATGTCGACGCCGACGATCATATCATTTTTTTTATTAGATTGACACACTCATTCTTTGGCAACAGCACTACCCCTCACACAACCACCCTTCATTTTTTTATATTAACAAATTTGGAAAAACGTGCATGATGTGATGATGTGGATGTGCGTGCATCCTCTGTAGCCACTGGATGGGAAAATTCTTCGGAAAATAGAATTTTCCCATCTGCGCCCGATTCTAGACGACCCACTCCCATTTGCAGCAGCATATTCGCAAAGACACCTGCTTCGTGGTCGTTGTACAGCTGGACGCACATGTTGCAAGTAAGATGGATCTTTTCGATCCCAGACAACAGTGGCGACGCCTTGAGACATTTATTGAGGCGTTTATTTCATCCGCCGGTGTGCCCCTCTCAATAACTTGCAGTATCTGTCTAAAGTCGCCTGCGAGCAAAACGACAACGCCACCCATCAGCGCCTGGTTGCCGCGAATGTCCTGCAAGCTGCGGTTCAACGCCTCTTATACACTTTAAACTTGCACTGCTGCAAAAGGACTCCCCGGCCGTTGTTTTTGGTGATGTTGCATATTGAGGTATCTTCACTTGCAAGATTCAGCGGCAATATGAAAACGGAATGTGCAGTCCGGCCACCGTTAAGCAAAGTTGCAGCAATGTCCGAAGGAGCCACAGCCACAGCTATGTGACCGCACGGTTGGCGCAGTGGCTGAGCGAATGGGTGCTGCGCTGCGTGTATCGGGTTCGATTCCCTCATGGATCACATTTTTGTATGGCCTACAGGTAGTGGTGCCGGGTCTGGCTGTTTGTGAGTTTAACTGTCTGTAAACACACCCACGATACAGGAGAAATTCCAGGTGACAGGTGAGGTGGACTGGGGCAAGGTTAAAAAAAACTTTAAAGCTGTATATAGCGGTCCTTGAGGAGTTGGGCCAGCAGAAGATTCAGCACAAATGCAATGTGACGGCACAGTTGGCGCAGCGGCTGAGCGATTGACTGCAGTGCTGCGTGTCGCGGGTTCGATTCCCGCACGGAACAAATTTACAACGTCGTTGGTTTTATCTAATTTTATTTTTTGTTTTTATTTTAAAGTTGAGATTTTTTTTCGGCCACTGAAAATTGGTCAGTTAATATTTGTTAATTTATGATTACCTAACTGTCTTTGAATGGTTAAAAAAAACCAAAAGCATATTAATCTACTTTATAATGATTTGAAAATCATAAAGCATTAGAAAAAAACATTCGAAATTGCGAAACCTGGTTTACAGGGAGGTCTGTGAACCATCAGCCTACCTCGCTTCGCTTCGATGACAAATGGGCTAAAATAGCCGTTCTTTTCTAATGCATTGTTTGACAGTTGCCAGTTGGCAACCAGTTGCGGAATATGGACATAATTATTTGCACGATAATCTATCTCTGTGCCAAATATCATCTACATCCGTTCAGCCGTTCTGGCGTGATTGAGTAACAAACATCCATCCATCCAAACTTTCGCATTTTTAATAGAAGTAAGATACAAAAGACAGATATGATAAAGATACCTAAATATTTTTCAAGTAACGAATTACGTGTTTTCTAACAATCAAGACGCATCAGAAATCATACATTACAATCATCCACCCTCCAACAAAGACGAATTTATTTTTGTGACCTAACAATAATAGACCTAACCGTAAATAATAGTTGTGCAAAACTAAGAACAACGACACAACAAAATAGTTTCAAACTAATTTCAATAACTGCTATTATTTTTATTGGGAGCGATAGGTGAAATTGAAAACATCGAGTCTGACAGCACCACAGAACAGAAAGCACCTGTGGACAGCACACAACGACGTTGTCAGTTCAGAACACCATCGAACGGCCAGATCCAAACATGAGGAAAGAGATTTCACCAATGATTTAACTTTATTCATAAGAATTTATTATATTATACATAAAAAAGAGAAAATAAATAATAATAATCTCTATCAAAAAAAATATAAACAATTACAAAAACTATAATAATTTTACTGGGGATCGAACTTGCGACGTGATGCACGTAAAGCGGTCAGGAAACCGTTTCTCTATTTGCTTCGCTGACATATACTTTGAAATAGACGTTGTTACGCATATCATGACTGAAACGATAAACAATTGAATAATACTGACATAATGCAGTATTGCTCATCCCCTTCAGCAAATAGCGTGATAATATATAGCCTAACATTTGAAGAAGCCTATTACAGACTATTGTGCAAAATTTGAACAGGATCTATGCAGTAGTTTTTGCGCCAGGTCGGAACATCGGACCGGATTTTAACGATTTTATTATATTATTATTATATGTAGAGAAGAGAAGAGATTCTTGTGACATCTTTAGGTGCTTTTTTTCTCAAAATTAAGTCTGTGTGGCTCGACACACTATTGCTTATCAGCATCCAACTGTGGGCAGTAGCTCATCAGACAAAACACCCATCTGGTCCGAGGATCCTCCCTTTTCTAAGGGGGATGAAAAATTTTACACCCTGTTCTTCATACCCCTAAAATATGTGTATAGTATAATGTTAATTTTCACATAATTGTGTAGCAAATCTGGTTCCACTACTGTCCACAGAGACAGTAGTGGAGCAATATTTTATTTATTTTTACTACCAATTCCCAGCGTAGCTTAAGTATAGTACAGAATACCTGCACTAAAACACACACCAGTTCCTACCCCACAACTAAAGGATGATTTCCACCAAACGGCTCGCATCGCCTCGGATCGGAACGAATTTTACAATCTTTAAACGATATTAAATCGTATACACATTCACAGTATTTAAAGTCTATGTACCAAGCCGCACACAGCAGCTTGACCGCGCGCGTCGTCCGCGAAATGCGATCGTATCCGAATGTATGCTGCGATGCGCGATCGGCGCCGTTGGTATCCGACACGGTCGGAATGAAACTATTTGACCAGGCGAAGAAACGAATACGTTCGCAAGCGACGGTACGGAGTCGATCCTACGCGACATCCTGCCGGAGGCGATCGGCTGTCGCCGCATCCGTTCGTATCTTTACCGATCCGATGCGATGCGAGCTTTTCGTGGAAATCATCCTTGAAGAGGGTTGTTAAATAAAAATGTTTTACGTCCACACGACAACACGAGAAAATTCTGACGTGAAACATAATGATAACGGAGTGAACACGGTAGTGTTAAAAGCAAATTATTTTTGTTCACTTCGCGTCGCCGTATATTGTATAGCGGAACTCGTGACATGGGACATTTAATTTGATAAAAGATCTTTATGGTTCACTTTTATATAACAAGGGAAAGAAACAATGAGTGACTGCATCGTTGGCCTACGTATGTGATGTACTGCTGTACACAAGGTCTTGGGTTCAGTTGCGGGGGAGGGCAAAATCAAGGCAAATTGGTATTTAATATTTCCATCAGGCTTTTTTTAGTAGCACCCCGGATTCTGGCTATGTACCCGCTTGATGGCAATAGGCTCGCCCACCACTTCATAGGGCTTAAACATAACTGACGAAAAATTAGGTGTACGGGCATTACAGGCGTGATGTTATATTATGTACGCATGTTCAATGTCTCCCAACCATCTTCTTCTTCAACCTTTGGCCACCCAATGCTGAGTGTAGGTCTCTTCCAAATCACTCCACTTTTGGCGGTTTTGTGTCATGGCTATCCAGTTTCTTCCGTCAGATCGTCTGTCCACCTAGTCGGTTATCTTCCCACATTCTTTTGTCCCTTCAGTGGTTTCCATTATAGCACTTTCTCCCAACCATAGTTTGTTTCAAGTCATGATTAATATAACCAATATTCTTTACCCGTTTATCCTCGATTTATAAGCAATAGATACCCCTTTATCACGCATCCCTTTCACAGAATACGGCGCACCTTTTTAACACAAAGAGAAGGTGTAAAAACGATACTTTTATGGTAGGTGTAAAGTCCTCATTACCACCCTGATACGTCGGTAATATCCCTTACACTCCCCGAATATTAAACAGGCTTTTTGCAATATATTAGTTTTTGTGGCACTTGTTACTTACTGACCAAATATTGCGGTTCAGCAGCGTGCGTAAATATTATTTTAAAGGTTTTTGGTAGGTATGCGGTTAAATTTGATATTTATTACTTGTTTATCCACGATTTATGGAGCTTTTCTGCAATTACACTGAAAAATACGAATTTGAAGTTATTTATTAACATTATTGGAGTAGGTACATCGTATTAAACGAGTAGTGATAGTAGGCAGCAAATTTTTAATGGTTTTCTAAACTCCGTATTCAATATAATTATAATCTGAATTCGAAATATATCGTAAATAAAGTTTATTTTTCAGCTTCGTTGTTATACAGAGAAGTAAACTCCTTAATCAATCCTGTCAATATTAGTGTTACTTTAAATAATATTGGTTTTATCATGACTGACAAAAACAAACAACTCAACACGACTTCCACATGTCCCATCAATTTCCCCTCTCAATTCCGTCTAATAAAATACAAAGCTTTGTAACCCACATCTCACAGATACCACCATAACGTGTAAAGACGAGATACAGCAGCCTCCATTCTAATAAGGCAGATGGCCCATCTGTATCCCGCATCATTTCGTTACGGCGAGCAGCTCTCTTCAAGGTAACGTTAGTAAAATGAAAAGAAAACATGCGATGTTGCGCTTACAACACCGCAGCACAGATAATATAATACTACGTACCGCAGTGTGAAATAAAACACGCCAGGGGTTCATGATACTTTCTTTATTTGAATTTTTTGTTCGTGAAGAATGATGAAAATGTGTTTATGGTTGTGAAAATTGTAGAAGTTTGTTGGTTATTAATATTGATGGTTTCTGTTTAGAACTTTTATTGTTGTTTTCTTTGTCGTGATAGTCTAGTAATATTTGGCTTGATTGCTGAGCATGGAGTCCTGAATGCGACCTTGCCAAGTGGTATTATGTTTTTCCATTTGAAAGAAAACTTTTTCTTGGTCGTGTCGATGATTCCATGTTCAAATTAAATGAGCTTCGATTACTTGCCAAGCTAGCCACAATTAGGTACCTACGTTAATTTTGTAAATAGAATCTATAACATTAAGACGAAAGGTGGGTGTACCGTACCATTCTCATAAAGATCGTGACTGTAACCGCGAAGGGTTAAGCAGAGGTGTACCTAATAGTACACTCACATTTCTTCAGTTATGTTTAAGTCCCATATAATAGGGACGAGTCTATTGCCATCAACCACCACCTCCACCATACACCGCTGCGTAGAATTCCAGAGAATTCTGGCGTGATGTTATATTTTTCCAAATTCAACTTTTGCTATGAGCTTTACGATAAACACTCACTATCAATACATCAGCAAGTTTCGCAGCAATATTGACTAGATTCCGTCAAACACTCTGCTCAGTTTACCGTTCAGATTAATATTCGAATTTTTCGGTAATCGCTGCTCATTTCCTAATCATTCCCCTTCGATTTGCTCGAGCCTACTTCCTGTCGGGGATGGGAGGAAGTATGTACAGATACCAGCATATCAAGCTACCCGAAACAGTCAAATTTTGCCAATCAACTTTGAACCTAATGCTTTAGCGATAAAGTTGAAAATTTATTAAAGAAATTTGACAGATTGTGGTAGCTTGATGTGCTGGCGTCTGTACCTGCTTAAATCTCGCTTTCGATGTTACCCTCTTACCAAATGCTTATTCTATCGGATGTTATAGTAAAATCAATAGGGCTCGCCCCCATGGGATATAAACGTAACTGGCCAAATGTGGGTGTATTACATAGGGTACAGTCCTACCTAACCTTCGAGGTTTACAGGGGCGATAGTATGTAAATAAAATACGACTCAAATTATGTTACTTAATGAAAACCTTGCATAGTGGAGCTCGTGGCTAAATAATAACAGCCGCTCGGGTCGATCTTTAGGTTAAGCCGTGCTTGCCTAGGTTGGTCTGTGGATGGGTGACCGCCCATTACATACCGAGTTTCCTCCGTGCCTCGGAAAGCACGTTAAGCCGTTGGTCCCGGCTGTCATTTGTAGATCTTTGACAGTCATATCGTGTGAGTACTATGTAATAGAAAGCTGTCATTCGCGGGAAACCTACGTCTTTTCTTGACTTGAATGTGCCCTGGCGGTTAGGAGTGTGTCATGCTCACTCAAATGTCTCGCTGATGGTGGCGCGTGTGTCGGATCATTTAGTTCCCTTCAAAATGGTTGAGTTGAATGGTGCTGATACATGCGTCATGTTCGTGAACGGGCGCTGTCAGTTGTGACTGGTCATCTCTTGGTTGCCACGGCTTATTTGAATTGTTTTTTTTTCTTTTTTGAATTGTTTACTATGGACACTTTTAACGTACACATCTTGCTACATCGTTCTCACATAATGTACCATCTCAACATGAATGATGTAACCAAGAGTTTGTAAAAGTATACTGATTTAAAAGAGTGTCCATGGAGTTTCTTGCCCGTTCTTCTCCATAGAGATCTACGTTAGGGAATGGGCAACTACAGTACTTTCACAGTTTTTATGCCTTGTGACTGGGACTGTAGCTATAATTGTCTTTGTTTCGACAATTCAAAAGTGCCTGTAACTGGCCTATTTGAAATAAATGCTTTGATTTTGATTTTGATTTTGAGTCTTTAGGTAGTCAGTGGCCCAAAAAGTCTGACAATCAGTCTTACCAAGGGGTATCGTATTACCCAGTACTAACTGGGTTGTGGAGGTCAGATAGGCAGTCGCTCCATGTAAAATACTGGTATTCAGCTGCATCCGGTTAGACTGAAAGCCGACCCCAATATAGTTGGGAAAAGGCTAAGCAGATGATGATGAATGAAAACCTTGCATAGGTATTATGTTTTCAGCTTACAAATGATTATAATTCTAGTTGAAATTTTTCGTCAACAAAGTACGTAATTCCTGTACATGGATCCTCTGGGAAATTTCCAACGAAACAGCTACAATAACAGTTACCTCGCAGCCTATTAAAAAGTCACAACTCTGGGGTTTAGAAAAGCTTTTAATCATACATAGTCCATACTATATAAAAATGTCATCAATCTAATTTATCGTGTGACAACTGAGGACTTAATTTCGTCTAAATTGTCATTTCACTTCTCCGCACTTATGCAAAACTAAAAGAGAAACTGTAAAAGTAAATTGTATATTGTTTTTAAATATACTTATTGTTACTTGTGACATGAATTTTGTATGCCTCAATGGCGGGACATAGCAGACTTAACTGTATTTAACGCAACATCTCGTCATCATCGTCCTCTTCTTCAAAAAGGGCGACAATGCCCGGCTGAAGAACTATAGGCCCATCTCACTTCTAAGCCATGTCTACAAGCTGTTTTCTAGAGTCATCACGAATCGTCTCGCGCGCAGGTTTGACGATTTTCAGCCTCCCGAACAAGCCGGATTCCGAAAAGGCTTTAGCACCGTAGACCACATACATACGCTGCGCCAGGTTATACAGAAGACCGAAGAGTATAACCTGCCTCTCTGCTTGGCGTTTGTGGACTACGAGAAAGCCTTCGATTCGATCGAGACTTGGGCTGTACTGCAGTCTCTCCAACGGTGCCAAATCGACTATCGGTACATCGAGGTGCTGAAGAGTTTGTACAAAAACGCCACCATGTCAGTCCGACTTCAGGACCAGACCTCGGAACCTATCCTTCTGCAGCGAGGTGTAAGACAGGGAGACGTCATATCTCCGAAACTGTTCACCGCTGCACTGGAGGATGTCTTCAAGGTTCTGGACTGGAGAGGGCTAGGCATCAACGTCAATGGCGAGTACATCTCTCACCTTCGGTTTGCCGACGATATAGTGGTCATGGCTGAGACCATGGAGGACCTCAGTACAATGCTCGATGACCTCAGTAGAGCTTCCGAAAGAGTGGGTCTTAAAATGAACATGGACAAAACCAAAGTCATGTTGAATGCCCATGTAACACCCACTCCTATCAAGATCGGAGACTCTACACTCGAAGTTGTAGACGATTATGTCTACCTGGGACAAACGGTCCAGTTAGGTAGGTCTAACTTCGAGAAAGAGGTCAATCGTCGAATCCGACTCGGCTGGGCAGCGTTCGGGAAGTTGCGTGGTATCTTCTCGTCCAACTTACCGCAGTGTCTCAAGACGAAAGTCTATGACCAGTGTGTGTTGCCAGTGATTACATACGGGACCGAAACGTGGTCGCTCACAATGGGCCTCATCAGAAGGCTGAAAGTCACCCAAAGGGCAATGGAGAGGGCTATGCTCGGAGTTTCCTTGCGTGATCAAATCAGAAATGAGGAGATCCGCAAGAGAACCAGAGTTACCGACGTAGCCCGAAGAATAGCCAAACTTAAGTGGCAGTGGGCAGGGCACATTGCTCGCAGAACGGATGGCCGATGGGGCCGAAAAGTTCTGGAGTGGCGACCGCGAACCGGAAGACGCTGCGTTGGAAGGCCTCCCACTAGGTGGACCGATGACCTCGTAAAGGTTGCAGGGATCCGCTGGATGCGAGACGCACGGGACCGGTCAATGTGGCGACACTTGGGGGAGGCCTATGTCCAGCAGTGGACGTCTTTCGGCTGAAATGATGAACGCAACATCTTATGAACCATGATCCAAAATAAATTATTTGAATTTGAAATCAAATAAGAAATAATGAAAGTACCAAAAACATTCACATAAGTTAGTATCTTTGAACTTTGAACATTCATATATCTGATATATCGATGGCTCGGCTTCGATTCGCCCGCCAAACGTTCATAGTATCAAAATCGTATTTGCCACACGTCCCAAGAGCAGTTAGGTTCCATAAAGTATGAGTATTGTGATACATCTTGAAATATTACCCACTCAATCGTAAAACTGTTGTCAAACCGAATTTATTCAAGCACAGATTTGATTTAACCTCAGCATCAGCAACATATATAATTCGTTTCAGATATACCTAAGATATACCAAAAAATTCTTCTTACAAAATGGCCACCGTTTCCCGCCTTTTGTTGGAAACTGAATGATAAATATCTTATAACAAAGGTGGGAAGGGAAGAAATCGGGTAAAACTTGTATTCTTGATAGATGATCACGAATTTTTCACGATCCCTCGTGTAATCTTAAACAGCTTGTTTTTTCTTCTTTTTCTGAATTTCCGGGTAGAGTTTTGGGTAATCTGGTTTAATTTATGACTGGCCACTTATTTGCCTTTTAAGAGATTGAAGATAAGCTCGAGAGCTTCGTTGAGTAAGTACTTAATGTAAAGGATGGCTTGGCCGACTCCGACGAGTATCCTTTTTTTTGTTGGATTATTTAATAAATTAATACTAATTCGATATAACATACGTTAAAATAGAAAATCAACTGGGAAAGGTGGCAGCAAAAATTAGATTAGATTAATCAGCAAAAAATATTTTGTATGGTAAATACCTATTAAGACTTACAATAAACATTAAATAATTAAACTAACTAAATACATAATTAATTAAAAACTATTAAATAACCTAAAATAAGAAAACTAACAACAAACTATAAAAGGGCATCAAAAAACTCCTCCTCAACGCTGTCAGCTGGCAATGTGCCCAAGAGACTGGCGGCGTTGCCGCGTTGTATGGCAACACTTAGCCTATGGCCAAAGTAAAAGCCAGCCCTTGGGTCACGGGAAATACATAATAATAATAATACCTATTTAGATTCATACGAAGTTGGTTTTGTTCATAGCTGTTTCTTTCTTGCCATTCCGTTTAAAATCAATTAAAAAGGCAATCATAAGCACAGAAACGATAAAAGTACTAAGTTTCTTCGTAACCAATTAACAAAACGTCTATCTTTGACATTTACTCCACCATCAAACCTACAGACGCCCACAAAAATCGGCAACGACAATGAAACATTCCATCCATTCGTCTTTTATGATCCTGAAATCCATTTCGGCGGGCCCCATTAAAACATTTACCGCGAACGTAAGATGGTGCTGTGAATAATTCATGTGTTCACTGTAGTGACATCATCTCGTCTGTAGTCTGACTACTGTGGCTTGTTCCGCTTATAGTTTTATGTAAATGAACCGTATTAGTGTGTTTCTATGGTTGCTTTGGGCGGAATGAAAGTCTTTCATATTTTAAAGTAGTTTTGCTTTTATACTCGTAATTTTATGTAAATGAACGTTAATAATTTGTTTCTATGGTTGATTTTGGAGGGAATGAAAGTCTTTCATAGTTTTAAAGGCGGCAAAGTGAAGAATACTTAGACTGCATATAGACAAATTTGTTAGTAAATTACCTGGAGATACTGAACTTTTGCGAAGGAGTCTTCTTCTTGATTGATCAATCCTTATATAAAAATTAAAAGGTTAGCTGAGAAGAATACGAGAAGTAAAATGATATCACTCTAAAGCGTGTTTTTAGTTCTTTAAAACTATAATATTTTATTAGTACTTAGGTAACTTTATCACAAATATTTTGCTGCTGTTAAACATGGTAAGCTTTCTCTATACCCACTAAAATAACAAAAGCAACTAAGTGGGTACTATGGTACCCCTATCCACGATAAAACTAACAGTAAACAAGTGCCCACTCATACGGCAACCTTACCTTTCTCACAACAAAACATGTTTACAACAACACGGCAAACATCAATTTTCATTTCTGCCCTGTGTAAGAATTTTCTATTTTCTCGTCATATTTCACTCCAAGGTCAGGATGAACCGATAACCTAATCCCAGAGCTTAATCCCATCTACCAATTTGTTAGCAACGTTGATATTTGATAAAAGATTATTATATTGGTTTTCTATTTACGGAAGAATGTTTCGATGCCATCATTTGAGAAAAACAAGACAATACCTAAGTAACAAACCCTTGTATTTTTTGCCAAAATTCACATTTTCTTAGCTTTTTTGCAATTGAATGACTTTTGTCATGAAATAGTCATTGAATGCGATTAAATGGACCTATTAGTTGTATTGATGATTTTAATGATTATAATTCTGTAACTACGTACGTGTTACGGCCGCGAATCATATTATACACCGTGAATTTTTTGTCGTCTTACAACGGCAGCCCACTTCATGTATCCAATGACTACTAAAAATTCATAAAAAAATGGTATTTATGAGATTTTAATAAAAAAAAAAATATATATTATTCAGTATTAGAGTCGAGCGCTGTGTAGGTATGTTCTCCCGTTTGACACGTAAACATCATTAACAAGTTTCATAATTTTATTCTAATGTATTATTTATGTTTCTTTGTACCTATTCATCATCTGCCTAGCCTTTTCCCAACTATATTGGGGTCGGCTTCCAGTCTAACCGGATGCAGCTGAATACCAGTATTTTACATGGAGCGACTGCCTATCTGACCTCCACAACCCAGTTAGTACTGGGTAATACGATACCCCTTGGTAAGACTGGTTGTCAGACTTTTTGGGCCACTGACTGCCTAACGACTGTCAAAGATCTACAAATAACAGCCGGGACCAACGGCTTAACGTGCTTTCCGAGGCACGGAGAAAACTCGGTATGTAATGGGCGGTCACCCATCCACAGACCAACCTAGGCAAGCACGGCTTAACCTAAAGATCGACCCGAGCGGCTGTTTTTATTTAGCCACGAGCTCCTTTTCTTTGTACCTATTATGGTAGGTAAAAAAAAATCGCGCCTAGAGCTTGGGTACATTGAGAGCAGCACTTTTGTAAGACGACTAAAAAGTCACGGTGTATTTTGTTTAACATTCAGTCTGACACTGACCTGCAAAATGCAAAAAACGTAAGAAAATTTGAATTTTGCGGACCACCCTGGTGCTTACACCTTAAGCACAGAGTACAGAGGCGCTCGATAATAATGACATTTACACGGAGCGACTCCATCCGGTTGGACTGCAAGCAGACCCCCAACTTCGGAAAAGTCTAGGCAGATGATGATGACACGGAGCGACTATCTATCTAACCTCCATTACCCAGTTACTGGGTAATATGATACTCGTTGACAATACTGTGCATATTACAGACTGTTGTCCGAAATAATTGTATTTAAATGTTTAATTTGTATTATATTATATAACTGTTGTACTGGTATTCAGCTGCATCCGGTAGGACTGGGAGCCGACCCGAACATAGTTGGGAAAAGACTAGGCAGATGATGATGATTTTATTGTATAACGGGCTGGTGTCCGCAACTCCACGTCCAAAGCGCGTATTTTGCGTGCGGAATTAATTTTAATTTAATTATTTTTTTAAATAATTTAATATTGATATACTTTCGGGCTCGTGAGTCTTGTGACACTTGGGGGAGGCCTATGTCCAGCAGTGGACGTCTTTCGGCTGAAATGATGATGATGATGATGATGATGAGTCTTGTGACTACCTGTAACGGCTACGGGTGTTATCGTAGCTATGCTGCATTAATAAATTAAGTTATGTTCTACAGAAAGGTTAGGTGCATAATATTCGGAAGGACCTGACCTTTTTCGAAGAAAGGCATGCGTGTATGGCCAGATTTATGAACTGACGGGCAGATTTAATAAAATGACGTAAGTTCACTTACACTTGATCATATTTTAAAAGTGTCTGGCGGGGATTTTCCACCACATAAAGTGTCTGGCAGTTGAGAAGGTGAATTATCATACTAGTCCTAATGTAATATTAAGAAATCACGCTGTATAGTATGACGTAACTTAGCATCTATTTAGCACAACTTTCTTACCTTTTTTTTAGGATGTGAAATTATCAATTAACCTCCTAATAATCCTCCTGCTCTGGGCGGAGCGGAAAAGAGTGTCAGTCTTGTACTGACTAAAACCCTTCCATGTTCCTTCTTTGCCCTTTGTGTTCCAGGGCCGTGGTATCAGTCCCGCAGCCCTTACCTGATACCTGCAAAAGCCCACCACGACCGACTTTTCATAATATCCAATTGCTCGTAACTATGGTAAGGTACTTCCAAAGAAAAAGTTTCAGCTTTTATAAAATGACGTAGGTCTGGCGTTCATGGGTTCTTAGTGCAAACGTGAACGAAGTGAAAGGAGTAAGCAAGAATCGTAACAGGTCGCGTTTTGTAGTTTGTGCCTACCCCCACGGGAAAAAGGCGTGAATTTATGTCATGCAATGATATTAAAAATAAAAATAGGTAGACATCCCACTACTGCGCGCAAATTGTTGTAGACAAATTCAGACAATTGTCGTAATTTAAGTACTTCATGCGCAATAGCTATCTCTTTCTGTATCATACGTTCCCTATTATGTATCGCAGTCGTAACAACGCAACGGTATTTGAACGCTGCTCAGTATGAACGTAGCGTATCTTTCATTATAATATCATTGATATCATGTAAGTTATTAAGTAAATGGGCATTTATCAGCATTCGCCCATTCTCCTTTAAAACTCCAACGTTATTATTGAGCTTTGACAGCAAATGTTACCAGAACAAGCCCCCTTAATCATTTCCGAACGTTAATTTCATGTTCGCCAGACAGAAAAAGAGATTTCACAGCGGCATAAAACCAATAAAAAAACTCCCAGCACTTTTATTACATTATATCAGCCATCGTCGCGCCATTCGTTATAGTTAGAGTACTGGGTAAAATGATGTAGAAAAATATAGGTAGTGCTCGCTTATTCAATTTTTATGTAATACTAACTGTTGCCCGCGACCTTCGTTCCCGTCAAATTATTATAAAAAAATATTACTTACCTTTTTGAATCGAATTTTGTTCCCAACTTCAATTGTTTTATTTTTTTGCACGGAACCCAAAAAAAGGAACCTTTTTTTTTTTTTTTTTTCTAAAATAAAATTAGCAGTAGTGTAACTATGTTAGACCTTATAACATCAGCTATCTGCCAGTAAAACTCCCGTCAAAATCGGTATAGCCGTTTCGGAGATTAGCCGGAACAACAGCCAGAGAGACAGAAAAAAAAAAAGTGTTTTTGTCATAAGTACCGTATATACTTTCATCTGCTTTCAGTAAAAAGCTGTTATTTTGATATCACAAACAGACACTTTTTAATTTATTTGTATAGATGATGATCCACGACGTTACATAAAAGTAACATGTTTTAAACTCAATTCACCGACGTGTAGCGCCATTAAAATACATTCTGGCTATTCTTCGGTGAATTCAGTTTGTATAATGTTATTTACAATTTTTACAGTTCTTCCTCTAGCCCCTTGCCTAAGTCATAGCTACAATTTCATAGCTAAAGACCTATTATTTGCACAAAAACAAGCCATGTTTTCGCTCTTGTGCATAATATTATGTAAATAAAATTACGCTACATAACAAACGAGGCGGAAAGGTAGCAGCGTCCATCTGAACTAGCTACGTTATACTGCGGTTTCCCTGTGCATTATCTAGGTCAGAATAAGGTCAGTCTGTGGAAATAAATACTGTATAAACTTAATACTTTGAAAGGTAGTAATTTTAAATAGTGATTTTAATTTTACTGACCTATTCTCGTCGAAATTATATTTTTCAAATTCGTCGGTTTTAGACGGTTATCAAATGACACCGCTCGTCCGCGCCGTTGCTCGGTGAAGTGGATCTCTCGTCGCATTGGCTTGTATGAAATCGTTGATTTACGTAACTTAGTTACACGTACACGACCGCGCAGACGAGCGGCGGTTACCGCCTCTCCGCGCGGCGCAATGCCCGTATACCCGCTTCACCGCCTCCACCCGAGCGCGCGGACGAACACTGTCGTGTGAGAATCGCCTTAGGGCTATATTTCACCGGGACACCATGGCGGCGCAACCAGTCGCCGCTACCAACAAAATGTATACAGCTCTATAGAGAGTTACTCACCTGGTGTCCGTTTGGTTGCGCAACCAATTTGGTGGCGCGACCAACTCGGACGCGTGCACAGAATGTTACTGGTTGCGCCGCCACGCTGGTCGCGCCACCGCTAATTACTATAGCGCTGTATGGTGTCTCACTCACTCGGCCGCCAGTCTAGCCGCCAGTCTAGCCGCCAGTCTAGCCGCCAGTCTGGCCGCCAGTGACGCCCCCACCTCAGTGCATGCAACACGTGTGCACTGTTATGTTTTGTTTTTTAACTGCTTACTTTAATATTTTAATTGTTTGTTATTTGCATACGATGGATAATTTCGATACAGAAAGGTTTATTATCGAAATTCAAAGTAGACCATCAATTTGGGATTATTCCTCATCAGATTATTCCGATAGAGATTTGAAAAAGAAATGTTGGGATTTGTTTGGAGAACAGGAGCAAACAGAACCGAACTCTCTTTTCCTACGTACATACAGCAGTAGTGCTATCTCTTCGAGGTTCATTTTGATACTGTCTCAGTGTGGTGTGGCGACTCTGGTATCTGTGGTGTCTAGTTTGGTAGCTTACGGACACCACGGTGGCGCAACTGGTTGCGCCGCCTGGTGTCCCGGTGAAATATAGCCCTTAGTGTAAACCTACAACATCTTCGTCACACTTGCCCGTTTAAGCCGTTTTGGATTAGACTGTACGATTTGATGAAAATCAATTTCGTGGAACATGCCGTTAATGTTTTAAGTCCCTTTTTTGAAATCTGAAAGAAGGAATCATCATCTGCCTAGCCTTTTCCCAACTATGTTGGAGTCGGCTTCCAGTCTAACCGGATGCAGCTGAATGCCATTATTTTACATGAAGCGGTTGCCTATCTCTACAACCTAGTTAGCATTGAGTAATGCGATACCCATTGGTAAGACTAGTTGTCAGACCTTCGGGCCACTGACTACTAGAAACGACTTTCAAAGATCTACAAATGACAGCCGGGGGGACTGGCGGCAAAATTTAACCCCACTTACGCTGAGTATGCTTGGTTAAAAACTCTCTGGGCTTCGACAACAACCCTTCCTCGCTGGTGAGTTTATAAAAGGCAATATTGCCTAAGACTAAGCAGGATAAACGTTGTGATATATAATCTGTGTGCCCAGCTGTGGTGATTAAGGCAATTTTCTTTTAGAGCATTTTTCGCGAGGCCTTTGTTCTGTTGTTGACATCTCAGCCGATATAACAATATAAAGCTATCATTATAAATACCGTACTACACAAAAATAGAAAAACACACGTAAAACAATTTCATTGATTGACAATAACAAGGAAAAAATACACTTATTTATTCGGTAACATTTGAAATTGTGGAGAAATAATACACATGTAGTGAGCAGAAGGACCCTCGTCAGGGCTCCTTAGTGACATAACATTACAGGAATGTCAGGGGACACGGTAAAAATATAATGTATGTCTGGTTTTACTTTATTCTAACTATATAACATAGGTAGATGTACATTCTTACGTGGGCAGTACAGTCACAAGCACAATATAACTTACTCGCTCGTAAATACCGGGTGTAAACGGGCCCACGAAGCCATCAACCAAGCATTCTGTACATCAAACTAAGTAACTCTACGCAAAAAATATTGCTGGGAAACGACTTATTTTTTGGAGTGACATTATATCACGTTTTACGGTAGGACTGAATGTAACGCACTCAAAACATTGTGCTGATGGATGCATTTTTGGGACTCACGTATCCGCAAATGGGGTCGTGGAAGTATTTAATGTAAATTTATAACATTAAAAACTTGTATTTATTTATTTTATTTATTGTAAACTTCGGAACTTTGACCCCCAATATTTCCGTAACTATAGAAGGTTCCCAGGTAAGGCTTAGAACAAAGAAATGATCGCAATGACGGGGAAAACAAGTGCTTTTCGGCCTCGTTAAGGGTACTTTTACACCCTTTATTTAAATGTTTTTGACTTACACGTAGCAAAATTATAAAACTGATGTCCTCATGGAATTACCTATGAGTGTAACATGGGATTACATAATACTCGTGCAAAATACTATGTTTAGTTAGTTATTCTATGAATTTAACATCTGCGCATTAAAATCACTCGTAAGTTCCTACGATTTCAGCGAAAACAAGATTTTAACTGAAAGCAGCATGAAGCCTGTAAATATTCATTGTTACATTACATTTTGCATCTGAAAACAAAGTCTTGTTTCACTCCAGGCACTCCTTTGTTTAGACGAGCATCGGGTGAATAAAATTAGTTGGAAAGCTGACGCAGCACCTTCATTCAATTTATTTTAATTTACTACGTTTCGGTTTTAGCTGAGAAAATGTTTCCCGGGTTCACTTTACCTTAAATAAAGTTGTTAATTTGCTTAGTGCTTACAAAGTTACTATCGATTTGCGTGGACTCATGACGTCATCTCTGTCCTCAGGACTAGATTGAGGTCAACAGTAGGCCCATTTACCATTAAAAAAAAACTTACGGTCTTCAACTTACGGAAATACTAGTCCAAATTGAATGATGATGAATTTGAAATACAATTTAGCAAAAAATACTTCAAAGAATATCAGTGCATCTTCAGTTGCATGAAAACAGCTCGAAACTTTTTGCACTCCACCTCGGATATGTTAGATTTTCGTTTGTCAATTCGAACAAGGAGTAATTTTGTCGATTTATACAGAAAAGCCTATCTAAGTACCTTTCCTTTTTGTCAGATACCATCCCAGGATAAAATTGAAAGTTTTGATTACATTTTAAAGGTCAAGCTTCTGACCTCCGTTTGATAGAATATCGTAATCCATTTTTACAAAGTAGTCAGGATTCAGAGACATCTTATCGTAACTGAAGGCTATGAAGAACTCGAATTTCCAATCAGTTTCCAGACGATTGCTGTAATTTTATACAAAACGACTGTTCGCTTGAGAATTAAAATATTGTTATTGAATATTTGTATGATCTACAGGTAGTTGTTCCGGGTCTGGCTGTTTGTGTATGTGAGTTTAAATGTTTGTAAACGCACCCACGATACAGGAAAAATTCCTAGTGTGGGGCAACGTTTTTTTTAAGAAAAGAAGAAAAGAAGTTTAGATCTCAGATAAAGGTCCCTACTACATACAAATATAAACACTCCATTTTTCCAGGGGATAGAGAGAAACTATAGAAAACAATACAGGGTGTTTGGTTAAACGTGGGCAATACTTTAAGGCAGTGAAGTACTCATAAATATGAGCAAGTCTTACTATGGGACTAACTATGAAATATGATTTAAAAAATCTGCTGTTGCCTACATTTTTTCGAGTAACGCGACCAATAATGTGTGGAGCAGTTGATATTTTTTTCGCGATTTCATGGTCGGTCCCATAGTAAAAGTTGCTTATTTTCATGAGTACTACACGCCCCTAATGTATTGCCCACGTTTAAAAAAACACCCTGTATTTTAGGCTCTTTACTTTCTCATGGCATACATAATATCACGCCTGTAATCCCTGGAGGATTAGACAGAGGTGTACCAATAATAATGTCCACCAGTAATATTACACCCATATTACGCTAGTTATGTTTAAGTACCTTATAATAGGGGCCACAATATTGCCATCAACCGGGCACAAACCCAGAGACTCCGTGGGTGCTACTGAGAAATATCTAATAAAAAAACCCAATAAGTTTATGCCCGACCTGGGATTCGAACCCAGGACCTCATGCTCAGCAGTCGCGCTTGAGACGACCAGACCAACGAGGCAATTCCTACCTACCTTTACGTACTCCTTTGGCTTTATCCAGGTTCATACATCTGGTCATACAAGCACGCAGTCCCTACTATTATAAACGCTAAGTAACTAAAACCATAAAGCCAGAACAAATACCCAAAGTAAACTAGCGTAAATGCGAAACACGCACAAATTAAAACAGGGTCATTACTAAAACCCTTAGTTATTTCAGCAAATCGCCCTTTTATACATACCCGTGGTACAGTAACGAAATAATTTCGGGAGGGTCGTTAAGCCCGAGTAAGGGTCTACTTTGTACCCCAGTAAAGGGTCATTTTGTACACCAGTAAGGGGTCACTTTGTACCCCAGTACGAATATTACTGTACCATTATAGTTTGGTGTTGGTGTAACGTGCTATTGCTTTTGATGTGCGTCTTTAAGGAGAACTTTAAAGCCAGTGAGTGCCTATTAACAGTTTAGTTAGTGGTTGACTACCTGGTTAGTGGTTAATTGCCTGTCGGCCACAATTCAATGTCCATTATGGTGGTAGTAAGTAGTTCCATGGAGGTATTGTGTACAAATGGTTGTGGGCAATGACGTAATAAATCATTGGTTGTTGGCCCATGAAATGTTCTTGTTGATACTCGTTTGAGTATCATTTCACGCTTGACTTGAGTTGATTTTGACTATTTAAATTATACTGAATATCACATACTGGTACCTGAAAATCTGCTCATCTACATTATCATTCCGTATCTAAAGGGTGTAAATAGACCCTTAACACAAACGAAAGGCACTTGTTCTCCCCGTCTTTGCGATCATTTTTTTGTTCTAGACCATACCTTTGAACCTTCTAGTTACGGAGATATTGGGGGTCAAAGTCCCAACTTTTTCATAAGTTTTTTTTTTAAATACATGTTTTTAATGTAAGATTTTTACACACCTCCACGACCCCCGTACTATACAATCCATCCCTCAGCACAATGCTTTGAGTGCTTTCCATCGAGTCCTACCTTAAAACGTGATTTATAACCCCAAAAAAAAAGTCGATTCCCAGCAATCATTTTTACGTAAAGTTACTTAGTGTGATGTACAGAATGCTTGGTTGACAGATATGTGAAGGGTCTGTTTACACCCTGTATGTATTTATCAAGTAAAAGTCATTAAACACTGTTTTAAGCTTTCACGGTTTAAAACTAAACTTATACTGTCACTTAATTACTTAAACTCAAGTATATGCGCGTGTGTGTGTGCTATATTGTTGCAATTTGTATGTATATTTTTTTTTGTGTGCAATAAAGAATAAAGAAAGAATAATTTAAATTATTAATCTTGACTATAGATACGGGTACTAGACTTCATGAACCAGATTCGCAATAATAACCCTTCCGTAAAAAAATACGCAAAAACCTTTTTCCTGCTGAATCTAATCAACTTCTGCCATTGGACCCTGTAATTAACAATCTCACTCAGCTATCTTTAAAAGATTTATCTCTATAAAAACCCTTAACGACGTAACTTGATTAAGCTGTAGCCAAGCCAGCGAAAATCCACTTCAATTCAGCTCTAGCCGAACTCATTTGTGAAACGGCGATGTCACTGCGAGGCCCAAATTCATTTACGGGGATGAATCTGCCAGTCACCCGCCCTACAAAACGTTTTGCCTAATCTTTTGGAAGATAAATCGAGGGAATATTTTAAAATTTATTTTTCCGTGTTCCATAATTTATGTCATTAGAGAGAAATTTTTTTAAACATTCGCCTGCAGAAATAGGCAAAGGTCTTGAACTCATTCAGTCAGTAAAGTCTTTAACTAAAAACTTTTCGGCTCTCTTTGAAATTAAGCTTTGGCTTAAAAGATCGCTCCTATTCTACAGTGATGCCAGCATGTCCAACTTTATCTAACTTAATGTTCAAAAGCTCTTTGGCCCTTCAGTTATAAAAACAAAGATATTTACACGACCCTCTCGCTTCGACTTGTTACGGAGTCAAACTTATCTTTCCCCTTTGTTTCCCCTCCCTAGCAATCACAACAAAAATATTGAGACCACTAAAAGTTCTCTGAAAGGCCATTTTATTCCACCCTTTTGAAGGGTAAAGCAAACGAATGCATGAATTTATAGCCTTTACCGAAAGGCCAGGGACATCAATAGCAGGCGTTCCTACATCCCAATCGATATTGCTCAAACAACGGACTCCACTAAAAGGTAATAAAAAAAGGAAATAACCTTACAATATTTGCATAAACTTGATATGATGAATGGGCCCTTTGTCCTGTTAGAACGGGCACAAACAAAAAGCAGCAATAAGCTAAAGCCAATATTACCAAAGTTGACGTTCTATTAAATACCTTAGGGCAGCCTAATGAGTGACCTAGCGGCGATACTTCGGTAAACGAAGCAGGATTTACGAGCGACGCCGACGATCGACTATAAAATGGCGAATGGTTGGCGAGAGGTCGCTGAATGGCAACCTAATTGAACTCGGGCGAGGCCATAATTGATGGGTCGACTTGTTGTTACGTAACTTGTTTTGACAAGACAACTTTCAGTTAACTTTGGTCCCTTTGCTCCCCAGTTTATGTCTTCTTGATGACTGAGCGAGTTTTGAAAAAGGAAAATATCACAACAGTAATTTTACTGATTGCGTTACTCAGCGGTCTTCAAACGTTATGGAATATTAGCTTAGGCCCGCAGCTTCGCCCGCGTGGAGTTCGATAATTGTCCCACGGGATCATACTACCGGGATAAAAAGTATGCTATGTTTTAATCCAGGTTATAAACTATCTGTGTGCTAAATTTCATCCAAATCGGTTCAGTAGTTTTTGCGTGAAAGCGTAACAAACATCCATCCATCCTCACAAACTTTCGCATTTACAATATTAGTAGGAAGAATTTTTTCCGCTTAATATTTTCTCTTAAATACACGAATTCCAAATGCCTTTTGTACGTGTGTGCGATATTCTCTATTACATTCTTCCCATTCAATACATACGGTATTCGTCCCACGTAGTGCCGTATGCTTTTGATGCGATGCATCACATTAATATATTTATAGGATCTCGCACCGAAGATAAAATACATTTTATGTAGGTGGGTAGGTCACTTGCAGTGTTCAGTATGCACTTACTTCTTTCAGTACACTACAGTAGGTATATACGACACGTACTACCAAATTCACTGAAGGTCTACCACTTTTCACCCTTATGCTCTAAGTGATATGGTTGAAAATCGAAACTCGGTAGTACTAAAGTTAGAAAACTTGGGAAAAGTAAGTCTTCCTAAGCTTACCGGCTTGGTAAACTTTGATTGGAGTCACGTTCGAGTTTCAGTCTTCAAAGTAAAGACAAGACCTGCCCAGCCAATCTAGATAATTACTAAATTCTGTTTAAACTTATATTTTATACATACCAAAGAAATATACAAGCATAATTAGCCTAAAAAAACTTTTGAGCCTGTACACCATAAAGGGTGTAAATAGACCCTTAACATATCCGAGAGATCATTTTTTTGTTCTAGACCATACCTGGGAACCGTCTAGTTACGGAGATATTGGGGGTCAAAGTTTCAACTTTTTCACCAGTTTTTTTTTAAATACATGTTTTTAATGTAAGATTTTTACTTTACACACCTCCACGACCCCCGAACTATTCAATCTATCCATCAGCACAATGCTTTAAGTGCTTTCCATCGAGTCCTACAGCATCACGTGATTTTTCACCCCAAAAAAAAAAGTCGTTTCCCAGCAATCATTTTTGCGTAAAGTTACTTAGTTTGATGTACAGAATGCTTGGTTGACTGATATGTGAAGGGTCTGTTTACACCCTGTATATAAATTAACAGATGAAAATGTACAAATTTTACAAAGGGCGACACGCAGCCTTCGAACGTATTTATTGTCATGCTCACAACAAATTGCAAAAGAAGTTAATAATAGTCGTCCCCGGCCCAATTTCGGGATCGACAAGTTGGACAGTTCGACATTTCTCGATTACAATGTCGTTTCAATTCGAAAACAAGTTCCCTTTTATCTTGCTTCGTAAATAACTAAAAAGGGTGAATCCCTTTCGAATTTGAAATTAGGATTTTCTCGGAAACTGACTGAAATTAGGAGTAGATCAAAAACCTAAGTTATATTAGCCTTTCGGGGTCTATTTTTGCCTCGGCAAAGCTTTATATCACTGAGGGTTTTGGAAAGTTATTTGAGAAAATACCAAGTACGTCAAACCTGGGGATTTTCTTTTCTTAGCTTTGCACGGGCTATGAATAAACCATCGGATCATTTCGTGGGGGATTATATCGAGAGAATGGGCCACGGCTTCCTTTTGTACGTTATCTTATTTCCAATCATGATTAAAATATAGGTAGCTAGTTACTTAACAATAGACGTATTGAAATATCAATTTTAATTCAGAATTACTGAAGCTTTAATTTTGTAACTGTTGTAGGTAGCTAGGTGTAATGTAGGTGTTTTCTCGTTCAGTGACCAAAGACTATAGCCATTGTGCCAGGATTGCTATAGTAACATCATGCAAAATATTATATCTCCTTCAGCATCATAAGTGAATGATGACTATATATTGGTATATGGTAATTGATGTGCCACACGCACACTAATAAAAACCGAGCTCGCTCGTTTTATTTTGTGTTTGTGTGCATAACTATGACTTCACCCACACATATAAATTGTAAACCAAATACTTAGGTCTTGTGTACATCCTAACTAATATTATAAATGCGAAAGTAAGTTTGTTTGTTACCTTTTCACGCCTAAACCACTGAACCGATCCTGAAATTTTGCATATACGTTGTCAGATGTAGGATGCGAGTCGCACGGGACCGGTCAATGTGGCGACACTTGGGGGAGGCCTATGTCCAGCAGTGGACGTCTTTTGGCTGAAATGATGATGATGATGATGTCAGATGTACAGAAACGGACATATGGTACCTTTCATCCCGAAATAAAGTACTGTTTCCGAGGAAAATGAACAATAACTTTCTTATGATAATAGATGGTGCCACGCGTCTTTCGAATCATGATTGAATTATATTATTATAGGAACTTTAGTAGTATGTGGTATAATGTTGTAATTGTTATAAATGTGCTCAGGGGTAACTAATTATCTACTTGTACATAGATTAGCCTTCTTACAAACCAATTATATATCAGACAGCTGGATGAAGTCTTCGTATAAATTAGAAACTTTGACTGTTTCTGCAGTCCAAGTTTCTAGTATACTATGTTGCATAATATACTATACTGTGCAGTTACGGAGCAAACAGTCAGAAAGCAATTCAGCTTGAAAATTATGTAGAAACCTACACTATACAAATTGTCTGCGAAAATAACTACACAACATTCATATTTGACGCCTGGTCATAGTGGTCATATATGGTCACATTGGTCACTGCTATACTTTATTTTTTATCATGGCAGAAAACCGCCGAGTTGGAACGTAAAAGGCTCAATCAGACCGGTAAGGACATATTGCACACCGAACTCCGCTCACTGAACTACTGAAGTATCTGTGTAAATCCGATATTCGCAGCCAGTCAGCATCGGTTTGTCTGAAAAGAAAAAACGCTAATCTACATTAAATTAACATAACATCATCGCCTTGTAATCCCCGAAGGGTTAGGCAGAGGTGTACCTAACAATTACAGGGTACATTTCGCCAGTTATGTTTAAATCCCATGTAATAGGAGGCGAGCCTATTGCCATCAACCGGGCACAAATCCAGACTCCGTGGCTGCTAGTAAGAAAATCCTGATGGAAAAACCCAATAACACTTTGCGCGACCCGGGAATCAAACCAGGACTTCATGCTCAACAGTCGCGCTTGCGACCACTAAACCAACGAGGCAGTCACTAATCTACAAATCGTAAAATATACGATAATCATCATTCATCCCAAAGAGAGCATCAATCTGCCCATAAAGACGCCTTTTAAGAGGGAAAATAATAATCTAAGGCCACTAATTACAGCTATCTGTTATAATTACTCTATAAACGTCTTCAGCAGAAGTTGGCAAGCAGATTCTGAGTGGATTAGGGGCTCAATCAATCCATCAATACTTATATAAGTTTCTGACAGTTCGCAAGTATCGAACTGATCAGGACTTCAGGAGCTGTTGTGCTATTAACTTTGATCGATTGGCAATTGTTTTTGTGTCTACTTATGGAGTTTTGGTGGTAAAAATAATATACGAGAATGGTGTGAGTTTCTTTTTATTAGTTTTCTTTTATGCTTGTAACTGTATGTTGAATCTCGTAATCGATTTCTGGAATCGCTTCAGTAATTCTTAGAACAAAAAAATTACAATCATGTTTTAAACTTATACTGTCAGATATCTTCCGTGATTGTTCATTATTTTCACTCCCGATATAATGATTGTAATTTTGTTCTAAGAAGTACTGAAGCGATTCCAGAAATCGTTTACGAGTTTCAACATACAGTTACATAGAGTTACAAGCATAAAAGAAAACTAATAAAAAGAAACTCACACCATTAACACCATTCACCATTTGTGCTCCCGATATAATAAACAATCACGGAAGATATCCCGTAAGTGACAGTATAAGTTTAGTTGAATTTAAAACTTTCAAGTGACTGACCCTCAGGCTCGGTGGAGTGACGATCTTTGCAGGTTGGCTGCTAGCAACTGTGTGAAAGTTGCCGAGAATCTTGAGACGGTCGAGTGGACTGTTGTAGGCTGTTGATGATGAAGCGACTAACCGATGACTTAGCTTGTAAAGGACGCGTTCCTAATTACTATTATATTGTAATGGACAAAAAGATCTGCAGCGACATCTATGTCGCGAGTTGCGAACTAATAATCATGCATCGCGGAACCAAAATTAGCCGCGAGATAAGCATTATAGAATAACCTGACGATAACTGTCGGGCACTAGCCCACAAGGCACAATAACTGCTGATCGGAGGCTCCTCCCTTTTCAACGGGCATTGAGGAACTTTACACCCTCTTCCTCACCCCTAAATTGGCACTCATTTGTTCGGAACACCGAAAAGTATAGTATGACAACTTTAAGTGTGCAGTTCAAGGTGGCGCTGCTTGTCAAGACAATTTGCATCGATATGTCAAACTTGGTACATTTATTTTAGTTCTCTGTTGCCCCGCCTGCACAGATAAGTTGGTTCAAGTGTGTGGCGATGGGCGACCATACGTTCGGATTGGTGTATCAGTCGCGTGTTAAAACCCTTGGATTAGGGCGCGTGGTGTAATACGAAAAGTTTTTTACTTAAACTTTCACTAACCGCTTTGCTTAGTTTAACTGAAAACGTGTAAACAATAGAACAAAAAACAAATTAAATGAAACAAGGGAATGCCTTTAAAACTTTTAATCGATTCAATTTAAACTAACAGTTAACATTAGTACCTATCACTCACGTTAACTGGTTTTGAAACAAAGTAATAGATAAATAGCTTAAGATAGATATTCGAAGACGTGTCATCCTCATCTACCAATTGGGCCCGCGTGGTGGATTACAGCTCATTCCCTCTCATACAGAGAAGGCCAGTATCCCAGCAATGGGAACAGTTTAGATAAATAATTGTTATTATTTTTTAACTATAATATAAACTAAATTTGGCATAGTTTAAATTTTGAGACGCCTATGCCCTGCAGAGGGACAGTAAAGGAAAAAAAAAAACTGAAAAAATAAAATAAAATGTTTTCAGATGTAAAAACTACTAAGGTGGATAAAATCCATACTAATAAATACGAAAGTAACCTTGTCTGTCAGTCTGGGTGTGGGTTTTACCTTATCTTAAATAACTGAACGAACTTGAAGGCACCATAACCGGGTTAGTTCATGGTTTTTTAACCTGCTAGTAACAACTTTCCCGTAGGATAATTTTCGACCTCAAGCGTATACAGGGGGATTTTTTCAAATTGGCGTTAGAAAATCCAATGATGCAGTTTACGTTTTCATCAAAATTGGCCCCCAACTACTTTCAGTATTTTTCTGGCCTACTTGAAAAATTCACCCTATTTACTTAAAGCACATACCATGTCTTCAAAACTTTCGCGTTAAATACCTACGTACCTAATAACATAAGAGCCTATTCCACATAGTTGAGCAAAACTACTTACAAAATAGTTGTTGCGGTACGACCGGTCACATGAGCCCTAGATTACCGCTTTGTATACCAGCTCAACCACGCATTGTTGTAGGGTTAGACACTTTGTACCTTCACTCTACCCTAACGATGATAAAGGTCTTTTATAACAACAAAATACAGGATGGAAGGGACACCAACCCAAACGTGCTAAGTACCGACCCCCTCCCCCTCGCCCCCCACATAGAAATATTGCATCGGAAATTAAAAAAAAAAAACAGCTGTTCCTTACATTTTGACCGTGTAGGTATTGCACCATGTGGGGTTCGGTATGATGTACTGAACACTTGGTAACCGTTTGTGAATCGGTGCCTCCACCCTGTATACAACATTAGTTTTAGTATATGCGAAACCTGAAAACACGTGTCTAGTATTTTTTTGTACAGAATCTATGCACAAAATTTCAAAACTGTATCATGAAAAATCACAAAGTTATAAGCTTGTTCTGTTACCTGGTTTTCCGCACAAAAACGTGGTCATAACGCGTCCCAGTCGCGCGCGCGCCTCCAGCGTCGTCTTGAGGTCATTGATAATAATAATTTGGCAGTAGGTACCTAAATGATTGCGATAGGTACTTAGTGTCGCTCGGTGCCCAACTTGTAAATGTTTTCAAATATTTTTGGGACAAAATATAACGTGGTTTAAAAATGATTGGGATCGATTCATTTACTTATTCTGAACAAACTATATTCAGGTTTCACATTTACTAAAAATAATGTTGTTTACATAGTTCTGCCTTGTTGACCTTGTGGTCGCAATCGCGACTGCGGAGCAAGAGGTCCTGGGTTCGTCGGGAATTTGCTAGTAGCAACCACGGAGTCTGGATTTACGCCTGGTTGATGGATATAAGCTCGCCCCCTGTTACATGGGATTTAAAATAACTATGCCTAACCTTTCGGGGATTACAGGTGTGATATGTTATGTTTATTATTGACTAGCTTATACCCGCGGCTTCACCCGCGTGGAGTTCGATAACTGTCCCATGGGATCATTCTGCCGGGATAAAAGTAATCTATGTGTTAATCTTCGTTATAAACTATCTGTGTGCTAAATTTCATCCAAATCCGTTCAGTAGTTTTTGCGTGAAAGAGTAACATAGTATACATATATGTGTAAATGCATATTAGTTTTAGTATTGTAATTAGTAATATTAGTAAATATAAGTATATTAGTAATATTAGTTAATTAGTAAATATTAGTAAATTAGTATATAAGCATTTGTTAAAAAGTAAAACAAGTGAAAATTTTGTGTCCGCAATTTTATTGTAAACTTTTCTCTATATTGTTTGTTCCGTTCCCTCAGACAAACCGCGAAAACGTTTATGTGGGGCATAGTTCTTAAGTTAAGATTTTTGTAAAGCTTGTCTTGATAAATAAATAACAATAATAATAATCCATCCTCACAAATTTTCACGTTTGTAATACTCGTATTAGTAAGATTAGTTTCACACACATCCCTCCTCGCATATTTCTAGTGGTAACGCAGCCTAACGATGCTAAAGCTCGTTTATAACAATACATTTTAATTTATGGCAACCCTAGATAACCCTTATAATTCCTTGAAGTTTACTTTCGATAATTAATTTTAACGAAACATTGTATTTCTGAAATCGAAATCAATGTTTTGGTAGGCGAACATACTACGCACAAGACAACGAACCAGAAGTTTATTCAAGTCCTTGTTTTCAATTAATGTTATTTCTACGTACACGAAAATCAATATTATGGTATGGTAGTGTTAATTAAAGTGGATTTCAGAACGATACGATTCTATTGAAAAAACATTAACATGTTTGAAGTTATAACGCTAACTGTCCTCTATGTGTGGATGTCAAAGTTGATTTCCAAAAAAAATATTTGTTTTACATGTTTGAAAATGAAATCACAAATACAAAAACTTTACTGCCAAAAATATTACAAAAAGATTATACATTAGCCCCAAAGTAGGCAAAGCCTGTATCTTGGGCACAACGTTGCCAGACGTCCCGATTTTGGCGGGACGTCCCGATTTTTAAATCAAAATTAAATGTCCCGCGCGGGACAGGCTCAGTTCCGCTTTTCGGGGATAACTCGACCGTGCGTGCAGCGTGCTGAGGAATAAAACTGTTTTGATTTTTGTTTTTTCATTCAGAAGACGAATAAGGGCTCAAACACAAAAACACGTTGCGTCACGGTGCCGTGCCACGTTGAACGACGTCGTATTGACGGTGGCGCATTTGTAGAATTGCTGCAGTTAATTTCGAGAAATGGACCACACTAGACGTGTTCTCCTCCTGCTAATATTAAGAAGACGGATAAAGAAGAAACAGATACAAAGAAAATACTGTATAATCCATCCATATTTTACGTCACGACGACGTGCTGTGCAACGTGGCACGTTGCGTTGTCATAACGTGATTATTTACGTTGCTCGACGTGGATTTCCACGTCACGGCAGCGTGACGCAACGTGCAACATCACGTTGCCGTGCGGTGGCACGTTGCGTCGCCGTAACGTGTTTTTGTGTTTGAGCCCTTTGACTCAACTATTTAACGATAAGTAATAGAGAAATATTTAAGAACTTCTGATTAATTATATACGTTTTTTTACTATGTCCCGCTTTCGACGAAAGAATCCCGCTTTTTTCACTCAAAAAGTTCCAAAATCCCGACTTGGCAAAAAAAAATCTGGCAACGCTGCTTGGGCACCAATACAAACACATTTTAAGTACCTACCAAACTACTTGTGCGTATTCGAAATATTTCTCGTTACTTGCTAATTAAAATCAGGAGCAATTGAACCACTTAGATAATTGGTAATTATAATTTATATTAGTCGAACAGATAATATGATACTCGAGCTAGCGGAATTATTGCGATGAACAATAATATTAATTAGCATGCAATAATTGGCCGGTGAAGTGGTGGATTAGGGCATGAGATTATTAGGAAATGGGGGTAGGTGGTATACTGTAGGGGTAGTAAAATTAATTGTGATGAATTTATATTTTACTCTTAGAAATATGTAATTACATTGTAAGTAGGTACTTACAGTCACAAGCAGTATACCTTTCATTTACGCATAACAATTTTTTTTGACTTTTTGCGTAAGTAAAAATTTTTTTTTTTTTAATTTTCGGTATTACAAAAGTGTAAGGGTAAGTGTAAGGTGCGACTGTACACTTGTACAGTAAGCTTAAGCTAACACAAATTACTCTTATGGATCGGTGGAGCGACGATCTTCGCAAGTTGGCTGGTGGCAACTGGTTGAGGGTTGCTGAGAATCGAGTTGATTGGTGTGCGATTGAGGAGGCCTATGTCCAGCGTGGACTGCTGTAGGCTGATGATGATGATGAACATAAATGAAAAAAGAAAATGTTTCTTCCAGCAAAGTATTTCTGTAAACGTTCACAGAATTGAATTCTCGCTTCTGTCTAACAAAATTGAACACAAACGCGACAATATTCAATACAAGGAAAATAAGAGACCAAACAGTAGGTACAGGGTGTTCGCATTTCCCAATACAAGGGTTGGGAATATTAAACACGCCGGGAAATGCCCCCTAACACCTTTTGAAGCCCCCTAAGGCTTTTCACGAAGTTGTAAATGTTACCCCATCGGCCACAGGTATGGGAAAATCTTACTGAAAATGTATGGGATGGTCCGTTATTACGCACCTGGCATTCTGTGTGTTTTGGTAGTAGAAGGTAATGTTTTTCCTTTCAATATTCAATTTTGACTATTGCCGTAGAACGTGGCAACGCCACCCGTCTCTTGGGGACATTACCAGGTGACAGCGTTGAGGAGGAGTTTTTGACGCCATTTTGAAATTTATTGTTGAGTTAGTTAGTTAAGGTTATTTTAATTTTTAAATGTATTTAATATTTTTATCTTTATAAATGCTTAAATGATTTTGAGTATTAATTTCGATGGCTATGAGAGTAGACGAAGACCAAAAAAACGATGGATGGACTGTGTGAAGGATGATATGGCTAGAAAGGAGGTGACTGCTGAGATGACGAGTAATAGAGACGTATGGAAGAAGAAGACATGCTGCGCCGACCCCAAATAAATTGGGACAAGGGCAGGAGATTGATGATGATGATTCCGTTGGTAACAGGAGCCTCTGATACATGTATCTACTTAGGTACCTAAAGAATTTGTTATAAGGTCAGTGCTTACAGAGCAAAAAAGCGAGCTTTAATAAAGTTAGTCTGCCTCGTTGGTCGAGTGTCGCAAGCACTACTGCTGAACATGAAGTCCTGGGTTCGATTCCCGGGTCAGCAAAGTGTTATTGGGTTTTTCCGTCAGGAATCTTCTGAGTAGCAGCCACGGAGTCTGGATTTGTGCACGGTTGATAGCAATAGGCTCGCTCCCTATTACATGGGACTTAATCATAACTGGCGAAATGTAGGTGAACTATTAGGTACACGTCTGCCTAACCCTTCGGGGATTACAGGCGTGATGTTATGTAAATTAACAATCTTAATAAACAAAATCAAAGTAACATTCGCCAACACAAACTCAACATCTAAAATCAGATAACAATGCGTTTATCGGAGCATCAGTGTAAGTAACACTCTAAATCCGATGGAGGTAGAACTTTATCGTAAGCAACGGGTGCTGAATCTATCCCGAACCAAAGGTTAGGTACGTACAGACGCCAGCACATTAAGCTATTACAATCTGTCACATTTCTTTAATATTTTTTAATTTTATCGCTAAAGTATTAGGTACAAGGCCGGCCATCGTAGGCGCGGGCCTGTGGACGGCGAGTTATGGGCTAGCTCGCCGTCCGGCCGTCTTATGACGACAGGCCGTGTCGCGTTCGTGTTCCACGCGCGCTTCAAAGAGATGTCAGCAACGATGTAGGGGTCTGCAAGGGCCGATGCCTGCCAGGGCTGCGGGACTGCTCGAAAGAGATACCGTGGCCCTGGAACACAAAAGGCAAAGAAGGAACATGGATGGCTTTAAATCAGTACAAGTCTGACACTCCCTTCTGCTCCGCCCAGAGTGGGGGGGGGGGGGGGGTCATTTGATGATTTATCACCTCAAAAAAAAGGTTGATTGGAAAAATGTGTTGAAGTCGAAGTTTCGGGTAGCTTCATGTGTTGACGTCTGTACTTACTGTTCCTTTACAGTTTCTGATTGGACATCACTGTCAAAAAGAGCTTTATTGACGTTACTATAACGTTGTTGTTCGCTTGCTGCCGCTGACAAGACTCAAACAACAGAAATCTTTATTCTTATTACCATAAGGTTTATTTTTGGGTTGCTGCTGTGAGACGTAAATATTAATTGTAACAGGACTGTACGTGTACTCTACCTTAATTCCCAATGTATTGGTGAGGCTATGTAATCGGCTTAGAAGGTATAAACTTACTACTGATACAGAATTTAATAGAAGGATGGCTTTTAGGTATAACTACTGTTTGGCAACATAATCTGGAAAAAATTAGGCGTTGTTAGCGACTTTTTGGCCACCCTGAGCTGTGACACGCCCATGACATTGACGACTTTGACAGAAAACGTGGCATTGCCAGGTAGAAAATATGTAGTTCCGTGATTTGCCACCATCTAAACTTTTTGTCGGGCTTTACCTACTTGAATTTTTGAAAATATTGAAACACTGTTTTAAGCTTTCACTGTTTACAACTATACTTATACTGTCACTTACGGGATATCTTCCGTGATTTTTCATTATTTTGCGCTCCCGATATTTCGGCGCTGTTGCAAGCGCCATGATCGCGTTGACTGTCATGCCGCGAGAAGATATCCCGTAAGTGACAGTATAAGTTTAGTTGAAAATATTGGTTGGAGAAACCTAAGTTTATTTTAAGAATAAAATTATAAATCTCTCAATCAACTGCGGTAGTCTTAAAAGTTCGGTCACCGATACAGACAAATTACGGGCGCGGCTCCGGACACTGACAGATAGTCAATTTGTGCCCTTCCAGTTTGACCGAACGTCAAGAGTACCTTTGTCTGTAATCCCCGAAGGAGGCAGGAGGTATAGGTACTAATACACCAACATTTCACCAGTTGTGTTTAAGCGCAACTTATTACCTCCAACTGGCTACAAATCTCGCCGTGGCTAATACTGAAGTATTCCTGATGGAAAAAACCAATATTGCTGCCCGACCTGGAAATTGAACACAGGACCTCACGCTCAGCAGTCGTGCTTGCGATCACTAGACCAACGACGCACTATAATGTTTAGTTTAGTTTATTTATTAATAATTATCAAAATTACAGGTCATATTTTGAAAAACGTACAATACAATTCATAATACATTAGAAAGAGCATCGAACACACATTTCATAAATAAAAACAATAATAAAATAATAATTAATAACACACAACAAACAGAATAATAGAACCATGTATAATAATCACATCAATTTACCTAAGACCATCCTTTTAGGTCATATAATGCCTGTTCGGTTAGCCAGCCTTTGAGTTTAGTTTTAAACACAGTGTCAGACGTCGCACTCAAAATACCATCCGGTAGCCGGTTGTATACCGATGGACCCAAACATGAATCAACCTTCTAGACTTAGATAGTGTGTGTGGGTAGCCAGCTAATTTGTTTCTAGCACGAGTACAGTAATTATGTCTATCTCCGCATTTATTGTATTCGTCTACGTATACCGCCGCCTGTAATATCACCATAGCGGGAACAGTCAATATTTTTAGCCGTTTAAAAAGTGGTCTCGCGGTTGCATCCCAATGTGATCGCGTAATAACTCTCACGGCACGCTTCTGCATCCTGAAGGCTCGCTCCCAATCGGCAGCTCGGCCCCAGAACTTTAAGTACCTTCCTATTTAGGTGAATGGACATTACGGTGTAAATTGCCCATCTCAGGAACCATATAAACATTAAAACACCCTATAAACGTACAAATTCAAAAGATTCCATACATATTAAGTAGGGTACATAAAAGAGGCTGTATTGTGACATAGCACGGTGTCGATAAGCCGTGCCTTTCATCTCCGCTCGTTTCGCTCATCGCTATCTCTCGCGACCACCGATCAACCGTATTGAGTGTCGAGCCGTCGATAAATCTGTCAACGAACGGGATGTTTTTATCGATGTATTGCTCTGAAATACAGCGCCGCACTATGATTTTAGAAGCATCGAGATGTCCTTCACTATTGCTCTTGCAAATTAAGTATGATGTGGCTCTTATGTGTTTTGGCAGTAAGTTTATACTTAGTAAATGAAAGATAACTACTATTATAAATGCGAAAGTTTGTGATGCTGGATGGCTGATTTTTTTCTGATGGGAAATCTTCAAATGACCCCCCCCCCCCACACTCTGAGCGGAGTGGAAGGGAGTGTCAGACTTGTACTGACGATAACCCATCCATGTTCCTTCTTTGCCCTTTGTGTTCCAGGGCCACGGTTTCTCTTTCGAACGGTCCCGCAGCCCTGGAAGGCATCGGCCTTTGCAGCTTTGAGGCGCGCGTGAAACACGAACGCACCGTCGCGTCGTCGCCGACACGGCCTGAAGTTTCTGAGGCTGGATGGATGTTTGTTACGCTTTCAGGCAAAAACTACTGAACGGAAATTTGGTACAAGATAGTTTGAAACCTGAATTAACACACAGAATACTTCAATTCTACTTCCGGTCAATGTGGCGATACTTGGGGGAGGCCTGTGTCCAGCAGTGGACGTCTTTCGGCTGAAATGATGATGATGATGATGATACTTTTTATCCCGGTAGTGCGATCCCGTGGGACAATTACAGAAAACTACGCGGGCGAAGCCTCGGGCATAAGCTAGTGAAATATAAATACCTACACTTAGTTTCAACAAAAACCTACCTATGTATATTACTGAAACAAATGGGTGAGCTTGAATTTATTACACCAACAAAAGGTTCTTGGAAATCACGCAATCGTAGGCCGTAGCACAGTGCATGCTACCTCGTAGGTGCCCATAGCCCGCGTAGCCAACCTCCGCGCGAAACAGTCATAGATAACGCTGGCTTTTTCGCTGTGTTGTATTCTTGGACAAAATTGTTCACTATTTTCTTTAGTTTAGTTAGTTTAGTTTATTTATTAATAATTATCAAAATTACAGGTCCTATTTTGAAAAACGCAAAATACAAATCATAATTCATTAAAAAACAAAACAAATCATTATACATTAAAAAGAGTAAAATCGTAAAATACAAATCATAATACATTAAAAAAAACAATGTCATGTATTTATTATCAATGATTCTGTTTTCCTACCTAAAGAATTAAATCTACTTAAATGCTGCTAATATAAAATTTAATCAAAGTCATGAGTGCCTGAGATATTTCTTGACGGCGTGAAAAGCCAAATCAGAGGCCCATGGGCGGCATAAAAACTCTGACATCTGGTTAGGCACTAACACACGAAAAAGAGAAAGAACCATGAATGCTTGAAAACACTAGCCCACTAGCAGTGGCGAAGATTCCATACAACTCGATTCCTACCGGATTCCCTTTGAAAAATGGCACAGTCAGTATTCTATAGACAAATAATATAATCACATTAAAGATATGTACTCCGGCTTACCTCTTACAAAATTTGACCCTTCGCTACTGCCCACTAGGTAACTCAGTGCACTAACACATGTTCCTATAAAATAGGTAGTTAGTTAGGTACCCTGAACGTGCGCTAGCTCTAAACCTAATTAACATTTTCACTGTAAGCGCTAAATAGCCCCTCTTAAAATTAGGGCGCAACTGCACTGAATAATTATTTTGTGAATAGATAGGTAGTTACCATTGGATTGGAATTGAAGCTCAGCATTGATGCAACTGAGGTAATCGTTAATTTAAAATACCAACAGCCCAAAACTTACCAGTGTGACGGAGATAAATAAATATATTTCCGTAAAACAAGATCGTTGCCTTGGAAGGCCTCCCACTAGGTGGACCGATGACCTGGTGGCGTACCATAACGTCTTAAAGCAGGAGTCATTCCAGTGTGGAAAAGAGATGGCGCTAGACGACCTGGATAGCTCTGTCTCTTTCACACACTGGAATTAGATACTCCTGCATAACCCCCTGATGAAGATTGTAGGGATCCGCTAGATGCGAGACGCACGGGACCGGTCAATGTGGCGACACTTAGGGCAGGCCTATGTCCAGCAGTGGGCGTCTTTCGGCTGAAGACGTCTGCTGAGTTACGTTAGCTAATTTATGTTGACCCTGTATACAAAACATGCCTTAGGAAACATAAATACGTAGGTTAAGGGTACATCAATCTTTTATAACAATGTTGCTATGTATAATAAATCACCCGACAAAACTGGTTAGGAGTTTAGGAGCCGTGTCGGTTTCCGTGTTCCAAAGCCCCGAGGGAGTCGCAAAGCTTGTCAAAGACAGAGACGGGACTCCAGTTGAGCTCGCACCTCCAGGCGATTTGGTACAAAAGCCACTTTGTGGACGGTCAGAGCGACCATCTTTGATATTGTATTTCGGTATAAATATTTTATTTCGATTTGTTTGTAATTTATACACGTTGCCGTTGGCCATAATAATTCCATGGCAATGTGTTGCGTATTTCATTTTTTTTTTGGTAACTATTACAAAATTTAGACCCGGTTCCCGGTTCCCGGTTTCCGGTTGGACTGGAAGCCGACCCCAATATAGTTCGGAAAAGGCTAGGCTGATGATGATTAACTATTTATTACAAAATTTTATATTTGTGATGATACGTATGTACCGATGGATATTCCAGAATAACTTTAATAATTGACTCTCTGTAAGACAAAGAACAGACTTTTATAACTAATTTTTATTCATCCAAAGTGATTCTAAATATCTAAAACTATTATAGCTTTTGCTCGCGGCTTCGCTCGCGTTATGTACGGAACCCGGATTAACCACGGGAACGTTTAAAATTAAGTCTATTAATCGGAGATAGTGTAGCTTCCCGTTAAGGAAAGAATTTTCGGAATCGGATAACTAGTTCCGAAGATTACCCCCTACAATCTGCATACAAACTCACAAATCTTACCTCTTTATAATATTAGTATAGACTAGCTGTTGCCCGCGACCTTGCTCCGCGTGAAATTATTACAAAAAAAATGAAGTACTCTCTCCATATTTAAATCCGATTTCGTTAAAAATTTCAAGGGCTTTAATTTTTTTGCACGGAACCCTATTTCTTTTGCTAAAATAAAAGTAACCTTGGCTACTTCGTAGAACACCGGCTATCTGCCAGTAAAAGTCCCGTCAAAATGGGTTCAGCTGTTTTGGAGATTAGCCGGAACAAAAAGGCAGACAGACATAAATTTAAAAAATCTTTCATTTGCATTCAGTAATAAGCTGTTATTTTGAAATTATAAACAGACACGTTAATTTTATTTATTTGTATAGATGTCGCCTCTAGCCATTACCGGGATGCAGTGAAAATTTTAAGAGATTCTTTTTTAAAATACTAGATGGCGCTATGATCACAATAAACAGTTTCAACAAATTCCAATAGATGGCAATAATTTATTTATAACATCTATGTTTGGATACCCGAATTTTGAGAATTTTTTTAGCTATAAATATGTTTAATCATTTCAATTATTGCAACTATGAGTGAATGATATGAAGATTGTCAATATTCATTTTACAATAAAAAAATAAAATTTTAACAAAATTTCTACGTAAAAACCATAAACAAAATAAGTTTATATTATTTTTGCCAAAGTCATTGCATTGGCAACTCGCAAAGTTTGCTTTGTCTATAGTCTCATCACATGACCCTTTTATTTTGTTCCCGTGATCAAATTGTGGAAATTCAAAAATAATTACGCGCAATGGCCAAAGTGGAAATTGACATTGATGACATGCATGAAAATTCACTTGATAACAGGTAAAATGCTGTTGTATTTGGTGTTATTTGTATAGTGCATTATATAATGAGGATTTAAGGCACCGAAGGTCATTGCTTTATAGTTTTGCAACTTGGCAGTCGAAGCAGTTCTCTCGATTTAGATTTTATTTTCAAGTGTTGTATTTTAATTTATCGTATTTGTTTGCAGTGCAGATAGTGAATATTTGGGTATGGTAGATGAAGGATCGTTTGGTATGTAATATCTATGTATTTTTTTCTCTTTTTATTTTCATTTTGTATGAGAGCCACCTCTTGTTTACTGTAGCACAGAATTAGCCCTAATTCGCTGTAACGAGTTTCAATTTAATTATCTGTGTGCATTAAGCAGTGTCATGGGTGTTATTGAATTAGGTTTAAATTTAATTATGATTATATTTCAGGAAGTAACGAAGGAAGATCGATTGTGCCTCAGCCTTACTTGGATACTAACGAGAATTCTACTCCATACAGCTTCAAAGACATCTGTAAGTTGAATTATTTTAAATGAATGTTAACAGGCAATCAAACAGCTGTATTGGGAAAATAACATTGGATTATAATATCCCAAACAAACTTTAAAATTACAACCATCTTTCACTTCAAATAAAAACAATAATTTGTTTACATCCTGTTGATTTCATATTCAAAGCTAAGTTGCATAGGTCACAGACTGAGACCGATACATAGCCCACCGTGATTCACATAATATCAGAAGTACTTGTTCAAAGCTGATGTTTATAAAGCTATGACACTGACAAAAGAAAATGACTTAGGTCTTCTCCATTAACTGTTACAGTCAAGACATTTACATTAAATGACTTATTTATTAAACAGTACATGGAGGACTTACAGCTAATAAAAACTAACAAAAAAGGAAACCATAGTCACCAGAAAGCCAATTACAAATCCACACATAGATAAAGACATAAAATAATAATTTATGGTGTGTGCACAAAAACACACCACTTTAATTATTATTAGTTTATTATCACTATATGTGAAAGGATCTTCACTATCTGTTGTACTTGTAATATTATTGCTTTTATATAGAAACAAATAAACTATATTTGTTCCTGTAAATTTGCTAAACACTGGTTGAAAATAGTTTTAAAACTAAATGCTATCTGAATGAGTTTAGGAATTTGGTCATCTATACCTTAAAAATAGTTATAAACTATTGGTAGTCAGTCACCAATACACATCTCAATCACAAGACAGAACAGCCTAAAATTTGGCAACAGATATCTATTATGGCATGGGCATCCGCTAAGAAAGGGTATTTTGGAAAATTCAACCTCCAAGTTAAGCTAAAATTCGGTCACCGGGTGAAGCTGGTGCATGTGGGCTAGTTGTATACAGACCTGAGCAAATATGAATAACATTATTTTGACGATGGGCACGTGGGAACAAAATACAAGACATGATGTTACAAAAACCAATATTAATATTTTGCTACAGGCACAACTCACTCCGCACTGACTCTAAACTAATTTTAATTGAATTATTCTACTCTTTTCAGCTGGCGCAGTGAAGTACAAATTAATAAGTATGACAGGGGAGGAAGCTGGTGGTATTAACATCACTCATTCACCGTCTCCCGGTAAGTCCTAACTTATAAATGGCTATCTTTTAACATGTCTGTCAAACAAGTTACTAAAGTCATGTGATATGGAAGAGATAAAGCCATTATCCATCTTTATCTCATTAGTGTCAAGAGCATTACTTGATTTCATCATAAGCTAATAGGATCTAAGCATCAGCCCTTGTCTAGGCTTTGGTGCAATATTGTTCTGAACACAACATCATTGAATAAAATAAATTAAGTTCATTATATGCATTCCATATTCTGTTCTATTTTTGAGTAGCCTGTGGCTAAATAATAATAGCCGCTCTGATCGATCTTCAGGTTAAGCCGCGCTTGCCTAGGTTGGTCCGTGAATGGGTGACCACCCATACCGCGTTTACTCCATGCTTCGGAAAGCACGTTAAGCAGTTGGTCCCGGCTGTTATTTGTTCTTTGAAAGTCATTACAGTTAATCACTGTCCCGAAAGTCTGATAATCAGCCTTACCAAGGGGTATCGTATTACCCAGTACTTACCGAGTTGTGGAGGTCAGATAGGCAGACACTATGTAAAATACTGGTATCAGCATCAGCTGCATCCGGTTAGACTGGAAACCGAACCTAACATAGTTGGGAAATGCTAGGCAGATGATGAATGGGTAATGGACCTAACCCAATCCAACGTTAGGTAGGTACTTACTGTTATTTCACAATTAGCTTACTTATAATTGGGCATCACTGTCAAAATCACTGTTATCTTTATTAGTGTTAATTATCATAATGTGCACAAATCAACAATCAATATGTCATTATGATTGTTGTTGGATTGCTACTGGGAGGTAAAATAACTGTAAGAGGACTTTAGGGTCTGTCTCGTTAGTCTAATAGTCGCAAGTGCGGACTGCTGAGCATGGATCAGTTCCTGGGTTCGATTCCTAGGTCGGGTTAAGTGTTATTTGGTTTTCCATCAGGAATTTCTCAGTAGCAGCCACGGCGTCAGAATTTGTGCCCGAATTTTGGCCATAGGCTCGCTCCCTATTACATTGCACTTTATTAAACATAACTGACCTAATGTGGGTGTAAGTACTATTAGATACACCTCTGCCTAGCCCTTGAGGGATTACAGACGTGGTGTTATGATGATTTTAGGTTCAAATGATGATATAATCTGTCAGGAAAAAATAATAAGTAAATGAGTTTTTGACGGCACGGTTGGCGCAGCGATCGGCTGCTGCGCTGCGTGTCGCGGGTTCGATCCCCACACGGAACAAATATTTGTATGATCTACAGGTAGTTGTTCCGGGTCTGGCTGTTTGTGTATGTGAGTTTAAATGTTTGTAAACGCACCCACGATACAGGAGAAATTCCTAGTGTGGGGCAACGTTTTAAAAAAAAAGTATATTTTATGATAGTTATAAATCTTTACAGATGCGGAATATTACGTGATCAGCAATCCTGTGGAAGTGTTTGGCACTACAACTACACCAAAGAAAAGTGCTCGCAGAGATCCTTTGGCGGCAAAAGCAGTTACTGCAAAAAAGGTTTGTGTATTTAAAAGTTGTTTTAACTAGACACACCTAAACTATAGCATGTCGGCGTTTTTAATACGCGTTCAGTTGACAATCGGACACGACAGTTGAAAATCTTGTAAGTTTAAGGCTGCCGCCTTAAAATTTTAAGAAGAGCAGCTATGCCTAAAGACAGGTGATGGACATAATAATTATATTAAGGCGCTACATCGAAAATAAATCGTAGCTCGATGGGCGTGGCTTAACCCCCCGCGCGGGGAGCGGCGAATGCAGTTTACGCGGTGGCATCTGGAAAACCGAGTACGCACTTCTTGGATTTTTTGAAATGTTAGCACATAGGAGGTATGGAGTAGACAAATAATACAAATATTTAATTGTCAACCATTTTTTTTTTATTAAGTACACCATGTAATAAAAATTAATTAGGTAATGAAGGCATATAACAAATGTTTATTTACTAAGAATATTTTTTATTAAATAATTAATATATTGTTTTAATTTTTCTATATTTAACCTACTTTAAAAAACTCGTCTATTTATATTATGTATTATAAAATATGTTCGCAATTTTCTCGTAAACTACTGAATCGATTTTGATGATTCTTTCACTGGTATAATCCCCAAGTATGGTTTTATGTACAACATATAAACAAAGTTACACGTCTCTGGCATCAGATGAAATATTTAATCTGCAATGTTGCATCACATCCACGGAGTTTAATTGAAAATATAGACAGCAACATTGTAGAGAGTTTTAATGGAGTAGTTGCCAAATTAGTTGGTGGCAAAAGAGTCAACTACGCTCTTAAACGGTCTTATCAAGCAAGATGCACAGGGGCAGTAGTATCATTTAACTCCGGGAAAATATTGACTACCGTCCACAAAACTATTCACAATACGAGCCCTTTAGCAAAAGTCAAGAAATATGAAGAACAAGTAGAAAATACAAGAACGTACAACCAAACGTTAAAAAGAAAAAAAAAAACATAAATTGGTTTCTAAGAAAATAGATTTTAATTATGGCGATCGACCCGATGTGGATTCTGATACATACAACCTCACAAAATTAACGTTTTTGAAAAATTTAGAAAAACTCGATGAAGAACGCTAAGAGATACAGGAGAGGACAATACTACAGAGTGAAAGTGGAGAGTGGCTAGAATTTTTTTGCCGCCAACTAATTTGGCACACACACGTATTTCCTGGAACAAGTTTATGAAATTTTCGTTCAATGTTATCGCGTTAGGCGGTATGAGGTGCGCGGGAGACGACTCGTACGGGGTCGGGGCCCCCTGAGACGGGAGAATTGAAAAAAATTGCCACTGTGACTCTGGATGAAACAACAAGCTTTTCGACCATGCTTGCGTTGACGATAGATGGACCGGGAAGAGCCCTCTTAAGCTCTTTGAATGTGATGCAACATTGCAGATTAAATATTTCATCTGATGCTAGAGACGTGTGTTACAAATATTCTTTGATTCGCCATTTGAATTTTCACTACATAAATTTTTATTACAAGAATCATGGTGCTCAAATGCATGATAAATGCATTCGTAATATCTTGGTGCAGATTTTTTATGTTGTCTGATTGCTGCAGATTTTGTAAGCCATGATATTTTATGGCGTTACATAATATGTATTTTCGTATCTTTAAAATCTTATTTGTAGTTAATATATTCCTTTTTGTTGTAGCATATTTTTTATCCGTTTTTAAGTTTAGCAATTTGTTACAAAAATTTGTTAATTATTTGTGATTTTTGCAACCAATCTTTTCGACCGTGATTGAGGGATATGGTCGAGTGTCAAGTATTTTTGCATAAGAGATACTGTCTCCATCAGCTACGTATCTTCCATAGATAACGCCATGCATTTCTATGGACTGTTTACTGTCGGCGATAATAGTGGATTCCATAGCTGTTGAAGATCCACTATAATTTTTAAAACACTCATGGTGTTTTACTACCTCATTTCGTTTTACCGCTCTAGCACAAATACACTAGTATTTGTTTTTGACTGCCATGAAAAGAAGTTGACGAAATCGACTACCTATAATATTCGCAGCGCCAGATAGTGCAGAATAATTAGTTCTGTATGAACGTTTAGCCCAGCAACCATCTAAGATTACATCTATTATTGGTATGTCATCTTTAGTAGCTTTTCCTTCTTTCACTGCCGCTTCTTTCCCCCGTTCCCCCGCCTTCCTCATTTCTTCCCATGCCGTCACTTCCCATTCGTCACATATTTCATCTTGCAAGATTTTGTATTTGTATTCCGACATGGATGGTAAATCGACAGCAGCCGAAAACTGTTTCAGTTAAGCGTTACCACAACCAGCTGTCACCATCCCGGCCACCACCATTTTATTTTGAGTTCTGTACTTTAAACTTTGTTTTACATAATGTACAAGAAAATGTGTGTAAGGCCAGAATTTTTTTCTGATTCTAATTTAATGGTTGTAAGGCCGCATTGAAACATTGATTGGTGACTCGATATTTTAAGCAATTTGTGCAGGAACGTGAGGCAGTTGCTTTTCAATAATCGTTTTATTGAATTTTTGTTATAATATTTTAATTCGTCTTTTTACAAGCAGGGTGTATCAGGTAATAATTTTTAAACAGAGTGAACCTTTACAAAGAATTGAATGAGAACAAACGCGTGCTGTGATTGGTCACCGACGTTTGCGTGCCCTCATTCGTAGATAAAAAATATGATGTCCCGGTGCGTCGATAGATGGCATTAAAAAAGTAATTTACATCAACAACTCTGTGGCCACTAATGTCGGCAGTTTTGGACTCCTGAAACAAAAAGTATAAGTCAACTTGGAAAAATACTATTTATGCCAAGCTCTATACTGGAAAATTCATAGTACACAGTTAATAAAATAAGAGAACTCACATTTCCTTCAAGTTTATACCTCAATAAAGATCAAAAAAAAATTCGATTAAAAACTCACCTCTTTTTGCAATTCAAATGCGACTCCATTCCTTGTCCTGTCATTCCTGTCACACGCGGTAACAGTACTTGACGTATACATCAATGTATTGTTGACATATTTCTAACCTAAAATGAAATACAAGTACATTTTAGCTTTTTTCATAATATAAACAATTTTATAAATAGAAACTAATAATTATTGTACATAACTATATACTTACTTTTTACTCTTTCTCATTTTCTGAGCCCTCACCCTCAGTCGCTCTGTGCTCTAAACGTTGTACTTTATTTAGTTTTGGTTTCATATTTTTTCCATTAAAAACTAGTCACAAATAGAAAAACGATACGTTATAGGTACTGTTCAATCACAAGAATAGTCTTTATATACCTATTTAACACTAATTAACACAATCTACTAACTTTTACTATATAAACAATTATTAAAATCACGAAAATCCGATAGCACCGATCTGCAAAAAAATGTCATAGGTTTGACGTCAATGAAGCCCACCGGGCGACTGATCTTGTAAGCGAGCGAAAGTGATGCAATTACTTTTGAAACGCAAAAAAAGGGATGGCTATATTGTGCGTGCGCTCGGAATAAAACGACGTACGTGCCAAAACGAATTTACTCCTTTTTTAACATAAAAAATGAATTAAATTTAAAACTACAATGAGTAAACTTTGAAATAATAATTCTCTATGTTTTAAAGTAAATCCCATTGAATAATTCTTAAGCGTTACGCAGTGATGTCGAAAAAAGTAAAAAAATAGATATAACTTTGCATTTTTTTTGTATCGAGAAAAGTTCATTGAATCGTGTATTCCTTATTTAAGTATACTAGACCAAAGAGTCAAAAAACATATACCAAAATGTTGAATCCTTATTCCACATACTTAACAAGTTATACGAAATAGAAAAACCACATTTTTTTCAATATATCACCTTAAAGTGTCTCTGGTGGACCACTTAAAAAATATAGAAAACCAATTTGGGTTTTAATAAAAATGACCATCCTTTACGAATAATTTTGTTTTTTTTTCTTCTTCAACCTTCCCACTTAAAACAACATCATCATCATGCAACAGAAGACAACTCTGCCTAAACTCAACTCAAATTTTCACCAACTATTGTGCCATAACCAGTTACAAGCCCCATATAACATTTCTAGATCAATAGCCTCTCAATCATTGTAATGTACTCTTCCAGCGCGATGACAAAAGACGAGCGACCCACAACGAGGTAGAAAGACGTCGTCGAGATAAAATCAACAGTTGGATCTCCAAGTTGGCTAATCTCGTGCCTAATTCTGGTCTACCTGACTCTGCAAGCAAAGGAGGAATATTAGCTAAGGCCTGCGATCATATTACTGATCTGACAGAGAAAAATAAGAGGTTGGTGAAGATTCTTAAATTATTTATCATATTTACAATGCCTGTTGGTGGCTGAGACAGAGTGAGTGCGGAAGGCAGGGTCTAGGGTGTTATTGCGTTGTGGCGCAGCTTGGGGGCTTATAACCCCTAGTGGACTGCGATAGGCTGAACTGATTGACAATGCATGTTGGAGGAAATGGATCAACTTACCTTTTTATTTAAATGCTTGCTGTTACCAGCAACCTCATTGACCTACCTTCTTTGTCAATTCATTAATGCTTGCTCATGATAACCTACCCAAGCTTTGTTGCAATAGATTTATATAGGGATACTATGGGACAAACAAGGAGATTTTATTTTTATATGTAGATTTCCATCATAATTTAATGTAGTATGTAGATATAAGTATTGGTCTTCCTATCGTCAATATTATGCGATTGCATAGATAGATAACAATGACATTGCAATATTCGCAATTTCTTGAATTGTGAAATATTGATACTGTTTGACGGTATAGATAAGAGATATAAACAATCACTATCTGTTATCATCACTGGAACTAAATATAGATGAGATTATCGCATATCATTTGTAACACGACGCGGGAAAACGAAATAGCATTCAATGCTATGCTTGGGGTTTCAGACTGGGTGAGGGTAGAATAGGAGCCCCTATTTATGATTACAAGTCAAATTAGATTAGCTAGCGAAACTCCGGAGAAGTTTGGATACTTATCCGTATATTCAAAAAATGAACCAAAAAGAAACTTACTTTCTCTTCTTATACTTCCAGAAAGTAAACAAAAAGTTGTCGTTGACCCCCAAAAAAATCTTTTTTTTTTAATATAGATTTGAGGTTTGATTTCTAATTCAATTTGATCCCGTATGTAATCAAACCATGAAGAAAAACATCTTGAGAAATCAGGCATGTCCTAGAACCAAAAATTCGAAGACATGCATCAACCCGCACTAAACCCACTTGGTGGATTACTGCCCATCAGTGGCGAAGGTTCCATACAACTCGATTCCTACCGGCTTCCCTTTGAAAAATATCAAAGTCAGTATTCTATAGACAAATAATATAATCACATTAAAGATAAGTACTCCGGCTTACTTCTTACAAAAATTCACCCTTCGCTACTGCTGCCCATTCGCTCTCATAGAGAGGGAGGCCTGTGTCCCAGCAGTGGGAACATTATAGGCATTATTATGTAAACAAACACTATCTCAAAAAAAAACCATTCCCTTTTTCAGATTAGAGAAACTAGAAGTTGAGAACGAAAAATTCGTGCTAGAAATATTAAGACTCAATCAAGAACTAAGCGAAGTGCGCAAAGAGAACAGTTCAATGCGCAACCAGCTCGCCGACAACTGCATAGTGATATCCCACAGGCCAAAGGGTCAGAAATCTTAGTTCAAGTTTATAGTGAAAGTGTAGAACTTGATGACTGACTAAACCAAGGTGCTGAAGCTGTGTGAAGTGACAAGTGAATGATTAAGCTAAGAACACATTGGAATCAATACTGTCGTTATGAGGAGCCATATGACTTTTGTTTTTTTTTTTTAGCTGGTAACACTTGGCCATATGAGATTTGACAAGCCATTTTTGGCCCACATAATTAAGTTATTAAACTGGAAAAATAGTATGTATATATAAGTAACAGTATGTAACTGTTAGTACAATATTGTAAAGAAAATAATGTGGCCTGAAAAATGATTGGAGAATTACACTTGAGTGGAGGAAAATTGACGAATTTTCGTCAGACAAGACAGTTATAACGTAAAAATGGTCGAATGTATGTTCATAATTTAGTTTTTAGTAGAATTACTAATTTATTAGTATAAAAGATAAACCAAATAATGGACATTATCAAGGCAGCTGGCGCAGTATTGTGTCCATGTGAAAAATTAAATTAATTTTTATTTTGTCCTATTATTTTAATTCATGTGCATTATGACTTCCATAATGATTTGTTGTTATTATTTTCGTTTTATGAATATAATTAGTTTGTTTTGAATTCTAATGCTTCTGAGAGTTGATTAGATGTCGCCAAATTATATCACATGGGACTTTTTGTTTATTTATACATTATTGTACAAGAGATGGTAAATCTATGGCACCTAATATGATTGTAAAACCATGGTCAATATAGTGACAAATCATTTTCTTTATTTTATGTATAGAAGCCAGCTCATCAAGCTACTACAATCTGTCAAATTTCTTTAACAGTTCCGAAGCATTAGGTTCAAGATTGATTTCGAGAATTTGACAGTTTCGGGTAGCTAGATGTGCAAAGATTTTCGGCCAAGAATTATAGGGGCGTTGGTAAACATTTGTAAAATCTTCACCTAATTGCATTGTAACAACATGGCCGCGTTAGTTCTGATTTTGGCCACACATCAAAAGGTCCTTGTGCAGTTATTTTATTTTTCTTGTTATTTGTTTTCCTAAAAGGTCGCTATCTCCACGTGTCTCACTGCTAATGTTATTACAATCACTAGAAAATAATTAGTCTGTGATTATGGCACTAAACTTTAGACGCCTAAAGATTTAGTTGTAAGGAATTTATGTGGAAGCGTCCGAAGAAATTAGCCCGCGAAATTAAAATTTTCTTAGGTTTTTGCAATTTGCAGTTGAGAGAGGGTTGTATTGATGACTTTATTTCTTCAGAATATTCTAATTCTGTTTTTACATAGATGTTGTCGCGAATCATTTTTTAATCAACATACAACCTGACGCTGACCTGGAAATCGCAAAAAGGTATGGAAATTTGAATTTACCGGGATACCCTTGCGTTGTCGTCTTAAATCCAAAAGAGTATGATTTGAAATTGTATACAGAAATTATGTTGGTTAATGTTATGATGATATGTAAGGTGTTTATTGACGGATTGAATTACAACTGCAAAATTAATTAAAAGATGCCAAGTCACCGAAAGACCGACAAATGCCCGCTAAAGAGAGCTTTTAAATTACAAACTCTATTGATCTCCCTGGTAATGTGTTGATTTGAATCCATATTTAACGGTTATCTAGGTCCAAATACTGGCATTAATTTGTTGATAGTGAATCACTCCATTTTGTTTATTCATTTGGTTGCCAATAATTTTGCAGTTGGGAAATTTGAATGCAGTCTGTCTGTTCAAGCTAAGTTGACGTGCTTGAGATAGACACACAAAATGATGGCAATTTCTGGCACTGGTTAAACCTGAACAAAAAGTCTATTTAGTGCTGGATCCCATTTGCACTGAATGACGATGCTAAATAAATAAACAATCACATGTTATTATTTATTCCCTTCCTTCGTGCTAATGGGTCCAAAATCCTGTATGAATGTTCTAAAAATAACTATGTATGTTGTTCTAGTTATACATTTTTATATGATACTAGTTATTAGAAACTTACAGAATGTGTAAGTAAATAGTTCTAAATTAGGGTATCCTAGCTTTAAGAGTTGATTTGTTCTTTATTTAACAATTGGCTTTCAATTGACTGCATTTAAATCCTCTTACAAATGAATTGCATACAAAACTTGGCTGGTCTAAAGTTGCAGTATAAATCAGTTGGTATTTTGTATTTTTTTTTATGTAGCACAGTCCTACTTGAATATAATCAGGTGTTGTTGAGACTTTCGTGTTTTATTGTTGTTTACACCTTCGAATTATCGTGTATTTTGAGGGCAACAACGCGCCGGTGCACGCTCGCGCGTTTGTATTGGCGCAGATGTGTGCGGTGGGTTTTGTAAGGCTACTTTGTCGGCGGAGTTCGCTCCGTGTGTAACTCGCGAGTTCGAGTCGAGTTCTAGTATCGAGTTTTAGTATAGTTACACCCCACCATTTTAAAACACCGACGCAGACGTGGCGTCGCCGGTTGCAAAGCAGAAATAACTTATAGTTAAAAGTTGCTGCTTCAAATTGATAAATATCATACACGTCATACTATACATGACTTTTGTTAGTTACGTTTCCAATTCGAAAAATGATTGCTCAAGTCCGACATGGAAAAAAACAAGGTTCAGACTTATCAGACTTCATTTATTTTAGTCTGTAGTACCATTTCTTGTGTTTTTTAATTACTTCTTTCGGTTTCCAAGAAAGGTAACTGGTGTTTGAGCGTAGCGTTACTGCCTTTGGCATAAATTACTGTAACTTCTTCTTGTCTAACTTTCACTTCTTTTATTCCAACATCTACATCTTCTTTTCTAACTTTCACTTCTTTTATTTCAACATCTACATCTTCTTTTCTAACTTCTGCTTCGTCTTTTATAACTTCTAGTTCTTCTTTTTTAACTTCTACATTTTCTTTTCCCTTTGATATATCAATGTCCATATTTTCTTTCTTGACTGATTTCTTTTTTCTCTTAACTTTCTTTTTTAATTCCTTCCTACAGGATTTATTTTGTATGTGTTTAATTAAATCGAATTTTTTTATACACTTCAAACCACAGTAGTCGCATTCGAATAATCTTTCATCTGAAATTAAAATATAATTTATGTTGCAAATTAATCAAGCTGACACCTGACCTGACATGTGGTGTACTGAAAATTTTAAAGAATCCAGAGCGTGTGGCTGACACTGGTTTGGCCACCATCAGGGATTTTTAATTGTGACAAGTGGTAACACAAAAAATTTGTCGCTAATTAATAGATTCAGTCGGTGTGTAATTAAAAAGATATTAAAGAATTAAATTTCCATACAGTGGTACAAGCAAGTACAAAATACTTTAAGTAGTTTCTAGAAACGACGCAACTAACAACAACACCGCTAGTTTGTACTTGCTTGTATGTATAGTGAAATTGAATTCTTTAATATCTTTTTAATTACACACAGACTGAATCTGTAACTTGGCGACGCATTGCGACTAATTAGCGATTAAATTTGGAACAAAAAAGATCTACTGGTGCCCTAGTTTTGAGATATAAATGTGGCCAAGCTGGGGAGACTCCAGACCGGCCACCTATAAACCCTTATATCTTTGGAACCAGTGACCGACAAATTTGATATTTGGCGACAAATTTAGACTAATTAGCGACTAATTTTTTGTGTTATCAAAATTAAAATCCCTGATGGTGGTCAAGCCAGTGGCAGTCACACATCCAGAGCAATAAATACACAAAAATGGTAAATATTTAGCAAAAATATTTAAATGTATTGATACTTACTAAGATGAATACGAATGTGTCGCAATAAAACATCTCGACGGGCGAACAACTTCGGGCAAAATGTACACGAAAATGGTGTTTCACCAGTGTGTTGCCTGTGAAAATAAAAAGATTCAGCTGTCGTTCGGCATGATTCATGGACTAGATGGAAATATTAACTGTCTGGTATGTACAGACAAAATGAAATAAATAAAGGAAGGCGGAGTCTTAGATTGTACGCCGATACTCGGAAAACAGCTAAGAAAAATATGTACCTAAACTTTCAAAAGCTAATAGGTACTGCTATAAGTTTTTAATTTAGTAAGAGGCGCCAATTTCAATACTCCATAAATACAATGCGTGTCACCGTCAACTTGCGATACATCACAAATGACGTATAGTACTGACGGCTTCAAAGGTGGTCCGTGGCAGACGTTTTTCGGTGCGACGATTCTATACTCTGCAGTGTAGACCTAATCTTCATCATCATCTGCCTAGCCTTTTCCGTAACTATGTTGGGTTCGGCTTCCAGTCTAACCGGATGCAGCTAAATACCAGTATTTTATATGGAACGACTGATTTGTCTTCCTCAACTCATTTACTGGATAAAACGATACCCTTTGGAAGGACCTCATCCAATGCCTATAAAAAAAATCTTATACATTTATAAAAATCTCGTGTCACGGTGTTTGTGGTCGCACTCCTCCGAATCGGCTCGACCGATTTTTATGAAATTTTTCCTGTATATTTGGTAGGTACGAGAATAGGTCGTACAGTTTATTTCACGCGGACGATGGTCGCGGAGCACAGCTAGTAATATATAAAAAAAGACCGCTACTTACCTCACGTGAACGTTCAAATCTGATTGTCTATAGAAACCCTTGTCGCAGTACTCGCACTTTATGCTGTAGTCTTTATTATGTTTCCTCATATGCAATGCTAGGTTACTTTGCCTGTGCAACATGGCGCCGCAAATTGTACATACAATCTCCTGAAAAGATGTATAAATATGTATCATAAAATAATGATTGTCAAGCGTTTTGGGTTCGATTCGGGCAATGTTATTAGGTTTTTTTTAATCAAGGATTTCTGTTGCAACTTGGAATTAGGTAGTACACGTTTTAACACCCCCCTGTGTAATGTGCGCTTTCCGGTCGTAGCAGCACCTCAATATCTCCTGAGTACTTGGCTAGTCTCCGTTGAGACTGGTCGCCATAACCAAAATTCGATCAGGATTAAATTATTTTCACCTCAAGCAACACTTATCTTAAGCCTATTAAATAAAAACCGACCTTTCCGGTAGCTTTTTTTCTCTTCATCTTCGTATGACTGGTCATATGTTTTTCTAGATTAAATTGAGTCGTGAATTCTTGCTGACAATAATCGCATTTGATGCAAGTTTCCTTCATTCCTTTTAACTGTAAAAAAGAATTACAAAACATCACAAGTCACAAAAAGTTATTCCGATACCGGGAATCGAACCCGAGCCTCCTGGGTGAGAGCCAGGTATCCTAGCCACTAGACCATATCGGATGTTAAATACGCCTTCGAAATAGTGCATCTTATGCTCTCCATGACCAAAGAATCCAGGGGGACCTAATTTTTTTTTTAAATTTGATTTTATCATTATATAAATTTTTAGCGTGTAAAAAAAGATCCTAGCAATCCTACTCAATCCACATTCTCATTTACTTTACAATAATATTTTAATCAAAGAAAATGCTTCATTAAATATTATTTTCATGTAAATAGCTCCTATCCTATAGTTAGTGAAGCCTGGTTTATCTGCACCTCAGAGCAAGGATATGCCTCGGTGGCCGCTGCTAGACATGGCATGGTGAACACTTTTCATACAAACCAAGCATGATATTAGGCGTCACCATTTTTATTTACTTTTGGTATAATACGCCAGAATTTTTATTTTTATTTGTATTCTTATGCACAACGAGGTATTTCAATTGCTTGTTTGATAGAGTACTCCGCAACGTGCGAATCTCTGTGGTCAGAACGCAGTTTGTAACGCAAATTGAGCAGCACGAATATTATTAGTACTACCGTGGCAAGTCCGTGCTCTGTGTACAGTATTACTTGATGATTAAAAGTTCAATTTTCAACTTACCTTACATATTTTCACATGCTTAGCAAAATTTGTAGAATCCTCGCATTTCTTACCACATTTATTACATAAATGTTTTTTCTGGTTCTTTTTTCTATCGTATTCCGGTTTTACGATTTTAATATCATGAGTTATGGAAAAATGTATGCTTAATGCTCTGCCATTTTTGAACTTTTTTTTACACAGTTTACAGTATGATTTTTGTATATCAAATTTGTCATTAGATGTATATTCTGTTACAGCTATATTTATTTTATTGTTGTAGTTCTGGTTTTTGTTCAATTTTGGTTTTACGATTTTGATATTGTGAGTTTTCGTGAAATGTACGCTTAATGCCCTGCCAGTGTTGTACTTTATATCACACAATTTACAGTATGAATTTTCTATATCAAATTTGTCATTAAAAGATGTATCCAAAGTGTCTAATAATGCTTGGTTTTTCAGTTCCGTTTTGACAAGATGAGTTGTCGAGACGTGTATGCTTAATTCTGTGAGAGTTTCGTACTTTATTTTACACAAATTACAGTATACATTTTTGATATCAAAGTTGTCATTTGGAGGCATGCCCGAAATATCTACTATCTCTTCGTTCTCAGGTTTTGTTCCAGTTGTATCATAATTATTGCCGTTCCGATTTCTTGGTTTTACGATTTTAATTTTATGATATTTCGAGAAATGTATGCTTAATGCCTTCGCAGTGCTGAATTTATTCTCACACAATTTACAGTATGAATTTTTTATGTCAAATTTGTCATTAGGAATTGTATCTGAAATGTATTCTACAATTTCGTTCTTCGATTCGGTTAAAGCTGTATCATAATTATCATCAGTTTGGTCTTTAATGTCAATAGATACATCCATATCAATATGGTTTGACTTATTTTCTTCATTATCAAATTCAGCATCAGTAACAGCAATGGGTTTTTTCCATTCTTCAGATGTGAATCCCCCATTTACTCTTTTAATGTCTTCTAAGTCAAATTCTTTTGTATCATTTTGGAAAAATTCTTCAAATATTTCTGCATCGTGATATGGATCTATACATTGTTCTATTTTAGTATTGGTATCAGGTGTATCAAGTTTTTCACCAAATAATATGTTTGTTATTGTAGGTGTGGAAGCTGCTGATGTGACTCGGTACACTAAAAATTAAGAAAATATTACTATTACAATTATAATTCAATATAGGATTGTAGGTAATCTGTACCATTACAATTATAGTTCAATGTAGGATTGTAGGTAAGCTGTACCATTACAATTATTATTCAATGTAGGATTGTGTGAGGAATGATATGAATTAAAAAGGAGTAAATGATAGCATGACGATTGACAGGGGCGAATGAAAGAAAAAAACGTGTTGCGCCGACCCCAAATAACATGGGACAAGGGGAGGAAAATTATGATGATGGAAGTTAAGCGTTTTTTTTCGGTGCAGCATTTAAATAACTATGAATATGAAACCAAACTAAACAAAAACTAAAGTTCGTTTATATTACCTGTTGGTGAAACAAGTAAATCTTCCAAAGAAAATTCTTGACTATCAGTATTTTTCAGAGCATCTTCTAAATTTTTGTCGATTGTACATGGTTTGTCTTTTAACAAGGTTTCTATGTTGATACTGCTATTACTAATATCGTTTTGAGACTGTACGGACCTTACACCCTTTGGTAAATCAAAGTCTGGTGTATCCATCTTGTCTCTCTCAAAAACATCAGACAGTGATGGTAAATCTAAATTATTTTCTAATTTCTCATTTCCATTAATTTCATCAACTCCAAAATCACAGATTTCCTGAATGCTTCTACCCGTTTTGAAAGTATTACTTCCTGAGTTTGCTATGTCATCAAAATCATTTAAACTCAAATGAAGTTCTTTTTCGGTTTGAGCATTTTTGAAAGTATTACTCCCAGATTTTGCTGAATCATCAAAACTGTTTAAACTCAAATCTAATAATTCTTTTAGACTTTGATTATTTTTGTTTGTAATGCTTGCTGGCTTCTCAATACTTCCTATACTATCTAAACTAAAATCGCATAGTTCTTTAAGGCTTTGAACAGTTTTGTGCGGTTTGCTTTCTGCTTTCTCTACACCACCAAAACTATGTAAACTAAAATCACAGAATTCTTTAAGATTTTTATCACTTTGGAGTTCTGATTTACCAAAAGCATCAATATTGTCAGGGTCCATATTACTTACTAATTCTTGACTCTTATTACTGTTATCTGGAGTACTTCCAACTCCTTCAATTTCTTCTATATCCATGTTACTTATTAATTCTTTAAGAATCTTATTACTGTTAACTGGTGTAATTCCAGCTCTTTCAATTTCTTCTATGTCCATATTACTTATTAATTCTTTCAGACTTTTATTATTTTTACTCTTTGCAATTACAATACTATCAATTTCGTCCAGACCAAAATTGCACGATTCTTTTACATTTTGACTACTCTCAAGATGATTGCTTTCCTTTTTACGAATACTATCGATTTCTTCTATACCAAAATCACATAAATCATTCAAGTTTTCATTACTATTGTCAGTTTTACTATCTGATGTGTCCATGCTATCAATTTCACCCACATCAAGATTACTCATAAATTCTTTTAGATTTGGTTTATTTTTAAGACTATCAGTTTCTGGTTTTCCCATACCATCAATTTCGTCTATACCAAATGGACTTAATTCTTTTAAATTGTTAAAGCTTCCTGTTTTCTCTACGGCTCCAACAAAAATACTGAGTTCTTCAATATTATCGTCAGTTTTGAAAGCATTTGTAAAGTCTTTGAGGATTTTTGTTTGTTTCTCAGTGTTTATCGTGTTGAAGGTATCTTGATCCTCTTTTTGTTTAGGGGTATAACAGTGATCATTATTTACGGTTCGTGGTGTCGAGAATGGGCTGAAACTGTAGATAATAAATATTAGCTTAGATAAAATATGTAAGTTACTGTTTGGCTATTGACAAGAAATGTTTTTAATATACTAATATTTAACAATCAGAGGGACCAACATCTCTTATAAAAGAGATGGAGCTAGGCAGGACGTATAGCTCCATTTCTTACCGACACTGAAGAAAGATTACAATAATACTGCTTGAAGGTGGTAGTAAGTAAGCCCTCAAAATAGGGCCAACAACGAAATTATTAAGTGCAGGGCAGCTAAAGGTGAAGTAATAGTTGAACCTGAAAGAGTTGAAACATGAAAGAAAAAGGAGTAAATGATAGTGACCGTTGATAGAGGTGAATGGATGAAAAAAACATATTGCGCTGTCCCCAAGAAACATGGGGCAAGGGCAGGAAGATGATGGCTAATATTTTCTTACCTTAAATCCAATCTGAAGTCCGTATCAATAGACATATCATCCTGCAGCCAATGAGAGTCAAGCGAATCATCTAGTAAATCAGCCTCTTCTTCTATAACCTCTTTGATGATCCGTGCTTCTGTATCAGGCATCTCTTCGCCTTGGAGGATGTCCGTCATGAAGTTACGGATACTTGTGCATGTTGATTCTGAAAAATGTTAAGGGGCTTATATTAGGATTAACTGTGATGTGGCATGTTTCTAAGTTAATCTTAGTGGTCACTGACATAGATAAAGCAAAAAATTGAGAGGAAACCTGGTCTGGAAACCACCAACCCACATTGAGCCAGTGGTGATCAATGCTTGTGCCTTCTCTGTATGAGAAGAGCCCTGCATGGGACAGTAATAGGCTGACAGTTAAGTTTATATATACAATATTTCTGAGACAAGAAGCAACAATCTGTAATAAATGATGCAAATTTTCTCATTCTCAAATTTGGTCTGTCATTGCCTGCAGCTAGTGATTCACCACCTCAAATTATGAGATTTACAAACTTGGTTATTTATTGGTTACAAGAAGACAACAATTCAGATCAAGGAGAGACATTATTAGTTTGGAACGTAACAAGGCATAAGGATGAAATTACATAGGTATTTCTTATTGATATTTATCATAAAAGGTATTTGTTGAAATGGAGTAATTGTTATTATACATTACCGTTATCATCATCTCTACATTTTTGAGTTGCTGGTGTGCTACTCCCACTTGCCATTGGAAGACTGGAATATAATGAAGAAGTTGTTATCTGAACATTCCAGTAACTTGTAGATTAACATAAAATTGGAGAAAGACAAAACAACACCTTTATTTAAAAACACAATCAATCAATTATTTTAAAATAATAGGGCAGAAGACCACAGAACTTGGATACATTTATTATGCAACACGATCCTGAGCACTGAGGAGGGAACAACGACGAAGAATAAAATGGCATGAAGTTTGCTGTACTGGGTACAAAATAAGCTAAAACAATTATATTTACCGGAATGTTAAAGTTTCATCACTGTTTTTGAGGAATGTGCAGAAATCTACCGGATCCCCTACATCTTTTAAAGCTAAGTAATTTCTGAATTGTTTGTCTGATGTGCGACAATTCTTCTTAAACTTGCAGGCTTGCTTCATGTTCAGGAAACAGTCTTTACATAGTTGGAATGTGAAAGTGTCATTTCTTTTCACCTGAAACATACAAAAATTTTCTAGAGGTTTATTTATACTGTCAGGTTCCGCACGCAAAATACGTGGTTTGACGTGGAGTTGCGGACACCAGCCCGTTATACAATACAATACTCTCAGGTTCAAGAGTTTATAAGAGCTGTTTGACAGTAGCTATATATCTTTTATCCCCTAGGGTCGCCAGAAATGTTGAAACATCAACATGGGACATTTGTACCCATGTTGTGGGCAAGAAACAATTTTCAAGGGCTTCCGTGGGGAGATTTTATCCTAAAGCTCAGGTTTTGATAAGAGATTTTGAATCACCAGTGTTTTGGCACAATGACAAGTAAATTTTTTTATCTTCTTAGCAGGGGCATAACAATGATTTGTATTTGGGGGAGGGGGGGGGGTTAATAGTGCCAGGATGGGGCTCATTAGGTAGCAGAACAGCCACACCAACAGCATTTTAAATACGGTAAAAGTGGTTTAGAATGTCACACACAGAAACAGTTTCTTTAAAATTAACACGAGCAGCCAGGACCACTGACTTATTTAGGGGGACATTCCCAACTGGACATGTTCCAGCGTATCTGGACGTGCGGCAGCCCTACTCTAAGGTTGATTTTTCTGGGACAGGAGTAATAATTAATTATATGAAAGATATTTATAACTTGGTGAATGTTTTGTCTGTACAATTACTACTCATTTATGAGCTCAATAATTAGTTGCTTTGTCCTTTGTCCCATTTTTTTTTCCAATTGATAAATTGATAGTAGGTACAGACATATATGTTCACATATGCGACCCATACCCGGACGAGTCTGAAGGCTTTTTACTGGTTTTATTTATATGGGGATCGAACCTGCGACTTTCAGGCCCATCGCTGCCCCTAAGTGTACCTATCCAATGTACCTACAAAGGAAAGTATGTAAAAAAAAAATATAATCAATAATGTAACTTGTTCTGTGTCTGTCAAGGAAAAAGCTTACCTGTAAACCGGTGGAATACACAAACAGCCTTCTGTTTTTCTCAGTATATTGCAGCAACTCCATCGGTTCGTCATATTTTATGAGACAACCTCTGCAAAACCCTTCCATGACTTTAATTTATTTTTAAGATTATTGTTTTAATTTATTCTTTCTTAGTTTAGTTAGTTTTTCGTTGGAAAAGAGCATTTATTTATTTATCCCACTGACGAAAACAAACGTTTCTGTTTGACAGTTTGACTTGACAGTAGTGCACACTTGCACAGTGTCAACTGACAGTGTAGTGCTCAAAGCATCATGTCATATCTGGGCTCAAAAAATAGAATACTTATGCCAGCATTGCCAGCTGCACTGAACAGTGCAAGTATAATTATCATACATAAGGATTAGGAAGGTATTTTATGTGAAAAAAAAAAACGATAACATCGTTTGTATTGAGTTCTCATTATCTTACAACACCTAACGAGAATATCATCCATTTAATGCTCCAGATTCCAATCTTTCATCATAATGGAACGCAATCAGGAGTGCTAGAGTTGCCATGTTATTCCGACAAAACAATAGATATGTTTTTTTTCCATTCCTAACGTTATAATTTTTATTTTCTTAATTTATCCTTATGAAATTCTGAAATCATGAGACTTCCTAACAGTACAATACTGGTCAAAGATTTCTCAGACTTTGTGAAATAAGTTATAACCCCATTTAAGTTTTGGACTTAATAGATCGCAAAGGTGAATCTTTTCATATTTAAATATTGTTCGAAAACATGAAAATTATTAAAAATACTACATAATTATTATAGCTCAAGATATAAATGAAATAGCCTTTTTTCATGCATTGAACTATTTTATTTTTAAAACTTAGGTTATATAATAAATAATAAACTGATTTTTGATGCATGCCGCTCGGGACACGAGAGGTAATTAATTAACTGGCGTATAAAGGCTAGCAATTGCGCAATCAAAACAAGACCTTCGTTACTTATCTCAGTATAATGACAAGCTGATCACACTATTTCTAACTATTGAAACTCCTGAAAGCTAGCATCAACACGGGCGGTCTTAAAAGCACTAATAAAGTACCGGAGAAGGTGTTGGTCCTGCCTGTCATTGTAGATCCTTACGGGTGGATAGTAAATGGTCCGAAAGTCGGTCAACCAGTTATACCAAAGAGTGTCGTCTTACCCCATAAGTGTTCAGATAGACTCCGTATAAAATACTGCAAAAATAATTCAGCTACAGGTGGCTACACTGGAAGCTAACCCCAACTTAGTTGGGGAAAGGCTAAGATGAATAGAATGACAAATTGTATGTCAAAAACGCTTTAATATACGGAACAATACTCAGGCAGTAAGGAATCCTTATCATTGAAAGATTTTAAATTTCAAGTACACGTGAAATGAACTTTGTTCAAAAAATACTTTTCATCTCAATAGCTATAATATTGATCCATGTTTGGACCCACATCCGAGTGGTTTCTATCGAATAATTCATATTATTCTTATTGCTGTTCTACATTTTTATAACAAAAATGGCAACTTTGCAGGGTCCGTCATTTCTAATCCGAGAGGGGACGTCAGTCGCCACCGTCAGTTTTGTTTGTGTCATTTCATTTGCTAGAAATAAACAGTGTCGATTCACGGTAAATAAATATTTGTTTATTTAAAAATGGAGAATAACACTGATACTCATGTAACTATCAGGAAGCCTGCGAGAGTTCTGCATTTCTGCGATGGAGTTCACGAAGAAATAGAAGAGGACGAAACCGCGGAACTGGCTACTGAGCCACAAGAAACAAACGTGGATCCGGTGAGTAAGCGGTGTATTTACATTCTTTGTTTTATTACCTTCAGCTAAGGGGAGACCTTGGTGCAATTCGTTTCTATTAATATCTATGACGATAAGGCTTGTTTATTACGCTTCAATTATTTTTGGAGCCTTGCTTAGTTTATGTTGATTAGGGTATTGGGGAATATTTCGTGATTTCCGTTTTCTAAATTAATTTACAAATATTGTAGTCTTGGAAAACAGTTCGAATATCATAATATACAACATATAAAATACAATAAATAATTAAAATAGCAAAGGAAAGAAACTCTTTAACAATTAATTTAATTGTAGATGATTCTGATAATCGATATTACCTTGAATTGTATTGATTTCCAATCATTAATCCATGTTGAAAAAGTAATAAAATAAAATACAGTGATAATTTAGTTTTTTCTTTAATGTGCAAGCCTATTTTGTATTTAGTTTTTTTGTTGCATACCATCATCATTCTCTTGCCCTTATCCCAAATCATTTGGGGTTGCTGCAGCATGTCTTATTCCATACTTCTCTATTACTCGTCAACTCATCAGAACCTCCTTTATCCATCATCTTTGTTGCATACCAATGAGGAAAATAAACAAGTAAAACAAACAAAGAAATTGGCAGGAACAATAGACTTTCTACTGCTAAAAGCAAATATGCATAACATATAAAAACTTATACAACTATGCAGTATGTGTTATTATAGCTAGCCTGTTCTATTTGCTGCGGGACTGTTCGAAAGAGATACCGTGGTCCTGGAACACAAAGGGCAAAGAAGGAACATGGATGGGTTTTAGTCAGTACAAGTCTGACACTCCCTTCTGCTCCGTCCAGAATGGGGGGGTCATTTCACAAAAGAAAAAAAAAAAGGCTGTTCTATTTCACTTCTGGGCATTCTGGGCAAATGTTCCATTCTTTCCATTGGTCTCAGTTCTGCTCTTCTTGCCAATTCCTAAGAAGACATTCAATGGTCTGGCCACCTCCTTCTTAGTCTGCAGTGTGTATAATTTTCAATTAATCTTATGTTTATTTCTTGATGATTTCAGAAAACACTACCCTGGGGTCCTTGGTTCTCCCACTACGCCTGGAAATCTGGCAACAAGATGCTGAATGCAGTTGATTACGCTGGGGAGTCACTAGCTGGTTTCTTTGGCATAACCACACCCAAGTACCAAATAGAAATTGACGAATATGAAAGAGTGAAGGAGGAAAAGAGGAAACTAGAAGAGGATGCTGCTGGTTGGGTACCGAGGAACGCTGGTGGAGATATACCGTTAGTTCTTAATGAGCCTGGGAAGGAAATAGAAAAACCAGCTGATGTGTAATGGCAACTCTAAATAAAATAGAATTAATTTCCTTACAATCTCTTGTGTGACTAGTCTTCGAATTGAGGTGGCCTACCATGACGAGTAATTCCAGTGTGGGAAAGAGATAGCGCTAGACGATATGTATAGCTCTGTCTCATTCCCACACTGGAATTACTCCTGCTTTAAGACGTCATGGTAACCCCCCTGATTGCAAACATAACTTTTTTTTTTATCTAACAGTGACCTAACTATTATAAACATTTATGTGTTTTATTTGTCGTAATATTTCTGGGTACACTTAAGATTGACTATTGTATTCATGGAATTTATTTTATTATACAGGATGTAATAGGATAAGCGCAACTGGACAACATTCCCAAGGAAAATGGGTCGAAAGAATAACAATTGCACTTCCCATACAAAATGTCGTATCGGCTGATATAATAGTATGAAGAGTCCAATTTTTTTTTTAGACCTATTTTCCTTAGTGATAGTCTAAGAGGTATTACACTTATTCTGTTACACCCTGTATACTCAAAAAAAAAGGGAAAATGGGTACTAATTATATTAGAATATCTAACATTTTCTAAGCATTTCTAACATAGTATTAATGTCAAAATCTATAATGTGCTAATGTAATTTGCATAATAAGGTAGAGAAAGGAACTGAATTGATAAGAGCTTTATTTTGTGACTTACATCTATTAGTAAGAACTAAGAATATGTAATTTAATTTATGTAATATTTTTTTTATTGTGTTCAACAATTCAGGCTGATTGCTTGGAATAATAATTATTTTGTTGGCTGAAAGCCATTCCCGAAGTTAATTTATTTAGTGGTTCGATAATAATGTCATAATTATTTAAACAAATTAAGAATGAGACTAAAATGTTGGTTAAAGTAATGTTTATTTTATTTACGTAGTAATAAATATACAATTGATTGATAAAAGCTAGATTTTGTTTTAAAATTACTTAAAAACTCACCTGTACAGGTTGGCGAGTTATTGATCGTCTTGAATACCGATTCTAATAAGATTATTCTTTTCTGTGTAATACTAGATGTCGTTGTTAGCGTAGAGCAAATTTGTGAATAGCGACATCTGTTGTGCAGTAGCAAAAACTAATTTATTCGCTTTGTTCTCTCATTCGTTGAAGCACGTGGCAATAGATGGCGCTGCTAGCGCTATGGAAGTTATTCTAAAATTCAGGATACTAGGAACACCAGGAACACAGGATCGTAATTTAATAGCTACACTTTTATAATATTTCTCGTTAAAACTATCATCAAAAGACCATTAAGGAGTAATGTGTCCTTGAAAGTTAATACGTGTTAGTGTGATTTGTTAGTCCAGTGCATTGATTGGGAATTTTCAACAAAGTTAGGTTTTTTTTGGAATATGATGATTGCTTGTAACTATAGCCACTATTTTAAACTTTACTTCTAGGTCTTGCTAATCCTAAATCATTTTGTTCAGCTTAGTTGCCTTATATTCTGAGGAACAAGGTCCACTATTGCTTGAGGTCCTCTCACATTATAAATTACACCCCTCTGAAAATGTGAAAGGACCTATGTGACATCAATTTCTGTTGCTGATTTTAGACCTTATGTCTTGGTAATAGAGTTAAATATCGCATGGCAAGTGACCATATGTTATTGTTTGTCGGTGTTTAGCATGTGATATGTCGAAATGTAAACGGTTCGAGCGGTGTCCGCAGATCAATATGCGTGTTGCGCGGCCCGTGAGGGTGTTCGCCCCGTGCGATTGGCCAGCGTATGGGGGGCGGGGCGACCGTGTGTGAGGCGGCGCGCGTTCTCGCACGCGACGCGCCGTTTTGGCGCCAAATTGGGCAATAGGCATTCCATTTTCAAGTTTCGCGAATGAGTATTAGGCCGTAAGCCACTAAGATAAGCTAAGGCCGTAGACTAGGGTAATACTTTTTGAATTTTATCGTCTATGGAACGACCCGTACGACTTGGAATATTAGAGGTTTGGGAGCTATTAGAACTTTATGTTTTGTAGGACAAGCTTCAAGTTTTTTTATTTGTTATTGCGTTGTCATTTTAATATTAAATGTTGATAGCCACTTTACAAAACCACATAATTGTAGAAATGTTGGGTAGGTACTTAGGTACCTGCTAAAATAAAACTGTAACTTAAAAATTAAAACTCAAGGTAAACATTTTCTTAACTCCGAAATGACTGGATCTTATACAAAATGTTTTATCTTGATTAAAGTAGAATTGTAGGAAGCCAGTAGGTAAAAGTAAACACCACACTCTATCCTAAGTAATTTAAAATCGAAGTAACATGACTAAAACAAGAAAAACCTAATTGAGTTACCTTAATGTTCTAATGTGGACTCTCTGTTCTGATTAGGAGGATTTTCTTTTTGTTTGTCAAAAGTTCTGCAATCACTGTGGGGACTAGGAAATATACCTACTACTTAGATTCAAAATGACCACAACGGTTAAGGTCTCTACTCCACAGTATGTACCTATTTGTAATAGGAAAATATTTTAAAGCCAGTCAGCAATGTTGCGGCCACAAACAATACTGAAACATGAATTATGAGTCTTCCACCCATTTATAACAAAATTTACGACAAACGCATGTAATTATTAACTAATTCAATAATTCGTTAACAGTGCAGGTCATTCCAGACAATATGGCAAGGGACAATAAACACGCACCAAGGTTGCCAGTTTAAAAAATATTGCGAATTAAAAAAGGCGCGTGGATCGCGGTCGAACTGGTTTTAAAAAGTAAATGAACTTGAAATTCTGGTTTTTGGTTCGCGTTTTCTATTGTGATAGAATTTTGCGCAGATTTGCCAAACATAATGATTTTCTATGGAATGAACTAGTTTTGCTAGTGCATGGTTTTTGAAAGGGTGTTAGTTTTGTAAAATGTATTTCTATGGTTGTCAGGGAATTAGTGTAGAATGCAGTTTGTCAGCTGTTTTTGAGCACGCGAATTTGATCAAAGATTTATTAAAAAATACGGGTTACTCCGATGACCGCACGTGGTCATTTTTAGGGACTTATTCTATTTATTTAACAACAACAGCTATCGGAGGATTTTAAAATTGATTACTAAAAATATATTTTAATTCTTGATCATATATTTCGCTCTCTCTGGAGACTTTTGCTGTTTTCAAACAACTCTCAACTATTGCTTTTGATAACATTTATATGAAATAAAACCTGACTGTACCTACTGCAAGCTGTAGGTATATCACAAGATATCGATAAGCGAGCGATGCTCCAAGTTATGACAGACCAGACCATTACTTTTATGATCCAACTTTTAAGAAACGGTGAGCTGGTTGTGTGATAGCAACAGTATGTAACATACGTAGGAACTTATTTTTTTGAAAAATATCTTACACAGGGTGTAACAGAAAGGATATGCTGCAGACCATCAAACTGAATAACTTTCTTCCTTGGGTCCAATAGCGTAAATGCGAAAAAATATCAGCTGTTCCATACAAAATTTCAATACCTACTCGACCCAAATGTATTTAAGTTAGTTAAGTAGTTTACAGTTTTAAGGCATCGTTCACCCTAAACGTATAGTCAGCCGCTGACTGCAAGAATGTATGAAAAACATAGACCAGGCAATCGGCGGCTGAATTTGTTTTTCCATACATTCTTACTATCGGTGGCTGACTATACGCTTGGTGTGAACGATGCCTTAAAACTGTCATGCATAACCTAGCTTACTACTATTTACGTTACTAGTGTTTTGATAGTAGATCCTTTTCTTTGAGTTTTCATAATAAACTGATGTCATTAGGTGCCTTATCTGATTTATTTCATTTAAATTCGGTGTTATGTTAATCTTTTTCAAATATCACTGCAAGTTGTAGTTACCTATATAGTTAATACGCCTATGAAATTTTGATCGTATTTATAAAAGGCATTGCTAGTCAGGTATTCAATTTTTTTTAGTCTGTAGATAATAATACCTGGCTCAACAGCTTTTAATTTAATTAATTTTATATTTCAAGTTGCTATTTTAAATAAATTCGCGATACATTTAATAATATTTATTTATTCAATTCACGCAGGTAGAATGCAACGCTAATTCTATCGATATTCAAATTTTTGCGCAAGCGGCCTTTTCAACCCCACACAGCAGATGTTCTACTTTTAACTTTGCATGCATTCGCAGTGTTGTTTATTAAAAAAATCTTTTGTGGCCATTTACAAAATAAAGCTTGCAACACAATACCTCATGCAAATTAGGAACGAACCTGATACGGTACGCCGTAAATGCATTTGATTTCTTTGCGAATTTGAACTGTATTATCGTGAAACAAGCTTCAGAATTAAATTGCATAATTTAGTCTTTTCATTGCAAAACACGAAAAAGTAAGACTCAACTTTGTTGTTATCAAAATAAAGTATAAAATATCTTGGCAGAGTGTCGATTAGGAAAGAAATTTGCATAAACGACGCACACCTTTCGCGTTGATCCTTTTTATGCAATTTGACTGACAGTTTTTATTGAATAGTGGATATTATTAGAATTTTTATGTATCGGTTTTATATGCTTCCGATTTGATACGGTTTATATACCGTTCAATTTTAGCTTTACTTTTATTAGAATGTCATCAAATTTTATTTGGTTTTAAAGTTATCCCCGGATTGAAGTTTCCTATTTTAATATTTAACACATATTTAATTAGTTATGATATAAAAAAACCAATAAGAACTGATTTTGCTAGCTTATAATTTCTTTACTTGACATTTTCTTTATTCATTGTTGACCACCATACAAAAAACGAATTTTCTTACTGATAGTTGGTACTAGTTTAAACTATTTTAACCCTCTAATGCCACGGTTCCTAACCTGGGGGTAATTACCCCTGTGGGGGTAAAACTGGTATTCTGCGGGGGTAATAAGCTGGTAATATATAAAGATAAATAAATAATGGTAATGTGTATAAACAAAGTTTATGAACTTCGTGAAGAAATAGGATTGTTTTTGGAAAACCAGAGAACACAAAAAGAATCTGAGTTTTACTCAAAAGTCAAAGACAAAACATTTATCCAGATGCTCTACGTAGACAGTCAATTTGTATTTATGTGTGTTGTTTTGTTTTGTGTTCATTGGTAACATGAGGGAGAGCGGGAGGGGTAAATCAGATTCTCTAGCTAAGTCTTGGGGTGACAAAATCGAAAAGGTTAGGAACCACTGCTCTAATGCCACGTGAAGTCCAATAACTATCAATAAATTAAAAATACGGTTTTAAAACAAAAAGGAAATGGAATAAAATTCAAAACATTAAAAATTAAGGTAAAAGCACATAAAAAGTTTCCTCTTTCCAAATTACAGCCAGTTCTAACATGTTAAAATATTAGTAGGTAGGACCTTGGCTTGGAGTAAGTTTGTGGGTCGTCCCTGAGCTGTGCTCATCTAAGATGCACATCTGTAGCACCGCTAGTTACACACGAGGGGAACATTTCCGGTGCATAAATAATAACAATAAATTGTTAACTATTAGGAAGGGGTGTGTTTTGTATGCAAAATAGTTGAAGTTCGTTGTTGCTGTCGGGTTTTGCAACGTGCGTGTGCACACCGGTTCGGTTTGTAGAGTGTGTGGAGTTTTCTTGGCTAAAATAAATATAGTTTGTATAGTTTGCTATTTTGATAACGTTTAGAAGTTTCAGTGGGTCGTAAAATATGGGACACACAAAAAATTCAGCACATCTTACCGTTTTTATATGCCACTTTTAGCATAGCTATGGTGAAAGTATGTGCCGTAACGCGATTTAGGTACGTCTCAGGTAGGTAGGTTGTTAATAGTTACTCATTACCTAATAAGCACACTCACCAACCAACAATCTTCTGTTCTTCAAGTTTTCAAAATGGTATGTTTTTTAATTGTATCTTTAATATTGAGCCATTCTTTTTGGCAACACCTTGTATGAGATTAAAAAAAAATAGCCGACACATTATTTGCCGAATATCAAAAATAGATAAACTGATATCGTCCAATTCAATACAAAACCAGTTTTGACCGCTGCACACGTAAAAAATTCGCAAACCAGTTTCGCAAACCCTAAACTGCCAGGGGACACTTAAAAACTTTTAATATAAACACAATGACCGACGAACGAATAACGGGTGGGCAGTGTCCATACAATGGGCATACTAGCCGATTAATTCGCTACACAATGACCAGGGGCTAGGCCGAGAGGTCATATTTAGGTAGAGGGGTTAAGGGTCAGTAAGGGTTATTGGTAAATAGGAGCGTATGCCTGAATGCCAGGGGAGTGACGCGGCGGCCAAGTTTTAGAAAACATGTCGCCGTTGACGGGTTAGAAATTTATGTGTTTTCGTGTTTGGTTTGCAGTGAAATAAATTTTTGAATTTAAATAATTTTTATGCGTTGTCACTCAGGCATGAAATTGGTTGATAGTAGGAGTAATGGGTTGATAAGGTCATTGTCTAATAGTTCCCATTACTACATTGCAGACATGATTCGTTTTAATTCAGTTCTTGAACCTACTTATGGAAACACAGCTGATAATAATTAAATAGCTTTAGGGACCAATACTTTAACACTTGCACAACTTTTATCATGGGACCAACTCTGAAACTGCGAAAAAATCAGCTGTCTCATACGTTTTTTCAATGTACAAAATAATACGAATACCTATTACCAAAACAACAATGATTTAAACTCGCTCTATTTTATCTTAATTATTAAATCACGTAAAAAGTCAATGAGACCAGGATACTTGAACATAATGACATCAGATGGAATCAGGAGCGATACTTATCGTTCTAAATAAAGCACTCTTCTGTCAAATTGAAAATATGTGACGCATGCGTGCCAAGTGTGAAATTGTTGATGATATCTCTTAGAGCTTTTTGTCTGATAGTTTTTGTGTTTGGTACAATAGACCGTAGTGTAGCTTTTAAAGGGTTAGTGGTAGACTTTCTAATAAAGACGGTTTGAGATTTATTGGAGGATTGATTTTATTTTTGTTCCTTGATGTTCTGTGACTTTATTTAAATGTATATTTATTGAATTATTGGGTTTAAATCTATACTAATATTATAAAGTTGAAGAGTTTGTTTGTTTGGTTGAACGCGCTAATCTCAGGAACTACTGGTTTGATTTGAAAAATTATTTTAGTGTTGGATAGCCCATTTATCGAGGAAGGTTATAGGCTATAAAGATTCACGCGGACGAAGGTCGCGGGCAACAGCTAGTGTAAATAAACATATACAGATCACAACAGCATCCTGTTATCAGGTTTTATTGTTTAAGTTAAGAAAATAATTAAAAAAATTGGAATTTACCTTTGTTTATCCCTAAATCACTTCAAGTTGATGAAAATATATTTGTTTTATCAGTTTTCTGTTTTTAATACAAATCATTAGCTGGCAGTATTTACATTAAACTTCATACAAAAAAATATCGATGGGACAAAAAAACCAACAGTTCGCAAACGCAAATTCAACTTTAACACCGATATAACGAACCGTCACGAACCGCATTCGCAGGGTTAACTCTTTGTACGTCACATTAAAAAAATATATTCAATGCACTACCGACGTGTCTAACCCTTTCGCGGCGCACAAAAAGATCAATTTTATATGCGTACCCGGTGTCTCATTTCAATAAAGTGTAATAAAAAAAAAAGATAAAACTTTTTTACCCACGATTCTTTGGGGTCACATTTTTTATAAGGGTTGAATCCTTAATTTGCAACAAGGTGCATCGCAGGCAAAGTAGGGTGCATCGAGAGATTTAAATGAGTTCTATAGTGAAAAAGTCGATGGGGTACAGTTTGATTCTCGGTTATTTTTTCCCATAAGCGATATGACAAAAGATGTTATGGTGTCTGACGTTGATGTGTCGAACGTTAATAATATTGACCTGTGGGTAACTTTCTCATGATCTGTTTAGAAACGGTTTACAAAGAGCTCTGATGGGTATTATTTCGGGATCATTTTGAATATCGAAGATATTCTATTAAACAGAATGGTTTTTTCGATAGTATTTCTAGAAAGCTGGGCACTCCAATAGCAGATGACAAGACAATTAGCGGTCTCTAATGTCAAAACAGTGTTTGCCTCTCGCTCTTTTTCATTCCCTCAACGTTGGGAATCAGGACCACATACAACAAGTCTCCAAATTATTCCAGTCGTGTAGTGTGGACCGCTCGGTACATGCTGACAGTCAGGCCAAATGGCCCAATGCTTCAGTAAATGCACAATGAAATAACATAATATCACGCCTGTAATCCCCGAAGGGTTCCGAATAGTAGGTACCACATTTCGCCAGTTATGTTTGTAGTACCATCGTTGTCCCATGTAATAGGGGGAGAGCCTAATGCCATCAGCCGAACACAAATTCAGTCTCAATGGCTGCTACTGAGAAATTCCTGATGGTAAAACCCAAAAACACTTTGCCCGACCCGGGAATCGAATCCAGGATCTCATGCTCAGCAGTCGCGCTTGCGACCACTAGACCAACGAGGCAGTCCCAATGCATAATGTCCAATTAAGCTGAGGGCACGCTCCTTGAATATTGTATGACAGCCGTTTTGTTATGTTGAGCTCGTCCAGTATGAACTCATTCGGCATCACGGCGTTCCATGGTACTCGAAGCAGTTTCCGCCAATACATCTCGAAAGCATCGATCTATTTTCCTAGGTATACTTTTTTCGTCTCCCTTCTTATGTGTCCTCTATCAACGAAGTAGACTGCATTCGTGCCTGTACCCACGACAATTATACATTCCACGTAGCACTAAAATATTGATACATACAACGTACATTACGATGCCATTTACTTAATTATCTATTTACCGCGATCCACGTTCGTCTCTCGCACAGGATTACGTATTCAAGGTGTCTTAAATTATTAACGCGTCCATTACTGCTTGCTATCAATCAATACGGCTTCCAATTTTGAAAGGAGACGTTATACGGGCTTATAAAGTATCGTTTATAATTTACAGGTGTACTACGAATCATGGTCCTTCGGTAAGGATTAGTCCTTCTTCTTTGGTCCTTCGCGGTCGTCGAAAACTCAAAAAAAATGCGAAAACAAAAGAAAAGCGGGGTCCATCTGAACACCTACAATCATTGCATGAAAGCTTGCCTGAGAATAAGCCGCCCCTTAAAACGTGGCCGTCTTAAAAGCGACAGGGATTATGTTAAGCGGTTAGACAGTGCCGTCCTCCCGTATGGTAATGGCGAAATGCTGGGATTTATTATCCACCAAGTGTGGATTATGGGAGTGGCCAAGGACCATTTATCGTGGCGGGCAATAGATGTCTGGATTCTTGCCTGTTTCAATAAATCGTTAGTAGGTATATCAATGCGTGCTCAGTTTAAGAACCGGGACTAATATAATGATTCTGAAAATTGATTGCCATGGTCTTTAATCATAAAATATCTTTATTTCAGACACATCCGTCCATAATTTGTTGGTCAACTAATAACACATTGTGCTTATTTGCTATATTAGTGCTATGTTGCGACAATGAGTAAAATATAAAAGAAAGATAGTCACCAACAAAGGAACTATAAGTACTTAAATACTTACCGATTTCCTACTAACAGAATGTTATGATATGATTCTTCTTATCGGAGGACGCTTTAAACAAAATACTCAGCAAACAGAACACCATCTTTAAATAATCTCCCATCATAATCCTAGATACGAACCTGCCTCTACCTACTATCGCAGCGGGCAATTTTAGCGTTCTGTCCTGTACAGGATTTCCCTTTGCGACGTGTGCCTTCATACAGGAAAACGTTACCCCACACACCCGCTGGAACACCCTCCACCCTGCTTAGTTGACGAATAAAGTGAGGGCTGGGTCACAAGCGACAAGCGGATACTTTAACGGACAAAGGAATATAGGTATTGTTTTTGGAGAAATTCCAGGATGCTATCGAATGATTCGGGTTTTGTTAGACCTTTCTATTAGTTGCTCATGTTCTTGCTATGACTAGGTAGGTATGTTTAATTCTGAGAAAGAAAGTAAAAATAAAAAATATGTTGTTGCGAAACATTGTTAACACTGACTGAACAAAGCTTATTTTTTTTTAGTTAGCCTCTATTGTCCCACTCCTGGGCACAGGCCTCCGCCATTCCTTCCACTTCTCACGATGGTGTGCTTCTTCTCGCCAATTCGCGAGGAAGCTATCCAAGGCGCCCCGCCATCACCACGGTTTGCCACCCGTCTAGCTGTCTCAAGGCTCCAGTCTTGCAATATTCGGGTCCACAGCTGTGCCGGTATCCAGCAGACATGGCCTGCCCAGTCGCAGCTTTATAAGCTAAATCGGAAATTTGCATTCTGGAGTGCAGTGTGGTGTTGAGCGTATTTATGCATGGAGTTTTCTTTGGAACGCATCGTCTTTCGACTTTTGTATCAATTTTTAAGTCAGTTGTTGTTAGTTGAGCTCCATTCAGATTGAAAAGACCAAACTCGAACGAAACGTCGAAATAAATGGTCGCGGGACTCATAGAATTACCGTGACCCTGGAACATGAAGGGCTACTGAAAGACACCGTGGATTTTAGTCAGTACAAGTCTGACAGTCCCTCCCGCTCTGCCCTGGGTGGGAGGACACATTTGATGATTTTAAAAGGTTAAAAAAAAAAAAAAAAAAAACATCGAAATAACAAACAAGATAATCATTTTCATCTCCAATGGCCGATTCAATTTTACGTCGATCTACTCCATTCTCCCGTTCACTCCTTACTTGTACCACCCACCAAAACATGCGTTAGAGGGCCACCCTGCTTAGGCGACCAAACAGCGGGGTGGGTATGTACCGCCATCGCATGATATATAGTGCCCCTTAAACTTAACCGGATTACCTTTGATTTATTACGTGGATTCGCAATTCAATCTCGGATAGTCGATCTCTTGGTATATGTGATTGCTTTTTGAAAGACATTCGTTGTAATTACGTGTCGACGGCCGTGAGTCGAATTGAGATGTTTATGGATACTTGATGAAGGCTATGTGTGATTTGGCAAAGAATTTGTATGGTTGCATGGTTAGGACAAATAAAAACAGTTTCGAAGTCATCAAAACATTAGTTTTTTAAACCGTCCCTTATGAGCAGTTTTTTTTTTTCGAGATGTCTTTCTGTTGTTCTGTCTTTTAAACCGACTCTTATGGACGGGTTAAAAGATTAATGTGTGGTTGATAGGAAAAGTATTTTTCGATGTCTTTGGATGGGCTATTTTCATCGCACTTCGGTGTTAGTATTCGGTTGAATGCTTGATTCGAAAACTAACAGTTTAAAAAGTGAAAAGCATTGCTGCCAGTTATCTTTTCATTGTTATAACTTCCAATACTTTCAACGAACCTGGCTATAGACACCAAAATTTTCTTACAGCTCAATCCCCTTACCCTCATTAGCTCGATATTGCTTTCTATTTCTAAGCACACAGACCTTTGCATACTTCAAACAATCTTCAATATTCTACGTACTTTTAAATTAAAAATTGTGGCAGGCATTGCTTGGCAGGTGAGGGTGGCCACACCGTGGTTTCTTCCCCCTGTACCTCAGGTTGGTTGCTGTGAAACAAACCACAATGGAGGGGTACGCATCACACATCCTTTCATCACTTGCCAAGGAGCGAAGGGCATGTGGGTACGGAGTTGAAAATGTGATGGGTTGTGGATGTGGTATATTGGTAGGACTTGGTAATAAATGAAACGTCATATTCCTCAATATTACGATTTATTTATGCATTTTAATAACTAAACAACACTAAGCATGAAGAAATAAATATATGTATATTGAAAAACAATATTTTCACTATAACCACAATCTACGGCGTAGCGCGATAACCGTTATTGTCGTAGCTCGTAGCTCTCGTAGCGGTCTACGAAAGAACGAGTGCAAAAATTTGATGTTTACAACCCCAATTAAATAAAAGCGTCTTAATAAGGCTACCAACAGTCCAACACAATAGTTATTCAACTTCAGTTTTGTTATAACAGACAGTGATTATCTCCACCTTTTAAAATCTTTGTTTCTTGAATAAAGATAAAAGTAGATGATTCTAAAAAAGTTGAAATTACTCGTCGATTGTAAAAAAACCAGCTGTTCACGTGTAACGTGTGTTTATACACTCTTGTGTGAAAAGGTAGACTTTTTTTTATAACCGACTTGAATGAATTCATACTAACATATTTACGTCTGTCATTTGCCATGTTTTTCTCAAAAATAAATAGTTCGGGCGTCTCGTGAGTACCTCTTACACCGCATATAATTCAGATTTTCTATACAGATCATTTCAAAACTATCTTCCAAAATACAACTCCTCCAATACCAACATATCGGCGAGTTCGTCGTTCCCGATAGGGCGTGTACACGCGGGGGAGCGGGGCGCGCGTGGACAGGCATTCGAAATGAAGAGTGCTCCACAACTACGTCTGTCTGCCCTCTGATGTTGTATTGTGTGGAGAGTGATTCTGCATTGGTTTTGTTTGAACTCAGTTTTTTTTTTCTTTTACTTTCGAATTTATGCTTTATTTTTTTTTCTAATAGCTTTGTCGTTGTCCTAGATATCATACGAAGTTGAGATAAAAATATATTCCATATCTGAGTAGGTATGGTACTTTCTCAGTAATTTAGCCCGGATTTTGAATTGTACGTTAAAATCTCAGTGATCTTTATTGACGTTTCAAAAAGGCTGTTAATGGGGACTACTGAGAGTTGAATTAGAAAAAGACTACAAATGTTTTTGAATCCCAGAAGGATCGGTAAAACAAGCAGTAACTGTCCCACTAAATCGAAGGCCCCATACATAGATGGATCAATTGATTGATAACCACGGTTTTGTTACGTGTTGAATTGTTCCGGAAAACGTTTTTTTTTTTTTTTTATAATTTAGCCCGTATTGTCCCACTCCTGAGCAAAGGCCTCCCCCCATTCCTTCCACTTCTCACGATGGTGTGCTTCTTCTCGCCAATTCGTGAGGAACCCATCTAAAATTAAAAATTGAAAACTTATTTATTTTATTTATTTAAGGTTCGCCCACAGCACATACATACAAATACATATACTAAATCATACGGTAATATTCTCGTATTTGTTCTATTACTTTTGGAAATTAATAACTTTTTTTTAAGTTTTACCATACATGTTGATCAGCCGATCGCGTCAATTCCTATAGAAAATCAAATTTTTTTTTTGGATAATTTTTAAAACTCGTAGAATAAAAGGTGTTCAGTTTCATGGTCCGAGAGAGCACACGGGAGGTTTTGCATTTATTCTGTTACACCTTGTATATGCCAATTACAGGTAAACCACATTGACAACAAAGACGCCAGATTGCCACTTAGTTGCTAACTTAAGTCTAGGTGTACAATCGATTAAGAAAATGGGATATAAATCTTGTTACGAAGAAAATTAAAATGAAAACAGAGTCATTCATTCATTAACAGTAGAGAGAAATTTTGACTTTTGACCAAATTTTAACAAACAAACTCCTTCTCCACCCTCCCCAACATCCACAAGGGTAGTTCACCACTCATATCTTGGGCCGCAACTGCCGCCTGCTAATGGCGACCAACGTTTATATTGAAATACTCCATCGAATTGCTGTGTAGCACTGCTGAGGAATCCCGAGATGAGGCCGATGCACTCCTTGTTCTTTTAATGGGAACGAGAGGTTTATGGACGGATTGTGACAAGGAAGTGCATTCCTGTGAGTAGGCTTTATGTTGTGGAGGAAAGAAATTAGAGTCCAAGAGGATTTTTTAAGGGGTGTGAAAGAATGCTCATGTGTTACTGGTCTTTGTAAGTACCTAAGGATAAGAAAGTCGTATTTTGGCCTGAAGGGAATTCTGGCACAGTCACCTTAGCATATGGGAAACCTGCCGTTTTTAGAAGTGATTTAAAAAGTTTTCTACATGAGGGTTTCCTCGAAGGTATTTAAAATGTTTCGATTGGTATGCTAATCGTTCTGGTTTGGGCTATAAAGACCTACACAAAAAAAAAATTGTTCCATGCTGCAGCGCTCACAAAAAATCATCGATAGACTGCGTCCGTCGTCCATCCATCTTTTTTTATTTTCGTCGTAACTATGATCCACGTCCACAATATTCTCATAAGCAATACTGAACAACAAACCGTGAAGCTATTTACATTTCAGGTAGCGAACAGACAATTCGCGGCCGGTTGTCATGGTTACATCCAAGATGGCGCCCGTCTGCTGCGGTCTCAAACTTCGCCTCTAGTTCCAAATTGTTCCAGGAGTATTTTAGAGCGGCGTACGTATGTACGAACGTGCATAATTACATTATATACGCCCGGCTATATACCACGGTCCCACTAATTACTGCTACGGTTAGCAACGGAGTTTGGATCGTACATAGATTATGGTGGAATTTGTCAAGGAGATTTTGGTAGGTAGAAAAGTTCCCGGGTACGTGGTTGTCGGAACTGTTTTGAGGGTTATGATCCGATGTTGTTGATACCTATAGACGATGACAAAAATTCTTTGTTCAATACAAGATACAAGATAGGAAAAATACACACGTAAACTCACGCCTTTTCACCGTGGCAATAGGCAGAAAGTACAGCACGTCACCTGCTAGGATCCCAACATACTCACACTATTTCTTTGTAAACGTTTATAGGAAAAATACTGCTGAGAGGAATGAGTTAAAATATTATCCTTTCATTCATTGAATTATAAACCTACCTCAGTAATACTTTACTTTTTTTTTTTTTTTTATGTAACTACTAGCTGTGCCCCGCCGCTTCTGACTTGTTTATATAGCCTTCCTCGATAAATGGGCTATCCAACACTAAAAGAATTTTCAATTCTAACCCGTAGTTCCTGAGACTAGCGCGTTCAACCAAACAAACAAACTCTTCAGCTTTATAATATTACTAGCTGATCCCCGCGGTGTCACCCGCTGCTCAGCCCCTAAGGGTCATAGCGTGATGTTATATAGCCTAAAGCCTTCCTCCATAAACGGACTATCCAACACAAAAAGAATTTTTCAATTCGACCCAGTAGCTCTTGAGATTAGCGCGTTCAACCAAACAAACTCTTCAGCTGTATAATATTATAAGTACAGATGTAAAGCTAATTCTCAGACACACAAAAAACCGATCCTAATTTCAGTTTTCCCTACCCACTTTTCTGCAGCCAGTACTCCTGAAGGATTAGTTAAGGAGGATTTAATAAGAGTCCCTTAGATAAGTGTAGCGAGCGCTCTTCTATCTAATGCTCATCAACTTAAACACCTCTCGAGGACGACGCTGCGCGGGTCACCTGAACGAAGAGATTTCAGTAATATGACGTCATACATGTTCTAAGGAAGGCTTCCATCTTACTTATGTGGGGTAATTGCGTGGTACACGTGCATGGTGACATAACACAGTTGGGAAACATTTCTGATTAAGGCGTTATTTTTTGATTAAGGAGTTATTTCTGATTAAGGCCACCCTTCGTGTTGTAGTGTGGGGAAAAGGCTTTGATAATGATCATAAGTGTTTAAGAGTTGACTGCCTCGTTAGCCTAGTGGCCGCAAGCGCGACTGCCGAAGTCTTGGGTTCGATTCCCAGGTCGGGCAAAGTGTTATTGGGTTTTTCCTTCAGGATCGAGTACCAGCCACGGAGTCTGGACTTGTGCCCAATTGATGGCAATAGCACCTATTGCCATCAATTGGGCCCTCTTTTACATGGGACTATTTAAAACATAATTGGCGAAATGTGGATGTACTAATGGGTACACCTCTGCCTAACCCTTCGGGCATGATGTAATGGTAGGTATGTGATGTGTTAAACTAGTTTTTGTGAACATCTTGAACTTGATGCATTAATGTCCTTATGTGAACGATAATAGTGTTAATCAGACTGAAGATTTCCCCCACAAAGAACACCAATCTGAGTGGGTATTGACTGAAACAAAACTGGAATTTAAGCATTATTTAGGATTTGGAGAGTTGCCAACGGCGTGTACGTGCAAGGATGGACCTCCATTCATGTACTCCTGAGTTAACTGACGGTCGACCACTTTTCAACCTTATTACATAGGGCATAGGGGTGAAAAGTGGCAGACCGTCCGCGTCAGTGAAATCTATAGTACCTTAGAGAAAATTGATCGAAACTGCAAGCACTATTTACCATTGTCATTTCGAAAGAGGTTTTCTGCGCGACAGCAAACATTAATTAAAAAGAAACAAAATTAGAGTACTGAGTTAAAACAAAAATAACTGCCTCCAAAAGCATCAGACTACTTGAAAAGTGATCTTGTTTTGAAGATTTTTTGTCGCAGCCTCTCTCCACTTGCTGATGTGTCCCAACACCTGCACTTTACAGGACCTAGAAGACGCGACAGACGCCGCGATTGACGTAGCCAGATACTGGAAGTAGCCACATACCCAAGAAGTCGTACCATCGACACGACAGAAGAAGAAAGTTGCAGCCTCATTTTTTTTCATCCACATAAGACGACTAGCTTTTGCACGCGGCTTCGCCTGCGTGGATGTCGAAAAATATTCGATTACTTTCCTTCATACCCCTTTTTAACCCTTCGGGGGTAAAATTATCAAAAAAGTAACACGTATAAATGAATTTTCAATCGTCAGCCTAAACACAAAATTTGAAGATCCTAACTTCAAAACTGACGGACTTTCATATAAACTTCCATCCCCTATTTTACCCCTTTAGGGGAGGAATTCCCAATAATCCTATCTTAGTGGATACTTACTCTTCACAAAGAACACACCCTCCAAGTTTCATGTCTCTAGGACCAGCGGTTTGGTTGATATATCACCCAGTCAATCAGTCAGTCAGTTTACCATTATATATATATAGATATAGAAGATATGTCATTTATTTACAACATTGGCAGGTCTCCAAAAACCTACAAACGCTAAAAAACGCTAAAATTGATACTAACCCTATGGACACCGGTCTGAAATAAAAAATTTCTATTCTATTCTAATACACTCTCTTCACCGATCCTGTTCACATCCACAGTAAGCCTAGAACATTTAACCGTCTTTCGAGCAGTATACACGATTTAAAAGTAATAATAAAACCTACATGGTCTCTTGATGACCGTCGTAAATCATACGCTGTCGTCGGCAACATAAAAAGGTTTACGACCCATATAGGACAAATGTTCAGAACGGACACGGGCGAAAAATATGAAAATGGCAAATCTAGGGCAAGGTAAAGGAGTGGAGGTGTGATAAATTGTAGTTATGATAACTGGGTAATAGTAGCTGTTGCCCGCGGCTTCGCCCGCGTGAAGTTCGATACCGTCCCACTGAATCATACAACCGGGATAAAAAGTATCCTATATGTTAATCCAGGTTATAAACTATCTATTTGCCAAATTTCATCCAAATTCATTCAGTAGTTTTCGCGTGAAAGAGTAACAAACGTCCATCCATCCTCACAAAGTTTCGCATTTATAATATTAGTAAGATAAGATAGTAATTTGTACTCTATTTGTTTCTTTAAATAATTGGGGAGAATGGGAAATATTGAAGTAGTATACGCAGCCGATACTACCCAATTTGAAGTAAGAAAATATTCGTTCTGCTGATTTTTTTAATCCAATAATTTTGTAATCATGTTATATCTTGCCCCAAAAATATTTGAAAAAGGTTACAAGTTGGATACCGATCGACACTAAGTACCTATCGCAATCAATTAGGTACCTACTGCCAAATTATTATTATCAATGAGCACAAGACGACGCTGGAGGTGCGCGCGCGGCTGCTCCGCGTAGTGACCACGTTTTTATGTGGACAACCAGGTAATAGAACAAGCTTATAACTTTGTGAATTTTCATGATACAGTTTTGAAATTTTGGACATAGATTCTTTACATAAAAATACTAGGGACACGTGTTTCAGGTTTCGCATATACTAAAAATAATGTTGTAGATTCCCAGAGTTAGTAACAAGCTAGTTATGTCAAAGAAGCATTGCTCTAGGTTCTGAACGCTTGTCTCCGATGATCTATATCTAGATCAATCAAGACAAAGGATTATTCGTTGAAATGATTTCAGGTGGATATGATTAATATTCATTAGTACATTTCGTGTGACAGGGAAAATACCGCATGGGCATGTACCTCCCACATAGGTTGTAAGTTTCCTCCACGTTTAATAATATGGGGACATTTAAACACGTGGAGGAAAATGACAACCAGTATAACCTTCAGTGTTGCCATACTTTTTCGGAAATTAGGCGCAACTTTACGTCGCGTTTGTTAAAAGGGTATACAAGGTGGGAGAGACACCGACGCAGAAATGGTTACCACGTATTCAGTACGTCATTCTGAAGCCTCCCACATAGACATTTTTCTTCGGTTTTAAAAAAAAAACATTTGAGAGATGTTAATAAAAAAAAAAACAAAAGTCCTACCTACACGGTCAAAATGTACTGTACTGTATAATGTAATGTGTATGTAGCTGTGTCAGCTGTCAGCTGTGTAGCTGTGTCAGCTGGAGGGGGGGGGGCTCAGGATAATGTATTAAATACTTCGTGCGTCGGTGTCTCTTCCACCATGTAATCTCCTTCCTGCTCAGTCAAAACCATTTGAAGTTGAAGTTGTGTCCTTGACAGGTAAAAATGACTTGGAAGTCTCCGTCTTAGTCTTTTCTTACTTACAACTTTGGATGACATATTGGGGGTCAAAGTTCCAACTTTTTCACTAGTTTTTAATGTTATAACTTTACTTTAAATATCTTATTGACCCCAGTACTATTCAATGCATCCATCAGCACAATGTTTTGAGTGCGTAACATTGAGTCCTACCGTAAAACGTAATTTTTCACCGAAATAAAAAGTAATTATTTTTGCGTAGTTACTTAATTTGATACATGCTTGGTTGACGGCTTCGTGAAGGGTCGTTTACACCTAGTAGATGTCTGTTAAAAGAAAGAAAAGGTAAGTACATTTATTTGATTGACTAAGTTATGATTATAACCAAAAAAGTCTTTAAAAAAAGTTGTCTCAGTAGAAAACCAAAAACATTCAGAAGAAAGTGAAATATAGTGCTGCTCGGTGTTTGTTTTAGTGCTCCTTCTTCAATCTTTTAATATGAATAGCCGAGTCGTAAAAGTGACTTAAGAGCTTAGGTCATGAATTCTGCACGGGATTTTTATATGTTTTATGGCATACATGCTCTGCTGTAGGTGTCTATATGACAAATTCTTGGATGTTCTTTACTTTTCTTTTTATAGTAAAGTACCTATACACGTAAAAGAAATTTTGTATATTGGTTTTTCTGTTTTCACGGCTTTACTGATGATTGCTACTGATTTTTTATAAAAAAAAATGTATTTGCTTCGTGTCATGATATCTTTACAAATAAATAAAATTGTCGCGTCTGTTTGTAATTTCAAAATAACAGCTTTTTACTGAATGCACATGAAAGTATATACGGTACGTATAATAAAAAAACATTTTTAAAATTTTTGCCTGTCTGTTTGTCTGTATGTTTGTTCCGGCAAATCTCCTGCAAAAAAAATTAAACCCGATTCAAATAGGGATGTAATATTTTTATAATAATTTCACGCGGACGAAGGTCTAGGGCAACAGCCAGTTATATTATAGTCTGTTCTTAATTCTAACGAAGAGAGCGGAGCTACTGAAATAGCTCTTTCAGCGCAGATCTCAGCAGGCTCTTCCGTGAAACGAGATAAGAAACTACATGATTACAATATAGCTCTATGTCCTACTACAAGAAGTTTCCAGGAAGTCTACAATGCAGAAACTGTTATGAAAATACCTTTATATCATGTATAAAAAATTAAAACTTCAGCAGTGGTGGCCCAGTGGTGGCGGCCCCGACTTACGAATAGTAGGTCGTGGGTTCGAACCCACCCAGCGCATTACTTTGCGTAGTTTGTTTCATCACCACTGCTCTCAAAAACGATGAAGGAACATCGTGAGGAAACCCGCATGTCTTAGCACCAAAAAATTCGAAGACATGTGACATCTGCCAACCCGCACTGTGGTCTGCGTGGTGGATTATAGCCCATTCCCTCTCACAGAGAGGTGGCCGTGTGTCCCAGCAGTGGGAACATTATTGGCTGATTATGCATCATGCAATAAGACTTCATCCACATTATAGCGCAAGGTGCAACATACTTGTGTTTTGCATCTTGTTTTTTGTTTTATGCTACATTTCACATTGCAGCCAAGCGGTAGCCATTAGCTGAAACAAAATATTTCAGAATTAATGATCACAAGACATCACTGTCCTATAATGATCGAATCATAACCACAAAAAAATCTCAATCCATTTTCGACCTACCATGGTTTCAAGGATGTGACTAGAACTTTCAACGATACACGTTCCTGGATATACCTACCTTTCTTTGTCAACCGTTTATACAAAAAAGACACCTACGTACTACATAATATTCAACAAAATCCCTTACACACACGTTATGTAAGCAGTAGGCCGAAGCAATATCCGTTCGGTATCGTCGGCTGTCAGTTTATTTATGTGAAAACATGTGGAGATTCAGCGAGCGAACAGCTATAGATAAGTATCACTATGTAGTTAGTGATGTGATGGGAAAGGATGGGAATGTTTCTAAGTTATTTTTTTTTATCGATAAACATAACATCATGCTTGTAATAATGTGTAATTCCCGAAAGGTGCTGACGGTCGAACACTTTTGAATCTTATTACGTATGGTATAAGGATGAAAAGTGATAAACCCTCAATGACCTCAGTAGTATCTGCAATACACATTTCACCAGTTAGCATTTTAGTGAGCAAGTCCTTCTTTTTCTTAGTTAAAGGCCTCTTTAATTGTTTTGTTTGTGGTAAGTGAATTGGGTCATGTAGCCATTGTGTATGGGGATGATGATCTGAGTTTATTAGAATCTAGATATTTAAGACAAAGCTGGGTTTGTACTTTTTGCTGTGATTTCTTTTTAGGTACGTTTATAATAGTGAGTCTGTTCTCTGTAAAGTTTAGCGAGAAAGGAAAATAACCCAAGAATGCGTTTTTAACCATCATCGTCATCATCTGCCTAGCCTTTTCCCAACTATGTTAGGGTCGGCTTCCAGTCTAACCGGTTGCAGCTGAATACCAGTATTTTACATGGAGCGACTGTCCATCTGACCTCCACAACCCAGGTAGTACTAGGTAATACGATACCCCTTGGTAACACTGGGTGTCAGACTTTTTAACCGATTTTCAAAAAACCCCAAAGAGGAGTTCTATTCGATGCATATTTTTCAAATATCGTCCATTTAACTAGTTACTTATTTGTTAATTAATGAAGCTTTTAGCAAATGACTGCCTATGTACCTCCAATAATCCACACACATAACCCAGCGTACATAAACCACCGTACTCAAAACTAATTTGTTACATCTAATTCGATCCTTAACAAGACGATACCGTAAACTTACCGTATATACCTGCACGCACACATAAACACCGTATGTATACATTTAAGCCTTCCAAAAGTAGCTACACACTGTGAGAGAAACGCACACACACAAGCTAAAGCCGCAAGGCACGTAACATAAGGAGCTTTGAAATTAATTTAGCTCGGAACTAGCTGGCAAATGGATAGACGTGTGAGCTCGGGGGGTTGTTACCTCCCTGAGGGGGTGAAAAGGGGGGTGTGTCGGGAAAATTCGGCGTTTAGGTGAGCCTTTGTGGTGAGACCGGTTGTGCTTAGCAGTAATTGTGTTCCGTTGTATATGGGCGCGGGGAGTTTGATTATAATTGATATTGTTATGTGTACTCGCCAATTATGTTATGTTCGATGCTTCTATTGTTTACTATAATCAGTTTCTCGTGTGTTTGGGTCTTCGCAGAAGTAGGATCGATACAATTGCGGGTTGGTCGGGTAGCTTTGGAAAATCTGTTTGAATACTTATAGTTCTACCTTATTTATAGGAAAATACTTCACATTACTATTAATACTAACAGGATATTTACCATGTTTACTGTTTTCTATGAGTTCCCGATATTTCGGCGGTGTTGCAAGCACCATGATCACGGATAAACTTAATAGTAATGTTAGTGACCATGATAGTTTAAAATCTTAAATACTTCACAATTCTTCAGAGTAAACTTCTGTCTATTCTGAAGAATTGTGAAGTATTTTCCGAGAAACTGTTTTTTATTCGATTTAGAGAAATCGAAACAAAAATCAGTTTCTCGTGTCGGTAATTACTACATTAACATGGTTTTACTATAAGGACACCAATTTGAGAACTTAATTCTTTCATTTTTCGGTTTAAATGAGCTAACTAAACCTAAACATTGCTCTCTAACTACTAATTTTCAGTACCCATTAACGTTAATATGGAACACAGAAACTAAATTAGGAGAGACGTCAAATTCAGGCAACTCAAACTATGTTTCATACCCACACAATACATATAAAGTACAATCACGTGCAGAAATACGTATACAACGATCGAAACTTCTAAAAAAAATATCGACTGAGTTTTTTTTTAAATATCAATGGTTTTAAAGAAGATCACTTCTTTATTTCGTTATTTGTATACCAGACCAATTCGCCCTAAGAGCCTAAATTTTTATATTTAAGTATGTGGTAGGTAAAACTATAAGGTAAGTACGTCTTTGGTCTTACTAGTCGACTAAGGTTATGAAAAACAATGTAAGCTAACTACTTAGAAAAGCTCTTTATACTCATGACTGTAGTACCTATATACTTATCCACCGTGATCTAAAATCTACTGTATCTAATGAAATCCACGTCAATATCCTCGCGTCAAAGGCCGCACAATATCCGTGCGTGTATCACAAGCACACAGACACACACGCATACACAGCCGTGCATATTAACATACATGTATAGAACGCCGCCGTCACTCCGGGCGATTGCCGGATAACCAGCTTATTAATATCCGGGGACGTCTCCTGTATATGGCTTTGATTTATATTTTATATAAGTATACTATATAGTTATTGTGGGGAATTGTTGGGTAGGGATTTTTGATAGGACGTGTACTTCCATTGTAGAAAATTGAATGGTTCTTTGTCTTGTCATGAAGAACGATACCTACTTATCTGTGGTAACGGCATAATAGAAGCTGTGACGGAATGTATCTACTTGATTTTTTAAAATACTGTCTGTGATCGCAATCGCGAATGCTGAGCATCCTTGGGTTCGATTCCCGGGTCGGGCAAAATGTTATTGGGTTTTTCCATCAGGAATATCTCAGTAGCAGCCACGGAGTCTGGATTTGTGCCCAGTTGATGGCAATTGGGTCGCCGACTTAAACATAACTGGCGAAATGTGGGTGTACTATTAGGTACACCTCTGCTTAACCCTTCGGGGGTTACAGGCGTGATGTTATGTTATGTAGTCCTTCCACCGGTATTTTACCTTTACGGTATCGCTGTCAAAATAACAGTGAGCTTTATTTTCGATAAAATAAAGTTACTATTCGAATGGGGTCAAAATAACGGCGTAATTTATTGGTTGTTGGGTTGCTGCTAACTGATTTAAAGAACTATGAAATGACTATAGGTTTCTGGCAATATAATTATCTATACCAAAGTAAGGAACAATTATGACATTACAAAGCCTGGGTAATTCTTGGAAGCCAGGGCGAGTTTTATTAGATTTCTTAACAAAGTTGAATCTAAGCAATGTTGTGAAGTTTTCTTAGAATCTGATGATCCACTCCGAGAAGAGCTGTCTCCCTTGTAGAGCATCAATATTAGGTTTGGTATTCTATGTCTATACAAGGTGTAATATAATTAAACGCAAGACCTCCCCTGTGGTCTTTCGGACCATGAAACAGAACCACTAATGTTCTACCAGTTCTTGACATTCGCAAAAATAACTGGATTTTGTAAAGGGACTGACGCGATCAGCTGATCAACATATATGGTAAAACTAAAAAAGGTAATGAATTTTCAAAAGTCATAAAACAAAAGTTGGTCAGTTCCATGGTCTGAGACACCACACGAGAGATCTTGTGTTTATTATTTTACACCCTGTATATGTATGTAGGCATACCTAAATATGAATGAAATATAGCTACATGACTTTCAGTTGTCCTAAGAACAAATAACTACCTATATTAACAAATCTCTTTTTTTTGGTACAGTCATGTCGCCAGACTGTCAGGGTTTATTTTCTGCATTCACATAATTATTTTATTCATAGCTTCATAAACACATTTCTTTGTATTGTATCACACGTCCTTCACCACACCACAATTAAAAAAACAAAAACAAAACGTGATGTCACAAAACGTTCGACAATTGACCCACACTCAATGCGCATTCAAATGTGGAACAATAAAAACGTTCCATTTACATATCCGTCAAGCTACGGTTAGCTGACAACTACGGCCCTTTCAAATAATCACGATCAAAGAAATAAAACTGAGATTAATTCGCGCCCTGTGAAAACAATGAAGGATCTCGGGTTAACAAAGGGTTAGGACAAAGGCCACGAATGGACTTTAGTCTATAACTCTGCATGTGACTTCTAAACTTATTGTTTTAACGTTTGACAAACGAAAACAATGCTAGAGAAATTAATTCGATGTATTGTTGTTTTTTTTTCGAGTTTTGTATTTGGAACGCGGCTATTTTTAATTCGAAATTATTGTACTTCCAAAAAGTTTGCATCTCCTATTAATTTATACCCGGCCAGCAGTTAGCCCAAAATAAAAAAGTGGGTAAGTACTTACTAATTTATAATGATTCCATGAACAATTTGATAAAATTCTGCTGTTGCTTATAGAAAGTGAGAATACAAGAAAATAAATAAGGGCGGTAACAAACTAATATTCATAAAAATAATCCTATTGTAAACAAGAAAGAAAAAATAAAAAATTCACAAAAGTAACCGACTCCAATCAATCACAATTCCAATAAAGAACTGTACATGAGTAAAAAAATAAATACTAAGTAGACATCATTCAAAAAATGGCGGCAATTTCTTTCTTTTTTCTCTGCCGCTGAATTGCAGACTACGGCATGGCTTCAAAAAGTCTATCAGAGCGGAATATTCAGTTCGTCAAATGGTAATCAGAGGGAGGCATTATACGTTATGGTTCAAATATCACAAGCGTAGACTACGAGATTTTACTTTTACGAGAAAATAAAAACATAGATAACTTTGATTGAAGATAATACCTACTTTAATATTTTTATCTGTTGAAAAAAATGTGTATACTTGATGGAAAAAGAAAGTGTATTACATGTCATGAAAAACACATTTTCTCATCAAGGGAAAAAACTTTCAGTTCCCAGGCACGTAAGCCTACTCGAAATTATTTTATTTGTGTGCACGCTCTTAGAGTCTTTACGTTCTTGGTATTAAGGTCGAGTTTGGTTTGTTTCGTTGTCGACAAAGAGTTAAAGGTTTAATACACGTGACTGTGAGAACGCTAGTTGTTACGGTCGTAACAAGGCGAGCGCATCAAAGGACGTTTTTCAAAGAGAGAACGTGATTCTCGACCGATGCTCTAACAAGTCCGCCCCCGGGTGACTCGGGGGAAACTCGACAATATATTTTTAAAAATTACAATTTTATTTGAAAGATTGTGCGGGCAATGTGTTTTATGTAATGCATGCTTATTGTTCTGTTTCGTTGGGTTTTATTTAGAATGCTAATATAAGTAGATGCAGAAGTTTTGAAGTGGAACAAAAGAAGTTGAATTAAATAGCTGTATATGTTTTGCTTTCTCACTTTGTTTTCAGGTGTTTTAAATGCAGTTAATTGTTTTATTACTGTCTGGGGAGCCTTTTATTGAGGACATTTACGAGTTATGGTATTCGGAAGAGTTGTGATCAATTCATTGCGACACTATGTCAATTTTATAAGAGAGCTTAAATAATATTAAAATTACACACCAGCCAGCAGAATGATTTCAATACACCTAAAAACCTCATCACGTACTCATTAGAAACAAAACACTACTCTAATCAGTTCCAAATTCAAAACATCACATAGCTTCCAAGTTGCCCCTTTCCCTTCACCCCCCCGACGCCCCCTTAGCAATCCCAATAGTTTCGATAGTTCCCCGGCTGGGATTAAACCGGGAACGGATAACATGGGGCATATGTCTTCGACGTCACCTCGGCGATACTTCACCCCGGTACAAAGGTGGGGACTGATTGAAAATCCGGGCTATATGTGGTAGGCGCTGTATTAGGCTTAATGCTTTGAATTGTAGGTGTGCTACTGGGGGATTGGTTCGTGTTTTATTCTTCTTGTATTCTGGTACTTTTGTGGATTTATTTAAGGTATTTATTTCTACGTAAGAGGTAGTCTATACTATCTATACTTAACATTATAAAGAGGTAAAATTTGTTTGTAAGTTTGTCTTCGAAACTACTGATCCGAATCCGGAAATTCTTTCACTAAAGCGAAGCCACATTATCACCGAGTGTCATAGGCTACTTAAAACGTTCCCGTAGGTTAATTTTCGTACATAACGGGAGCGAAGCTGCGAGCAAAAGTTAGTCACCAAAAAAAATTAAAATGCTAACACAACTTCGTTAATGAGAGTAGGAGAGACCAAGCTGTAAATCTGGCTGAAATTAAAAACTTACTGAAACATCATCTCGATCATCACACAGTACAGTTCTTTGTTACTTTTAGTTCTTCTTCAACATCAATATGAATCTCTCGTATTAAAAGTTGGAGTGTGATATCTTCTAAATCCCATTCATCACTATAATTAAAATTCGCCCAGACTTCAACAAATGTCCTTTATACAGACGATCTCATATAAGTATACCTACTTAAATAGTATACATACTTTAGCTATAGAAGTATACATACTTTCGCTATAGAAGTATACATATCTTTGGATACGTATTACATTTGTGGCGAAGGTAGGTACGCTAGAATTTGTCTCTCTCTCATTGTGACAGAGATTTATAGTAGCCGTGTGCGGTCGATCTCCCCCCTACCGTCTGGGCACCGATCATACATTATGCTGATGTTATAATTAAATACGTTTTTGGAACTTTTTATGTATAAAGAGAGAGAATATTTTCTTATTAGAAAAAAAAAACCACGTAAAATTGACTTGCAAAGATCGATTTTCACTCAGCTATCGTTGAGTTTAGGGGAACTTAGAAACCATTTTAATTTTATATTGTATGCACAAGCAATATCTAATTGTTACTCAGTTATAATTTTTACCGGAACCTCACAGGTAAAAGATTCCTTGAGGTTTTGAAAGTTGCAGTTTGTTTTCTATGGTGACATTAAATCACACTCTTCCAGGATTGAAAAAGAGTTCAAATTAAATGTATTATAGACTACACTATGCTGATGTAGACGCTGGAAAATGGTCATGAAGTGTATGAAATAAAACAATAGTTTCAAAATAAGTTTACAACATTTATTTAACAAATAAGTACAATAACATTGACAAATAGCTACAACAAACATTATAAAAACAAAATAGCAACATTAAATACATTTACGAAACTAGTGAGGGCTTAACTTAATTTTACGCAACATAAAATAAAGGGTACGACTTACGAGTACGACCCACAGATATACTACAACCCATAGACAAACATACGACGTGGAACTAGTAAATGAACCGACCTAACGTTATGGGGACCGTAGAACCGAATATATGGGATGAGGAAAGTAGTTCCTGTATTAGATTTATGTTTTGTTTGCTTTGTATTTGGGTGAACTGAAGTTAATTTTCTGGTGAAATTGGTATGGTGCATTATTGATAGAATTGGTGGGAAATATTTCGATTAAAGTGCACTAGACTAGACTAGACTTTGCTGAATAGTTTTGATACTTGTTTAATAAGCAATTTTTGGTGTCCTTTTTACCTGACTGTCGACGCAAAGGAGGGTAAAGTATTTATCAGTCTATGTATGTATGTATTTTTGTTCCTATGTGGCGATGTAGATACAAAATGTGTAGGCCGATTTTGTTATAATTGGCTTTGTGCGAATTGTGGAGTTTGGACTATTTTAAAGTGGATTTAAATGTAACGAATCGACATCAAAAAACCTTAGGTAGGTAAGTGCGTAACTTTGATGATGAGCTTAACCGTTTCACATCATTCTCGAGTTGCTATTTTTAGGTAAATACCCAAATGTGTAAGTCCTTATTTTCGTACCTATTTCGCTTTTCTCAAAAAGGTAGGATTCTAATAGAATTACTCAGAAGAACGTAGGTAAGTATGTACACTCTAAATAATATTGAGTATATTCGAAACACGTGTAAAGAAAGTAGAATGTTACACGGGTTGATCCCAAATCGACTAAGTACTTGAATACCTTATTTACGTTCGCAGTTAATCTAAAAACATTTTGTATTAAAAACTTATTAGACCTTAGTACGTTATAATAAAGTGTTCTCTTTTGACAAAAACCCGTGCGTACAGCATTTTATTTAAAGAGACCCAATTTAAAGGCTTTGAAGCGTAGGGAGGCCTCTATATCACATATAGGGTAAAACGCCCACTCAAACACACACATATTATTATACGTATGTACATAGACAGCATATAGCCTGGGGGCCCGTCAAACGCCCTGAAAGTCACGTATGCCTGGTGGCCTCGCAATGTTATTATCCAACACTTACGCACGCACATACACTCACGCATCCATACATATCTGTGTGCGCTATAGACGTGCGTAGGTAGGCGAAGGCGAGCCCGGGCATCGCGGCCCACACGACCCCGACCGAAGGGACAAAGCGAAACGGGTTTGTCCCAAGGGAAATTCAATATTCGGGACTAAACCTTAACTCCCCCTTAAGACACCCCGTCTACCACCCCCGGAATGCTTATATGGCCACGACGTGTATCGATTTTCTTGCCAAATGGAAGATTGGTGTCGAACCGTTCTCAGCGGACGAATGAATGATGTATTGGAGCGGCGAGTGAATATTTCAAGTGTGTGTGCGCCACCTTCGGGGTTTTGTGTTTAGCCACCGTATCGGCTCTGATGGAAATCTCCTTCTGAAATTGACGTGAATTTTTTATTTCGGTAATGCATTGCGGGGTGAGAGCGGGGGGTGTTCGGTTGCCGCGTATTTCTTTGAGCTCGACGCCAATTATCTCTGAAATGCTCTTTGAGGTGACTGATTGGATCGCAACCGTTGCTTTTAGGCCTCCGTTGCTCACTGTTATGAATATTGAGATTTCTGTGTGGAATATCGTTATAACGTGGATCATGAAAGGTCGTTTATTATCTTAATGGATCGAATGGCATTAGCTGAAGTAATCTACTCTTCTACGACTTCCTCTACTCATTAAAAATGAGTAAGATAAGAGAGAGTAACTATATTGATAAGAGTGGTATCTTATTTACTTTCCTTATGGATGTGTAGAACACATATTTACAATATAAACTGGAGCGGTTCCTGCATGACGTACTAACTTATTCACAAGCGAATCCTTTAAGGGGAAATCTCGACTTTTATGTACGTAACATGCCATAAAGCGACGCCATAAACTTGCCTCGTAAAATACGTTACAACCAAATTATAAATATTTACTCTATTTGTTTATTACTCGCGACGACATCAAATGGCTATGAAATTAATCTTAGTAAATAGGCACAATGGAATTGTGAACCAATTCAAGAGTACCTGGTTTCTACATTGTTAGTATTTTCTTAAATGTTTTGAATATCACAAACATGCACTAAAAGAAAATAGTTTATCGGGAGATTTACAATTATTTTGTTTTATTTTGTATTGTAAACCATATTAAAATTTGGCTGAACCTAGAGGGTCCTTTTGCCTTTCCAAAGATCTAAATATATCTTAACATCCAAAAAAAAAACCTGTATATAGAAGTGATTAAAAAAGATAACATTATTGTATCAAAGAAAAGCCTTTCAGTCTCAATAAAGTACGCAAATCAGATTTCTTTTATAAATAAACGTTAAGTAAAAGATAGCCTTTGACTTACAAAGTTCAGTTTTATTTTTAAACATATTTAAATATTTGTATCAGGCTGTACATTGATATTTTTCTATACACGCTTTTCACATACTCTTTGCGCCATAAAATTATTTCAGGCATTTACTACTACTATTAAATAGGTAGAATTGTAATCTAGAATATTTAATTTATAGAAATTTTAAAAATCAATATTTGTAGTAGATAAATAGAATATACACCAAAATTGTATATTTTATACTTATAGACACTCGTAATCGTAATTAATTACAAAAGCCGAAAAATAATTGTACTTAGATACCAAAAAAATGTTTGAATTCATAGTCAAGCTGTGACACACGATCACAACCTTAGACAAAACAATTATCACATAACTCCATCCACTCATTACAAACAGCAAACAAAAAACAAACGAAAAACAAATTGAGCGCAAACAATTTAAAGCACACAACCTGTGTGTTCTACATTAAACACACACACACGCTCATACGTAGAGGACATTAGTATTAGTGGGTTTCGGCCTTTCAAAGGCCCCTTAGATCGAGGGGGCATGTTTGGGGTAAGATTGAGCGTGGGTGAGATGCGGGGGAGGGGGCGAATTCCAAGATGGCTGCGGACCGTGCCGGCCATAAGGGTAAAATAGGAGCCTTTATATATTTATATGTAGTTTTATACTTGTATTGGTCAGGCGGCCTCCTGGATTTGTTATCGATTTCTGCTTAGTTCTGTTGCGGCTTCGTGAGCCGTTTGTGGAGGAACATTTAACTTTTTAAAGCTGTGGGGTTTGATTTTTCTTTATGAGTTTTCTAGCAGATTATTACTTTGTAGGTTTGAGATTATTGCTTTGTAGATTTGAGTTGTTAGATTAGTATAGCAGTATCTAAGTAACAATTATTATGAGCATGTTTTGCACTGTGCGGCCCTTCCGTTCATCTATTTTTAATTAAGAACACTCTAATCAATATTACTACAGCAAGTTCTTCTAGGGATTTTGGAACGGATTATCCTTTCATATAGAAAAATTGTCATAGTTCCCTTTAGTGAATAAACTTTTATTTAAAACCACCCCAAATAAAACAAACTGGCGGATTTCCTTTGTTAGTAATTAACAGAGAATATAAACGATTCCAATAAGTACGCACTAATAAATAAGTTTTCAAGCCAATAGAATAAGGAAACAAAATGAACAAAATTAAAGAATCGGATTTGCGGTTAGCCATTTCAAAGTAAATAAAATGCCTATAAAAACTTGGAGATCTCATTATCAAGTGGCGGAAAGTTTTTTTTCCTTTACGCACGCCAAGTTACGAGAAACTTTGGGAATATTTATTCCTGTGAACTTTTAAGATAACATTTGCTTGTATTTATTGAGTGATGGGAGTTTTGTGTGTGTTAAAGGGTTAATGGTAATTCTAATAAAATATTTTTGCTATTAGAAACGTAAAATTCCTCATACTGTACATTTGTCTTACTTAGATTGATGAAAATGTAAGTAATATTTTATACAACGAGTATCTACTCGTTTTTTTGTATTTACAATGTATCTACATTGTAAATTTGGTTGTGGATGATTAGAATCTCTATGTTTTGTTAGTTACGTAGGTACTATTTGGTCAATGTTTCTTGCGTAATTTCGCAAGTACCTTCAAGCTAATCCTACACAGCTAACATTTCGAACTTTACCACAACAATTTTCTTCAAAACCTTTCCCAAAGCGAGTCCCAAACAAGAACTTCCCTAATCCATAAACAAGTTAGGAACGCGACATCCACTTCGAACCTCTCAATGTCCATTACGGGCAGACGTTATACATAATTCAATAACCCAGCCACCTACCTACATACAACAAAAAGTACCTAACTTAAGCCGGGTCCGTCCAAGGAAGGGTTCCACTAGGTGTTATAAATTACAGCCCTGTTTATCGGGCCGGAGGGGAGGGGGGCACCCTCCCGTGGTTTTACAGTTTATCGTCCCTCTGTATGGGCCCTTCGTAAGGCGAAGCGAAGGGTAGTGAATTACAGAACTGTTACTCAGCGGAATGTACCCCCTGAAAGTTTGAGAAAAAAGGGACCCTTAAGACTGTCCATTGCGTGGGGTGTTTTGAATGTACTGTCGCAGGTTTTGAGTTTTTAGCATGTTGTATTATTCTACAAGCTAGCAGTAATTTCTAGTTAAAAAATACAGCCATCTGTCAGTTGTTCCGCTATTCTATATTCACCATAATTAAAGAAAAAAAAAAAACTATAATTTTTCATTAATTGTTGATCGTGGAACTCGCAGAAAAACCCATTACCACTTCTTAAAAAAAATACTTTAAAAATAAATAAACTAAAACACATTTTCAGTAACAGCAAACAAACACATTTCCTCTATTCATAATGAAACCAATGTTTAAATAATTTATTGGAGAAGTTGCAAAAGTATCAAGTTTGTTCGGTCGGAGTCTCGCTGCCTTCCATACGCGCGGTCAAGCGGATTTCGAAGCACAGAATCGCAATTTGTATAGAAGAGACACGAAAAATTCTTTTTTTCTGATTTTAGGAGACTCTGTAAAACTGAAAGGGTTTGAAGGTATGGTGAAATGTCAGTGTCTTTAATTGAGGTTGATAATAAATGTTGGTATGTGATCTACAACATCTGTGCTATGCATAATGAGTTGGTCAGTCATTCACGCGTTTTAAAGCTAGATTTTTTTTATGTCTAATTAGAAAGAGCATAGTATGGCAGGGCCCAATCATTCATGGTCTCTTCATCATATCATTCTCCCGACCTCATCTCGATTTATTTGAGGTCGGCCCAGCATGTCTTCTTCTTCCATACTTCTCTATACTCCTCATCTCAGCAGTCACCTCCTTTCTAGCCATAACATCCTTCACACAGTCCATCCATCGTTTCTTTGATGAATTGATGGCCTTTTATTTGAGGCTTTTATAAAAAACAGAAGTCTAATTTTTAATAGACTTTGAAAAAGTTACGAGCAATCAAATGTATGATTTTCTCGTACTGTATTCATTTACGTTTCCACGAATAGTGTTTTGGAAGCCATACGTGACTGTACTTATGTACAGACGCCAGCACATCAAGCTACCACAACTGTCAAATTTCTTTAATAGATTTTCAACTTTATCGTTATAGCATTAGATTCAAGGTTGATTGAGAAAATTTTACAGGTTCGTGTAGCTAGATGATATGCTGGCGTCTGTGCATCGATTTCTCCGTGATTATTGGACTGATACGTGATCTTTTTTTATTTGGTAGAGAGAGCCCGCGCGGTGGTTACATATTATTACGGGGAGTTTACCGGTTTACAAGGAGAAGGGAAAATTATCTTTTGCCTGAGAAACAATAATATCTAACAATATGGGATTTGTATCAGAGAATGGTATTTTTTTGCATGAATGTGCTGCAATTTCCTACTTCTGTTGTTTCATAGTACTCATGCAGAGCAACTTAAAATTGTACCAGCTTGAAAAATGAACGAAAGTTCAGTCCATTTAGGTGAATTAAACAAAAAAATTAGAAATATGCAAAACAGTACTTCAACAAAAACAAAGTTTATATGTCAAACATTGGAAGTACGCCATGTTAACACAAACGACTCATGCAAAACAATATGCATAAGTAACACGAGAAGACGATACAAGACAAACATATTGTGGCAAAAAGCACATAATACCAGTGCCATAACAATTTTGGGAGGTCTAAATTACTCTGTGGCAGTTGACAATGTAGGGAGGCGTGCGGTCTGAGGGCGCGGGGAGGGGGCACGGGCGGGGGGGTAGTGACACAGGCTACCGGTCACCACCGCTCGTATTGATTTGTTGTATCGCTCGTCCTGCAACACCCATCCCTTTCTTGCACACCTACATCTGAATGGTTCTCTCTCTGTCTTACACGTGTCCCTCCCGCGCACACGTGGGCACATACGCCGCGTATGTGAATTTATGTTTGTGTGTGAGGATTACTATGTGTTGAGAGTATGTGTGCGTTGGGGTCCGAATATTATGTACCTACGCATTTTCGACAGACTTTTCCTTATACTGTGTTACGGACACCGTGTTTTTCATTTTGTGTGAGAAATATTCTTTTAGACGTGTGCCTTTAATAAAAAGTTTCGTGAGACCATTAGTTTGTTTCACTTATCATTACTGATTAGTCTTTTTCGGTTTTATGATATTATATTTTTATACGTACTTAGCTTGATGTTATTTTGATTTTTCATAATCGTTAGTAATGTAGTCTGATTGCCCTAGGAAACCTGCGTATGGAAAGACGGACTTTGCTTTAGGGACCACAATAAGATTATTGCGAATACAATTCTGTACTTACTTTGGTATTTAAGTAATATTTATGAAAATTATGTTCCAACTTTGAAAATGCAAGGTAAGTATGTTTTTACGGTGGCAACTTCGTTCCGTCCAAAGACTTAGGCACACAAAAAAAAAACGAGACTCCAAAGTTCCAAATTCAAATTCAATAAAGTCTCTCACACACTACGGGTTTAACGAAAGGGCGTGACGACGTGACTTTGTATAGAGGTCCATACATGTGTGCTTCAGATTTACAGAGGTCAGAGGCACAGGCACGAGCGCGCGGTATAAACGTAACGTTACCTACGAACGATTTTAAAATTGATCTTTTTAAACTGACATGGTCACTAACACTATTATTAACACTTATCCTTCTTCGCAAATCGATGACTCAGATTTTTTCCGTGCAGTACGTAGCGTTTATTAACACATAAAACGGGATTTACCATGTTTATTGTTTATTTTGAGATCCCGATTTTTCGACACTGTTGCATGGTGATTCTTATTGAAAAATGAACCAAAACGTTATTGAATAATTGTATTTTCGATTCAAAAGTTTGTATGCAAGCTAGGTTTACGACGCGCGCTCGTGTTAGGGCTTCTGGTCATACTTACGTACTTCATTACAAGTAAGAGCACAAAAAGGGCGAAAATGAAAGCGAGCATGTATGAGCGTTCTTATATTCAACAGAGGAGTTTAACTTCGTCTAAAAGTTTGTAGACTATTTTTATTTTTTATTCACAAAGAAGTTTTCTTTTTTATTATTTTGTAAGAATGAACAAAGGTGTTGGTTGTTACTTTTTTGGGTAAAATTTTCAGGTAAAGTTAGTAACTTTACCTGAATGTACATGTTAGCTTTTAAAGTATAAGGTTATGTATGTGGCCCAAAACGTTACTGTTTTAAAGGTTGCTGGAATCGATTTTTTAACACTTTTGTTTTTACACCGTTTTACTTCAAGTTTTTATAGCTTGGTAGTAAATGATAGATATTTTTACTCTAATGATACGTTCATCTCAATTTACCACCGAAATTATCGAATTTCTTTTTCAATACAATCGTAATAATTCGATAATCAAAGGTTTCATACCTTTGATTATCGAATTATTACGATTGTGTTGATGAAATGAAGTTTTCTTTTTTATTATTTTGTAAGAAAAAACAAAGGCGTTGGTTGTTATTTTTTTTACACCGTTTTACTAAAACTGTATAGCGTAGTAGTAACTGATAGATATTTTTACTCCAATGATAATACGTTTTTCTAAATATGTTTCTTTTCACCGAAATTGTCGAGTTTTGTTTCCATTATAATTGTCATAACTTAAATATCAAAGGTATGAAAAGTTTGTTTTCACTCAGTTTACTTTTTTCTAGGTTTTGACACCGCACCTGGTATTGTTTAAAACTAAAGGCTTGACTTTTGCAAAAAAAAAAAATAATGCTCTTCGTAGAAGTCAGACAAGAAAAGGCATTTTGCTTTGACGCTATGTTGTGTACTTAGGTATTTGTAATTGTTTATATTTTTTTTTACAAAACCTTTGTTTTCTAAATTATTTTTAGTTAGTTTACATAGGCTCTACACGTTGATTATAATAATTCAATTGTTAACCTCTTTGTAATTTTAGAGCAAAAGAAAAAAAAAATGTGAAAACATATTATTAAAAACTAGCTGTTGCCCGCGACTTCGTTCGCGTGGAAATTTTGGTGTGCATGTGTGAGACTGCCACGTTGGTCTAGTGGTCGCAAGCGCGACTACTAAGCGTGGGGACCGATTCCCGGGTCGGGCAGTGTTAAAAAAAAATGTTTATTTCAATTACATAAAGTTATCGCACACATGATTTGGAAGATCACCTTTTAAGCAATGAGATTCTTGTTTTAGGGGGCATCCATTAATTACGTGAGGCGATTTTTCGACCCCCCTCCTCCCCTGGTGGGATGTCGTGAGATTTGGCTTGACCCCCTCATCTCCCTCCTAATCTCACGTGAGATTTATCAACATGAGATTGGGTGATATTTTTCGCGAATATGGATTTGTGCCCGGTTGATGGCAATAGGCTCACCCCCTACTACATGGGACTTCAATATAACTGGCGAAATGTGTGTGTACGATTAGGTACACGTCTGCCCAAACCTTCGGGGCTTTAAGGCGTGACGTTATGTTATGTGTGAGAACTGACTGCCAGATCAAAAGGTGATAATGTACTGATGACTACAAAAGGTGTCCTTTTGGGTGCTGTAATTCTGGGCGGCAGAGGTCCGAAACAAAATTAAATGGCGTTGAGGCGACGATATGGCTTCAAAAATCGGTGTATTTTGGCACTATACAACTTTTTTTCAAAGTGAACTTTGTTTAGCGCTTTTTATTCTAATACCGTTCTGTATACAACATTAAATGACTTTTTGCGAGAGCCCTTAGACCTCTTTAATTCGGCCCTGCCGCAAAATCCGTTCTTAGCGAACGTCTACTAACTATAAACTACCTCAATGCCAAATAATATCAAGTTTGGAGCACAAAAAGTTAAGGACTTTCATCCAAACTTGCGAGAGCCCTTAGTCCTCCTTAACCCGGCGCTGTCGCAAAATCCGTTCTAAGCGAACGTCTACTAACTATAAAGTACTTCCTTGCTAAGTTTCAAGTTTGTAGCACAAAAAATGACGGACTTTCATACAAACTTGCGAGAGCCCTTAGATCTTCTTAATCCGGCTCTGTTGCAAAATCCGTTCTTAGCGAACGTCTACTAACTATTAACTACCTCCCTGCCAAATTTCAAGTTTATAGCACACAAAATGAAGGACTTTCATACAAACTTGCGAGAGCCCTTAGACCTCCTTAATCCGGCCCTGTCGTAAAATGCATTCTTAGCGGATGTCTACTTACTATAAACTACCTGTCTGGCAAATTTCATCTTTATACGTCAAGCGGTTGTCGACCTTTCGCTTTCATATATTTAGATAGATTTCTCATAATTATACCTCTCTTTCAGTACCAAATCTTTAGTGCAAAGAGTAAAGACAATAGGAAACAAAAACTGAATCAAACAAACAAAGTCACCGACTTCTGAAGCTAAAGTTATTTTTCACTTTTTTGTGTTTTTGAAGGCGGTTTTATTTTTTGCAAAAAAGTTTTTATTTTTCCATTTTTAGTTGTAATATCCTATACAATTAATATTTGCTATGCATTTATTTTATATTGTCAACAAAAATAAACAAATCTGGTTATACTGCACACATCTGTGTACACCCTCGGAGCATACAGGCGTTATGTTAGGATATTGTGTAAACAATAAACATCTAAGCGATTGCAGCAATCACGGCAGATTTGCTGCCTAATTTTGTTGAGTTCTATTGTACCTATATCTCCGAAGATCAGCATCAGATCTTCACCAAATTTAAACGGGGCCAGCGCCGCCGAATAATATTCTTCCAAATAAAAAAGAAATCATTGAAATAGGTTCTCTATTGGCAAAGGTATCGCTGAACTTACACACAATGATGATTACCAGTCATAATGCCTGCGAGTATGTGTGCCTATACAATTTACAAAATTCCCTTGATTTCTCCATGATCCCAACATCAGATCCTGACCTGATGACCATGGGACCACATGGGAAGTATACTGTATCAATCAATGCCCATAAAATTTGAGGGTTGCCCTTAATTTTCCTGGGACCCCATCATCAGATTCTGACTTGATGACAATGGGACCACATCAGGAGGACTTTCGAATAAAAAAAGAATTTTCAAAACCTCCTCCTTTTTTGAAGTCGGTTAAAAATTGTCAAAGGAGTTTTGGTGAAACATTAGATAACCGTTAACAATACATGTCATGGTAATAGGCTTATCCCAAACAAAATGGAACTGAGCATACCTAATTATCAAAATGTGGGTGCACTGAACACATCTGAGTAGTCCCTCAGAGCATACAGACGCGATATTATGTTATGGTGTTGTGTAAACAATAAACATCCAAGCGATTGCAGCAATCACGACAGATTTGCTGTCTATTATTGAAGAGTTCCATTGATATCTCCGAAGATCACCATCAAATCTTCACCAAATAAAAAATGGGACCATCGCGAAATAATATTCTTCCAAACAAAAAAAGAATCATCAAAATCGGTTCACAATTGGCGAAACTAAAACCTATTTCGTAAATTATTTTTATCATAGAAATCGCGCATGAGGTTACCAACTAAATTTTAAATATTAATATCTTTTGCGTCTGTTGGTCGATTTTGATGAAATAAACGCTAAATAATACCCAGAACAATGCTTCTTATTTTGTAATATTTCGATTTTGAATACAATGAGGGCTTTTTACGTGATGCGCGCACAAACGAACAGACAAACCGACAAACCGACAAACCGAAAAACCGACAAACCGACAAACAGACAAAAATTTAAAAAAATATTTTTTTACTTTCTGCTACTTATTTCAAGCAACTTCCAGTGATTTTTTTGTAAAAATATCTAATGTACAGACACGGAAAGTCTACGATTTTATTATATGTATAGATAGATAAATGCTGAATCGTGTATTTAATTAACCCTCCTTGTGCCGGTGGGCCCAGCGGCCACTATTTCATTTCAAACTAAGAACTAAACCAAATAATGTTGCCACACCTAACTCCATTCTGCCTATACACTAAACGTCAGCGCGCTATGGGGCGTATGTGCTAATTACAAGAACACAGGACCCGCATACTAACTAGCCAACAAATGTCTTACGAATACCAAGTAGGTGGCATACTTAATTGCTTACCACTATGTACTGGAGGCATATAGGCAGATGGTGGATATATCTGTGTGTTTTATATAGTGTGTACCTATGTGGGGAATATATAAGATAGGGTTTTATTTTTGAGAATGTGCAGAATTTTAAGTTTAGATAACTCTTGATTCTGGCGGCCAAGACACATCCATCCTATCCACTCACACATGGCACTCGGTAAGTAATAGTGTACAGTATGACTAGTTTAAGTTTGCAGTTCGGGGTGGCGTTGCTTGTCAAGAAAAAATGCAACGATATGTCAAACTTAGTACATTTGTTTTAGTTCTGTATTTTGCCGCATGCACAGAAATGTTGGTCGACGTTTAGCTTTTCATCAGTGAATAATTTTTTGATATCATGTGACTAGTTTAGGAGATAACTTCTTACACCTAAATTTACAAACTTTACCTGTTTTAGATAATATTGTATATTCAGTAGTTATACATACCGCTTACTTGTTTCTAATATTCTAAGGAAATAATTTTTCCTTTAGAAATTGAGTAAAAACAGTCTGTAAAAGCAAGAAACATAATTAAATGAATGCATGCTGTTACAGACATTTTTTCTTTGGAAATATTAAGTAGACTAACTGGGCTTACAGTTCAATACTCATAAAAGCACTTCTAAAATATATCTACTGTATAAACATCTGTAAAAAAACGTTTCTATTTTTCTCAACGGATTTTATTGAAAGTTGTATAGACTTTAACTATATATTTTATTGTGTGTGTAACAACAAAAATTGTTCATTGACATCAAGGATTTTCATAAATTGTATTTAATTTTTTTATTTATACAGTATTTTCTAAAGCCCGCATCGTAACGATAAAACATCAAAATAATCGCGACATTAGGGTTCCTTCGCGTCACGCCTAAGAAATTGTTTCGAACCCCACATTTTTACATAACTAGTGCAAAAGTAAACAAAGTAACGCAGAGAGGGAAAGTTTCCTCGTTTTTCATCCCCCAGGACCCTCGCGGAGGGACGTAGCTCAAATTTCCGACAAAATAATAGCATTTGAATTTAATTTCAATCTCACTTTCTATCGTGTGGGTTGAAAAATAACCACTTAGATTCACATATTGTGTAGAAGTAGTTTTTTTTACAAATGTAAACAAAAATAATTCATAATGCAATAGAAATAAAGACGATACTCGCACTTTCATTAGACTGTCTGCATTACTTCTAGTCAACGATCTTGAAGAAACGCCGTCGCTTGAACTTGTAACCTTTTCACCTTTGAATAGACACACGTGCGTTCAAAATTATAAATTAAACGTAAAATTTTCAATAAAACGTTACCCTCGGTCGTGAAAACCGGTCTGAGGGATCCAAGCTGCAAAAATATTACAAGTTTTGTATATAATGTAGCGAACACGAGGGTCATTCGGCCAATCAGCCCCTTTTTGAATGACCGACGGCGACCCGAACGCGCGTCGGTCAACTTCGAATAATGAAATTCTAAAAAAAGAACAGGCCCGCCAATAAACAAACCGTATATCATTCGTTATTCAAATATATTTTAGTGAATGGTTGACCCGAGCCCACGCGACCATTTGATGGTTAAATATTTTCAGTGGGCAACACTGACCGCCGGGTGTAATTTATGACTTGTGAATTTGAATCAAATATGTAACCTTTATGGAACTGATTTATTTATTCGAAATACGGATTTGAATATTTATTACGATGTTAACACTAATAAAAATTGACACAAACAGTTTATTAACTTTTAAAAATGCAACAGTGTGCAAATTAAATGGAATCACCCTAATTGTAACGATCTACTTTATTAATAAAATGACTTGTAATTAGGCGGGGGAGAAAAAGGCGGTAAAATTGTATTACTTTGGCAGTTGCCTTTTAACACGACCAAAGCAGTGTTTTCCTCCCCCACGTTTATAATTGTATTAATTGTTGAGAGTGATGCCTTTTTAATTTATTTCCTCTGCGTCTTAAGATATTATCTTCATGATTTAGAGATTAAAATGTACTAGATGATTGTGCAATTTTGGTTTGAATATTTCATCTTTACATAGTATAAAACAAAGTCGCTCCCGCAGTCTGAACCTTAGATGTTTTAAACTACGCAACGGATTTTAATGCAGTTTTCAACAATAGATAGACTGATTCAAGAGGAAGGTTTATATGTATATTTTGCACCCGTGCGAAGCCGGGGCGGGTCGCTAGTTAGAAATCAAGTCAAGTTTGAAGTGGTACGATGAACATTTGCAATAATTTGACATTGTAATTTTCCACCCTCTTAATTGTCACGAAAAATCCTGATCATAAATAACGTATTTTTATTTAAATATATTGTTTCTTATAAACAACTAAGATACTGGTAATAGACAAATCTAAAGTTAGTTCCCACAGGAAATCTAACTTTAGACTTCACTGGCAATAGTGACCAGACGCAACTTCGTTGGTTGGACTGAAAGTTTCATGCTTAAAATAATAAATTATTTGCGCTGTCTTTCTTTTATTTATATTTTTACAAATTGTTTACATTTTTAAATATTCCTTTGAAAAAACAATATAAAAAACATTTAAAAATATAAAAAATTGTAGCCCACCGGTATCGGGAACAGGGTCCAAGCTACCGGCGGTCAGGGCTCCAGAGAGAGGAACCTCCAAACAATACGAGCCGTGTCCAGAAGTACCGCTCTCTGAATCAAGCCCTTGATCCAGCTGCCTAACGAGAGCCTCCTCAGGTATTGGTCGAGGCTCTTGGCAATTAAGCCATGGGCTGATACAACTATCGGCACAATGATCGCTGAGTCCACATCCCACATGTCGACAACCTCGTGAGCCAAGTCAAGATACTTGATTTGCTTATCTTTCTCGGCTTTCACGAGGTTCTCATCATGCGGGACCGTTATGTCAACAATCATTACGCGCCGCTCTGATCGATCCACCACCACTATATCAGGCTTATTGGCTACAATAGTCCTGTCAGTGATGATGGATCGATCCCAGTACAATGTGATACTGCCATTTTCGAGAACTGGGTCGGGCACATACTTATAGTACGGCACTTCCGATTCCACAAGGTTGTATTTTAGAGCAAGTTGCTGATGGATAATCCTGGCTACAAGGTTGTGTCTATGCAAGTACTCTCCGTTAGCCAGACGAGAACACCCGGAGATAATGTGACGGATTGATTCGCCTGGACGGTGGCATGCCCGACATATGTCCACCGTACCATCCTTCACAATAAATTTCCGGTAGTTATTCGTCATCATAACTTCATCCATAATTGCACAGACAAAACCTTCGGTTTCTCCGAAAAGGTCCCCCGAACGCTGTCTTTATTATTACTTGATATTCATTTCGTGTTATTCGAAAATTAACAAAACAAGAATAAATTAATACTTTGAGCGGTCAATTGGTTTAGTCGCAGAATTTGATTTTAAAATTTTAATATTTTTTTTCATAGAACATAAAATATATTAGTGAGTCAATGTTATTAAAAAAAAATAACAATCGAAACTGAATTCAATTAAATATCCAAGCTCAGTACATCCAAAAATATTTTTGTTAAATTAATCAAATCATGAAGGAAAACCAAAATAAATGTATTTCTGATACAACAGATAACCAAAACATTTTCATATATCCGTAATGAGAACAATAAATAATAAGGCATGCCCGTCATGTTTCGCAAGCCATTGGTCCTAGCAATAAAATTATATACGCCTACAAAATAAAGCGTCCCAGCGTCCCCTTGCTACGACATTCTGCATGCAAAATTTAATTTTACAATCCGAGCCGTTTCAATATAGGTAATATTAGAAATTTATGTCCCGTGTTCGACTGTCCCTCCGTTATAAATTTATTCTGTCTGGGTAGTTAGGTAGTTGTATTATGTATTAATATTTAATAGATAATGTAGCAGGGAGAAACTAGATAGCCATGACACAAAACCGCCAAAAGTGGAGAGATTTGGAAGAGATCTACACTCGGCATTGGGTGGCCAAAGGTCGAAGAAGAAGATAAAATATGAAACTATTGTGATCTGCTAATCTTAGTTTTTATGTAAGAATGCATAATTCGAAATTACTTAAAACAAGCTAATTTCTGCAAGGATTTAAAAAAGGTTCTAGGGTCGCAGGATAACATTAGAAAAAATTTAATATACTCTAAACAAGGATATTTTATTGTGTTTTTCATTGTTTCTAACATAATTTATAATGTGCGTAGGTTTTCAGTATACAAACTGTGTCGGGTTAAATATTTAAATATTGATATCTATTACGATTACACTTGGCAGAAGAAGGGTTAGTTTGTTGATTTAATCAATAATTATAACTTTCGAATTCGATTAAATATTAGTAGGTTTAATAAACAACTATAAGTGGTAACAATAAGTGAGTCGTTGTTTAGTTTTAGTTCGAGTTGCAGTTCACTGCATTAGTGAAACGAATGAAAGAATTTGAAATTAGAAAATTGATTGAAAAAAGAACGCGTTTCCTTCCAAGCCAACCTAATGCTGGGTACACAGATGAAACGTAACATGAAATGTAACACACGCTGTAACAACTTCGCCTTGTTGTTGGGTTACATTTCAAGTTGCATTGCATAAGTCTGGACGGCTCATTCGTGTTACATTACACGTTGCGTTACACCAATGTGTACCCGGCATAAAACCTCTCAAGATAAATACAAAGAATTTGAAATTCGAAAATCGATTGCAGAAAAGAACGTTGGCTAGGAGAGAAGCCAGGGGAGGCCAATCTCTAACCTCTCTCGATAAATACCACACACACATCTTCAAAAAGAAAAGAAAATCGAAAACAAACATCACATCGTGCACTCTAAAAATAATAACATATTATGTCCCTTCAAAGTGCTCGTCTTGAAGCGTACCTCCTTGCCCTCCCTCCCTCCTCAACCGTACAATAACTTCACCCTCACATGGTCATAACGAGGCCCGATAAGGGTCTCGTAGACCCGAGGTAAATCACCCTGTATCTGGGGTGACACCCCGCCTCGGGTTATGTACCGACTGCTATGTACGTTGGACATTAGATTTTGAAATGGCTTCAATATTTTTTGTGAGACGAAGCTGAAAATTGGGTGACTGTTTTTGGTAATGGAAAGAGGGAATGATATAATATTTTTGTGCATCGATAACTATTTTTAATTTTAGCCAGTTTACAGGTAGAATTCATCAATCTTGCTTGAACCATAGTGCACCTTACATCATTATCAAGCCTTGAATTCACATCGGGACCATTCGAGACATAGGAACTACCCTTCAGGTTCTACATTATGGTTACTAAGTTTTTTAATGACAACCGTTATAATATTGGCGGTAAAGACGCTTCAACAAACAAAACAAAAACACCGCATCCGACAAACATCAACCAACTCATACAGCATCCCCAAAAAAACACACAACACACACATTAAAGATTAATGTCTAAACAAAAATCAGGCCTGACGTGCCCCTTCAGAAAAATAAAAATATCTTAGAGGAAGGCTTCCCCCGAGGAAACTGGTGAGTCTAATGTTTTCTTTTTATTCCATCACGAAGGAGGACGGCGTAATCCATCAGGGGTGAAGGTAGCGGGGGGTGATGATCGATTTTCTATACGAAAGGGACCCCCGTAAAACTATGGTTATTGGATATTTCGGCCGAACATCATCTTGGGACGCACTTGTTTGGTTTATGCGCTGGGCTTTGCAGAACAAGGGATGCTGTAGAGACGGTGGTACGAATTAACTTGGATTTTTCCACACACCAGTAGTTTACAGCGCAGCTTTGTAGCGTAGCTTTGTAGCTTTTCATTACTAGACGGGAGCTGTTGCCGCTCAGGTTTGCTCTAGTCAGGCGGGATCCTACTGTCACAGAATATTATATTTAAATCACTTTGCAATAGTTCCATAAACATTTTTTTATTACTAGAATAATTATAATCTGTGCTGTGTATTTTTTTTTTATACATTTCCCCACCAAGGAATTTCTCTTGTATTGTGGGTGCGTTTACAAACATTTAAACTCACATACACAAACAGCCGTTCAGTGTTTTTTTTTTGTTTTATTTATGCTCAAATCAAGTCCAAGGCCTTGTCTTTAAGAAAAATAAATACTAATACTACCAAAAGATATTATCCACAGTCATCTTCATGCCTTTCCCAAAGCATTTACGTTCGCTCCAAAATAGGGGTGGATTTATGTTAACAGGAAGTGCCCCGGCGAAATGGCGTCCTAAGCCTTCAGATACGGTTTATGTACCGTACGGTACAATACGTGCTGTGCTCGTACACGTTATTAATTCCACGAGAAATCAGTTTGCGAAGCGTTCCAGTTTGTAGGTTATAAGTTTGGCTAATATTTGTGAGACCTACTTATTTTGGGACCTGAGTTCAGTCTTTCTTTGGGTAACATAGACCAAATTTGTCCACCACTGTGACTGCGCTAGAAGGTATCATTTTCACCTTTTTGTGTTCGAAAAGTTTAAATAAATAAAATAAAAGTTTTAATTTGATTAATCCTCAGTACTATAGAGAAAACACTACAAGAGAAGAATAATGCACGTAGTTTCTTCTACCAATATTTCACCGAACTGACAATGTTTTTTGACTATTAAAATAGCCTATTTCCTTATTTTATTGCTAGAAGGTAACTTAACATAACACGACGCCTGTATTCCCGAAGGGTTAGACAAAGAGGTGTACCCGTTAGTACACCCACATTTTGCCAGTTAATGTTTAAGTCCCATGTAATAGAGGGCGAGCCTACCATCAATCGGGCACAAATCAGGCTCCGTGGCTGTTACTGAGACATTCCCGATAAACCCCAAAAACACTTTGCCCGGCCTAGGAATCGAACCCAGGACCCATGCTCAGCAGCCGCGCTTGCGACCACTAGACCAACGAGGCGAGACGATATTCAGACACAATAGGCGTGCGTTGTAATATAAATTATACCGCACGAGTTTCATAAAGGTACCTTTGCTTAAACAACCTCCAAGTTCCTTCCACGTTCTTTGTGAACAAGGGCCAAGGGAATATTCACTTGTGTGCCTATTAATTACACCATAAACCCTTAGCATGTGAAGTGCTCTCTTAGGATCAATTACGGGCTGAGGAACATTATTGAGAAGGAGAAAGACTGCTTCTTCTATGAACCTACGAAAATTACTTGGGAGTCCGCTTCGACAGAACAGAATCACATTTAAACGCCAGATGTAGGACAGAGGAAGAAATAACCATTAAGTCCTTCTAATTGGTATTGGTGTACTTCGTAATGTCGATGATGCTTATATTTAAGTTAAATGGGCTTCGACTAGAATTGTGCCACATCGACAATGTTAGCAGTGGCTTCGAATAGGTCCCTCAAAATTACGGTGTAGGTGCGACATCGTTTGGGATGTAGCTTCGAAGTCACATTTTTTTCATTGAACTGGCTCCATGAAACTAAACTGAACCTGTAGGCCTTGCTGGCGGGTGACTGAGATTTCCAGGTAGAACGCTCGGAGCTCCTATGCATGCTACCTAGTCATCAGTCATCTGCTACCAATGATTTAACTTACTAAAACCGTAAAAGACGCCTAACTACCCACAAAACCTTTATCAACAACACGTCCTCCCATAAAATTGAAGCAGCTATCCTCACACACACGTCAAACACATACAAGTAAAATATAATGGCTTTGTCTGAGTTTTATGACATCACGGATCCGTTGAAAGCTCACGGCTATTCGGGGATAAGGTGGTCGTTAGAGGGTTGTGCTAAAAACTGATATGCCGAAGGCTACAGGGACTATAAAAGCCGTAGAGAGCCGTTATGGGGTCGCGAAGGTTGTTTGGCCGATATTTATCGTAAATTTCCTTTCGCAGTATATAAGAAATTGATTTTGTGAGTAGGGACTAAGGGAGGCCAGTTTTCTTGAGTCGTTCTAGGTTTGTTACACATCGGGTGATCTCAAAACCGGACGACAAACGACGTCCAGAGGCTTTGACGTTTTTCGACACGTAAATGCGTCGATTTAAAAAATACTCGTATGACGTTTCACTTAAAATGTTTTGCTAATTTTAATAATTATTCTCGTCTATGGATGATAGTAATTATGGTTCTTGCAAACAATTTAACTAAAATGCTGTTGGATAATTGTATTTTCCATTCAAAAATCGATGAATTTAAGTTAAGAAATACGTCAAAACACGCGTTAGGCTCTAGCACGTATTTTTCTGGTGGTAAGAAAAACTAATCTTGATACAAAAAAAAATTTTCTTGTATCAAGATGTCGAATGGAGCGTCGAATAATTATTGCAACTTTCGAAAAAGAACTTTAAGACAACAAAATTCAAAATCAAACTAATCTTGGTTAAACGCAAAAGTTAATAAATGCTAATTGAAACTGTGAAACATCTCTAACTCTTTCACCACCTCTGCGCGCGCGCATGGATATCGGATCAGTAGGAAGCGCCGGCGCCGTTGTGTAGAACAATTGTTAAAGATATTAGATACGCAATCGATGGATAGATTGAAAGATAGGTAGAAAATACTGAGATGATGGCTTAATTGATGGCAATATAGATGTATGGAAGCAGAAGACATGCTGCGCTGACTCCAAATAAAAAAGAGAAAAGGGGATGATCACCGTAATAAACTTTTTGTTTATAATTCAGATCCAAAGCCTACGGTCGCAATTAAAAATAAAAAGTTTCAAAGATTATCCATGTTAGTTGCAGAAAGGTTGGGTGGGCTGGGTACGTAGGTAGGTACGGATATACCCAGCTAATGTAGACTATTCTTAAAAAAATATTAAAGTCTTAACTATTCGTTATCTAAATCTTACACTTGACACCTGACAACTCATCATTTTACACTTTACAATTATTCCTGAAATCACATCACTCACTATCACGAAAAACAACTTAACACAACAAACGTCAAAATCAAACTAATCTTGGTTTGAACGCAAAAGTTAATAAATGCAAGCTCTATTGAAACTGTGAATAAATCTAACCCCTTCGCTACCTCTGCGCGCGCGCATGGAAATTAGATCAGTAGGTAGCGCACATTTGAACAGAGGTTGTCAAAGTTATGATGTCGTTGGCTTTAACATTATGTTTTACAAGATTTCGTATTATGTTTCTTGTTTAATTTATTGTTTAGTTTAATGTTATAATAAAATAAATAATATTTTGAAAATATGTTTATTAAGATTTTCAGATATTTATCTACTTATCTGCTTGCATCAAGAGCTTTTTAATTAATTGTGGATTAATCATATTTTAGACAAAAAAAATACTGTTAAAAAAGTTGTTGTTGTTGTTTATTGTAAAACAAATACAAACAGTATTTTTTTTACACAAATACAAACAGTATTTGTTTTACACAAATACAAACAGTATTTGTTTCACACAAATACAAACAGTATTTGTTTCACACAAATACAAACAGTATTTGTTTCACACAAATACAAACAGTATTTGTTTTACACAAATACAAACAGTATTTGTTTTACACAAATACAAACAGTATTTGTTTTACAATTGTATAGATTTTTTGTACCAGTAACAGATAATAAATAGTATGTCATATCAGCCAACTTTGATTTTTAGATCTGAGTGTGAGTCGTGACGTCCAATTAATAGAAGGCATTTTATGAAAAGTTTTTAATTCGTAGAAAATCTCACGAAATTAAGTCATTGTATTGATTTAATAATAAAAAAAAATGTTTATTAAACAGCCGTTTCATACTTCTAACCGTTTCTTTACCAGGCTACCTGCAGAACTTTGAGAAACATAATACGAGATCGTATGTCGCGATTGTGCAACATTTTTTGCAGGCGCTCATTAATTTGGAGTTGTATGTACAGACAATAGTAACCCTTCCGGTGCGCGCCGCGGTCTCTCCGGCCATTGTGGCATTATCACTGCATTTGTGTTTCCGGACGCTTCTTTTTATTATGTAGATTAGGGGCTTTATCAGACCCGGATTTAGATAATACTGCATTTGCGTTTCTAAGCTTCGGATTCGCATACAAAATTCGCGCATTTAACAGTTACATTTTATTTTGGATAAAGAAAAGGTTCAGTTATGCGGGTGGTTATTTAAAAATTTTATATCCTGTCTTTCACCCTCTTTGTTAAGTCAAATAATAAACACTAACTGCCAATCGACATGACCAATCATGCGTAACGTGAGATCAATGGAAAAACAGCAGTCAAATAAATCTAACGAGGACTCTTACATCTGCATGTCATTGGAATAAATCAAATCACCATTGAATGCATCCGTAAAATATTTTTGAACTATTTTGAATGCACCATGCGTTTGATAGTACTAAAAAAATCATCCCTCGTAAGTCAACCCGTTCACTGACACGTATTGAACGGATATAAAAAAGTTACACCCATATTTTGCACTTCCCGATATCGAATAATAGGGTCTATTTATGCATTCTCGATAAATGAAGAGTATTTTTTTACTTCTATTATAAATCAAAATGTATTATTTATCTTTAGAGAATCAGAATCTGCATCCTATTGTTATTCGGGATATGCGGTGTGTCAAGGGTGTAATGTTTTTATGGATTGTAGTAACGTTATTGATTTTTAAATAATAATAGCACAATATAGCAAGTCCAAACTTAGTACAGCAATAAAACCACTACATAGAACCACTACACGATATTACGGCGTTTCGGGTCTAGCAGATTTTATCGCTTGCATAAATTGAAAGGAGAGCAGGCCGCCATTTTGAATATTTGAAGGACCGAGGGTGTATTCGACCGTAGGGCAGTAATTACTTGATTGGAGTCAAGAGGTGGCATGCCGAGATACCGGCCGGGCTGCATTGTTGTTACCGCGCCTTGGCGGGGCTCGAGTACCGCGCTCAAGTGTTTTATGAAATGTACGGCATGTCAGATTCACACCTACAGCGTTCGAGGGTTAACCATCTATTAGAACTACATGCTTTTAAATATAAACGCAAATTATTATTTAGCTATTTCTGTAATAGTAGAACATAATTTGCATAATATAGGTATGCTTTTAACAAAAGGCTTTCAATATAAATGTAACCCTGTCGAATATTTCAATGTAACGGCTTATCAATTAGTAGAATATCGGCAGCATACAGCTTGCACCAATGCATATTATTAAATCTAAACGAATTCAAAGAGTAAAAAGTTCAAAAAACATCTGACACTGGCAAGGTGACGGGAACAGAAAAAAAATGTCACATACAGAAAATCCGGGGCCTATAATCCGTTCTATTATGCATATAATTATTATTTCCGATACTTTATCAAAGAAAATAACAGTCCTTTTTGCATATGCGTTTTTGACGGAAGTGTGAATAAAAAAATGTCACCCTCAGGTAGTAGAAGGGTGACCCGAAGTGTTTTTTGTGAACGTAATACGAGTTGAAATGTATTGGAGAGTTTTATAAGATGATTATTATGCATGCATTCTCAGGAAGATTTAGCCGACACGTTGCCCGAGGCATGTGTGAAGGACTTCCTTAGGGTCTAGAGTTGTGGGGTAGCATTTGAGGGTTAACGGAAAAATTACACAAAGTGACCCCGGGTGTATTATAAAAAATATCGGCGCATATTTTATTGGCACTTATCCTCAAAATTGTATTGTATAAAATGTGAGTCACATTTTTAATGCGATAGAATATTCCCAAAAAATATACACCAACCTTTTCACTTATAAAAATCATTTTTTTGAGTATGAGACCCACTGCTTACAAACTACAGCTTTAGGCCCCTTGAAACACAAAAAAAAATACATTTAGCGCTAAACGTATTCCAAATTATCGTTCCAATTCTATCAATCGTTTGAAGTTGATGGAGGTAGGAAGATGATTTAGAAACTTATAGCTTGAAACACATGTACTGATTAGCGGTGCAAGCAGGTCTTAGTATCAAATATTTATATATTTACTTAAATAAAAAAAAACAGACACACATCATCATCATCACACTATCAACGTGTCACACTATTTTATTTTTTGTTTTTTATTTGTTATTTTTTTATACTGTGTGCACTTCTGGCATGTGCCAAATAAATGTAATTTCTTTCTTTCTATCTCAAATATTCATATTTTTTATTTTTTGGACAGAGAAAAAGGTCTTTTCACCGCCAACGTACACAGAACGCGATGCCTCGCCAGCGCCAAGCTATAAATGTATAACGAAGTATACAGTAAACAGTGGTGATGAGGGTATCGTCATATCGATGAATGAGATTTACACGCTTTAAGTTAAGTTGTATTTATAATTTTACGAATATAAATAAAAACTGATTAAATATAAATATACGCTGGTGGCATGGAAATTTGGAACTTCTATTGAAGTCCGTGGCGGTGAAAAAGTTAAGAAACCAGCTTTAATCATCATCACACACCAAGAACTAAAAAATCAAGAGATACACGAACATAAACCAAAATCTCCATTCACATTTTTTTCTAACCCTAAAAAAGCGTACCCACCTTGTATTCAGGGTAACCCTTTTGTGCTACTGTTTGTTTGTCATATTTTTTATGGGTTTTAGTCCAGGTAATCCTATGTCCTCTCACATCGAATGGGTTGTGACGTATAAAAGGATTATTTTTTAATAGATAATTAATGATGTCAGTGGTACGGTTTGGTTGGCAAGAGCTGTTTGTCCGTATTTGCTTTTGCATGACTTTTTATGATTATCGTTCAAGTAGTTAAAGTTTGGATGGTAATTAAGTTTGATATATTATTGTGCACTTTTTTGATAAATACATCTAAATGTGAGATAAAGAAAGAACTAGATATTCTAACCTAATTATATTTTAATCGTTTTTTAAAATTCGGATCCAAAGACCCGGTTGACGGCACGGTTGGAGCAGTGGCTGAGCGATTGGCTGCTGCGCTGCGTGTCGCGGCTTCGATCCCCGCAAGGAACAAATATTTGTATGACCTACAAGAAGTTGTTCCGGGTATGGCTGTTTGTGTGTTTAAATGTTTGTAAACGCACCCAAGATACAGGCAGGGGCAACGTCTTTTTTAAAAACAAACATAACAAAACCAAAAATAAAGAGTTGACCAACTAGCTAGCAGTGGCGAAGGGTCCATACAACTCGATTCCTACCGGCTTCCTTTTGGCAAATGGCACAGTAAGTATTCTAGAGACAAATAATATAATCACATTAAAGATATGTACCTTACCTCTTACAAAAATTGACCCTTCGCCACTGCTAGCTAGTCCATATACACTCGACCCAGAATTATTCCAGTGAAACAAATGAATCATTTAGTAGCGCATACAGGTCAACAGTTCAGCACTACGTCTGCAGGCTACTGAAAAATGCAGAATCAATACCTACCTACATTGTGAAGACACACTACCGACTTTGTAACTTCAGCTATCTTGAGCTACGGGTCGCTGCAACCAACGAATGGAAGTGAAATTTTGACGTTTTCAATTTCACTCACACTCACTGTTTTAAGCTTTCACGGTGTACAACTAAACTTATACTGTCACTATCAGGAGCTCAAAATACTGAAAAATCACGGAAGATATCCCGTAAGTGACAGTATAAGTTCACTCACACTGTCACATACGGGACAGCTTCTTGATTTTCAATTATTCTGAGATGAAGTTTTTGTTTAGTTATAAACCGTGAAAGCTTAAAATAGTGTCTTCAATTTCAATATAAACAAAAAGAGACCCGTCTTTATACCAGCTGTACCTCAAAATCAGACCCTCCACGATTTGCTATTAACGACTCCTGAACTATTTTGGTAAATGATCAAAGTAGCTTATAAGCCCGAAACGCCTGGAGAACACCAGATAACTTAGAAAAAGTGGCTGTAGTGGAATAATAGGCGGAAAAAGACCACGCGGGCTTCCACCTATTCGTTAGTCAGACCAGATCAAGATACTTGGGACTCACTGCCCTGTATGAGCTGAAGGCAAAGTAGCCTAAACAGTTCGTCATTGACTCGGTCAAAGCGGTTGAAGACGGTAAGCAGAGATCCTTATGGGTCATAGCAAAAAATCACCCCAATCGAAGTCGCGAATGACAAAAACAAAAGACAGCTGTTCGCGAAAGTTCATCGACCTACGGCAACGTGGCCGTAACTTTCATTCTTAAAGCGTACCAAGTTAGTAACCTACTTTTCATTAATAAGGCAAGCTAAAAAATGCAAGAAGAAAGTATCAAAGATTGAGCGAGCGAACTTCGCTAACAGCGAACGTGAGGAACAAAGGGATACGCTGCACGAGATTATAAGAACCTTCAGAAATAAAAATTTATCGCCAGGAAGTTTAAAACTTGAAACCTGTAGGTCTTTTTTAAGTGCGTGTTGTTATTATAATTAACGGTAATATGTGCGATCACAATAGTTTAACTACCTAGTTTACTTTCTAATATTTTAATTTATATTCAAATAAATAATATTTTAATATAGTCTCTGTTCTTCCAGGTACTGTACCTGCGTCACCTCGAACCAGTCTTCTTGATGTGTTGATTAAGATGTATAAACAGGGTGTAAATAGACCCTACACGAAACCGTCAACCACGCATTCTGTACATCAAACTAAGTAACTTTACGCAAAAATGATTGCTGGGAAACGACTTTTTGGAGTGAATAATTTATATAACGTTTTACGGTTGGACTCGATGGAACGCACTCAAATCATTGTGCTGATGGATGGATTGAATAGTACGGGGGTCGTGGAGGTGTTTAAAGTATAAAGCTTACATTAAAAACATGTATTTAAAAAAAACCTGTGAAAAAGGTGGAACTTTGACCCCCAATATCCCGGTAACTAAAAGTTTCCCAGGTATGGTCTAGAACAAAAAAATTCTTGCAAAGACGGAGAAAACAAGTGCCTTTCGGCATCGTTAAGGGTCTATTTACACCCTTTATACAAGTATAGTTTCAAGTAGTAACTTCAGGAACATATACAAGACAAATGTTCATAATTTACAAGCTACAAATAGATCTAAAATAATAACGAAAAATGTACAAGTAACAAAATTCAAACAACCTTTTCTCACACTCCACTACGAACATGGCAAAACTACTAAATAATAAAAAAGTACAAACAAACAAAAAAAAGAAAAGAAAAAAAATAAAAACGCCGTCCACCATAACGCCAACGCCAATTTTTCCCGGAGTTTTCCCGCCAGACGTCGAGACGCTGAAAAAAAAAATAATTAAAACGAGCCGGCGGGGAAAGTGAAAGCACGCCGTCTGCCACGTAATTAGTACAATGGAGTTTCCTGACTTTGAACTCAACGATATCATTTTTGTTCATCTTTAAATTATCGCCCTTTCAGTAAAATGTTTGCCCTATTTTTTTGTTTGTAACTTTGTCGGTTGAGTTTAGAAAGATGAACGCTTTTTGTGGAAATAGTTGTGATTTATGTCGTGTGTCGGTTTGAGCAGTGCATATTCAGGAGTGGATATTGTAGATTGATGTTATGAGGTAGTGCGGTAATGTCTAGTTACCTACTACTTGAATCTATACATACAAATAAATTTTGAAGTATTTATTTGCAATTTCACGATAACACGGTTTTTTGGTAAATGCATATGAAAGTAAATACGGTACTTATAACAAAAAAAAACTGTTGTCTGTCTGTTTGTTCCGGCTAATCTCCGGAACGGCTGAACCGATTTTGACTTGACTTTTACTGGCAGATAGCTGATGTTATAAGGAGTAACTTAGTCTCAAAACACACTACTAATACCCTTGAAATTGTTAACAAAACGCGATTCAAATAAGGAAGTAATATTTTATAATAATTTCACAACAGTTAGTCATCATTCAATAAACTGAGTTATAATCGTTTTAAATACTCTTTTTGGGAAGAATTTTTTTAAATATTTAAAAACTGTTCTGAATGCCAGACATATAGAATGTTTAAATAATTTAAATACATACACTGTTACTCTGTATGTATACCTATTTAGTATTTAAATTCTTTTTTACACTGCTACTTTTCGAATACATTTATTCCATTAGCTCAGAGCATTACGATTCAATTCAAAACGTTACTTAGCCACATGAGAAACATAAAAGCGCCATTCAATACACAAGATAGGGAGAATATGGAATGGTCTAGACTGGAGCGGCTATCGGTACCTATATATGTATTTACCTACCTAACGTTTGTTTGAGCGTCTTTTTGTACTTGCGTACCTAGCACCTATGTGGAAAAACTAGTACCTAAGTACTTTGTATGAGCAAAGCTGTGTAGTGAGCGATACTTATGTGCCCTTATCGAATAAATGTTTTTCTATCATTCCTACTGGAATGAGTTGGTTATCATCTATATAAATAAATAAAATTGAAATGTCTGTTTGGAATATAAAAATACTTTTAACAAAAACATGTCTGTCTATTTGTTCCGGCTAATCCCCGAAACGGCTTGACCGATTTTGATGGGACTTTTACTGGCAGATAGCTGATGGTATATCCAATTAAAAAAATAAAGACTGAAAGTATTGACTTGTTACCTCAGTTACTTATAGAATTTATTGGAGTAATCTAAAATCAAAGAAATTTTAACTTAGTAAAACTAAATTCTGATGATAAATGACTTAAATGGTTTTTTCTAAGCGAATGAGAAGGTTATCGCATACACCAACTTAGGGTACTAAGTTCAGTAATTGACTGTGAAGAAAAGTAACTTATTTACTTTTTTTTTGTTTTTTTTTTTTTAATTTTTTTAATTTTTATTATTGTCCATTGGTAGACATTAAAGTACTTACTGGGTTGTCGAGGTCAGGTAGGCAGTCGCTCCATGTAAAATACTGGTATTCAGCTGCATCCGATTAGACTGGAAGTCGACCCAACATAGTTGGGAAAAGGCTAGGCAGATGATGATGATGGCATTAAAGGACTATTGATTTTAGTCTTTTTTATTGAAATATATATATAATAGCTGAATACCAGTATTTTACATGGAGCGACTGCCTATCTGACCTCCACAACCCAGTTAGTACTGGGTAATACGATACCCCTTGGTAAGACTGGTTGTCAGACTTTTTGGGCCACTGACTACCTAACGACTGTCAAAGATCTACAAATGACAGAAATATAATGTATATATTAAAGATGGGTACAAATAAATATTAAAATCACATACTTAAAGTCAAAAATGTCTTCCAAATAACGAAGTTTAATCTGACAAGTATTCAAAATGTTGCTCAGTATTCATCAATCATGCCGCTAAGGACCAAAAAGGACGAACGATGAAACTTTGTACTGAAGTTAACGTCTTATAAGAGGGCATTGACCAGTTTTATTTTTATATTTAAACTAGCTGTTGCCCGCGACCTTCGCCGCGTGAAATTATTATAAAAATATTAGCTACTTCCCTATTTGAATCGCATTTTGTGAATAATTTCAAGGGTTTTCGTTTTTTGCACGGAACCCTAATCTTTTTTCAAAACGAAAAGTAGCAAGTTACTGCTTATATTATCATCTATCTGCCAGCAAAAGTCCCGTGAAAATCGGTCCAGCCGTTTCGGGGATTAGCCGTAACAAACAGATAGACAAACTTTTTAAAATTGTTTTTTGTTACAAGCAGGTACCGTATGTAACTTTCATAAACATTCAGTAAAAAGCTGTTATTTCGAAATTACAAACAGAACACTTTAATTTTATTTATTTCTATTGATAGGGGGTGGTATGGGACATCGTGAAAAACAACTTTTACCATGGATTGGATACCTTGGATTAAGTATTTGATTCTCGACCCAGCAGCATTGAAATTTTATTTATTTATTCTTTAACAAATTTACATTTGTGTCGAACAGTGGTTTTAACAACAAATGAAACACAAAAATCAAATAATCATCATAAAGCCAGAAAAAAACAAACACTACATTCCACATTTGTCCCAACATTATTATAAAAATAATATTAATTAATTCAAAATCAATATAAATTCAATTCAAAGAAATGTAAGTCAATAAAATTCATCAAGATGTAATGTCATGATTTAATTTAATTTCATCGCGGAGTTTTTGGAATCATGAACGGAAACCTTAGTAAAAGTTTGTGTCTAGATTACTTACACCGTGTATAATATAGGTTTAGTTATAAAAGTACTATAAGTTAGTACTTAATACTACTCCAGGGATGTGATATTCTTGAAGTGGTATGGGTACCTACGAATGATAAAACACTTTTTTACCTTATTATTTCCTTTATTAGTTTTCCTAACAAATTATTTTCATTAACAAAAATTATATAAAAAATATTGTTTTCCTTTTTTTTTATTATCTATATATATAATTTACATTTTTAAATCTTTGTAAACGAAGAAATATAAAAAAAAAAATAGTAGCCCACCGGCATCGGGAACAGGGCCCGAGCTACCGGTGGTCAGGGCTCTTGAAAGAGGAACCTCCTAACGATACGCGCCGTGTCCAGAAGTACTGCTTTCTGAATCAATATTATTGTTATTATTAATCAGTTTATCTCAGATAAAAATTTATCCATACTATTATAAATCAGTCTCTGAAATATGAAGTTTTACTTCGAGTAGTCGCAAGCGCAACTGCTGAGCGCCAGGTTCCGGGTTCGATTCCCTGGTCGGGCAAAGTATTATTGGGTTTTTCTATCAGAAATTTCTTAGTAGTAGCCACGGAGTCTTGTTTTCTCGGTTGATGGCAATAAGCTCGCCCCATATTACATGGGATTTAAACATATTTTGACGTAACGTGGATGTACTATTAAGGTACACCTTTGCCTAACCCTGCGGGGGTTACAGCCGTGATGTTATATTTCTTAGCCTAAATTCAGGTTAAACAGAAATAAGGCATGAAGATTCACATGGACCTGAATTTATGGTCGTTTCGGAGTTTTCGGACTACCTTATTATATTTAAACCACTTATTTCGTCCTTCTCGAAGCTGTAATGTGGTGTGGTGCTTTATCCAGGAGATCCATTTATGGCCATTCTCATTTATTTTCAACACCAACGAAAGTTTTAATAACGTGAACTATACTAAAATTGTCATATACAAAAAATTTTCTACTCACAAAAACACAACAAAACCACAAACCGTTAAGTCCAAAAGTAATTTGAATGCGTCTTCACAACGAACGGAATGAATGCCTGAAGCCTTACTTACCTGCCTTCAATATGACGACGAAGCCCTAAGAATAACCATACGAGCAGAACCAATTTTTCCTCTTAATATTGAAAACTTGAAAATTAATTCCTCCATCTAATTTCCTCCACGTGAAATATGAGGCCATGTTATACCTCGACGCACACAGGCGTGCGTGACGCAAATTTCGTTACGTAGCCATAGGGTCCCCGAAACTACCCCCCCGCCGCCCCGTGGCATCAATCTTCACCCCCGCGCCACCTACGATCGTATAATACAATAATATATGTCTAACTTTCGGACCGGCCCTGTAGGTAGCTCCATCCCTGTCTCACTCAAAAGATAAATGGTTGATAGAGAGGGATGGCTATACGTGTGGGGGCGTCCTAAAGGGTGTAGGGAGTATGTAGGGGGTGCTATTGAAATTGAAGCGGGGTTTAGGCGCGGATGACGCCTGGCTGGAGAATGGATGGAAATTTCCTCAATTTAGCGTTTTCGCCAACAAAGGACGTTGTTTAATTTTTGGTTTTTGTCAGACATTGAGGTGTGGTGATTGTTGTGTGGGCCAGGTGGATTGATAACAATGGGGAAATATTACTTTGTGAGGAAAACGGATTTATATTTTTTTCTTTTAGCGGACGTTTATTGTTTGTTACTAATTTTTGTTTTTGCTCTGACGGAGTTCAGTTTTTTATTGTTTTAACTTGATACTTTTGGCCATCGACCCTTATTGAGGTGATTAAAAATCACAATGGACTTTTTATATTCCGATTAGTTTAAACTAACCAACGACCAGCTAGTCTGTATTATTCATGTGCCCAACCTTTTCGGTCAGCTTCCAGTCTAACCAGAAATTACACGACATTACATTACATGTAGGTATTATTGTTGACATATTAGGACTTATTTATATTATTTTATTTGTGATATGTATGCCACCACTTGCCATTTCATTTCTATTTTGCTCTCTGAATTATTAGTGTAATTATAAGATATTTGACATTGTGATATGATTATTGTTAGCTCTTAAGCGTTTTGGTTAAAAAAAAAACTGTTAGCTTAGGATGTATTTCTGAATAAATAAATTAGAAAACGAGTTAGTACTTTCAAATCCACAATACTGCGTAACCTTACCTGTAAACGTTTGACATCCAAGTCCACCAACATAAAGGGGTACACACACCAAGGCGTCTACGTCCCCACGTAATCCGAACGCAATTAATTAAGACGCACAAAGTTTTACAACGCCGATTTATATTCGCGTCGGGTGCCACAGTACCATCTATTTGTGAGTACCTTTATCTTTGTTTAGAACTAGCGGGCTCCGCAATTATCAAAGGCTTAGTTCGTGTGAGCGGGGTTTCGTATTGAAGCGCTTACTGTTTACTCGTAAAATTACATTTTATTAACTATTTAAATAGAGCTGTGTTCCCTCACACATTTAACCTGTCTGCCTGCAAAGCAAGAGTGAACAGGCATCTTCTGGGCACGCTCGTCCCATCATAGACCTCATCTATCGCTTTCCATCAGGCGTGATTGAGGTCAAGAGCAGGCCCATTTTGTAATAAAAAAAATAGCAAAAGAAAATTATATTTATACATTATGTAAACAGACCCTTCACATAGCCGAAAACCAAGCATTCTGTTCATCAAACTAAGTAACTTTACGCAAAAATTATTGCTGGGAATCGACTTTTTTTTGGGGTGAAAAATCACGTTTTACGGTAGGACTCTATGGAAAGCACTCGAAGCATTGTGCTGATGGATGGATTGAATAGTATGGGGGTTTCGGATATGTTAAGGGCCTATTTACACCCTATTTATACATGCTGGAAGTACAAAATGGTATAGTCTAATCAGCTGTCAAAAATAAGAAAAAAAACGACGTAACTCTTCTTCACAGCTGTCAGCTTTCCAAAATGCTTACAGAATTTCGATACATCTTATTCTGATTCTATCTTTGTAAATGTAAGGTAAGTACGTATTACCTTTTCTAAAAGAACTTTGGAGCCAAGTTGTGACCGGGTTTTCAAGGTCAGAAACGATGTCAAACAGTTACCTGACCAATTTTTAGGATTACAATATTTTTTATTTATTCTCATCATTTATGTGTATTAAAGTAAGAATAAAAAAGCTTCACTCATACTTTAAAAAAATAAAGTAATACGTTGATACTCTGGTATTAATTTTTTTTTTTGGTTTTGTCACTGGCAACTTTTTCGGCGCTGTTTTTGAGCACGCCCGCGTCCTATGGCAATTTATGTTAGAATCTAGATGAGCATCAAGCACGCTCGTTCTCCTACCGCATACGGCCCTGAATCATGTTCGTGAGCATAGATTTATTTCATTCTTGGGTTTACACAATTGTGTCCTAAAATTGTCCAAGTTATTTGGTTCATTACAACATGGGTTTTTCTCAAAAATGTAGCTCACCTTTTCAAATGCTATTTGACCTATAAAATGACTTGAAATAATGATTGTTTTCTACTAAATCGAACTTTCCATTGAAAAATATTCCTCAACTTGAACGGTAACACAACATATCCAAAACCACCGTCAAACACATTCAACCCTTATCTGCTACGATCGCCCGAAGTACCCACACTTACCTCCCGTTTAACTGTTCACTACACCTATCAAGTATACATCTTATAAGGTATATAGGGAGTCTTATCTCCCGCGTCAGGCCCATACTTAAGCTCGAGGGGTAACTTGAAATAGGAATAGTCGCATTAGGCCCAAAATTACAGGCGACCGTCACTGCCTAACGTGGTAAAATTGCCCAGCCACCTGGGGGGTTTAACCCTCTAACACCCTCTTAGTTTAGCGTCGACTTGGGACTTTAAGGACAAGATCCCCTACTTGAAATTCAACCCAATCTTCCACCATATACAGTCTAGATTCAATTGCGTTTAAAGTTCAAGATCTTGGACTTTGGAACAGCAAGTAAACGTTAGCGTTTGACCCCACTTCGCATTTGGGTCCACGCGGCCCTCGGCGGGGGAGGGTTGTTTTAGTCATCAATAATGTTAGAGGTAAGCTTTAGTGGATACGTGTGCTATTCGTTATGTGGACTGTTTTGTACGGGATTTATTTAAAGCTGGTACAACTGGGTCTTAGAAAAACTTTTCAGAAAATATACATTTTGAGGGATGTTTGTGTCCAAATTAAAGAAGAATTGTTATAAAATTTCTAAAATTTATGAAAATATTTCGCTATTTACCAAGTCTGGGCTGTAAGTATAAGATTAATCAAAGATCTTCTAGTTAAAGTAATCTGGTTAAAAATATGAATGAATAGGTTACGGAAGCGGCTCACAATATTTAGTCTATATTTTTTAGAATTGTAATTATATTATTCAATATGAATAACCATAATATGCAAAAAAAAAAATGATTACCCAATCAATAAAAAACACACATCACCCATAGCATCCAAAATCAAACGACATCAAAAAAAGTCTTAACACTCAATTCCTCCCTCAACTCTCAAACAATATCCCCCGTCTTATCCTCACTAAGGCGTCACGAGACGACCACGTAACGACGATCTCACGGGGCGCGGCTTATCAATCACCGCTGATGGAAAACCGCTAGACCGTGGGGAGTGTAGTCCTTGAGGACTTAGATTTAGAGAGGCGCACGCATCGAGAGCGTTTTGGTAATGGAAAGAGTGTGTTGTGCCTTTATTTTTTGGACTATTTTAGTTGATAACAAAGAGTCTGCGCATTTATTTTTATCTTCAGGTAAAAATATTATGAATATTTTTACCTGAAGATAACTATACTGAAGAATACTAGCGACTCGCCCCGGCTTCGCACGGGATTGCAATTTGCCAATGAAAAAGTGCACTTATCAATATTTATTTGTCCTGATAATTACGAACACCAAAAAAAAAATCTGCCAAATCTGTCGAGGCGCCTTCAAGTGATGCTCCGTCATACATGTCGCAATAGATTTTTATTAATATAGACGGATAAACTCAAAATAGTCTGTCGGCCCATCCGTGCGATGTAATTTGGCACAAAGGTAGGCTAAAGCCTAGGTTTAAAATATAGGGTAATCTTATCCTGGTAGTACATACCCGTAAGACACCCGTGAGATGATATCCGACTGAAGAAAAAAACGTTTTTATACATCTTATTAATAGAAACATAGAGTTGCTACGTAGGTGCTACGCCGTAGCTTCGTAGACTTTGTCGTAGTCATTAGAAGTTCAGTATTAAAAACCAAATTAAATATTTAATAATCGAATGTCCACTTTATTCTTTAATTACTAAGAACCTGGTTCTCTACAGACAAATTATCGAAACGGGCAAGATTTAAAAAATAATCCGAATGGATAGTGTTAGAAGTAGCGCAGTGACATCTACCTTCGTAAATTTGAATTAAAATTCGATTTCCAATAACGTTTCTATTCGGCAACAGATGTCACTATGCTCTCCCAATAGTCCTATTAGAATCATGTAAGCATTATTATTCTATAGTACTAAAATCTCATTGGAAAAATAAACTTATTTTAAGCAATAAGAATCATAATACCGACCTGTAACTGATAAACTTCTTAGTCTCTTCAACCTCATTTTCATCATCATCTCTTGTCCAGTGTTGACTTGGAGTTTTAGACAGTCCTGGCTCCAGTCCAGATTAACATTCAGTCTGCCAGTCAGTCTTCGAAATTCAGTGCTGGCTTCTCTGTTTCCCGATCATTATAATCATATTTCATCGAGGCAAGCGTGCTTCACCCTAGGCCGCGTCATCGCTCCCATCAGGCGACTTGCGGCCAAAAGCAAGACTCTTTTGTATACAGGGTGAATTTTTCAAGTGGTCGTCGATAGCCAATTTTGAAACTATGAGGAATAGCGAAAAATACTCAAAGGAGTCTTGAGCCCGATTTTGATGAAAACTAAAACTGCATCATCGGATTTTTGGAAAATCAATATCTGTAGCCAGGAATCGAAACCGTTGATTTTGGGAAAAAACACACTCTGTATTATTACACCATTCGATAGTGTAGCTAGAAAAAACAAGATATTATACTAAGTATTTTTCAACGTTGTAAGATTAGGTAAAAAAAAGTCAGAAATCGACTAATAAAAGAAAAGATTACCCTTTCAAACTCCAGAAGGGTTAACATTACATCCAATCACAGTGTACTTTATTACCCCAACATCTAGGTACTACTCAATTTGAGCTTAAATACACAGTACCGACATTCCGAGCGAATTTACTGTCGGGGCGCTGTTCCCGCTGTTCCCCGGTTACCCCGCAGGTGAATACCAACTGTCAGCGTTTCAAGATGAACGGGGTTAAAGGGGAGAAGGGGGTGGTATGGGGTAAGAAGTACCTATTTGTCTTGTAGGAGACATGTGATCGTTTGCCGCGAATGTTTGTTTATTTGTCTTTGGTATGGTATAGTGGGTTTGATGTTGTATCGGATGGCTAATGCTGTTTGCTGTTTGTTGGGTAAGGATGGGTTTAATCAAGAATATGTTGTAGCTAAATAGACCTGAAAATACAAATAAGAACTGGCCAAGTGCGAGTTGAAATCGCGCACCGAGGGTAACGTATATACTTGTAGGTATTTTGTTATTAAACTACATATTGCAGTTTTCAGATTTTTTCCTTTACTGTAAGACATTGCTTCTTGTCAAATTTCATGATTCTAGGTCAACGGGAAGTACCATATAAGTCTTTATTCCCTTGTGAAATCGCAAAATATGCGATATAAACGGTCATATCTTTTGATCGCGTTGACTTACAAGTTTGATTTTTTCAATGCTCTAAGGGGTAACAGATTCGAGTATTTGATATTAATTTCAGCTTGATATCTCCACGCGTTCTTGATAAAAAGGGTCTTAACAGACGGAGAACAAAGTAATCCTATAAGGGTTCGTTTTTGCCGACTGAGGTACGGACCCTTACCCACTACGAATTTGAAAAACGAAAACGTTCACTTTCAAGTTATTGGAAAGGCGTTTATAAAGTTTTTACTTAGTAGTTTCTTTAAGGAAGTTTTTTATACTACGAAGCCATGCAGTCCTACTAAGTCTCGTATTTCAAGCAGATGGTATGATATATAGCTGTAAAGCTATTAAAAAAAACTGAAAGTTATTGTATTTTCGGAGTAACTTTTCAAAATAAAACCATGGCATTTTAAGTAAACACTACACATGCATGCATTACACACCAACAAAACATATTCATATTAACCCTCCAAAGCCGGCGTGCCAAAACTACAGCCATGCATCCAAGCTGTCGCCGTTGTACCAAACTTACGTACTTGCCATGTAACCTGGCAATGGCATAACTCACCTGCTTCAGCGATAACTGCCCAACTTTTACTGCTGCATAAACCACGGCCCAGTAATTAGAGGGTTATGATTAAGAGCTGCAATTCGTAGTTTAGCTGGTTTGTTTTGATATGCTGTGGTAGTTTTTGTTGTGGTTTTAATGCTGATGAAATGTTTAACATCGTACAACGTTGGTACATCTTTGCCTCATCCCTTCAGGGATTACAAGGCGTGATGATATGCTATGTGTGAAACGTTCAAAAGGAAAGATGACTATTATTTTCAGATTTTGATATAAAATACAGGGCCAAGGGGGTTACCATGACGTCTAAAAGCAGTATTGTTATAATATCACTTCAGTGTGGGAAAGAGACGGAGCTATGGAGGACGTCTAGCGCCATCTCTCCCACTCTGGAATAAGATTAAAACAATACTAGTTTGAGACGTTATGGTAGGCCACCAGGCGATACACTGCAGTACAGATATGGACACCGAAACACGACAAAGAAAAATGATTTGATGATATTTAGCTATCTGGGGAATGTTGAAACTTTGTCTAAGATTGGGAGCTGGAACACCAGAGTATATGTGTGTGTTTTGCATGAGTAGAGATGACAAAGTTCCATGTACACCCGTTACAAAACATCTATGTAACCTATTTTCCCAAACCAGTAAAAATATAAACCTCAGAACTCGATAACCAGAATGTTCTATCAGTATGAGAAACGACGCGTTCAGAAAGAAACGACAGTCCATTATCTCTGCTTACGACACTACTAGAAGACGAATAGTGCCAAAATATGATTGATAAACACTATGTAGGTTCTAGATATTCAATAATCTCAGCTTTTTCCTTTGTTGTTGCTTGTCTAAAAGACTGGAGATGTAGAATAAGATAACATAAATTGTGAACATGTCGAATGGTAAAACATGGATGTTTTTGGTGTTTGATCTGCGGTATTTCTGTTTATCAGAAATGAGGACATCCGTAAGAGAACCAAGGTTACCGACGTAGCCCGAAGAATAGCCAAACTTAAGTGGCAGTGGGCAGACATTGCTCGCAGAACGGATGGCTGATGGGGCCGAAAAGTTCTGGAGTAGCGACCGCGAATCGGAAGACGTTGCGTTGGAAGGCCTCCTGCTAGGTGGACCGATGACCTGGTGAAGGTTGCAGGGATCCGCTGGATGCGAGTCGCACGGGACCGGTCAATGTGGCGACACTTGGGGGAGGACTATGTCCAGCAGTGGACGTTTTTTGGCTGAAATGATGATGATGATGATGATGATGATTTCTGTTTCCAGTCCAGGTATTATTCTTGACTAGCTTCTAACCCGCGGCTTCTCCCTCACTAAGATCGAATATCATTCCACTGAAACATACCAATGGGATAAAAAGTATGCTTTGTCCTAACCAAGTCATTGTATACCTGTGTCAGCTGTGTGCCTTTCATTGAAATACGAGACAGTTATTTTCACATTTATAACTTTGTATTGATTATTCTTGGGTTACTTCTTTCAAGATGTTGGTTCCATGAAGAAAGTTGTTCAGTCTGATGGTATGTAGCACATCCTTAGGTCAGTGGCGTGCCTAGGGGCCAACAATACGGCAAGTCCATGAGGCGAGTATACTGTTCAGAAAGCCTAACATCATGAAGAATAGTAGGTTATAAGGACAAGCCAAGCATGTAGGCTTGTATGGAAGTGCCACCACTACCTTAGGTAAGACTACAGCCTTTCTGTTACAAGTGTATTCGCTGTATATGCACCGTGACTTTTTAGTCGTCTTACAACGGCAGCCCACTTCATGTATCCAATGACTACTAAACATTCATAAAAAAAAATGATATTTTTAAGATTTTAATAATTTAAAAATAAAAATATTATTCAGTATTATGACGCATGACGTAGATAAAACACTCTGTTGCGAGCGATGATCTACTGGAGTCGAACGCTGGGTAGGTATGTTCTCCCGTTTGACAAGTAAACATCATTAACAGGAAGTTTCATAATTTTATTCTAATGTATTATTTATTTTTATTTGTATCTATTATGGTAGGTAAAAAAAATCGCGCCTAGAGCTATTTTATGTCGGGTATATTGAGTGCACCACTTTTGTAAGACGACTAAAAAGTCACGGTGTATATATTATCTCATACTACTTACTGAATTCACCCATTTATCCTTACTTAGTAAGTAAGTACACCCCTCTCCGTAGAAGAACTCAATTTCCTACTCAAAACGTAAAAAAATCTGAGTCAACCCTCTCTCATAATTTAATTTCTCCCCAGCCAATATTTAGACATTTTAAAATGTAAAAGATCGGTAGCCGGGTTTGCCGTCAATGTATGGGCGAACAGACTTACCGGGTATAAGCCGGATCAGCCCGGGTAAATACGCCCGGGTACCTGGAACTGGGACGGATATCCCGTAAAGATACGGCATTAAGCAGGTATAGGTGATGTTTGAGTTAGATTTTGTAGTTTTATCTAATCACTAGCTGTTACCCGCGATCTTCGTCCGCGTGAAATTTTATAGCCTATAACCTTCCTCGATAAATGGGCTATCCAACACTAAACGAATTTTTCAAATCGAACCAGTAGTTCCTGAGATTAACGCGTTCAACCAAACAAACTCTTCAGCTTTATAATATTAGTATAGATTTTTTTTAATTTAGTTTTCTTTGCACGGAATGACAGTCTTGGAGATGGATGGATTATGTGGGAAATGGTATGGAAGAAATGGGAATGAATGCTAGCGGACGGTTGACAGGGGAGAATGGAAGAAGAAACCGTGTAGCATCGATCCCAAGTATTAGGCAAGCAAAGAAAGAAAAAATGATGATGAAATGTGAAAATCTTGTGATCAAAGTTAGAATTGCTTTATTTGTGTGAGAATAGAGTTATGACTTGCAAGACAAGATTAGTCACACTTACAAGAATTATTTAAAAAAAAAACAATCAAACACTGTTTTAAGCTTTCACGGTTTACAACTAAACTTATACTGTCACTTACGGCATGTAAAGCTAAGTCAGAGACCCATAGGCGAAATAAAAACTATTACACCAGGTCAGGCACTAACCACACTATAAAGAAAGAAGAATTCAATTTTACAGATTGATTTTGAAATTGACACAATTAGCAAAGAATAATTATAAAATAGAGACAGCACATAATAAATCGAAAATGACGTGGAAAATAATAAATGGAAATAAAAGCAACTCTCCACCAGAGTATATAAAAGAAATAAATTATGACGGAGTTACATTCACTACACCCAAAGATATAGCAAATACCTTTAACGACTACTTCATAAGCCAAGCAGAAAAACTTTCTACTGCTTCGACACAACTGCCCACTGACAATAAAATAAATTTCTCTTTACAGTCAATGTTTTTAGCCCCTATCATACCAGATGAAGTAAATAGAATTATAAAAAATTTAAAAAATAAAAATAGTGTAGGATACGACGATATTTCAACAAAGGTTCTAAAGTATGTTTCACAAATAATATCAGATCCTCTCAGCTACATAATTAATTTAAGCATTGAGTCTGGAACCTACCCTGATAAGCTTAAACCTACTGTCATAAAACCTTTATTTAAAAAAGACGATGAGAAAGACATTAAAAATTACAGGCCAATAGCTCTTATTCCGGTAATATCCAAGATATTCGAAAAATGGATATATAGGTCCATAGACGGATACCTCAACAAAAATAATATACTTGTGAAAGAACAAAAAGGATTTAGGAAAGATCATTCAATAAATATGGCAATATATGACTTTCTTAATGTTATCATAGCTAACATGAATCAAAGAGTCCCGATATCAGCAATATACATGGATATGACCAAGGCATTTGACTTGGTCAACCATGATATACTGCTGAGCAAATTAAATGCGTATGGGATAAGGGGAAATGTTTTATCACTAATAAATTCTTACTTGAAAAATAGAACACAACGTACTGAAATATGTCGAATTTGTAAATTAAATAAAACTGTTATAAAATACATATCTAAAGAACGAAAAATATCGTATGGAGTGCCCCAAGGCAGTGTGCTAGGGCCTTTATTATTTCTTATATATATAAATGACTTTCCCCAGAATATACCCTATCCTATGACATTGTTTGCCGACGACAGTACTATCATAGTTAAACTTGACAAAAATAATAAATACTTTGAAGCTGACATAATCAATGCATTACAACAAGTCGTTAACTGGTTGGAGCGTAACAACTTGATTATGAACTTAAAAAAAACAAAAATTATGAATTTTCGGCAAAGAGTGGCTGATTCACAACTGAATGTAAGCTTTAATGATGAAGTAATTGAAGAAGTTGCGAATACAAAATTTTTAGGTCTAACAGTCGACAGCCAACTTAATTGGAAACAACATACTTCAATATTAATTAAAAAGATTAGTAAGTTTGCTTTTGCTTTATATAAACTAAAGAAAGTAGTCAATCAAGCAGCGGCAGTCACTGCATACTATGGATATGTCGATTCTATACTACGCTACGGAGTCATGTTTTGGGGTAACTCCTGCAATAAGGACATGGTGTTCAAATCGCAAAAAAGATGCATTCGAGCTATTACCGGTCTAAAAATAACTGATAGCTGCAAACCTTATTTTATATTGTTAAAAATAATGACTTTACCTTGCTTGTACATATTTGAGACTGCTTTATTTGTTAAAAAGAACATGCATCTATTCAGAAAAGCATCTGAACATCGCTATAAAATGATTAGACAAGAATATAGACATGAATTATGCGTTCGACCATCAAAGACCGCCTTGATGCACAAAAGCATACTTTGCATGGCCCCAAAAATATTTAATAAATTACCGAATGGAATTAAGGACTTAAATATTATTCTATTTAAAAACAAATTAAGACATCTATTATTGGAAAAATGTTATTATACTATTGACGAATTCCTTAATGACAAATTGTAAGAATTGACATTGATATTTATTTAATTTTGACATTGTACGATTATCTTTATTCCATTTATTATTTATAAGTGTACCTACTCAATTGTTAATGTTTTGCTTGCTTTTTTCTGTTTTGAGTTGTGTTGTGTTTTGTTGCAATTATTTTATTTTAATTATGTGAAAGAGTGTACACCTTTAAGGTAGATTTTTTGAGGAACTAATTATTTATTATTAAGATCTCATGTAAAATGTACCAAAAATCACACCAATAAATAAATTTGAATTTGAATTTTTGAATTTTTGAATTGTTTTTTAAACTTATACTGTCACTTACGGGATATCTTCCGTGATTGAATATCGGGAGCTCAAAATAATGAACAATCACGGAAGATATCCCGTAAGTGACAGTATAAGTTTAAAAAACAATCAATCTGTAAAATTGAATTCTTCTTTCTTTATAGTGTGGTTAGTGCCTGACCTGGTGTAATAGTTTTTATTTCGCCTATGGGTCTCTGACTTAGCTTTACATGCCGTCAAGAAATATCTCTCAGGCGTGCTGGTTTCTTCAATCCTCATGATGTTTTTCCGTATAATAACCGCCGCTCGAGTCGATATTCAGGTTAAGCGGCTCTTGCCGTGGTTGGTCCTTGAATGGGTAACCCATTTCATACCGAGTTTCCTCCATGCCTCGGAAAGCACGTTAATATAGTTACTCCAATATAGTTGGGAAAAGGCTAGGCAGATGATGATGAAAGGCAGATGCCGTATACATGTAAACATACCTTCCTACCTAAATTATAGTTTCCACTTAGGTAACCACGCGTTATCCACTAATCTTTTCAAACAACAAACTTCGATCGTTTAAACGTCTTAATTAAATTTCCCCACATCCTACACATCAAAGAGGCAGTTTTTGCCCAATCTCCCCTATAATTAGACCGCGGGCGAACCCCGAAGTTCCTTCATCAAGATACGCCTCGCGTTAGTTTAGTCTTAGTTTAATGTATGCACATTATCTAAGCAAGTTCGGTACGCTTCTATTTCACCCCTACCTCCCCCCGTTCGTTACGTGTGCTCAATTTAGTTGGGGCCTCACATAATGTTGTGTATATGTGTGTGTTATGGTTATGTACTTAAATTTACGTAAATAGAGTATATCGAAATAGGTGTGTATTTAATTGAACTAAAGGGTGTAAATAGACCCTTAACATAACCGAAAGGCATTTATTCTCCCCGTCTTTGCGATATTTTTTTTGTTCTAGACCATACCTGGGAACCTTCTAGTTACGGAGATACTGGGGGTCAAAGTTCCAACTTTTTCACAAGTTTTTTTTTTAAATACATGTTTTTAATGTAAGATTTTTACTTTACACACCTCCACGATCCCCGTACTATTCCATCCATCTATCAGCACAATGCATTAAGTGCTTTCCATCGAGTCCTACCGTAAAACGTGATTTTTCACACCAAAAAAAAAATTAGATTCCCAGCAATAATTTTTGCGTAAAGTTACTTAGTTTGATGTATAGAATGCTTAGTTGACGGCTATGTGAAGGGTCTGTTTACACCCTGTATATACCTTCCTCTACATGACCATGTGGTAATTAAAAAATATCCAGATATTATGGTATTAAGTTTTGCTGCTTCTGTGACAAAAAACAGTTAATTGCTACATGAACATCCCATACCATGCAACCATCATGCCTTGTTGTAAGTTATTTTTAAAGTAAGATAAATCTTTTTGTGTTCGTAATGCAAAACAACGTTATTTGATTTCATGTCTTCTTGCTTGGCGTCACCTTAAGGATCGGCTAAGGGACCAACCACACTTATTTAGCTCTGTTCAGCTTTTTTCCATAGAATGGCGATGCGTACGCATCCGTTAAGCTTTCCGCGTCTATTCAGATGCGTACGCATCTCCTTACAAAATCGTTGTTTTCTATGAACAAAATCTGAACAGAGCTGAATAAGTGTGGTTAGTCCCTAAACCGATGTGGACGACAGTGGCGAAGGTTCCATACAACTCGGTTTCTACTGGCTTTCTTTTAAAAAATGGCACAGTCCGTGTTCTATAGACAAATAATATAATCACATTAAAGATATGTACTCCGGCTTACCCTTTTACAAAAATTAACCCTTCGCTGGTGGACGAAGTGCTTATTCAGCTCCGGACACGGACATCTCCATCCTCCAGTATCTATCAATGTCCGCACAATCTTAGACTCATAATTACACATTAACTCTTCTACCTCTCAATTTGATGACGAATTTTTCGTCCGACAAGGACGTGGCGACATAAACAGCTCTGTTATTTGATCATTTAAGTTTATCGAAAACTTTTAGCTAACCAAATAACCGTACAATAACGCAACAGACTTCAGCCAACACTTGCAATACATATACCCTCACAGTCGTCTGTAATCGGTTCATTCGTCATTCACATGCTCATACGTAACTCAACTCACGGCTAAAGTTCGAAGAGCAATTGGAATTCACTTTGTGGGCAATAGTTGAACACTACAAGTGTTATTAAAGGAACCGCTCGAGATTTCAACTATCGCACGCTTGTGGGATGTCGAGTGATTTTAGAATAGGGGATTACTTTTTGAGGCGATTTGGTTCTTTTATTTTCGGGTAGCCCGTGGGCAGTACCAAATTTTTGTCGTTGCAGTCCTTGTTACAGAAGAAAACAGCACAAAAAAGGAATGAATATGCGACATAAGGTAATTTAATAAAACAAGCATTAAAATATAATTGTGCATTCAGACTCTTTTATTGTGAACAGTCACGAGCACCAATATGTATACACTTTCTTAAATCCTAAAAGCAATTTACGCGAGAAATAACGATTGCAACTTGGAGATAAGATCTTTTTCATAAAAACATGAGTTATAAATTACTATATTCGTAACAACATGAAATTTTAATCAAAAAAGGAGGCGAAAAACACTTTTAAAAGTTGTTAAGTGTTGACATATTGGTGCTCGTGACTGTACATCATAATTATGCCGTATTTAGTAAATGCCACCTACTACGATCCTGGCAAAGTCCTTATGGTTCATCCACTTTCATACATATCTTTAATTTTTTTTTTATCTGTTCAACGGTCTACCTTTCTAAAACTCTGATGACTGTCTTTCAAGATTCTGGATAGAAAAAATCGGGACTAAATTCATACGTTTAAGATAGTTCATCCAAAAAGTTGGTATCGTCGCAAATAACTGTCAAATATTTATCTGTTTTAATTAATTTGGAAATATTACTAGGGAATAAAAAATATGGCTAACTAGTGAACTAGAATATTAATAATGAACTGCAATTCAAAAACTAAATTTGATGTAACCGTTTTAGTTGTAAAAAGGCGTTTGGAAAGTTTCCAAATACTTTTTTTTACATCTAAAACTAAATATTCGGTATTACGATACCATTATTACATTTCTTAATCAATATTTCAGTTCCCTAGTTAGCCATATTTCTTATTTCCAAACAGTAATATTGCCAAATTAATCAAAACAGTGAAATATTTGACAGCTATTTGCGACGTTGCTCACTTTCTGTATAAACGCTCTTAAAAACCTAACTAAAGTTTCCCCTATAAAAATATATCGCCCAATATTCAACATACCCTGAGCATCTGAGCATGTCAGATGTCAGAACTTGCTCATAACATCCAAACTATCGACGTGAGGCCTCCTGTAATTTTGATGTTCCTTTGATGTTGGCTGAGAGGGGGACGCTGTTTGTCGCAAATTAATACGTAAATTGTACATTGGAGGCTGTGAACAAAGGATTGGTTATGTGTAGAATAACATATAGATAGGAACCTGGTGTGGTGCTGAAAATTGTGCTGAGATGGGCGAATTTTTTTTTTTACTTATATGGTTTATGAATTCGATTACTAATTGTGTAGTGAATTTTATAGAATACTCTTACCCTTCTACTCTTCTTATTTATTAAAAAATAATATGTAAGTATATAAGAAGTAGTTTTATATTATTTGGCAATCGCTCCATGTAAAATTCTGGTATTCAGATGCATCCGGTTAAACTGGAAGCTGACCCCAACATAATTGGGAGAAGGCTAGCCCGTCGTTCTAAATAACAAACAACCGAAATTGGCGGTTGTTGACGTCTCCAGTAAAGTTTCGCGCATACTTGAACAGGACTTTGACCAAAACGCGCGTTCGAAAAAGAATCTAAGGCTGAGCAGACAAACTGACTAGTTCAGCTCCTTCATCATCAGCCTATAGCAGTCCACTGCTGGACATAGGCCTCCTCAATCGCACGCAATTCAACTCGATTTTCAGCAACTCTAATCCAGTTGCTACCAGCCACCCTTCGAAGATCGTCACTCCACCGAGTCTGAGGGCGTTCCACCTTACGTTTGCTGATTCGCGGTCTCCACACAAGAACACGTCTACCCCAACGGTCATCGGTTCTACGGCTAATATGACCGGCCCATTATCACTTCAGCTTACTTATTCTGTGAGCTATGTCGACAACTCTGTTCAGCTCCTTGTGAGGCCTATATTCACAAATTCAGACTATAATTTTCAATTTAATGTTCTCTTAGGTTCATTAATTTCACCAAATTACGCGAAACCTTACGATCAAACGTAATTCGAAACACATTAAGCAACAAACTAGCTTAATATGCTACACAGTGTGTTTATAATACAACAAAGCAATAAATTATTACATAAGCCGAACCGCGGCGTACGTATATACATAGCATATATATGTTCGAAGTACATACACAGCTTGCAGACAAGTCCACGACTGAATACATTATGTAAGGGTAACAAAGCCTTGTATGTACCTATTGCCCACCAAATTCTAACTCTTGATGTGGTCTAAGCCATGAGAGCTTGGTATACTTATTCACTGTCTTAGTCTCACCGAAAAACCTGACTACTCGTATAAAAAAAGCAAAAAAAAAAAAATTAAAACAAAATAAAAAATGTTAATTATTAGCTGTCCAGTCTCTGGAGAGGGAGCTAATAATTAATCACCACCGGCGAAAAACCACTCTTCATAGGTGGTTCACTTTTCGTATAATTTTCAGAGATGTTAATCTACCTACCTACATCCTATAAAAAAAGAGCTGCTAAATCGTTAGTAGAAGTTGAATTTAACTGGTGGAAAGATGGCCACAACCAGAAAAAGATCTGCCTGGAGGAGTGCTAAACGATAAATCATTTGGGAAAATCTGAAAACCCGGTACATTAAGGTCATTTTACATTATCATCTTTGCAAGTTGGCTGGTAGCAGCTGGATATGAGGTGTCGAGAACCGAGATGAATGGCGAGCGATTCAAGAGTCCGCGGAGATAGGGTAAGTTCAATATTGAACATATATTCACAGCAACTCTCCCCTAAGTTTATTAATATGTCTATTAATATGTCCCTGAGCATGAGTTTCGTAAAAAAGAAAAGAAGTTCACTTTGGTCTGACATCAAGTCTACTACCAACCCGCTGACTTCCTTCTTTACCATCATAGAACCTACTCAACTTACTACTGTTTTAAACATATCAGCAATATGGTAGACAAAGAAACTTAACCATCTAGCTGAATCTCGCTACCGCTCATGACCTACGCCACTTCCGCGCGGGTGGGTAAGCAACAAAGGCGGAATTTCGCCCGAGCCATCCACCCACAAACAAACAGCCAGCCGTTTCGCATTCCGTCCAGTGAGGCTCGTGTGACGTGCCGAATTCAACCCTGGGATGTTGGCGAAGTCGGCACATGTAAATAGGTATGTGTAGTACGGGGAGGTTTAGAGATAGTATGTGGTATGGATTGGTGTTTTGTGTAGAGGCAGTTTGGAGTAAGGCTTTTGTTTTTTTTTATACTAAATGGGCTTTTACTCTTGACACCTATCTAGTCCTGGGGACAGAGATGAGGTCGACGATGGAACGAGCTTTCCCAAAAGGAGCCGATTGACTCGCGACTTAAATAGATTGGGGTCATATGAACTTGGGAACACCGACGCAGACAGGGAATTCCACTCCTTGGCTGTGAGCATAATAAATGATGTAGCAAAGCACTTCGTACGAATGTGTGGAACATCGACAAGGTATGGGGTATGGTATGTTTAGAAAATTAAATGCAGATAACATTAACTGTACGCGATACGCACATCTAAACCACGTTTAACAGCTCCCAGTGTCATTATCGCTATGGAAAATTAACACTGACAGTCCTTGAACGCCGTTTAAATGTGCTGATCGCGTTTAGTTGCATCGATGAAATCAACTCCAAGACGTAGAAGTCATGATGGCATACATGCAATAAAATGGATGCTAAAAACGAAATTTAATATGGAAAAATGGAAACGGTTGTTTAGAGCTTGGAGCTTGAAAGGAATTGTGATGATCAACGGTGTGTTAATTATAAGTGGTCTGCCGAAAAATCGTCAAGTCGAACTTGGTAAAAATTATAGCTCCAGCTGGACTGCATGTGGTATTTTCTACGAATGGTAGTTAATAAACGATGTACAAGAATAGAAAAACTGTAAATACAAATACAAAAATCAGAGACAGAACTGTCTCACAAAATCACTTGCAGGCACATAGAAAGCTGGTAGAAAATCGTATGATATACCATATAGCGCCAACATAGTAGATGCTGGAGGGTTATTTACCCAACGTATTTGCCCCGGGCGGGGCGCGGACCGACGGGTTACAAACGTTTGCATTACCAACTGGATATCAACTAGTGATGCTCTGATATCGATAAAAATGATGTGGGTAGAAAAAATGGTTGGTGGATTGGTTTGGCTTCCGTTTAGACTAGAAGCCGACCCTAGCATAGCTGGAAAAAGGCTAAGCAGATATAAGTGGGGAAACTTTGTTATTGCATTCGAGGCGCAATTAACACCCGAGCTGCAGGCGAGGGTGTTATGGAACCCAGAACTACATTCAACGTGCAATGTATTTGAACCTAATCGTAGTGTGACAAGAGCCAGTTTTCGAGAAAGTGTATTAGAAAAAAAAAACACGTTTTTATGAAATCAGTTTGCAACTCAGAAAGAAGAGTAAGAGATTGACAACTCTAAATGTAGGATAAAAGTTTAGAGATTTAGAGTTCTGTTAGGAAAGGAGCCTCATCATCATCTGCCTAGTCTTTGCCCAACTATGTTAGGGTCGGCTTCCAATCGAACTGGATGCAGCTGAATACCAGTATTTTACATGGAACAACCGTATATCTGTTAGGAAAGGAGTCTAACGGTATTTAAATGACTTACATATTTTTATTTTAAACAATCACTTATGTCATAGATTCTAGCTCAGCCAGCAAGACAAGTAGGCCTGTGGTGTAACTGGATGTGAATATAGTTGCTGAGAATACATACTTATTTATCTGGGGGTTAAGGAACACAATACTGCTTCCACGTAAATTACTGAACATTTGGTCGATATTTGAAATCAGATCCCTTCCCTATTGTCAGCGTAGCCCGTGGTGCTTGCGGGGCGAAACCGAATTTCCGAAACGTCTAATAAGTTGGATGTTAAGCTGACAGCACCATGTACTATGTACATGACAACACCACTCGAGCAAGACCTTCCATCCCCCCCTGCGCCATATATTTCAGTAAGATCTAAGGGGTGTGTAGGAGGGTATCATAGCTCGTGTTAGAATGGTCGGTTTCAGCGTGTGAGTCTCATTTGCCGACGCTAGTTACTACATAGTTGAAGATTCAAAATTAGGAAATGTTTAGTTAGATTTTGCAAAGGATGAGGTTTGTACACATTGCATTTTGGGAAATAATTGCTCGCTCGTATTTAAAGCTGTAATTTAAGATACAAATTCTAACTTGAGAATCTTGAGACCCCGAAAGTCTCATTACCGAAATATTTCGGATGGCTGTGAAGAAACGTGTGTCGTTTAAGAATTTTATATGAGCAGATACCTAATGTGAAAACATGGTTATTAAGAATAACGTTCGCAATAATGTTTGCCCTTTTAGAATTTATTTTGAGAAATTTCTGTAAATAAAAAAGAGCTTGATGCGTAGGTGGGTCTAATTCCCAAACATTTACGATATTCTCATGAGAGAAATGGGACCAACGGAATGAATTGCTTATTCATTAATAGGCACCTATGTGCATTGTAAATGAGGTAGGTATTTATAATAGATCACGGTTTATAGTGGTTCAATGGTAGTGGCAATGTAAGAGAATCTGAGGTGTCCAGTTCGAATCCAATATAAGACCTAGGAACAAAATTCAATGACGTGGGGTTCCATGTCATTGAATTTAGTTTGAATGGTTATGAATGAAAAAAGAAATGGCAATATAACAACTAAAAGAGTGTAACAGCTAGAACTTTAACACATTGAAGAAAAAAACACAGGCACAGCCACTGCTTACCATTTTACAATAATGCGACACAGAAGTATGGGATCCGCTGGATGCGAGACGCACGGGACCGGTCAATGTGGCGACACTTGGGGGAGGCCTATGTCCAGCAGTGGACGTCTTTCGGCTGAAATGATGATGATGAAGTATGGAAGAAGAAGACATGCTGCACCGATCCCCAAACAAATTGTTATGATGGCAGGAGAATGATGATGAATGAATAAATGTGCATTTAAAGCCTTGTAAAGAAGAAGAGGGTTTATTTTATCAAGTGTCTGTTAAAAATTCTCAGTGATGTTGGTTGGTTTTATACTAGACAAAGTGGCGTGGTCGATGGCACTAAGGTTCCCATCTGACCTTACGTAGAGACAGAGGTATGGAGACTGATGGGAGCAGTCGTTAAAATGAAAAGAGTAGTACGAATGCCAATAATCCCATAAAAATACAACTAATAACACTCAAAAATAATATTAATTAAAAACACTTACCGAAAAAGCGTCACTTTTTACACAAAATAATTTCAAACTTCTCTTCATTCAAGACTCGATCGTATTTATCATAAAAAACGGCGTTCAACAAGTGTTGCGAACAAGAATCGAGTGTCGAACGTTAATGAGTTCTCCCCCACTTCTCCCCGCCCGCGGATTAACGAACTAATTAGGGGAAAACGGGAGAAAAACTCGGCCAGTCGCCCAGACGATCTACTTCCATTTGAGGTAGGTCCGGGACGATTTTTACGTCAGTTTTCAAGTCGTCTTTTGAGAATTGTTCGGTTGGGGTGTATTGGCAGTTGGGGATTTTCTTGCAAGAGAAAAGATTTTGTGCAACCGGCGAGTATGACAAGATGTATGGACGTGGACGAAGCAAAGGTAGTGTTAAAGGATCGTAGCACGTGACGTTCTGTAGTTTATGCCTACCCCCGTGGGAAAAAGGTGTTATTATTTATTTATGTACGATAAGTTTTTGGTTGTTTAATGTTCCGAATATATTTGTGTTTAATGTTTGCAGCTAACGGGTAAACATATTGTGACGAAAATGAAACTTACTTAGACAGAAATACTACCTTGACGAAATTATCATTGACTTTAAATAAAATAAAACAATTAAATGACCATAGGAAGCTGGAGAGCTGGAAATCTTAAACTATCAATACAACGGAATTTGTCAATAGTAAGCCAATTGCCTGATTTAATTCTTATAAGTTGAACTTGAACCAGCTAGAAGATTCTAATACGGGCCCTAAGTATACCCACATCTAATAAGACTACCATCTTCCCAACGTAACATTTTCATTTTTTTTTTTATTTGTACGTCATTTTTTGCTAAAATGCATCTTATAACGTAAAAATACCCATTTCAATCCCTACAAAAAAACAAAACTTCTTCAGCGGCCAAGACGCAACGTCGTGACTACCCGTGCTCTCGCGAACATTGCCGCGTTGAGCAATCATAATGAATATTTTATTTTATCATAGCGCTCCCCGCTCCCCGCGCCCCGCGCCCATGCCCCGCCTTCCAGCCATGAACTTGACACCGAGCGAAAAATTAGTTCACAAGGCGAAAGTGAACTTTGTACAGAGTTTGCACTTTTTGAACGAACCTAGACTGAGATAAAAGAAGTTCGAGACTTGGCGAGTTCTGCGACGCTTCCACCGCCGCTTCAACGCGTCATCACGACACCTGCCCGTCTCGACACCTTAGACAACTACCCGATACCTTCAACGTCATCTCACTAATAGTTTTGAACACATAGTTCTCTCTCTCTCGCTAATTAACCTCTCAAAGCTCAAAGTTATCAAATAAGCCTTATCCACGGAACCCCTTTTTTAAACAGTTCAAAAAGCAGCCGAGAGCAGGCTACTTGTGAATTAACATACTTTACTCAAAGCTACCAAACTAACCGCGTATGAGAAAAAAAATCTAACGTATTTCACGCATTCACTCAGTGTATGAGGCTAATTAAAAAAGTACAGAGGTTGGTTCCGCGAGTGGTGTAGTTCCGCTACTCTCCGGTAGGTGGAGCTTTTCGCTTTGACGAGTCTTGGGGGCTTTTTGTGGGCTTATGGTATGTTTGTGAGGTTTCATTTTTTAATGAGGTCGTGTATTCGGGACTCGGTAGGGGATTGCGGTTGCCCGGCGCGGTGCTTTGTGCCGCCGATAAGCTGAGAGGAGAACATGCGCCACGCAAAGGGAGCCCACACGTGTGTGCGTTTCTGAAAGAGTTACATTAGGCTTGCTGTTCACTTATTCATGGCGCACCGTAGATGGAAAGGTTATTAGGACGGGGCGCTTGTAGCGGTGATAGATACTAGATTTTTTTGATAGAAGAGGTTGTGTCAATTGTGAGCAGTAAGCTCCTATCGTTGGCTTTGGAGAGCAGTTTACATCTGATATAAATGCATGCGAATGGGCCTAACATCAGCTTAGCCCTAGGCTGACTAAGTAATTTTTTCATCATTACAATAATTGAACGAGCTAACTTAAGTAAAGATATTTCCATAAATTTCTTTGAATTTATTATTAACAATATCAATACATTGACAGTGGTAATTAATAACCATTTTTTAATGGAGTCAATTAGACTCAAGCAAAACAAAAGCAAACCAGGTGAGAAAGAGCATGTTCTAAAATCAAAAAATTCAAAACCACTTGTGACACCACCATCCCGCACTCCGCCCGACTGTTGGATAATGGCCCACTCACAGATCCCCAGGCCTGAGGCCTGTGTCCCAGCAGTGGGGACTGGGGCTGATTATGCCAAGAGCAAAGTAAAAAGAAAAACGAGCCAGCACCTGGCAAGGCTGAAGAAGCTAACACGAGCTCTACGTATTTATTTTACGGTCATGCATTCAAGTAAGAAAAGGCCAGTCATAAAGGAGGCTGTCAATAATGAGTTTGATATTCAACAGACTTATTAGTCTGTTGAATATCAACAGTCACAGTCACAGTTGTTTTTTTTCCTTGGCAGCCTCCTTTTTAAGAACTATTGTTCTTAAAATTTATTTAACTTGATTAAAATGACAGCTATCAGGATGTAATGACTAACCCGATAATTTTTATTAAAAGTTTAATTCAATTGACTCTAATTAACACCCATGTTTATATAGCGTCAAATACTGACTGCATAAATCTACATTTGTAATTATTTATTTCGAAATGACCAAAAGTATTAGTCCCCTTAGTATCTCATTTTTATCTAGTTAGATTGTATGGACTATACATTTTAATATGTACCTATTAAAATGTACCTGACGAGGTTATTTTTATTGCACTCCCGTTTGTTAAACGGTTCAATCTGATTTACTGCTGGAATCGAATCTCAAAAAAATAACATTGTTTCATTTTAATAATAAATGAAATAATTTATTATTAAAATAAATAAATACAATAAATGCCACTAATTTTATATTTTTTAATGTTTTTTTATATTGTTTTATATTGGAATATTTAAAAATGTATTTAATATGTGTAAAAATAAATAAAAGAAATAATTAATGTAATCTCTTTATTTCTACTCACAAACAGGTCTTTTGATACAATAAGAAAAAATTACAGTCAAATGTATATAACAATGTAGGTATGTGAGGACCTAGTGTCTATACAGGTATTAATCTGAGTTACAGATCACCAGATCCCCACCCCACGGTTTTTAGTATAACATAACAGTAACAGATAGATTACAAATATGAGATTTTATATTACAAGACGGTCAGGTTGATAAGAATTAAAAAACATAATCTAAATAGTTTAAAATATCTGCCCCTCAGTATGAGCAAATGCGTGTTAAGATTGTTTGTGCATGTTTAATTATTTATTATTATAATGTGCGTAGCTGATACGTAAATAGACCTGAATTCATCTACTAACTTTGAAATGGAATGTGCACTTAATTAAAACTGAGAACAATCTGTGGCAAGACACTATGTTGCATGTATTTATATACAAACACTATTTGAAACAAACAATTATTGTGCATGAGAGGACCTGAATATAGTTCATTTTGATATAAGTGGGGAAACTTTGTTATTGCATTCGAGGCGGAATTAACACTCGAGCTGCAAGCGAGGGTGTTGTGGAGCCGAGAACTGCAGTAACTAATCCCCACGCGTATCAAACGACGTTTTTCAATACACTTTCGAAGAAATAAAATAATAAACAAAACGTATTTTTGTCATGAATTATTAGGAAACCATGATTTAATTTGCTTTTTTCCGAGCTTTGCTTTCGCCAGGTTGAAGAAGAAGCAAAGGTATGATGCCGCTAAACAGCCTAATAGGAAAAATAGAAAATTCAAATATTTTTGAATTTAGAACACAAATAAATGCTAATTCATAAAAGTAAATATTTGTTTTAATAATCATGTTTCTCTATGATATTCTATGTATAAACACAATTTAAATACTCAAAAAATATGTACGCCGTAAAGACGCAAATCTCTTTACCGAGATTCAAAAAAAAGCAAATACCGCCGACTATAGACATTGAATCCATTTGGACTTAGTATGTACAGTTATCTGTGAAAATTTTTATTTCCGCACGTGTGCGGAAAAACATTAAAAATCCACACTTGTGAAATACATTGCATGTTGAACCTAATCGTAGTACGATAAGCACCAGTTTTCGAGAAAGTGTATTGAGAAAACAATTTCATAATAAATTAGGTACATGACTACTTACTTACTAAGGTATATGACCAGATGTATGAACGTGGATTAGGCGAAAGAAATATGTAGGGATCGTAACAGATGGCTTTTTGTTGTTTCTCCTCCCCCATGGGAAAAGACGTGAATTTATCTAAATAAAAGGTGTAAATAGATCCTTAACACATCCGAAAGGTACTTGTACTCCCCGTCTTTGCGATAATTTTTTGTTCTAGACCATACCTGGGAAACTTTTAGTTACGGAGATATTGGGGGTCCAACTTTTTCACAAGTTTTGACGTGACAACGTCTTATAATTCGATGGAGCCGGCTGCACGCACGAAAAAACATGACGTATGCGGCGTTACCTCGCTCTGAGGCGTTCCATAAAACAATTGCTCAACGGACATCTTGTAAAAACTATGTACAATGTAAAAAAAATTGACAGAATTGTATTTATGTGTACAAATAAATGTAACTTGATCAATTCAATTGTGATTTCCATTTACCTCCTTCTCTATATCCATACAAAATATCTATCAAACAAATAAAATTAAAATTTTCTTTTGAAAAATGCAACCATTCCATCAATATTTTCTTATGACGTTGTCACGTTCAACTATCGTCAGTAAACCTACTTTACAGACAACCGATTTTTTTAAAATACATATTTTAATGTAAGATTTTTACTTTACAAACCTCCACGACCTCCGTACTATTCAATCCATTTATCAGCACAATGTTTTGAGAGCTTTCCATCGAGTCCTACCTTAAAACGTGATTTTTCACCCCAAAAACAAAAGTCGATTCCCAGCAATAATTTTTGCGTAAAGTTACTTAGTTTGATGTAGAGAATGCTTGGTTGACGGCTATGTGAAGGGTCTGTTTACACCCTGTATGTACGTATTTACTTTGGTTACCCTAGTAATTAGCTTCCACCTGGTGGTCCCATGTCCTACGTTGGTGCTGCGCCTGATCTGAACTGTCTCCGATCGTGTCGGATTGCCTGTGTTTGCGCAGTCATTAGTGCTCTGTAATATCTCCGAGGTTGGCCATTATTCGCTGAGATGTGCCGCCATGACCGGAATATCGGTCAGGAAGGTCCTGCTGTAATGAAAAGGTATCTTGTAGAGAAGATGAAAAATGAATTTATTACCGCCAGTGCTTGCTGACTCCGCGTTGGTTCATGATGTTTTCCTTATCCTTGTCAGTTTGACTGCGTTTTTTTGCTTAGAACTAATGCAAATGCAAAGTCTATTTTTTTTTGCTGTTGCCAGACACTTCATCTGTCATCTGTCTCTTCCAGTGTTTTTCTTCGTCCAACTCACAGTACCAGGCTTTCAGAATTTTCGAAGGGCTCAACGACGCTACTATGGAAAAGTATGGTACCTAAAGACATTGAAATATTTTGTTAACAAAGTGCTATTGTTTAAATCTTCTTCTTTATAAAAAAAATAAATACTGACAAACAAAGCATAGCTTAAACCTCTGAGCTAAAGTTAGTAGAAGCTTGTTAGCTTAAGAGTTAAGTTGAGCAGTAAGGATGGATTCTTGAAAATTCATCTTTTTTGTTGATGGTAAATCCCATCGAGAGCACTCGGATTGTGTAAATGATAAATTCTAATTTTTTTATGGTCCTCTATGGTTTAATTTAGACCTTAAACCTTCGATCAACATACCGGTAATGATATCTTGCAACGGCGGAAAATATATTTTCACTGGGCTTACAAAAATGGCATAAATGAAGGAAAATATTGTTACTTTAAAGCAAATCTGATAAGGTGGAAAGACTAAGTACCTACATGAGAATGTAATTCAATCTTTGTTAGTTCTAAAACATCTTATCAGAAACGTACTAGAATCTTGATGTAATGCAAAACTGATTACTACCTTGCTACTACTTAGGTTTTTAATGTCTCGTGCCGTGGCAAGACGACAGCTCACGCCCATATTCATGTGGTGGTAAAAAAAAAACAGACAGTAGGTTTGGCAGGAGACCTAACCTGCACCGAACATACTTTATCCCCAAGAAGGTTCTGTTACTCGTAAAGATTGCTAAAATTTTATTTTGTAGATTATTTTTTCCAATTCCTGTTAAAATGAAAATACTTATGCCAGATTTAAATTATACAATTAATACACACATTCAACTCGTAACTTTTCTATCCCCTTTATTTTCCAAGTTTATTAATCACCAAAACTTGGTAACAGCGCCACCTATCCGCGAGTAGCAAGTTCCACAATTCACCAACAGATGTCTTGATCGAGTTCGTTTTGTCTGCTGGGTATCGCAAACGTGACAGAGAAAAACAATTTTTAAACTTACCAAATTAAAACGAATGAAGGTATCAATAACGGTTGAGTTATACGTGATCAAAAACTCTTTTTCGGTATCCTGCTTTATAAAATAGTTTTACTCTTTAGTGTTAACCTCTGTAAGATTTATCTATGAAACCATAATGAGGTTAAATCAAGAAGCTTCATACAATGCCAGAAAAAACAAAGAAGAAATTCCAAACACGAAAATCTGATGAAATAAACTGTCAAATACAAAATTCATGATTAATTTACACATCTGACTTCAAAATATATTTTTGGTAATTAAAAAAGGGAAGATGACAAATTCAGAGTGTGGGTGTGCGTATTAGATGTAAAGGTTTGGCCGGGTGGTTATTTGAGTGGTGAAATGGTTCGGTGGAGGTATTGCCTCGTGCTGGTCACGCTGTTGCTTCTGCCGGCAAAAACCGGCTCAAAATTAGAGGACGATGAAGAGGAAGAGTAAGTGTCAAACTAAGTATTTCAATCTTACATTTCGTTTCGTCTTCATGTCTCATCATACCTGTCATGACATATTGACATCAACAGTTGCTTAAAGGAAGTGGCTTCAAGTTATAAAACTTTTTATTCCAATGTGCTTCTAGGAAATAATCCTGTAATTTGTGAGATGCAAGTCCGACAATGTTCTCCTGTTTGATCGAATTTGAATTGAGTAATTTATTTGCGAAATTGACCAAGTTGTTTTTTATTTATATATTTGTTATTTCTGAAATTGATCAAGTTGTTTTTTTATTTATATATTTGTTATTAATGATGGTGGCACTACGCTTGGCAGGTCCGGGCAAATATTCGCCTTATATCATTAAAACAAAGTGAACTATATCGCAATAGGCATAAAAAAACATTTTGTCTTGATCCAATATCGCGAAAATTTTGACAAATACGCCAAGTGAAATTGATCAAGTAGTTTTTATCTAAGGTATTGTTGCATCACTCAAAGATACCTACGAACTATGCACTTTTCAATTTTGTCAAATGTATTTTTCGGATGTACGTTTAATAATAATATTATTCCGCCGCCAAAAGCATCGTAAACTATGATGTTGTTTTAATCTTTTCTTCTCTTCCAAGCGGCGCCATCGATGTATCAAGTAATAGTATGAGATCTCGACTTTCAAGTAATAGATACATCCTTCAACTTTCAAGTAGAAGGGGCGAAGAAAACGAGGAGGAGGACGATGATGACGAGGAGGAAGACGATGACGAACCTGGACCTGCAGTAGATAAGGCCGAGAGAGTGACTGTGGTGCGTCGACCGCCGCCGATAGTGCAGCCGACGGCCAAACGGCCACTGACAGTCACAAGGACAATAAAAAGAAGGCCACTCGAATGCTATGTGTGCGCTTATAAAGCTGAGACGCCACTGAGAGCGTGCTTGGATCCCACGAAATACAGGTATTGACGAATTTAATTTCGAGAAGTAAAGGGCCTCGTTCAGGTTTCGAACATTTTGTATCCAAAAATTAAAGTAAAAAAAAAGATGGTTTTGAAGTGGGAAATAATACCCTCAACGTTTTTTAATATCATAACGAAAGTCTACAATTGGTCCCCCAGGTGCTATTTCAGTTTGAAACTACCAAAATCATACTTTGCCAACATACTCGTATTTCGGACATTAGTTGTTTTTCGCTGCTCTGATACTCTCGTCTGTATGGTCAACACCATACAAATATGAGGCAATAGGGGTAGATAGCGTAATTGTAATAACAACCGAAATGTAAACTAATTTTCTTTGGCTGGCTAGCACTTTAATTTTTAGGCATGCAATGAATGTCCTCTTACTAAAGAAGGGCGGCGAAAGTGGACCCAAAGAATCTAAAAATTAACGAAGTTCCATGCAAGTGTAAATATAAAATAATTATAACTACAATTTTATGAGATATTTTTATTTAAAAAAATACTGAATTTTTAGGACACGGGAATCAAAAGTTATATATTTTGATTTACTCAAAATTAAGTAATCGTGCAATTACAAAACGCAACTTTTTTCCGATTACGTTCCAATCCAATGACATGTATTTTTGCTCAAGGGTTTTTTACTATACATGGCTCTTTCTCTTCGTCTTTATACATTCTTTAATGTACAATATTTATAAACAACATGTAAACTTGATATTAAAACGCCAATTAACAAGGATAAATCATGTAATAAAAATGAATCTATGGCGACTTCGTAGTATATCTTATAAAGGAACGTTATCAATGGTGATCGATTGAGTCCCGTCACTACTGTCACTGTAAGATCTGTAATGATATATTCCAGTGTTTTTCAACGTGTGGTGGTGTAGCCTCTATAGAGATCACGAAAACTACCTCAGTAAAAAAAAACAAAAAACAATAAAGTTTAAAAAGATAGATTTATTAAGAAATGTTAGCTTAAGGATATAAATATTTTGTAAAGGGCCTCGTTCAGGTTTCGAACATTTTCTATCCAAAAATTAAAGTAAAAAAAAAGATGGTTCATAGTTTATTTTTTATTTTTTTTATGTTAATATAAATTAACAAAAAAATAAAACTTATGAGTACTAGTCATTCTTAATATGATGGTTGCGCTTGTTGTTACTAAACTTATACTGTCACTTACGGGATATCTTCCGTGATTGTTCATTATTTTGAGCTCCCGATATTTCGACGCAACAGCATTGAATAATCACGGAAGATATCCCGTAAATGACAGTATAAGTTTAGTTGTAAACCGTGAAAGCCACTGTTAACACCAGTCAAGGCTTTTGCTCCGGTACTACAAATAGCAATGCAATTCTTTGCCCAGTTGATATTTAACTTAAACTTAACTTGCGTAGCTTCAAGGAACATGTTATGCAAGCACTGACCTGTATATTGGTGGGTAGTGCTCTACGAAAGAGTATTTCTTCCATTAATTTTCCATTAGATTTAAAACGCACAAAAGCTACAAACTGCGCACAGCCCACAATATCCGTAAATTAATCAAATTGTAAGGACACAGAAGTTACTAACTTTTATTTTTTTCTACATAAATATCGCTTATCCTGCGTTGAATGGTATTGTCAGAGAGATGAACACGGACAGCGGGTTGTTGCTCTCATGTCATGAGCATATTATGGTATAAGAGCTCTGCCAGACACCAGAGCTATATCGCTGCACCTGCTTCCTTTTTAGATAATCTTTTAATAAGATAATATTTTTTTCTATAATACTGTTGAAAAATATAAAATAAAAACCATGTAAAATACCAATAAACGAGATTTGTTACGTCACATTACATATTTTATATTCAACAAACCCTGCCTTTCAATAGTTGTACTCGTACATAGCTAGTGAGCTCTGGCTGTTATAATAATGTAAAAGTATTTCTTCTTTCAGCGTAGTAAGAATCGTTTAACTTGACCATAATTCGCTTATAGATAAAAGTCGTAACAAAATAGTTTTAATAGTGATTGAACTAATTACTAGGTTAGTAATCAGTATAGTCTCTAGACGCAGTCTGGCAGTTTTATGATTCATCAATTAGGTACAGGCAAAAAATTCGGGTTTTGGCTTAAGACAAGTAAATAATAAGTACATCAGAATAATATAACACGACCCGAACCAAAATTATTACCTCCCCTGGCACCTGTCAGTTGCCTACTACCAAAAACCGAAGAGAACCAAAAAGCACAGAGCATCATCCAAAGAGGCCGTGTACAACGCGCCATGCCTTTTAACTTCTACTCGGACCGGGTAAATTGGAAAGGGAATTATCTAAGAGTAGTTTATTCGAATCTTCCTTTATGATTCATCCTAAACATTATTATTTTTTATTCATTTTAAATAAATAAGGAGACACTCACAGTTAAAAACCTTAATCGTAAGATTTTTAGGTTATCTTATATAAAGACGTATAATATCTCTTTTCTCCCAACTTGTTCGTCTTACTTTAAATTTACTTATCTGTTAGTCTTTAGACGTTTTACAACTATATATAAGTTGCCATAGTGAATGCTACCTCTAAGAGTGGGTTCCAAAATACATGGAACTTCGCCAGCCTTCTTTGACGTAGGTCACTGAATTGCCGTTTTATTGAATGCCTGGTCTCTGTTAGCAGTTTTCACATGTTTTTGTCTATAAGGCGATATCATTCTGAAAACTAAGTTGTGTATTCTTCTTTAACGTGTGGTTAGTGCCTAACCTGGTGTCAGAGTTTCTATGCCGTTCATAGGCCGGTTGTCCAGTTGTAGTATTATTACCTGCCTCCGTAGCATGACCACCGTAGACAAGGATTTCTTTGACGGAAGAATCGACAAAATGACATAATTATTTCTTTGCACTATCTGTCATTTTGTCGATTCTTCCGTCAAAGAAATCCTTGTCTACGGTGGTCATGCTACGGGGGCTGGAATAGAAGGATGCTGTAAACACCGAACCTTAAAAATAAATGTATTAATTCACCCATTGGGACACGTACTTTTGAGATACTTGGGGCCTCATTGGTCTACTGCTGAGCTTGAGGTCTTGGGTTCGATTCCCGGGCCGGGCAAAGTGTTTTCGGGTATTCCAATCAGGAATTTCTCAGTAAATGGGACAACTAGCGAAAATGTTTGTACCATTGGTACATTTCTGGCTTACCCTTCGGGGACTAAAGGCATGATATTATTAACGTGTAAACTTGGTGATGAGGTGTATATCTTAGTTTATTAATAGAATGTAATAAGTAATTAAGAATTGAGTATTATTTAAAATACCTACTCCAAAAAAAATTAAAATTTCACATGGCAGAGCTATCAAAGAAGAAGTAAACCATGGACCTCCCGAGTCATTAACTCGACGAATTACAAAGGTACAGTACTTGGGCGTTAATATAGCACATCGAGTGGTAGAAAGACATAACAATACAACCAAATTTTGGATATAAAATGACATGTTTAATCTGCCTTTTATTTATTTTAATTGGCTCTTCAACAATGAGTACACTATTACATATAATATAGTAAAACATGACAAACTTAAGTCTAAGTGGTTGTCCTATTTAAATATCCGTAACATCATCATTTTCCTGCCCTTGTCCCATGTTATTTGGGGTCGACGCAATTCATTTTCCGTCAGCCGTCACATTACCATTTACTCCTTTTTCTTCAACATCATTCCTCACACAATGCATCGATCTTTTCTTTGGTCTTCCTCTTCGTCTCCATCCATCATCATCTGCGTAGCCATTTCCCAACTATGTTAGGGTCGGCTTCCAGCCTAACCGGATGCAGCTTAATACCAGTATTTTACATGGAGCGACTGCCTATCTGACCTCCACAACCCAGTTAGTACTAGGTAATACGATACCCCTTGGTAAGACTGGTTGTCAGACTTTTTGGGCCACTGACTACCTATAACGACTGTCAAAGATCTACAAATGACAGCCGGGACTAACGGCTTAACGTGCTTTCCGAGGCACGGAGGAAACTCGGTATGTAATGGGTGGTCACCCATCCACAGACCAACCTAGGCAAGCACGGCTTAACCTAAAGATCGACCCGAGCGGCTGTTATTTAGCCACGAGCTCCTCTTCCACTCCATCCATGGACATTTATATTAATCACTCTCTTGGTCACACGCGATTCATGCCTCCTCATCACACATGTTCATACCAAGACAGCTACCTTTCAACTTTTCTGTACCTGGCGCATCTTTTCAACTCCTCTTTTAATATACTCGTTTCTAACTTCATCCATTCTTGACACTCCACACATGATTTAGAATCTTATTTCTTTTTTTTAAATCTTTGTTTATTTTAATTGGTTTTATCACTTAGTTATAATGTCACCCCCATAACAACTACATTAAACAACTTAACACTAAGCAATGGGTAATGCACAGTTAGTTCTTTTTTAAAAGCGTTATTTCCAAATTAAGTATTAGGTTAGTTTTCTGTATTTTTTGTTGTGGTGATTATTGTAATTGGTAGAACTTCTCTTTCTGTCGTTAGGGATATCTCTCTCTAAAACTCGATCTGCTATATTAACGACCTTGTACTGTATATTATCCAGGAGACTGCTCCTGTTGCTGTCCTTACCAGTTAATTTATCGTTGTTGTCATTTCCAGAGTACACACGATCACATGTCACAATTCGGAGGACAAATGCTTTACGTCGGTGATATCAAAGGGCAGCACTTACGAGGCTGTGGTGCGGGGGTGCCGCTCTGGCTGCGTTGGTTCACCGGAGACTACGTGTTGTGAGGTCGGCTTATTATAACCTCCTCATGTTATCCAATAACTCGCATACCCACTCATACACACACCACACACATACATATGTCACGCATACACATGACATATCTCACCGATATTCACTGATTGTATTGGCTATTATTTTGTTAGCCTCTATTGTGCTCTCCTCACAAAGTAAGTTTGGTGTGGATGCACCTTTACCCTCGGTTCCTGAAAGATTATCTAAATTGAAGTTGTTGTCGAAATACACAACTGTGATATTTCTCACATTATGTAGTAACTGATAGACTGATTTAAATATTACCTACAGGGTGTAAACAGACCCTTCACATAGCCGTCAACCAAGCATCCTGTACATCAAACTAAGTAACTTTACGCAAAAATTATTGCTGGGAATCGACTTTTTTTTTGGGGTGAAAAATCATGTTTTACGGTAGGACTCGATGGAAAGCACTCAAAGCATTGTGCTGATGGATGCATTGAATAGTACGGGGGTCTTGGAGGTGTGTAAAGTAAAAATCTTACATTAAAAACATGTATTTAAAAAAAATCTTGTGAAAAAGTTGGAACTTTGACCCCCAATATCTCCGTAACTAGAAGGTTCCCACGTATGGTCTAGAACAAAAAAATGATCGCAAAGACGGGGAGAACAAGTGCCTTTCGGTTATGTTAAGGGTCTATTTACACCCTTTATACAGCTTCTAAAAGTTGGTGATCACTGTCTTGTAAATATCGACGTTAGACATAATCAAAAGTGTTTTTTTGCCGTGTCTTGATCTGGGCAAGAATATGACTCTATTGGATGAAATGTTCCTTTCCCAGAAAGGGGGCCCAGCAGTGGGAATATTGTTGGCTGGTTATGCTATGGGAAAAATCTTGCATACCTAAAATACTTCTTATACTTACACACCATATTGTAAAATATTAGATTGGATAGTGTTTGATTAACGGCCATTTATATGATCTTGAAGAAGACATGCTGCGTCGACCCCAAGTAAATTAGGATAAGGGTATCTCCTACCCTATTGATGATGATCATGAATACGATCTTTTGTTTCCAGTTGAACCGCTGCAACAACCAGGCTTTCGCAATGCCCGTGATAGCACCCCGCTCGCTGACCGCGATGAAGAACACAAACAAGTCTACGAAGTCCATACCACCGACGATACTTTTCTTTGTAACCGTTTTGCTGGTACTCCAGACCGTGGTCAAAGTAGCCTTTGTCTAAACTGGGACGTCCTACCATGAGGCACCCTATGCAATCCTTTCAAAATTATTTTACCTCCGATTCATAATAGTCGGATTGCTGCGGCTGGACAAGTCTGTCAAAATCGCAGTAAACTTTATTTTTTTAGGAATAAGGTTGATTTTGTGAGAGGTAAAATAATTCGTAAAGGGATGAATGTTTGCAATACTGCGAAATTTGAAATATTGAACAAAAGTCTTTTGTTGCTATCATTGCCATTTGTGCTTACACCCTGTTTGTTTGGTTTTGGCTAATGTCCTGGATAGGAATTTCCTTTTCTGTTTAGGATACCTCATGGTAGGGCCTAGTTTACCTTCAGTTTATTGTGTAAGATTAAGTTTCCATTATAAAAGTCAGGACTGAAATCATGTAGAAATTGACAAAAGTACAAGGATGATGTAGTGTGAGGTGACTGTGAAAATTTGTGGTGAATTTAATATTTTGCTGTTTTGTAAAGTGAATATACTTTTTGAAATCTTATCGCACATTTTGTATTGTTATTTATCTTCAAAGATTAATAACAGACTTCTAAGAAATAAGTCTACATTGCCTTGATTTTCGTAAATTGTGACTTGAGTTAATTGTAACTTCACCGAAGTGGATTAATTAACATTCAAAGAAACACACTGTTACCTATACGAGCCAATTCTGAGAGCCACATAATTGTACAAAAGTTCTCCAAATTCCTCAAAGGAGGTTCTCAAAGGCCGCCCTCGTGAAAAGCCTTATGATTGAAAGGCGCAAGGGAAGGGTCACTCGACCTCTGCGGTCAAGCCGCCTTTCCGCCCAATTGAGCCGCTTCCGCCCGCTAGGGGGCGCGTGTGAGAATGGAATGAGTTATTGACGGCTATATGTTACGCCAAATATTTTTTGTTTGAAGAATAATGTTTGCGTGATAAATTAGCTTTCTAGTTTTGAAGAAATTTTTGATAAAAGGGCAGTTTGGTTTGCACACGAGTGTGTTCTTATGGAAAATATAATAAAGCCCTTATTACGTATGTTTTTTATCCGAACAGTGTTAAAACAAGCGTCTGGCATATTAACAACAACCAGAAACATACATTTTTAAATGTGCAGAAATTATTCCACCTGTCCTCGTAATTATGCTCATCATTTCAGCCGAAAAACGTTAGCTGCTAGACATACTCGTAGGCCTCCAGCAAGCGTCGCCACATCGTCTTCGATAATTTATTAATGTCTTAAATTGTATTCATAATTTATCGTCTTAAATTGATACTCGAGTTGTAGATATACTCGTAGTACACAACACACACACACACACACAGATTGCCGCAGTTTTAAATTGCCTTACTCCATTCCATCTTTTCAATTTCCGCATCACTTACTGAGGTGTCGGACCCAAACATATTTTGACTATCATAATCTTAACCCCTCAGGCACTCACCACGTGTGAAAACCCATAGGAAATTCCAATAAACCCGACAATTTCCCCTCGAAATACCCTCAATTTGGGGTGTCCAGCGTGTTAAGAAGCCAGCTCACTTGTTCTCGACATATGGAGCAAATCACTTGAAATCGAGATGAATAAAACAGCAAATCATGCAGTTGGTAAGAACTTTAGCGGTAAAGTCACAAGGGATAGTTTTGTTTGTATTGGGGTTGAAAGAAAAGTTGGTCAAGTTAAATTTTTAGGGTGAGAAAACTCGATATCCGGGCCGGACTTGTGGGTGATTTTTATTGGTTATAAACAGGGGAACGCGTGTTAGCCGTGATTTGGGTCGACTGAAGTTCTGCCAAACAATGCGTGAGGGTGACCGTGTTTGATTTGAAAGTTAAGAAGCTTGTTTCTTTTAGTTTTGGACATTGTTACTTTTTGTTTTAGGGTGTTTGACTTTTAGATGTTTAGGGTGGAGTGATGTTTGAATTTGGAGTGTATGTTTCTGCAGCTAAGGTTCAAGAATGTAAAACAGCAAATAACCTTATTATTAAACTAATGAGTGCGTATTCATCATGCTAGGTTGTCTATGCACGGCTTAGATATGTGTGCTTATTTGCATACGTAACTTCATAGTGCATATAAAGTTGGGTAGCGGCACTAGCATGAGCGCACAGTGTACACATTGTACATTTTTTAATCGAATCGAAAATACAACTAGCCAGTTGTGACAAGCACATTTTATATGAGCAAAAATCTTTAATAACTGGGATGTGCTACAAGTCTCCATTTTTAAAACTGTCCATATTTACGTTATGTTTACACCGCACACTCTAGCGTGTGCCCTAGGTCGCAATGGTATGGTGACCTTGTGTCGTAAAATTAAGAAAAGAAAGAATTGGAAGTGCAATATTAAGTCTTTTATTTTTGGGGGCGATTCTATCACTTTTTGTAATCCGTTGTTCCCCACTAACAGTTGCAAGCGTTGATAAATTCGGTGTAGAAGCACCTTTACGTATCAGAATGTCATCATTCGTGAATGTTTACCCATATACAATGACAAGTGAATGTTTACATCTAGGAGGCTTATGATTTCTAAAAATATTACTACACTACAATACAATTTAAAAAAGTTTTTGAAGTCGGTTTTATTTTTTGCAGAAAAGATTTTTTATTTTTCCATTTTTAGTGTAATGTATAGCAAATATTTGTATAGGATATTACAATCCTATAGAGATATTTGCTATACATTTATTTTACATTGTTACTCCTCTTTTTGGAAGTCGGTTAAAAATATAGGTTTTTTTTCTACCTCGTTAGTCTAGTGGATACAATCGCGACTGCTAAGAATGAGGTCCTGGGTTCGATTCCCGGGTCGGGAATTGTTATTGGATTTTTACATCAGGAATTTCTCAGTAGCAGCGGAGTCAGGATTTGTGCCCGTTTCATGGTAATAGGCTCGCCCCTATTACATGGGACTTAAACATAACCGGTGAAATGTGGGTGTACTATTAGGTAGACCTCTGCCTAACCCTTCGGGGATTACAGGCGTGATGTTATGTTATTTTCAACACCTTGTTTGCTCTAAGAACACGTGCTGCTAAAATACGTAATAACCATATCAGTAGCAGTATACAAGAAAGTTTCGCACCTGGTAGGTATAACAATGGGTCGCAGGCAATGATCGATGGAGTCATTTGGCACGCACCATCGGTCAACACTGAGATTTGCACAACACTACACTAGTGAGGGGCGTGGGCGGAGTTATCGATAGTAACTGTACGTAGATTTTACACAGGAGCTCGATGTTTAGGGATGTCGGTTCGTATCGATTAGGTATCTCTTAAGATATGATCAAGGATTTATGAGGTACATAATAGGTACAGACGCTAGCCCATCGAGCTACTACAATCCTTCAAATTTCTTTAATAGATTTTCAACTTTATCACCAAAGCATTAGGTTCAAGGTTGATTGGGAAAATTTTACAGTTTTCTGTAGCTTGATGTGCTGGCGTCTGTACTTAAAATATAGAATTCTTAATTATAAAGGGTGTAAATAGACCCTTGACATAGCCGAAAGGCACTTGTTCTCCCCGTCTTTGCGATCATTCTTTTGTTCTAAACCATACCTGGGAACCTTCTAGTTACGGAGATATTGGGGGTCAAAGTTCCTACTTTTTCACAAGTTTTTTTTTAAATACATGTTTTTAATGTAAGATTTTTACTTTACACACTTCCACGACCCCCGTACTATTATATCCATCTATCAGCACAATGCTTTGAGTGCTTTCTATCGAGTCCTACCGTATAACGTGATTTTTCACCCCAAAAAAAAAATCTATTCCCAGCAATAATTTTTGCGTAAAGTTACTTAGTTTGAAGTACAGAATGCTTGGTTGACGGATATGTGAAGGGTCTGTTTACACCCTGTATTATCTCTTTAATTTTCGAAGAACTTACTGTGTAACATTTGTTAGCCAGTTAGATATTACAACAGAAAAGGTCCCCATAATTTTTTCGACCCGCCCGACTAGGTTAGATGAAGATGAAAGTTATTGACTGATATACATAGTTGCCAGTTGTGTCAAATTATTACTATATCAGTCATTTATAATTAGGTAGTTCTCTAAAACACTTTTATTTTAGGCCTTAAAACCCGATTAATTGCAAATTAACTGAAAAATTAAATTTTTAGATGCTTTAAAATCAATAAATGCTAAAGTTGGCAATTTAAAGACGTCACAGGTTGCTACGGCCATGTATGATGGAAACTCATTTTGACAGCTCATACAATTAAGTCAATTGATTGGTGATGTCAACCACGCTTTTCTTAAAATTGTGTCGATATCGATAGCTAACAAAGTATCAACCTGTACATCACTACTTACCAAATAGTGACAACCTTTAATACGCATTATTGACCGAATGATCAATGATCCACGCTGATTTGGATCAATAAAATTATGCATGATCATCGCGTCATTCATTCCCGTATTGACCGTTTTACTTTGTTGTACAAAATATTGCGTATTATGGACGTAATCTTCGCGTCCATGACATTTGCGGCTGTGTTTGGGTAATGCTTAGTCACTGTTGTAACCGTTATTTTTGTTAAATATCGATGGAAAGGACGAGTTTTGATGTTATATTTTATTTCGTCTTATTTGTAAAATTGTGCATTTGATTCCTGTCGAGTATATTATTAGCAAGTGTCATAAAAGTTAAATGTGTGTAGTTTCATGCGTTGCGATTGTTTTTTGTTATGCTGAAGTTCTTAACTGGCTTCGCACATAGACAAACACTTCTTTTTGCCGTTTTTTTTTCTAGAATAATTGAAATTAATTTCTGCATATTAAAATTTAAAAAATCACTTAATGGCAGTAAATGCACACCTTTATTCACTAGGTTCTAGACGTATGCTTTTCTTTATGCTAAAGTCCTTTTTTTAACGTAAGTGAACACTAGGACGATTTTTGAAAATACATTCTTGAGGGATTAAACCTTTGAATTCGAAGTACTATCTATACAAACCTCCATACATATTTATTGTGTTATAAGACATTAAACTATGGAGATTTTGATAGATTTTTTGCCGATAGGAAAAACAATCGAGTACGCGGCTCGTAAAGAAATAAGCCTTAAGAACCTTACTAAATCTGGAAATATTTCAGCAGTTAGCCAAGCCCTTTCGTTTTCTAGAAAAATCAAAGAAACCTAAATCCTTAATTTAGCCGTTTCAGACAGAACAAGAGCTAATAAAGCACAATAAAAGGACGGAGCGATAGCAAGGCGTTTCGTTTTACAGACACGAGAGCAACACAAAGAGTGCAATCCAATCGGACGCGCATGTTCAACGCATGGTAACTGCATTTTATAGTCTAGTTGCAGATTTTTTTCTGAATATCAACGGCATCTTCAAGTTTATAAAGCATTCTGAGCTAAATTATAATAAAAATGCTTTTGTATCGGAAAAAATACAATTTCCTCTTGTATTTAAAAAAAAAAAGAATAAAGGCGCCGTTACATGTTTACTATTTATCTATTCTTTGGCCATCGATGTCTTTATTGTCGAATTTATTTCTTTAAGGTTTTAATGTCGAATTTTTTTTATGATTCCTTATTTAGCTGGAATCCTTAGCCTCAACTAGAAAGACTATTCTAATGAGGTTTGTGAATTAGAGTCCGTCAAGGTGTCTTTTGAATTACATGTTCAGGAGGGTGTTGATTCAGATTTATAAAATTGTCAGTGTATCATCAACTGCCTAGCCTTTTCCCAACTATGTCGGAATCGGCTTCCAGTCTACCGGATGCGGCTGAGTGCCAGTATTTTACATGGAGCGACTGCCTATCTGTCCTCCACAAACCAGTTAGTACTGTATAATACGATACCTCTTAATAAGACTGGTTGTAAGACTTTCGGGCCATTGAGTACCTGTAAGGACTGAAAAATCTAAAGTACTTGTTAATGATCTGTGTATCCAAATACAAAATGGCGACGTTAGTTCCTACTAAATAATCATGACGCACTTTAAGCGGTTTTACTGATATACTACTACCATGTACTATCATGTTCAGTTTAGGCTACTATCACAGAGGAATTCAAATTACACCAAAACACGGTGCAATTTTTGTTCATGTTCAATACCGAGTTCTGAAACACAACAGTAGCAATGAGTAATCCAAATACTGTCGGGTTTGTTGGCCGCCCAGCAGTCGCAGTGACCGGCGGCCGGTCGGACGGACAAACAGTGGATATTTGCGTACGCGCCGTTTTTTGTTGGCACTCGGCCAGGTGACCGCGACTGCACTGCATCTGTATACAGGATGTAATAGGAAGTTAATTGGTTTCTGAAGAAGATTTAGATTGAATCATGTTGTCTACACTTTCGTGAATATAAATTGATGGAGAATGGACAATCGACTTTTTCTGCGATGACCATTTTTTATTTAGATTTTTTTTCAGGATACTTTCGCTTACGTGATTATTTATCAGCCATTTGTGTCCTACTGCAGGGCAAAGGCCTCCGTTCCATTGGTCCCTATCTACAGCTATTATTGGTCAATCTTTGGGAAAACAGTCGAGTTCGTCCCGTAATCTTACATGTATATATACAAAAAAAAAAAAACAATTTTGAGGCGGTACTTGAGTACCGATATTTAATCCTGAGCGCTGCGGCTCCTTGCTATTGCTAATTGTCAGTATTGATATTGGTCGTCATCGCCCTAGGATACCGAAATGTCCTAGAATTAAAAAGATAAGACATGTAACATAAGCTCATTCTTACAGTATAGATAGGAGCCCAGTGTCTCGGCAGTGACAACATTCGAGGCTGATCAGCTGTACTGAAAATTATAAAGCCATACTGTTGTGGTTAACTTAATCGAAAATGAATAGCGATGCATGATGTCTAAGAAAATTATCTTAGAAACACCTATTTAATCAGTTTCTCCAAAATATTCCAGTAACAAAGTCCACCCACTGTTTGTTCCACAAAGTGCATTAACATCGTCCGAAATATGTATGTATTTTTGTTCCAACGATAAATAGCCGGAATTCGGTTGCGCGCCGTTCGCTAAATATTTGCTGATAACTTCTCTGTTGATGCATTTATGATCAACAGTTATTTCTGGAAGTGCACAAACAGGATTTTTGTGTTTTATTTTTTTGGGGTTTTTTTTTATTTTGTAGTTTTCAAATCAACCGATACAAAGACACTTCTAATACCTACTCCACACACGGGCAGTGTCCAACTCAACTAACAAAGCATGACCTGGCGGGTTCTGGTTACTGATAGATAATAAATTCACTTATCTCGTACTTCACTCGCTCACACGACCAAGTTTTTCGACTTAAGATCTTAGTTACTGCTAGTTTGAACAGGGGTAAGCTAGTATGGAGTACGCTGAAAACGGGAGAATTAATTTCGTTTATAAATAACATGAAGACTTATTAAAATACATACATTCATAAACTGATGCCATTTTCTTATGAGGGGAGGGAGAAATGACAGAGCTCCACGTGTTACGAACGATCCATAAATATGAGACATGATGATAGTATGTACTAATAGGGTTCTGGAGGTCAAATAGGCGGTTGCCATATGCAAAATACTGGTATTCAGCTGCATCCGGTTAGACTGGAAGCCGACTCGACACAACAAACCAATATAGTTTATAAAAAGCTAGGCAGATGATGATGAATAAGACTTATGATAGACTACCGATGAGAGAATAAACGTTGTTTTTTTTTTTTTCCGAACTATACGTAACCTACTAGCGTGGGTGTTCGTCTAATGTGCTAAATATTTATATCTATTGTAAACGAATCCATGCAAATGCAACAATAGATTTTAGATACGTAGTTAATATTTTTCGTATCTTCTAAAATCTATGTTTAATATTTCATAACGATAGTTAAAAAAAAAAATTTTTTTTAGCGAAACAAAAATAACAGCGAAGAAAATAAAAGAGAATCCGTCTCCACTCCATTCCACTGAAGCGGGCAGTCGCTAGGCCGCGAACGTCCCCCGGATCCCGTATACGGGTCTGATTGAAAAGTTCTTTAAACCACAAACTTCACAACTACTCTAGAAACGGTGACTTCACAAGTCCACGTACTACTTCCAAGCTTTGTTTGAAATTCATGCCATGTGAGGAGTTCGTCCCTACTTAGAGTGGATAGTGGGAAGATTTCCCAGATTTGGATAAATCGGATAGAGATAAAAGGAGTCGCATTCTAGGGGTAAGTGGCGCTATGTCTAGGCTTAGTAGACGGTTTTAGTTGATGATTTATTCAAAGATAGCTATGAAAAAATAAGAAGTGTTTATATTTTTTCATACTTGAAAATTTGTTAAAAGACGAAAGCTAAATCGCAAGACAGAAATAGTTTTTATCAGCGATAACGATGTTGGAAAAGTCAAAAATATAATGAACTAGCTGTTGCCCGCGAATTCGTCCGCGTCCGCGAATTCGTTCGCGTGGATAGGTTGATGAGTATGTGTGGGAAAAATAAGTAGCTTATGTGCCATTTCAGACTATCATCTATCATTTTGCTAAATTTCATCCAGATCCGTTCAGCCGTGACTGAGTAATATGTATGGATGAAGAAGACATGCTGCGCCGAATCCAAATAAATTGGAAAAAGGGCTGTGGAATGATGATTGTCCTGTGCTACAGCACAGCTTTTGTCAATTCTGCTGAGAAAAAGTCGCGATAGAAATACAAAACACTTTGATAGCGGTTGCCGCTTGCCGAGGCCTTTTTCTTCTTCAGAATCAAACAAAATAAAAACATTATTTATTCGAAATGCAACCAAAACCCGAGCACTAATTCAAAAACCGATAACGTCCAACTTGCCTACCAATGTGTCTCAATTCAAACATTTTAATATCAATACCAACATAACAATATTAACTTAATAAACTTCAGTGGCCAGTGGGCAGACAGGTAAACAATCCAATATTATTAATGTAAGCTAGCGACTAATATATTAAACAGTGTAATTCTAAACGCGAAGTCAGGACAAAACTATATACTAATTGTTGGTTGTGCAACCCAGCACAATGTTGCATGAATGAATTATCATTCTGAATTAAGAGGATTGTCTAGTTCAGAATATGTTAGAGATGGTGTCGTTGTTGTTGTTTTATGGAGATTTTGATGAACGAAGCCAGGGACAAGGTGTTAGCAAAGATCATCATCATCACCGTTGCTTAGATTTGTCTAAGCTATGTCATCCTTTTTGTCTTTTTCTTAGCGTGTCGATGACAATTTAAATTGAGTCGGCCCAAAATTTGGCGACGAGTTTGGCACTTTCAGTAGCGACCATCAGCTCCTATAATGGAAAACAGGACAGGCAGGACACGATATCAAGTGTCCCATCGTTTGTGGGGCATCACCACATTTACACTCCAAGGCCGAGTCATCTATGAATCTCCACCTGAACAGGGTTTCCAGGTTTTCGTTTTATGTCATCCTTTCATCATCTATAACTACACGATTGGCTTCCATTTCAGGACATGACTGAAAATATGATTTATTTTGAATATGATGTCCCACAACCCATTTGCTGCCCACTGTCGATTGAACATTTGAAATTGAATTAATGACAGTCGAGGTCGTCATGGATCTGCTGCAAGTTCTAATGGAAGAACCATTTCATGTGGCATTCAGACAAAGAGGCGGTAGGAAATTCCAGTCATGTGAAAAAATAAATATTACGTCATTTTGTTATGCTTGAAACAGAAATAAAAATAGTTATTTGTAAATGTGTTTTGGAAAAAATTGTTCTAAATAGTAGAGAAACAACATCTTGACTATCTTTAAGGTTTTCATCAAAGCGTGTAAACAGACCCTTCACATAGCCGTTAACCAAGCATTCTGTTCATCAAACTACGTAACTTTACGCAAAAATGATTGCTGGGAGTCGACTTTTTTTTTGGGGTGAAAAATCACGTTTTAAGGTAAGACTCGATGGAAAGCACTCTAAGCATTGTGCTGATGGATGAATTGAATAGTACGGGGGTCATGGAGGTGTATAAAGTAAAATACTACAAACATTAAAAACATGTATTTAAAAAAAAACTTGTGAAAAAGTTGGAATTTTGACCCCGAATATCTCCGTAACTAGAAGGTTCCCAGGTATGGTATAGAACAAAAAAAATATCGCAAAGATGGGGAGAACAAGTACCTTTCGAATGTGTTAAGGATCTATTTACACCCTTTATAATAATAAACAATGTCAATGTGGCGACACTTGGGGGAGGCCTATGTCTAGCAGTGGACGTCTTTTGGCTGAAATGATGATGATGAAAATAACATGTTCCCATTCAACACGTCTCGTTTTTTAAATTAGTAAAATATTCGGATGACGTTCTCCAAATATCCTCACCGTCGGACGTCCTCCTGCTGACCCAAGCCATTGCAGTTTTTGTGTGATCTCCATAATTTTGATGGTCATATTTTAGCGTAGCGATTATAATTCCGAGAAATCAAAACACATCCATCGACGTAATTTTCTAGCACAATTTGCCACATTGCTATTCCGTCGACACTGCAATCATCATTCGTAATGTATTTAATGCTGGAATTCAGACAATGCCACAGCCGAGGCCAGCTCTATTATAAATTCGTGTGATCAATGTTTATTGTCGTCTATTGCCTTTGAGAATTACAAGGTGGTCAGTGCAAGATCATTTGGGTGCAATTTGGGATAATTTGACCACCTGGAAATGTGTGTCAACAGCTATTTAGTGGTGAATGATGTGGGGTTTCGTAAATTGGGTGTTAAGTTGACTGGTTTATTGGGACGTGTACCGTGTAAGTGTGTGAAGTGATTTAAAGTAATTTTGATCCCAAATAAGGAGAACCTAACCAAGAATTGGTTGAATTTACACGGACATACATATGTATGTAGTTTGTTAATAGACAAATTATTGAAAGTTGTTTAAATAATAGAAGTATGGTAGTCAATATTTCAATGACATTACATAACATAACATCACGCCTGTAATCCAAGAAGGGTTAGGCAGAGGTGTGTCTAATAGTACACCCACATTTAGCCAGTTATGTTGAAGTCCCATGTAATAGGAGGCGAGCCTATTGCCATCAACCGGGCACAAATCCTGATTCTGTGGCTGCTACTGAGATATTCCTGATGGAAAAACCCAATAACACTTTGTCCGACTCGGGAATCAAACCCAGGACCTCATGCTCAGTAGTCGTGCCTGCGACCACGAGATCAGTGAGGTAGTTTCAATTTCAATAATAAACTGTAATTATATTTATGCGACTACTAACAGTCAATCGGAAAAGCGAATGTCGTGGAATTGTTTTACAATCATGTAATTCTGAAATCTTATGAAGCATCTCTTTGGTAGGTATTCTGTTCATTCACTTCTTGTCGAGCTAAGCAGCAATCGATAGCATTACAGGTTTAGCTAGGCACATATACAAGGTGTAAACGAAGCCTTCACGAAACCTGCCTAAGTAAGTCTACGCAAAAATAATTGCTGCGAAACATTGATATATTTAATACATCAATGCTGCAAAACGACTTTTTTTTGAAAAATCACGTTTTATGCAGGACTCAATATAATGTGCTCAAAACACTGTGCTGATGGATGCATTGAATAGTACAGGGACCGTAGTGATATAATGGGTGTAAAGATACATAAATAATAATAATACAAGCCCTGACCACCTGTAGCTCGAACCCTGTTCCCGAAGCCGGTGGGATACTATTTTTTATATTTTTAAATGTTTTTTATATTGCTTTGTATAGGAATATTTTAAAACGTAAATTATATCTAAAAAAATAATATAGGAAATAATACATAAACTCATGCATAAGCCCATTGGGGATAGGCAGAAACAAAAGCACGTTACACACTGCGATCCTTACATAATCCTTTTGCTTCGTCCACTCCCATACGGCCATAAAGATCATTCAGTTAGGTCCAGTTTAGAACCTAACTATGGAAGGCTGTATCTTACTTAATTAGGTTCATTATCAATTGAACGCAATTTACTAAAACAACATAACCTCTCAGCAAGCCAGGTCATCCGGACACCCCACGCGACCAGGCCTCACTCAGGGCAAGCGCGCATATTAAAACATTATTCAAGCGATCATTACCATAATAAATGTTAATAAAGTCAGTGTACATGCACATTAGTCGACAGTAAATCATTTGTGGGCTTGCTATTGGTTTTTAGCGGCCTGTATCAATTATGGCGCGGACTATGGCGAGTGTTCCTAGGTTGGGAAGATGCTCTACTTGAGAAACGTAAGTGTGAAAATGTTCTGATATTTGGTATAAAGGGTGTAAATAGACCCTTAACATAGCCGAAAGGCACTTGTTCTCCCCGTCTTTGCGATCATTTTTTTGTTTAAACCATACCTGGGAACCTTCTAGTTACGGAGATATTGGGGGTCAAAGTTTCAACTTTTGCACAAGTTTTTTTTTAATACATGTTTTTAATGTGAGATTTTTACTTTATACACCTCCACCACCCCCATACTATTCAATCCATCCATCAGCACAATGCTTTGAGTGCTTTCCATCGAGTCCTACCGTAAAACGTGATTTTTCACCCCAAAAAAAAAAGTCGATTCCCAGCAATAATTGTTGCGTAAAGTTACTTAGTTTGATGTAGAGAATGCTTGGTTGACGGCTATGTGAAGGGTCTGTTTACACCCTGTATAGTACCTTTGATGGAAACCTTAAAGATAGTCAAGATGTTGTTTCTCTACTATTTAGAACATTTTTTTCCAAAACTCATTTACAAATAATCATTTTTTTTTTCTGTTTCAAGCATAACAAAATGACGTAATAATTATTTTTTTATTTTTTCACATGACTGGAATTTCCTACCGCCTCTTTGTCTGAATGCCACATGAAATGCTTCTTCCATTAGACATTGCAGCAGATCCATGACGACCTCGATATCTGAGGGCTGGTACAAGTAGCTTTCGTATTTTCTATAGCCACTTTCATCAGGACTGACATAACTGCACACTTTTCGGCAGCTTAGGTATGTTATCGCTGATAGAATGTTACTTTGTCTGGGCCCTTGGCTATTTAACTAAGTAGAGCAACATGCCTGTCAATCCATTGTATCGCGGGCGTACATAATCGCAGACCTTACGACTTGCGCCCACGTGATCGTCCTGCGGGACGAACTGCGAGCCGAACGTTTAAGGTGGGAACATACCGACTATTCGACTAACTGTAGGTGTGCACCTTTTTCTATGCCGAGGTCACGAGTTGACGCACTGTTGGTCAGCTATAAAGGGTGTAAATAGACCCTTAACATAACCGAAAGGCACTTGTTCTCCCCGTCTTTGCGATCATTTTTTTGTTCTAGACCATACCTTCTAGTTATGGCATTGGGGGTCAAAGTTCCAACTTTTTCATAAGTTTTTTTTTAAATACATGTTTTTAATTTAAGGTTTTTACTTTACACACCTCCACCACCCCCGTACTATTCAATCCATCCATCAGCACAATGCTTTGAGTGCTTTCCATCGAGTCCTACCTTAAAACGTGATTTCTCACCCCAAAAAAAAAGACGATTTCTAGCAATAATTTTTGCGTAAAGTTACTTAGTTTGATGTACAGAATGCTTGGTTGACGGCTATGTGAAGGGTCTGTTTACACCCTGTATATCTTTCAATGTAAATCATTGCATTGCCTTATTTGACGTATATTGCGTTGACTACCCGAAAGACACTTACTTAATAAATTATAAGAGGAGTACCATGACATCATTGGAAATAACCTATTTTTTTATAATCTTCGAAAATACTGCTTTTGTTGGTTCATATAACATTGAATAGCCTAATAGCACTTTGGAAATGTTAATATTAAGGTGTATCTAAGGTTCCAATTTGTCGTTTCCTCAGAGAAGATTCTCGAAAAAATCTCCCTTCATTTTAAATACATGACTTTAATCAGGTGTCTAATGAAATAGTATCACAATTTGCAAAGCTTGTTTCTTAGTCCGTGTGTAGTCCTGGACTAACAATCGAATAACACTCGTCTTATTGTAAACGCTATGAATATTCAACAACTGTTTATACGTTTTAAAGGAGTTATGATTTGCTATTGAAGGCGTTCAAATTTTGGCCAAGGCATTAAATTAAAGTAGGCATTAGTGTAAATTAAGGGCCTGCTCACGAATCTAGTTATTATGGACACGGTCGCGTTTGTGAGAACTGAACTGAACCTACTTAGCTTATATTGCGTTATTGTTGACAGTTACCTACCTAAATATATCTTGTGTTGGTCATTTGAAAATAGCGTACTGTTGGTCATTATGACTGAAATAATGAGATGACAGAAAAGGATCAAATCAAAACCACCGTCAGGCACTAGTTGCCCGGCATTTTGCTGAACTGGTCCTATTTGGCGCAGCCATGAGGCACACAGTGTTACAAACATTGTTTTGTTTAGTTTTAAGTTATTTTTTTTTTGGATTATTTTTGTTTTATATTGTGTGCACTTGTGGCATGTGCCAAATAAATGTATTTTCTTTCTTTTTAAAATAAAAGTCATAAATAACTTCATAAATACATCGCCAAAAAAACATTAATACAAAAGAAATCAAAAACAAGTGCGGTCATCACTACAGATAACTTGTCAACCATAAATTAATCAATTTTGATTTTAAACTAATTCGAAAACCGACTATGGGGTAACACAAATCAAATCTACAATAACATAATATAAAATCACGCCTGTAATCCCCGAAAGGTTAGGCAGAAGTGTACCTAATACACCCACATTGCGCCAATTATGTTTAAGTCCCAAGTATTAGGGGGAACCGGGCACAAATCCAGACTCCGTCCCAATAATTTACCCGACGCGGGAATCGAACCCATCATGATCAACAGTCGCGATTGCGACCACTAAACCAACGAGGCAGTCAATCAAATAAATCATTCCACACATAAATCAAAACATTAATATTGACCCCGCAAAATTAAGCTGAACATACTATCGAATTCATACAATACGATAGTCAGTCGAATTGTATGACCAACAAGTGAAACCGTTTAAGTGCTGTCTCCAAATTACAACACAATATCACACGTTCCGTGTCAAAACATATAGAAAATCACGGATTTAGAGAGCGGGTTCCCATAGTAACCCCATGGCATGGTGCAAGCCCAGTGATTCGGGCCGCAGAAGGCCGCAGTCGTTATCGGTCAACGCGCGACCTTTGCGAAGATGCCTCGCTTGCACAATCACTACCTTTAAGTTTGTAAGGACGCAAGGTTTTAGGAAATTGGGGTTTTTTATGAAATGGTGAACAGTGATCTATTATAACTCGGGGTCCAATCTAAAATCTAAGTGGCAAATCAATCCAAAATGTTGGTTTGAGCTGAGCCAAAAAAAACTACGTTTTTATACAACTGAAAATAGTGCAAAATACGGATTTCTACATCAACATTGCATAACGTAAATTGTTTCAAGATACATTACATAAAAAAAAATCAAATACAGTTTATTAATAAAAAGAAATAAAAACAGTTGTGTCATATATAATGGGCGAGCCACAAACTAGGCATTGCTTGTATCTTGTGGCTCTGGAGTGCGAATTATACAAATTTAAATACATTGAGTTGAGGAAATTAAAAATATAATAAACATTGTTTGTTTATACCGTTATAACCTTATTACTTAACATAGTATCGTCAATATTGGCTACCAAAATTTTTACCCTTGTTCCATCTTACATAATGTCGTCCCATTTGACTGGGAGGATGGTGACATTTGTGTGTCCATGCTGGCCGCTTGACCTATCCTTCAAACCATATCGTTATAATTCCATTAGCATTCTGACTTCTTCTGTAATATTTCCTAAAGCCTTTATAAGACAGGGTACGTTTTGGTTTCCTTACATTTTGACCTTATTGGATCACCAACGCTTCAGAAAAGTCAGGTAAGTCATAATCAAAACCGGCGCGCATGAATGAACGTGGCCGAAGCAAACGGAGTATTTAAGGATCGTAACTGGACGTAGGGGATTGAAGAGGCCTCAGTGGACTGTTGTTGGCTGATGATGAGGATCGCAGCAGGGATGTTCTGTAGTTTAAATACGGTAAAAGTAGATGGGAAAAACGACGAGACCTTATGTTATGTATGTCTTCCTAAATATTCTCCTATTTTCTACCAAGATCCTACCATACCGCATAATGCCCTCCCATCCGGCTGGGACGGTGACATTTGTACGCTCGGCCGCTTGACCTATAGACCATCCGAACAATATCGCTGTATCTCCACTACCTGACTTGTTTAGCACAAGATTACAATCCTAGGCTGGCTGTTTAGACCTGAAAACTTGTGAAGTATGCCCAGAATGCGGTTTTGGTGTCAATGTATTTATCATAGGCACCATTGTGTACTGATACTTTGACCATATAAATATTGTTTAGGCCACGATTTTGACTTGGAGATTTAAGTCTTTTTTGGACTGTGGGTATGTGGTATTTGAACGATTCTCAAGATCATGGGAACCTTTAACTACATTATTTACTTCACCATCACCATTTAAGCCGGATGTAAGTTTTTTCCAAACATCGCCATATGCACAGGTCATATCGAACCGCGTTATGCTTCTCGCATTCAGCAGATTCCCCCAACGTTCATCAGAGGGCCTGGACAAGTCACAATCCCGTTAAAAAACGATTCATATTTCTTCAATGTCTTTCAACTGGACGAGCTTTTATCAATCCTACACATTTTTTACTTTTCCATCATCGTCATTGCTGATAAAATGTCACTGTGTCTGTATATTCTCTCAAATCAGTGATCCTTCTAATATGGGAGATCGTTAAAAGCTCGTTGTAGATGGCGCGATCATAGCTAGGTGTGGAGTCAAGCTATTTTGAATCATAATTATTAATTTTGAAACATGAGATTAACAAAGATTTTCAACTAATGATGATGCTTGGAGCTTTGCTAGCGCGATTCGTTTCACAGTTGCCTTCCCCATTAGCGTCGAAGAATCCAAAAAAAAACTATTAAATCAAAAACTGTCGAAGAAACTCCACAGTTTCCTATAGTCCCAACATTTCTAGATCACCATACTTAATTTACCTCGGTTAAAATGTACGAAAGCTTGTTAGCTCTCTGTAATGCCAGCGAGCAGTGCTCATATATCGAGAGTATTCGTGCTAAGGATGTTACATTCCCAATCATTGGAATTGTGCCCCTTACCATATTGAGACGTTACCTGAAGGTAAGCATCTGTAATTTATGAGAGATTTGAAGCCAGATTTAGAGTTGGGTTTGAGTAAATGTAAGTGTTGTGGTGTTCCGTTTTCAAATTTGAAGAGGCGAAACTTATACTGTCACTTACGGAATATCTTCCGTGATTGTTCATTATTTTGAGCTCCCGATATCCGTAAGTGCCAGTATAAGTTTAGTTGAAACCGTGAAAGCTTAAAACAGTGTTTGAAGAGGCGAGTCTAATAGCGTCCTCATTCATCACCAAGTCGTCTTGGTTTATAGTGTTGATTACCTGTTAGTCACTTCAATGGTAGCTACGAAGTAAATGATAGCGAGACGGCTGACAGGAGAGAGTGAACGAAAAAAACCTATACCACCGAACCCAGCCCCCGTAGCATGACCACCGTAGACAAGATTTTTTTTTGTCGGAAGAATCGACAAAATGACAGATAGTGCAAATAAATCTGTCATTGTGTCGACACAATCTGTCAATTTGTCGATTCTTACGTCAAAGAATTCCTTGTCTACGGTGGTCATGCTACGGGGGCTGGTAATATGAGACAAAGGTAAGAAAGATGATCTTGTATTCTTTTTCGTGTGGTTAGTGCCTAACCTAGCCTCTGACTTGGCTTTACATGGCCATCAAGAAATATCTCTCCAGCATGCAGGTTTGGCTTCCTCACGATGGTAAGATGATGGTGATGATAGTTACTGGGACAAAGTGATGCAACTGTTGTAGAAAAAACCTCGAAAAGTAAAGATGTGTAGCAACATATTTTCGTCGATGATTCAACCAGGGAGGCGTGACCGCAAACGGTGCCCACAATTTATGTATTACCAGATCAAAAAGTACATCTACAAGAGTCTGTGAGTGTCCGCTGACATTTAGAACTAGCCACAGATTTATCATTGTTACCGCGGCTAATAGCACAAATTGTCGATCTGGATCCGATTCGGTTCATTTTAAAACTCCTCTCACGAAACTATTGACCTTTGTACGTTCTCATAGTTATGAATAATATCGTAGTAACAAGGGAATCTGCAAATATGGCTGTGTGGAGGACAATAGATTTAGTGCCATTAAAATTCAATAAGCAGCAGTTTACCAATAAATCTTCATAGAAGGCTATCGGAGCAGGAACTATCTGATCCAGAATATAGGCGGTCATGGGCTGGTTGGCCATTGTATCGGGCTGAGCCAAAAGCTATTCAAATAGATGCCCATAGAGGGTCGTCGGCAATTTGTGTCCGACGAAGTGTTTTGACACCTTCATACATAAACATTTCACTGTTTAAAAATGGTGGGGCGGTTGCACCATTTGGTAACATGTTAAACTGAGATTAAAATAATACACCTACAAGTTCGTTTAGCCTATGATTTGTGGTTAAGTTTAAGATGATGATTTAATTTGTTAAAAACCGATGTGTTTGTAAGTTTGCTATGAAGGTTTAATTTGTTGTTTGTGTTTGTTTGTTTGTTTTTTAAATTGTTATTAGATTAAGTAATTCTTGTACCTACCTTGATGGAAATTATTATTGTTATTGTGGTTGTTGTAATTTTGATTTTTTAATGTCTAAGTTGTTATGTTAGTAAATTTAATTCTTACTGAAACCCAATTCAAAAAGCCAGTTAATCTCATCGACTACCGAAAATAACGCATTTTGCAACATAATTAATTTCTTCTCAAAAATTTTAAACAAAAATTCTAAACAAAAATTCTAAACATTTGAACTGTGACAAACACGTAAGTAACCTATTTTTCACATCAAGCTAATCAAAAATCACACATCATACATCCTTCCTACAAAAAGAAGACGAAGCTTTAACGAAAGTTAACCCACCGATGCCGGTGCAACTAACCCCACAATGACATAATATATTTTCAGCCCGCTATTGTGTGCAAGGTGAATGCTTATTATTCCGCGGGCTGCGGTCACCAGCCGATTATTATTCCCCTATTATCGTAATATAATAATACTATTGCGAGGCCCAAGATGGGACGGAATAAGGAAACGGATTGAAGAATTGCTTTGTGATTTATTGACATAAGCGGTTTGTACGCGGCTTCCACTTTTCTGTTTTCTGGGATCGTACTGGTATGACGGAATTGCAGAAAATAATTTATTTACATTAATAACATCACGCCTGTAATCCCGGAAGGGTTAGGCAGAGGTGTACCTAAATAGTACATCCACATTTCACCAGTTATGTTTAAGTCCCATGTAATAGGGAACGAGCTTATTGCCGTCAATCGGACACAAAAACAGACTCCGTGGCTGCTATTGAGAAATTCGTTGAAAAAACCCATTAACACTTTGCCCGACCCGGGAACCCAGGACCAGCAATCGTGCTTGTGACCACTCGTCCAATGAGTCAGTTACAATTTTTTTTTGAGCTTAATTTTGTTGCCGTAACAATGTAATATTTTATTTGTAGGTAGGTAACTGTAAAACAATGCAGCTATTCAGCTACATCCTATTTAAGTAGCGAGTTAATAGGCTTCTTTTGGGTTAGCTCTTTCCATCCTCGACCTCTTATCTTCTTCGGGACTAGATTGAGGTCAAGAGTAAACCCAAATAGAACAAAAAAAAAAAACCGGTTAAACTGGAAGCTGATCTCAACATAGTTGCGAAAAGACTAGGCAGAAGATGATGGAAACTACAAATAACTCTGATAAATTAATTAAGCCTGTTTTACTTTACGGGTCAATCATCATTTCTTATTGTCTCACGATTAGGTTCTTTTGGTAATACTAATTTTATTTTTCTTCCATCTTTATATACAGTGACACGGGGTCAGACCACGAAGGAGATGGCGGGTCGAACTGGACGTCTTCCTTGAGAATTAGAGAGAAGTAGCACAGAAGCGTGACCTTTGGAAGGAGTGGAGGGAGGCCTTTGCCCAGCAGTGGGACAATGTGGGCTAGCTATAATAATAATAAGCATTTTTTTTTATTTGTTTTAAATTTATCTCCTTAGAGGTTCCTCTCTCTGGAGCCTTGACCGTGGGCTACAATTTTTTTATATTTTAAATGTTTTTATATTGTTTTTTTTTCTAAGAAATATTTAAAATATAATTAGGTAATTTGTAAAGATGAAAATAAAGGAGAATAATCTTTATCATGGTGGGTACATTAAGCATAATGCTCTTAATAATGTTCCCACTGTTGGGACAAAGGCCCCTTCTCTATGAGCCTCTGTCTGTAGGATATACTTACCTTCTTAGATACCATTGTTAGTGTTTATAACTCTAAGGTTACGGTAGACTGGATGTCGTAAAATATAAATGCGTTTCCTACTTTCCCTCTGTGAGTTTCGATGCGTTTTATTGTGTTGTTAGATTTTCTCATTTTACGAATAGACACTGCTTTCATTTTGCTTTTTAAATACTAATTTAATTTATTATTAATAACTTCATTACTGTTTGTTTCAAGAGCAGGAAATTAGTTAATTTTAATGAAATAAAATATTGAAATTAAATGGAATGTGTTACCCAGAAGCTAGATTGTGGAGGTCAAATAAGAAGTCGCTCTATAAAAATTACTGGTACTCGACTACATCCGGTTAGACTTGAAGCCGACCCCAATGTAGTTGGGCTAGCCTTTTTTCCATTATATTAGCAGGTGGTGATCAAGTGCAGTAGGTAGGCCAAAACATGTAGCCTCCTATTCTATTGAAACATTATACTACGCTTGGCCAGCTCATTGGGTAAGGTGGGCCGCCCTCCGGCTCGGTGGAGCGATGATCTTCGCAGGGTGGCTGGTGGATGAGAGTTGCTGAGAATCGAGTTGACTGGCGTGCCATTGAGGAGGCCTATGTCCAGCAGTGGACTACTGTAGGCTGACGATGATGACGAAGCCAGATCATCGTGTGTTACCACCACGTGTGATCACATACAAGTCTGTCGAAAAATCGCACCAACCAATAATCGTCTAATAACAGTACACCATCAAATACATTACCGTCATCCAGTTCCGCTATACCAATGGTAATGAACAAGAGACACAACATACGACATAATTATTCCGTGGACTGACGCAAATCTGAGGGCAGAGTTCAAACGAGATCCATAACTCATTCACACAACTCTAAGCAGAATATTGTCGACCACAGCCTGGCGGAACTACCAGGAAATGATCCTACAGACCGCCAGTAGGCTCATACAAATGTATGGATGGAAAATATCGGTGTAAAGTCATTTCGTTTAAGGTTACAAGAGAACACACGTCCCAATGACTGGATAGGTCACCCGTGTGAGGGTCTAAGGTCAAACCGGGACTCAGGTCAATGTTATGTTACATTGTCATGTAGATTTGTGACAATAGTATGACAAGTATTTTTGTCAACAATGTGAGGAAGAAGGGGACTTGTTTGGAAACAGGTTTGTTTGTTATTGCTTGTAAATTAGGTGCCGAAATTACGGGGACATAAAAGGAATGTATCGTGGCAGGAGTTGAAATTCGGTACGTTCTGACCAACGTTCTGGGGGTCTAATATGGCCGCTTTAGCAGAATTATAATAGGATAATAATTATGAATTACGTTTTAATTCGTAAAATGGTGACAATTATTCATAATTTTAACAACGTCTGTAACCATTTTAACGTCATTCATATTATGAGCCTTTTATAAATCTGCTCAAGTGGTCATTTTAGGCCCCCTTGACTTTAATTTAAGATTTTTATTATACGAAATCATTATACATAATTATGATTTATTTACGTACTCTTATTGATTTTTAAAGAAACCTATTTAAAAAATTAATGTGAAGTGTTCTTAAAAAAAATCTTGAATCCGTCATACTAAATTGTTTTGGGTTAATTAGAATTTAGTGACTATTCGGTGACCTTATAATGGCTGGTGTTCGTTATTTTATTTAGCCAGTATCTATATATAAAATAGTAAACTGAATGACTGACTGACTGACTGGGTGATATATCAACGCACAGCCCAAACCGATGATCCTAGAGACATGAAACTTGGAGGGTGTGTTCTTTGTGAAGAGGAAGTATCCACTAAGAAAGGATTTTTGGGAATTCCATCCCTAAAGGGGTAAAATAGGGGATGGAAGTTTGTATGAAAGTCCGTCAGTTTTGAAATTAGGAACTTCAAGTTTTGTGTTTAAGCTGATGACAAAATTAATTTATACACGTGTCTCAGCGTTTTTGATAATTCTACCCCCAAAGGGTTAAAAAGGGGGATGAAGGTGAGTAATCGGATATTTTTCGACATCCACGCGGGCGAAGCTAGTACATTTATATTTTTAAGGCGGTTAATAAATACTCTATAATGAGCTACATGCATTGAATAAGCACTTATAAATACCAACAGGCCTTTATTTATATTGATAAACTTAAAAGGATGCTAGTCGATACTGATACTCCTGACAGAATCTAATTTACAACATGTTTTCAAAGTTTATGGAAAATATACAGAGTTTATCAGTAATTTATGCAGCTGCGGTGTTGGATCGTCACGGATTGCCCACTTAATTATAAATATAATAAAAACGTGAATTGTCGTGATCTAGGAAAAGGAACAAAGAATAAAGTAATATTTTGCGGCTAAGGCATAAGCGAAAGCGGATTTTTGCAAAACACTATTATGATTCTAAGCGAAAAGAAAGAAAAAGAACCCGAAAATGCCCCATTGCAATTGTGGTGGTGGTCTCGAGTTCGAACCCAAGAGAAGCGCATCAGGGGTGCTTGTCTTGGATTCGCGCCTTGCGCCATGCGCGGATTCATGTACATATTGTATAATTATCACTTGCTTCGGTGAAGGAAAACATCGTGAAGACACCAAACCAGCATCTTATATCTTTCGACGGCCAAGTCAGAACCCCATAGGCGGCATAAAAACTCTGACACCAAGTGCCTAACTTGGTGTCAGAGTTTTTAAACTAACCACACGATAAGAAAAGAATTAATGGTAACAAAAATAAACCATAAGCATATTGCATCATCCTCGTTGTTATCTAGAGTCCATGGCAAAGCGACCTTTGCATTTAGGGGTCTATTTTCTAACGAAAACTCTTACAAACAACTTACTTTAAAATCAGCTTATAATCCTGAAAATGCCAGAAGCAAATGTTTTCCTGATAAACATAATTAAAGTCAGCAGAACGGAGGAAACATACTCTTATATCCTCTCTGTGTGGAAACCTCAAACTACTTTAAAACATATCGTCATCATAAAAGGGTCTCTTTTTCAAAGTCACACATGCAAACATTGCTTGCTTATCCCTCAATAACAGTAACCATGGTTACCCACAATTCTTATGCATTGCGTCGCACAACCGCGGTCTATTGTGGGTTGACATCGCGAAAGCTGGTTGTCTGTCAACATCGCGACGTGGTTCCAACAACTTAATGATGTCATCTACCGTAGGACATTGTCATCTTAGGTCTTTGAAGAATACTTGATTGTTTAGATTTTCCGTCCACTTGTCCACTTAGTCGGTGGTTTGACAGTTATAAGAGAAATGGTAAAGTATGGCTTACTATAGAAAATCGGATGAGGTTTTTATAGCGGTCATGAAGGTTTTTTATATAGAGGAGGTCCGGTTTAAAGGGTTTGACTCTGGCCTCCATCCATGGAGGCCTGATTGCAGTGAGTCTATCCAATAGGAAAAATGATAATTTCGAACACAATATGTAGAATCAAAACTTCACTGTCTAATATTGGAGACAATCGAGAATATTTGGTTCATCGGATTGAGCAACTTAAAAAAACACGCTTAACACAAAAAGTTGTTGCTAATGTGCTGGTCTTTTTAAGATGAATTTTTAAAAAAAACCTCAAGTCTTCTGCAACATTCCTCGTCATCATTGGAATAGGATCTTGACTAACCAGAAACCCTGTTCATTTATCAGGGAACCATTTAAGCCCTACTTTTTTTTTTTTTTTTTAGCCCTGCTGAATTTTCCATCGTCCTCCATAAACGACAAGGATGTATCTATTCGGAAGTGGCGTGTTTACCCGCACGGACAGAGAGCCTGAGAACAGATGCTATCGGCATCTCACTCGCGCACACGTCGCGATCAAGATAACACGTGTCATGCGCGAGAGCACGGCTCTTGTCAATTTTTACTAGGACTACTTTAATGTAAGAGGATAATATAGTATGGAGGATGTAACTCCTTTATTTGGCGAGTTTTTAGGAACCTAACTGATGTTTAAATAAGTACTATGTTGGTACATAACGTTACGCCTATAATCCCCGAAGGGTGAGGCAGAAGTGTGCCTAGTAGTACACCCACATTTCGCCAGTTATGTTAAAGTCCCATGTAAGGGTGCGAGCATATTGACATCAACGGCACAGATCCAGAAGACTCCGTCGTCGTGCTACTGAGAAATTCCTGATGGAAAAATATATCACTTTGCCCGATTCGGGAATCGAGCCCAGGACCTCTTGCTCAGCAGTCGCGCTTGCCATCACTACGCTTGCGACGAGATGTTAGAAGATACTGTAATTATTCCTCATCATTTTAGTAATATTCTGGATTCTGATTGGATTTACTGCTTTTTTCAGGAGCTGTTCTAGCTAGCTTCTATTAGAAGCAGGAAAAAGAAATATTAAAAAAAGCAAAAGAGATATTAAAGCTCTACATAACGGAACCACCATAGATGCCGTAATAATTTAAACACACCGTCAAATTACACTATCCATCCACAAAAGTTATGGAAGATCTCCTGTCCAAATCAATCAAATACTTACGCGATTGCTGGTAACCCTAAAAAATCTACCGGCAATATACCTTATGCCCCAAACCCACCTTTTCATTCCCTCATTTGCTGTCGAAAGTGGTAAGTAAATGAAGGTAATTGCTCTGAAAACCGTCTGTATTGTAATCGTGGTGGTACGTGCGATGCGTTATCTCCTGGTTCCCATGGTCGTGTTTATAAATGACCGTCCGGGGGTCACTGATGCTGCGGCTGATGGTCATCGCAGTCTTAAGCGGGACAGCGACACTGAGAAATGGATACGTTACGGATTTTGATTTCCGGTTGGTCGAGGTTTTGTGAAAATTAATGCTGTTTTCCGTTGGTTTATGGAAGGTGTTGTATTTGTAAATAAGTGTTTGTTTGTTTTGGTTACTAAAGAAAGAAGTTTAAGGGTCTATTTCACGATGCCGTATAGCCACTAATTACCGAATAAATTCAAAAATGGAACAGAATTTGTATGAAATTAAGTTAACGGTAAGTTAATCGTAGGTGGTGAAACTGGCCCTAAAAGAGAGATAATCGATGTTGTATGAATAAGTATAATTGAAGATTGAAAAAATATAAATTCAGAGGCTATTCTTTAATCATTAGATAATATTTTGGGGGATGCAAAGTCTCGCCGTTTTGTCAAAAATTATTAAATAATGCTTGCTTTACATATGCTTATATGTAAAGCAAGCGATGAGTTGAACCATTGTGTCGGTTTTCTAGATAGTTAACGTGTTAATTTCAATGAATGAAATCCAGACTGGCTGCTACTTAAAAATTCCTAATGTAAAACAAAAACCCAATAACACTTTGCCTGACTTGGGAATCGAAGCCAGGCCCTCACGCCCAGCAGTCGCGCTTGTCATCACTAGACCAACGAGGCAGTCCATTAAAAACAATATCCAAAAACCCGAAACTAGATCAAGACATTATCAGAATCTTCCGACCGCAAAAAATTGTCCAAAAAGTATCATCATCGACAAAAAGTCCGTATTATACATGCAGGCGTGCGTGCAATCTACAGGCAGTACTTACCTGACAATTATCTGTGAAAACATTAGCATTTAAACACTCATTATTGTTGCTAACTGTACTTCGGATAGTTTGCAGTACTCGTATTAAGCAGGTTTGTGTACAATTAATTTTATGAAAATTATTTGTAGGTTTTTTTTAATGATTTTATGGCTACATTGGCAGCCTAGACGACTCTTTTTATTGCAACACTAAACTTTATGTCCACAAAAGCTAAGATAAGGTTTTACTGAAGAGGCACTAAAGAAATTAGCATAGCATAGGTAACCAGCCAATCATATCATCACATAGAAGAGGAATTCTTCTGATGATATACTTGGTTTGATTAATCTTCTCTGTATCAGGGAGCGGGCCTAGTGCTGCTTGGCGCATGCTAATGCCAATTGCCGTATGTTTTCGGTTTCCTACCGAATGTTTTCCTTCACCGTTGTGATAGCAGTAAATTAAATAATTTGCACAAAGTGCCTGCCTAGCTTCGAATCCACGACCTTCTCGTAAGTTGCCTTTGCCACTGGAACATCACTGCTAGCATCATAATCTGCTAGTCTAATCCCAATTATGTTGGGGTCGGCTTCCAGTCTAATCGGATGCAGCTGAATACCAGTACTTTACATGGAACGACTGCTTATCTGAACTCCACAACCCATTTAGTACTGGGTAATACAATACCCCTTGATTTCCCCAGACTTTCGGGCCACTGACTACTTATAACGACTGTCAAAAATCCACAAATGACATCCGGAACCAACGGTTTATCGTGCTTTCCGAAGCACAGAGGAAACTCAGTATTTAATGGGTGGTCACCCATCAACAGAGCAACCTAGGAAAGCGCGGCTTAACTTGAAAATTGATCCGAGCGGCTGTTGGCCGAGATCCACCATTGCTAGCAACATACTTTATTTAAATTTGTAATGAATCAACTATCGATTCGCACCTCCACTGAAAACCAGCTCTTGTTTACCGAATGCATTCCTCTTTACAATGATCTGGACTAAATAATATCAAAAACCAATAACCCAACATGAAACCAATAAAACTGTCGATAATAAAACTTAATAGGTACAAGTAAATCAGGTAGTGTGACCAGTGGGCCTAGCACAAACGTGCAGTAAACTTTATGTTCACACGGCAACATACCTAGCTATACATTTCCAGTATAACATGGAATCGCTTTCTATAGATTTCTCGTACAATGAGAGATCCGCTTATACTGGTTTTGCATAGCTTGACTGGTCGTCGTGCGTTCGTAATTATAAACGAAATATACTCGTTTCGCAAAAAAAAAATTAAAATTTATTTTTCAAGACTAGGTTTACAGAAATCTTAACTTAGGAACTATGGCCCACAAAACTGTTTTCACGGTTTGTCTGTGGGATCGGAACAAACAGTATAGATAAAAAAGTTTACAAGTGCGGACACTAAATTTTCACTTGTTTTACTTTTTAACAAATGCTAAATACTAATTACTAATTTACTAATTAACTAATGTTACTAGTTTACTTATATTTACTAATTAGCAATACTAATACTAATCAATCAATCATCATTTATTTGAGTGTAAGACTTTGTTCATGTCTATGGACTATATTAATTCTGCTTGTCGCAACATTTTAATCGTATGCTGAAAATAGTAATATTTTCGATTAATTTTTAATTTTTTATCTATCGCATTTTTATCATTTGTTTTGTGGGTAAAAATATTTTGAATTTACGTTACTTAGGTTATTTCGCCCGTTAACACTAGGACCTCTTTAATACATTCATATCTTCTACTTAACATCCACTTAGTAGTCAATGGTTATTGAATTACACCATGGAGTGATAAATTAAACGATTAAATCTATCATAGGGCCTATTTATAAATCGCTGCCTACAGCCTACTACTCATGAGTCACAGTTTCAAAATTTGCAAATCAACTCAAAATGTTCGCAACAGTTCGACAAGATCCCTTTTGCTGTTCAGAAACCACTTGCCATAGTAATATGCACCTTATATGTAAAAATTTACGGTAGAGTTTTGTTTTTAGATGCTTCCTAGAGGTGGTAATTATTGGGCCATACTTGTGATTGAACTGAACAATGACTGCGTGGGAGTAGTTTTGTAATATTAGTAAAAATGTCAGATGATAATGAAATGTTTTGTAAAAAATTACAGTTTAGTTTCTCCGAAAGTTAAAATGTTAGTCTGCAATGACCTTTTATTTTGGACGTTATGTTGCGTAAAGTAATTAATATGGGGGCTTATACTTCAAGGGGATTGAGAAACTATTCGAACAACTAAAAGCTCAGTTTCATTAACATTGACAGTACGAATTAAAACATAATACGTTTCCAGATGACAGCGATGCGGAGGAGTACTTTGACGCCTAAGCGTCCCATTGTCGTCGTTTTTTAGATGTTTATATTTTCTTACTTTTAGTCTTATTTTTATCATTACTTTAATTCTATTTGTAGTCTGTATATAATGTAAATAATTGGTAATGAAATTAAAGTACATATTAAGACAAAAAAAAGCATAATTTAAAATACAAACAGACCTAAATTTTGCATACTTCTCAAAAAGCTATTATGACACGCAAGCTCTCGATACTCGCCAAGAGCTTTGAAAAGAAATTGCACTTTAATATCCATCACTACTCCAATAATGCTGTCAAAAACTGAGAATACGGCGAATTTGAATTTACTACATACGTACATAACATTACGCCTGTAATCCCCGAAAGGTTAGACAGAGGTGTACTGTATCAATAGTACACCCATATTTCGGCAGTTATGTGTAATAGGGGGCGAGCCTATTGCCATCAGCCGGACACAAATCCAGGCTCTGTGGCTGCCACTGAGAAATTTCTGATGGAAAAACTAAATAACAATTTGCCCGACCCGGAAATCGAACCCAGGACCAGTTGAGATGGTCAGCAGTTGCGATTGCAACCACTAAACTAACGAGGCAGCTGAATTTACTATTCAGCTTATTACATTACAAAACAATATCCTTTCCTTTAAAAAACATTACAACAATTTACTCCTGATAAATTCCACTAATACAAACAAATTCCAGCTAATATCCCAAACTAGTTAGTCTAAACACTTTCCCTGGTATAATTTATATGCAGTAAGTCGTACTAGCCGGTCCGTATAAATTATACCGGGACCAATTTGTGCAGGGTAATTATTGTGGACAAATGAGCGCTGAGACACACTGTCTGCTAGCTTTTGGTATACTCGGCTGTTATAATTTGTAGATTTTTGTGAACGGTCATTCTTGATTTTAAATGATCATATAATTCGTTTTTCTTCTTGTTTTTCGTGTGGTTATAGTGCCTAACCTGGTGTCAGAGTTTTCATGCTGCTCAGTAATTTGTTAAATATTTTGTAGTTATAATAATTACAAGATTTTGCCAGCGGCTTCGCTCGCGTTAATCCAGAATTTGACAATCAATTTGGGTTATACTCTGCTTTGTAATTCTATCATGATTTGAAAGACACTTAGCGCCATCTATTGTCATATGAACGTTATTGTTGTTTTCCTGGGGAATAGTACTTTTATTCGGCATGAAAAGTACCCTATGTCCGTTTCTGTACACCTAACAACGTATATGCGAAATGTCAGGATGATCGGTTCAGTGGTCTAGGCGTGAAAAGGTAACAAACAAACAAACAAACTTACTGTCGCATTTGTAATATTGGTTGGGAAGTTAGGATTAGGATTAGGAAGTCAGTCGGTAAACTTAAATTGTAAAAAAAAGTGTTAAAGCACAAACTCGTCATTGAATAAAGAAACATATTTACATAAATGAGTTATGAAACAAGGAATGTTATGTCTTCAGGGTTAAATTTTATTTTTGGTGCGCTCGTGTAAAAACTGAGCAGACAGATTAGTGTTATAGGTAGTTTGGGGATACTAGCAGACAGCCAGACCTGGCCATAATAGTTAATTTTCAATGAATCTCTGATTTTTCTGAAAAGTAGAAACGGTACCTATTTTTCTATTCGTTGGCCCGCAACCTTACTTTTTCTTCATCTTTCATTCATCAACATTCTAATCTTATTAATGGTCCTAGCTGTCAAAAAATTCAATACCAATAACTAAAGCGGGCCAAAAGACAAACTAACCGTTTCTGAAAATCTTTAACTAAAAACACAAACGGCCTCCATTTCATCAGTCGGGTATACCAGTCCTCGAACACCGCCATGGGCGTAAAGCCCCACAATGTCGACCACCACGCGTAGTGTTCGCACAAACACTGCGCCCACGCACGCATCCATTAACCAGTGATTAACTTGTAGTGTGGGTAACACAATCGCTTTTTGTTTTCAAATAGTGGCACTTTAATTTTCATGGAGCGGAAGTGATTCATTGATGTTAGTTTGGGGCGTGTCCTGTCCAGTCTTGTATGGAAACCTACTTGGAAAGCTTGCCTATTGTTTCAAGCTAATGTTTTTACTTCTTCAGAAACATTGGCCCTGAGATCAACTTTACATTCGGGGCTTAATTAATGTCTAAGGTCAAATACGAATGCTGCGGACAGGCGCTTGACAGTGTCCGTTCTCCACAGCCTTTAACTCCTAACAGCTTTCAACTTTACAAGTTAAGATAATAACATGATGATAATATTAAAAAAAAGTAGTGGCAACTGAGTCAGAATGAATAGTGTACGAATTTTGTCTTTTAAATTAAGATACATGAAGTTTTGTTACCTTACATGATGTAAAAGTTCTTATCAGATCACACTGCAATTCGTGTACAACTTTTACATACTTACATTTGACATCTCGTTTTCTCACAAAAAAACTCAAAAGTAAAACCTGAAAACGTGTCACAGTATGCTTACTAAACCAAATTCAGCTTGCCAAATCCCTGTAGAAAGTTCTAGATGCTCAACTAACAAATTGGCATCGCGACGCGAGGGGTGGTAGGTCGAGCATGCGCGAGGCTGTGCGCGTGAGTGGACGCACGCTCGCGCCGCGCGCCCATTCGTCTTGTTTAAACCCATTTGACTAATTATTACTGTAAAATTGTTTGCAAAATTGTCTTGTTGGTTTGGAGTTTTGAGATATTACTTAGGTTATGAAATCTTGTGTTTTAGGTTGTAACTACAAAGATTTTGTGATCTTGTAGTGCCTTTTACTTACTGTACTTCACAAAGCTTATCTCAATCTTTTTGTTGATGAAGGTCTATCCCATGGAAAGAAACTTGGACTGTTTACTGCAAGGATAGATCGTTTTGTTTTCTTACTTTATCACTGCAGCATTACATGGACCTTGTTCAGTTTATTTGCATTTGCGTTAGACCGTCATTTTCCGATGATAATTCGAACGTGCAGGTACCACCTCGAATTCACATCTTTCACACAAACCGTATTTGCATTGACCCCGACCGAACAAATCGAACCTTCCTGCAACCTTTGATTGAAAGATTACCCGCGTAGGCGCATACGAATATAATCGCAAACTACACACACATACACGCATATCCTTTCCACTTTCCCCTGACACTGATACCCTTCGATAATCTCTGTTCTAAGCGAAGATGAGTAATTTAATGGAGGCGTGTTTATTGAAAATTATCGTGTGTCTGACCGACGCCGGCGCCGGAGCACGCACCATCCGCCATCTTGGCAAAGATAAATCAATCAGGGTTATTATTCAATGTTTGAGCTATTCATTTAGCTCGTGTGTTGGTTTTCGTGAGGAAATTGTTGAAGTGCTGTGAGTTAGAGAGATATTTAATTGGTGGTGAAAAAATAATATTTAATCTATTGACCGACGGCTTCAACCCCATAAGATGATCATGTGACAATTTTTTCCTCGGTCTCATACGAATATAACAGATGTAAAAGACGCTTAAAGAAGCCGAAAGTCACTTGGTCTCACTGTCATTGTAATCATTTTTTTTTGTACTATGGAAGCGCTTTTATCACAAAGGTTATTATTGCTTAACAAGATATCTTCTTCATCTTCTTCTTTAAAGCTACGAATGCATCCTGTATTCTCTGTCTACGGTTCCGTTCCATCGTCTTCGTCTATTAATCTTCTGTTAGCAGTCATCTTTCAGCAGTGAATAATAGAGATTTAATTCTACTTAAAATTCGTACAAACAATTTTAATTTTTTAATTTTGGCGAATGAGCAAGCTCATTCACTGATTCCTTGTTATAGCAGCAGGCTTATAAGTAAACATGGGAAATACAATTCGCACATTAAAACACATCTAGATCTACTTAGCCAAAGTCCGGCTCACTATCAGCGCTCCAATGATGGTTCGCACTTAGCCCCCGTCGACGATCACGACTCCTATACTAGCCATAAATATGTACGGTACCTGTGATTACGAGTCTAATGCGAAATATTAATTTAAATGTACTTTTAAGGCTGATTGTATGGGAGGCAACTGTGGTGCAACGGCCATGATTTTGGTAGAAAGGTCTTCTAAATGATCTTGTTCTCGAACATAATATTTCATAATCATCATCATCATTTCAGCCGAAATACGTCCACTGCTGGACATAGGCCTCTCCCAAGTGTCGCCACATTGACCGGTCTCGTGCGACTCGCATCCAGCGGATCCCTGCAACCTTCACCAGGTCATCGGTCCACCTATTGGGAGGCCTTCCAACGCAGCGTCTTCCGGTTCGCGGTCGCCACTCCAAAACTTTTCGGCCCCATCGGCCATCCGTTTTGCGAGCAATGTGCCCTGCCCACTGCCGCTTAAGTTTAGCTATTCTTCGGGCTAATTATTGAAAACCAGTTTAGTATACTTTTGTATTGTATAACGGGCTGGTGTCCGCAACTCCACGTCAAAGCGCGTATTTTGCGTGTGGTTAGTATACTTTTATTTGAAACCGTGTGAATCTCTATTTAGTAGCCTTCTGTTTTATGTGATCCTTCCCTAAAAAGTGGTTTGACCGAGAAACTATGATTCCGTAAATTAGGCTAAGTCTAATATACCATATATTAGACTATATTTTCCGTAAATTAGTGTTCATTGGTGAATTATTTTTCCGAAGTCCGTTTTTCTATACCATGCTGTAACGTGTGCAGACTTCCTTAGCCAGTAAGTGGTCATACATTTCAGCAGATCGTGTTTAAATCGCCAGCGCTGTGATCTGGGCACACCGTCGTCCGTCAAAGTCTGCTTCAGATACGTACGTGTTGCTGAGCTTTATTTGAAAATATTCCATCGTCAAGAAACAACCTTAAATATTGCCCAACAAACGAACATCACGTGATATTCTGGGTCGTTGTTACTTGTCCTGTCTTGTTACCTGTACAGTTGATGACCTCATGACTGCGTCAGTAAGAGAAGTTCGCCTATTCGAATTTTGGGCCAAAAATGTTTGCATCTTTTTGCCATCGCCTTTGTCAAGAAGAAATTTGGGTTGTAGGAGTTCATTGATCAGAGTGTGTTTAAATATCGCGTGTATCATCTACTGCTATGGACATGACAAAACTGAATTAACCTACTTATTAAGTTATTATTGCGTTTCGATTTTTTGATGACCTAATGCAACCAATTCCTTTCAAATTGGGACGGTCTGTTATTGTAACAGAGCCTTCGAAACGTTTTTGGCAAACAAACAAAACAAAATGATTAATTAAGCCTAGGTTCTATAGCACCGATGCTATCGTTCTCTAAGTCCGTGAGAGTACGGGGTGCGAACACGTCTAAGGGCACGCAGGAAGCGCGAGCGCAGATAATGAGTGTCGGTGTGTTCTCAGTGCGGGGCAATGAATTAATAGTGGCATTGCTATCTTCATTGCGGTCATACTACGTCGAATACACACATTAGCGGGGTTCGGTCACGATTGGAGGTGCATGGAGGTGGCTGATGCTGTGTTTTGAACTTTTTGGTGTGATTTGGTAACTCAGCTTCAGTTTGTGGGTTTCATCACAAACCGTTCACTGAGAGACAGTGTCGTGATTTCAGTATTTGTAAGATTCTTTACCTGAACGATAAAAAGGCAATGTATGTTTAACAAATCCGCAGGACGTAAAAACTTTGCGCTTGCATGACGTTCTTAAGGTTTGTTTTGTCTCATTATATTCGTTGTATTTTTTTTTTTTTTTTTTTAACGTGGTTAAATCATCAAATGAGTCCTCCCACCCAGGGCAGAGCGGGAGGGACTGTCAGACTTGTACTGACTAAAATCCACGGTGTCCTTCAGTAGCCCTTTATGTTCCAGGGTCACGGTAATTCTATGAGTCCCGCGACCCCGGCAGGCTTTGGCCCTCTAGAGGGGGGCCCCGTCATTATGCTGACACTCTTTGAGGCGCGCGTGGAACACAACGCGCCGTCGACCCGGGCATGGTCCATGGTCGGACAGCGAGTCGCCCATTACTCGCCGCCCGCATGCCCGCGCCTACGGTGGCCGGAGATCGTCTGCCGACGTCCGGCGCCGTGGGCGTCTACCACTGCGGCTGGTGTGGAGGGAGGACGCTGTCCTCTCCCTCACGCGGCCCGCCTCCTCCTTCGCGAGCATGACTGCTTCGCAGAAGGAGGCGACCGCTTCCCACTCCGTCTCGCCCCGCAGCATGGCCTCGACCAATGCCGGGCGCGAGAGGGCTCCGCCTATCGCCGCCGTGAGGACACGGCGGTGCTCTGCCCAAGCGGAGCAGTCCTGCACCGTATGCTCCACCGTGTATATTCGTTGTATTTTGGAAATTTGTTTCATCAATTTTTAAGATCCAAAACTGTTCCACAGATAGAACGCATAAACAATAGTATAACTGACAAATTTGTAGTAGCATAGCAAAAACTTAATGTCTTGTAAAGACCACCAAAAATGCTTCAAGATTGCCAATTTCATCACTGATGAAGGCACTTATAGTGCACCACAAAACACTCTAGTTCACCTTGAAGGTATCATCCTCTCCATACCCGCCAATAATTGCAACAGACCCATCCTTGCTCGCATACAATCCACGATTGTCGATGAAATGCTCAGGAGTGCAATTTTCGCGTTATAAATAAATTCGCTCAATTATAGGCGCTAAAGTGTAGAATACTAAGATGATCTTCAATTGTATCCGTGCCGCGTATATCTTTGTTCTCACACGATTATAATTGGATGCTCCATTCAATGTTTTGCGATTTAAAAGGTTGCAGTGTTTTTGCAATTTCGTTGTTTGGGATTTTGAAATATTTATGGCTATTCGTGTTTTCATCAGTAATTATTACAAGTTGTCTTGAAGCGATTTTATTCTTAAATTTTTCAACTTTTTACCCATTAGGACGTCTTATTTATGATTTTTAGAAACTAGCTTTTTTGGTCTTCTGGCCTTTTTTTTTTTGTTAGCCATTTTGAGTGTCCCACTGCTGGGCAAAGGCCTCCCCTTTCTCCTTCCAAACCTCTCTATCCTGTGAGATTTCTTGCATTATTTTGTTTTATTTTTGGCTGTCTATTTATCTTCTAACACCGTTAAATGGTAAGTCCACTATATTTGAATGATTGTGTAACTAGTAACCTTAAATAACCTTACTTTCTTGTTCTTAAATGAGGTTTCAGAACAAAGTAACTTACTCTTTTACCAGGCCGAGTGTTTAATCCTCAATACCTTCTTAAAAACGTTGCTACAATTGCAGGCATCGTCTAAATTAAGTTTAATAATCCATACTAACAAGCTCATACTCTTCACGCCTTGCAGCCGTAGCGAGCATAAATTCGTACGATCACCGACAGGACCCGCACCACCGACCTATTTCATAAACTCACGAAGAAAACTTACTTAGACCAACCTTTACCCAAGCTAAAACAAACTTTATTGTTGTAAAGTTAGAGCTGGGTATTCCTTGGTGGTCCTGTGACGGAAAGTCGTGTGTTTTCGGTTACCATGGCGACCGAAATGTCGGTGAGGTGCAATGCAATAGTTTAATCTGGCTGCGGGCACGACCACACGAACTCGCCGCCCGCGGAGGCCTTGCGAGATGAGTAGCACTGTGTGAAGTTAAACTTTTGGTTTAAACGTTGACGTAAAATTATTTCATACTAAACTTAGTCGGTACTTTGACCATCGCAAGATTTACTTTCTCCCGCTTGCATGTCCTTTTTCGTACACTCATTAAATTGAGCCTCATCTAGGATCACGGAATCGCATTTTTTCAGGCTCCTATCCCTTTCCGTTGCTTAAAGAAGTCATTTGCTAGAGAGAAACAGAGCGTGCTGCCGAGAGCATTGTCGATGCTGCCGCTAAGCTGCCGCACTAGGATGCAGATAGGAGCATGAAAAATGCAATTCCGTGCTCCTCGATCAGGCGCAACCCTTAGAAAGAAGGGTTTTGGGAGTCTTGTAGCTCCTTAGAACTCGCGTAGATTACGTGTACAGATTTTGACCATACAGTCATACATCAACGTAAACAGTAGGAAGGCCTACACATGCCACTGCAGAATTCATCTCAGACTTTTATAAGTTTGAAATGAATTCTGCAGTGGCGTGTGTTGTGGTTATCCACAACAAAATATAGCCTGTCGTATCTTTCAGCAACAGGATCTATATTTTATAATTAAATTATTGACTTAGCTACCATATGATGTTCACTTCTTTGTCTTCTTTATTTCTTTTTTTTTGTTTTGTTTTGCTTTGTGTGTGTTTTCTTTATTTATTTTATTTTTATATGCTCGTCATGTCTCTGTGACAAATAATATCGTGTTTTCTTTTCTCTATTTTATTTCTTTAAAATCACACGTATTCAAATATTACCATTATTACTAAACTCAGTTCACCGACAGTTTCACCGGGCGCCAACGTGTCACCCGGTGTCGCAAGCGCAGCGGACGACTAAATATCAGGCGCATCACTACCCTAATGACTCGTACAAATAGCTTCCACGAATCTACATAATGTATAGCCGCCGGCGCATCATATTATGTTTTCAGTTTTCACATACATTTTATACGTGTGGTTGTGGGAAGCGGGTCTGTAAGAGGTGGAGATGTGTCGTGTTTGGACAACTCGTTCTGTGGGTAACGAAAGTTAATATTAGTTATCGATTCAGTTAGATTTTTCTGTCACTATTGCAGTCTGACTAAATAGAAGCGTTTACTGTTCAAATTAATTTTGGTGGATACAAATAAGAATCTACTGTGTTATGATTCCATCATCTTTAAGGTCAACTCAATTACCATCCCGGTTGCTTTGATCAAGCCCACAAGTAAAACAGCAACGTAGCCTCGTCTTCAAAAAGAAATGACTGAATTTTGTTTCAAAAAAATCAAACGGGATGCAGCAAGTTTAGACCAAAATAAGGTGAGTGTAAGGTGGTTTCTTCTAAACTACATCATTGATTCAAAAGAGTTTTAATTAAAATCTCGGTTCTGTTTTGTTAAGGTAGCCCGCGCTTAATAAAAATAAAGCTAGGCGAACAGTGCCATCACGGAATCGCCTAGGCCGAGAAACAGACTGAAATTCTCAACGGATCAAAACAAAAATTCCAATAACATCCTTAAAAAATAATAAACAGTAAAAGGGACGCTCAACAAAATATAGGTCACCATTCACACTAGTTTGTCCAGTTTTACGAAAAATCCGCGATAATTGGTTGCGTGCGCGCACGACGCTGCTCGAGAATTGACGTTAATAAACACGTTTTGAACGTATTGATTTGTTAGCGCGGTTTATCGAGATCTAATTTGTAAAGCTTCTGAAGGGGTTAAATTGTTTGTAAATTATTGGCTGGGTCATTTGATTAAATTTTAATGTCGGAACTTATTGTGACTTTTGGTAGCCCACACTAATCGTAACTTATAACTATTTCTTGGTTGCCTTTGAGATACCAATGAATTCAGACAGCGTTACTCAATTTTTGCCAGAAAAACAAGATAAGTAGTACCTAGAGTATCGTAAGCATATCTTCAGAAAACCTGAAATTGTATAATTCAGTGCATAATAGGTGAGCTCGAACCGCTTATTTACAGGTTTAGGGCCTATTGAAAGGTGAAGGATGTTCGATTCCACCGAACCAAGCATGTCTTTGAAGGCTAGATTGTCAATGAATGATTCCTACAATCAGGAATCCATCTTTATTCACATACATTGTTGTTCCTCCAAGTGTTAAGCGTCATTTAAATTGCTATTTCACACAAACAGAAGATCACGAGTATTTTCCAATTGACAGTCGTGATCGACTACATACAACGCGAGGGCACCTAGCACCTACCTATCTATAAGAAAATGTCAATCCTTTGCGAGTTTCGCACGCCGCCGCCGTCCGGGGTCGTCCGATTCGGCCGCGTCCGGCTGTTGACATTCACGAATATTATTAGGCTTTGTTTTGGTTCTCGGAGGTGAGAAGATAAGTTGATGTGGCATGGTTAGGGGACTCGATCCCGGCTTTCTTTTCTAATCAGATTTCGGGTTTGTCTAAAGTTAATCCCGTATGGGAAGCTCGTACAAAGCGAGGTTAGGTTATACTGGCTATGTATAACTTGATGTGTCGCAGTGTGTACACCTAAAATAAATTTTAGGTTTTTTTTTCTACCTCATCGGCCTCGTTGGTCTAGTGGTCGCAAGCGCGACTGCTGAGCATGAGGTTCTGGATTCGATCCCCGGGTCGGGCATAGTTTTATTGGGTTTTTCCATCACGAATTTTTCAGTAGAAACAACCGGTGTGGATTTGCCCCCGGTTGATGGCAATAGGCTCGCCCCTATTACATGGGACTTAAATATAACTGGCGAAATATTGGTGTACCTACTGTTAGGTACACCTCTGACTCACCCTTCGGGGATTACAGGCGTGATATTATGTTATGTTTTTTCTACAGTTTTTAGACTCAACATAATGTAAGTCAGTAGTAGTTTTGCTTGATAGTTGTTTCTTTGAAATATTTCAAGTGATGTATCTTATCTCATTTCTTTCTCTAATCTCAGATATAAGTTTGCTGGTATTCATCAAAATGAATGGCGGATGTGTGTGTGTAACGTCATCGTGGGCGATGTGTCCGGCTGGTTCACAAGATATATCATGACCTGGCCATAGGTTAGTTTGGCCACCGTAATGGCTGCAGCTGTAGTTAAAATAACCATTTATCAAATATCTATTCAAAAGTATCAGTTTTGCATAATTATTCTTTTAGGTACCTACAACTGTTTTTTACAATTATTCTTGTTCACTGCATCATTGGTCTAGTAGTCGCAAGCGCAACTGCTGAGCATGAGGTCCCGGATCTGATTCCCAGGTCGGGCAAAGTGTTATTAGGTTTTTCCATCAGGAATTTATCAGTAGCAGCCAGGGCGTCTGGATTTGCGCCGGGTTGATGGTAATAGGCCCGCGCCCTATTACATGGGACATAAACATACTTAACTGGCGAAATGTGGCTGTATCATTAGGTACACCTCTGCCTAACCCTTCGGGGATTACAGGCGTTTGTTGTGTTTTGTTCATTGTTGGACATACAAAGTCTAAAGATTGGTAAAAGGATTTATTATCTAAAGGGTGTAAATAGACCCTTAACATAGCCGAAATAAGGCACTTGTTCTCCCCGACTTTGCGATATTTTTTTTGTTCTAGACCATACCTAGGTACCTTCTAGTTACGGAGATATTGGGCATAAAAGTTCCAACTTTTTCACAAGTTTTTTTTGAATACATGTTTTTAAAGTAAGATTTTTACTACACACCTCCACGACACCCGTACTATTCAATCCATCCATCAGCACAATGCTTTGCGTGCTTTCCATCGAGTCCTACCGTAAAACGTGATTTTTCACCCCAAAAAAAAGTCGATTCCCAGCAATAATTTTTGCGTAAAGTTACTTAGTTTGATGTACAGAATGCTTGGTTGACGGCTATGTGAAGGGTCTGTTTACACCCTGTATAGGCATCGCAAGTTTAAGGATGCTCTGTGCCGTCCCAGCAGACCTGTTCTTTTTGTCACCGATCAGAAAAGCTCTCTAGTCTTTTCATTTATAATTAAGATAAGCGACCGTTCGTCCTTTCCTCTTTTAAGTATTTTTTCTTTGAATCCGGGGACAATAGTATGGGTTATACGTATATTCTGTTTGTGTTTGTTTAGTTCTGGAGTGGCGACCGCGAACCGGAAGACGCTGCGTTGGAAGGCCTCCCACTAGGTGGACCGATGACCTTGTAAAGGTTGCAGGGATCCGCTGGATGCGAGACGCACGGGACCGGTCAATGTGGCGACACTTGGGGGAGGCCTATGTCCAGCAGTGGACGTCTTTCGGCTGAAATGATGATGATGATGATGATACGTATATTAAATGTACCTAATTAGCTTTGATATGCAAATTGTTACGTGTAACTGTTTTTTGTCCCTAAATAAATAAAATAAAATAGTCTAATGGCCATCAGTTAAGAAAGCTCTCGTAATTATGAACTTACGCCAAAGCTAAATGCCATATCTAAGGATTCCTCACAACTCCACAAACCAGTTCAAGGTAACAAAATTATCTTCAAAAACATTTACCAGGCAGTTATGCGGTATAGTAGTCAACCCTACGGTCCTTTCATAGATATTTTACCTGAGACAACTGCAATGACACCAATCTTATAGTAACACAAATAAAGATCAGTGTCATTTTGACAGACTTATCAGAGAAAAAAGTCGGTTTACTGACGATAGTTGAACGTGACAACGTCATAAGAAAATATTGATGGAATGGTTGCATTTTTCAAAAAATGAATGTGCGTTGAGCAATTGTTTTATGGAACGCCTCATACGTCATGTTTTTTCGTGCGTGCAGCCGGCTCCATCGAATTATAAGACGTTGTCACGTCAAAAAATCACTGATTTTTTTTTCTCGTTGGTCTAGTTAATACTAATGAGAATGAACTCAGGATGAGTTCAATTCCCAGGTCGGTGAAAAATATTATTGGGTTTTTCCATTAGGACTCTCAATATTTAAAGCCGACTAGCAACAGGTATTTACAAGGCAGATGTGAGTGGCAATGCCGCCGGGAGGGGACGCCCTAGAAGGACATCCACTGACCTTATTGGTGAGGTTCTTCAGAAAGATGGTGCGCAGTACTCGGAACCGGCGTGTGTGTATGACCAGCCCCCGTAGCATGACCACCGTAGACAAGGATTTCTTTGATGGAAGAATCGACAAAATGACAGATAGTGCAAAGAAAACTGTCATTGTGTCGACGCAATCTATCATTTTGTCGATCCTTCATCAAAGAAATCCTTGTCTACGGTGGTCATGCTACGGGGGCAGATGTATGAACGTGGACTAGGCAAGAGGAGTATGTAAGGATCGTAGCAGGTCAGGTGGCCTCTGTGGTTTCTGCCTACCCCTAGAGGAAAAAGGCTTGCGTTTATCTATGTATGTACGACTCAGTATTCCTCAGGAGCAGCCACGGAGTTTGGAATTGTGCCCGGTTGATGGCAAAAAGCTCCTTTCTATTAAATGGGAACTAAATATAAATTAGCGAAATGTACACCTCTCACTATAAGGTACACCTCTGTCTTACCGTTCGGGGATTACAGGCGTGATCTTCTCTTCTCTTCTCTACATATAATAAAATCGTTAAAATCCGGTCCGATGTTCCGACTTGGCGCAAAAACTACTGCATAGATCCTGTTCAAATTTTGCACAAATATCTGTAATATTCTTCAAATGTTAGGCTATATATTATCACGCTACTTGCTTAAGGGGATGAGCAATATTGCATTATGTTAGTATTATTCAATTGTTTATCGTTTCAGCCATGATATGCGTAACAACATCTATTTCAAAGTATATGCCAGCGAAGCAAATAGAGAAACGGTTTCATGGCCGCTTTACGTGCACCACGTCGCAAGTTCGATCCCCAGTAAAATTATACTTTTTGTAGTTGGTTGTAATTTTTTTGATAGAGATTATTATTATTTATGATTATTTTATGTATATTTTTCCACGAGAACGAAGTCGCGGGCAACAGCTAGTATGTATATAAATGTGATTTGGACAGTATTTCAAAATAGCTGTGAAAGGACTGTAACTCTGTAACCTTTGCTCTTACCGCCTGCACGTCAAGGATGCCGAAAGCGGATCGTAGAGTGACGGATGTAATGGCAAGGTCTCATGTATGACGTTGATGTCAGGCGGGTTTATGTATGTATGTATGTGCATTCTATTGTTTTTGACATTGACTTGCTGTGAATTTTGAGACGGAGACTTATATTACTACACTAGCACTTCGCCCGCGACTTCGTCCGCGAAAATTGTGATAGCTCAGCTAATATGCATGATATCTTTATAATTTATAGCCTATAGCACTCACGAATAATGTAGCTTTCTACCAGTGAAACAATTTTTAAAATTGGTTCATTACTTCCGGAGATTACCCCCTAGTCCCTACATACAAACAAATTTTACCTCTTTATAATATTAGTATAGATATATGTCTCCACTCAAGAACACGCCTACCCCAAGGGTCATCGGTTCTACGGCTCATATTCGCCGGCTGGCCCATTGCCACTTCAGCTTACTTATTCTGTGAGCTATGTCGACAACTCTGGTTGTCGGTCGGATCACCTCGTTCCGGATGCGATCCTTCAGAGAGACTTCAAGCATAGCCCGCTCCATAGCTCGCTGAGCGACCTTGAATTTATGGAGCAACCGTACCGTGAGTGTCCACGTTAGTTCTGAGTGGGACCTTTTAATTTCTTTTACATTCTTGCTAGTATTCATTAATCCTTACTGAAAGAGTAAGGTTTTTTCCAGTATATGTGATCGGGTCGGATTTTGTGGGTCGTTTTGAGAGATCCACTTCGTAACCTAGGACGTAATGGTATAGTTGTGTCAATCGAGTCTTTTTCAACTTGTTCTTCATTACTCATTAGGTGACATCACAAAAATTTATAAAAGACTGTACGTTTTAAGTCAAGACCCAGAGCATTGCTTGAAGCAGCAGAATTGGATAAGAAAAATCAAAGAAAAGAAATTGTGCATCCGAGTTCACGTGGGGATTACAGGACAAGGGAACTAGGAAGGGCTAAACAAAGGCGTATTATCTAAACAAGTCAATTAAACTGCGGAATGAGGAAAGCATCGTGTGATGATCGCCAACAATAACTGTCCACTCGGTAATGAGTGCTTTCTCAGCTTCTTGTGCGCGGCATTGTACGCTTTTCCTCGTGAAAAACTATACGGAGCGGCAGTTGCACTGTGAGTTTAACTCTAGTTTGCTAATTGGCGGATTAAGTTAGATGGCTGGTTAAGATCAGGTAAAATATTGTTTGGATTTTCATTATTTATTTAACATTAAGAGGAAACTACACTGCGTAATAGGAAGGTTTTAATTCCTGATAAATTCGCGAAGATATTTTCGAAGAAAAGTTACATAATTGATTTCAAATGTTGAATTTAGAACCAAAGTTAAAATGTGCATTGTAAACGAATGTTTATAGCTTATGTAAATCAAATTTAAATTAACATTACATGATTAGCATATACCATTTGTGATTGCGATGAAGTCACGGCATTAAACTCACATTCGATATTTTGTTCGTTTTAGTATCGATAAATCATTCAGTCGGTTTAAAATATTTTGCAAAGTGATATGGGCAGGTATTAATGTTAAAGGTATATTTCAATGACCAAATTACAGGATGAATGTTGCTATTTGTGATTAACACGCTATTAGTCAAACGATGTTTTAGTAAAATAGTAATTGGCTAACTGTGGTCTTAAACCTTTTGTGACTGCAGGGTTTGAGATCTTGTCTGATCTATTATTTTTTAGGATAAGTCTGAAGGTGGATTTGTATATTAGGTTACTTTAGTCAGCCTGTATTATCCCACGGTTGGGCAAAAGCCTTCCTCCTTCCTTTTCATCGGTCCCGGTTCTGTATCTATTCTCGCTAATTCCTAGGGAAGACATCCAAACACATTGTATTTCATCGGCAAACATCTAAACAACGTGCTCTTATCATCATCATCATTTCAGCCAAAAGACGTCCACTGCTGGACATAGGCCTATGTACTCTTATAACTGACGATTAACCACACGGTGCAACCGTACCTCCTCATATCACCCAGTATATGAGTTCGCGCGTAATTGCGTTCGACGAGCGCTCTTTCAACCGAAAAAACAAGCATCTCTCTCATTGTTCCCGCCAATTTTCCCACATTTCGCGTTTTACAGTTACACTTTGCCTTCCTGATTTACTCGCAAAAAGTGTATAAATTGAATTCCTCATACATCAAGCGCGCCGGGATCGTTTCATACTTTTTTCTTGTCCCGGAAAAGATTGTCTTTGTTGTTAGATCATTCTTGGTGTGTGAGCTGCCCTTATTTTTAGCTGGATGGTGTGGATTTGTACTTAGATGAGTGTTGTTGGGATATTCTGATTTTGTGAAGATAGTATAATACTTATGACCCACTTACTAAGGACCCATTAATGGCATTTATCCGTGGTGCTTGGCAACTGGGCTAATCCCAGTTGTAAACGTCTATTCTTTTCTGATTAATTTCCTTGCGGGATCCAAGACAGTTAAATTATATCTCTGGGACTTCATCAAGCTTCATTGTCTTGGGGCTTTTCTGGTGGTTGCCACTGTTGATTTTGGCTTTCCTGCGTTCCAGTGGTTTGGGAATAGTGCGGCGGGGTTGTCACATTAAAAACTATATTACTATTATTTTGTTCGGCCCCAATAATAACGTTAATTGCATCGTCAGTGGCGCTTCTGAGGAATTTGTGGACTGTTAAGTTTCAGTTTCTGATCGTTTTAAAAGGCCTTTGGGACACGAAAAAGATGCCCTTATTTTCCATAAAATAAAGCAGGTAGGCAGGTGACGAACCGATAGGGAACTAAAGGATACCGTGTGAAATGGTAGAAGCTTAAACTAAAATCGTTTATCCGTTTAGCGTGCTAGTCGCCGACTACAATAACTCTGAACTCCGTTCCAACCGATCAAAGCACCAAACGAACGCATCCAAATACGGTCAAAACAAAACTTTCTCACTAATTCCACCGCGGATCGTGCTACGAAGATTCACATGCGAAACGACCACTGCATACACGTGAAACTATCAGTCAAACTACTAGTTAAACATCTGCATAAGTCACGTCTCACGATTCTCTACGAGTAACAGTTTAATAATGTCCGCGAAGTGACCCACCACGACCCCAGTGAAATACGGTTGAACGGACTTGGGGCCATATTTTCCCCCATGCATCGTACTAAAGTCGTGTCTTCCTTGGTGGAAATAAAACGCGAGGTCCATCTCTAGGGGCATCGGTGCCTCAGATGCGCTATTTTAGACCGCATGCCCAAACATTTTATGAAACGAAAACTGCCATTCAAAAAACAATCTTGCTACATCTAGGTAGGGTTGGTTTTAGATTATGTGGTATTAACATATAAGTGAAATCAAAGTAGGGTGTACGGATAATGTCATGGGAAGAGCTCAATGAACGTGCGGACAGCGCGTGGACTGCCGACCGGAGGAACTTCCCAACTTATTAACCTCATTAGACAAATGAATTTCGGTTTTAATGCTTTCGTAATAGAGTCGTTATGAAATGCAGATGGGAACTAAGTAAACTTGTAGGCTATACTGCTGATCTTCTGTCTTAATAAGTGTAAATCTGTTAAGTGTCATTGGTTTAGTTTCGGCGAGTTTGTATCCATTAGTGAGGCGGTCATAAGGTTTACTATGGTTGAAGTTTCTTACTCATGATTTGTTTTGTTCCTCGTTTGGTATTTTGTGAGTTTATTGGCTAATCATTAATATTGAATTGCCGATCAATTACTAAAGGTAATCTTCAGGATAATTCGCGACGGTCTTGTAATCGTGCGTAAGAAGATGGGTCGTAACTCGTAAGTTTAGCGGTTGATAAATCATGAGTTAATTAAAATATACTAACGATTGAGTATACAATTCGATTCTATCAAAGGTATTAAGAGACGAGAAGAGACTAATAGAGAGGCTTAAACTCTTTAAGGGTTGGATAAGACTTATCAACTTTGAAGGAGATACGTTTGCCATTATTTAAAACAGTTATCAACATTATTAGTGGTGTTTATGGAAAAAAAAACAAAAGTAAAAGGGTTATCTATACTAATATTATGAGTGCGCTACGTGATACGAAATTTGCCATGTCGATATAGAGGTAATTTTTTTTTTGTAAGTTTGTATATACGGCGTAATCTTCGGAACTACTGATCCGATTTTGAAAATTCATTCACTAACGGGAAGCTACGTTGTCCTCGAGTTTCATAGGCTACATTTAAAACGTTCCCGTGGGTTATTGGTGCACCGATTTAAACCAAGTTCAGAAGATCTCAGTTTCATAATAATTGCTATGGAAAATGAACACTGACAACTCTTGACGTGAAAAAGCAAATGAACGTGAACTGATCACGTTCAGTTTCACTGGGGAAATCCACTCTTAATCATGAAAACACAAACCAATCTACTCGTTCTTAGTTTAAAAATGATTCCAATAAGATCAAACGTATAGTGGTATCAACAACTCCAAACAGATATCCGTGGGATGACGTCTGCCCTTTCCTGTAGGAAGCGTCGTGACTCACTGACCCATTGCCTCGCCGCGGTCACGTTCATTTGCTGCCTTTACATATATACTGTGCCTATTTGTATGTATGTTTGTGTGTGTGATGGTGCAGGGATACTGTGGGATTGAGGAGAGGCATATTTCGAAAATTGTATTGTATTGAGTTAAATTAGTATTGTGTCCTGTTGTCCTTCATTACAGGAAGTGATGGACGCTACTGAAGGCGCCAAGCTATTGGCTCAGTTTTAGGCCGACATAAATTGCCAACGACACGCTAAGAAGAAGTTTGAACCAAAACATTTTTGGATATTGGACGTACGACTCTAAGAAGAGTTGATCATTCGCTGCTTTTACATATACGGGGTGGAAGTGACACCGACTTGAAACCGGTTGCCACGTATTCAGTACCAATTTGAGCCCCCCACATAGAAATTTTTGATCGGTTATTAAAAAAAAACAGCAGTTTCCTATAAAAGTACAGTACCTACACGGTCAAAATGTATGGAACAGCAGATTTTTTTTTAATAACCGATGAAAATTTCTATGTGGGGGGCTCAAATTGGTACTGAATACGTGGTAACCGTTTTCGCGATACATAGTGGTGAGGCTGATGAATTGAACTCGTATATCTAAGTAAACCCTAACCAATTCTGCCTTCTTTCTTTATCGTGTGGTTAGTGCCTAACATGGTGTCAGAGTTTTTATGCCGCCCATGGCTCTCTGACTTGGCCTTACATGCCGTCGAGAAATATCTCTCAGGCAAGCTGGTTTCCTCACGACATTTTCCTTCACAAAAGCAAGTGAAAATTAAACAATATGCACGTGAATCCCAAGAATAAGAGGTCTTGGGTTCGAATTCGAGACCTATGACTTGGCAGTCCGACGGTCACATCACTACACTATCTCTGCTTCTAACCCAATCTGTTTCTGGCGGATAGTGGCATATTAACTGACAGTACCATGCATGTAGGAACTAGACAAGAGAGTTTCTCAATCTTTCAGTTGTATGGATCTGATCGGCGCTTGCAGTATCAACAATCAACATGTAAGGCAACAAATACACTTATTAAATAAATTAATATTACAAACTACGATATTCAATAGCCACATAACGCTTCTACTAGCAACATTAACACCTAGTTTCCGTGCTTTCACAATCAATTTAAATAGCGCTATTGTTGCATGAAAACTATTGTTCGTCTAGCAAGCCCATCACCAGATTCCTGCATAAATCAATGGGATATGTACAGTTGAACGTTTAACATCTAACAATTATTACCTTTGACCTTATTTTGACATTTGGTTGTGTCGCAAACGGCCATGAATGAGCGGGGATGGGGGCTATCTGTGTTTCATCGGCCTCACCTGTGAAATGTTGCATAAAAAGTTCGTTTACACTTAGAAGTAATTGATTTTCGGAATAGTGGAGTAAAGTTTGAGCTGAAAGTGAATAACAACAACAAAGCAAAATGTCATAATTTTACTGAAAAATTCGTCACCGTTTTTTTTCTAAGTTTTCATTTTTTTTACTGCCTCGGTGGTTTAGTGTTCGTAATTGCGACTGCTGAGCATGAGGTCTTGGGTTTGATTCCCGGGTCGGGCAAATTGTTATTGGGTGTTTCGATTAAGAATTTCTCAGTAGCAGCCACGGAGCCTGGATTTGTGCCCGTTTGATGGCAATAGGCTCGCCCCCTATTACATGGTGTACTATTAATTACAACTTTGCCTAACCCTTCGGGGACTACCGGCGTGATGTTCTATAAACATCTTTCACTCATAATAAAGCAACGGGATAAAAGATCTACACCAAATTAACTAAGTTTAAAATATCTGACCTGGATCTTGGAACTCCAGCCTTTCTTAAAGTTTCGCGAACTTGAGCCATTCGCGTTCTCAAAAATAACTTTCTTGCTACAGTCAACTAACTTTCGCTCAACTCTGTCAGTGCTACCAACATAAAATAAAAGCTACAGGTCACTCTGGTCAGCTACTGTCACAAATCATCTTTTGTTACACCATTAGACCGACTGACCTTCGGACCAAAGTTCAGGTCAATTTGTTCATTCATTGTTAAAACATAAACAAAATCAAAGATGGCGTCGGTATCATCCATTTCGTTTTCAATGACGCAAACTTTCTTATCTAACAATGGCATCGGCGTAAACTTCAACCAACTTATCGGTGCAGGTGGGTAAAGACAGAACTAAAATAAATGTACCAAGTTTGACATATCGATGCAAATTTACTTGACAAGCAGCGCTACCTTGAACTGCACACTTAAAGTGGTCATACTGTAAGTTTAAAACCTTTGTGCTTGGATTAGATACTTGTGGCGAGAATATGGCAATAATTCGACTATATTGTAATTGTTTGTGCTTTATTGTGCCTTGTCTGTCTGTCAGTCAATCCACTTTCGATTTTGTGATCTACATTGGACGCGGATGGTTTATGTGAGAGCGAGTTATTGTAGAAAATAGTAACGTTGGATGTTTCGAAAGATGACGAATGACATGAGAACAATAGAGAAGTATGAAAAAGAAGAAATGCAGCACCAACTACAAATAAACTGGGATAAGGGTAGAAGTTCAGGTCGACTGGGTTGTGGAGGTCAGATATGCAGTCGTTACATTTAAATGTGCATCCGGTTAGACTGGAAGCCGACCCAAACATAGTTGGGATAAGGCTAGGAAGATTATGAAGGGCAGAAGTTCAGTGTCTTTTCAGGACCTACTTATTTTACCATGAGTATTTGAAATACAATGTTACAGGGTACATGCACCTCATCACCTTGATTTTTGCTAAAACCATAGAAACGGAAACAATAACAGTAACAGCTGTCAATCTTCAAAGATCTAATTAATTAAATTGCACACCTTAATTATTTACTGAAAATGCATCCAGTTTGCCCACCTTTTTAGTTATAGTAGTCCTCATGTAATGTTTTCGCATAACACCGTCCAAGCTTACTCGCTGTTTGTCAATGTAGGAGGGTGCGCGAAATGCTAAGCGTGATCGATGGGATGGACTCTTGCGCAAGCGCCGCGACGCGTGCGACGAGACAACTGTTAACCGGGGCATTGTTTTCATATACCTACTCTGAAATGCAGTCTTTTTAAGTGTGTGTTACTAAAATATATGAAATATGCACGTATTTATATTTTAGTTAAATCTACTTAACTACTGCTCTCTTGGTGTAGGAAAATATCGTCAATAAGCAAAAATATGAAAATTTGTGAAATCCACCAACCCCACTGGCTCTCCTTACCTCCTATGGCAGACCCAGAGGAGTCTGCATTGGAAGAGTACCCAATGCTGAGCGGCACTGGGTCCTCTGCGAACCCAGCGTAGCTTGCCTAAGCGGCAGCTGCTGAGTGAGTATTATATTTTGAGTTCAATACTGAGGCGGGAACACTATTGAAATTCATCTCACAGCTAAGCCTGTTTTTTCGAGTTCTGATTGGTAGGTAGGTACCCGTCATTGCCATGGGCTTGTCAGAATGCGGGCATGCAAAGGCACACCTTTGCTTCTCCAAAACTAACCATACAATGCAAATTAAAATAGTAATTATCCGTCTGTATTTAGTGATTGTATTTGTAGCTACCAATCAAAATCGATGTTCAATTGTTTTCCTAAACAGTCCCCTGTGTTATGATAGTATACCGATTAAAGTCAATGGTTCATTCAGGAACTTGTCCACTACATAATTTTAATACACGAACATACTCGAATAGAAGTCAATCCTCGTCTCCGCATCTTCTCATAATTTAGCATCAGTAACGTATAGTTTGGCAGGTCGGGGTGGCGACGGGCGGCGGCGTGAGAGCGGCCCACTGACGGACGTCACGAATGCCGGTCGTGTGCACACAGCCTAACTGTGCCTCACCTACATACGAGACGAGATATAATTATGTGGGACTGGGAAATAGTGGCTGATGATATAGGAAATATTTTCAGGTCGTTTAGGGTATTTTGAGGTGGAGGGATGCCTTTGGAGTTAACAGAATAATTAAGCAAGAACACATTCCTCAACATCTTCCTGATGTTGAGGAATGTGTAAAATGTTGTGAGCAAAATTTTAGTATGATTGTGGATGGTTATAAGAGTAAGGATGACCAAAAGAGACGGTGGATGGACCTTGTGAAAGATAATATAGCTAGGAAAGGGGTGACCATTAAGATGATTACAGAAAGACTCCGTGGGATTGTGTGCTACGCCGACCCCAAATAAATTGGGATAAGGACAGGAGAAAAATGATGATCGACCATCCAGTAGTACACTCCAAAGGCATATAAAAATAAAAATGAATGAAATGAATGAATGAAATATAGCTGCGAAGACTGAAAAATTAACGTAAAATAATATTAAATTCAAACTTAATAAAACAGCATGGACTCACACACACTACCTCATCATCATCTGCCTAGCCTTTTCCCAACTATGTTGGGGTCGGTTTCCAATCTAAGCAGCATGCAGCTGAATACCAGTATTTTACATGGAGCGACTGCCTATCTGACCTCCACAACCAGGTAGTACTGGGTAATACGATACCTCTTGGTAAGACTGATTGTCAGACTTACTATACTACTACACACACAAAAAAAATGGACAGCTAAAAATTCGATGATAGTTTAAGAGCCAACCCTAAAATTAAGCCAATTTATTTATTAGCATACTTCAGCTCCAATATCAGGCTCAAGATGCGAAGATAAACTAAGTAGGGCCAGTACATTGCGTGAGAAACTCGCCTCCTTCGACTTCGACCTGCGACCGCTCGTAATCTAGCCTAGCTACCGGTCGGTTAATTTATAGGTGCACTACGCTTCTCAATGTCGTTGGTATTGGCATCATTAGCTGTTGCTGTATGGATATTATGTCACGAACTATTCATACATATATGTGGTATTTGTGCGGAAATATTATGTACGTTTAAGTTTAATACATAAACCTCATTAGACTTCACCGTAGCTGGATAGAACAAATAACAACAGAACGATATTATGCTATGTGATAGTAGGGCTATGTTCAACGTGCTCTGAAGATCAGAACTAGCAGATATTGATTACGATATGGATCCTCTATCCTTTGAATCTCTGGATGTTGAAGGAGACATAAAACTGCCTAAATAGAATGTGGTGGCATTTCTGGCATAGATGTCCAAGCAAAAACTTCCTAAGAGAAACACAAGCAAAGTTGATTTCTACCGAAGGCTACGTCTCGAAGTCGTTGCTGAACAATATTACAACCCCAAAAGGAACTGGATTATTGTTCTTCCTCCTTTGTATTACTTGTTTCAATGGCTGCTACTCTTATTAATATCAAAGTCTTAATCAATTATGCATAGTCATTAATATTAAGTCACCTGTGACCGTTGGTAATCTTAACTGTTACCAATCGAGCAATTTATATATTTTGCTTTTCAATGTTGCTGTTATTACTATCATTAAGTTGCTAATATTTGCTATTAATAAAAATTAAGTATTGAAGAAAGTTCCCTGTAAATTCTGCGATTATTATGATATTATAGGAATATTTAGAGATTATTTTCCATGAATTTTGGAGTTTTTGGTAGCTGCAGCTACGATAAGTCTTATGCCAAATGTTTAAATCCTCATTTATACTTTTTTGTCTTCAACCACAGATATCTCCAAGATAACGTATACGCCTCGGGAATTATTGTCTATCTTCGGAAATATGAACGGTTGGTGATGAGATGGAGAAAGGATTTAAGAAGAGCGTACATTTTCTGGTGTATCTGTACCTACTGTTGAAAGATGAAAAGAGTACCGTATCCAGCTTTAAAATAATTTCTTCCTCTTTATAATTTCTTCTTTTGTGTTTTCAATTCAGTCAGTAAATAAATTAAGAAGCATGTCCACTGGGTTTGCGTGAGAGCTCCGTCCCTCTAGAGTCTAACACGACCTGTGCGACCGTGTTCAATCACTGCTTTTAATCATCGAATGCCTTAGTATTGGCTACCTAATTTATTGACTCAGGTTACTATAGAATGTTTCATAATTTGAGGCTTATATTTCAGTGTTTGAAGAATTCATTAGGTGCGGTTGATTTATTTGGAAATAGTGGATTTGCGTTCCTTTGGCCCAATCTTGATGCAAACGCAATTTGTCTATTTGCAGTAGCCAGGACAAAATTGCCAATGTCTACAAACAGATCCATAATTCGCCTACCATTATTTACTTAACTTTTTTATGCATGCTATTATTCCGTACCTCGATAAATTTAATTGACCAAGGAGTTCGCGTGTCACCTCTCTCTCCAATTTGTTTCTCGAGACCAACTTCGTGAATCCCTGACATGTTACGAAAAATATTCCAAGTGACTGTCAGCTCTTAACTTCGGTGCCATCTTCGAACCGCAGCTATAAATTAAGTAGCATTCACGGATAGGACGGCGTGAGAGCGTCCGTCGGTCCGGCACGACTGGCACACACGACCGCTCTCGGTACATCCCGGACACGGAGCTTAGAAATATGGGATATGCCTAGAGAGCACGACGACGAGTACTTGGTACTTGGATATCAGACAGTAAATGTCCACTTCTAAACATGAGCCTTGCTATAGGAAGCTACATTGTTTGGTTCTGAAGAAATCGTGTGTTCATGTAGCCAGAACTTTGCTGAAGGATATATTGACAAGCAATTGTAGTGAAAATCTTTGCTTACCATTTGAGTTCTTCGAACCTTTAGACATCTCCTGCGACAAATACGATTTTGAAAAGAAATGACAGATGTGTCGCAAGAATACGTTGCGCTTCATCTTCGTCACAGGTAAAACACAAGGAGTATTCAAATTCTCAGCCTAATAAAAAAAAAATACTTTTGGTTTTGGTTACCAACATTCTTTTGACTTTGGTCTATATTTGATGGCACCCATAGGGAAAGATGACCTATTCAGCCATGACATAGAAGTGATACCGAGACCGTAGCGTCCAACCGTCTGGCAAGAAGGAGCTCTGCACATCCCAGACATAGAGCGTCGAAATATGGGATACGTCACATATGAAACACCTGTGATTTGCTAAGTTATGGTGCTTATTTTTGTTAGTGAATAGTGTGCAGTCTGTGTTCTTACTAACGAATCTGGTGTTGATTTATACATTTGTTGTTACTGCAGTCAGGACTATCAAAAATTAGAAAAGTTACCTTCTGAACTTTTGCGAAGCTCGTGAACTATTCTTTATGTCACATTTATGCGTGACATCGGCTGATCATCCTACTCAAAATTTGGCTCCATTAAGCCGTTACTTGTAAAATAAGGCTTACCTTTTAGATTGTTAGTGTAAGTAAATGTAAAGCTTTTGCCTATTGTCTTATAAAAGCCTCTTCTCCGTTGATGTACTCCCAAAAATTCCTCACTGCCAATTCTCTTATACTTGCTGTGACATCTTGCGCATCTCTTTCGTTTCTTGCATCTACAATCTCAGGCTCTTTGTTATGTCATTCTGGCATAGAACGATTTATTGGCGTACTGTTTACCTCATCGTGGCTTTTGTGGCAATCATTAGCTGTTGCCGTTCTCTATCTGTTGGGAATTGGACTGCTAATTTGTATGATGTGTGTTTCAGATTGTTATCCTTTGTCACAATGAATAAGTATGTATTTGATAGGTAGGATTTAATGTGGCCACCTGTTTTTCTATCTAGTGTGGCATTTTGGTAATTTTTGACTTTTGACTGCCTCGTTGGTCTAGTAGTCGCAAGCGCACCTGCTGAGCATGGAGTCCTGGGTTCGATGCCCAGGTCAGGGAAGGAGTTATTGGGTTTTTCCATCAGGAATTTCTCAGTAGCAGCCACGCAGTTTAGATTTGTGCCCGGTTGATGGGCATAGGCTCGCTCCCTATTACATGGGATCTAAACACAACTGGCGAAATGTGGGTGTACTATTAAGTACATCTCTGCCTAATCCTTCGGATATTACAGGCGTGATGTTATGTTATGTTGACTGGTCTGGCTTTGAAGCTTTTTTTTGTACATCACAAAGATCGTCTAATTTTGGCCAATTTGAAGACTATGCTTTGATGACAGTGAAGATAATGACAAATAATTAGGATTACAGATGCAGGCTGTTTAGCGCTCGATGCCAATCATCGCAGATCCTATATAGAAGCATTAGAAGCATTCAATCTTTTTTAAGAATCTGGAGACCAGTAGCCTTCAATCGTCACGTATGTCAGCCATTTCCCAACTAAGTTAAGTTGGGTCGGCTTCCAGTTTTACCGGATACAGCGGAATACCAGTACATGAAGCGAGAATATCTATCTATCTATCTTCTATATGGGTGTCATTTTTTACTGATACGTGGACATTGTAACCTAGTAAAGAGAGAAAACTCATCAATCATAAACCTCTTCAAAACCAAATACACAAACAACCGTTGAAACTAAACGCAATACACTAAACACACAATCAAAGCTATCTAATAACCGCGTGATATACGCAAAGGGTTGTAAGGTAGGATGCAATCGCGCGACCGAACAACGCGCCATAAACGCGTACGCTGCGTTTTACGAGCGTTTTCGCTTTCGCGCCATTTGCAATAAATCAGAGACGCCACCGAGTGGGCGATGTTGGTGCGCCCGGCGCGTCAATCCGAATCATGGTCGTATGGTGGGAGAGCAGACGGGCGGTTTTGGGTGACGATATTTTGCAGTTATAATATAATAGCTTGCTTGTATGACTGCCTAAGTGCCATACGCTGTTTCTGATCTCAGCTGACAGACTGTTATGTGTTTAGGTAGAAAGGTATTCAATTCTTTCCACCTAGAGTTCTTGTTTTTATTTCTGCCAGTTTTTTGGTAAGTATATCATTCGGAGATTCCTAATAACAAAATGTAAATGCAATAGCTCATGACACTATTCTCCGGTAAGATAGTTTTATGAAACTAGAGTAATTCGTCGCGAGAAAAATAATAATACCCATTTTTTTTTTCATCGTTAATGTATTTCAATCTAAAGACATTCCTAATTACATGGGTACCTATAATCGTTGTGAAAATGAATCTAGTTAACCTCAAAATCAAAACAACAACGGGCAAAGCGCCCCAAACGCAACCGCCGCATCCCACCCGCCCGTCTGCGCACACCTTGTAACGGGACAAATTTCACTCCGGCGCCGTCGTCGCTCGTACGATTCCCCATTTTACTGTCAATACTTGTAAACGTCTCAATTTAGCCTAGCTCAATCGGCCCTAGTCAATATGTTATGGGCTGGGCGCAGTTCACATGTAAACTTTATTTAAAAACTATAAACATTGTTGCCTGTTTGAGTATGTAAGGAATTTACTGTTTTCTCGGAGACCACTTTGTTTTCTTACGGTGTTGTAGAATGTATTGTATGGGTGATATGTTATATGGGCAATGTACGTATGTATATGTTTTCACTACTCCTTTTATGACTCTTGTGATTCAACAGGACCTAGACAAATAGTAATAACTTGCAAGGCGTTTCGTTTTCCGATAGCACAAATCAATTCAATACGTCAATGTGTCTTTGTCAAGGACCTCATACAGACATGAATGATAAAATACTTTTGCGATTTCAGAAAGGTGAAAAAGTTTATGCTGGTAAGCTTTAAAATATCATGGACTCTAATAAATTTAAAAAAATCGACTTGGTTGATCAAGATCAAACGTATCATTCCGTTTGACTGATCTTTTAGCAACCCGGACATATAAACGGATACAGACAATTTATGGACCGGCTGCGGACACCAGACAGTAATATACAGTTTTTATATGGAAGTGTCCGTGTCCGGAGGTGCGTCCGCACTTTGCAAAGTCCATAGTTCTTCTTGTTTACGATAATAAACCACATTTTATCCGAACCGCCTACCTCTACAGAAACAGCGAAATTTTCTAACAATGAGAACCAAAAGTAACCAAATAAAACGGACAATAGTAGTAAATTAGTGTTCCTCAAGCCAATTTGCAGCGTAAAGGGTTCCGTACACACCATAACAGGTTATCAAAGAGTCGTATGTTTTCATTAGGATGTTATGCGTGCACCTCTAAGGCAGTTTCTGCAGGATTCTAACAAGATTGCGGGGGAATATTGTGGGGTAATTTTAAATTGTTTTGCATTTTGGTAAATTATTTGTGACATAAATATGGTCGTTTAGGATGATCCTTTTGATTTTTGTTCTAACTGGTCATTTTTTGGCGGTTCTTCCAGTTCGTTTAAATCCCACAAAATACTTACTAGACGATATTATCTAAACAGTAGTGTCTGATATTCTGGATAATGTTTGATCCCCTGAACCTCTTTGTTGACAGTCTTTGGGATAGTTTTCTGCAATTCAGTAAAAGTAAAAATCAATAACTACTACTAACCAATAAAATTCTGTAACATGTATGAACACGGAATTTCTGTCAAAACATTTTGAACGAAATTCCTAGTCCACATGTTTGAAGAATCGTCTACTCAACGCATGTAGTACAATTGTTGAAATGAATGGTAGTGTGCTTGTTTAAATTATGTCGCTGCTCAAAGGAATGCGTTGTCGCAAAGAATCCCAATTAATTTAGTCTCTTATCAGAGTAATTAGATTGCCAAAACCAATAACCACTGCGACATATGTTATCGTCCACTCAACACTTTAGTCACCAATTTCCCCGTAGTGTTGTGCATCCATAAAACAGTATCTTTAGATCGTTTTTTAATTAAGATGGATGGCCGGACTGACTAGCGCAGGATTAGTACAGAATTATCACAGTGGTACGAACTTATCATGTAATATGTCCTCACTAGATGGTCGGAGTTATCACCGTTGTTCAATTAGTTTTGTGATGTTGACCGATGAGCTTTGAGTGATAAAGTACGTGTACAACCCTAAAATGTTGCCATCTTCGTCATCATCATATTGCATTTACACAAATATGAGGTTTTAACCTTTCGTCTTTACCCAGAAAACACCTTTTTACTGTAAGGAATCGCAAGATCAGGATTGTGTGAAAAATGATAATTATCAAATAGAAGGTTTTGAATGATAGCGTGGCGGTTGACAGAGTAATATAGAAGTAGAAAACGTTGGTCAAGGTTCGGAAGACCATGTTGTTTATCAGCTGTCTCATACAAAATTTTTATACTTACTCGACCCAAATGTATGGGACAGCTGATAATTTTTTCGCATTTACGATATTGGACCTAAGGAGAAAGTTGTCCTGTTTGATGGTCTGCAGCATATCCTTTCATATAACTATACCCTTTCTGTTACACCCGGTAGGCCTGTATATAAATATCAGAGTGTTTGTCTAAAATAAATAACAGAACGACTACAGATTTGCTTTTTAAAATATTGATGTCTACACGACTGAAACTTATTACCTATTAGAAAAGACATGATGACATGACCATAATCTCATATACCCTCATTTCCATTCAATCACAACACAAATCAATACACACACACAACAACAACAATACCTAATACATTAAAACAATTGACCACAGCATTCACACTCGCTCCATCCTTCAATAAATCTATAAAGGAGCCCACCCACTAATAACATGAGAACATGATAAAGAGACTTATACATCAACAGGGAACAATCCGTACCTGATGATGTATGAGGCGTTAACAGTAACTATAGCCTAAGGGCTCTTAAGCTTGCGAGCGAGGTTTCATGCACGTATGCTGTTTTGTATTAGTTGGAAGAAATTAAGAAAGTAGATATAGTTTGGCTATCGTTGGCTTTTTTGTGTGTGTGTGTGTGTTTGTGTGCTTCTTGATATTATTTGTATGACTTGTGAAAATATATTATGTATAATACTAGCACTTCGCCTGCGACTTCTTCCGCAAAAATTGTGATACTCGGCTAATTTGCATGATATAAATATAATTACAGCCTATGTCATGTTACTTCCTGATAATTTAGCTTTCTATTGGTGAAAAAATTGTTAAAATCGGTCAGTAGTTTCGGAGCTGATTCGGTACAAACAAAAAAGAAAATCTTTCCTCTTTTTAATATTAAATTAAGTACTAAGTATAAGTGTTAAGTATAGATGAACGTTTATTTCGGAAATACTGGTTAAGGTCGTAGCGAATCAAAGCTAGTTAAGCATCAGAATGTGGGGTTTAATACCACAATTACTGATTACTGACGTCGTGTGAACGAACATATCATAGTTGTCTTGGATTTTGGTTTCAAGAGAAAAATCCAGGCAGCAAGACTCGTGATTGTATTTTCAAATTTTTTGTTTTTCAAGTTTGGTTGTTTCTTTCGACGACAACCTTCTTGACCATGCATTGGAATACTTACTGATTGACATTTCATCCACATGTTGAGGTTAACCGTTAAGTCTTTTGGTTTTAGCCTTCAATTTGGCTAGTCGGGGGATTGAAGATCCTTTCGACACTCAGTGTAAATGCAGTACTCCTGATAGGTGACAAGCTGGTCACGGTCTGCCGTAGCATGGCCCACTTACCAGAGCGTCCAAAGTCTATACGCTCAACTAGTAACTGCGTTGTTTAGAAAACATAAAAACGCCACAGTTGCTGCGATTAACGTTGTCATCTACTGGGCCCCTAGGAATGTGATAAGACGTACCTACCATCAATATGAAAGAAGAAGAAGAACAAGAAGAGTAACTATAGCTCTTCTGCCCAATCCATTAGAACTAAGCTTAACTTCGTTGCGTGGCTGGATGTTTATGATATTGATAGGCAGGACGACGGGCAGCGTCGCACAACAATTGCTGCCAATAGGGTAATTGGCGACCGACCGCGCGCCAATGGTCGCACCATTATGGTTGTACACTGTAGGCCGAGTTTATATGGCTACTAGTATTTTTTATTGTTTGGGCACGGTCATTTCGTTCAATGATTATGTGACGGACAGACAGTGTATGTGATTTTTAAATTGGTAATGTATAGGCTGAATATTTTGGTCTGATAAGAATGTTAAGGTATACAGTGGGTACTTACTCATAAGAAACTACTTGGTAGTAATATCCAGTTTCATACCCATAAGAGGTTTACCTTATTGTTTATAGTTGGTTTCCTCTTCAGTTTCAGTTCTAGATGTCTTGCATGTAAGTTAAATTTAATGTTTGTCACACCTGAAAATTAAAAAAAAAATAACGTTTTCTTGAAGTTGTAAATCTATATGGAAATATACTCGTAATTATATGAAATAGTTGAGTGGCTAAGTAAATAAAGAGCCTTGGTTTTTGCAATAAAGCAAAACACAAAACAAAAAAACATAAAATGACCTTACACACTGCTTATACTTATTTCTGCTCCGCAGTGTAACATGGACGCAGCACGCGGTGTTATCAGGATGTCCCGTCGGCGTATCGAGTGACGACAACCTGTAATCGTGTCATGCGCATCGCACTCATGCGCCGATACCGTACCGTGCCGTGCTGTGCTGATGTTTGTGGCCTGACGTGTACCTTGTAACTAACTTTCTTTTGAACTTTTCACGGGATAGGTAAGTATGACGTCACAACTTCCAAACTAAAGAGAAGTTATTCTGTTACTAGTCACATATTATTCTCTTCTGTTTGTGATTACAACTTGCATTATATTCTTTTTCACAGAATGTTGAATAATACATTCGGGAAAGTTGATGAGACCATTGCAACTTGCAGTTTTACTTTGGTTCTGGATGGCGAAAAAAAACGAACGAATAGTTTGAAGAAGGATGTTCACCATCGGTAGTGAAACATTGCAGTAGGGCAGTATTTCACCTAACCTAACCTACCAATACCTTTGTCCTACTCATCCGCTATTATTTTCTTCTCTTTCTTTTCGATGCGTGATCGCTTTTTTTTTTTTGACGTGACAACGTCTTATAATTCGATGGAGCCGGCTGCACGCACGAAAAAATGAAGCGTTCCATAAAACAATTGCTCAACGCACATTCATTTTTTGAAAAAAGCAACCATTCCATCAGTATTTTCTTATGACGTTGTCACGTTCAACTATCGTCAGTAAACCGACTTTACAGACAACCGATTTTTTTTTTTTCGTCGAGCTTCATTGTCTCGGCGTTTTTCTGGTGGTCGCCACTGTTGATTTTGTCTTTCAGGAGTTACAGTGGTTTGGGAATAGTGTGCGGCTTGTCTTACCTAACCTAAAAGGAGAAATGTTTTTATAGAAATTGAATGGTTAGAAAGTAATGAACTGTTGCAGTTTTCAAAAGAAGAGTGAAAGAACATTGTCTTTCCATTTCGTCATAGTTGCATAAGTATTTATTATTTCATTGTATTTACAGTATTGGTATGTTTTGTCTTTGTGTTTATAAGTATGTTAGTATATTCTTATATTATTATGTTTAAATAGTTCTGCTTTACGTTTTATGTATTCCATTTTCTCTTCTTATGTTACACACTATGTCTACATCTTTTTTTTAGTATCTCCTTTCGCAGGTATGCTGGAAGAGATTTCTTTACAAATAAGCATCACCATTGTACTATTTTCTGTTCCTTTTGTTTTCTGTATTTTAGTGTGTACATAAATTGTTAAATAAATAAATAAACTCATAGCAATGAAGATCCAGACCAGCCAGACCAGCCTTACCTATTTCACCAACCTTCAAAACATTAAAAGAACCATACGATCAGCATGGATATCGGTCAAGGCGTCCATCGATGGATAATGAGTTAATACCATCCCACGCCCCTTATTGTTCTTAGTCCGTTCGTCCGCCGCTCGCATCTACATTTTAATATGAATATATCATACATACTTCTTCCTAACAGTCCCCAAACTCCTTGCCAAAGAAAATTGGGCTTTAGGACCAGGGTGATAAGGTTGGCGGGGGTGGTGGTTGGCAGTAAATTAAAGTAGTTGAAATGTACAAATGGGCTCATTGTCAGTCGAACGAATTTGCATGAAGTATGAAAGTTAAGGCGTTATAGAGACGTAATAGATGATTTGTAAAATGTACCTAATGAATTAGTCATCTTTTCTTAGGGTTTCAATGTATACAGATTATGCATGGTTGTCGTGCTGTTATTATAGTTGCACAATTCATTTTGTTTTAGTCTGGTCTGGTATATGTTATGGTGATATGGTATTTTTTTTGTTCTCAGGGAAACCTTTCTTAAAATGTGCCATAAAGATTCGAAACGTAAGTAATAAGGAAGTTTTAAAATTGAAATAAGACATGGTCTCTCAAAACTACCCACATTTCCAATAAGAAAATTCTCACTATTTTCAAATTAATTCTTCCTTATTCTTTTTTTTTTTTTTTCAATATTATAATTGAGGTAAAAAAAAAAAAGTAGAGGGTGGAAGGGACCCCATTCAGTACATCATTTTGAATCCAAGGAAAAATTTCTATGTTGAAATTAGAAACTAAAAATTTTTCGTCAAAAAAAACAGCTGTTTCCAAAAAAAACTGCAAAACCTACACACTCAAAATGTATGAAACATCTGATTAAAAAAAAACCCCGACGAAAAATTTCTCTGTGGGGTTCAGAATGATGTACTAAATATGTCCATTTAACATTTTAAGACTATTTAAATTAGATTCTTGAAAAAATGCACAATGATTTAACAAAAAACTTAATCAATTTCACAGTAACAGGCCAAGCTACACCCACCCTTGAATCAAATTAAGACACAGACGCAACTATCGTTACATTCTAGCAAGAAAGCGTCGTATCCAACAAGACATATTTACAGACCAACCAATAAACATCCAATTAGCTTCGTCTATCTGCAATAGTCCATTCATTATAACAAAGAAGCATTGATGCTAATAAATAAGTTCTGTCGGTCCGTCCGCCCACAAGGGATTTTGCAACGCGTCTATTAAATTTTGATAGATCCGAGTATGACTCACAGATGCGCCTGCGCAGACCGATTTGATTATACAGGGTTGTTTAAGTATTGTTCGGATTTGCATTTAAATAGGTTTAATTGTTAATCAATCTTGGTTGGTGAGTGGTGAATATTGAATAGTAACCTTACCTGCTAGAATATATAGAGTGAGAAACAGAGTGAAGTGTGTGTGTGTGTGTGTGTGAGAGTATGTGTGAGTGTTTTAGTTCCGATGTGTACCTTGGTGAGAAACAGATATCAGTTTCATTAATTTAAGAATATGCCATGGCCTGAGAAAGTATGGCTCTGGTAAAAGATTGAGACTTTTCAGGTGTTAGATAATTTTCGGAAAATCTTTAATAATGTAAAATAAAGTGACATTATTGTTGATGATTTTTGTACTGACGGCTCTTGAACACCGTTTAGATGTGCTGTTCGCGTTCAATTTAACTTGTGAATTTTGCCCTAAATATTCTACAGTAGATAACTTTTTATGTTGAAAATTTATCTAAATGTAATACTATATCTAGATTAACAGTGTATACTGTAGATTTAATTTATTATAAATAAAAAAAAATAAATGAAATGTATTTTAAAATTATTTAAAACGGTATCTTACCTAAACAAAAGTGTGTTTTCACTTTTGTTTCAATAAACACGTCACTAACAATGAATAGCTCTCAAAATAATTACAACAAAGATCATCAATTATACAAACAACTCAACGTTTAATACATCTGTCAACAACTTGATAAATCACGCAAAAAAACACAAATATCTAACGGTACTCGATCAATTCAATAAAGAGCATAAAAAGTGGACAACACATCTGCGTGCGCATTGCGTTCGATATTCAAAAACTTCTGTTTTTTGACAACAATGGTAACTTGACTACCGCGAGATCGTATGACAAAGATTTTTCTATTCAGCCTTGTATGGTGTTTCTATAAAATATAGGTAGTATTCAAATACATACTGTATTGTCCGTTACTTTATGAAAAAAACTAACTTTATAAAATGCATAAGTATTATAATTATTTATAATTCATCTAAAATCAGTCAAAATACTAAATAATCTTCAGCAAAAAAGAAATAAAACAATTTTATTTATCCGGTATCTAGAACTGTGTGTCCAATTTTTATTTTTTTTTATGTAACTTACCTTAATTGACTAAGATATGTCGAGTCGCCAGCGCATCAAATTACCACAAACTGTCAAATTTTTTCATTCGATTTTGTACCTAACCATCAACATTTTATGGTTTCAATTCATTTGGAGAAATTTGACAGTTTACGGTAAATTGATGTGCTGGCGACTGTACAGTATTTTGTGAAGTTTATATCGAGTCTCCTAGTCTTATAGCCTAACTAAAGTACTGTCTAGAGTCCAGTCTGCGTTTAGTTTCCCATAAAAGATACACATGACTACAAAACCTCTTTGCTTAACTTACGATATCTTTGGAGTTAGTAGGTGCAATTAAGGACTATCAATCTCGTAGATACAGCTGATCCAAATATAGCAAGCATTCAATTACCTATTAACGATAGCAAAATTAAGTCGTCTAACTAATGAGAAACACCTAATACTATCGTGTGGGTCTTCACAAGGTAAACTGATTAATTTATTTGGCTAATAACTATAGATGGCGACTGAAGGATGGTATAGTGAAGGGTTAATGATGGTTGCAATTACCTTTGAACTAATAAAGACTGCAATTACTAACTTGCATGCTGAGACTGATCTTGGTGAAAATACAGTTCATTTGCAAGATCTCGTTTTGGTTTATGATGAAAGTCCAAGTCTTAATTTAACACTGCATGGTGCTCTCAAAGTATGTACGTACTTTGAGAGCACCATGCAGTGGACATAACATCACACCTGTAATCCGTGCATGGTAGGGCAGAGGTGTACCTTGTAGTACACCCACATTTCGTCAGTTATGTCTAAGTCCAGCCTCTGTGACTGCTACTGAGAAACTCTTAATGGAAAAATCCAAAAACAATTTGCCCGATCCGGGATTCAACCCAGGACTTCATGCTCAGCAGTCAATCAACGACCAGCGAGGCAGTCATTACGGTACATTGTGGCAGTACTAGATAGTTCATACTTTCACGGTCCAAAGAGTAGGAACCAAAGTTGGATAGTTATCTGGGACCAGCAGAGTTCTCATAACATTGAGTTAGATGTACATAAAAAATGCTGTTTTTTATACAATGTTACTGTATCATATTCCTAAAACCAAAAATGTTGGCACCCTTAATCGTTTGGTCAAGCGTGAGTTGTCTTTAAAAATAAGTGAAAATGACTAAGTTTCGTGTTCATGCCATTCGACTCAATCGTAAAAAAAAAAAAATTATCCACTGAGACTTTGTTTTTTCTCTAACCTCGAAATTAAGACTGACACTTTTTATTACAACTATTTTTGTACTATCCACCGAGTATTTCCTTAACTCATCGCTTCCACGTACGAATGCGGGTTTAACGAGAATTGATCAGCGCGCAGGTAAATCTAAGTGACCTCTGGTTAACCGTAAATGTTATCAGCATGCTGTCCTTATACTGCTGTGCATACAAATGTACTCGCCCGCATACATCGTATGTGTGTAGAGAGAATGCGTTACCCGTTTACTATAAAATGTTGGTGCGTCATATCTGTGGACTGAATGAAACAACAAAGAAAAAATACTAGAAATATTTTGAATTGCGAATTCATTTGACTATATTTTGATAGTTGCAATATGAATGTTCAAGCTTTCCTGGTCTTGTTTGTCTGGCTTATTGCAAGTAAAAAATATGCAAAGTATCATGGACTTAAGCCTGGTTTTCACAGGCCTAGTAGCTGGCGGACAGTGAAGGACAGTTACTGTCTGACAGCTACTGGGTCCGTGAAAATAAAGTTGAGCCAGTACTGACCGGTCAGTTGCTGTCGGGCAGCTACTTCAATTTTTTTGTTTCTACTGTCCACTGACCTTCCCCCACTCCCACAAGGACAGCTACTAGCTAGTCACACGCTCCATATGAACGCAACTAGATGGCTCAGAAACACCTGGCCAGAACTAGTAACACAGTAGCTGGGTACTGCCTCATATGCAGACCCAGTAGTGAGAACACGTCTGGAAAGTGACAGTACTGTATAGACAGCAGAATGTACAGTTGCTAACTACTGGTTGATCAGAAACTGGGCCAGTGAAAACCAGGCTTTAATACTTTTAGGGACTTTCTTGTCAGAGTGTCGCTTTTACTTGTTGTTCAGAAGAAGTACAGTAATTTTTGCAATTCCATTTATGGGAAAATTTAATAGGCAAAACCAGTATAAAAGTAAGGTGTAGTATCTATCAACGGAAAATGGTAAAATGAAGAATACTTCTGGCGTTTTTAAAGGGTTGAAAATGCAAAACCAAAGCTCTCACTCAACGGTCATAGAAAGAATTGAATCCTTATCTAATTTTGCAAATCAATAAGAGACCTTACAGCTCAACAATACAGTCCAAAAATACTAATAATAAAAAATGCAGATGTAGTACCGTGAGAACTCTGACCAAGAATCAATTTGCGTTACTGTAACTATGCATATTATTTTGTACACTGTCCTCGTCTTAAAAAAATCACACGTACGTTTCTGTGGGGTACTGTTTTTGTGCGTCACCCCTCATTTTTTCTTATTCAAATCGCAAGTAACTTTACCCTCAAGTTTTTTACACCAAACAATGGGTCCTTTTCTTTGGCCGAGTAATTTATTTTTTCTAACGGTCCAAGATGGCCTCGGGTCATAGGTGAGGCTTAGGATAGTTCTCAGGGACGTTTTTTAAAGTTTCTTTTATCATTTTGCACATCTGCTAAGTCTTTGGTAAAAAGATTGTGAAGTTCGCGTGGGAAATTGATATTTGGCGCATCTGTAGTTTTTTAGATTGTGTATTGATCTGTTATTAATTTGAGTGTGCTTTTTTGTTTGTTATCGGGTGTTTTGCATCGAGATGCTGAGATGTTCTGAAAGTTTGATTCGATCCTATTATGTTTTGCCAGGAGTTTCGAAGTGATAAAGTAATGACTTTGGCACTTTGTTATGCCATTGTAATCAATTTTGTAAATACGACCCGCGGAAAATCCTAACGGCATTAGCGGGCAATCGGTGAACACGCGTCCGCGGCCCCCGCCACCCGCGACCCGACTAAAACAAAAACGCATTGTCCCATGACGTCACCGCGATAACTCATTTACGACTACCCGCATGTCGGCGAAAGAGGACAATATGAGGACAATCGATAATGCTAAACGCGAACACGTGTGCCGCGGACTGTGAGCGATCCTATTGTTTTTGTTGTACAGACGCGGTGAACTTTAGAACGGTGCTTAGCGATTGATTTTGTTTTTTTTTGTTGCATAGTGTTGGTACTCTTTTAAACTTTACGTTTTGCTTTGTATCGGCAAAACGTGGATGGCTTAAGAAGTTTTAATGTTCTACGATTTGGATGGATTTCAATACCAGTTACCTCGAAGTAAAGTAGGACCCTGACATAAGTATGTGCTTATTTAAGTTAAGCCTTCAGGCTAGGATTGTTTGTGGACACCAAAACTTTTAAGTTAGTTTTTCATTCCATAGAACCCTCAAGCGCTGACAGCTGACAGTGTAGCCAGAGGCTAGAACTTTATACCAACAAAACTGTTTGATTGGGTTCATCCTAAAAAATTCTTCCTCAAACAACAATAGGCCAGGCCAAGCGTTACACATGTCTACAGAATAGCCATGAACTACCCCAAAGGATTAACCATACCTCTTTTCAACAATGACTACTGCAGATTTTTTATCTATTTTTTTGCTGGCAACACCTGGTCGCTGATTTTTTTAGCCTTGTCATGTCCCGGAGATAAAGTCAGCGGATCGCAGATAAAAAATGGACCGAGCAAAAGGAGTCGGTATATGGACGGGACATTTTCAAAGGGTGCGATTTTTAAATTGAATTTGATAAGTCTTTGAAAAGGTCCGAACATAAATCGGTTTTGATTTGTGGGGTTAAAGATAAGATAGTCGTATTGTTATGAATTGAAACTGACTGGGGTTGGATTTAGAAATTGCGGATTATTATTATAGTTTTTAAACATCTCAGTGAAGATTCAATGGGTTGATTGGCTGCAATTTTTCAATACTGTTTATTACTTGTGCTTTTTTTTTAATCTAACTATCACTGATTCATCAATTCTTCAGAGATTTGTCCCAGAAAGTTCTGGAAACAAAACATTCAACGGTATTCCTCATTTGAAACTGAACGCCCAACCCCGAATGACTGTCACAAAACTTTAATCGTCGTGCGAATTCAAGCATTCATTAAAACATTTAAATATTCAATAGTTCGTTACATCAATGGCGTTGCTAACACTAGCCAAACAACTGACGGTGACCCCTCAACTTTATGAATAAAAAAATCTCACCCCAGGGTTTTTTTTCAACCCTTTTATGCATATCCTGTGTCATGCGTGCAGTATTACAAGTCAAATTTAAATAATTTATGTCTTAGGTCCGTTGGATTTTGCATCTGCCCCCAGATTGAGTTATGGAAGATTTATAGGACGTGACCGGGATTATACGGGTGGTTTTAAAAGGCTTGATTGTCATTAGTAGTGCTTGTAAACATAAACATAAAGCATCTTTGCAATAACACAAACAAAAGAGCAACAGCCAAGAAAATCGAATGGAAAAAATAAACTACAGACCATAAGAGGGAGGCTTGTATGGTTATTTCAGTATTTTGATTACAGCTGGACACGCTAGTTTAGGAGGTAGATCATCCAGGGCTGCGGGACTGTTCGAAAGAGATACCGTAGCCCTGGAACACAAAGGGCAAAGAAGGAACATGGATGGGTTTTAGTCAGTACAAGTCTGACAATCCCTTTCGCTCCGCCCAGAGTGGGGGGGTCATTTGATGATTACCCATCCGAAAAAAATAGGTGGTAGATCGTCATCATCTTCCTGCTCCCATGTTACTTGGGGTCGACGCAATACGTTTTTTCTTCGAACTCCTCTGTCAACCGTCACGCTATCATTTACTCCTTTTTCTTTTTCATCATTCCATCATTCCTCACACAGTTCATTCATCGTTTCCTTGGTCTTCCTCTCCCTCCATCCATCAACATACAGGGTGGAAGAGACACCGACGCGAAAACGGTTACCACATAATCAGGACATCATTCAGAGCCGATGAAATAACCGATGAAAAATTTCTTTGTGGACTCCTACATAGATTTTTTTTAAATCTGTTTTTCCATACAAGAAAGATGTACTGAATACGTGGTAACCTTTTTCGCGTTGGTGTCCCTTCCACCCCGTATATGATATATCGACAAAACGCACGACGATTAAAGTTTTGTGACAGTCATTCGGGGTTGCGTGTACAGTTTCAAATGTGGAATACCGTTGCATGTTTGCTTCTAGAACTTTCTGGTGAAAATCTGTGCTGGAATGACGAGTCAGTGATAGATATTATGAGCTTCATACTGCCTGCCTAGTTACTACTGCCTACCGAGCTCTCTAAATCTTTTGGCCTGCACATTGTGATAAACAGAAATGTTAGTATACTCAATTCAAGTCGATCGGTGCTTTGCAAATATGACGTCACCATGACGTATTTTTTTCACACCTCACTACAGAAAGCTTAGCATGTAATAAAGAACAATGAAAATATATATATTTCTAACGGCTAGACAAGTCAATTGACACATTGAAAGTGAAAGGGATGCGCACCATTGTTCGTCTGATTGTCGTTCGACTAAATATCGTGTCATTCTCAGTGCTGTGACGAAATAGAACGATATCGATAAAGTCGAGAACGCCCTGTGTGTTGGTGTGAGCAGATTTATGCGGTTTTAGATGAGCCAATCTCTAATGGTCGTTAATGGTTGATGGCGGTGTTAAAGTTTGACTAAATGATAGCGAAAGTTTTAGTGATCAGATATGCAAGCAAATTCTTTGCAAAATGGTTATATTATTAATATTTTATTCGTTAAAGAAACCACACTAGACATTAATCAGTCTTTTTCAGCGGCCTAGCCAGATTCACGTTGTCGTGTTTATGGAGAATTACCATAGATGTTATATAATAGAACTATTGTATAGGTACATAATTATGTATTAATTAGTTTCCATTTACATACGCCTTACCTAAACCACGGATTCTTGGTCCTTAGTTCCTTAAATGGAAAGTTTCTGTCTCTAAAGACCAAAAACCCTGAATAATATGTAGTTTCTTTCATTTTTAAATTTATAATAAATAAAAAATAATAATATTATTATTTCCTTTATTGATTTCTATACAAATTAATTACATTTTTAAATATTCCTTAGAAAAAAAACAATATAAAAAACATTTAAAAATATAAAAAATGTAGCCCACCGGTATCGGGAACAGGGTCCAAGCTACCGGCGGTCAGAGCTCAGGATAATATTAAAAAAATATTATTATTGAAATATAAAATAAAAATTTATTTCATTTGACTGAACTATATGCGATATTTAAATACTACTTATTGATCCTGATACATATAAAAACAACAGTTCTCACAAAAAAAAAACTGTCACAAAGTTAACTCCACCACCGTATTATTAAATGTAATTACAATGTTAAAGCCATAAATCTGCTTTAAAACAAAATTAACCGCTTGTCCCAAAGCCCAGTTAGCTAACGATAACAGGCCAGCTTTTTTTCCCTATTGTTTTTACACACCCCTTTTAATTTTTTTTCTTTGACTCTCAGTAGCTCACCCCAGCATGTTTTTCAGACACTTTTTATTAACATTGGCTGTATTTTTGTCATCTAGTTTATATTAAATTACCGTTTTTATAACGTAATGAATATGCGGGATGCCATTATAATAATTATGCATTTGTAAACTGACGAAAATGAGCTACCATTATCGCTGAGATTTTTTTGATAACAGCTGTAGGGGTTTTTTGGTGGGATACAGTTTCATTTTTATTACTTTATATTTGTATTTGCATTAAAATTATAACTGTCATTTAATAAAGATACGTAAACAAAATTAATAATATTAGGAAAAATTAAGCCCTAGTAAAAATATCAAAAACCTTGTTCAAATCGCACACACCATTGAATTTCGACAACGAAATATGAAAGCGATCGCCAACGTGTTTTTATTATAATTCCGAATTCAAAATTAACAAATCAATGGCAGTCATACGTGAAATCAACAATGACGATCGCGGATGTATCTACCCACAGATCTGAACTTCAAAAAGCTCTGCGTGAGAAAACTTAAAAAACTCGCTCGCACATAAAAAACGTGCACTTACAATTATCAAATACCCTCAAAGATGTCCCTTGCACAATGTGCACACCTTGAATCTGCCGAAGATATAGTCTCTTAAAAAATGTGCATATGTTTTTATAAACACTGCACTCTCAGGATGCGTAAAAAACCATGGGGTGCATTCTAGTTCGGTAAGGACGTGGTTCCGACAGTGTGGGTCAAAGTTTTTGGGCTTTTGAAATATAAAAATGTGGCAGCTGTAGTTTGCAATGTTGGGTGCGTTTTTAATTCCAACAACATTTTGACATCGGTTTTGAATTAATTATGGTCATTTGATAGAATTTTTAAGACTTGGATATTTTGTCTTAGAGGGGAAGCGCCAGGGTAGCTCGCGAAATTCAAATTTTCTTACGTTTTTTGCCAGTTTCAGGTCAGTGTCAAGCGGTATGTTGAACAAAATTTGATTCGCGACCGTAACAAGTTTGTAGTTACAGAATTATAATAATTAAAATCATCAATACAATTTTCGAAGTTCATTTGTATTGACGATTTTAATGATTATCTGTAATGCTATATTTGTTACGGCCACGAATCATAATTTCATCAACATACAACCTAACACTGATCTGATAAATGCAAAAAATGCAAAAAAAAAAATTGCATTTCGCGGGCTACCCTGGCGCTTCCATCTTAATCATAAATTAATCAAACCTTTAAGCGGCTAGCATTTTACTTGTTTATGGAAATGTTGAGCATCAGTGTCTCAGTCTCTTTGATTCGATGATTTTTTTATTAAAATTTCTCTCGTAGAGATTCGTGTTTTGAGTTTTTTTTTTAAGCGGAAGCAAACAGTATCGGGCTTCCGGTCGGCTTTTTATTAATTTTAAAGTGGTCCGTTAGAGTAATTAAATTAAACTTTTTAGATGGAGTCAGATATAACTAATTTGTACCACAAAGATTTTAAATTAAAAATGATTGATGGTTTTATGTACCGAAAAAACAATGCAGCGATTGAATAAATACGTAATTTATAATGTTTTATTTTGGAACCTCTCCTATATAAAACAGAAATTGAAATAAACCGGTCAAAAAAAAAGAAATATTTTGCATTATTTTACGTTATCATTTCATTACAAATTAGTAGGTATTGCCATTTTGAAAAAAAGTTCTGATTCTTTCAGTCGTCTTCATTAAAATTCAAATCAGCAAAAGAGTACAACTAAATGAGTCCCAACAGCGACCCAATTTTTTTAGACCACGTTAATTTCTCTTGGTCCCACTATGATAAATCTTTCATATATCATATCCGTCCATAAACTTTCTTGTATGTCACCTCACATATTTACACTTACCGTTTCCTGCCCCTTGCTTTTTTAACAGCGTTCCCACAACCATCCTTGTGTTTTTTACTGTTTTTTTTTCATGTAGATTAGAATTAACGGTAAAATTTTCCCCTAAGGATACTTTAATTTATTTCTTTGGCAACACAAAAGGAGATGCGGTTCTTCTTTGTTTGTGAATGTCATGGTGTCAAAAAAGTGCAGTAGATTTTGCAGTACCTTACGTTTTTTAAATGTCCGTTCCGGAGATAGATGATACATTTCTTTATTGATTGATATAACAGTTAGTTTTGATTGTCTATTGAATTCAATCTTATTGAATTGGTGTTGCAATGCTTATAATTTTATCTGCTGTTTAAGGACCATAATATCTCGTTTAATTCAATAAATGGTCGTTGACCAAACTTAATCATAAAAAAGGAAAGATTAGAACATAACATAACACTAAAACATGTTTTCATAATTATAAAAGAAGTTATATTCGTTTTACAACGTGCTCCAATCTTTAACGATGGCATATAATATTAAAAAAAAAGTACGTAAAGAAAAACTAAACCAGTTGAAATAATTAAAAAAGAAATATATGCAACCGAAAGATATAAATAACAATGCAATTATTTTTTGTGACAACCGTATTACGAGACGTTGTTTTTGCAAACAATGAAACAACATAAAAAGTATGAAAATCAAACCCCAAAGGGTTCTTCAAATTAAAGCGTCATTAGAAATTTTCTAGAAAAAAAAATGCTAACGTGAGAAAATTAAACCTGATTTTTTATGCAAAAACTAACAACACACAATGTCGCGACCGTTGCAAATCATTAGCATACATTTTTTACATTCCGAATTTAAATTTTATTTTTTAGTCGTTGACGGAGAGATTGGCAGCATATAATTATAGTAAAAAAAGGTTGCTACCGCCTATTCTCTGGGTCTTTTATCTGTGGGTCAGGTAAAGTACGTAAGTGTCGAATACAACAATGTGCTCCGGATTTCCTCTCTTTAATACGAGGACCAACCTTTGCCTCACGTGCAGATTTTGAATAAAAGTCCGTCGATTTTCCATGGGCGTGATTGATTTTGGAGATAGTCTTCAGTTTTTTATCGATAAAATTGATTCACCGGAACTATTGATGGCCATTTGTTCCGTCAATTGTAGGTACTTTAAATACGATCTCTATAATTATATGTCACGTGAAAAAAGGTTGATGAATGATTAACATAATTTCCGAGATACCAAAATCTCACTAAAGTCTAGACTGATATTACCTAAAAACGAAGACCTCCAAGTTATACTTGTGTATCAAAAATTAATTAAGTGATGTAATTAAATAAAAACGACAAAGCGCAATAAAGTCAACAAAAGCATTCATAAATTGCGGAGATTATGCAACGGCACGGCTTAGCGTCCTCTTCCTGGCTTTGGGGCCATAAATTTCATTTAGCTGCAAGGTGGTCTGACAAATTTGCGGTCGCTGCGACTACTAACTGGTACTTTTACCTTATTAGACGCATAGATAAAAAAAATTGACCCAACTCTCGAACAAAAGTTGCAGTCAGTCAATTGCTTAGAATAGTATTGTTGTATTCTGTGGCGTGTTGATTATTGTGGTGGGTGTACACCATAAAAGTCTTTCTTTAACTAATCTGCCGGCCATGAAAAAAAAGGACAGCGGGGGACAGTTCTGTGACAAAAAATGTTTGGGACATATTGACGTTTAGTTTGGACATCGATATTTCTTTCGGGTCCTTTGGGACTGTTGTAATTGCTGTGTAATTGTTTTCTAACAACAGATAAGTTGTTATATTTTGACAGGACTGACAATGAAACAGTAGTGGAGGTTTTAACAAGATTTGTTGACTATTGACAGCTTTAAGTTGACTTTGAGAGTGGCTTTGTCTTGCTGTACTGTTTCTTTCATCACATAGTTATGGCGGTAGTTTTTTTTATTGGTTTGGTATCTGCAACAGTAGGAGTATTATTGGTTACTTTGCTTTTTGCTTTAGTATTCAGATTTTAAATTTTACGCTAGTACTGTTAAAATTTGGTCTTTGGAGACACAAGATAGCTTTTGGAAAGCAATTTAACTGTTTTACCTAGGTACGTTTAAGCTTTTTAGCAAATCCTAGCAATTTCATTGAGGTAAATTATTTTTAGTAAGAGAAATCGTTTGTTTGTAGGTTTATAGCCATTACTTACAGTTCATAGCCATAAAGTTTGATCATAGAAATTACTCACGGGAAATACCATTGTTTCGCCAACTTATAGACACACCTACAAGGATTCTCCGTTTAGTTAATAGTGTTATATGATTATGGAAAGCAAGTAAAGCCAGCTATAATCGTGACTTTGACCTCAGGAAAAAAATACAGAATGCAAATTGCATACAAATGATATTCCAAGAAAATGAAGACTATATACTTTAAATACTGTTTTAAGCTTTCACGGTTTACAACTAATCCTACACTGTCACTTACATCACATTACATCTTCCGTGATTTTACTTACTATATCAATCCAATCTATATAACATACCTAGAATTTTAATTATGCTTACACTGTCGTGCATGCGAAGATTTGAAATGGTTTCGGGTAATGCTACTAAAAATTAAATCAAATTTCAGATTTTAGACAAGCAGCTAGGTGATTATTTAAGCGCCTTTATTTTCTATTTTTTTTTTCGCATGTGAAATCATCAAATGACTCCATCCGTTTTGGGCGGAGTGAAAGGGAGTGTCAGACTTTTACTGACTAAAACCCATCCATGTTCCTTCTTTGCCCTTTGTGTTCTAGGGCCACGGTATTTTTTTCGAACAGTCCCGCAGCCCCGATATTTAACTTTTTCGAAGTAGCTTAGCGGTCCAGTATTGTATGTTATTACTAGATAAAATTGCTTCACTTCTAACTCGCCCTTACAATATTATTAAATGTCATCTTTAATTCTTTACCGGTCTCACGTTGTCGCTTTAAAAGTTTAAGTGAGCTAGAAATCTTCATGACAATGATCGCAGCCACCTTATCTTCATTGTATAAGAGATATAATACATCTCTTCGATGTCTATAAAAGAGTTCCATACGATTTCAAAACCAACCAAATTGACCAACAAACTCTGTGGTCACTCTCCTACAACTATTAATATAACAAATACAACATTTTTCCGTCAATACGTTACGATACCGCTACGGTTTGCGGTCGGTTTCTCTTCGTGAGAACACCATCGTGCTCCATGGTTGATGGTAATCGGTGTCAAACGACGATTGCTGATGCTGATTGTGCGGTTCGTCCGCTGATGAAGTCCGTGGCGTTGGATTGTCTGTTTGATTATTTTGTTGTGGGTTTGTGTGTCCGTGTGTTTACATAGATAGATACGCATAGGATTTTTTTTTGTTTTTTTCAGTTGCTTCATATGAAGGGATATCCGTACTAGTTCCTTAGTACGCTCTTTGGTCTAGTAGTCGCAAGTTGGTATTGCTTAGCAAGGGGTTTTGGGTTCGATTTCCAGGTTGGTTAAAGTGATATTGGGTATTTCCTATTTAAATATCCCAGCAGCAGCCCAGAGTCTGAAATATTTCCGGTTGATGGCAATAGGTTCGCCTCGTGAATTGTGGATGAACTGTGGTACACTTCGGCGCCCTTAATACAGATACGTTTACATTTCAGGTTATCCGAATTGTTTTGCGCATCTACATACGTCTTAACTTATACTGTCACTTACGGGATATCTTCCGTGATTGTTCATTATTTTGTGCTCTAGATACAGATATTATTGATTCGTAGTTTTATGTTCGTAATTGGAAAAATTATTTCAAAACTCCCAGAAAATCAAGAAAACCATTCCACAATTCCAAGCAAAGCCGCAACAACAGGCTAGCAACTAACAATATTAGTGGTTTTCTTAGCTATCCGTTAGAGTTTGTGCTGATTGTCTGCGCCTGCGCCGTTCTTGGCGAGGGATTGAGGTGAGAGTTGACAATGCACTGGCCAATAAAACGATAAACATAGGATATTCAGCGAATATTGAATGTATCATATGAGAACAGTGTGTCAATTTAGGCTGTGATACGATTTTAGCGGGATCTGTGGAGGGATACCAGCCAATGTTCTTTGGTAAATTTGACCTGAACTGGACCCTAATCGAAAGTTATTAACAATACAAGATGTTCCTCATTTTCTCTTCTTAGTGACTAAGATCATTTTAGGTAAACCTAAATTTATTTATTTTTCATAGTCGTCGAGGAGTTTCGGAAAATCATCGTGAAAAATACTCAATTTTTATTGCATTCCATGTTACATAGATGGTGTAACAAGGTAAAGATCAATATGGACCTTGTCGGGCACAGCAACATTAGAAGAGAGGAAGAGGGCTAAGCAGCAATTCAATAATATTATTATAATATATATTATTAATATTATATATAAATAAAATAATTAATATAAATAAATAATAGTATTAATTATTATTAATAATTTACATATCTATATAAATAAAAAGAGAAGTCCTGACTGACTGACTGACTGACTGACTGACTGACTGACTGACTGACTGACTCATCAACGCCCAGCCCAAACCCTTGGACCTAGAAAGCTGAAATTTTGTACAGAGGTTCCCTTTATGATGTAGACAAGGAATAAGGAAGGATTTTTCGAAATTCAACCCCTAAAGGAGTTAAATAGGGGATGAAAGTTTGTATGGAAAATCGTCATTTTTGTAGTTTAATCTATATAAATAAAAAGAGAAGTCCTGACTGACTGACTGACTGACTGACTGACTGACTGACTGACTGACTGACTGACTCATCAACGCCCAGCCCAAACCCTTGGACCTAGAAAGCTGAAATTTTGTACAGAGGTTCCCTTTATGATGTAGACAAGGAATAAGGAAGGATTTTTCGAAATTCAACCCCTAAAGGAGTTAAATAGGGGATGAAAGTTTGTATGGAAAATCGTCATTTTTGTAGTTTAAACCATAAAAATTGGTGGTGACCATCGTGGTGAAAAATTAAAAACCACGTGTTTGAGTATTTCTCGAAATTCAACCCCTAAGGGAGTTAAATAGGGGATGAAACTTTGTATCGAAAATCGTCATTTTTGTAGTTTAAACCATAAAAATTGGTGGTTACCGTCCTGGTAAAAAATTAAAAACCACGTGTTTGAGTATTTCTCGAAATTCAACCCCTAAGGGAGTTAAATAGGGAATGAAAGTTTGTATGGAAAATCGTCATTTTTGGAGTTTAAACCATAAAAATTGGTGGTTACTATTCTGGTTAAAAATCACGTTTCAGTGTTTTTCGAAATTCAACCCCTAAGGGAGTTAAATAGGGGATGAAAGTTTGTATAGAAAATCGTCATTTTTGTAGTTTAAACCATGAAAATTGGTGTCTTATCATTCTGGGGAAAAATTAAAACGTGTTGCAATGCTTTTCGAAATTCAACCCCTAAGGGTGCTAAATAGGGGATGAAAGTTTGTATGGAAAATCATCATTTTTGTAGTTTAAACCATAAAAATTGGTGGTTCACGAAATATCAAAAACCGCTTGACGTATAAACTTGAAATTTGGCAGGAAGGTAGTTAATAGTTAATAGACGTCCGCTAAGAACGGATTTTACGACAGGGCCGGATTAAGGAGATCTAAGGGCTCTCGCAAGTTTGTATGGAAGTCCTTCATTTTTTGTGCTGCATATTTGAAATTTGGCAGGAAGGTAGTTTATAGTTAGTAGACGTTTGTTTAGAACGGATTTTGCGACAGGGTCGGATTAAGGACGCCTAAGGGCTCTCGCAAGTTTGGATGAAAGTCCTTAACTTTTTGGTCTACAAACTTAATATTTGGCAGTGAGGTAGTTTATAGTTAGTGGACGTTCGCTAAGAACGGATTTTGCGACAGGGCCAACTTATGGAGGTCTAAGGGCTCTCGCAAGAAGTCATTTAATGTTGTATACAGAATGGTATTAGACTAAAAAGCGCCCAACAAGGTTCACTTTAAAAAAAATGTTGTATAGCGCCAAAATACACCGATTTTTAAATCCATATCGTTGCCTCAACGCCATTTAATTTTGTTTCGGACCTCTGCCGCCCAGAATTACAGCACCCAAAAGGACGCCTTTTGTAGTCGTCAGTACATTATCATCTTTTGATCTGGCAGTCAGTTCTCACACAAAACATAACATCACGCCTTAAAGCCCCGAAGGGTTGGGCAGACATGTACCTAATCGTACACACATTTCGCCAGTTTTATTGAAGTCCCATGTAATAGGGGGTGAGCCTATTGCCATCAACCGGGCACAAATCCAGATTCCGTGGCTGCTACTGAGAAATTCCTGATGGGATAACCCAATAACACTATTATTCATAGTATTTTTTCATGTGCATATTTTAATGTTAAGTGGAAGAGCGGAGCCACCTAAGGGGGCGTCCATTAATTACGTGAGACGTTTAAAGGGGGGGGGGGTCCCGCCCGTTATCACCCAATCTCACAAAACATGTTTCTCTACAAATAATTTTCTTTTAGTGAATTCAACGCAATCAAGCACAGATTACCGTATTTATACTAAACTACGCATTTTGATAAATCTCACGTGAGATTAGGAGGGAGATGAGGGGGTCAACCCAAATCTCACGACATCCCACCAAGGGGGGAGAGGGGTCGAAAAATCGCCTCACGTAATTAATGGACGCCCCCTAACAAAAGCATCTTCTTGCTTAAAAGGTGATCTCCAAATCATGTGTGTGACAACTTAATGTAATTGAAATAAACAATTTATTTTTTAACACTTTGCCGACCCCGGGAATCGATCCCCACGCTTAGTAGTCGCGCTTGCTACCACTAGACCAACGAGGCAGTCTCACACATGCACACCAAAATTTCCACGCGAACGAAGTCGCGGGCAACAGCTAGTATAATATATATAAATAATACATTATTAGGTTTGTTCATAAAACCAATCAGCCGATCTCATTTTTGTAACCGTTTGTCATAATTTTTATGAGTACTTATTACGAACCCCCACACACACTTGGTCTGTCTTGATCATTCAACAGTCTAATGCGGCGTCAGTCCGTCTTTCCTAAAACATCCACTAAAGCAATTGATGAATAAAACCAGAAAGACAGCATTTCTTAGATATTATAATTATTATAAAGACATAACAATATGTAGAACAAGTCTCACGTTAATTGTGTGTGGTCCAAAGGTGACGTTGTAGTCTAATATTTGTTCAAACGACAGATACTGCACGAAACTACCGCAGGCCGCGCCTTTTCATGAGCGGAGCGATTTTTTATCGCTTGTGTGATAAGCCTAGAAGGCTTCTTTCCCAAATTCAAATAGATCGATAATAGATTTTTTGATACTTTTGATAGTCTTATTTTTTTTAATATTTTTTTTCTTATTAAATTTATAGACTATATTTTGCAATAAGTACACACACCACATCTACCTAGAGCCTAACCGTTTCCCAATACCAATTATGTTAGGGTCCGGTTCCAGTCTAAGCAGATGCAGCTAAATACCAGAATAAGATGGACTGACTGCCAATCTGCAACCACTGCTGTTACTGGGTAACACAATATTACTTGGTAAACCAGGGCACCAGACTTCTGGCATTAAATACACATTGGACAGAAAAAAGAATTGCACATGTGGATTGCACAGATCATTTCGGACTATTTTCTCTAAACCTGAAAATAGTCGAAGAGATTTACCAACCGATGAAATCATACCTTTTGCAAACATCAAGTATTTTGTTTCATCATCATCATCATCATTTCAGCCAAAAGACGTCCACTGCTGGACATAGGCCTCTCCCAAGTGTCGCCACATTGACCGGTCCCGTGCGACTCGCATCCAGCGGATCCCTGCAACCTTCACCAGGTCAGTATTTTGTTTATCATGTACGAAATTAGTTGTCAAACTAATTCCGTGGACAAGGAAAATATTTTTCAAAAATTACTCAAGTTTCCCCGAAAATACTAACCATCGGTCATCCTTATCGCTAGCCGTAAGATAACGAGACATGATATATTGTTATATTGCACAGAAAGATTTCAGGTCAGACACCAGTCCACGTTAAACCGGATAAGACGTTTTGTTTAATGAATATCTAGTCGATGACTAAGATAGTTGATTACAAGAATCCTTTCTTTGGCCTGTCTTGAACTGAAATTAACACTATATTTGGTTACTTTTGAAAGAAGAAGTTTATTTTCCTTTTGAAGATGTTCATTTTCGTAACCATTCGGTTAAGGATTCATCATGTGATCAAATTCTAAGGACCAAGTTTTCTCATGCGGTTCTTTGAGCCTCCAAAGTCAACTGTTCTCCACTGCAACTCCTGAAAGCGAGGACCAACAGTAGCGATCATCATAAAAGCTCCAAGGAACAGGTGGACAAGTCCTGGACAAGCCATTAAACCGTCTTTGAAATCTGGCGATGAAATTAATCAGAATAGGACAGCGAAGGTATAAGAAAATACATAATTCCCTCTAGTTACAAGACTTTTAAACCCCGCTTTATCTAGCCACTAAGTCATCACCCAAATCATCACCTCGCCCGACACGTTTACAGCCCGGCTTTCCATCACCGCATTGCCCTCGCCCTCGTCGCGGTCACCATATCCTTAACTAAATAACAATGATATCGTTTTAATTACACAGTCCGATGTCACTGATAACGGGGTTTGCTTTCGAAATCTTAGACTCTTTTAATTTTGAGAAGTCATGGTGAGATGTTCGTGGTTTGGATGGCCACTTGTTTTTTTATACTGCGACTAGCTTTTGCCCGCGGCTTCGCCCGCGTGGATGTCGTAAATATCCGATTACTTACCTTCACCCCCATTTTTAACCCTTCGGGGGTAGAATTATCAAAAACGCCGAGACACGTATAAATTATTTTCAATTGTCAGCCTAAACACAAAATTTGAAGATCCTAACTTCAAAACTGACAGACTTTCATACAAACTTGCATCCCCTATTTTACCTCTTTAGGGGTGGAATTCCCAAAAATCCTTTCTTAGTGAAAACCTACTCTTCACAAAGAACACACCCTTCAAGTTTCATGTCTCTAGGACCAGCGGTTTGGGCTGTGTGTTGATATATCACCCAGTCAGTCTATAAGTCAGTCAGTTTACTGTTTTATATATAGAAGATAGATGACATTTTTAGCTGGGCTCGTTTGTAAAGCTCTAAAGAGGTTCAAGGAAAAGTAGATAGTTATATGATAAGCTATGTTTTGACTGCATCATTATTTATCACCAGTAACAGTAGTGGTAATTTCCCGAAGTTCGTTGTCAATTGGTGAAGCTAAGTCTCCGAGTTGCAAAAACAGTAAAGACGGGAGTGTTTTTATCATCGGACTATGAGGAGCGTTTACATGGATTATTATCGCTCTAAATAGATCGACAATCTCGCTAACACAACTCATTCCAAATGTTATTTAAGACAATATTTCGGACATTATTCGTGACCACAAAACCAGTTAAGGAATACATCAAACGATGTACAGTCAGAGAGATAATTACAACCTGAAGCCCATTTCGGCCAGTGCAATCTTCGGTGCAAACCAAAATGAGTGTAAGAGAACTATTAGCCCAGGAGTCGGGCTGTCGTTTCACAAGTGCAGTTTCGCCACAAACGCTTCGTCTAGCTCAGTTTAGTTTTAATTTCAATTTGCTTTGCAGTGTCCAGACACGACCTGGGATAAGGCGGAGTTATATGGATAGGGCTAATATTATGGTTGGATTTTATTTTACAATATAAGAGTTCGTAGCCAACTTATGGTGTTTAAGGCAGAATTATATACGAATGGGGGGCTTTGATACTAGTAAGGTGGGATTTTATTACAATTTCTTCATAAGTATCCTTAGCGCTGAGAAGGGGATGATTTTTGTCAGAACTGGTAAAACCCCAGGGCCACCTTTTTCAAACGGAGTTTTGAGGACCTGGGGGTCCTCAATACATGTGAGCATGAACATACATTTTTAACACATTTTAAATTCTCAATGTCATCCATTAAAACTTTTCAGTCCATGTTTTTCTAGTTTTTGTAGTAGGTAAGCAGTACCTACAAATATATTATGTAGTTTTAAGACCTGCAGGTCTTACAACATCAGAGGTATTTTTTTTTTTTAAACGTTGCCCCACACTAAGAATTTCTTCTGTATCGTGGGTGCGTTTACAAACATTTAAACTCACATACACAAACAGCCAGACCCGGAACAACTACCTGTAGGCCATACAAATATTTGTTCCGTGCGGGGATCGAACCCGCGACATGCAACGCAGCAGTCAATCGCTCAACCACTGCGTTAACCGTGCCGTCGGATTCTCTCCTTCTGCAAAAAACTCTAAAAATAACCTAATAAAATGAAATGTTGTTAATTTTCTCAAAACGAAATAAGAAGCCCAAGCTAATTTCCCCAGCACCACCCAGTGTGTCTCCACCCCAACAAGTTAATATCACAAGTTAGGATGGACGCAATTAGCTTGCGGTTAGACTTGCAACACTTGAATTATCCAACAGTCTGCTCTACCCCTTACTTGGTTACGTCATGCCGTATATTTTTATAATTAGGTTTTTTTTCTTAATAAATGGTTGTATTTTTGTACAGGTGTTTGGGTTCTTTCTCTTGGAATTAAAACAAATGAATGCACACGATTTGAACTATGGAACTAATAAGTACTATTTCAACACAGTGTTACCCTTATACTAAAGTCTGATCGAAGAGTTATTTGGCTGATGCGACTATGTCAGAATATTAATTAGGTATCATAGAAAAACTAGGTGATTATCCTTCGTTTAGTTGATCAAATAACCTTCAGTTTACGGCAGAAGCAGTCTGCAGAGGAGGTTAATATATTATCTTGAATGTATTTACTTACATATACGTAATATAATATTTTTATTCGCTGTCTCGATATTATACACCTGCAGAGGACAGAATTTCTGATCTTTTTTTTCTTTTTCCTCGTGTAACAACGTAATTTAAATTTCGAAGCCAGCCAGTACGCCACCAAAAAGAAAAATATTTCCGTCCTTTTCGTGGAACATTTATCAATCGCTCTAAATACATAAATTTTCAGCCAATACTAAAAGGACCTAATGTTTATGTGCCCGTAATGTATGTATTTGGCACATGGCGAGCGAGCCAGGTCGGTTCAAACATGTCCATTGTGCTTAGTACTCTAATATCTAGTTAATTCTGACTTTAATTAGCATGTACTCGATTTTGCTTAGGAATTTGCTTGCACGTTATGTTGGTTTGACAAATTGTGTTTTGTGGGAGGTAGAAATTTGGTCCATTTGGGCTTGAACAGTGTTGTTTCTTGATCCTTCGTTCATCACATTATTCTCCTACTCTAAGTATCTCAATTTATTTGGGGTCGGTACAGCATGTCTTTCTTCTAGGCTTCTCTAATGAAGAAGAAGACTGGTCCTTCGCTATGGTATTATAATTCAATGTTCATTATAGGCTTTATACAACTCTGTACTGTTTATTTCATCTATTTTCTCCTTGGTAACCTGATAAACCTGAATATTGATGTCGGAGTTTGCGGTCTAAAACGAGAAAGAGACATAACGTACCTATTTCATCTAAACGCTTATGGGGAGATTTACATTAAGATAAATTTGAATGTAGGTTGTAAATGTGATATTTTACCCAAAATTATTAGTTTTTAGAATGACAAAAGTACAATAATAACTCCAGTTTCAGATGTCGCAAAATATTAGAATGATTATTATTGTACCAGGAGACCAGAGGACAGGAAGGCGTCGTCATAACAGATGGAAACTAATCGTCAGACGGTCCACAATCATTAATACGCATTGGTATACGTCCGAGTGAGCAGTAACATTGGGTACACCCTTCGACTGAACTTCCTCTTTATAACACTGAAATTGCATTCGAATATCACTCTTATTATAAAGGACTTAAGAATTGTAGTTGTCTGAAATGGTTTAGGGGATAGTTGTGCAAAAATATAGTGCACAACTGTACAGACTATTGTTGATGTTGGACCATCATTAGCTCTATTGATATATCGACTGTGACGTCAGAGGATAAGTTAATTTTTGCGACAAATCTTGTTGTTGTTAGAATCTCGGGGGAGTTAAATTATTATCGAATACACGAATGTCCAGATTGATATTTAATAATATGGTTTATCCTAAAATAACATGTCTATTTTATTGAAATGTAAACGTCAATTTCATGTTGATCAAAAAGTTCAATCAATGGAGTACACTGAGCTGATCGTTCAAAGAGAAAATCGTACTTTATACAATGTGCAATAACACGTAACCATGGTTTAAGCAATCAAGTGCGAATTTACGACTATTACAAGAAAAAAAACTCCTTTACCAAAATCACAATTGAAATAAATCTAAATGCCCGAAAACTGCTAAAATTCACGAACGCATCATTACATTCACATACAAAAGTGTTTTGTGCAAAAAAGCAACAACCATGACGTAGGTGGTCTCGATTTTATAGCGTAAAATAATAAGGGCACCTATGTGTTCCATTCTATATAATAATGGGGGTACTATTTCTGTGGGCAGTATAATAATGGTTGGTCGTTCGCTGGGTGGTCGGATTATAAGGCAAAGCCGTGGATTAAGCCACATCGACACGTGTGCTTTTCTATGCCTTCGAGTGGCTTTAGGCGACTGTGCGTGATTGTACCGCTTGATAAGGTAGTACTTTCCGTCTGTGATTAATGGCCTGAAAACAATTAATAAAGGGGTTTTAATGTTTTCAAAACTAATGTGAATTTAATTGGATATGATGCTGTAAAAAAATTAAGAAAAAAAAGTTGTCGAAATTGGCCATAATTTTAATTTTATTTGCTCAGCTGAAGTTCTATAAGAATAGGTCCGGAAGTATGAAAACTTTGACCACATACGTCTGAGCTAATGTTGCGATCTTTTGTGACCTTTCTAAATATTAACATTTTTTTACGAAAACCTCGATAATTTTAATCTCAAAAAATTCAAAGGCAGCTTAACCGCCCACAAATAATTTCGGCTACCGTGAAGTTCTAACATGATTATTTTTTTGAACTTCACCTTCCTTTAACTACAGATGACTTGATTTATCGCCTTCCCTATTGCTTTCAATTTAAGGTTCATAATTCAATGGTGAAGATTTAGGGAAGTACAGGTAGTAACGTGGTGTTTCATTGCAAAGTCCTTTTCAAAATGTGAAACGATCCGCGAAGAATTTGGTGGAAGCTAGCACCCGTGTTTGCTTTGCGGACATCGATTAAAAATTCCTGCGTATCTTGGCCAAATAATGGTATTAAATGTCTACCAGTATAATAGTGTTAAATTTCTTAAGATCCATCTCGAAATATGATGGATCTGTCGGCGAACTTTTGTTACAGTTTTTTTTTTTAATATTCGTACGTGAACCGCCAAGGAGATTAGTTTGCGTACTTATTGTAAACTGTACTTCATGTCGGTTTCTATGAGTGATAAATATCGAAAAAATGTGATGATGGCAACCATTTTGGGACGTGCACGGTAGCCGCTTTCTTTGACCGATAAATTTGTTTGATCGACATTTGTTTTTTTCTGCACTACAATTTTAGGTTTCAAACACGTCTGATCCCGAAACTGCTACGTAGTTTTGGTTTTAGAATGAAAAAAAATACATTTTGAAAAACTGTCTGTCTATATCTATATTCACTTACTTGCCAAAGCTAACGTGAAGGTTTTTACCAGTAAATTATACCAGTTTGGAGGAATTAATTAAATGGAAATAGTCAGGACTCAAAAGACGAAACTATTCTTTAGTTTGTTCCTTCAATCCAACTTTACGCCTGCATTCACTACCAACCAATTTCGCCCACAAAATTCAAACTACCAAAGACTATGGTCATTAACGTGGTCTAGTGTTGTGTTATGATCTCTGTTCCATACATTAACACTAACCAATTCCGCACACAAATTTCAAACCACCAAAGTTTACCAGAGGGTCAACCACAATTCCTAGGTAATGGTCTGTGGTCATGAACGTGGTCTGGTGTTGTGTTATGACACATTATCGCGCATGCGTTGACAGGCCCGCGCAATTTGCAATTAGCTATGGAAATAACGCGCGCTCTGTGATACGGTCATCGTAGGGAGGGGATTTGTCGATGGTTTCAGTTGGTATTATTATTTAAATTAATGTTTTATCTTTTGTTGTTAATATTGCATTCATGTAACCAACAATAAACTTGTAAAAACTCTCATGATATGTAATAAAAGCAAAATTCATAATTAAAAAGCTTAATTTTTTTTTTTTAATCTTTTCAGAAAAAGATATCGGTTTGAATAAACAATTATAGTTTTCAGCTCATCTGATTTGGATATTTATTTATTTATTTATTTATTTATTAACACTTCAAGCACAAAGTGCACGGGTGTGCATCTATGCTGTTTACCTATTGATTTTTTTTTTTTAATTGGCTCCTTATGGCAGCCTGGTGGTCATGCTATTAGTATGTGTTTAAGGGTCCAGGCGGCCAATAACTACAAAGTAGATCAAGCCTTAAACAAGTACTCCCTGTGTAAGACGAAATCTTCGATATAGACAAAGCGCATCCCTAAACCGTCTAGAGGTGAGGTGTCTCGTGTTCACGAAATAGGTGATCATTATGTAATTCACAGGGCTTTGGTATCACGGACCGTTCTGAGAACCGAGGGTCATAGGAAGTGAAGGATCTGGGGCCATATACGTACGGAATGTGGGATGATCGATCGCATATTGGTCCTGAGAGACGAATTTCGATTGAGAATTCTTCTGAAAGTGGTTAAACGACAACAAAAAATATTTATTGACAAAAAAATTGTACACATTAAATACTTTTTTTTCTTAGATTTTCTATGTCAGTAATTAAAGCAACTGTTTCATTACTGACAGTCACCAAGAAGGTTCTTCCTAAATCGAATCAATACTGTTGACGAATAAGTTATAACCTTGTATTATGGTCAGGGTAGCGCATGCTTTAATTTTAATTAAGCCTGGAACAGCCAGGTGAAATGACAAACAAAATCCAGGATATTTTGGACGCAGTAGGGAGACAAATAGATGATTTATTTTTATGCCACCGACCCTTTGAGTTCTAGTATCACACACAAATTTTTGTCACGAATTAATTGTCGACAAAATAGGCCAAGGCGAAAAAATACGTATTAAAGGGAGTTAACTCATAAAATCCTTAAGTAAAGTTAATGCAACTAATATGAGACCACCGCGCGGGCTTCTTCTGCCAAATGAAAAAAGAATCACTTAAAACGACCCAGTAATCACGGAGTAATCGATGTACATCATACATCATATGCCTAGCCTTTTTCCAACTGTGTTAGGGTCGGCTTCCAGTCTAACCGGATGCAGCTTAATACCCGTATTTTACATGGAGCAAATGCCTATCTGACCTCCACAACCCAGTTAGTACTGGGTAATACGATACCCGTTGGTAAGACTGGTTGTCAGACTTTTCGGACCACTGACTGCATAACGACTGTCAAAGATCTACAAATGACAGCCGGGACAAACGGCTTAACGTGCTGAAACCGAAAAAACCGAGTTTCCTCCGAAACTCGGTATGTAATGGGTGGTCACCAATCCACACACTAACCTAGGCAGGCTTAACCTAAAGATCGATCCGAGCGGCTGTTATTATTAAGCCATGAGCTCTTCGGAGTACATCATACATGAAAAGAAAAAGATGTTGGTGGAATAGATCTTAGAAAACAAAAGACGAAGTTATTTTTTGTAGTAGACTGAATTGAATTTCCCAAACTATATGTTTAAATAAACCTAAACGCGTCAACAGCCAGCCAAGCTACAAGGTTGTTCAAAATAAAGTCACCGGCTATCTTCGACCGGTATTTTATCGTTCGACAAATTAATTACCGGTCTAGCACCGCTGGTACTGGTATCGGTATCATTAGCACCATATTGGTGTCGTTCTCTTCATTTCAGGTGGCCTTTATCTTATCTAAAGAGGACGTGCGGGCGGTATATAGGCTCCTTCATTGTTGCTAACCGTTCTGCTAGCAGACAGACGATTTTAAACTCTAATACAGACAAGCAAAGTTGAAAATTACTAGTGCAGTCACATTTTTTTTCTGTAAATTTTCTCATAAAGTCTATAGTTGGATTTTAAAGTCTATGTGAAGAGTAGAAGGTTGTGTTTTGAGTGTGTTGAAGCAGTTTTTCCGGTAGTTTTACAACTCGAGCGGTGTCAAACGACAATGGGCAACTTGTTCCTTGATAGGTATGTAAATAAGTATGTAGATGGATGACTGGTCACCCAACAGTTTGTTTGGCGTGAAGATAAGGGAAATTGGTAGCGTTCTACTGAAAGGTTACTGTCGGTCATGTTAGTGATAACGGCAAATAACCTGTTGTTGTGTTAATTGGGTTTAACTTTGGATTTTGTAAAAGAAAGTTTAAAAACAAAATTTATTTCCTTACTGGTTGTGTATACCCGTGTGGTGGGTGAGTTTTTTTGTTAAAATGATAATTTTTAATACAAATATTCCAAGAGAGTACAGCCACAAGCAGTAATAACTACACAATTAACAACTTTTAGGAGTGTTTTTTTCTTTGTAACCTTGTATTGTTACGGGCATAAACCCATTCTTTTATAAAATACCTAATATTAGTACCTAAAAGTAATTTTATGAGTAAATCGCGTTTGTTATTTTTTCTTTTTCTTTTTTTTTTTATCCTACACACGATATTGCTCGTGGTTTAACCTCCAGATTTTTATCTCAGCCAGTTCGTAACAGAGCAATCCACACACTTAATAACAACATTACTTCAAGCTTTCTGCATTACTAATATTAATATAGGGCAAAATATCCAATATTCGAAGAGCATCAGAAAAACCACAAAGATTCCTATCGTTCGTATATCTAATTACATTGCCAGCATTGTGCAGTTTTATACCCAAAAATAATACACACGAAACTAGACTCTAACTCAACGTTATAGTTCATAAATTCTCAACTCTCTATAACAACCAAAAATCAAACGCTTCGATTGGGTATCGACGCATTACGTCATAAGTAACGTTATATTCGAAAAGTTTTCAAACCATTGCGTAGTTTCTTTGTATTTTCTGACAGAGAAACAGTATAATGACGTAATGGTTATGGAAGAGGGTCTGAAGCACGTGAATTGGGGTCCCAGCCGGTACCATTCGCGACTGACCGTCGTGTGCCCCATGCGACCTTTCACCTTAGGGGACAGAACAAGGAAGCGCATGGAGTAGCTTATAAATTAAATCAGTATTAATCTTTGCCTTGGCCGTTTTGCAATGTCACAATGAAAATATGAATCATTCTGAACTTGAATTCTCAGTTGTTTGCTGCCAGTCTTATGTAGGAATAAAACGTGTAGCCAGTTGTAAACGTCTTATCATTGCGGAAAAGTTGTCAAAATAATCTGAAGGAAATGGCAATGTTGACTGAGCAAATTGGCAGTTGGGATTTGTGTTCTTTGGAAGTGCTAAAAATAAACACATTTGAAGTTGCTCCATCATCATTTGGCTAGCCTTTTCTCATGTTTAAGGTGGGCTTTTAGTCTAGCCGGATGCAGCTGAATACCAGTATTTTATATGGAACGACTGTCTATCTGACTTCCACCTACCAGTTAATGGGTAAAAAGTTACACCTTGGTCGACTGTCACGATCTAGTAGCTCGAATGGGCAGAAAATATCTGAAGAATCTTCGTAAATAAAAATTTCTGTAATAACAACTTTGTTTCTTTGGTAGAAATTCATTTTTTTTATAAGTTTCAGAAATCACCAGAAATTACTTCAACTGCAACAAAAGCGACTCCACACCTTCCACCTGCCTATAAATCGAGCTCAGTATGAATAACTATCACAGATTATACTATTGATAAATGAATGTACGGCACCAGTCAATTGCAGGGCATAGCGAAAAAACCATGAATAAAACTGATATAGTTTTATGGCAGAAATCACGGTTCGTTGCTAATGGCTGACCAGAGGGTCCATTTTATTAGATTTTTTCGTCAGACGATTAACGGAATGAGCCTACAGCTTCCGTTGGACAATGTGCCACATAAATTATGTTGGACAAACATGATCGTTCCGCATTTGATATGCATGGAAATATTCAATGGCCAGTACTGGTGGGTATTGATTTTTGGTCTCTGTTTGCTTTTGTGGCTTGCCATTTTCAATTTAGTGTACTTATGCTATCTAAACTACACGTTTTTGAAGGATTATTGCCCCTTGAACTCATCTGCCTCGTTGTTCGATGGTGGTCTCAAACGCGACTGTTATGCATGGGCAGGATCTCATCATCAGGGTAGTTTCTACAATTAAGGAGTTCGATTCCTAGGTCAGGCAGTATTACTGGGTTTTTCTATATAGAATTTCTCAGTAGCAGCCACGGAGTCTGGATTTGTGCCCGGTTCATGTCAATAGGTTCGCCCCTATTACTTGGCATTTAAACATAACTGGCGAAATGTGGGTATCGAATTTGGTACACGTCTTCGTAACCCTACGTGGATTACAGGAATGATGTTATTTTTTGGACTGGTTGAAGTTTAAAATATGAAAGACTGACGGAAGAATTCAAAAGATAAAAAGTATCTGTAAATAATTTCATGTCTCCATGTAAATTGTCCATCAAGACAAAGGCTTCTAATATAAGTATATTACTTACAATAGATGCATCAACAAGAATCGCTCGGAGCTAAATGCAGCGGTCACGCGTTGCACCTAAATCGCAATAGGCAATACAAACCTCCTGCTTAAGTAGCTTATCCACCATGTATTGTATTAATCAAAGACCCTACAGCAAGTCGGAGCTTCACCTTTATTGTGAAACTAAAGGTTGCTTCGTAATAACTCTGTGGTCGACTGTTTCTTTTTCCTGGAGTTGCAAAGAGTAATTATTTTAAAGCCTCCATAATAGAACTAAACACTTCCGTTACACCGCTGGATGAAAATTAAATTACCAGTTTAGTGGTCGCAAGTGCTTCTGCTGAGCATGAGGTCCTACTTCGATTTTCAGGCCAGGTAAAGTGTTATTAGGTTTTCCATCATGAAATTCTCAGTAGCAGCCACGGAGTCTGGATTTGAGCCCAGTAGATGGCAATAGGCTCACCCTCTTTTACGTGGGACTTAACCATAACTATCGGAATGTTGGTGTACTACTAGGTACAACTCTGCCCAACGGATTACAGTCGTCATGATATGTTTAATTGCTGATAGAATCTCTAAGAGCTAATTGCAATATTTCGCAATAAGAAGAAATCTTAAAATAGCCTCAGCAATAATTTTCCCCGCTTACGCAATTACATGACAAACTTGACATAAGTAGGGTATGCAATAAACGTTTGTTTACGAACTCCATAATATTAATATAAGGATTTACGCTAAAGGACATCGTGAGGTTATAAAAGGCACAAACAATTGTGTAATCACACGGACGCATACAATACAGGAGATACAGAACGTAAATACTGGTGAAGACAATCAAGAATTAAATCATCATAAAGCATAGCTTTACTGGCCTCTATAAATTACTGCGTTATCAAGACGAGACAAACACAAGAATGACTAAATTAAATAAAACAGTGTGTTATCTGAGAACGTGTAATCAAAACGGACACAGGTCCTAGTGGGCAAATAAAAATTGTTAATAGTGTATAACAGAGATATGAAAGATGAGAAAATGAATACTTATCAAGATTTTTTTTTCGTCAAGAAACAATGACAAATATGATACTCGAAGAGATGGTAATTATAAATGTTGTTGTGATTAAAATAACTACCCAGATTGATATTTATGAATCAGATAAAACTATAGATGACTTAATTTATGATTTAATCAGAAAAACGAGTCACGGACTTAATAAGGTAGATATACTGCGCTTTAAAGTGCATTCGATTATGATCTCTAGCATGAACTTTATAGGACATTTTAATAGTGTTCATTATCGATGGATCGTTTATAAAGTAATAATCAATACATTTAATAATCTGCTCACATTATTGACCATGCAGTTCTACATCATAATGTATCTGTACAACACATTTGCAACATCATTCCTTAAGCTGAAATTCATCTTGTACTGCCAGAATTTTGAGGTGTATATGCAATTACCTTTTCGATCAATCTGCGTTTCAACTTTGAATACTTCCCTTAAATAGGTGGAAGGATTTTTAATCTGTGCGTGTTAAAATCATCACTATAACCTTTACTTTAAACTTCACCACTTTACTCTCTAAAAAATTGTTCTCTCAAAATCTAAATCTGCATCTAAAATCAATCTCCCCTATACAACTACAAATCACGTTTAATATTCTGACTTACATCATTCTGCGACACAATGTGAGGCGTCTAATTCCTAAGCAAACTCCGCACAGAATATTTACATACCTGTTGGTTGATAACGTTGATGTGAACAATCGTCGCCTGTTCCCCACTTAGATAAAGGGATGATAAAGGCTCTTAATGTGGTCAAAGGAAACGCCGTTGTTTGTCTTTCTATGTTTGATTTTACTTTCCTGTCATTAGATTTTATGCTATCTACTGTGGCTGTTGGTCTAATCAAATGTGTGTCAGTCAATCTATGCATCTCTCTGTATATGGCTTTGCATGCAGTATCGTGGAGGAAATGTAAAAATAATCTGTTTTTCAACAAGAAGAACATGTTGATAAACAGATTAGTTGATGGTCATCCAGAAACGTGTAGATTTATCTGAGTACATCATTTGCTGAGCAGCCTAAAAATTACAGTTACGTTTACGTTAAAGGACTCAGAAAGCCTGACCATTATTGAACCTTTGCTGTTCTTTATTATCTGACTGCGCGACAGAAAAGACAGGGCTATTTAAGAAGTGGATGAGCAGAAAGAAAAATTGCCTGAATTTTTTCCTGATGATCATAAGAACATAACAGGAAAGCTTATCTAAACGCGGAAGCGTTGGACATACAGTAAGCAGTTCTGAGCCAGAGAGCACCGGAGCAATGGTCGCTCAGATAATTTGAGGGGCAGCAAAGCGTTAAGATCGTTAACTTACCCCGCACATGACGTTTGTCATTTGGACGCAACTAATGTGCAGGCAGACGACTCAACCGAAACTGCACTGCGATTTCTGGTGTCATCTGGGTAATAGTTCCAAACGCATTAGGAAATGTTTAATTTTCCATTATGGTTGCGAAGGCAAGGAAGGTATAGAGTTGTTAACGGTTTTAGCAAAAGTCAATCTCACTAAAATATATCAGGAAAATATACAAGTGTGTGTGTGTGTTCCCATCGATTATGTCTAATAGCAGATAAATAGATTTTTTGAAACATAATTAATTATGAAAGAACCTATGCCACAAGTTCTGATCCCCCAGCTGGACTGATCGACGACCTTAAAAATGTGTCTGGGTCAGACTGAATGTGGAAGCCAAAGGTTAAAGTGTTGTAGCGCAGCTTGCTAGAGGTGTATTTCCAGCAGTAGATCAGGAAATGCTGAATTGATTGATTGACATGTTCCAGAACAGATTGATGCTTCAATTGAAACCGTTACAGAATCAAGGGGACTTTTTGTGCATTATGTAAGATATTTAGGAGTTCCAGTTATAAACACTGCAATGAATACAGGAAAACTATTAAGTGTCTCAGTTTCATTGTCCCTAAATGCTGCTATTTTTACAATCGTTAAGCTCATTTTCGTCATAGCGACCGTAATGACTCGTAGTCATGGCCAAGCAACGGACTAAGAGACAATAGGCAAACTGTACCGTGTTACGTTTAGGGCTGTATCTTTGTTAATACTTGGATAAGTTGAAAATTGTTATCTTTTTGGTCAAGTTCCAATGGATCGTTGATCAAAGATTCTACGGTTTCGTTTGAAGATCTACGTTTGTCTAGTTCATACTTAAGAGGCTGTTTTTCTGATTTATAGACAACACGCTTTTGCCCGCTTGTGTACGGAAATAACTCCACGATGAATAGACAGACAGATTTAAGTACTTTGCATTTTTAATATCAGTATTGATAACACCTGACCTGTACCGAGGCTGCCAGTGCACCAGGTCAGTTGTAAACTGCGATCGAACAATTTCACATTATCTTTCTTTTTCGTCCTAAGGACATTTCTTCTAAGAAGTCACTTAAATCTTATCACCTTCATTTGTATTTCCTGCCGTATTCCGGCATTGTTAGAACTGATTTTTGCTTTGCAAGAATAGTAGCAGCAGCCCTGGCACCACATATGGGAGGACAAACGTAGGAACATGACCGGTGACCACGCGCTCGATCACCACTCGCCGTGACGATGTTTAAGAAGCAGCGACTCTGCAACTATTTGGACAATGGCATGGGCACCTAAAATGTACTGCTAATTATTTTAATTCGGATTTCTGGCATTCAAATGGTAAAAACGTGTCTTTATATTCTCAAATCCGCGGCGCCGGAAAATAGCTAAGGATTTTTGAAACCGTGCGGTTTTAGTGGCATACGGTCTCTTAGCCCGGTCATGGTAGAATTGAATGGCGAATTAAATATAAAGTAATCAATTTCTTGTATTTTTGGGCAACTAAGGTTTTTCTAAACGTGACTGAGTCCTGGATATTTAACTGAACTTATCTGAATCAACAATGAGGGTACACAAAAATTAAACTTCTTAAAAGAGCAAGTCCTCCGTATGCAAAATACGCGCCTTGGACCTATTCCTTTGTTTCAATATTTTAAGACTCGTGTTCTATAGAGTCCAATTCCTGCATTAACATAAATCGGCTACTCTCTAAAGGCACCATTTTAGCTCCTCGTTTTACGGAACGCGACACTAAATTGGAAGATCGTAAAACCGTACGGTATCAAAGATTAGTTCGCCCAGCGATGTGCAGAGGGCGCAACCGTCCACTCAAGTTCAGCATTCACCTGTCGCATATTTGCGTGACAAGATCTAGTTTTGTTAGTTCAGGTTTTTTAAGTTTACGCTCCGTTGATTGGGAATAAGTGGCAATTTTTGTAAACTAAGAGCAAAATTATTTACTTTCGTTATTTGCGAAAATTGACCCACGGGTATCAGATCGTGTACCACACACATATGTATGTCAATATAGAACTTTCTCATTCTTAAGTGTAAAGATAGTTCTTCATTTCATTATATCATATCGATCTCTTGCTTGAATTGGGATAGGAGCAGGAGACTGATGATGCTTCTAGCTATAACAAACCTGCCGTCCCAGATAAATGGCATCGATGCTAAAGGCAGCAGCAACAGGATTGTCTCAAGTCTTTCGGTAGCTTCCCCCATTCCACCCTACTACCACCTTACGTCTTTTAAATCATTGTTATTGCTGTCAATAGACTGTCACTTCTGTCTGTCTTGGCCTTCAGATATTCTTCAGATATTGTATGCCGTTGAAGGCAACTACTGCTGCAGACACTAATCATCATCTGCCTAGCCTTTTCCCAACTAAGTTGGGGTCGGCTTCCAGTCTTACCGGATGCAACTGAATACCCGTATTTTACATGGAGCAACTGCCTATCTGACCACCACAACCCAGTTAACTACTCGGTAAGACTGGTTGCCAGACTTTTCGGGCCACTGACTACCTGAAACGACTGTCAAAGATCTACAAATGACAGCCTGGACCAACGGCTTAATGTGCTTTCCGAGGCACGAAGGAAACTCGGTATGTAATGGGCGGTCACCCATCCACGGACCAACCTAGGCAAGCGCGGCTGAACCTTAAGATCGACCCGAGAGGCTGTTATTATTTAGCCACGAGACTGTAGACACTAATATGGTTTGCTTATTGCTAATATTTTGCTGCTCGTCATTTTTTTTTTTCTCATAGTCATGCTTTTTTTTTTTTTTCGGATTGGTAATCATCAAATGACCCCCCCACTCTGGGCGGAGCGGAAGGGAGTGTCAGACTTGTACTGACTAAAACCCATCCATGTTCCTTTTTTGCCCTTTGTGTTCCAGGGCCACGGTATCTCTTTCGAACAGTCCCGCAGCCCTGGCAGGCATCGGCCCTTGCAGACCCCCACATCGTTGCTGACATCTCTTTGAGGCGCGCGTGGAACACGAACGCGCCGTCGACACGGCCTGTCGTCATAAGACGGCCGGACGGCGAGCTAGCCCATAGCTCGCCGTCCACAGTCATAGTTATGCTTGATTTCTATTTCTATGCCCATGTTCAATAGTGGACGATTTACAGGCCGATGTAATAACCAACCCTTTCCAAAAAAAAAAACGTGTTTTCTCTAGTATCGTCAGGTGGGCACTATTAATAAAACTCTTAAAAAAAACATTATGTGGGTGGCACGTGGTACTGTTTTTATAAGTAAAGGCTTGAACAGGATGTCAGGTAAAAAACTCGGTCAATAGGTTAGCCTTGTGAATGAGGTACCGTATGTTCTGTTTTGTTTTCTAGAACCTTTTTAAGATTAAATTGCCTATGTTTCCTGGTTTGTTCATTTTTTGTGAACTCAGCCTTTTTAACTCCTAAGAGCTTTAGACTTTCCTATCTGTTTAACGATGGGCGATGATGATGATGATGGATTCTAGTTAAAGATACTTATGTTTTATTGAATTTAATTCAAACTCAAACCATTTATTTCAAATAGACCCGTGACAGGCACTTTTCCATAGTCAAAAATAAGCTACCTACTACAGTTCAGCCACAGGTATAATAAATGTGAATCGACTGTAGTTGCCCATTCCAAAATCGTAGATCTTGTGGAGAAGAATGGGTAAGAAATTCCATAGACACTCTTTTCAAATCAAGTTGGATATTACATAGCCCAGGGTACAATATTGTTGCTTCTATATTATGTCATTAATATAACCAATTAACATATTCTACTGAAATGACCTTACTTTGATAATTTCAATGATATTACAAAACATGCTATTACTATAAGCCTTTAATTTCATCATAACCGATATTTATACATAGTTACTGCTACAACTGAAGAAGCATCTCAAATACATCGACTCTTCATCTTAGTAATAATAGCACCGGGTATGGGACTGCCAATAATATTATACGAGGATAATAAATCGTAAATAAAAAGAGGTAAATATCACACTGGCGCGCGCAAATTGTTTCAGACAAATTCAGACAATTGTCGTAATTTAAGTACTTCAAGCGCAATAACTATCTCTTTCTGTATCATACGTTCCGTATTATCTATCGCAGTCGTAACAACGCAACGATATTTGAACGCCGCTCAGTATGAACGTAGCGTATTTTTCTTTATAATATCATTGGGGACTGCACTGTTTTTGAAACTATCACAAAAACTGGTCTCCCATAGTGAATCAAGTTGAAAAAAACCTGTAAATTACCATATAACGAGTGCATTCTATCTCGGTATCAAAGTCACTAAGAAAAAACTAAGGGTGAAAATTTAGCATATTTTTTGCGACACCTAATTCATCAAGACATGTTTTTTTTCATTGTTTTTTACTTACTTTTATTGGGATTTACTTACCGTGTAATTTACAGCTCAGTTTTAAATAGAAAAAAAAAACAAACAAGTTTGGTGAATGAAACTTTTTTCATGAAGTTTTATGAATGTGCTTTGTTTGTAAAAAAGTTCGTTAAAGATTTTTGTGCTCAACTTTTTTAGTTTGTGTTTTCTGGTGTTGAGAGCATGGGAGAGTAAATTCAAGTGTGGAAAGTCGTTAGTAAGTAACCATACGTATATTTTCTTAACCATACGTATATTTTTTTAGGTACACCAGGACTTAATATGATTTATCATCTATTTAGCCTTTTCCCAGATAAGTTGTGGTCGGCTTCCAGTCTAACCGGATGTAGCTATTTGACCTATACAACCCAGTTGTCACTTTCCTCCACGAGTATGAATGTCCCCACATTAATACGGATACAACAGAATACCAGCATTTTACATGGAGCGACTGCCTATCTGACCTCCACAACCCAGCTGATACTGGGTAATACGGTACCCCTGGGTAAGACTGGTTGACAGACTTTTGGGCCACTGACTACCTGTCAGTGGTTCTGACTGTCAAAGATCTATAAATGCCAGCCGGGGCCAACGGCTTAACGGGCTTTCCAAGGCACGGTGGAAACGCGGCATTTTTTGGATAGTCACCCACACATGAACCAACCTAGGCAAACGCGGCTTAACCTTGAAAATAGACCCGCATGGAGCCACGAGCCAAGTTCAATTCTATTCAAATAGCAATTCAGAATGAATAGTGAAAATATAATTACATGCAGTTTAACATAGCTAAATAATAATTTAATTTAATATTATAGAATACAATCTTGATCACAGCTTAATTTTTGACTTTAATAATGTATTGATTATTCAATTTGTATTTCGTTTTATTTCCAATTCTAAACGAGCCAAGTACTTACTATAATTATGTACTAACTAATAAGTTCTTCAAAATAGACCAAAAAGATTTTAGTTAAATTTTAATTGACTATTAATAGCTTAACTTACTCAGGTCACAACAACAAGAGCGATCGTTAACATCATAAAGTTTGTGAACCTTTCAACTCTCGAAAAACTTTACAAAAAGAGTCGTAAAAATATGAAAACCTTCTTTTTGGTACGTTAAGTAATTGGTAGTGCACACGACATCTTTATTTTATTATTTTTAGTAGTTTCTTTTCTACTTACCTTGACTTTTACGATTTACGTTCTCGTACTACTGCACTTGCATCAAACTTCATGCTTACGTCAATTCAGAGAATCTACGAGTTCCTTCATTATATGTACAGTCACGAGCATCGAATTGTCTACACATTGCAACTTTTCAAAGTGATTTTCTCTTACTGTAGTGTTGTAATTTTATGTTGTTACGAACATGATAGTACTCCGAAACACATATTATTATGATAAACGTCTTATTTCAATGTTGCAATCGTAATACTACGAAGTTTTTTTTTTAATTCAGGTAAGTGATACAAATTAGTATTCGCGACTGTACTTTACTCTATAGTTACCCACTTCTTCAATAATACGTTTCGTGTTAATGTCAGCCTTGTACTTTGCTAATGCCTCTGATACGAAGTAGCCCTGACTCACGCTCGTGTCGTGATGGGCGGGCGGGTAGGGCGGGTAGGGCGGGAATAGCCACAGGCCACGCTCGCCGGCGCTGTCGCCGCCCCGCCTCACGTGGACACCCCCCTTTAACCCCCCTGTATACGTAGGAAGACGTGTGCTCTGACAGTTTATATTGGGAGTTTGAAGTATTTAGGAGATAGTTTTTTTTAGATCTTTTGACAGAGAGTGAAGGGGTATACTGAGCTGGAACTTCCTTGTAAATTGTGCATTTAATCATAAGGTAATTGGTATTAGAGTAACCATGGAGTTTCTTGCCGGTTCTTCTCCATAGGAAACGACCATCCCGAACCGTGCACCTTTTTGTCGACGTTTTACAAGTGCCCATCGAGGCCTATGTGAAATAAAATATTTTGATTTTGATTAGTAAAAGGTAAATCTCTAGACTCCAAGAGCTGTCACATAATTTCTTTTTAAAAGTTCTAGGAAACTCACATTGCTGCGAGCTGGACATTACATGTTAAAATAGCAAAAAGTCGTGTAAATACAAAGGAAAATGAGGCTTGCTAAACTGTAGCATAGTTTAAAACAATAATCGGAAACCTTTTAGGACTGTATTAATATCATAAGTTTATTATAATACAGGGTGTAAATGGACCCTTCACGAAGCTGTCAACCAAGCATTCTGTACATCAAACTAAGTAAAACTACGCAAAAAATATTGCTGGGAAACGACTTTTTTTTTGGGGTGAATAATCACGTTTTACGGTAAAACTCAATGTAACGCACTCAAAACATTGTGCTGATGTATGCATTGAATAGTAAACGGGTCATGGACGCATTTAAAGTTAATTTACAACCTTGAAAATTTGTATAATAAAATGTGAAAAGTTGGAACTTTGATCTCCAATATCTCCGTAACTAGAAGGTAAGGTCCAGTACAGAAAAATGATCGCAATAACAAAGAGAACAAGTGCTTTTCGGCTTCGTTAAGGGTCTATTTACATCGTTTATACTCTTTATTGCAAGTTAAAAGATTGTTTTGCATTTCAAGCACCCACGGATAGACTAAGCGGATTTAACCATAACAATACTGACCATTAAAATGTTCACACTCGCGTCAGTTTTCGACCTTGTTTAGGTCGTTAGAAGTGTTGCTAAGGTCTCACGACCAAATTGCTCTCACCCCCATACAAAAATACCACAATATCGATCAGTGGGGCTACTGGGCTAGGCAAGTAGCCCCAGGGTGGGGCGGCGATGTCCGTGCCACGCCGCGTGACCTCTGGCCTCTGCCCATAGTCGAGGACGTTCGGCGAATGAAGGTGCGCCGGTTGGATTAGATTTTTGGTAAGATTGGAGGTAGGGTCAAGGAAGGTGGATGGAAATGTGAGATGCATATTTAAATATTGTTATCGTTTTGGCATTTTTAAGTGAGGGATCGGAAGCTTGTGATAAGCTGTGTGGCAGCATCTACGTCACAATATACGAAATATGGTTCATATCTGATTTCTGGCGAAATCCCGCGCGATAAAAATAAAAATCACGCCTGTAATCCCCAAAGGGTTAGGCAGAGGTATACCTAATAGTACACCCACATTTCGCCAGTTATGTTTTAAGTTCCATGTAATAGGGGGCGAGCCTTTTACCATCAACCGGGCACAATTCCAAACTCCTTGACTGCTACTGAGAAATTCCTAATGGAAAAACCCAATAACACTTTGCCTGATCTGGGAATTGAACCCAGGACATCATGCTCAGCAGTTGCGCTTGCCGCTTGCGATCACTAGACCAACAACCGCGCGATAATTTTTTTTTTTGAATTGTAACAGTTTTTATGCCTTGTGACTGGGACTGTAGCTATTTTTGTCTTTGTTTCGACAATTCAAAAGTGCCTATTTGAAATAAATGCTTTGATTTTGATTTTGATTTTTGATTTTGATAAAATATATCAAAAATCCGACAAAACATCCGACTGGTATTTATTTCTATTATGTTGGTACCGCCGATCTTATACTGAAATAGGAATGCCGACTGTAGGAAAGTATTTAGCTATTATGCGAACGCCTACATCTAGCAATGGATTTTAAAGACTGAATGACGTTGTGCAAAGAAGAACCAAGCATTGTAGTGACCATCCAATGATAGCTCTTGATGATGATGACGCAACGTGGCCAGTAAATACAAATGATTTCCAAGTAATATTAGCATTGAAATAACTCAGATCTCAATCACTGTATGTCTTGAACCATGAAATGTTTACTGCGTGTAACGGATTGTATGAGCATTAAAAGTATGTATACGAGTTGGTACTACTCCACCACTGTTTTATGATGGTTATTCGATTTTCGTATTTTGCATACGATTGCAGAAGATTCTGTTTATAGTCATGGTTTTATGAAATGATATCATGAGACCATCACTGCAGCATCCCCTCTTTGTGCCGAGATTGAAATTCAAACCTCAGGTTCTAAGACATGATAACTAGATCAATATACAGGGTGTAAACAGACCCTTCACATATCCGTCCAAGCATTCTGTACATCAAACTAAGTAACTTTACGCAAAAATTATTGTTGGGAATCGACTTTTTTTTTTGGGGTGAAAAATCACGTTTTACGGTAGGACTCGATGGAAAGCACTTAGCATTGTGCTGATGGATGGATTGAATAGTACGGGGGTCGTGGAGGTGTGTAAAGTGAAAATCTTGCATTAAAAACATGTATTTAAAAAAAACTTGTGAAAAAGTTGGAACTTTGACCCCCAATATCTCCGTAACTAGAAGGTTCCCAGGTATGGTCTAGAACAAAAAAATGATCGCAAAGACGGGGAGAACAACTGCCTTTCGGGTATGTTAAGGGTTTATTTACAGCCTTTATTTAATCTTCCACTAGAAAACTTATAGTTTTTATTCGACTGCACCCGGTTAGACTGGAAACCGATCACAACATAACATCACGCCTTGTAATCCCCGAAGGGTTAGGCAGAGCGATATCTAATAGTACACCCATTTCACCAGTTATGTGTAAGTCCCATGTGACGGGGGTGAGCCTTTTGCCAACAACCGGCCACACATCAAGACTTCGCAGCTGCTACTGAGAAATTAGTGATGTAAAAACCCAAAAACACTGTGCCTGACCTGGGATTCGAACCCAGGACCTCATGCTCAGCAGTCGCGCTTGGGACCACTAGACCAACGAGGCGGTCCGACCAATCGCAACATAGTTAGAAGGCAAAACAGATGATGGCGTCGGTGTAGGTCCGAAATATTCCAGCCTTTTTCGTCGTATGCACTGTAGCCACGTTTGCGGCGTGTCGCACGGCACGTTCCGATAAATACAAAAGCAAATGGCTCAGTGAGTCACGAAGGTCGAAGGGGATGACATGCAACCACTACCCAAATTCGCCATCCACCATCACCGTGACTGGAAAAATGGTGGAGTTGCATAAGGCTTAGGTTACTGTCAAGGAAATGTGTAATTGGAATGGTTCATAAACATGTATATGCGAAAGCATTTTTACCATTGTTGGCTTAGCAGTTGTCCTGCCCGATCGTAGTTATGATATTTCAGGTATCATCATTTGGAGCGTAATATTTTTACAGGCTGGCTGTCACATTGGTTGAAATGGTGCGTTGAGGTATTAGTTACGAAGATAAATGACAATGCTGCGTAGGTTCAGCAGGTATTCTCAACTTATTAGAAATGGCTTCTGTTCCACTCAGACATTGAACTAATCTGACCATTTTAAATCCCAGGAATGTTTCAAGTGGAAGCCAATGTAGTTATTTTAGAATTCACATTATTGTAAATTAAACCAACACCATTAAGGTTATTGACAAGCTACTGACGTCAACAAAAGCGTTATTGCTAAATAAATTAATATTTTGTAATAGGAAGATTTTTATCTTTCATCAAAACATAAATTCCGAGGATGACCGTGTAAGATTGGGAAAGATAAAAAAGGACGAAAGATGCACGAAGATATAATTTGTTGCTACTAACCGAATGTCCATAATTTATAGTCGAACCCTTTTGGCTTTTATGGGCAAAACGGAAACATTTGCATTAGTCAAACAAATATGGTGATTGGTTCTCAAAATAACTTAACGTAAGGTTTAGTACAAATTGTTTGCATTCAACTTGTCATGTTAAAACGAGACACGGAAAATACTTGATACATTTCAATTTTATTATGACGGCGATACGATATGCGATACAGAGACTGTCCATCGAGTACGATTGGCACAAAAGGCCACGAAGCGAGCCATGCTAGGCATAACCTTTCAGATCGAGGGCATAGTACCTCTCCGTAAATCTACGACGTCGGGGACCGGCCGTTGCGCCTCAAAATGGTCCTGGGCTGGACATCTGGGTAGAGGTAGCGGAGATGGCCGATGGACTGCTCCAGCGGTCATCTCGTTTCTACCCAGATGTCCTGGTTGTGCCACGGTTAGGCCAAAGAAACTAGGGCCGTCCTAAAGCTCGTTGGGTCGACAAAATAGTGGGACACACCTGGGTAAGGGACGCACAAACCCGCGCAGTGTGGTAGAAGAAAAAGGAGGCATATACACACCAGGGGGTGATTCCGGCTGATGATGATGATGACATCGATATGTTCTAGTTGTACTTTTAACCAGTTTTAATGTCAGCGTCGTCTGCTGTGGCTTTTATTACGCGTTCCATAATTCACTTTTTTATCATTGAAAAAGAAACTTTATTTGGCCTCCCGTATCATATTTTTTAAACTGCTGACCACCTGTTATTGAACGATGAATCTGCTACATCAAAACATCGTCTGCTTACTCTATTAATTATAGAGAAATTTATATTATGCTGAGATAAATCGTCATGGTGTTTCTGCGTAGACGAGTAAGGCCAGCAAACAAATTCTAGTCGCTGAAAATTTTATGCTGGTAACTAAAATTATCTTGGATATAAATTATGAACCACCAAGTCCAACGCGAAGGATGAGTTCGAAAGAACTGGTCGGCACTAGTATAGCACAAGACAGAATTGTGTATAGTGAAACAAAGAAAGGGAGACTTTTGTCCAGCCCCCGTAGCATGATCACCGTAGACAAGGATTTCTTTGACGGAAGAATCGACAAAATGACAGATAGTGCAAAGATCTGTCATTATGTCGACACAATCTGTGGTACGTGCTATGGTGTTCACGCTACGGGGGCTGTAGTACTTAGCTGAAATGATATTTGTGAATTCTAAACAACATACGCATGATAGTACTATTTATCTAAAGTAATATTTGTGAATTTTCTAATAAATCATATAAAAATTAAATGGAAAATAGTTATTTGCAAAAAATAAATTAATCATAGTAGTGTTAGCATCTGCTGTCTAGTGTCTGTGATATATTAAAGCAACGTGACTTTTCATTCAGCCCAAATTTTACAAGATTTATTATGCTTGAAATAACGTACTCAATCATTCGAAAAATTACTTAAAAATTTATTAAACATCCATTTATTTTCTAGCTTTTACTCTGTCACTGTTAGGTCTCCTCCTATCTATTACTATAACACCTTATCTTGTATTTTTCTATGAAAACAATCAATTAAAAGTAGGTATTTTAAAACACGCACTTTTTAAGCGACTTCTAAGAAAAATTCTATTGCAGTCCCTACTTGCACAAGGTCTGGTCTGGGCACGGACCGTTTTTTGTCGCTAAACGCCAGGCCATCTGGCAAGGGGTATTTTGACAAAAAACAGTTGCCTGACCCTTTCTTACCTTGACTGGCCCACGTTTTTTATTTGTGGACCCCTCACAATATGTTGAATTAGCGTATTAGTAGATTTCTAAAGACCCGATGAAATTTTTGATTGAACCCAACGGATTGTATGGAGTGGTTCGTGTAACGGTTTCATGCAGTGTTGCCCCTTTTTTTCTACAATTATTAGGAATTTAATAACGTTCCGTACACAATTACAGTTTTTTTTGGTTTTCCTTTAGTGTAGGAACAGGGGTCACCTGCTACAGTGTGTTTACTGTTGAAATATTGCATGTCTTGAAGAATTTTACGGTCGGTCAGTCAATGGCATAATTTAGACATGTTTGTTTTTTCGATTGTGTTCGTCATTTTAAATCGAATAGTTATGCAGCTGAATGTATCCCAACCAATTACATTATAAAGAAAGGTACGCTACGTTCTTACTGACCGCGTTCAAATGCCGTTGCGTTGTTACGACTGTGATAGATAATACGGAACGTATGATACAGAAAGAGATAGCTATTGGGCTTGAAGTACTTAAATTACGACAATTGTCTGAATTTGTCTGCAACTATTTGCGCGTTTTTTTTATAATATCATTGACCCCCAACCAAAAAATTGTCTTTACATTTTACTAGATTTTCAATTATCTCCAAATAATGGAAAAAAAAGTAATTGCTAATGAATATACCTATATATTATATTTATGCCTAATCTTGACCTCAATCTAGTCCTGAGGACAGAGATGAGGTCGACGATGGAACAAGCTAATCCAAAAGAAGCCTATTAACTCGCCTATTATATACCTAATTATATCATTTAGTTAGAGCTTAAAAATACTGCCAAAGTTGCTACTGATTGAAATAATTCAAACGCAAAACGCACGCGTCAGACATCCACAACACGAATCAAGATTATTAATACATTTTGAAAGGAATCGCTCCCAATTTGAGGGTGTACGCAATCTGTCTTTAATCAAAGCGACAGCCTGCAGAAATCGTAATTCTGAAGTTCAAAAGCTTGCCGCCTGAGCCAATCGAAGTGCTTGAAAATTAAAAAAAAATCCCGGCTGGCGACCGAACGATTGAGGGAATGAGTGAATGAATGTAATATCGGTATGCGGATCTCTTTATTTATTGTATTAAATAATTTGTACAATAGTACATGCGGTCTTTTGTTCCGAATGCGGGGGTTGCAAGGAATGCGTTGATTTTGCATCACTTTGTCGCGGGGGTCGTTGCGTGCCGATCGGAGTTTTTAATTTGTTGATAAAATTCTTGGTTTTACGAGTGATGACAGGTAATGAACGGACGTTTTATACCTTGATGTAACTTAGCTGGACATAATGGTTCCTTAATTGTTTGGTTATAATGTTAAGTTTGCATGAATTAGCCATGTTAGGCGTTTGAATATTTGGGCAAGTGCCACTAGAACGCACAGTGACATAGTTCACAAGTGAAGTGTTACCAACATAGTTTTAAGGTTCTATTTACTAACACAATTTGTATTTTATCATTTACAAAGTATGTTAGTCAGTAAGGTACATATCTATGGCCCTAAGTTGCCTGAAAATAAATAAATGTTAAATATAGGAATATTTTTTTCAGGACTTTATTCAAACCGAAGTTTACTTAACTTAAATCATTACAGCTTGACCACTTTTTTAGTAATGAATGGACTGTGTAAAGGATGATATGATAAGAAAGGAGTTGTCTGATAAGATGACGAGTAATAGCGCAGTATGGAAGGAGAAGACATGCTGCGCCAACCTCAAATGAATTTAGATAACGGCAAGAGAATGATGCTGATCTTTTTTTAGTAATGTATGCTTCACAACCAACAACCTTGCTTCATAACAAGTACCTTCAAAACATTATATTTGACTCACGTACTTACGGATAGATGTTTACGGTCAAAATAGTTATGTGCACAATATTTTTCATGTACCTAAATTTTTACTAATATTTGTTTAGTAGTAATTAAGCAGTGTTGTTTTAGCGAATGTGAGTACCAACACAAACCATCTCTGGTTTAATGGTACAAAACAAACGAACCTGTTATAAGACTATATGTATGTTTAAATAAAAAAAAAAAAAAAAAAAAAAAAAAAAACCGACTCATTATAAAGGTAACAATATCAACGGCGAATCAAGATATCAAGTACAAATAGCACACAACTTACTCACATGTATTTACCTAGCCGAAACTAGGGTCACCTCTCTTTTTACAAACGCGTTACGTAAACCATATTTCACAACTAACTACCAACAATACCCAAACTAATATACCAGTACAGCTAAGCACGAAATTTGAATTAAACAAATTATAAATCATAGACAAACAGCCTTGTGAATAGCCTTCGTGTTACTGTTAATCCTTTTGTGTGTGTTATGAGTTCTGTTCTTTAATCAAATGGGACATTAAAAAGAAAAATGGCCATATAGTTGTGATATTGACTATACAGCATGTAGCGGAAAGATGTGGTCATATTTAGGGATGTATTTTAGACCATCAGACTGATAAACTTTTTACATGGCTCAATATCGTAATCGCGAAAAGTAAGTTCACAACCCTATTTAAAAGACCTTAATGTACCATGTTTTTACACAAATAAAATTATTCTATTCTATTGAACTTTTGAATGGGACAGCTGAATATTTTTTCACAATTATTGATGAAAGTCCCATGGAGACAATTGTTCAGTTTGATCGTCCACAACCTTGAATCTTACTAATATTATAAATGCGAAAGTTGTCGAGGATGGATGGATGGTTGGATGGAAGAATGTTTGTTCCTCTTTCACGCAAAAACTACTGAACGGATTTGGATGAAATTAAGCATACAGATAGCTTATCCCGGTACTGAGATTCCGTGGGACCATTATCGCACTCCACGCAGGCGAAGCCGTTGGCATAAGCCATACACACACAAACATATATTCATACTTTTATTTTACACGATGTATAGTTGTGACAGAGCGAATGGTAGATCTGAAGATGTATGAGGCTTAAGTGAGGTGTAACAAAGATTTTTAGCTGGTTAAGAAGTGACAGTACTGACCTGGTTGTGTAACGGAGTGTTGAGTTGGTTTCAGAAGTTGTGCCGATTTTGTTTTCAGTTCATTAAGTAGAGCTTTAGTCGCTTTATTAAAACATTCACAAAGGTGTTTGTTCAATTATTTCACGAGAAGCAAAAATATTCCTATGAAAGATGATTTCAGTAACTTTATTTAAAAGCAAAAGATCCAAAACAGAGGGCTGGCCTATTTTATAGTCAAAGAATGCCATCTATCGTGGCAATGCTGCCAACCTTCTGGGCACTATTCCTGTTGACAGCGATGTAGATGATTTTTTTGACGCTCAATAACGCTTTTCTTCTATTCTGCATGATCATATTTTTTTATTATTATTTTAATTTTGGATAATCAAGTAAATTCTGAAAATATTTTTTATAAAAACAAAAACCTATCTTTGCAGGGTCACACATTAAGCAATGGATGTTTAATGTATGGCCGTGCAAAATAAAATTAAAACAGTTACTTCAATTTCAAGCTTATTCTGTCCTGGTAACTGAAAAAACGGTAACTTAAAATACTATTACATTGAAGTTATTTACATCCTTACTTACAAGTTTTAGTTATGAGAAAAATATTAATTATTAATGTTAAGGTACAAGAGTAGAAAGTCGGTAGTTACCGACCTATCAACATGGAGATGCATGTATCAAAAACAGACTGCGAAAAATAAACATCATTCCCAAACATGGGTGTAGGCGTCGCGAGATCTGTTCGTCACGTTTTTCGCTACCGAAAACAATAATTTCTTGAATGTGTACATTTTTCGTCACTTTCATCTCGCCAGATAAGGTTACGGGTTGAACGCATGCGCGATAACCGCTTGATGGACGATCGCGTTAAACTGTACTCACGCATCACTTTGGAAGTTATAGACCTGACAGAGAAGAGAAAATCATCAGAATTCAAGTTTTAGGAAGAAGCTTGAGGAGCTTAGAAAGCAACCTATTTCCTGGTATTTTAAAGAGTAAAGGACCAGAAGTTTTTAATAAAGAACCATCCACACAAATTCATGGTAGAACACAGAAATCTCAATTTATTGAAAATTACCAGTCTTACCAAGGGGTATCGTATTACCCAGTACTAACTGGGTTGTGGAGGTCAGATAGGCAGTCGCTCCATGTAAAATACTGGTATTCAGCTGCATCCGGTTAGACTGGAAGCCGACCCTAACATAGTTGGGAAAAGGCTAGGCAGATGATGACCTTTGACACGAAGGTCTCTAAATCCGATGAAGCAAATCATCGTGAGGAAACTGGCTTGTCCCAGAACCACAAATTATAAGACATGATTGTGTCGCTTGTTGAATTATGGTCCCACTCAGAGAGGCGGCCTGTGTCCCGACAGTAGGAACATTATAGGCTGATCCTAATTATGCTCCTTCTGACATGACATGAACTCTGTAAGGCCACGAAACCTCGGGCAATTGCCCAACAAAGCATCCCAAAATGCCCGTTCTACACATACCATGTCCCCAAGACGGGTACTAACTGATAATGCGCCGCTCTCTGATGAAGATTGATCGCATCACCGCCGCGATGTGTAAACACACCTTCATGTACGTGTCTGTGCGGGGGTGAGGTGGCAACCGGACTCGGTAACGTGATGCAGAGGTTTGTATATAAGGAGGTATGTGGTATGAGCATGACAATAACATTAGGTATGATGAAGGTATACAGGGTGTAAACAGACCCTTCACATAGCCGTCTGCCAAGCATTCTGTACATCAAACTAAGTAACTTTACGCAAAAATTATTGCTGGGAATCGACTTTTTTTTTTGGGGTGAAAAATCACGTTTTACGGTAGGACTCGATGGCAAGCACTCAAAGCATTGTGCTGATGGATGAATTGAATAGTACGGGGGTCGTCGAGGTGTGTAAAGTAAAAATGTTACATTAAAAACATGTATTTAAAAAAAAACTTATGAAAAAGTTTGTTTGACTAAGTAAATAAAAGTTTGACCCCCAATGTCTCCGTAACTAGAAGGTTCCCAGGTATGGTTTAGAACAAACAAATGATCGCAAAGACGGGGAGAACAAGTGCCTTTCGGATATGTTAAGGGTCTATTTACACCCTTTATAATGACATTTAAGAAATATTGGACTGCCCCGTTGGTCTAGTGGTCGCAATCGCGACTGCTGAGCATGAGGTCCCCGATTCCCGGGTCGGGCAAATTGATATTGGTTTATCCATCAGGAATTTCTCATTTTTCTGTATTAACTAGAAGGTTCCCAGGTATGGTCTAGAACAAACAAATGATCGCAAAGACGGGGAGAACAAGTGCCTTTCGGATATGTTAAGGGTCTATTTACACCCTTTATAATGACATTTAAGAAATATTGGACTGCCCCGTTGGTCTAGTGGTCGCAATCGCGACTGCTGAGCATGAGGTCCCCGATTCCCGGGTCGGGCAAATTGATATTGGTTTATCCATCAGGAATTTCTCATTTTTCTGTATTTGTGCCGAGTTCATGGCAATAGGCTCGCCCTCTAATACATGGGACTTAAACATTCTCTGTAAAAAACATAGTTATACTCTTCATTAAAACAAAGCACTTAAATTGAGCCACTGGTAGAACTTATACAACCATAATAAATAATACGACAATTTACTCTGACGGAAAAGTCGAAATTGTATTCATCATCATCATCATCATCATTTCAGCCGAAAGACGTCCACTGCTGGACATAGGCCTCCCCCAAGTGTCGCCACATTGACCGGTCCCGTGCGACTCGCATCCAGCGGATCCCTGCAACCTTCACCAGGTCATCGGTCCACCTAGTGGGAGGCCTTCCAACGCAGCGTCTTCCGGTTCGCGGTCGTCACTCCAGAACTTTTCGGCCCCATCGGCCATCCGTTCTGCGAGCAATTAATGCGAAATTGTATTGTAATGACATAATTCTATTGAAAAGCTTACTCCAGCCCTGTTGAAAGCTCTTTGAAAGCGATTGACACTTGTCTTGGAGGCCCTCCTTGCGGTTGCCCATCCTGTAACTTACCCAGTAAACAACAGATACTATGTACAAAGACACGCACTTTCCACAATAAGTCATGAAGGCGCGACATCACAGAATTCGGTTAGCGGTGGGCCGGTGGCTGCACAATAAATATGTCGCGACGTGACCGGCGCGGGGGCACGTGAGCCCCATGTATGATGGATATTGTTGTTTATTTGTTTGTAATGCATATTTTGAAATTTGCTGCTTTATGCTCGCGGTTTTTGATGTTTTCGTTCAAGTTGGGATTGGTGATGGGTTCAACTATGGTTTCTATTCAAAACATAAGCATCAAATGAACGCAAACTGGGTTAAAAAAGTTAGAGTGATGAATAAATTAAATAAATAGTTTATAACACGAAAAATGTCTTGCTTTTTAAATTCATAGGGAAATGGTAGAAGATAGGGAAGGCCTATACACATCAGTGGGTGATTCTGGGTTGAAACGATTCATTTATTCATTTATTTGCGTTCTACAGGTAAAAACATGGTGTTATACAAAAGGCTAAGCTAAGAGCCGTTGTAGACCCCGTGGGGGCAGAGCAAAATTTTGTGAAATTAGTACAATCTCAAAATTAAAATTAAAATAATTATACTTGAAACAAAAAATTACATTCGCAATAAAAAAACAAAAAAAAAAATAATACAACAATAATAATCAATCAAAATTCAATAAAAATAGACAATATACTTAAAAGTTAAAATGTCAGTCGTAGAAAGCTAAAAATTAAAATAAAATTATATATGAAAGCTTAATAATTACATATAATTCACATCACAACAATAATATATTATCTTTCATTCAAGTATCCGTTCACATTATAATAGCTTTTGTTTATTAGGAATAATTTTAATTTATTAATAAAGATGTTGCATTTATTTATATTTCTCAGATGTTGATGAAATTATCGAATACGGAACTGAAATTAAAAAAATATATATTCTACAAATAAAGCAAGGTGTATTTAAAAAAAAAAATAGTTCTATTTGCCCAAATTATCACATCTCAAGAACAGACCAAATATTGACCTCCCCCATTCGAGATCACACATTTATAATTAAATAATGAAACAATCGTAACTTAACGACCCGCTAATACAAAACCTAAACTTAATTAATAAACCAAAAGCGGCCAAACATCCGTTTAAAACCAAACTTAGGAACCGTCCACCAAAAAAACTTACCAAAATCTTTCCCACATGTGGTTAGTCCCACCACGTTATACTGACACCCCAAAAACTATCACCCCGACTCTATTTTTCAAACCCTATAGTTGAAAGTCCTTTGTGTTTTGTCTGAAGGGTAGTACATTTAACTTGGTTTGCGACTAGGTTTTTTCGATGGCCGGATAAATAGGTCGCAGGTTATTTGCCGTTGCAAGGTGCAAGCATTTCTAACGGCACATTCGGTGCTAAAATAAACGAAACGACAATATTTGACATAGTGGTGTAAGCAGATAAAGGAAGCTTTGTTTTTGTGGCTAAAGCTGTGTTTGGTGGGAAGCTTGGTAGACCGTTAGACTGAGGATGTGGAGTCTCAGGTTATGCCTGTAATATGATTGTTTGTAAACTAGTTTGGAAAAACGATACGAAGAAGGATGGTAAATGTTCTTCATTTTGGAAATATTTAAAAGTCATCGCGGGTAAAAACTGGATGAAGTTGGCACAGGAACCTGGAGATTAGCATCAGTAACGGGAATCTTATATCCAGCAGTGGCTGAAGTCAGGCTGTGAATGATGATGACTCGCCATAGATGCATTTTTCAGTCGATTTATGATATTCGCTTTAACAAAATTCGTCCATTTTCTCTCTCTCCATCTCTGCTCGTTAGTTTTCAAGCCAAAGAAAGACAAACAGATATTCCTTAAAGCTTTATACGGTGCATGAAATTATAACAATTTCTTTCAGGTTCTTAATTAATTGAGAACTGAAACCGTCTAATTCCGACAATATTACCGTTATATTTGGCCATATATCATAATTAAAAATAACCAAGAGAAGCATAATTATTTCTTCAACTTATTAAAACTCTGACCCATCACATAACAGTCCCATCTTGACGCCGTAGACCAAACACAGTGTTTAAAAATAGTATCGTATGTGGACAAAAAACACGAACCGCTCATATGGACCGACTTTACGCAATATGGTGTTTGACCTGACCCTTATAACCGGCGGATATTTATTTTATCATCGGCTTATCCTGTGGGATTTGGTGTCGAATTTGATGTATGACTATGAGAAACAATCTGGAAATACAGTTATGTTTGATGGCATAAGTAGTAGAAAAACAATCCCTAATTAAATAATATCTAACCGCGTGAATTTTATTTGCGGTCAAAACTAATTCTTAATAAACTATTTAATTACATTATTAACGTTTAAGGAACCATTAACAAAACCATAAAAATGTTAAACAAAGAATTAAAAGAAGCGACTGCACAATGTGCCCATCAAAAAACTTTTCCCGCAAGCAATGCCCTGGTTCCGTGTCATTTCTCCTGTCTGGCCGACATGCGAACTTAATTACAACTATTGCAATATAATTTCATCGTAAAACAATGGCGATGCACTCCTACGCTAGTTTTTTTTGCCCCCGCCGGGTCAGAGCGGCGCACTGGGTAACGGTGAGGCGCAAACGCAACGACTTCCAGATGCGTCGGCTAGCGGTATTTCACCGTGATTTTTTGTCCAGGGACGATGGTGTTTGTGCCAGCGTGCGGTCGGTGAGAAACGTAAATATGGGGGATGATCGTCATTTGATTTAATTTGAATTAGATTTGTTCTGTTCCTAACTTATGAGCCAAGCCAATGTTGTAGTGCCAAGAGTGTCATTACACTCTTGGCACTACAACACTACACTACAAATGGCACTACATATTATGTCCTGCGTGTCCTGTTATTTGTTCATTACAGGAAATGATGGACGCTACTAATTGCCCCAAAATCATTGCCCAGTTCTGGCATTTAGATTGCCATCGACAAATAAAAGAAGTAGAATAGCATTCGAGCTGACATTACAAAACAGTAATAAACATAATATTGTGTAATTTTTAAGTATAAATATGTAATAGTGTAAGTAGCCGTTTGAAGTGCCAAATGTGGCACCATACTGTACAATATTGGTACATCTACATGGACCATAAATTAGTTCGCAGTTAGTGACCCATCTGGTCAGAGCTAATAAAAAATGAAGTACTGGTCTCAAGTACAGGCATAAACAAAACTGTTCCAGAAGATCATTTATTTTTAAATGAATGAATGAACGTTAACGAAGCAAAATGAGTATGTAAGGATCGTAGCTGGTAGTGTCTGTAGTTTCTGCCTACCCCCATAAGATAAAGGCGTGAGTTAATACATACAGTATATTTTTAATTATGACGTATAGTACTTTATTTTTTGAAACGATGAACTAATAAAAGAAACATCTTGTACTATTATGGGAACTCGCAAATATTTAAACTAATTTGATAATAAAAACAAATGAAACGTGCTGACGTAATTTTCTTATCGTGCTGAAACATGTTCGTCCATTTTTATTTGAAGAAAAGTTAATCTTAATTATTCAAATAAAACGTGATATTATGAAATTCCAACACGCAGTGACACAACTACTTGGTGTAATTGATAAACACATTTTACGATTTTTTCCACACCTTTTTCACTACAAGCTTAATTTGGTATTTTAGTGCATTTATGGTTCAATAAATGCCGTTGCCGTTGGTCCCGGCTGTCATTTGTAGATCTTTGGCAGGTCGTTGGCAGTCAGTGGTCCAAAAGTCGGACAAACAGTCTTACCAGGGGGTATCGTATTACCCAGGACTAACTGGGTTGTGGAGGTCAGATAGGCAGTCGCTCCATGTAAAATTCTGACATTCAGCTGTATCCGGTTAGACTGGAAGTCGTCCATAGTTGGGAAAAGGCTAGGCAGATGATGACGAGTGCAATAATGGTTTAAATGTCGGTTCATTATGAAATCAAATTACAAAATTAATCCAAAAATACAAAACATCTACCTAGTAGTCCCCGAAGAGTTAGGCAGAGGTGTATGTACCTAATTATAATACACCCGCATTTCGCCAAATATATTTTAACAACAAACAGACAAAATTAACTTCAGTAAGATACAACAACTCAACAATAACTCCTACAAACATGTAACAGCGACTGTCCCAACGGTCACATACAGCACGGTACGTAAATTTTCATACATGAAATACGATGTGGACATCAGTCCCACATATGGCCCTCACGTGTGTCTCAGCGTCCCTCCTGTCAGACGCATAGTTACAGTATAGAAAGCAAAAGAAATGTGACTAGCGGTGACAGATATGTCTACCGAATTTGATGCCCAGTAATGCAGCTTAGACACTGTCTTGTGTAGTCCGTTGGTAAAGGAGTATTTTGGAAAATAAATAATATGTGAACGTAGAATAGTTTCAGCAAAACTTTCAAGTTACATAAAATAAAATAGAACCGCATACGAGTAATCGTGACCAGAAAATATCTATACATTCGGGTTCATCTCAAACCTTCCAAGTTCCAAACTTGAATAAAGTCAAACCACCAAGATTTTTTTTAACCGACTTCTAAAGAAGGAGAAGGTTATGTTTTCATCAAAAAAGTCTTGCAAAACATGTATAGATTGTACCCACAGCGGACACATAACTGTCTAATATGTTGACGATAAAAAACATTTGATAATCGTATAAAAGCATAAAAATGCGATGTCCATCGCATGACAAAAGCCCGGGGCGTGATGCCACGTTCTAAAAGCTACAGCTGAAACGTTCTGTGACAGGTTTCATATCATAAATCAGAGAGGGAGTGGGTCTACGTGAGACCCGAAATACAAGAGATGACCCAACTTCTCGCGAAGTCAAAACATGAGGTTTCCGAAAATATCCGTAAAAAATCGTAGATTATGACTTTGGATGATGTAGATTGAATTATGATGAATTGTGATTTAAGTTCGTTTGTGATTGCCCACGTAGCTATGGCATAGATCTAACAACATTGTCTATATAGAAAATTTGGCTCTTTGTCTTAACTTCACGAATGAAAGCCAAGTTTTAAATTACATTTTCTATTTTTTTTTCAACATTTGTCTTCAAAACATAGTTTCCATGAATTTTGCCAACTCGGATATTTATGTCCATCTCCATGTTAAAAACCAAGTCACTGGTTTTAAATAATAAAATTTCTGCCACCATATCGGCGTCCAAAATCAAAACAACCCTCGACACACATCAGTAGAGCGTTTCACCCGAATTATTTTTTTGTCCCTACAAATTCTGGTAATACCAAAAAAATTTACCGTTATGGACACCACGAGTTTTGCATAAATCATCTCGAGTGGAAGTTTGTGGTTTAAAATTATTGTGCCCTTTTCGCCGAGATACCGAGTGGGATGTAACAGAGTCAAAGTTTACTGCAAGTCCATTGCCGGCGTCGGTGACGCTTAGTGAAGATTTTTTAAAGTTCTTCTTAGTTCAGTTTATAGTTTGTTCTTGTTGTGTCTTTTAACACTTTTACTTTTGTAATGTATCCAACAAATGGTCTGCTTGCCGTTTTCTTTACTGTTTTTTTTTTCTGAATGAAAGAAATAACTCTCTCAAGCTCTAAAAAAACTGTTATTTAGCTAGCTGGCAAGATAGACTAGATAATCTTCCGCAATGCAATCGCCCATTTCCAAAATTATGAAACTCAAAACACGCAGCAACTTTTTAACAAGCCACTAAAAGAATAACATGGTTAGTAGGTAAAACTTTTTTACTGGATGTCCTTAAAATCATTAGTGTGCACAACATGTGTTGCAGATCCTATCAGGACCAAGCAGAGGTGATTAAAAATAATGTTTATAGACACCGATCGCCTTGTCGAAACGGCAAAAAAGTTTGGAACAAATTTTGAAATGACCGCATCTTTGGTTTCGAAACTTTTGGAGATAGTAATGACCGGTGCTCTTGATGTTGTGGTTATCTTTAACAAATCTTTTTATCACGAGGGTCTAGGCGAAATGCAAAATTTTTTTGAGAAGTATCGAATACTTTTTCTTTTCTCCGTTTCAAGCTGCTCGTTGAAATCTCATCACACACGACTAGTAATCATCCGTATGCAATGACTTTACTTATCATAATAATTTACGCGGCAAACTTATATTTTACTGTCTAAAATATAAGTTTGCAGCATTAATTAGTCTACAATTTAGACTTATATATACTAACCATGACGATACTGATGATTATGTTGGCCAGGTGGTATGATGATCTTCGCAGGGTGACCGGTAGAAGATGGATGAGAGTTGCCATGAATCTAGTTTAATGACATGCAATTGTGAAGACACTATTGTCCCGCAGTGTGCTGTAGGCTGATGATGATAAGGCCTAGATTCACCATAGTAGGCAGATGAATTTTTGATTGCAGTACTTTGGCTGCTACATTTTTTCTTAAAAATGTTTCGGATTTCCTTTCTTTCGCTTTCTTGAAATCATTGACGCTCTTCCGTTTCATCATCATCATAATCATTTCAGCCGAAAAACGTCCACTGCTGGACATAAGCCTCCCCCATGTGTCGCCACATTGACCGGTCCCGTGCGACTCGCATCCAGACTAATATATATTTTTTAGACTCTTTCGTTTACATCTCTTCAATGTAGGTGTATACATGTGTGGTGTGGTGTGTGTGTTGACTCGAAGCTACAATTGTTATTCTGTAGTGACAGATTCTCGGCTATCGTCATCGCCTACGTTGAGTATGGAACTGTTATCATCAGTGACTTTAGTTACATGAAGTTCAACAGATAGCTAACCAGCTATTGTTTTTCTTTCTGTGACTTCATGGCTGCCAATGGCGACCACCAACCTGCTTATGTTCGTTTAGTCCACTCTCGACCCCTCGACCCCTAAAAAAAGATTTATTTGTATCCTCTCAACCCCTAAACATAGTTCACACTCGACCCCCAGGGGGTGAGTTTGAATTTTCATACAAAAGACAGGCATACCTCGTCCACTTTCAACCCCTAGTTTGTAAGTACCTAAAATTAATATTAAGGTACAGTAAGGTACAGACTAAAGGCAAAATAATATAAAGTAAGATCCAGTGGGCAAATCCCGAACTCCACGCGGGCGAAGCCGCGGGAATAAACATAATTATTTAAAAAAATATATTTACTTTTATGAACAAATCACCATTTATTTGTGTTCTTAATTCAAAGATATCTGAATTTTCTATTTTTCATATTAAGCTGTTTAGCGGCATCATACCTTTGCTTCTTCTAGAGCATTGGCGTCGCAGTTAGTAGTATGTCATTTTGTATGCATGACATGTCCCTGCGACAAATAAATATAATTTCTTTCCTCTTTCTAGTAGCCATTGGTTCTCTCGAGATTCATTTCAGTAGTTACTTCGTTCATTTCGTATTTATTTAACACTTCTGTTATAAAACTTTTACCGTTTATGCGACAAGGTTTCACTAGAAACTACTTGTAAAAGTTTATTGCTCTTTAATGGTCCGAGCTCGAGGTTATTTCAAGCAGGTCATACAAACAAAATTAAATGTTTATTTTTATCCATCAATCTTGGTATCCATCAACTCTTTCGAAAAAGTGACGTAACGTAAAAAAGATGGCCGGACAATAGAGTCCTGGGTCCATAACACTAAGGAGGTCTATCAAAAGGAGATTAGATCGATAACGGCCAACAATGCCTGTGGGAGTTCAAAAATAGAACCTCTATGAAAAAAAAAACTAAGAAACATGAAACGAGGAATTATTCGCATCGTTTCCCTTGAGATCTTATAAAACCGTTTTTTCGTTGCAAAAAAGCATAAATGAGGGTGGATTTTTGAAAAAAGTGGACAAAGGCCGAAGGACAAAGAGGTTTTATATACGGATTTTTTTTATTCCCGTATAGTCGTATAGTTTTTCTATTCACATGCCCACATGTAAGCCTACCTGTGATGTGCTGGCATTTTTATACATATTATTATGGAAACTTCATCGTCTATCTCTTTCATTTGTTTTTTAGTTGTTTAGAAAGCTTGCAGAAAATCAGCTAAAAGATGGTGGATGGTGTAGGTGATTTAAATTAATAATAATTAATAACACAAGTTTACACTTGGTAGAGTTGCATTATACGCGTCTTTAGCGGAAAAATGTTTTCATTTACATTAGTCAATAAAAAGTACAGTCAAGTACAATATTATTGAAACATTTTCTTAAATAAATGTTTAATTTCACAAAGATTTGAGCTTCCTTGTTATAAAATTACATGTTGAGGTTGAGATATAGCTTAGGAAAGTTGTTAATCAAAATAACAAAGGATACATCCAAGCACATTACGTAACAACAACTCATAAAGCACACGCAGAAAAGAAAGTTGCTCACACAACTGCAAGCCAATAAAAAGTACAGTCACACACACAATTGTCACCTATTTTCTTAAAACTCGTGTCGCAAGCGACCGAGTGTTGAACACAATAATTTGAGTTCGGAACAGGGTGGAGCGGCGACAGATTGCGCACGTCCGCTAATGACAGGCCGCCGATGCGCGTGTGTCCAGCCCGCGCTCATTCAATGCAAATCCACTCGAAATGCGCGCTCGAATCGTTAGAGTAGACACGACAAATACACGAACGAAACGTGTCGTACATTGTGTAACCAAACATAGGCAAATAGGCTCGCACTCGTACAGTGTTTGAATTGATTGAGTCAATTTAATATAATATTTATGGCTTCGATGTGACCTGTCATGTTTAGTTTCGATTCTATCTTGACATTATACCATAGTTAAATGGAAACTGCTATTCTTTTTCTCGGTACGGTGCGTGGTGATGCCTTAATATTTATTTTTTGATTTCACAATGAGAACATATTTTTGTAAATGGAATGATGTGTAATTTATAGCTTCCGTGTAGGTACATAAAAGTTCACAACTTTATTGTTTGCAACAACTAAGATAGTGAATTTCGTAAGTCATTTTACACCGTTTCGCATCTCCGAAGATAAACCTCCTTAAAAGGACATAAAACAGGCAGCGCATTGCACATTTAAGGGTGTGTTTGTTATGAAGACGTTATGCTGATTATCTGGGCACAGAAATCTGGGAATGTGAAGTTTTTAAGTTAAAAGTTCCTCCCACAATGGAACACGTCTGTTCTATAAATGCTGGGGTCTTCATTCTCGTACACAATGACCTCTTGCGATGACAGGCCGCCTGCCCACGCGCACGCTTATTCTAATCACACCTATCTCAACGCTTACACAGCTCGTCCATTCATACATATTTGGACTGATTTTTTTTCTTTTAATTTTTAAACGGTCACGAGTGGGCAGACGTTTTGTTTTGTTTTACAATGATGATAACTGATTAATGAATTATTAAAGTAATCTGCCGGTAAATCGTTTAATCTGTTAGTCATTATGATGATGGATTTAAGTCTGACCAACAACGTTATATCAAAGATTAAAAGATAAAATGTGGTAAGTTCATATTGCTGATTAAAAATGGGTTTATCGACAATGTCAACCGATAAAATATTGATAATGAGTATGTTTTGATAAATTACATGTGGGTGTGGCAAAATTATCAAGACGCGACCGGGAATCCCCTGGATTATGAGAATCTTAATCTAGTATTTTCTAACGATCATAAGTGTTTTCATTGACCTCAATATAAATAATCACAAGTACCTTGAAGTGGTCAAAATAACATGAACTTTTTGAAATGTCATGGTCATTAGCTTCGTAGATACGCTAAATAAAAACTATAAAAATTGGGGACTGACAAAGGAGCGTGAAAGCGCAATACACATTTATCTTTTTATCTTAATCTAAAACAGCTAGTGTAGTAGTACGCTTGTGTAGTGTGGTATTCTAGTGATGTAATGATCACTAATCTAAAACTCAATTTTCATAACATTATTAAGAAACTGGACCACAGCAATGAGAGAAAGGCTGTTCAAATTTGAATCCATCAGTACTGACCAGTATGCTAATATCGACACAACAAAATGTCACTCCAAACTGTTGACGATGACTGTACATATTTTGTGGGCACACCCTTTCCTTGACGCGCTGGTTACAAAACATTGGGTCATCGTTCATAGGAAATCATTCATGTTTTATGTCCTTTTTATTTATTTTGTAAACAGTTTTGTATTCGAAAGTACTTTTTTATTTCATTGAGAACTTTTTGGGTTGTGAGTAGAATAGAACCATTGAAATTAAAAATTATGATAATTTAATGGATGCTATCAATAAATGTTCGATTTTTTATAATTATTGAAACAAGTTATTTGATATTTTACTTTATCTTTCTCTGCTATTTCACTGAGTGGGAATAAAAAAAACCAAAAACTAGCCGTTTCGTATAAAAGTGCACTACATCCACGGTAATGTGTGCACATGCACGTAACAGTAGATTATTTTATAACCTACTTTCAACACTTGTAGAATCACGTACCTTCTAAATTCATAGTAAAAATGTGCGCATCGATGATAATTACACCCTATACTAATAACTTTGCCAATTGCAGTCATCTGTTGGACACTACTCTCAACTTTCACACAAATCAAGCCATAGACCGACCGCTTTAATGAGTCCTCGCGAAGGTATCAATTTAAATGGAATATTCTGAAGGTTGATCACGTATTAGTTCAATTAGTACCGTAAATCCTACGTGGATTATGGTTACTTTAAAGCAAATAACTGTGGGATATTGTTTGGACTTTGTGGACGCTTAATGTGCATTTGATGGGTAAGGAGGAGGACTCATTAAAGCGGTCGGTCTATAACACATCACATCTAATTGCTCAACGAAGAGTTCATACAAGTACCCACAACCTACCCTGATTTACTCATCCATAACCAACTATCATCCATAACTCGTTGGTCTAGTGGTCGCAATCGACTGCATAGCAAAAGGTTCTGGGTTCGCTTCCCGGGTTGGGCAAATTGTTATTGGGTTTTTCTATCAGGAACTTCTCAGTAGCAGCCAGGGAGTCCGGATCTGTGTCCGGTTGATGGCAATAGGCTCGCCTCCTATTACATGGGACTGAAACATAACTGGCATAATGTGCCTCTACCTCTGCTCAACCCTGGGGCGATTACAGGCGTGATGTTATGTTTATGTAACCCAGTTTTCATGACTATAACCTACCTACATACAACAGTACAATAAGACACGCACGCGCAAGAGAAACATTTTTTTGATACACAACCTACACAAGACTTAACGGTGTTAAATTTAATTATATATTCGCTTATAACACATTATAAGCACCCATTCCATCAATTATAATTGATTAATTCGTATTGTTACTATATTTTTCTCCATTCAAAAGTCCATTAATTACTTTAGATAAGATAATATTGGATGGTTCTTGTGGAGAGGGAATAAGGTTCAGTTTTGTGCGTTTGGTCAGTTAATTTAGATTTTGGACTCATCAATATGATGTGCAATGGTTAAATCGTGGGTGCTGAAGATGATGGTACTGTCATCGGCAAATTAACTAAGCAGTTAATTACGTAAGAATACTTAATTTATGTGGTAGTGGTTGATTCGTCTCGCTAGTACCCGCTGGTTTTCGTGATTGGTTCAATTTTTCTCTTTGTACTTCGAGGTAACTGAAAGTGACCGTGACATGTCACAGCGATGTTATAAAGGGTGTAAATAGACCCTTAACACAAACGAAAGGCACTTGTTCTCCCCGTCTTTGCGATCATTTTTTTGTTCTAGACCATACCTGGGAACCTTCTAGTTACGGAGATATTGGGGGTGAAAGTTCCAACTTTTTCATAAGTTTTTTTTTAAATACATGTTTTTAATGTAAGATTTTTACTTTACACACCTCCATGACACCCGTACTATTCAATCCATACATCAGCACAATGCTTTGAGTGCTTTCCATCGAGTTCTACCTTAAAACGTGATTTAACCCCAAAAAAAAAGTCGATTCCCAGCAATAATTTTTGCGTAAAGTTACTTAGTGTGATGTACAGAATGCTTGGTTGACGGATATGTGAAGGGTCTGTTTACACCCTGTATGTCAAGCCTATCATTGGATTGTTTCTTCCTATTTGTTGCTAATAAATATATGGTCAGTAAGAAATCAAAAAGTCCTTTTGAAAATATTTTCGTCCATATGTCGATGACAAGAGAGTACTTTTTGCTGGCCGAAAACTTCGCCATTTCGGCGTCGTAGGTGATAGTGCAGAGGTCACTTGGACTGCATGTTTTGGGGCACAGAGAGAGGGCAGCAAGGAGGCGTTTGCGACACAGCCACATATCCACATCTTGCGGAAAATATATGGTTGATGACGACAGGGGTTGTCGCAATTCATTTTACCCAACATAAGCAATGTCTTACTCTCTTACATGTTAAGTTGTGGTATTCCTCAGAGCGCAACTATTTTTAAGCGCAACTAATAAAACGCAGGAGTAATTTCCTCGTAGCGCAACCATTAGTTGCGCTCACAAATTCAATTTAAAAATCTTACATGTTTATTCCTCAAAGCGCAACCATGATGAAAAATAGAGAGGGGTATGATATCTTTCTATTTTTTATCATGGTTGCGCTACGAGGAATAATTTAGTTGCGCTTTGAGGAATACCCCGTTAAATTAAGGCCACAATTTTCCTACTTTCAAAACCACTTCTGTCCTCCAGAGTACAGTACTGTCTCACCAACCAACTTACTATCCTACGCAACTAGCGGGCAGAGCACCAACAAAGCTATCCACCGCTCATCACTGGCTGTCATTAATTACGAGCCGTTTACCTCTCATTATAAATAGACAAAACCAATTATCTTTCACGAGCAGTATTGTAACCAACTTATGATTTATTTCGACTTATTGTTTTGTGACCGACTGTACTAAGTGAGTGTAATTGAAAGTGAACTGTTAAAAAGGTTTTACTTTTGTCTGTGATTGTACCGTAAGAATTATGAAGGCAGATATGGATCAATGGAAAAGGGTGTGTTGCAAGTTTGCAGCTTTTTTATACCACGAAATTTATAGCTTCATAGGATGGGGATACTTTTTAATACCTTACTCAAACCAGCATCCTGAAAAAAAAGGAAAGTATATTAAATCCTAACGTCAACATCATTTGAGTGGCCCAAAACGTAAATGAAACTAAATTATTATTTTTTTATTTATTTATTTGTCACCAATTATAACATCATTACAGACTTGTCCAATACGATGCTATAAGACATACCATACAAAAAAAGAAAACCTACAATATAAACACACAAAAAAAAACATACTGTATAAAAGAAGTAAAAAAAAAATAAAAAAGTAAATAGATTATCAAAACGCAGTTACAGAATGAAAAAGGAGTAAATGATGCCGTGACGTCTGACAGGGGCGAAAGGACGAAGAAAACGTGATGTGCCGACCCCAAGTAGAATGGGACAAGGGCAGGAAAATGACGATGATGATGATCAAAACGCAGCTACGAGGTGTCGAACTAAAGCTGTAACGACACATCCTGAAAAAGTATTGTTATTAAAAATTGCATATAAATGACTCAGGTGGCAGTGTAGTTGTAATTTTGATTTTAGTGAGTAATTGAATTTGATTTATTATTCCTTGATTTATTTTCTATTGTCTATGATAATTCCTTTATTTATTCTTAAACAAATAAATTACATTTTTAAATATTCCTTAAAAATACAATATAAAAACATTTAAAAATATAAAAAATTGTAGCCCACCGGTATCGGGAACAGGGTCCAAGCTACCGGCGGCGGTCAGGGCTCCAGAGAGAGGAACCTCCTAACAATACGAGCCGTGTCCAGAAGTACCGCTTTCTGAATCAAGCCCTTGATCCAGCTGCCTAACGAGAGCCTCCTCAGGTATTGGTCTGATTTATTATTATTGTTAATTTAACTTATTTTGTATGTGTGTTGTTGTATATGGATAATGTAAGATGTTTTTAATATGGGTTCTAAGCCTGAAATAAAAGTATTTTAAATTTAATTTTAATTTAATTAAAAAGTTTGTTTGTTTGTTTGTAGTTCGATTGTCCACTACTACGGCAAGCATCTACCTTTTCTTTGTCCTATGCCGAACTGAGTCCGTGAGTTGTATTACGACCCACTCCTTAGTCTATGTCTCAGCACCGTGAACAATACAGGCTGATTAATTATGCTTATTCTCCCAAATGACCAGTGCTGTATCCCTAAAAATTGGCAACCAGATTGTGGGCAACGCTGACTCAGCATTCTAACCGCAGTTGTTCACCATATTGAAACCTGGTTTAAACCAAGGTGTGCCTTGATTGAGTACTTACAAGCTTCATCAATAAAGCCTATTAGAGCCCATCTGCTATCCAAAACCGCACAACAGGTGAACACTAACTTGACCAGGAGGCCAGGACCAAACTACTTAATCTACATGGGCCAGAGACCGCAATGCGCAGGTTAGAATTGTAAACGAAAGCAAGGCATATGGCTAATGATTTTATAAGGACTGGGTTGGTTAGCTTTGGATATACGTAGGGTTATCATGTTTTTAGATGCTGAATTATAATTGTATGTCTGTAACCTACTAACACTAGAAAGTAAGTAAATTGTTACTAACCCTATGGACTCCGGTCTGAAATAAAAATTTTCTATTCTATTCTATTCTTAGTATCTTAGTGTTATGAATAGATTAGGGAAAGTACTAATATATACACCGTGACTTTTTAGTCGTCTTACAACAGCAGCCCACTTCATGTACCTAACCAATGACTACTAAATATTCATAAAAAATAGGTATTTATGAGATTTTAATAATTTAAAAATATTATTCAATATTATGACGCATGACGTAGTTAAAACACCCTGTTGCGAGCAATGATCTACTCGACTCGAGGGCTGGGTAGGTATGTTCTCCCGTTTGATAAGTAAAAATCATTAACAGGATGTTTCATAATTTTATTCTTAAGTATTATTTTTTTTTATTTGTACCTATTATGGAAGGTAAAAAAAAAAATCGCGCCTCGAGCTATTTTATGTCGGGTACATTGAATGGACCACCTTTGTAAGACGACTAAAAAGTCACGGTGTATAAATTTAACCATTTAATTGGGTGAAAGCGGTGGAGGTAGAGACACACACATGTGACAAAAATAGTGATGAATATGAATGCTGATGGATAGAGCGGGAGAGGAAGATCTTAGAAAAGTTCTATGGATTGTGTGAGGAATGATATGATGGAATGCGTAAATGAAAGCGTGACAATTGACAGAGGAGAATGGAAGAAAACAACGTGGTGCACCGACCCCAAGTATCATGGGACAAGGATAGGAAGATGATGAACCATTTGATTGGGTACAGATCATCATTTCAGCCGAAAGTCGTCCACGGCTGGACATAGGCCTCCCCCAAGTGTCGCCACATTGATCGGTCCCGTGCGACTCGCATCCAGCGGATCCCCCAATCCCTGATCCCTGGGTACAGATGGTCTAGTCAAATGGAAATCTTTTTCAAAGCGCTTCGAATTTTTAGGACTTGCAACAGGGTTTGTCAGCCTCTAATCTTCTGTTTGAAAAAAACGTTGTTTGGGTGCGTTTACAAACATTAAACTCGCATACACAACAGCCAGATCTGGATTAACCTGATCTGTAGATCTTGACTCCTTTGACTCCACGATTTTCATTGCTGGTAGAAAGTCACTTTGCCTAGGTTCACAAAATAGAAAGAAAATACTGATAAATGCAAGAACGAAAGCTGTGCTGAAAGCTAGTAATATCTCATTCTTAGTACCTACGTTAGTAGGCTTCGTTTCAAAATCCATAAGAAAAAATATTCTCAATTGAATTCAATTTAAAAACTCCTGATGATCATCATTATTTTGCCAAAAATGGAATTTATGACAAAACCCATACTCAAAAATGGAACGGTGGTGGAATGGTTGTGAGCCGACCGGCTGTCAAGGATACCGCGTGTGGTAATCACTCTATTGACAATGCAGAACGTATACTTGCCCTGTCCGAGGATAATTTTGCCTTGAGCTGAACAGGAATGGCGTGGAGTGCTGTAATGACTTGAGATTTTTTTGTTTCCTTACTTAATAGTTAAATTTTAAATTGATTTCCCTCGTAAAAAACCTTTGTGTGCCAGAAAGAGACAAAACATAGCATCATCAACAAGAGGTTTCCTTGTAACTTGGGGAGCTGACTGCACCGTAGAAAAAACAGTTGAAATTTATAGTTGACGAAACGGGAATTAATGTATGAAAATTAAAATAGTTACGAAAGGGGACTTTTCTTCACTTGTTTTGCACGTCTTTTGTTTAGTTGGCGAAACGGGAAAGTTACCAAACGGGATGTACCCGTTTTTGTTAATAGCAAGAGCAACGAAAGCTTCATAATTTTTCAGCTATTATCTATTTAAACTTACGGGATATCTTCCAGTAGTGTGCGTAGGTTAGTGATTAAGAAAAAGGGTAGACAGATTTGTTTGCACATAACAATTTATTTGTCATCCACCCGCATTCTCCAGTCATCCCGCTTGAAACAGCGTCGAAATATCGGGAGCTCAGAATTCATAATCACGGAAAATATCAACACACATACACTGTCACTTACGGTGACGGTGTATGTTTAGTGATATACCGTGAAAGCTTAAAACTGTATTATCTATTTAGTTAGTTACATAATACTGAAGAATGGGAAACTTTAATCTTGAAGTACAAAATACCTGAAGTAATTGCATGATTAAGGAAGGAAATAGGCTTATTAGCAGAACTTCGAAAGGTACAGGTTACCAATACCTTACTTTTCTTTTAGGATTTTTTTAAATGGCTCAAGAAAGTTTACAATTTCAAGCCATACTGGGCATAGAATAGAGCCTAGGTTGGATTTTCGAAGTCTTATACTTTAAAAACTGAAAATAGGGATCCCTGCAATCAATGGTCCAAGTTACAACTGTTTAGCCAGTAGACTCTGCTTCGCACATAATTTCTTTTTACAGTTTTTCAAAAATCTATAGAAGTAATATTTTTTGGAAGTCTCCATCAATCTTTAATCCCGCGACCGCACGACAACATTTGGTTGAACTGCGAAAGTAGGACTGTTGCCATCATTGTTTGACACACACGAACTTGCTCACATGTCATTATTGAATTCATTTTATTTCTTTATTTTTCACTCAATAACACACTGGGCAAGTAAAGTTATTGTACAATATAAAGACGTTTTGTCCATTGTTGAAATAAAAAGCGTATTGAAGTTTGTATGAGGCATTTTAAGCGGATATTAATGAAGCATTTATATTGAAAATAATGACAGAATATAATACAGATAACAATGAGCATAAAATACACAACAGATAAAAGATGTTATTAGGCCTCAGGCCATTTAAAAAGGATACAAATTGGGTCTTTATTTTTGCATAATGCCATATATTCTTTTTGGTAAGACTGTTTATTACGTGAATTATATTTTATAGTAAGTAACAACTTATAAGACTGATCAAAAAGGTTTGGTTTCTTCATTCTTATTTCTGAACCATCGACAAGAGCCAATAGGCAGTCAATACTTCAATGGTTACGAAATTCTATTTAAAGGGATTCCAAATTCAAAATTCAAATTTAAAACGTACATGACCTCCAACCCACATGGCGGCCCACACCAGCCCGTCATTGCGATTCGGCCCGCGTAGCCATTGTTTTACTTTTATTTATATTAACTCGACGAAACTCCTCGCGATCTCTTGATAATCGGAGATATCCTTTAATCTTCTCATCACACCAAAGATTAAAAAGATAGCAGAATATTTTAATAGGTCACTCGTAGTCGGTCATATGCCTAAATAAACTTATCTTTTGTTATGAATGGCGTCAGTTGTTTCCGAGTTCTGCTCACGAAAAGTGACAAACAGACTGACACGCGACATGCACTCATATTATATTACTGCATGTGGAATCCCCAATTTCGACAGCCAGAAAGACTCGGTAATTCCATCGCACCGTCAATTTTATCAAGACCCGTCAAACTTTGACAGGCGAATTGATTCAAATAAAGGATGTCGGGTCAGTTTAAAATGGTGTCCATAATTTAGTGGTCACTTGCAATTTTTATGACACTTTCTCTTGTTTGTTAAACTCATTGCAGTTTACACTTCTGGCAGTCGATCAAGTGTTTCAAACGAAGTTCCAAATTCAAACGACTTTCGATGTCACAATCTCGTTTGTTCAAAAAGAAAAAAGATTGACACTTCTCAATCTTTTTTTTCTGTATATTTTTTCAGCAGCCCATTTGTTACTAGTGATGGGACAATTGTCCTTTAAGTAACTCAATATAGCGCAACGGACTTTTGTCAAAATATTTACTTTGCCCAACAAAAGGGGCTCTTAACGCTAATAATGCTGTTCAAGCCATTCAAATCCGAATCTGCATGTAATTGTCATTTTAATTTCGTCTGTTCTGTGTATGGGGCTTATTTTGAATGATAATAAGATATTCGAGAATCGATTGTTGTATCGATGCAGATCTTGAGATAACACGGTATCGAGTTGCGATGGTGTGTGTGAATCGGTAGTCAGCTGTGAATGGAAGTGCGAACTTTTAAATAGATACGTAGGTATGTTGACAATTGTAATGTCGCTAAAGTTTCTTTGTGTTGGAGAAATCTTGAGATCAAAATCGAAGTTCGAGAACACAATACAGACTTAACCTGTTTCATTTTGCTAATTTTCCTTCATGAAGCTCTTAAAAAAACAACTTACCTAATCTAGCAACGCTTCGGAGTCCAGTCTTGATAAAAGTAAGAGATCTACCTCAAAAATTGATCATCATCATCTGCCTAGCCTTTTCCCAACTATGTTGGAGCCGGCTTCCAGTCTAACCGGATGCAGCTGAGTATCAGAATTTTACATGGAGCGACTGCCTATCTGACCTCCACAAACCAGTTTGTACTGGGTAGTACGATACCCCTGGGTAAGACTGGTTGTCAGACTTTCGGGACACTGACTACATCAACAATTGATCAGACATTAATATTTAGCTGACGATGACGTATTGTCCATTCAAGCAATAATGACTTGTAGACATCAAGCTTTTGTTTCGAACAAAGCAAAACAATAAAAAAGTAAGTGAAAAAAAAACAAAAACATTACATAACCAACCACAAACTTCTGTTTTTAAAAACATGCCTAACGAAGTTAACCATCCCATACAAATATAAACCTTACCACCTTCACAGTAAAGGCTAACAAATGTTATGTTAAAGTACACATGCGGACAAAAACAGTGACCCCATTGAACGGCCAGCTATTATTCAAGACTTTGTATGTAAATTCTAGGCTGTATAGTTCGTTTCCTTGACCCTCGTCATCAAGAATGAATTAGGAACCGAACTTGACCATGGGTCAGAGGTGTAGGTTATATGTGATTGACATTTACTGGCTGGTTTTAACGACTACTGTATGTTTTTTTTGTTTGACAGTTCGAAGCTTTGTTTCCGCGGTTTTATTATTGTGTCGTGAGTAAATGGTCGGAATTTTATGTTGTTTTAGCTTTGTTTTAGCTCTATCGAAGGGAATTTATATTTTGTTTACTAGAAAATTCTACAGGGTGTTTGGTTAAACGTGGGCAATACTATAAGGGAGTGAAGTACTCATAAATATGAGCAACTCTTACCTAAGGGGCTAACTATGAAATATGATTTTAAAAAATCTGCTGTTGCCTCCATTTTTCGGAGTTACGCGATTTCATGGTCGGTCCCATAGTAAAAGTTGCTTATTTTCATGAGTACTAAACGCTAAAGTATTGCCCACATTCAAAAAACACCCTGTATATATGAACGCAGAAATCTAGGAAGCTCAGGGCCCAGTCCAAGTGAGCATTAACCAGCTATAACGATGACTGAAAAGACAATATAAGCTCAAGTCGTAATATCCTGTTGAAAGTTGTTGTTAAAGTACTAAGCACTTTGAAAGCGATTGGCACTGGTCTTGATCCTCTAGTTTTGCAAAACTGTAACAGATAGACAGTAGTATTGTCAACTTGAGTAGAAATTCGGCGATTCCACCATTACGTTTTTTTGTTAGTAACTGCGGTCGCCATGTACAGGCTAAGATGGTAGTAGCATCCAGTCTAACCGGATGCAGCAGATTACCAGAATTTTATACGGAACTACTGCCTATCAGTTCTCCACTCCACATTGGTAAGACTTCCAGGCTTCTGTCTACCCGTAATGACTGTCAAAGATTCACAAACGACAGCCGCGACAGCTTAATGTGCGTGGACAGTTAACCAAACCAATGTTATTATAATGACTCATAGAATAGAATTATCTCCCAATACACCTGCCGAATCGATGCAAATGTCCGCTCACCCCTGACGACCGTGGACTATTAGCCGGTCAATATACCGTGCCAGTTTGTGCCATACGCCGCCATCTTCATATTTTTAGGGTGCCACTAGCCATGGCAATAAGTTAAGTAAGTATAGATCGGACAATAATAATGCTTTCGTTGTCAAGGAGATTTGCCCAAGCATGTTAAATTAAAAAATAACCAATTTAGCTTGGCTTATTTTCGGTCGTTAGCTCATTCTTTGCGAGAGATACATTTAAACAGATCTGCCTTAGAGTACATTCACATTTCGTCAGGTAAGTTTAAGTTCCATATAATAATAACTTCCTCTTATTTCATTTTTTTTCCTCGTAAAGGTTGCAGGGATCCGCTGGATGCGAGACGCACGGGACCGGTCAATGTGGCGACACTTGGGGGAGGCCTATGTCCAGCAGTGGACGTCTTTCGGCTGAAATGATGATGATGATGATGATGATTTCATTTTTAGGTGCCTCTCTCAAGAGCCCTGACCACCGGTAGCTCGGACCCTGTTTCCCGATGCTAGTGGGCTACGATTTTATTTTTTATTTTTTTTATTATGTCTTTGTATAGAAATATTTAAAAATGTAAATTATATGTAAAGAAAATAAATAAAGCAAATAATAAACCATTTATTTCAGGTAACATAGACTCATAAATACCTTAACCTAAGTATACTTACATACCAATAACATTTTTTTTCTTTTTTTTGTAATTAATAGAGGGTGAGCTTATTGTCATCCACCGGGCGCAAATCCAAACTCCGAGCTACTACTGAGAAATTCGTATTGGGAAAAACCCGATAACACTTTGCCGATCTGAAAATCACACCCAAGACCATGAGATCTATGAGGAGCATGAGCTCCCAATACTAAATAACATGATCAACTCACTATAAATGGTAAATCAACGCCTACGTATCCAGGAAGTTCACTTCTCAGTATGCGAAACACTAAGAAGTAGACTTTCAATTCAAAAGCTTTTAAATCAAGAATACATTAAAAAAAAAGTTAAATAAACTGCAATGCTTTTTCACCTGCACTTAAAAATTCAAAAAACATTGTTAGTCTGTTTTTAAAACAAAACGTTATGGTAATTCAAAAGGCAGTATTACACTAGTGAAGTGACCTATAGAGGGCGGCAGGCAGCGGTCAATACCTCGTGCCTGCCACTACCACCCACCAATGAGGGTACGCTGATTCCGTGATTAGATTAAAAAAAAGAATGATTTCAAAATTCGAATTGTAAATGGTTTGATGGCCGTTAACGTTAAGTGTGTTTTTTTTTTGTTATTACTTCTTTTTGTTGAATAAAAATAAAGTTATGTGTTAACCATAGACAAAAATCTTTTTTCAAATTCATTTTTTACCGTTCAATTATGATTCAATCGGTCGTATTTTAAGGTTAACATAATAATTAATAGCCTCTATGTGGAGTCCTGATAGAGGCAGAAGGTGTCACAGTAGACCTCGTAGAGAAGGCGGGACGAGCTGGCCAAAACCGAAGACCAGTGGTCTACATTGGCCCTGGATCGAATCGAGAGCCGGACCGGAAGTCATGAGCTTTTGCCCAGCTGTGGGATAACGCAGACTTGAGTTCAGTTAGCAGTATATTTGTAAATGTATTTAAGTAGGTTAAGTTTCAACAATACATAACAAAACTGAAGTTCTACCATAACAATATTTTCATGGTGACCTTAGAACGATTTATTCAAAGCTATTTTTTATTAAAGCATAAAAAGTGATGAGCGCCATAGGTCTACCTTAATAGTGCCTCACCATTGTTCTACATAAAAATATTCTTCAAGGTGAAGGTTTTTAAGGCTTTTATACATGAATTTGGAAAAAGTCTTACTACTTTTTGGACCTGATTTACACTTTAGACGTAGTAGTGTATAATAAAAGTTTTTCAGTTTCAGCCAGCATTTGTATTGCATTGTATAAAGGGCTGGTGTCCGCAACTCCACGTCAAAGCACGTATTTTGCGTGCGGGTGGGAAATTTATTCGATCCACCCTAACTCCCCGAGAAAGGCCAGCAGCGCCTTGATGTTGCTGACAATCTCGCGGAGAGTACCTGGGTTACCGAAGTACTTTGCCCTGTATGTTGCAACCACTGGGCAATGTAGAAGCACGTGGGCTGCTGTTTCGTCTTCCTCCATACAGGCTCGGCACAGGGGGCTGTCTGTGACAAAGAGGTGTTTATTAAAAGAGCCGTGTCTAGTGATGGCGGCTGTAAATGTGCGCAGCTGTAGTTTGTTCAGCCGAAGCGCTACTTTGGTGAGGCGGCCATCGACAGTAGGAAGTGCTTCCTTGACCTGCCTGCACTCGCCGTGGTCCAGCCACAGCTTGTGGTGTTGTCCAGCCAGCATTTAAGTGCACTAGATAATTGTAGTAGTGAAGTAGTAGAGGAGCTCCTGACTAAATAAAAACAGCCGCTAGGGTCGATCTTCAGGTTAAGCCGCTCTTGCTTCCTAGGTTGGTCCTTGGATGGGTGACCAGCCTTACCGAAAATCCGAAAACCAGTCTTACCAAGGAGTATCGTATTACCCAGTACTAACTGGGTTGTGGGGGTCAGATAGGCAGTCGCTCCATGTAAAATTATATTCAGCTGCATCCAGACTGGAAGCCGGCCCCAACATGGTCGGGAAAAGGTTAGGAAGATGATGAGGATTAGATAGTTTAGTACAGAAGCTACCCGAAACTTACAAATTTTTCTAATCAACCTTGAACCCAATACTTTAGCGATAGAGTTGAAAATGGATTAAAGAAATTTGACAGATTGTAGTAGTTTGATGTGCTGGTGTCTGTACAAAAATGAAAGTCCAGAGTTTCAGCTTAAAACTTTTTACTAATTAATTTACTAATCAACATTTTTTTTCTTCAAATCCATTATAATGTGACCAGAGAAATTCTAATCAGTCAAAGCCACTCACAAATCTACAACTTCAGAAAACCTAAGTACCTTGTCACAACAGCAATGATCCCCAATAAAATCTCAACAGTCTGGACTCTGACTTAAAAAGTTCAAAACACCCTATATTCGAAAAAAAAACATTAAAAAGTAAAGGGTAGTGATGTTATCGGTTCGAGGCTATCGCCCACACAATGTGGCACGGGCCCACCGATTGTTGGCGACCCCTGCTATTGTCTAACGGGGCTTTTGTTTTTACGAGTAGCCTGCCTGATAAGCGAAATATATTATATTGAAAAAAAAAATGTTTTTGATACCTGCCTAGAGTATTTGGTTCAAATGTGATTGCAGCAGTTAGAGTGTTATTGAGATAAGCTTAAGCGTGCTTTGATCCACGCAAAAACTGTCCCTGAAATTAAGTCAAGATAATTTTAAGATGAAAAGACAAATACAAACAATACAGTACAATACATACAAATACAATACAATACAACAACAATACAATAAACATTACAATACATATTATACGTCGAAACTGTATAAATTATCTAACCTACCTACATCATCACATTTTAGCGGTGAAATACGTTTAGCTAGGCACTTTAGTTTACCTAATAAATTATATATAAGCTGCTTTTATTTTAGAAAAGAGATGTGGTGTATATTCTATTCTGCTCTATTCAGGATATTATCATAAATAAAAATACCTAGTTAGAAAACCCGATAAGCCTGCTAAAAAATAAGGTCAATAACAAATACTTACTTCCGTACTTCAGGTTAACCTTCAAGGAAATTATTAACTGATGTTTTAAAAAATAACGGTCACATTATTAATATCGGAAGACGACCATGATTCTTGAAAACTGTTATGATTTTCTATCACGAAATTCAGCCGTCGGGAAGACCTTGAATATTATTATATTACGATCCATAAAAATTAAATAAAAGGCACGGAAGCTACCAACAACGATATCTGTAGCGAAAGCCCATTTATAGTAAATTACAAAAAACAAAGCTACGTCCTCGTAGCTTTAAATTCATGATCATCATCGTAATTTTCCTACCCTCCTCATAATTTATTTGGGGTAGGCGCAGCATGCTTTTTTCTTTTACACTTCTGTAAAGAACTGTCCGCACAGGTTTTATCTTTTCTTCGCATTAGTCTTTTGCCTCAAATACCTTATGTCGTTCGTATACCCTAGATAGCTTGCCCTCTGATCGCTTCGAATTTTGTTTAGATGTTCTTTTTTGATGCTCTTTACTTCTCGAACATCGCATCTACTTAAAGTTTTTGAAATATTTCAATATTCTTGTAACCTTTCATAACAGACAGACAAAGAGGCTTTTGTTATATTAGTAGTGTTATTTACATTTCATATAAAATCCATTCATATAGCTGGCTCCTTATTAACAATCTCAAGATATTGAGTGTTGCAACTATCTGATGAGTAACGCTGTGAGAATATTCCTCAGCTTGAGGCGTGGGTGTGAGTACGTTTGCTTTGCATAGCTTACATCATGGCTTGGTGAGTTAGATTATTAAGCTAATGACTCTTTTTCAAAAGCCTTGCCCCACATCTTATTCCTTCATCATACCTACTTACAGGCTTGCGTTTACAACGATATTACATACGAAAATAAACATAGACATTGTTCTGTGTAAAAAATTTACTATGTGAGATTCTATTTAGATTTTCAGGTACTAATGACCACAAGATTTCCAAACAATGCCATGTGATTTCAATAACACAACAAAACCATCTAGCATGTTTAAACATTGATGTCATTAATCCGTGTGTGCGGTCATTTATTTATTTTTGTACACACAAAACATAAACAAATTAAAACCACGTTTGTTTGTAAAACCACAGTCAATTAACCACCAATAACGATATAGTTAACCTCAGCCAAAGAGGTTACCAATTACCGGTCTGTCACCAGATGCATTGCGATAGAACCTTGAACTAAATGGGTATCTATATGTCAAATTATATTATGTGAGACGAGTAAGTATGGATTATGACTGCCTACATAAGTATCATCTTACTCAAGTATATTACTAAGTAGCGTGGGATTCAGATTTGACAGTTAATTTGCAGATATTCCTGTTTTACCGACTTTTTCGTCCTTAGCGTGTTGATGACAATTTAAGTTGAGTAAGTCCAAAATTTGGCGACGAGTTTGGCATTTTCAGAAGCGTCCTGTGGCGAAGTTTCCATACAACTCGATGCCTACTGGCTTCTCAAATGGCACAGTAAGTATTCTATATACAAATAATATAATCACGTTAAAGATATGTACTCCGGCTTACCTCTTACAAAAATTGACCCTTCGCTACTGGTAGCGTCCATCAGCCCTGTGATGTGCAAGCAACAGGACAGGCAGGACACGATTTCAAGTGTCCCATCATTTGTGGGGAAACACCACATTTACTCCAGGGCAGAGCCACCTATTAACCTCCACCTGAACAGATCTTCCTTGCTTCGGCCAACCTGTGTGCGGAGTCTATTCAAAGACTTCCAGGTCAGCCATGGCAACTCATGTCCAGGTTTTTAAGAGACTAAAATTAAATCAATAGCCAGTACTGCAGGCCGCACTTCAGTGGTAACACAACCAGTACGACTTGACCTCGCATTCTATTGAAACTCCGTTTTACGCAAGGCCAGTTTAATTGCAAAAGTTTTACCACCGATGACCAGCACAGCAACAAAGCTTAAACTTTAGCCTTCACGTTCTATAACCATCATTTAAACGTTTGGGTTATTGCTGCTATTTTATGTTTCGATATCTTGATGTCTGACCTTTTCAGACTTAAAATATTTGTATCTCTACTTATGTGCAAATAATTTACGATTAACAAGAGATGGGATGACCTAGGCAGTCTGAAACCTATAATTTCATAAATACCACATAAAATACCGCTGATTTTAATCATAAAGTTGAAGCTAAAATAATTCAATCTATACCTATTGACTGTAAAGGTACGGGTGACATTTGATTCAAGATAACCTTTGGCTTTCTGAATTGTCAGGTTCTTATTGAAATAAGAAATATAATATAAACCTACTAACTACTAGGATTGTAGGAATAAAGGAACAGAAGAATGGTTCTTTGAAACGAGTATTTGTTTGTCGGAAGAATCTGAACTAGTGTTAGTTTCGAGAGTGATGTTGAAAACCTTGAAACTGAATTTCAAAGTGACCTTCGTATTTCTCTTCGAAAAAACTTTCTAAATGTTATATTTAAGCATAATGTTCATGGTCAAGAATTAAGTAATTCACCACTTATAAAATTATAATTGTAATCAAGGCTTTTCGCTTCATATTGGGATAGCCCACAGCAGATAGGTTACCTATAACAGATACCTACAACAGGTAAACTACTTACTGCAAGGCGATAACATGGGCAGAATCTGAAAGATATAAGTTAACAATGAATCTTTTAATCCTACATGCCTTGCTAGTAAACGTCTGGACGAACGCTGCGGACAGTTTGTGGACTGGCTGCGGACAGTGGACTGTGGCAGTTAATACTTCAGTACGTTATTATGTCAGTGTCCGGTATCGAGTCGCGTCCACAATTTGCTTGCACTGGTTTGACTGAACACAGAATATTTGACATTTAATTTCGAGATTTAATCAAAGCTTTAAAATGAATACTTTGAAACCCTACAATTTCAACACATCTCATGACATCTCACCATCGCTAGTTTGAAACATGGTGGCTAATTACAATGCTGAGTACAAAGGTCATCGAGGCAGCTCTCTGAATGAATGTGAAGCCTCCTCTAAATTTATTGTAACGTTGGCGGGCCTGCATTTAGTGCTAGCTACTGAGTTTGGATAGTACACTCAAGTCTAGGGAAGCGGTTAAGGTTTATCGATAGAGGAACCTTTTCATCAAGGTCAACTTACGTACTTAAAATTATTGATTTAGGGCTAATTTTACCAATGAAAGTGAACCCGATTAGGACATCTAAAGCGCATGTTAGATCAGTCTGTGTAACAATTCTTTAAAATAGGGGCAATGACAGCTCTTGAACGCGGTTTGATGTTTTTAACGCGTTAGTGAAAGATTTTTGGAATCGGATCTTTAGTTCGCCGTACATCCAAACTTTACCTCTTTATAATATTATTACTAGTATAGATGTACGCACAATAGACAAAGTACATAGAATACAACTATACAATCTGAGTACAAAGGCATTGGTCATTTCTTCGACTATTTTGTAATTTATATCGATAATTTCATTCAAAAAAATAAACTGCCACCACTACATCACTATCGCAAAAACCCGTTGACTTATTTGGCTCGGCACTTGATTAGGTGTATCGTAGGCGCGTTTCCCACCTCGAGTTACGCATTCATCCTAATTAGCGCCAAACATCGTTCATAAACAACACTGTAACACTGTACTGTCCCTAAATCACTGGTAATGTCCTATGTCTTATATTTTGTAGAGGTGAAGATGTTTGTGTCTTGCATACCTTTCGTGCGCAGTTGAGGGTTAGCTACATACTTTATAGATATTTAATACTTATTACTATTCACGTGTTTTCTTTGAAGCAGTTGACCCGTTCATACCCGCAAGCGCGACTTTTAACCATGAGGTCCTTGGTTCGATTCCCGGGTCGGGCAAAGTGTTATTGGTGTTTTCCATTAGGAATTTCTTTGTAGCCCGGTTGATAACAATAGGCTCGCCCCCTATTACATGGGGCCTAAAAACATAACTGGTGAAATGTGGGTGTACTCTTAGGTACACCTCTGCCTAACCCTTCGCGGATTACAGGCGTGATGTTATGCTTTGTTAGATTTTCAACGCTCAGCGCCGAGAGGTGAAATTTCTTCAGTCCGGTTTTATTTAGGCATTCAATTAAGTGTTGTCTTGTGTTAGTGAAAACAAGCATGAGTTTAGGCTGGGTAAACTTTACGGATAATTTAATCTAATTTAAGTTGACTACTTACAAATTGTTTTTCTATTACAATTGAAAAATATCAGTAAAATGTTGAGCAGTTGATAAAATGGTATCTACCCAAAGGCTACACAATGTCACATGATGCATAATGATCGTCAAGTCTAGTTACAAATATCTAAGTAAACTAAAAGAAAGTTAAAACGAAACAAAACATTATATTCCACAGTTTAAGAAAGGGACAGAGCGCTAACGTCAATCTTTTCTCGTCGAGTTTCCGAGGTTTTTACCCTCATTACTTCAAGAGATCTCCAAGCCCTACAGAGAAATAGACACTACTCTCCGTTCAGACTTCACATCTCGGAGAAAGATCGTCATAAAAAGTGCCATTTAAAAATAAACGTTTGCCCATAAATGCTAAAATTAGAGGTGAACCCAATAAGTGGATTGTTGCTTGCCCAGGACAGAAATAACCTGGTGTTGGGGTGGGTCGTGGTTCAGACTTTCAATTTGGGACGGTCATGGTTCCGAGGTAACGTCATGACAAGGCAAATAAATAAATAGTTTAAAATGTATCTCTGTAAATGAGGGGTTTTAATGTTAGATTTACAAGGATGTGCTTTTCATCGTTTTATTTGAATAGTAATGAAGATAACGTGTAACCAAAGCAATTCAAAATCAGATCTCATAAATTTAAATCTTTTTTTACCAAACTGCACGACAGCAAAGACAGTGCTATTTTTTTCATTCAACTTTATATATTTATGTCCACACGGAACATATATAGGTACAGGAAATAACATACAGACAAAAGAGTACAAAGGTACCGCTTGTTTCATTTAGAAATCTCTTCCAGCGGATCTGCGACAGGAAAGATAGACAAGAAACGTAGACACAGTGTGTTAAAAGAAATCATTAAGCAAATTAACTTGCAATTAACTTTCAAAGATGTTATTAATTTTTTTTTTTATTTATTTATTGCCGGTGTTCTCTACATCCGAAATCTTTCATCAAGCCCAGTTAAGACAACCATTAGGTCCTTAAATTAAAAAAAAAAAATATGAAAGTCAACTTAATTTAAAACTTGCAGTTTAAACCCCTTTTACTCACGTAAGCAAACTTAAACCAAAATTTTAAAAGAAATGGTGACATTAACTGTCCACCACATGTTTCAGAACCATGCCCTTGAAAGGGACCCAACACCGATCTATTTCAGTCCTGGGCCCCCAAAGACACGGCTGCAATGAAATGATAATTTATGGCGATCTTAGAATTATTATTTAGTGTATTTTTTCTGGCTGAAGTTATTCATTGAGCATTTTGTTAATGATAGGTGAAAATAGAAATGGAAATATGTACATAGTTCTATAGATAAATCTTGATAGTACTATTACAATAGAATCTATCCTACTTCGATCTAAGTAACTGCATCTTTCTATCTAATTATATCGTGTGGTTAGTGCCTAACCTGGTGTCATACTTTTTATGCCACCCCTGGGCCTCTGACTCGGCTTTACACGCCATCGAGAAATATCTGTCAGGCATGCTGCTTTCCTCACGATGTTTTTCCTTCACCGAAGCAAGTGATAACTATACAATACGCACATGAATCCGAAAAATCAGAGGTGCGTGTCTTGGGTTCGAACTTGAGACCTATGACTTGGTAGTCCAACGGTCACACCGCTAGGTTAACACTGCATCTTTCAAACATCTTAGACATATTTATTTTACTTTATGTGACATAAATGGTTTACATAGCGGTCATAAATACAGAGGAGAAGCTCTTGGCTAAATACAGCCTCTCGGATCGATCTTTAGGTTAAGCCGTGCTTGCCTAGGTTGGTCTGTGGATGGGTGACCACCCATTGCATACTGAGTTTTCTCCGTGCCTCGGAAAGCCGTTGGTCCCGGCTGTCATTTGTAGATCTTTGACAGTCGTTACAGGTAGTCAGTGGCTCAAAGAGTCTGACAACCAGTTTTACCAAGGGGTATCGTACCTAGTACTAACTGGGTTGTGGAGGTCAGATAGGCAGTCGCTCCATGTAAAATACGGGTATACAGCTGCATCCGGTTAGACTGGAAGCCGACCCTAACATAGTTGGGAAAAGGCTAGGCAGATGATGATAGCGGTCCTAAATACCTAAGACAGTATCAAAAGGATAAGTATTAACTTTTAATTTTTTGTTTATTTTGTTTAGTACCACTTTGACAGTTTTAGTAGATACACTTGACTGTTCGAAACTAACTTTCGTTTTTAGAATTCTAAAGGTGTTCCAATTTAGAACGAAACTTAGCTTGGATCAATGCTTTTGCATTTTATTTTAGCTTAGGTCCGACTTACAAGTAGTTTAATTTATCTAATTGAAACAAAGCAGTATACAGGTCTACTAAGTATACTGGCTTTGAACTACGATTTTTTCATACCTTGATCAGGCTATGTTAGACGCGTATATGATGAGATGTTTCTTTTAACACTTGGCTTCTTGTCCGGAGAAGAGTAAATTCTTCGGACTTGTCGCCAAAAACAATTGGAAAATTTTTAAGTAATTCAATGTCAGCAATTTTATTAAATATATTTATTTCTTCAACTATTTATTTAAGCTAGATAAGGACGTTGTTTCCCAGCCAATTAGTCTGAGAAGAAACACCGAAGTAAACTAAGGTCAAAGAACTATATTACCATCATTTGACTTTTGGTAGAAAATCACCTAAAACCATACGGACATTTTGCTTATTTTGGCATTCTTTTTGCTAAAACTTCTTGATCAGGATACCAATCGGTGCAATCCCAAAGTCACATGCACCATTCAATCTTAAAAAAAAACCGTGTCAACATACACGAGAACTCGATACATCGGTATAACGTTACGTGTCTCAAATTGAGCAATTTTCTATATCCTGTCCCACATCTGTCTCAGAGGATGATAGAAAAAAGTATCCGTTGAGACGTTCAATTATAGAATGTACCAGTTATGGTACAAAAAGTGGGAGCTGAGAACCTGAATCGAGGGGCAAGGGTTTCAATTTTAGAATAGCTAGACTGGTAACAGCAAGATAGCAAAACATCATAAAGGGCCCTTAACATAGCCGAAAGGCACTTTTTCTCCCCGTGTTTGCGATATTTTTTTTGTTCTAGACCATACCTGGGAACCTTCCAGTTACGGAGATATTGGGGGTCAAAGTTCCAACTTTTTCACAAGTTTTTTTTAAATACGTGTTTTTAATGTAAGATTTTTACTTTACACACTTCCACGACTCCAGTACTTTTCAATTCATCCATCAGCACAATGCTTTGAGTGGTTTCCATCGAGTCCTACCTTAAAACGTGATTTTTCACCCCAAAAAAAGAAGTCGTTTCCCAGCAATAATTTTTGCGTAAAGTTACTTAGTTTGATGTACAGAATGCTTGGTTGACGGCTATATGAAGGGTCTGTTTACACCCAAAAATACTTTGTTAATAAACTGGGTTCCATTACACATAATAACCGTTATATTACTGTCTTTATAGATGCTTATTATTTTTTTCTGTTGGTTTTTTTATTAAATTCTTAATTGAAAATGGATTTGATCATGATCATGTCATCCCCATAGTTACAGACATATTAACTTTCATCTTACTTATTTATCTTATCTACGTTTTCTGTTGGTGTGTCAAAAAATACTTTTGACGGCGCTGTGATTCAAAACAGAAGTAATCTAACTATTTAAGAAAACCAACCTGTAAACGTCTAGCAATGGACATGGACATAATCGCAATGCCACAGTAAGACAGACTGTATGACTGTCATTTTCATAAGCTGTCGAGCCTTTTCCCAACTTATTCGATTCCCCTTGGTAAGACTGGTTGTCAGCATCAGATCACAATACTAATAATAAATCATGAAGGTAATGCCCATCTTCTTTACAAAATGTGCACAGAAAACCTAACAGCCTTCCTGTAATCCCCGAACAGGTAGGCTGAGGTAAACCCATAGTACACTAATATATTGAGAGTTATCACACAAAGTTTTACATCAAATCTATACTAATATTTGTTTGTAAGTTTGTATGTAGGGAGTAATCTCCGTAACAAATAATCCAATTCTAAAAATTATTTCACTGGCAGAAAGCTACATTTTTCATGAGTGCTAAAGGCTATAAATTATATTTATACCATGCATATTAGCCGAGCTATCACAATTATTGCACATGAAGTCGCGGGCGAAGTGCTGGTTAAACATAATTTCATAACTTTTAACCCCCCGAATCCATGACATTCACATTGAACTTTAAAACCGTGTCACTAACTCAGGAATCTAAACCACATTTTATGAATGGCTTAAAAACATAGGCTTTTGTTAAAACATGGAAGTCAAGGCTACGAGTTATGACATTGTTATGTCTGCATTGAAAATGCTACGAATACAAAACTACCTTTGATTTGAGACTGAATAGAAAATTGTTTTTGACAACTGGTGTGGTTGTGGAATAGTGAATCAACGAATGGAAGTATTTAACAACTAAAAAGTAAAACCTACTTCTTTTACTTTATTTTTACTGTTTTAAACGATATTTCTTTTCGCAGGTGTGCTGGAAGAGATTTCTTTACAAATAAGCATCACCTTTGTACCTTTTCTGTTCCTTTCTTCTTTTCTGTATTTAGTCTTTACATAAACTGTTAAATAAATAAATATTTTAAAATTGAATGAAACTCGTTCACTTTAAATACAAACACTTTCGCAAAAAAACAAAAATATCCAACACGAATCAAAATATTTTCCAGAAAAACTACCTTCAAAACAATTGCACACAAAGCTGTTTATTTAAAACTTTAGAGAACATTTTAAATCTCCAACCAAACCAAGAATTATTCACGATACGCGACAAGGTTTTCCACGCCGCCTAGCGTCGAGTAGCGACGTGAAAACTCACCCCACACAGCCAAACCGAACGCGTATACACCACCATCCCTTTCCACACACCCACACACCCCTACATATGAACGAGATAGACATACATCGGTCATTATATCCAGATTTCCACTCGAGAAAACGTACAACCCTTTAGTTGTCTCTATTATCGCCGTTGATATGTGACAATTAGACAAGGACGGGTATAGTGCGAAGGTTTTATACCGCTGGACATTAGTGACCACGATTTTTAAAGGTTTGTGTGCAGCCTATCACGGTGTGTTTGATCAAGCGATTGGAGATCTTAGGCTGGGTTCAGAATGTGGAGTTACTAGGATTTTACACACGAAAATCGTCGCGAAAATTTTTGAAAATTCTGAAATTTATTTTTTAACTTAATCTTTTTAATTTAATATAGTTAATTTTGTTACACAATAGTTTGTTTTCAAGCCCACACGTTTACATTCTAACAAAAAATTAGTAGATGTAGTATATTATATAGTATTTATTGAATGCTAATCATCAAACCGCAATATTAAAAACAAACCCAGCCTCCCCACAAAACAACAAAAATAACGAAATCAATAAACAATCAATCACTTGGAACAATTTGAAATTTCAATAATCGAACAGTCCCGCGAAGTTCGCGTCTGAGTCGAGAAACAATTATGAAAAAGTTCTTTTTCGACGCCCGTTCTCGCGCCAGTTAAGTCCCGACTGACACTCATAAAACTTATTAAAGTCAAGGACCGACCGAGATAAGTTCGTCGGCGTCTTAAGTAAAATAACGGCGGCGAGGGAAAAAAAATGTGCCGCGAAACTTGCCAGTGAGAGTGAAGATCTAGCTTTACGTGTTGCGCTTTCTTGGATTTTTTCGGTAATGTAGTTTTATGTTCCGACTCTTTTATTTGAGCGAAGTTTATAAGCAGAATGTGGAGTGGTTTGAAGGATTTAAATTTACACTTGTTTTGGTTATGAAAGTTTTATGTTGCTATTGAATAAGTTTTCGTTCTTACGTAACAATATTACTGTAACCTAATCGTTTGCTACGCTTTTTACAACTTGATTTTACAATGACGCTACGAAGTTGGCGCGCTACGAGTCGCGTAGCAAACGTAGCGGCTTGCTACGCCAACGTATCGTTTACTCAATGAAGTCAACGTAAAAAAACGTAGGCTTTGCTTCTACGGTACTTTCACTAATTTAAAAAAAAAAAAAATTCTTGGATTTATAATATTTTCTAGGTTCTAGATAGCCTAATTGTGTTATTTAATATTTTATGAAGTAAAGCTAACAAAAAGCTCTTTCATTGTCCGTAACATAAAAGATACGTCTACCAAGTAAAACAAAAGAAAAGTTTTTAAATCCCTTTTATACTGGTTCTTAATTTTTAAAACCGCCTTGAAAACGTAGACTGACCGCGCTCGGGTCCATTCAATTAAAAATTCCATCTCCTAATCGAGTCATGAAATATGCAAGCAAATATTATCCCTTTTCTTTTGTACGCGCTGCATCTTCGCCCCACCCGCGCACGCACACCGACGCACGGCACTTATGATTTATGCCCGTCTCGCTCCCACCCACGCGTCTGGTGGCAGAGCACGCGTGACACGGTCTCTGTCGATCAGCCGAGGCGGTGGCGACCGCGAGTAACCCCTGGCCACTTCGTACGGACTCGCACGCGCCGTCGTCGGCCGGCCGAGCGAGACAGCGCGAGTTGTGGACATGCGGAGGCCGCGGAGCCCTCGCGCGAAGGGACACAGGACAGACGCTCTCGGACATCGGGCGAGAGCGGGCGGCCGGCCGCGCACCTGCCTCGCACCGTTTCGCACGCGCGACGTGCTCGATCGCGAGACGCTACTTCGATATAATCGTAAACACGAGACAACAGTTTAAATTTTCAAAATTATTTTAATTCGGTTTTAATTTTGACGTTAAATTATTCGAGGAATAAAGCAGAAATTTCACCGGAACAATATAAATAAAATTTAATAAATCGGACAGTGACTGAAAATTTTGTTTGTTCGGACTGAAAAGTGAACAAGTTTAAACAGATGCTATTTAATGAAGTGTGACCAAATGAATCGTTTACCGAATCGCAGGATCGCCACTAGGTGTGGATAGATTAGATAGGGCACTGAGACGTTCATTCAAGTGTTGATAAGGCCCTCTTTATGACCAGTCGATTTTGGCGAGCAAACATTCGACTGACGTGTGAACTGAATCACCACAACATGAAAAGGAAAAAGTAAGATAAGAACTAGTTGAATTTTGATTCGTGAACGATGAAGAAATTAAGAAGATGACTAAAAGTTTCATTGATGTTTACCGTCGGACATTCAACGGGGGATTTGTGATAACACGACCCCGCTATCAATAACGTTTTAGAAATAGGACGATAAGCCGCTGGACCGACGGCGGCACATGTGAAGTGAGCTAAAGAACTGTCATAAGATAGCAAAAATATTAAGATAAAAAATTCAGAGGATAAAGAAGTTGTTGAAGATCTAAAAATAGGTGACCAAATCAAGATGAGAATCAAGATGCCAGCTGTACGCATCGCGCAAGGTAAGTCAACAGAACTTGAACTTTTAAATATTCCTACTGGATTTTATTTGATCGCCCTGAGTGTCGATTCCATCAGCTGGTTTATGGAAAATTATTAGGATATAACTGTTCTAGTCTTTGTTTTTTTGAAAAAAAGAAGTGTTAACTAATATATAACTTTACAAAATAAGAATATTAAAATTCAAACTGTACAATTTTTTTTCCCCAAAATATAAAATTTTTGCACAACAGCAAAACTAAAACAGAAAATTATGCCGTGTCCACGCAAAACTTCATCCACCGCTCCACAAAACATCATCTAAATAAACACACAGTCCACATGCACAATGTGGCCGTGCCGGCGAGACTCCATTCATTCAGGCAACGAGCTACTTAATACCGGAGCTTGTGACAATATTGACACGCCGTCCGTGGTCATCACATGTCCGAAAGGGAAACATGAAAAGAGTACTAAGTAGCCCCTTTAAAATATTCATGCCAGTCTTCCCCGTGTTTGGGAAACTGGACAGTTTGATAACAACAATTTTAAAGATTCTATTGTAGAAGAGTTGACAGAGGATAAAAATCATATTGAACAAACTATTAAAATTGTTATGTCGAAAAATATGGCAGAAGATTTCAATGACCAAGCTTGTTGTAAAAACAAAATCCATCATCGTTTCCAATACGCTAAGAAAAAATGTGTTGTATGGAAAATTAATTTGCAATGCAAATTCTAGCTGCTAACAGAGTCAATTATTATATTTTATATCACCTGTTGTAACCTTAGTCCAAGTACTAAGGTCAGTAGTTCTGTTACATTGCAAGGAGTTGTATGCTATAATTAATTTATTAGCTGTAAAGCGGTCTTCGCTTTTATTATCTTCAAGATCATAAATGCAACAATCTATTTTGTGGGCAAAATTACTATTTGCTCCATTATCATTGGTTACCCTAAGGATGAGAATATTGAGATTAATAATATGGTGTTGGAATAGTAAAAATATTTTTATATGCCAATTAAGCATAGTAACATTAAACATTAGAAACTGTTTTCTGAATACACATGCCTGTCCCATTGTTTCTAGATTTGATTCCCACTATCCAACAGTTAGGTGTATTAATTAAAAATTATAAGCAAAAGTGTAAGCATCTTATGTTCTTTCCCATGCTTTACTTAACTTACAATAGGATGACCAGTGAGTTTGTAATTTTGGACCGCCAATTACCCTCATAGTGCGTTTTTACTTCCAATTTAAATTCAGGTGACTGCCTTTTTTCTTTAGAATGGTCTGATTTTGTAGAACGGCTCCACTTTGACCATATGAAATTACTATGATGTCATGTAATTAATATTTCTTTAAAATTGTCACACCATAAATTAGACTCTTTCAAAACTAGTCTTATTTCTTGGTTAGCCGAATTTAGGTTAAAAATATGTCCTCTCTTAAGTCACCCATCTCTTAGATGTCTTTACAGAATTGCTTTAAATCCCATCAATTTACAATTTATTTAGCATAACCAGCCCGTACGAGTTCGTTCTTTTGTAATATATGAGCCTGCGTCGGCCGTCGACTCTCGCGCACGGATTCCTCTCAAAACTAGCGTTATCGCACACATGGGCAATTAGTCCAAGTTGACCGGAGGCGATGGGCGACTCGGATTGGTCGGTGGCAGAGTGACGTCACCATCGTCTGCGGCCGTCGCGCCCGATTGGTCGACACGCGTCATTTCGTCGATGACACGTTTGTTCTTATTTTGAAAGCAAGAAGTTCGAGGTACTCGGGTTTTGTTTGGAGTAACAATGGGACCCCCTTTACACGTACATGAAATTGGATGCCATTATGTGGTCGTTCATGTATGTATGTATGCCTGTACAAGACCAGTAATTACTGGAGGTGAAATTTTAGCCATACTGACTTTCATAAACGAGCACACTTTAAATCTGTCACAACAGCCGTCACAAAACAAAATTGTGTTCCCATTTGTTAACGGCACGATACTGCAAAATTAAAAATTTAAAAAGTCGTCAAGTTTTAACGCGATCCCAATTATGTCCAGAGGCAGAAAACCTTCTGGCTTTTTAAAACCCTCCTCAAAAGTATGAATTAGGGAATCGTAAAATTACTTTATCAGGTGCGAGGCCAGACGGACGGGGGATACCGCGAGCGTAACTTTTGAACAAACTTTTAAAAATCCAAGTTAACTTTCGTGCCGTGCCCGACCGGGCTCTAAATAAAACATTAACAGAGGTACCGTTTTGTTTTTACTTCGCGTTTGTCACTAATTGATATGGGTTTTCTGTCCTCAGTAGACTTTTTAATTGATATTGTTTTTGTTTTGTTTGAACGAAATCCCTACATCGTCATTAATATCGTTTTGCCATTTAAATGTATGCAGAAAAACTTGATTTGCTCCAGAATTAATAAAAGGTTTAATACTTTTATTTGCTTTATCATTTTTTATTGACCGCTTGATGTTTTGTTTAATTGTTTCATTTATTTGCCATTGTGTTTGATACAAAACTGAACGGATGCGGCATAAAAGGACCGCACGTCAATTTAAACATTGCCTATATCTTGTCCTTTGCCGCTTAGCGATTCAATATGTCTTCATTAAGCGAATATCGAAGGATCGCATTTACAAACGGAACTCTCAATCTTGATCCTTGGTCAGGAATTATTGGACCTCGGTTAATCCTTGTGTCTTCATACAAATATACGGTGGGAATGGCAAATATAGGGCTGGGCTAATGCTCAATTATGAATATTGATGTTGATTGTGATGATAGGGTAATTAAAGCAATAACGGCACTATCTTGATTGAACGGTCAAGTAACCCTTTCTCACGTTATAGACAGCAACCACGATGTTTACAAAGGAATCATGATTAACGAACAATAAATATCACAAAGCACGCTAATAGACCCGATCACCTATTTCAATTGCACGCACTCAGCAATGATGCATCCACGCGAACCAAGTCGTGGGAAAGAATTCGCATCTCCCTGTACTTGATCCAATAAATTGAATTCGTCAAGACAACATATTTTAGCAATTGACAACAGACGTCCATTAGAGCAGTATAAGAGAAAGCTACATCAGATAATTTATTTCGCAACATATTTAAATTATGGGAATGAAGTTAATTTTCTTATTTAGAATAATGATTGTACGGACGGCCACCCGTTTTGAATTTCCAACTGGACCGGCTTGATTTTATGCTTTTTTTTTGAGCGCGTCGAACGGCGTTTTGTGTTTGTGATTCTGAAGATAAAGACGTATGGATTTACATATGTTATGTCAGCGGAGGTCCTGGTAACATTTAAATTGGATTTATTAGTCCGGTCCCATTAAACAGTGCAGAACAACGTTGGAGGCATTCTCGATATGATACTGAGGATTTTAGAATTGAATGAAAAAAGTTTCATAAATGTAGATGGGGGGACAGAAAAAAGGTACAAGCTTAACTGCATATGTAAAGTAAAATTCGAAGAGATTTAGATTAAAGATCCTGCAGTGAAATTCACTGGAATAGTCAGTTATAGCGATTTGTCAAAAGTAATTAAACTATTACCAATCATTCACATACATAATTATGATCCTATCGCGGTATATTTTTTGTAAACACTTAATAAGAATCATCTCCAACAAAGTCAATGAAATAGCGCTTATTGGTTCTTAACCTATCTGATAGAAAAAGAAAAAATGGGACCATCCTTCAAAAGAGAAAGAGTTTTGAGTCTTTGCAAAACAAACGGACAAAGCAAACAAAAAAAGAACACTGCTGTTTTTACAAACAATCCTTTCCCAGAGGACAGGATTAATACAACTAACAATACAAATCTAGTTACAAACAATAACAACAGTAGCCCAAACACAGCCTTTTTTGTTCAGGACTTAATCTATGACATTTAGATGAGTCAGAGAGATAATACCTTTACAGCACTTCAAGTAAACTTATCTTGTTTAAGTAATCTGTATTGTTAGTTTTTTTCGTCAATAATATTTTGAGTATCGATTAAGATCATTACATTGTCAAAAGGATTGAATATTAAATTATCAGTATCTAGAAAGCGCAGTTTCTTAGAAAACGCTTTTAAATAAAACATGTTCATGAGAACGGTTTTCTCAATCTTGACTTAATTCAATTCATTCCTCACAATAATTACCAAACAAGATTACATAATAATACGTTCGAAGAATCTATTCATCTTCAATCTGAGCTTTTAAACTAAACCTCTTTTGACCAATGTCCGCCCGTTAGGCTCTATGACGAGCTTAAAATAAATACAGAGCTTTAAACACAATGGAATAAAAAATGTTCATAACAAGAATTAATTTATTATGAGCAGACCACGATCAATAGCCAGGGAGTGGGTGGACAGTTTCTCAAGAGTCCATCTTTGTCAGGCTTTGATACCAATTTGTTATTGTCGGTCTTTCAACGTTAGACGATTCAAAGTTTGTTAGGTGTTAGCTTTATATAGATTAAAGACTTAACAAAGAACCTTTACACGAACCCCTTCAGAGTATTGATCAAAAACAGAATCATTAACACACGAAAAATGTTCAAACTAAACAAAAGATGCTCAGATTTTATCAAACGGACCCCAACAACAGGTTGACAATGGATCAAAATTCGATAGAGGCACCTGAATCTCCAATATTTTCCCATGGTCAAACTTCGATAAACACCTTGACAAAAAATCTATTCCTACCTTTGACAAACAATTGGTCAAAAGGATTTTTTTGGCCAAAACAGGCTCAATCCGCACCCACATGAGACGGATCGCCGATAATATTAACAATATGGAATAGGGTTGGTATCCGAAGGCAAAATAACTATTGTGCATCATTATGTGACACCCTTTCATCAATTTTAATAGAAAAGGGCTTACAAGTGTCACTTTCTTTCATTTTTTTCTGGTTCATGCTCTATTTTCTGTTCACAGTAGCATTATTGGTAGAAATATAAATATGAACGTTTACAAAGTCACACATTGCACCTACAGTAATTCGTTTATTTTGTTCAAACTGCACTTGCTTTTCCGGAATTATGTTCCTTACTTGTTGACAGATACAGTTATAATTCGAGGATTTTAGTAGTCATCAACCCAGATACCACGTAATTCATCATCATCACTATAAAAAATCATATCTACTTCAGTATCCACATGCAATTTAACCAGATTCTATTTACCTATGACTATGCAGGTACAAAATCCACCAAAACTTGATTGAAGGGAAGATTGCTACGTGTCAGATTCTACCTGATCCTCATCAATTCATCCCGAACTGTCGGCGAATGAATGATTTCTTCGTGACCATTGTCCAATATCTTTTGATTCGGCAGTTTAAACTCTCCGATTATTTTTTTTCTACCATATGGCTATACATGTCAGGTTGGACAAACGTGCCCTTTAATAGAGCATAGTTTTGTATTGTTGGAACTCATCCAGATTTGATCCTTTTTTGTGGTTTAATTTGTTTTTTTCACCACGATGGATTTTGCCAAAACTGTTCTATTTTACTAAAACTCGGACCATTTTTACACTCGATTTCACACTATACCTACAAGTATTATTACATAATTTATAGTCAACGTAAGAGTAGTGGAGAACCAAAGAAACTATGGATGGATGGATGGAGTGAAGGGTGATATGGCAAGAAAGGAGGTGTCAGATGAGATGACGAGTAAAAGAGAAGTATAGAGAAGAAGACATGCTGCGCCGACCCCAAATAAATTGGGATAAGGGCAGGAGAATGATGATGATTCAAACTGTTTTATTTTTGTAAATTTAAATAAAAAACCTCTGAACCAACTGCATTTTGCATCCTGGGATTAACAATTTATCAAACAGCACATAAGCAACCAGCAATACTACTACGCAAAACGTTCATTCAATACCCATTTGTCTTTTTAGCAATACAGAGATTGGCTTCGTCTAAATACAATCATCAAATACGAAATTACACTACTCAATCTAGCACCACAGACCAATCGAAATATAGACAGGCCAAAGGTTCCGTATTAAAATATGTTGCAATGTCTCAAAAGCTTATTGTTAGAGATAAAGTGGGTGTTAAAAATCATAAGACACACAGCTGAAGGAGTGAAAGATGATAGCTCGATGTACGTTCATGATTTATATTGTGTTGTAAGGCTTGTCGGGTATTGTTCTAGTCATCACGTGTGCAGTGTGGGCGTGCACTTAGATTTATTACAGATAGCCCTTTAACTAAATATTGTTAATGTTTGGCACGATTCGATAAGAAGATATTGTTAACGGAATATTCAATTTCCAACAACTGTTTTGTTACTCTCATAAGGAGGCAACCGAAAGTTACCTAAAATTGGTCAGTAATTATGACTGTCTAACACAAATTCGCTGATAAATAATCTCTTAGTAATCACCACCGCCATCTGGCGTCGCACGTAGGTGTCGGCGCAATACTGCATTTCCGGTTACCCAAGCCGTACCGTCATAAGGTCGTATCTGCATTTGTATGCTGGGAGCTTTCCCATACCGGGCAGTTCGTGACCGCTCGCCTTGTTAACGCGATGACCCGACTTGAGATTATGCACTTACATCCGTTTGAATGATGACTGCTTAATTGAGGCCATGTGAAATGAGCAAGAAGGTTCGTGTATGTATAAACAAAGAATATTTTTTGCACAAGAATAATAGCTAGATGAGGTAGTTGGAATTTTTTCTAGCGTCGGGTAAAAGAATAAGACTGTCGGCTAGTAAGTTCTTTACTGTAATAAGATGAAATTGTGTTTCGTTTTTGACATGTTTTAACCAACAAATCAATTTCTACGCCAGTAACTTCTAAAAAATCTGAACGCAGAAATTACCAAATCTCTCCATTCAAACCCAGCAAAAGCCACAAGGAAAAATCCCTAACCCTACCCATACCACAGACATAGCAACTAACTGTAAACGCAGAGGCGAACAGGCGAACAGAACGATAAATTTGACGGCGCGGCCGCAGATCGGCTTTCTTCCGATCGGTAGATAACCAACGACCGGCGACCCGCGTGCGAGCGGCCAACATTGCCTATTGTCTGTAACGGAGACTGTACAAACGTTAGAATTACCCTACACGTCTGTTTTGTATGAATACGTAAGTAAGTCAATTGTTTTAATTTTGGTCTAAAATTGAGACATTATTTTTTAGTAGGTACTGTTTGGGGTTTTGATTCAGTGGTTCTACTTTTTCACGACATAAACAATTACATTTTTGTTTTAAAGAAAATATGTACTAACTTTGCATCTTTACTATTGAAAATATTATGGAAAAGGTCAACAATTCGACTCCAGCAAAACTGATACTTACGGTACTTGCAAACATGGGATTTATCATAATCATATCCAACTTAACACGTCAAAAAACAAATGAAGCCACGTCTACAACTAAACAACTCTGTGACAAGAACGAAGCGAACCATTAAATTCACGCCACGAATAATTGGTTTCATCAATGTACCTTACTCGTAGAATACACCAATTTAACTTGACACCTCCTCGCTCCCCTCCTGACGTGTGAACTCACATGACAGAGGAGTGAACACACCGTGTGGTGGAGGTCATATTAAATTGGAAGTATACGCGGTAAATTATGAGAATAAGTTCAATGAGTCTAGGCGACCTGAACACTTTTTATGGTGGAAGAAATCTGTGTAACACATAAACGTGTGCGGTAGTAATTTTTAATGAGACATTTATAGTCCCTAACGAAAGAAGCCGTGCTAACGAGTTTCTTATACGACAAAGACTTTCGTGACCGCAAAGCATTGCAAAAAGTATGACCATTATAAAAGCAGAAAAAAATAGAATCAAATTCTCTGTTTCCGCAGAAAACCAAACAAAGTAGCACCGTTCATCATATTTGCCAAGAATTCCTTTCACCTATCCCACGCTGTCATATTTTTTTTAAGACCAAGGTGTCATCCAATCCTTTGGTAGATCCGTCATCAAAACACTTGACAATACTGTCCACAATGTGCGCTTTGACCAGAATCGGAGCATATTGTGGGAACAATTTTTTTCTAAAAATAAATAGTCATGGTCCTTCCGTACTGTGTTTGCGGGTTTGTTTAATTGATGTCCTGATGAAGTCAGATTGTGAATATGAACAAGACGGACAGGACCAGAAGCATCGGTTTCAAAAAATTTCGTATTTTACAAGGATTTTCAACTGAATTGACATAAGCCATTTTTGAGTTTTTCACTTTTTTTAGCGGTGATAGAACGTCATTTCGTCCAAGCCCTAAGGATTTCTTTGTCTGCAATATTATCTGTGTCTGGTGTAAAAGAGGGTACAACAACATATTGAACCAAAGCTGTTACGATTTTGTTTAATTTAGTTTTTAAAGCCTTTGTATCATAATTATCTCAGGGATCAAAGCTTTTCACTGGATCAGTACTTTCAAAAACTCCAGCAATCCTATTGACCCTGCAACAATACGCTCATATTCTTAAAGATGTAATAACAGAAACACAAAAAATATCACTCATAAAATTCGCAGGTCTATAATCAGACCAGTATTTCACAATGGCGGACCACAATCGCGATATTCGAAACGAAACCGCGGACGCGCCGACATCTCGACATACACTCCCGCGCATCACGCGCCGCTATTGTCCATTCTATAATTACCAGGTCGGACGGAAGACGGACCGCAGACACCTGTTCCGTTTTCACACGGCCGGTAACAGGTAAGTTCAGCCGAAATTTTCGGATCTCATCTTGGACAACGGTGGTGTAACAGTATACCGTTTTTGTTCATCCGACATGATTTTTTGTTTGATTTCGATGAAAAAATTGATTTGGACTTTTAATGTGTTTGGGTAAGGATATTTAGTGCAGTTGGCGATGCCAAAGTTCACGGTTTGCATTTTGTAGAATTGCTGATTTAAAGGTTTTACTTTCTTCACCAATATCTTGACCATTGCCTACTTTCAGTTGCTAATTTATCATGTTTTATTCCTAAGCAATACTAATACGAAATGTTTAATCTACACCATCGTATGGTTTGCAAAAAATATTACTGTCCGAAACATCACACGCAATTTGTCGCAGGAAAATCAAATTATATTATTTATCCCCTATTATTTGCGTCAGCCTACCAGATGTACACTCCATGTCAATCTTCTATGTTTGTTTACCTAGAAATAGCAAACATTATGTCGTGTTGGGGTCACTACGAAACGTTTTGGTCGTCAATTCGATTGTCATAATTTTATTACGAGTCTCGCGGCAAATCTCGTAGTTAATTTCTTTATTGAATTATTGCAAGAAATAGAAGATAGAATAACGTTTGAAGTACATACGAGGGCAATGATCGAAGTTTAGGTCTACGTTTGTAGAGATATGAGTAAAATGTCAGCAGAATTCAGTCAGTTCATGGTGGTTAACTAAATTGATATGGACAACGATCCTAAAGCCCTAGTGAGCATCACAAAAACCACGTCAAACCAATAATTCATGCTAAATATAACGCGACACAATTATAAGTCATCCATCCATTCTGATCTGTGCAAAATCATATTCATCCACTAATACCATTTTCGCAATGACATGCACTTTTTGCCATTCAAATGGGGGACAGTTGTGTTTTTTCTATATGAACGTTAGAATTCTGTCCCCATACTTCGGTACTGTGAACGATTACGCATATTTTTGCTCACACGTTATTAGGGGTGCCGTGTGTGAAAAAAATGTACTATTATAAATAAAAGGAGCCCAACAAAGGGATGGGAGAGCGATCGGGGTCACTAGGAAACGGCGGTTTTGATACGGGAATTTTTTTACCTGGCACTTTGGGGGATCTTTTTTCATTAAAATTTCGGGCTCGAATTTTATTGAGGTAGCCAGTCAGTCTGTGTTCATCTGCGAAGATGATCACATGCTTTATGACTTCGAACATCTTGGTAACTCAGTGGTCAGTGAACATCGGACTTCAACTCTGTTCAGTTTTAAGTTAGTGCTTGTGCTGTTAAGTTGAACGCTTGGACTACGTTTAGTTTTGAACACTCACAGTGATTTTGTGGTGAAGAAACATGGATTTATCAACGCGGAGTAAGTCAAGATTTTTCGACTCTGGCATCGACTTTAGACGAAAAGGTATTTTCGCATGATCTGAAAATTTTCCAACTTCGATCGTATTGTTTCTGTGATTGTGGAGCTCGAGTTAATAGAGAGGCTGGGGGCAGCAATAAACGGGGCAATAACCAATACTGAAGACAAATTGGAAAGTAATAAGGCAGTGAAAATGATATCTGTCCCCGAAAGATATCTGTGTATGAATCTGAACGAATCGGATGCCGTTGACATTAACATATAAATGAGTGCGTAAGTGGACTGAACGTTATAGTGTAATATCTCCCTGCGTATAGATCGGCCCTGAGTTATATGGGCTATATAAATTGATATGATTTAATTTGGGTATTATGCTGAGATTAGATTGATTGCTGGATAAATAGAGATAAGTCAGTCTATTATAATATGTAAAGTACTATCTGTCTGGCTGTGTATCTTAAGATCTTTTTTGCACGACTATATTTTAATGTTGATTATCTGCGTTATTTCTATGCTGTGGTATAAGATTTGTTTAAGATTCTTACGCAAAGTCCACACTGAATTAAAACTTCAAATTGTCTTCAGTAATCTTTCTTTAAACTTCACAAAAATCTCAGAGAAAGTTAAAGCAAACATTCATTTCCTCAAACTCCACACTTTATCAACATAAAGCGATATTTAAAAGTATATTTCACATAAAACTGCATTCGTCTGCCGCATTGACCGCAAATACTCGGCCGCAGAGGCTGTATGTCAAAATAATGACCGCGAGTGTAATAGGCGAGGCTAGAATGTGTTCGCGATCTTTGTTTTATTCCAAATATATGTTGGTTTAATGGTGATGTATGATTTGCGGGGAATTTCGTTTAAGACATCATAGTAGATAGAAACGAAATGTTTTCGATTTTATTCATCAACATTATGTTTTTGTTTTTTTTATGGTGGTAAGTGTCTTGTTTGATTCTTATTGGAAATCGTCAGTATCAATTAGTCTTTTTTGGTCTCTATCATTGTGCCTAGTTATAAATTCTTCACTTCCAACTTCAGCTTAATGACCACACAATTTCAAGATTCCCTCATCATTCATTTCCATTTCAAGACTCATTACGTAAATTCTTTTCCATACTTCTATTTTAGCGTCTCTTTAAAATTTTAGGTCTCATATAAGTTTATTATGGTTTAAAAAGTCCATTTCCACTGTAACAGAGCAAGGGTTGTAGCCAATACTGGCACCAGTCCCGACCGGACGAAGCTTTATGACCCCACTTTTATAGCTTTAGGAAAAACTATATTTCTTATTGTGCATAGATAGACATGCATGCATACCGTTTATTTTCGCTGTCTGCGAATTTTGGAAGACTTGATGCCTTTTGAACTGTACTAGTTTCTAGAACTTCTTTGTACATGGCTTTATTAGTTTCTTATTTCACCGCATTTTCGTTTGACGGATCTAATGTAACGGCCTCTTTAGTTTAATTTAAGCACCTTAAAAATGCAGTCATAAGTGATCCAAGACTGATGAAGGATTTCTGGTTCTATTCAGAAAACATTTTCTTCTATAGAATCTCACAGAAATTGCGAGAAAAACTCATATCGATTCTGTATCAGTAAATAAACTAAGGTACAGTAAACAGCAGGCACTTGTAGTAATAAATACAGTCAGCGGCAATAATTAGTGGCCGGGCAGTTAACGGCAGCGCCGTACTGGAATTAAGATTTTGCCATAAATGCCCGGCTTCGAGATAAAACTGCCGGAGTAAGGATTAGGGGTTAAGTGTCCGCTTTAACGGGTATTGTTCTAGTGCTGCGAGTTATCGATGTCGATAATAGGAACGTCTCAAGAGTTTTGGAGAAGGATAGCCAGACTGTGCGTAATTAGGTCAGGTTAGGCTGAGCTGTGTTCTAAAAAGGCTCTTTGCTTGCCTTAATTTCGAATAACTTGGTGAATATTGACCACTTAAAAGAAATCATAGTAACTTTGAAGAAATAAAACATAGTTTAGATTTTCTAATGGGATGTGTTTTGTGAATATCTTGAAATAATTACTTACCTTTAATTCAATTAAATAAAAAAGGGTTATTTTTAATTTAAATCTTATACCTTTTGCTAGTAGGTAGTTAGTAGCCTCAGTTCTAAAACAAAACAATTGAAAAAATGTCAGCTCACATTGATATCGACATCAACTGTTCCCATCCCTATACCATCTCAGTGTAGTGGCAGACAGTCCGGTGTGGCGTTTTTATTGACACTCATGCCGTGACAAATATCTTCAGGAAGACACACCACACTCCTTCCCGTGTTCCACAAGGGTAGGTGCTTGGCTCTGAGTATACGACCCGTATATTTTGATACGAAATTATTAAAGATTTTATGATGAAACATAATGCATTTGATGAGAATAGATCAAATAAGTTTTTATTTCCTATTTACTTTAGCGATTTTAATTTGGAGCTGAATGCAGTTTAAAATGATGGATTTCATGATGATGGTCATTTAATAGTCATGTTGACAGTACTCGCAAGCGAATTTAAAAGCAGTAGAATTCATTCGTAAATTATGTTTATTTGGCACGATATTTTGTGTCTGCTTCATTGGATTTCAACGCTTATACCAAAGGAATAACGTTCATTTTCGGTTGAATAAATGATGGAAACAAAAATTTTAATCTCCAAGTTAAACCGAAATTGACACCGTTCAGAAAAATTGACAATATAAATTTTCACTCTCGATTTTTATAACCAACATTTTTTCTATTAAGGGTTGTCCATCCGACTCCCCAGGCGCGGAATCGTGTTACACACCTAAAGCGTAAAAAGAGAAAAAAATTCAAATCCCTCTAACGAAGAGGCCAATACACTTGAGGCCTCTGTTTTTCTCCAGTTATTCCGAATATTCCGCCCAGTATTGGGTATCTGTAACACGATTACTGACCCGACCTTAATTTGATCAGCCACCGACGTGGCCGCTATTTTTTCTTGTTGTCACCCCCGAGGGACACCTTATTTACCTGTGCTATGTAAAAAGGCAATATTGATAAACAATCTCCTTCTTGTTGATGACCCAGGAAAGTTTTTAAATCAAGGTGTAAAATGTGAGATCGAATCTCTAAAGGTCCAGGAAAATCACATTGGGAGTCTTCAATTTTTCGTCATATTATCTGCACAATGTTTTGAATTTCGAAAAACCTAGACAAAATTTTAATTAATTTCAATCAAACTAGACAAAATAAGAATCAAATAAAACAATGTACTTTACTAAGAAAAAAAAAACAAATTCAGCATTGGACAGTGATCCCTTTAGCTCCCTTGGGTCGAGAGGAAAAAAAAACAACAAGATAAAGATAATCAGCCGTTTTTGTCGCTCGGAATTACGTCGGATAATTTGATTAGCTATCGGTGGGCGAGAACCGTCCCCTTAAGAGGTAATCCTATTTTATAGGTAGGCCCTTTAATCTGATAGATGCTAGGTGTTTTATATTGGAAGTTTCTGATTGTATTTTATGTTTATTGGCTGTTATAATGACTCCGTAAACGACTGTTGTAATCAATTAATCATCTGCTTTTTGTTATCTTTTTGCAATAGAATATGATTAAATTAAGTTTATCTACTAGTATTTACTATAAACAGGGAATTTTCGATAAGCGAAAATAATATCAGTCTTGATAATAGTATTTGTTTTCCTGTGAACGTAATTTTTGATTGACTGACGCGACGAAGTATACTTAAGACAATCTATGTACTGATTTAAAGTATATAACGCGAAATTCTCCCCTCTATCAGCTAAGTGTAATTATAGGTAAAAAAGCAAGGGTTGCAGAGTGGCCATGTTGAGAAAAGTGACGTCATTAGTGCGCTGTTGACACAACCCGCCTTCTGACGTGAATGGCGAGGCTAAACTGGCTATATGGGCGTGTTTCCAATATGGAACTATGTGCTCTTGCTGGGTCGTTATTACTGAAGCTGGTTTTAATTTCAGAAAAAATCTTAACACCGGAACATCGGTACACAGTAATAGCAGAGGACATGGTGTCCTAGCAAGAACGCGCATTGCAAATTGGAACGATTTTTGAATAAAAATGTAACTGTCCTAAGGAGTTTTAGTTAAAAAATTGTGGCAAGTACTGCTGTTATCGAACAGCCACTCATAGATATAAATAAAGTCTAATTAAATTTCATGTAAGTTCATGCTAGGTCGTAGGAAAAATAAAATGCTTTCAAACCGCCATTAAAACTTGCCAAATAACATTAATGAATATGACACACAACACTCTAAAGAGGTTTTAAATTACCAAACCCAAAAAACGGACGTGGCCGAAAAAAAGAAAATAAAAATTAAATATTTCAAATCACACAAGTGTCCAGCCAGTTCTATAAACACAAAAAGCTTTCTGATAAATTAAAACAAGCCTTAAATCTCAATTTGCCGACACAGGGCGGTTTCTATAGGCTTTTGTGGCGTATGTCCATTTCCGACAACTCAGCCTTTGAATAAAGTAGCTGTCAAAGAAGCCGATGTCAAAATTCTTTGGCATTCATAAGTTGGTAAAGAAAACAGAAATGGTAAAAAAGAAAATGAAAACTTTTTGCTCGATCAAGCTTTTGCCTGTCAAGCGAGGTAAGCAGATGTCCTAGATGTCCTCTTACATTTTAGTAAGACCATTAGTGCTTTAACATTTCTCATAGTTTTCTAACCCCGAATGTTCGAAAAATATTCTAACTTGTTAAAGTTTGGATATTTTTAGCAAAAAATTCTTTTTTTTCTTTCTCATTATGACCGGGTGTATTAAAACCAAATGCAACATTAGCTTACATCTCAATTTTATTAGCTAAATCATAGCAGCAGTAAAGTATTTACACTCCTAAATAATATTCAATTTCGCGATCTACCACACCCAAACGGTACGCACAAACCAAATTCATAATAACAGCACACAATAAACACCCCCGCAACATTTGATATCCATTCTTATTATTTTTATTTTCGATTTATTGTCGTGAAAAACGAACAATTTCTATACACAATCGTTAGGGTTCGTGATCCCCTGCCAATTAACATTGGACACGGTGGTCAGAGCTATGTCAAAGTTGGACATATTTTTTGCCCACAGTGTTACACTCCGATCAATATACATCAATCTTGAACATTCTAAAAGTAAACTCAAAGTTTCAGCACTCCGTCAAAACCGTTAGGAACGTTTCGCAAATTAACACAGTGATACAATTTGCGGCGGTCGGGACAAAATGTAATTAATAATTAATGCAACGAACGGCCAAGTAGAAACTTTGCTAACATAGAAGTTACTTCTGTCGCTGGCGTGACCTTTTCTGTGAAAAAACAAATGCGGAGATATAACTGGCATGTTACGCCGTGTGTAGTAACGAGCTAATTTAAACTTTTCGGTCTCTCAGTCCTTTCGGAGGGTGTCTCCCTTCTCGTCACCTGAGGCGACTGTCCTTGGTTAGACGGCACTTTTCAATAAAACAGAAATAAAATGCACGCGCTTCTTATATTGGTTTTTGGTTGAGGATAATTGATTTCGCTTTTGGTTTTTGAGTTTTTTTAATTGAATTGTCGGTTTGACGTTTCTTTTTAAATGTTGTGAGAGATTTCACAATATCTCCATGTTTCATTTTCCATTACATGAACACAATTTTAGACACTTCAAATGTCGATGGGGTAGGCAACGAATACGCTATATTTAGGATCGTTTAAGTTCCCAATTTACAACTCACGCTTCAGAATACATATCAATCATAAAATAGTATCAAATATAACCCCACATAGCCACTAAATTGATCCATTTAAAGCATTCAAAACCGGGGCACGCTACCCTCGACATAGATAATCATAAATCACTCCAAACATGAAAATCAAATATTTATGTGGGTGTAAAGTTTTTGTCCACACGGCGCATGTGTGGTGACCACTGTCCAGTGGCGTGGCGGTGGGTGTGGCTTCGTGTTTGTCCGAGTTGACCCGCAGTCCACTTACCTTTTCACGTAAATTGATAGGGTTCGATTGTGTAAACGTTTCTTATGTACTTGTAAGGCTTTTACATTTACACGTTGGATTTAGAAAGGGTTTAGCGGTATGATGTGCGTTAGTGCTCGAGTCGTGAAGCAATAGTGTGCTTATTATGTTGGAAGATTGTTCGTTGCATAAGTGTAGTGAGATCGAACATCAGTGCATTTGTACTCATATCTAGGATGCCAGATGGAGGTTAATTTAATTTCTAAATCGCGCGAAATATTTTCCAAAGAAATCTTTTACTGTTAATAAATTTCCATAATAACAGCCGCTCGGGTCGATTTTTAGGTTAAGCCGTGCTTGCCTAGGTTGGTCTGTGGATAGGTGACCACCCATTACACACCGAGTTTCCTCCGTGCTTCGGAAAGCACGTTAAGCTGAGGGTTCCGGCTGTCATTTGTAGATCTTTGACAGTCGTTACAGGTAGTCAGTGGCCCAAAAGTCTGACAATCAGTCTTACCAAGGGGTATCGTATTACCCGGTACTAACTGGGTTGTGGAGGTCAGATAGGCAGTCGCTCCATGTTAAATACTGGTACCTATTCAGCTGCATCCGGTTACACTGGAAGCCGACCCCAACATAGTTGGGAAAAGGCTAGGCAGATGATGAAGAATTTTCCAAGGCCTAATTATGAAGGTCGCGGGACTTATAGAATTACCGTGACCCTGGAACATAAAGGGCTATTGAAGGACACCGTGGATTTTAGTCAATACAAGTCTGACAGTCCCTCCCGCTCTGCCCTGGGTGGGAGGATTCATTTGATGATTTTACCACGATAAAAAAAGGCCTAATTATGAATGATGATACTTGGAACCACGCTTCCGTTTTACTCCGACAGTATCACTGAACGTTGTTTGATCAGGCACAGGATACATCCACCTCCTACTTCCCCAGGAAGTGTTTCCATTTGCCACGAGCCATCAGCTTTACAAATCTGTAAAAAATTAACATCAATAACGCGTGCATTTACATAATATACCCTCTAAACAAACTAGGTACGGCAGAACAAACAATGGCCGTCGAATCACGTAGTTTTTTCACTATATTAATTTAGTTCTCGAGTTACAATGCAATACAGCCCCTATAGACATTACAGCGCTACCTACTTTACAAAGAAATTGAAGGAAAAAATAATAATACCAAGAGAGTTTGAACGCAAGGTTTGAATGTAAGGGCGTCTACACAGTACTTATGTGAAATTAGCTCGCGAACGCGCTTTGATGTGCCGACCAATTGTTCGTGCAAAAGCGCCTTTATAATCCGAGGCGTCGCGACCGTGTCTTGTGTCGAGGTATTTATATTATGGTGACGTCAATTAATATGTAAGGAGTTAATTATGTATGTGAGATTTGTTTGGGGTAAGCCTTTGGCCGGGGGAAAGTGTCCTACGTCGATGCAATTGTGGGTGGTGAAGGGCCCAATGGTTTAAACTCGAAAATATTTTCCAATTTGTACTGACACCTACGGGCGGTACTTTCATACAAGTCTAAAAGCATGGTTTGCCCTTATATCCTACTACTCTTCATTATACTAGGGTTTCTGAACAGCCTGCTTGCCGTATTGTTGGCGCCTAGGCACAGCACTGCTCAAACAAGCCACAACTTATTTTTGTAACGTTGAAAAATAGTAATTTTTGTAAAAGCAGGAAATAAACCGTGCGAAAGTGCAATTGAAAATAAAAAAAAACATTTTAGATTTTTTCGAAAAACGCGTTTTGTACTGAGTTTAGCGACGGGTATTTAATTTTTTTTTTTTTTTTGAATCGTTGCCCCACCCTAGGAAATTCTCCTGTATCGTGGGTGCATTTACAAACATTTAAACTTACATAAAAAAAACAGCCAGACCCGGAACAACTAAAAAATAAATAAATAAATAAATAACTGTAGGCCATACAAATATTTGTTCCATGCGGGAATCGAACGCGACATGAAGCGCAGCAGTCAATTTCTTAGCCACTGCGCCAACCGTGCCGTCAAATTGCAACACCTATCCGATTTAAATAGAAAAAACTCGATGGCTTTAATATATTTCGATGTAAGATATTATGCTGACACGAAGAAATCTTCTAAAAGCTCTTTGCAAAGCTCCAATTCGCAGAAACGACTTTATTAGTGCGATTGATCTCGTCTATCCCTACCTTTACTTTAATAATAAATGAAGCTAGACTGTCTCTATTAACAGATGTCTTTGGATTCAATACCATTGTTATACAGATTTAGTTTTAAAATAAAATCACAGATGCTGTTACTTACTTATAAAACCGTCATTGGTACCTAATTAATTGATCATAGTTGGTATACCGGCAGTAACGAGGTGGCAATGGCGCGGCAAAAGAATACAAGCTCTGGACAAAGTGACATTTTTATCAGCGGTCATCATCATCTCCCTGCTGTTGTCCCATGTTCATACAATCCATATATCGTTTTCTTTGGTCTTCCTCTCCCACTCCATCCATCAATATTTATATTCATCCCTCTTCATCACATGTCCATACAAAGACAGTCGATTCCCTTTCTACTTTTCTGTGACTGGCGTAATTCCTCTAATATACTCGTTCCTTACCTTATTCATACTTGTCACACCACACATCCACCTCAACATTCTCATCTCCGCTACATGCAATCTTTTTTCATCCATCTTCTTCACAGCCCAGCATTCCGATCCATACAGTACGACAAGTCTCATCACGGACTTGTCAGCAATCATGTTGATAGAAAAGTCATGAATGCGTTCATTGTAGAAAGCCATTGTCACTTTTCTAATCTAGGCTCTAGAGAGGCTTGAGCTACCTTTGAACAGCATTGGGTCGGTATGGATTAAAGCAAAAACTCCCGGCCACCAATTAAACCTAACACAAATATAATTACAGTATCTATCCCCAAATACAAGAATCAAAAACATAATTATAACTATCTCACACCTTAACAGATGTTCCAAAAAAAAATCGATTAACTTTCTTGTTTCAACAAAGAAAATAACCCTTTAAATGCGGACCGCAGAGTAAGACGGTTATTACGGGCCTTTTGTACCCAGCTAAGTGGTCAACCCTACAACTGACACCTTACAGCACCGTGAAGGCAACAACATGTAATTAAGTGTCATTTAACACTTAAAAGATTGAAAGAAAGTGTCATTCATTGCCCATATGTTGTGGACGACTGTTGTGCAAGGTTATTTTTTAAATGATAATTGGCATTGACTGTCCTGTGTTTTCAAAAGTGTGTCACGTTTAGCAGCGGTTGTTTGTGGTATTTAAAGTATTTTTTGGATGTGAGATCCTTGAAAACACTCAGTTGTTTTTCGTCAACCGATACTGTTAAACAGCTGGACAAATGTGTCCCTTATTGACTTCTAAAACTCTGTTTTCTCAGAGACAATAATGATTTAATTTAATTTTTGTAGCACAGCTTTAATCATGGATTCTTTTATTCATTCTTCTCCATAAGATACGACCAAGACGAACCGTACTCTAATTTTGTGACGTTGCTTAAGAGCCCATGTAGGTTTGTGTGAAATAAATATTTTGAATTTGAGAAAAAATCGCTTTTTCTGTCATCCGTTAGAATTATCCAGAAAATATACTATTAGGTATTGGAATTGTTAAGTGTTTATTAATAACCACAAGGCTTATAGCTACATTTCTTTGAATCAGTACAACAGTACTAACTTTTTACTTAGATACTCAGCATTTTCTTAATAAATTCGGGAATAAAACCGTGATACCTAATGAACCTGCGTCTTATATTTACTACTCTATTGAAAAAACCTTGTAGGTACAGAACTTAGCTATTATTAAGTTGACGGATACCTACTCAATACCTGAATTTATTTTAAAACCTCTGTTTTGAACTGAAAGTAAGAAAAAATGTCACAGCACTATGCTACGGGATGGTCGTTTTGAGTGGATATGATGTTTATTCCCAATTTTTTGTGCTTATTTTTTCTTGTTAAGCGTTATGTAAAGAGTTTCTTCTCCCTTACAAAAAATTTGTAAAGTAAGCTAAAATCTTTCCCCAGAATCCCCAAAATCACAGATATCAAACCATGTCCTTACCTTCCAGCGGATGCGGACAGCGCGGCAGAGGGTGGCGGGTCCCCCGTACCAGGGGTACCAGCAGACACCCTGACCTGTGGGGCCTGTCGCAGGGCCTTTGCCCTCGCTGACATCGTGCGCTTCATCCAGCATAAGGTGTCCTCCTGTGATAAGGACCTGACGTCTTATCATTGTTATAGTGCTGGTAAGTTGAAGTTTTTAAGTAAAAACGACTAGATTTTTTTTAAATTATTTATTTATAAAGACAATCATCTGCCTAGCCTTTTCCCAACTATATTGGGGTCGGCTTCCAGTCTAACCGGATGCAGCTGAATACCGGTATTGTACATGGAGCGACTGCCTATCTGATCTCCACAACCCAGTTAGTACTGGGTAATACGATACTCCTTGGTAAGACTTTATGGGCCACTGACTACCTGTAACGACTGTCAAAGATCTACAAATGACAGCCAAAACCAACGGCTTAACGTGCTTTCCAAGGCACGGAGGAAACTCGGTATGTAATGGACGGTCACCCATCCACAGACCAACCTAGGCAAGCACGGCTTAACCTAAAGATCGACCCGATCGGCTGTTATTATTTACACTTTTTATAAAGACAAGATTTACAGAAATCTTAACTTAGGAACTATGCCTCACAAAACCGTTTTCACGGTTTGTCTGAGGGATCGGAACAAACAGTATAGAGTATAGTATTATATTGAATACCCAAAGAAGGTTTTCATGCATTAGAAATCAGTATTTAATAAAATGGCTAACGAAGCGATAACATTTAACAACTTTTTTTTCCCTCAATCGTCCCACTGCTGGGCAAAGGCCCCCATAGCTTTCCACTCTTCTCTCCGTGCGTTTTCCTTGTAAGATTACTTAAGTTTTAATATCAACAACACAAGAATTATCTGATTACTTCAAAGTGGAAAAAGGGAAAACCGGAATTCACTCTTCATTTCACACTTTCTTTAGAAATCTAAGACCAAACCAATTTAGCAGGAAAACTGCTTACATACATGTCCCTACATTCTACTTTTACAATCACAGGTCCAAATTCCGACCAAGAAGATGGCTCAAGGCCAGGCCAGGTATCGAGCGGGAGCACCAGCGCGCGGAGGCCGTCACTCCTCACGGCAAGGAGGCCTCCCAGCAGCAGAGTGCACACCCCTCCCCTCGCCAGCCCTTCCATAGCCCCTCCTGATCTTTTAGAAGATGGAGGAGCTTCGAGTACGCCTAAGAGGCTATTAGACGGTAAGTACTAGGAGACTAGGAATCTCTAGAATACTATTTATTGGCTTATTACTAAATATATTCATCAGAAAAATATAAGCACGTCTTGATAAGATGATATTGTCTTGTATTTCAATTTGTAAGTCGGTACTGAATATTAGTAAGCTACAAAACTGATTTTAGAAAATAAAATTTCAAATATTTACACCGACTATATTTCTAAATACTGTGGAGCTCTTATAACCACACAACCTTGGAATAAGTCTGATATTTAAAGGTTTTTTTCTTCTAATAGGTGACGCAGGAGTATCAACGCCTAAAAGGCGAGCCTCCACGTCACCGATGCCATCAAGTTCCCCTGACGAAGACATTAAGCCGAAGATCAAGCAGGAACGTATGGATACCTCAGCGTCCCCTGAGGACCTCAAGAAATCGAGGACCGAAGTTGCTGATGCGGAATCCAATACTATGCATAGTGGTAAGTGTCTCTTACTTTCATGCCATGTTAATTGTGAAACGTGTTATATTATCAAAACTGTCTTCGGTAGCTCTTTCAAAACATAAATCATGTAGGCCTAGAGTGAAAACACCCGTTAAGGCAAAAACATTAATTAATCTCCGTTTAAAATTATAAATGTTCAATAAACAGTATTAAATGTAGGTATTTTGTAATCATCATCTTTCGAATGAAAAGCATAAGGCAGCATTATCAGTATTAAATATAGGTACTTTATAATCGTCATCATTCGAATGAAAAGCATCAGGCAGCATCAGCATTATAAATGCTCAAATTATAAAAAGTGTTAAATGTAGGTACTTAATGATCATCATCTTTCAAATGAAAAGCATCAGGTTCACTTCTTGAAGCGGTTAATATTCCCTCAACAACGTTACTAAAAACATCGATAGCGTCACCATTGTCTTGGTCTTCACAATCTACAACTCTAAAATCCAGTGAGACGTCACTTTTCAGATACAGAACAGTTTTGTCTGTGATTCAGCCGACCAAAAAATTCCATAACCAACCAAAAGGCGGATAGGACACGTGCGAGAGAATGCCATTTTTACACTGAACGTCACGTCATCGGCATGACGGTCCGGTGTTTATTATATTAATGATTCTTTCTTAGCTTCAAAGGATTCTTTGGAGACAGTTTTATCTTTACGATACGACTTTGTCACGCGAGATGTTGCACAATGACGATGTTGGACAATCATGTAGGTTCTGCTTCGTCATCGCCTGTCCATACATTTTGGATTGGGACATAATCCTGTCTTTGGTAACAGGATGTTTCGAATTCTGTCGTTTTTATTTTTCTTGGTGTAACTTGGTTTTGATTTGAATTGCTTATGGAATTATTCAGACAGTCGTCCACATGTACATAGATAGTTTTAGATATTTTCGTCTACAGATTGTACCAAGACACCATGGAGTATAAGATTAAAGACAGCCTAGCCTTGAACCTAGTTGTGAACTAGTAGAATATAAAATGCTTAATTTCTAGATCAAGTCTTACAAATCATAGAATAAAAGATTTCCTAATAAATTCGCTTAAAATAAGCCCACTAATCTTCAACCCGTTTCAATAAAACGTAAAATAAATAAAAACGGAGGTAGCTGAACATCTGTATAAGCGAGCAATCTTGCGGGGGTGGTTCGAGAAATAATCTATCCGAGGCTAACCCTTTGTGCTACCAGATGTGCTGTCATTTGACACTTTTGTATTAAACCCGTTGCACAACAAAGCTTCCTTAAACCCGAAAATTGTGCACCGTTCAAAATTTTCGACCCGCATTCTGTCAACTGCTTCATGAAATAGCAACTAACAAAGGAAAAGGAAAAAATATTAATAACTTGGTTGTAATTGTTGTTGTTTTTTTGTTCAATATTGAACTTTATTGTTTTGACTAACTTGGCGAAAATTTTATCTGCAAATGACAGTTTTCTGTTTAATGATATTTTTAAGAACGCACTACTTCCGTAGTGGAAAATTTTAAGGAAAAAGATAACTGTATACACAAGCAAATCTATTTATATTGGTATATCACATCTTTATATAGCAATCGCCAAATATACATCTTACTGATAACTAAAGGCCAAACCTTTTTGCACTGTTTTTTAACGTGCTGATAAAAATATCATCCGATTACCAGATATACAGTTCATTTTGATAATCCAATAGGTACGAAACGTCATTGTTATATCTGGACACTAAATGTGACGTTATTGCGTTGCTGTATACCGGGGTTGCGCTATCCAAGTGTCAATTGCAGGTTGGCTTCAGCACCGGTTGTTTTGGATTATTGGGTTTATCCTAAACGTTCATATTAACCCTTTCTACAGAGCTGTCAGAGCAACCAGTTCCAATATACCACGGGGGCCCCATCACAATAAAATATATTAAATAGATAACAAGAAACAATAGAGCCAAGTCCATAAATCCACTCGACTTTTAAAACCGCATTCATAACGGAAGCTTATTGTCAAAACAAGAACATAATTCTAATGGTGACAGTAAGTCGCGACCTCGTGCCAACTTAAAAAAGGGATCTTAATTTTAATTGTATTATTCCGTACATATTAATTAACCCCATCGCTGTACGAACAGATAAAGGGGATGATTTAGGAGAAAAAAATTATTTGCATGAGCACACGATTGACGCACGCGTATTGTTGTCATCTGCCTTTTGTGATGACCCTTACATTAACCGTGGCCGCGTAAATGGCTAAAGAGCTCATGTTTTATGAATTATCCGTTCAATATTCAACCTTTCTACGTCGACATTACAGTTCAATGTCGACTTTTATCCGATGGGCGTTAATGGCTCCCCGTGTACCGATGGCTACGATATTATAATTGTCAAAGATGCTACCGAAGTCCCATTGTTAGAAACGGTCTTTTATAATTTTTTTAAAGATAAAAAATGTTTGGCGTGTTCCTGACACGTGGTACACGCTCATGCGTTCGCCGTGACCTATGGAACTCCTTTAAGCGTGACACAATGCTCGTGGATATTTTTAGTTTTTGTATAAACGGGAAGGTGGCTAAGTGGCGGCTTTGGAATAAGTGGGTTTTAATTTTAGACATGACGTCTGGCGACTTTGTGAAATGTGAGGGGAAGTTCGTCTCGTGTATATCGCGTGTCCTTTCAGTTGTGAACATATTTTAGAGTTTTGTGTACTGAGAAGTTCGGGTTTCTGCAATTGGCGCCTGTTTTTCTTCGTTCAGGTGACATTTAGAAGTAACAATAGCTCTTGGCCGACGCGACATAAGAATCTGTGTCCACAAAGTGTCGCCAAAGCCATTACCATCACAAAACGATGGTGAACCAATGGCCGTCAGTTGTTTGTATCAAAACAAATATTGTTTCAAGTGTGGATGAGTCCAGTGTTTGGTCTTCTTTGTTTGGTTTAGGAATTAATGAAGGATTGTCGGAGCGGATATTCGTTCCGTATTCATGTAACATCGTTTAAACTCAATATTTTGTAAAGAATTTATCCATACTCCCCCATGTACGAGTTAACTGGTCCGATTTTTTATTTGTAAAGAGATTATTTTTTAGTTCTTTTATTAATTGTATTCAATGGCCCTCTGAATCAAGCACGGACAATGATAGCCGTATTGATTTCTGCAGGACCCCAGATAAAATTATCGTTTTAACCCGACATGCACGGTCTGGCGCACCTCAAAACGGTCAGCTGCTACGGCCCAAACAAGCGAACGCTTTTTACTTGCGCACTCGCGCGAAATAAACGTCAACAATGAATTTGAAACGGACAGTGGGGCTGTTCTATCTGTGAACTAATTACGCATTCATAGACCGTACTTCTGATAAATGATCGCCCCCGCAAATGATTCCTCGATTAACTCCCGTCCAAGATATTTCCATATCAAGACATGTTTTCTTAAGGGTCGGCCACAAAAGGGCCATCTCGGCGCCCAATCTTTAATCCTATCTCGGGGACCTTTGCGGGCGAATTTAAATTTCTTTAGAAATATCGTCCTTATTATGTACGTGCGGGTTTCTATTCCTTGCGACGTTCGTGGGCGAGATAACGTAAGTTAAGTCCGAGGAGAGATTGTTGTGAAAAAACTACCGCTAACTTTGACGAGATCCCATCTGCTGGCTCCTGTCCATTCAAATTTGATCCCTAACACTGATGCGTAAATCTGCATTTTGTTCGAGAGCTTTTGGATTAGTAGAACCTTATTTTGTATATGAGGTGATAAGTCTTTATGAGGGGTCAACCTTTTCTATAGTGAACCTCACCCTTTTAGTGAAAAGAGTCCGTTGATAGCTGATTTAGGAATGGTGATAATGCATTCAGTGTGTGTAAATATATCATAGATTTATTTTATGATAGATTACCTCTCGACTTTCATCCGTTGGATTTCGTAGATTTTTTCGTAGTTATAGATAGGTACCTATGTGACGTGTGAGTTAGGAATTTTAAAGGATTGTGCTGCATTGTGTGGTGCAGTGTGCAGTTGAATAGCTGTCATATTTGCTTTGTGTCCGTCCACGTGGGGGCGATGTGACCGTTTTCGGAATCCGTTAATTAAAATTTGCGTTTCGATTGCTAGCTGTGCAGATGTAGGGTTAGATGTGACTAATTACGTAAGGTATGTCCTGCTTGAGTATGGGTGTTCAGATCAAGAAGATGTATATATTATAGTGATATAATATGAACTTAGCGAGGTAGAGAATGTTACTATTAATACTAACGGGATATTTACCATATTTACTGTTTTCTATGACTTCCCGATATTTTGGCGCTGTTGCAAGCACCATGATCATGGATATAACAAAAAAAAAAAGACCATGACTGTTAAAAATCTTAGGTAGAGAATGTATATGTAAATTGGCTTGATATGGGTAAATAACAGTAGAAGAAATTCGATGAGAAATAACTAGGGATTAATGACCTAATATGGAGGAGCTCGTGGCTAAATAATAACAGCCGTTCGGTTGGCTTGATGGTCCGTGGATGGTTGACCACATACTCGAGTTTCCTCCGTGCCTCGGAAAACACGTTAAGACGTTGGTCCGGGATATTCTTTATAGATCTTCGACAGTCGTTACAGATAGTCAGTGGCCTTGTAGCCTGACAACCAGTTTTGCCCAGAACTAACTGGGTTGTGAGGTAGTCACTCCATATAAAATACAGATATTCAACAGCATCCGGATAGACTAGAAGTCGACCCCAACAAAAGTGGGAAATGGCTAGGCGGATTATGAACGACTACTTTAGAAATCTAAACAAATTATATGCATTATAGTTTAATGGGATTACCCGCTAGTACAACAGATATTGTTGAACCAGTACAAAAATCTAAATAACTTTGCTTAACCTTTTAACTGCCGTAGTCACATATACGCGACAAGCAAACGCGTGCCCTGTACGCCAGACGCCACAAGTATGTGACAAAATGGTAGATGAAATTGGGCTTGGAGGGGCACGCGCGTGCGTTTATGCTGTGGCGGTCAAAAGGTTAAATGTCTCCTGTTCCAATTCTAGGTAAGAAGTCCTTCTTTCTTTATGGACCACTTGAAAATTCCACTAGAAATCACTTACAACACACAACGACATAACAAAATAATACATTCACCAAATAAACAAGCAGCACTTAAACGCATCGGTGCGCTGAATCAATTTTAAAGCGTCCACCTACCCTCCCTCAAAATTTTATTGTTTTTCCTACATTTTTTGTGTAATATGTGGTAATGGTCGTCACACATGTGTCGGCAAGTTATTATGAGTTTAAAATAGCCTCACACAACGTGTCGGGGACGAATTTTTGGGAGCATTTGTGTGTCTTGATTTTGAGAGACGTGATGTGTTAACATGTCTAGAGACGCTTGGGGTTGTAGGATTACTTGTGTGTGTAAGTGTTTCTTTGGTTTCAGTTTTATTATGGTTGGCTCTTCGATGTTCTGCATTAGTTTTAATGATTAAAAGACATTGTATTACTAACTTTTAGCAACAAATATATAATTTTTTGTTTGGTTTTTGTTAGGAAGATATTGTATGCTCAATCTTATTGTACTTTGCATAATTATCGATTCGTAAACTGTTTGAGCCTAGTAGGTGGCCACATTATGAAGCTCGTGGCCAAATAATAACAGCCGCTCGGGTTAAGCCGCGTTTGCTTAGTTTGGTCCGTGGTACGTTAAGCTGTTGGTCCTGGCTGTCATTTGTAGATATTTGATAGTCGTCATAGGTAGGAAGTGGCCTGAAAGTCTCGACAACCAGTCTTAACAAAGGGTAATTAGTATTATCCAGTACTAACTGGTTTGAGGAGGGCAGATAGACAGTCGCTTACTGTAAAATCAACAGCATCAGGTTAGGCTGAAAGTTGACTACAACATAGTTGGGAAAAGGCTAGTCAGATGAGGTGGCCACATATGTATGTATGTTCGAAATATATGTACAAGCTACGGTACTAACTAACCTCTCATCATTAGTTCTTTCAACAGCGTCAGGTTAACTAAAATCGTCAAAAAACAAAATTACTTCAACAATAAATAATACAAGACATTATTAGTTCATCTTTAACGAATACCTAATTAAGGGCAGAATAGGTTCATCCTTATCTAATACCCAATCAAGGTTTATATTAACTTTCTACTGTTCTTCTCTTTATTTTCATCAGCCAGAGTAGTCATTTCTGAAGGATTACGAGACCCCGCTTTTATAATATCTGATCCAAGAAAAAATATCTTTGACAGTAGTCAGTGGCCCTAAAGTCCGACAACCAGCATTACCAAGGAGTATCGTATTACCTAAAACTAACTGGGTTGTGGAGGTCAGATAGGCAGTCGCTCTATGTAAAATACTGGTATTCAGCTGCATCCGGTAAGACTGGAAGCCGACCCCAAAAAAGTTGGGAAAAGGCAGACTGATGATGATCCTAGAAAAAATATCGTTTACATAGTTAGCAAGGCTAATTTTCCCTTGAAAAATTTCAATAATTCTGACCAAAAAAGTTCCTCCCTATAAAACACTGACGCTTTACTTACATAAGGGTGTAACTGCGAGGGTGTCGACGTTGTAACAATTTGTGGAGTAATGCGATAGTTTACAAAAATCACTGTTATACCGCTTTTGGGAGCGGCCGTAGACGGAACGTTGACGGCTTTATTGAATGTTTAACTAATTAGTGTTTTATTATTAAAACGTGTTTGGATACGCTCTTTTATATATGTTGAGTTTAATCGATTGAATAAAAATGGTATCTCTTGCAGTGAAAATAAAGGATGTAAATAGACCCTTAACATAGCCGAAAGGCACTTGTTCTCCCCGTCTTTGCGATCATGTTTTTGTTCTAGACCATACCTGGGAACCTTCTAGTTACGGAGATATTGGGGGTCAAAGTTCCAACTTTTTCACAAGTTTTTTTTTTAAATACATGGTTTTAATGTAAGATTTTTACTTTACACACCTCCACGACCCCCGTACTATTCAATCCATCCATCAGCACAGTGCTTTGAGTGCTTTCCATCGAGTCCTACCTTAAAACGTTATTTATCACTCCAAAAAAAAACAAGTTGATTCCCAGCAATAATTTTTGCGTAAAGTTACTTAGTTTGATGTACAGAGTGCTTGATTGTCGGCTATGTGAAGGGTCTGTTTACACCCTGTATGGTTGGATATCATTTAAGCTACACTTAATAAAAATAAGAAAACCATTAAAAACCGGTCCTGTTCTTACCTCCCAATAAAACAAAAGCCAATAGACTAAGAAAAAATATCCATTCACAAAACCATATACTTAAGTATAAATATCTTCAGTTTTTCTTACTTCAACACTTATTACGGAATATTAATAGTCAGTAACAACTCAGGTCGGGGTCACTTCTTACATAGCTCACCATTACCTTTTGTTATTTCGCAAAACACTTGTGTACTCAGCATTGTCGGTCGAATCGGTCAATTTGAGTACATATTTGAACAATAAGTCACAAATTATTTTTTCAGTTGCGTCCTTATGACCCAGACGGCATTGAGTGACTTCTTAATGACCTGCAGCTAATATTGTATGGAAAATTCAATTTTATTTTAATGTAGCATGAAGTTTATTTGCTTAAATCATTAAAGGATTTAATTGCGAAGATGCCGCTGGGTTTGCACATACTATTGTAGGCTGTTGCTATGGTGAACACATACATCATACTTTTCTTTAAATAAATTACTGAACTTTTTAAGGCTGTATCGGTATGAACAAATTGCGGACGATGCTTTGGACCGCAGACCCCGGACTCATACAAAAGGCATCCGTGGTTTGACCAGAATGATATTTATCCAAATGGCTTTTCAGATTCCATACAACTCATCTACAATTCTCTCTTGTGCAATGTATCATAAACAGTTACAATTGACAAACTCCATGTCTTCCACGTTCAAGCAATTATTACGTCCACATTCCGGCCGCAAGTAACTTCTTCTTCTATATAATAAACATATTGGAAACAGGTCCAAGTAGGACATATAAAATGCAAGTCCCAAAGAAAACGCTGATACATAGGTAACTCTAAATCGAAACATTCTCTGCATTTGGCGACCAACCAGGCCAAGAAAGTTGTATTTGGAGAATTTTATTTTTGTTCGCAAACAACAACATGTCTCCTAGTTATGGGTCACAATTTGCACCATTCGGGGTTATAACTTCGCACTAGTGTAAGGCTAGGTGCTCACTGCAAGCGGGTTTAGTTGACCCAGAAAATGGCATCAATCATCAAAACGTGTAGTGAACTGTTTTATGCATCAAAATTTTAAACTATTTTTGGAGCAAATCATTATACAAAAGGCACAAGGGACCGGAAAAATGACTATCAGACATTTCAAATGAATTATTTATTTATTTTCCTTCATAACTGTAACTTCGGTGTTCCAAATAACAATCATATTCATCAGCTTGATAAATATTTGACACTAACAATCCCAATACTACGTTTCCCCACCCCTTTTTCTCTTGAAAGTATACCCCCACCATCTTAACCTTTTAAAACCCGCTGATCGCTGGCAGTGTATACAAATCTCAAGGGGGAGAGGGGTGGCGGCGCGCGGGCGGAAGGGGAAGGCGGTCATTCAGCGCAGCGGCGCGACGGACATCCGCCGCATAACAAGTCGATGGCGACTCTCTACGGAACCCCGTCCTTATTTCAGATTTCGCATAGATTCAAATATAAAACGTATTTTTGAGTTCGGTTTTCTTCGGAAATGATCGTTAATTGTTCGGGCCTCGAATGATTGGTCGTTCGATTTTTACCGTTTTTGTTTTTGAATTGGGTTCGACGAATTTTTGTTTCGTTTTTCATCGGAATGAATTTAAGGATTGATAAGTACCTTGATTACCTTTACCTATAATTTATATTGCGGAGTTTCCTTTAAATTGAAATGAAAAAGTTTCCCGTTACGAACTTGCAACAAAATCTAGCATACAAGTACACCTAAACCAGTATATCTAAGTAAATAAACAACGCTGTAGTACACACTCCGGTTGTCTGTAGTTTCTAGTGGTGTCCGCGAGAGGCGCTGGGGTGCGAACAACTGTTGTCGTCGCCGGAAGCAGCGCTGGCGGCTTCCGGTCGAGGAATGTTCTATATGGGCCGTTAGAATTTCGCGTTTTCAGTTTTAAGTTTTATTTTTCCTGCGAAATGAGTTTACATTTTTTTATTTTGTAATTTGTGGAGTTAAGATTTAGTAGCGTGTAATTATTTAAATCTAGGCTGAGAGAGTTTAAATTAAACAGTTTTTTTTTAAATAATAATCAACGATTTCATATCAATGTCTTCTGGATTACTTCACGCAATTTGAGTTTTAATTAATTAGGTTATTAAGTCGCAATTTTATTTCTCTTATATGAAACTATTCGCTGTAAAATCTAAAAATAATATTCTTTCTAACTCACCTACACATCAGACCAATATCCCAAAAAAACTCACAATTCCCACCCAATAAAAATTACCGAAAAACTGCATACATACATAAATTACGGCACTCCACGGCCGCGACAACCGGATACGCTTTCCCGAGCTAAACGTCCACCCGGTGGGCGGTGGGGGTCATTCGAGACCCCCCCAGACCCGCACGAGGCCCCCGTGTTTAAAAATTTCACTCCCGGTGGTTCCCAGCCCACACAATGCCCGGTAATCAGCAATTGCTTTTGAAATCGAAACGGTCGTTACACATTTTTTCCGTGGCCGGATAACCGGTGCGTTTTCCGGATGGTTCAGGAGAGTATTGATATTTCTTGTAGCGATAGTTTCTTGTTTAATTGGTAATTGGGGTTTTTAGAAACCGTCCATAATGACATTGGTATCGAATTTATGAAAAAATTGTCACATTGTGATCAGAGCCTTACGATGTTTTATTATTATCCTCGTCTTGCAGTAATTGCACAAAAAACGCAACTATTATGAAATATATAAAATTATTTTTACAGTGATTTATTCGACGTTCTTACTGTCTATATTATTACCCAGAAACTGGGTTACGGCGGTCAGTTAGGCAGATGTTCCATGTAAATTTTTAGTATTCTTCTGTATCCGGCTAGATTTGAGAAAAGCTAGGCAGGTACGATGATAAAAGATCAGATAGTTTTAAACACTATCTTTATATTAGAACATTGTTCGAGTCAATCACCGAACAATAATAAACATGTCAGTGTAATTGCGGACCGCGCTCTATGCCTTGAATATTTTATGTATTACCTAAGTAAAACAGTCAGTACGTCTCGGACAGCATATCCGGCTCGAAGGACCAATGTTCGAGTATGAATTATCAAAGATAAAGTAAGCTGCGGTGTAAACTGCTATAATAATGTTCTTCTTCCAATTCAATATTCTTACAGTACACGTCTTAAACTCGCAAACTATCACATACACCGTTTAATCCTTTTAACCGACCACCCAAACTGGAACCCACGCGTCTTCCACCACACTTAATTACCAATCACACATGACCACAGATGGTATCGACCACGATTCAAAATCACAACCGCTCTGTAATCACTGTAATCCGGTATCAATCGAATTGGTTCTATTTGTAACCAACTAACCACCGGTAGTTATGTTGACCCTACTTATGACGTCGTAGTGACGCTTATCGTACGGTTAGCAAAAGTATCGATGATTAGATTGTGGGGGAAAGATTGGGAGGTAATCTTTTTTTATCGATGTAAGAATTACTTAGTCATTGGCTAGTTAGTTATTAGGTGACAATTGAAGTATTAACGTTAAAATCACTTATATAACCTTGCAACTACGAATTTGAGCTGTTGATAACATCGATATTAATTTGTTCCTGTACACGAGGGCCAGACCTGTGGCAATCGTAACCCATGTTTGACTTATCCATAACTGTTATAGCTGATAAATAGCCCCTCTTGTCAATTTTACAAAAAAAAAACATAAAACAGACGAATAAGGTTACCTACATATTCAGCTACATTCGGTTAGAATCGAAGCTAACCCCAATATAATTGGGAAAAGCCTAGGCAGATGATGATGATATAAGGTTACCTACAGGAAGTCAAAACTATCGTATCTTAAAGAAAAAATATAAAAAAAAATTAAGAACTTATAATAGGGATTTCAATATGTGTTACTATCCGTCCAGTACCGTATGATGACCAAAACTCGACACAATGAACAATGGTCGGTACCTCGGGGCAAAAAGGTCACAATATTGATATCGCGATAAATCCTTATACAGGCTGATAGTAAGATGCACCTTCTCAAAACTGCTGCGAGCATTTGCAAACGTATGACGGTGTGATGGCATTTGAATATTGACGCATACCTACTATCTTCTGACGAATTATTGAAGAATTAGCAGAACTATCGTAGAAGACTATGTTTCGATAATTTTTAATTTTCAAATATTACTTACAAGCTATTTGCTACTAATTTACTACGGCGTACGTTGCGGCGCGGAGCATTGTTCTCGATGTTATTATATTTTGGTTGTAGGTATGAGTACATTTTGATTTTATAAGCAGATGGATGGATTTTGTGGATGGGTGACCACCCATTACATACCGAGTTTCCTCCGTGCCTCGGAAAGCACATTAAGCCGTTGGTCATTTGTAGATCGTTGACAGTCGTTACAGGTAGTCAGTGGCCCAAAAAGTCTGACAACCAGTCTTACCAAGGGGTATCGTATTACCTAGTACTAACTGGGTTGTGGAGGTCAGATAGGCAGTCGCTCCATGTAAAATACGGGTATTCAGCTGCATCCGGTTAGACTGGAAGCCGACCTTAACATAGTTGGGAAAAGGCTAGGCAGATAATGAAGCAGATTTTAAAAGTAAAGCAGTACTCATAAAGGAGCTGGCACAAAAACAAGGTGCTTGACACAAGCAAAGAGAGGCCTTTATCCAGCAATGGGTGAAGCTGTGGATGATGATGAACACTCATAATCTGCATCATTCATAATTCCTATCAGAATCACTCATGAATAAGTACTTTAAGTAAAATGGTTAGCATTTTACTTAAAGTACTTATTCATTCAAAATTACTTAACACAAAGTGAACACCCCGTACGTGTCATCTTTCCGGTCGGTCACAATCTGACCGTTACATTTCAATAATCGTCTTAACAGTGAAGATCGCTTATCTGCCGCGCCCACCGACTAGTGATGCGCAGTATCGATAAATTAAATTAATTGTAACTACTTAATGTCATTTGTGTTGTACTAGTCAGGGTCTTTGAGTTTAGATCATGATTGCTTTGTATTTTTTCAGTTAAGGTGGTTATTCGTTTGGCAAGTTTCATGGTTATTGATAAAAAATATGAATATCTTTTTCTTTGTGTATCCCGCCGTCACTAATTTGCGATTAAATAATCGAATCATATGAACACAAATTAATAGTAATTAAATATGTAATAAATGAATAAATAAAACTTAACATAAATATCGCGAAGATACTGTATTGCGCTTTTAAAATACAACTCCTAGTTTGATTTATTAGTTACGTTATATTAAACTTTTAAAAATAAATTATAATGTTCCAATATCTTAACTGAAGCAACTTTCTAACTCAATTTATTGCAACAATTTTTTATTTTTATTATTCGTCCACATTTCTATCGACCATTAAAAAAAATACAACCCATCACTACAAGATCGCTGAGACGTGATTGTCTCCACAATAAAATGTGTCTCGAGTTAACAATGAGCAATCAAATTACTGTCAAAGTCAGGCGGTCTGGACGCGCCTTGACCGCATCTCCTGTACTGCGGAGCGGAACCAAATGAATCGGGCTATAGTAGACGTATGAATGAAAGGTTTAGGTACATGATCGTGAAAGAAATTTATTTTTTAAGAATTAAAAAATATATGTAAAATTCTCCTGATAAATGTTGGATGTTTCAAAAAAAGCCTGGAATACCTTCATCACGTGGTCCGTTTGTGCGTCGATAGCTCTACCCCGCAATTGTTCACACCGTTCGTATGGCCATATTCAAATGAAGGCAACTAAGCAACCGTTTAATAAAAAAAGCCTCTATTCATTTTTCCCTTAGCGGACCAATGTTACATACATAGATTTCAATATCAACCGTCTTAACCCGCGCGTGCGTACGTGATCTCAACCCGCGTATATTTCATAAGATTTTAGAGGTGCATGAATCACGCGAGACACGGAGAGCCGATCACTCACCGCTCCGCACCAACCCTCGGACCTCCGACTGCTTAACATGCGTACCACGCAGCCACTAGGCCCAACACTACGATATGTGAGAGCTATTACTAGACACTTTGCCCCTGTTAATATTGCTGTAAATCTTACATCGGAAAGCGTTTCCATCTTCGTCGATCAGTCTAATGTTACGTGTTTTTAACGTTTTTCTCTCCTTGTCCACAGAACCCAGCAACTATGTGTGCTCGACGTGCAAAGCGCGCGTTCACTCCGCGTGGAGGCTACTACAGCACGTGCAGCATGTGCATGGCGTCAAGATCTACGTGGAAGCGATGCCGCAGCCACCCAACAAGCAGAACCACTCGACATCAAGCACATCTTCGTCGAGCTCGGGTTGCTCGTCCACCGGCGCGCCACTCCCACCACCAAGCTTACGCCACCACCCTTTATTGCCACCTCCAGACATGCACTCGCCGTTTGGAGTTGGTGGACTACTCAGGATGCCATTACCAGGCAGCTTACCGCCATTGGCTCATCCTTCAGTTCCTCCCACGCCGCTGTTTGCGCGGCCGAACCACCACGACCACCGATTTAGAATGGAGCAACTCGTTTCAGAGCAGTTTCGCCACCATGGTCTCAACCTAGCAGCCGCGGCTGCTGCCGTGGCAGCAAACTCCATGCCTCCACACCAGGCATTCCCATCACCGGCAGACCGGCCTCCGGTCGTGCCCACGTCGGTATCGGGCCGAGACAGGGCCCCACCCGTATCTCAGCCCCTTTCACTTGAACCCCAGCTGGATTTTTACTCGCAGCGCTTGCGGCAACTGGCCGGTACGACCAGTCCAGGGGCGGCCACAGGCAATTCCAGCTCTCCTAGCCCCAGGAAGCATTCGCCTCCGTTCGCTTCCCCGTCGCCCTCCAGAGTCGGACAGACTCCTCCGGTGGGCGCCGGACCCGGAACGGTGGACGCGCCTCGCGACGCCACGAGGCCGCACAGTTCGACTTCACCCGAACGTCGAATTGAACCCCTCGCGCTGGCAGCCGACGCACCGCCTACGGAGCGTCCGACAACAACGCCACCCGCCAAGCGCAACACTGATGAAGGCATTCATTCCTGTGAATTCTGTGGAAAGAAATTCCGATTCGAAAACAACCTGATCGTTCACCGACGATCACACACAGGTGAGAAACCTTTTAAATGTACAGAATGTGACGAAGTTTTTGAGAAAGCATCCAAATTAAAACGACACATGAAAGTGCATAGAGCGCCTGATGCTAATACCGAAGATGGCGAATCTGGTGGTGACACCGGTGAGGACGACTCTGATGACGAATTGGAGGACGAGGAGTTAGATGGGGAAGAAGAAGAAGATAACGAAGATGGAGATGACGTTGAGGAGGCAGAAGACCTAACTGTCTCAAATAGTAGTGCTCCGTCTGCACCTACCCGGAAACAGACACCTATCATGCCCAACAATCCACCGAGCGCCTCAGTTGTTGGCGAGTTGATGGACAAGTTTGGATTATCTAACATTGCTCAATACAGCGAAGCTTTCAAACAAGCTTTGCAAGAATCAGGGAATTCTTTGAAGTGGCAACTAGCTAAGGATAGAGACAATAACAATGGCCCTCCCAGTGATAAACCAAACGGTATGCCACCGACCGCTGCGCTACGTTTGAAAGAGGAGTTTGCGAAAATGCCTCCTCAACCGCATCCTCTTTTCAACCCTTTTGAGAATCCTTTTGAAGCATCTAAACGTATAAAACTGGACATGGATAGAGGAGAGGGTTGGTGGTTGCCGACCTTGCACGCACAAAGACCTCCCGACAACATATTCGACGGCCTCAAAAATAGCGGTAATGGCTTACTACAGAACCCTTTATTGAAATCGAAAGAGGGGCGACGGAATGACACCTGCGAGTTCTGCGGGAAAGTCTTTAAAAACTGCTCAAACTTAACGGTTCATCGACGGTCGCACACCGGCGAGAAGCCATACAAATGTGAACTGTGCTCGTACGCGTGCGCACAGAGCTCCAAGCTCACCCGGCACATGAAGACGCACGGACGACTGGGCAAGGACGTTTACCGCTGCCGGTTTTGCGAGATGCCCTTCTCCGTGCCGTCTACGCTTGAAAAGCATATGCGGAAGTGTGTTGTGAATCAAAGTAATGGTGCTCCCTTAGCTCTATCCGATGACTCTAACGCGTGCCGTGACGAGGCGTCGTGACTCTACCCGTGGGGCGGGCTCCGCCTGCCGCCGCCCGCGCCGCTCAGCCAGATCTTCTAAGGTCTGCTCCGGTCACGTGTTCCGTCGCGTTACCTCTCAAAATACGCAAGATACGAACGATCGCGTCGACCGGATTTAGGCCGAGTTATGTTCAATTTCTAGTCTTAAGGATTGAATATTGGCGAATTATTGTTTATACGCACGCAATATGAGCCCAAAAGTTTGCACCGAAGGGCATTAATTTAGTTACTGTAATCGTAAGTGACATATCTTCTTCGTACTGAACAGTGTTGATCCCCGTTGCATTGTTGATTGATGTTAGTTTTTTCTATCATATTTGTTTGTTCGGAAGCTGTAAGTACGTCTGCGGTTTTATGTTACATAATTTCGATCTTGTTTTGACATGTTTTTTATATAAAGAAAAAATGTGGAAACCAATGCCAAAGTTAGCTATGTTGATTTAAATATACTTAATATTTAGTTGTTAAGCTGTATAGTGTCAATTAAATTAGAATTCTTTCCAGTATTTTCTAGGATCTTCATAGTTTGATGTAGTATGTGTTTCACGAGTAAGTTGTTTCGTAATTTTAGTATATCGTGTACAATAATAAGCGAAATGTTTCCTATCCTAGATAAACAAACTTGTGTACATATTTGATGTAAGTTTATTTGTGTAAATCGAGTACCTACCTATTGATGTTCATATTTATAGACGATAATATTTCAAGGATTATAACAAAATTTGGTGAGAAAACGGTGAGTTTCCTGTAATCGATAATTTATTTAAGCATTGTAGAAAGCGAAATTGGAATCGATCTATGGTAGGTGTTATTCGTAATGAGGTACTTGTATGTTTAATTAGCGATTAAATTATTAAATTAAAATTATCACTGTGAGATCGATATTTGTTCATGTGCTATTATTTCTTGTGGAAGCTAGTTATTTTATTAAGACTGAAACCAATATTCCAGTTTTATTTTTTAAATAATTTCTTCGTGAATTTCATTCGTACCTAAATTAGTCCAAGCGTGAAATCTTTCAGTATACGTACTTAATGTAAATTATAATAGAATTTATATTAGATAATTATAAGTAAATTATAATAGAAACATTTTGTCGTCCATATCTGTCTCCTCACTAATTAGGTCTTCTTCAGACGATGTTAGTACAAGAGACAGTATTCTATAGAGGTTTACTAACGTTGTGTGAACAAGACCTAGCTATTTGGGCATTACCTGTTTGTGTTTGAAAATATTTTTTCAAGCAATCATTTTTATAAAAAAAAATGGTTGTTTAGTAAAAATATTTTATGAATCATTCTTGGGATGTTTGAAATCATTTAAATGTTTCACCAACTTTTTCATCCAGTTTAAAATTGTACAGTCGAAACAATACATTAATGTTATCATGTTTTAATTTCGTTGTGTGGTTGGTAAAATAGATATGTTAGAATGTAAATTGAGAAAAAAACCTTACTAAAATTGTGATTAATTTTCCCATTGTTAAATTAACATGTTTATGTGAATAAATAAAAGACGGGACGACGAATGGAGACAAAATAGAGAAAAAACTAAGACAAATTTTATTGTGTAACTACGTGAAAGATGAACTGTTTTTATTATTTTTCATTTTTATTATTTTTATTTCAATAAATATCCACGATTTGTTAATCAATTGTGTCGTTTGATTTACTCATCATGTCGTAGTGACGCAAACACCTTCTTCTACCTAAAAAGTGAATGATCCCTACAATTTTAATCTAAATTCACATCTTCATATTATAATACAAGAAGTAAACGGTACCTTTACGAAGCCGACAACCAAGCATATCAAACTAAGTAATTCCAGGCAAAAATTATTGCTGGGAAACGATATTTTTTTTTGGGGTGTTAAATTATGGTTTACAGTAGGACTCAATGTAAACGCACTGACAACACGGGGCTGATGAATGTATTGAATATTACGGGGGTAATGGTCATGGGGTACGGGGGTATTTAAAGTAAAGATATAACATTCAAAACTTTTATTTTAAAATAACTTGTGGAAAAGTTGCAACTTTGTCCGCCAATTCCTCCGTAACTGAAAGGTTCCGTGGTTTGGATCAGAAGAAAAAAAAATCGAAATGACGAGAAGAAAATTCGGCCTTTCGGCTTCGTGATCCAGGTCTTTTACCCCCATTCTCTGGAATATTCGTAACATTAGAAAAGCTTAGATAAGTTTTCGAAAGCAAGAAGTTATTTTTAGGTATTTATTTTGTACCCTATCACAATGTTTTCTTATTTAACCCAAAGGTTGACTGGTAGAGAATGCCTTGTGGCATTAAGTCCGCCTATGTACCACTATTATACATGAAGTTTAAATAAATAAATTATACATAAAAAAGGAAGTAATAGTGAATACTACATTATCAATAGTTATTATGATTAAAATAATAATTAACAAAACATGAAATGATGAGATGAAAATAAAGCGAGCGTACTAGTAGACTCCCAGAGTAAACAAGGCTTTACAGATAATAATTTCCTTAATAAGACAAATTTGATTTGCCTAAGGTCATATTGTAGAAGTATTATATCATTCGAGCTATTTATAACAACAGAACATAACAAGAAATCTCCAAGGCGTAAGCTTTACGTTAGCTTTACGTTTACATGGTAACAGAAGGTAAAAGTAAAGGAGAATGAGGAGCTCGTGGCTAAATAATAACAGCCGCGCGGATCGATCCCTAGGTTAAGCCGTGCTTGCCTAGGTTGGTCTGTGGATGGGTGACCACCCATACCGAGTTTCCTCCGTGCCTCCGAAACCTCGGTAGATCTTTGACAGTCGTTACAGGTAGTCAGTGGCTCAAAAAGTCTGACAACCAGTCTTACAAAGGGGTATCGTATTACCTAGTACTAACTGGGTTGTGGAGGTCAGATAGGCAGTCGCTCCATGTAAAATACGGGTATTCAGCTGCATCCGGTTAGACTGGAAGCCGACCCCAACATAGTTGGGAAAAGACTAGGCAGATGATGATGAGAAGGTAAAAGTAAAACGATACCTAAACCAATCATAAAAATTCAGACCAAAATCGTTACCGAGAAATTCCAATTAGGAAACCAATAAGAATAAGAATATAAGAATCTTTATTTTAAAATGTAACCGTATAAACAATTGTTGGTTGGCCAGAAATAATAAATAAATAAATAAACACTAAACACTTTGATGACTAGAGAATGGATCTATATTAAAATTGAACGAATATGAAGATTTTAGTCACAAGTCATTACAGAGTTCCTTCATGGGTCTTCCATATGTGGACAAAGCATATTGATTTAGTTAGAAGATTAAACCTATAACAGCCTTCAGACGGTTTAAAATAGCATTAATTAATTGAAGCCTAATTAGGTGCATATTTATGAAAAAGAAAGCTCTAAGCACGAGCTTTTGGAACATAATTATGTTTGTCTTGATGAGTGATCGCCATAACGTCATCTTGTCCCTCAGTGTAAACTTTAGTGGATGGCTGATAATAGCAGGCGGAGATAATAATAGGAGTAGGTAATACGAGAAATAAAAAAATAATTTGTATTTTATTAATGTTATGTATTAATGTTATTATATTAATGTGACATGTGCATTCTTCCCATTCTGACATAAGGATCCCAGACTTGGTCTTTGACAAACATTCAAAAGTCCAAGCTCAAGGTTTGCCAACGTGCAATGGAGCGCAGTATCCTAAGCGTCAAACTTACCGACCATGTACGCAACACCACACTGCGCTCCAAGACACAAATTACTGACGTTGCTCAAAAAGCCGCTAAGCTAAAGTGGGGCTGGGCTGGCCATGTCTGCCGCATGCTTGACGAGCTGTGGGCCAAAATAACCACGATGTGGAGCCCTGACACAGCCAGACGGCGACGCGGTAGACCTCATAGGAGATGGCGAGAACGACCTGGACAAAACTAACGACCAGCACATTGGCCACCACATTGGCCCTAGATCGAAAAATTTAGAAGTCATGGAGGTCTTTGCCCAGCAATGGGATGACGCAGGCTAGCAGTAGTAGTAGTAATATTGCAAATGTAATTGCATGTAATAAACATCAGAAATAAAGGCTAATTGAATTAGAAAATATTATGTACGTGGTTGAAGAGGCCAAGTCCTGCAATGAATTGCTATATCTAGGCTTATGACACTGTACAGTAAATTGTAATCTACTATCTGTAATCCTATGCACATCTTATACAGGGTGTAAACAGACCCTTCACATAGCCGTCAACCAAGCATTCTGTACATCAAACTAAGTAACTTTACGCAAAAATTATTGCTGGAAATCGTCATTTTTTTTTTGGGGGTGAAACATCACGTTTTACGGTAGAACTCGATGGAAAGCACTCAAAGCATTGTGCTGATGGATGGATTGAATAGTATGGGGGTCGTGGAGGTGTGTAAAGTAAAAATCTTACATTAAAAACATGTATTTAAAAAAAATCTTGTGAAAAACTTGGAACTTTGACCCCCAATATCTCCGTAACTAGAAGGTTCCCAGGTAGGGTCTAGAACAAAAATATGATCACAAAGACGGGGAGAACAAGTGCCGTTCAGATTTGTTAAGGGTCTATTTACACCCTTTATACATGTATGTACTTATATTACTTCACTACTATTATAAATGCGAAAGATTGTAATGCTGGATTGACGCAAAAACAATTGAACCGATTTAGATGTCGCACAAATGTCAGAAAAAAAAAGATGATCTGATGTCGTAGATGATGTGGCGACACCTATGTCCAGCAGTGGACGTTTTTCGGCTGAAATGATGATGATGATGATGATGATTATGTCGTAGATAGTTTACCTGTACATATGATACTTTTTATACCGGTGATACTATTCCGCGGGGCAATTACCGAACTCCGTGTAGGCGAAGCCGCGCGCATAAGGTATAGTGTTACACACATGTACTATGACTGAAGTTGTCTAACTTTTGATTATGAAATCACCACAATATTGGTACTCGCTGACGTAAGATAGGAAGATTTAAGAACACGTGACGCGAGAGATCGCGCTACGTAACGTTTTTCCATAGCAAGCCATAGGTTTTCAAGCAAGTTAGTATTAGACGTTCGTGTGTAGCCTTAGTATGGATAAGAAAGGCAAGGAACTATTCCCCGATCATTATAATCTGGAGCGCTTCAAAGTTCGTGTGAATCTGTGTGTTCTAGGTAGGCGTGCTCCCTAGGCCGCATCATCGGTTCACGTCAGAGTGGGAGTTGCCGCCAAACGCAAGCCTATTTTATAATAAAAATAAATAAAACAATGCAATAAGTAGGTTCGAATAGTAAGAAATATAACCTATTACCAAAGAGTTTTAAAGACTCATATAGCGGACGTTGGGAATATTGTCATACAAACATTTTCATCCCGAAATTTTGTTGTTTGACTGCCTCGTTGGTATAGTGGTCGCAAGCGCGATTGCTGAGCGAGCATGAGGTCCTGGGTTCGATTCCCGGGTCGGGCAAAGTGTTATTGGGTTTTTTCATCAGGAATTTCTCAGTAGCAGCCACGGAGTCTGTATATGTGCTCGGTTGATGGCAATAGGCTCGCCCCGTATTATATGGGACCTTAAATATAACTGGTGAAATATAGAGGTAGGGTGTACCATTAGGTACACCTCTGCCTAAAGCATTGAGGATTACAGGCGTGATGTTATGAAGTTTATGTTAGGTCTCTTCTGTCAAATCTTCTTCCTTTTAGGTGTCGGCTCCCAATCTAACCGGATACAGCTGAGTACCAATACTGTACATGGAGTGACTGCCTATCTGACCTCTACAATAGTGTAATTTATCGCTTTTCTTCAGAAAATATAGTTTATTAATGACAGATATTTAATTGTTTTGGTATTTCACACCTTAAATACTTAAATGTAATACCTGACATTTCTGAATTCTAATAGGTTAAGACAGATACTACTACATTTCAATAAGAAACTGATTTGCAATGGCCCATTTTGACCTGATGCAACGGCCATTGAAAGCCAAAGTAAAACTTCTCTTTAGTTACTTTTGCTTCCAGTCGTAATCATGAATGGTTGTTATAAACGTCACATAATAATGCAATTGAAAATTAAAATTAGGTTTTAATTATAATCCTTTTTCTTTTTTTTTAATGGCCTTGTAAGTCCCACGGCTGAGCTAAGGCCTCCCCATATCCTTCCAGGTACACTTCTCTTGCACCACCTTAATTAATTTTAATCCTATTTTGTTAATATTTTTTTACCCAAGAAAATTAAAAGCGAAAAAATAATCTTCCACAAACGAACAAAATTAATGTAATTAATTATAATTAAAAGGTACTTAAGTATTAATTATCCAAAACAAATACGTATTCTTGCTGGATCACAGATGAATCACAGATGAAAACTTTAAATCCAACTCCGTGCTACGAAGTGCTACGAGATTGTACCGCTTTGCTGCTAGCGCCATCTAGTATCGAGTAGCTAAAACAAAGTTACAAAACTTGTGAAAAAGACATTAAATTGTTAAAATTTTTTGTGAAACGATTAATAAGTAGTTAAAGCACTTAATAAAATTAATTATACTTTACTAGTAGACAAAACTTGTATGTATTTGGAAAAAAATCATATGTGCACTATAAACAAGAAAGATCACACTAGGAAGGGGTAAGTTTAATGAAGTAAATATTTTATCTGCGATTTATCTAAATAGTCTATTGTTTTTAAAATAACTACACTATTTTTTTGAATTTAGTTACTATTTTTTTAAAATACCAACCAACTAAGGGGTATTGTATCACTAAGTAACAGGGTAATGGATGTCAGATACTACAGGCTTTCCATGTAAAATATTGGAGTATAACTGCATCCGGTGACGCTGGATACAGATCTTGATATAGTTGAGACAAGGCTAGGCTGATCAGGTTGGCATTTGTAAAACATGGAATTTAAATAAAATGTTTACTAGAAATTATTTTATTCTGATAAACATTATAAATCCCTTTCCAATATTTTTCCTATTAGAAACATCCCAATTCCTAAAACCTTTATAAGATTTTGATGATGTCACATATCGATGTTTTGTATCTAATTCGAGTGTATTCCAACAGATGGCAGTGGCATCGCACAGTTGTGTTGAAGAGTCTACTATAGATGGCAGCACTTATAGATTGTTTAAATTGAGGGTCTGCGCTTGCGCACATACGGTGCAAAGGTGCAAAGGTGCAAAGGTGTTTATGTATTTGTGGTATGCAGTGAAGATAGAAAGGATCCTTTTTAACTTTAATAAAGTGTTATTTAAAAATAGGTAAGTTGCCGAGTTGCAACCTTTTTTTTTTGGAAGAAGCATTTATTGAAAACATCTTGAGGAAATTGAGATCTCCTAGAATTAAAAAAATAGAAGACATAATATGACAACTACTAACCAACACTGGGCCCGCTTAATGGATCAAAAGACAAGCCAATGCATCGCACTAGTCGGGACGTTACAATATGTTAAAGAATTTGATATTTTATAAACAGAAATATTTTGTAAATTTATATTTACTTTTCCCATAGGTAGTGGTAAAGTTGTATACATTAATGTGTCCCGTGAGGCTGACCACAGGTATCTTTATAATAAAACAAAGTAACTAACTTCTTGCCATAATTTATTTCTGTTGCATTGCAGTCGACTGTAACTTTTCAGTTTTAATGGACTTATTTTTTGCTAGAGAATTATTCAGTGTTTCAACTTCACTCAATAATATTTATAAGATTTTAAAGAACAATACAAGTACTCTTATTTGATTAGGTTGATCTTAAAAAAAATGCTATTCATTCTTTTAAATTCTTTTTTGAAGACAGACATTATATTATTTTCGTATAGGCAAGCGGTATACCTAATAAGATTTTTTTTTCCTATAAGCTCTTCAGCACTATAGTACTACTATTTTTCCTAATTATAATTAGGAAAAATAGTAGACTATTTTTCCTATTAACTCTTCTATTTTACTGTTAGCCAAATATTTTTCGTCCACCACTTTCACATTTCCTTTAAGATCCACTTATTGAGAAGGTTCTCTTCTTCTTTTACACACTATGTCTACACCTCTTTTTTTAGTATCTCCTTTCGCAGGTATGCTGGAAGAGATTTCTTTAGAAATTAGCATCACCTTTGTACAAATTTCTGTTCCTTTCTTCTTTTCTGTATTTAGTGTGTACATAAATTGTTAAATAAATAAATGATTAGGTATCTTTGCTGACAAACATACACTGGCCTATATCAATGCGCAAATCTCAGGCGCAATTTTTATTTCCTGGATTCTTGCTAATAACTTACTGCCTCGTTGGTCTAGTGGTCACAAGTGTACCTGCTGAGCATGAGGTTCTGGGTTAAATTTCCATGTCGGGCATCTGTTACTGGGTTTTTCTATCAGGATTTTCTCAGTAGCAGCCACGGAGTCTGGATTTGTGCCTGGTTGATGGCAATAGGCTCGCCCCCTATTACATGGGACTTAAAACATAACTGGCGAAATGTGGGTGTACACGGGGATTACAGGCGTGATGTTATGTTGGTAATAAAAACACGTACTTTCTTACACTACCTATAACTAAACACAACACTATCAAACCATCCTATCAGAATTAAAAACACCCTTTCCATCTCCCAATATTCCCCAATAAGAACGCACCCTAACCGTCACCCAAAAAAATTCCAAACAGAAAACCCTCGTCACGCTGACCGATGCTCAGCCGTCACTACTTGCGTGACCGGGGGCTATTTGACCAATGAACGGTCAGTGTGTGGCCACGCCCCTCACGTGGACATCGGTCAGACGTGGGGTGATTGATTGTGCTGTTGAAGTGTGCCTACGAATGTTTGTGATTTTTTGAGTAGCTACAGAACTTATTTTAGACTGTGGTAGGTATCGAAAACATAGTTTGTTGGGATTTTTTTTGTGAATTAACGAATTATAATATTAAATTTGGATAACTACAGGTCAGTGTGACTTTTATAGACCGACCGCTTTAATGAGTCCACCATCTTGCCCCATCAAAGTCACATTTAGCGTCCACAAATTCCTAACAATATCCCACAGGTTATTTTGCTTTAAAATAACCATAATGCACGTAGGTATTACGATACTAATTAAACCAATACGTGATCAATCTTCACAATATTCCATTTATATTACCTTCGCGAGGGCTCATTTAAGCGGTCGGTCTATAGTGATGATTTACTAGATTTTCCTTCCGTTTCTTTTCTTTTCATACTTAATTCTGTTCTTTTCAGTCGCTGCAATGTGTAGTTGGGTAAGGGTCTGCTGTAGTCATAAAGTACCTAAAATCACCAAGTTTTGGAGTACCATCATTGGGGTTTTTTTTTTTGACGTGACAACGTCTTATAATTCGATGGAGCCGGCTGCACGCACGAAAAAACATGACGTTTGAGGCGTTACCTCGTTCTGAGGCGTTCCATAAAACAATTGCTCAACGCACATTCATTTTTTGAAAAATGCAACCATTTCATCAGTATTTTCTTATGACTTTGTCACGTTCAACTATCGTCAGTAAACCGACTTTACAGACAACCGATTTTTTAATTCTAAATGGGCTTACTCTGGGCTTGGATTTTCACATAGTGAGTGTTGACCGAGACAGTCCGACGACATTGTTGCTATGGCGGAGTAAATCTTGAAGAGGCTGGCATAGGAACATGAAAACTGATACACGCAAAGATGCTTAAACCCCACTGCGGGAAAAGTCAAGATGCGACTGATGATGAAAATGTGATGGTGATGATCACCTACCGAAACCGTTACTATAAAAACTTAAAAATAATATTTTCACTGTCTCTCTTCTACGGTAACAAATCAAAGTGACCGTTACGTACATTATTGTTATATTAAAATTACTATTGTTGTAATAATTCAAACCATCTGCCAGTTTTAACAATGCACTTTTTTGCACGCAATTCGCAAGTGTAGTGAGGGTCCTATTTCTAGTTAAACAGGTTTTTAGTTTGCATTCATAAATTCAGTTGATAGAGTTTTTCGTCATTTATTTCATAAGGTTGGCATATGGCCAGAAATAATAATGGTGGTTCTGGAACTAAACTGGACTTCAGTCTAAGGGCCTAACCCTTCGACTGAAGTCCAGTTCAGTTAGTTTAGGAAAAGAGACTATGCTGCAATTTCCTTACCTATGTTTGTGTTTGTGAATTTAAATGTTTGTGAACGCACCCACGATACAGGAGAAATTCCTAGTGTGGGGCAAACTTTAAAAAATTATGCGAGAATGGCAATGGTATAGGTAGATACCAAGTACACCTAATCGTAGTTCACTTTCTTAACAAAAAAAATAATTTTTCAGGGTATTAATTAAGAGCTGTTATATGCTGAATCCATGATAACAGGTTGCGTGTTGTGGTTGCTCACACTGAGTAAATGCAGATATAAAAATACAACCAATAGGAAGCCAGAAAGCCATGTGTCTCCGCTAATGCTGATACATAATGGTGATAAAATAATTTTAGGATTTGGTACTAACCTTGAAATAGTATCGTAACTCAGATATACAGTTGCTAACTCAAGAACTATAGCCATAAATTCAACTAGGTAGTGACTAATGGTGTTACGACCATTACAATATTCGGACAATGAACAAATTCACTAGAGCAAACCGCTCCCTAGGATTAATTACTATCGTAAGTAGGTATTTACTACTCCGAAACTGAAAGTTTATGAATAACTATCTGAAAAGAGGTGACCTCTTTATCCCAGATTTTGCGTGGCACCAATCTACTGAACCTATCTTAGACTTCTAATATCGTCATCATTAGGGCTTCTATGGACTGAATCCAAGTTTATGGCGTTGATCCATAGAACAGGGACACTTATCCTTACAAAATTGACTTGATTTGTTAATCTTTTTCGACTTTTTTTAACTTAACTATAAATGAAAAGATAAAAGAAAGGAAAAGTTTTAAGTAGACGTAAAGAAGTAGGTTTTCTGTCTTTCTACTCGATAGCTCCTTACCTATGTTATAAAGGGTGTAGCAAGACCCTTAACTAAGCCTAAAGGCTCTAGTTCTACACTTCATTGCGATCATGTCTCTAGACCATACCTGGGAACCTTCTGGTTCCAGAGATATTGGGGGTCAAAGTTCCAACTTTTTCACATTTTTTTTTTTTAATACATCTTTTTATAACAGATTTTTACTATAAACACCTCCACGACCCCCGTACTATTCAATCCATCCATCAGTACAATGTTTTGAGTGTGTTACATTGAGTCCTACCGTAAAATGTGATTTTTCACCCCAAAAAAAAAAGTCGTTTCCCAGCAATAATTTTTGCGTAAAGTTACTTAGTTTGATGTACATAATGCTTGGTTGACGGCTTCGTGAATGGTCCGTTTACACCCTGTACACTAGTAATAAGGCGCGCGTTGCGTCAGGCAAAAACAAAAAACATTTATCAATAAATATATTTTCAAGTTCCATCAACCCTCCAAACATCAATTCAACAATTCAAAACTAATAGCTTATCGTCACATCAACACGATCAATAAAAATAATAAGTGAGGACATATGTTTCAAAATAAGTAATAAAACTTTTTATTATCAGAAAACAACATTTTTACCCCACAAAGAGCACGCGACGAAGGGTTGATTTAAGAGAAAAACAGGGAAATGGGTCGGAGAGGTCATTTTGTACCGGGGGCCGCAGTGAAAGGGTTAAAACGCCCTAATAACTGGCCACATAGACCTGGCGTGGGTTTGATGGAACCGGTTGAGTGAAATATTGACCGTTTTATGTTTTACTTTCTCGGTAAGGGCTGAAGAAGAATTTACGAATTATTTTCACTTCTGCGTGGATATTTTGTACAAATACTTGATGTTCCTAGTACTAACTGGGTTGTGGAGGTTAGACAAGCACTCGCTCCAGGTAAAAGACTGGTATTCAGCTGCATCCGGTTAGACTGGAAGCCGACCCTAACATAGTTGGGAAAAGGCTGGGCAGATGATGAACCTGAACAGTTGATCTTAAGTGTTACAACATCCAGGGTAAACTAGACAATAACCTAGGGCTTCCCAAGGTGCGCCGCGGCGCCCTGGTACGCCGTAGAGAGTAAAGAGGGGCGCTCCTATTTGTGATACCCGGAAACTAAGCTTAGGTGTTTGCGTTGCAATTGCAAATGCAACAACAAGCTTCTTTGTTTATACATCTAAAGAGCTTGCCGTCTCACAAGGCTTGATGTCTCTTTTCAAGGACCACCTTTGGAATTGTACTGTATAACGGGCTGGTGTCCGCAACTCCACGTCAAAGCGCGTATTTTGCGTGCGGGTGGGAAATTTATTCGATCCACCCTAACTCCCCGAGAAAGGCCAGCAGCGCCTTGATGTTGCCGACAATCTCGCGGAGAGTACCTGGGGTTCCGAAGTACTTTGCCCTGTATATTGCAACCACTGGGCAATGTAGAAGCACGTGGGCTGCCGTTTCGTCTTCCTTGTCGTTGTGCAACCGCAAAAGCATAAATACAAGCCCTCCCCACCACCTTTGGAAACTCACTGAATGATTTTCGAAATAGGTACTTTGCCGAAGTCGACGTTGAAAAATTTGCGTGCATTCCAGATACTTTCCATGCACAAGATCCACCAAATTCACTTCGCAAGAAGAAGAGTCTTACTGAACTCTCTTGCTACAGCAGCCTTAAAACAAAATTCACGTTCTGATTTGATTATTATTTATCATTAATACTAGAAACGGGATATTTACCATGTTTACTGATTGTTTTGAGTTCCGGTATTTCGGCGCTGTTGCAAGCACCATGATCACGGATAAACTGAAGTTATTTCGGGTGGGTGTTTATGAGCAGACAAATCGGTCTACCTTTGATTATTTTAATTATTCTTGAGTGTCAATCTATATATATAAAATGGTAAACTGACTGACTGACTGACTGGGTGATATATCAACACACAGCCCAAACCGCTGGTCCTAGAGGTATGAAACTTGGAGGGTGTATTCTTTGTGAAGAGTAAGTATCCACTAAGAAAGGATTTTTGGGAATTCCACTCCTAAAGGGGTGAAATTGGGGATGGAAGTTTATATGGAAGTCCGTCAGTTTTGAAGTTAGGATCTTCAAATTTTGTGTTTAGGCTGACGATTGAAAATTAATTTATACGTGTCTCAGCGTTTTTGACAATTCATATTGTGAATGTTTTAGTTTTTGTGCGTATGAACCTCTTGTACCCTGTTTCGATTAGCTAGGGCGCCGAGACAAAATACTGAACCTGCAAGTGCGCCGTGAAAAGTTTGGGAACCCCTGGACTATCCCTTTTCAAACAATAATCATACTTATAGGGGCACCTTGTCCTAAACCTTAATAGAAGGTAGTAAGGTGATATCAAATGGTCCATTAGATAGGTACCTACGCTTTGGACTAACGACTATCCATTAGGAAATGAGACGGTCGTTAGGGCAAACTGGTACAGGTGGCCATTCTATATTTAGTAAAATAATGAACCTTGGTTTTGCTATGATTGAGACAATTTTAAAGCTTATGTCAGCCATGATAGCCTAGTGGTGTGACCGTCGGACTACCAAGTCATAGGTCTCGAGTTCGAACCCAAGACGCGTATCTTGGGTTCTCTGATTTTTCGAATTCACTGGCTTCAGTGAAGAAAAACATCGTGAGGAAACCAGCGTGCCTGAGAGATATTTCTCGTCGGCGTGTAAAGCCAAGTCAGAGGTCCTCCCCCAGTCAGGTCAGTCAGGGTCAGTTGCCCCCCATGGGCAGCATAAAAACTCTGACACTAGGTTAGGCACTAACCACACGATAAGGAAAGAAAGAAGAGCTTATGAATCCGTTGATGCAAAAAGACTTCTCTCAATTACCTGATAGAATTGGTTCTTCCAATACCATTCAAGATATCTTTTTGAGATCGTTAATCCACCTGGATGTGAATGTAATTTATGTATTTGGTAATTCAAGTTCTTCATTCCAATAATGTTCTGCTCTTTTGAGAAATAAAATAACTTCACGCCTGTAATCCCAGAAGGGTTAGGCAGAAGTGTACCTAATAGTACATCCTTATTTCGCCAGTTATATCTACAGGCTGTTTAGTTAAACGTGGGCAATACTTTAAGGGAGCGAAGTACTCATAAATATGAGCAACTCTTACTATGGGGCTAACTATGAATGTGATTTAAAAAATCTGCTGTTGCCTACATTAACTTCCGAGTTACGCGACCAATAATGTGTGGAGCAGCTGATATTTTGTTTGCGATTTCATGGTCGGTCCCATAGTTAAGGTTGCTTATTTTCATGAGTACTACACGCCCCTAAAGTATTGCTCACGTTTAAAAAAACATCCTGTATATTAATATTATAAAGAGGTAAAATTTGTTTGTATATTTGTAAGTTGGCAAGTTCTGATCCGATTCTGAAAATTCTTTCACTAACGGGAAGCTACATTATCTCCGAGTGTTATAGGCTTTTAGGCATTTAAAACGTTTCCGTGGGTAAATTACCGTACATAAAGGGAGCGAAGCTGCGAGCAAAATCTAGTTTTATTTATTTATTTAAACTTAATGTACAATAGTAGTACATAGGCGGACTTAATACCACAAGGCCTTCTCTACCAGTCAACCTTTGGGTTAAATAAGAAAACATTGTAATTGTTGCATTGTTGTTTGTCGTTGTTGTTGTGTTAATTTTCTTATAAAAAAATCGGTTGTCTGTAAAGTCGGTTTACTGACGATAGTTGAACGTGACAACGTCATAAGAAAATACTGATGGAATGGTTGCATTTTTCAAAAAATGAATGTTCGTTGAGCAATTGTTTTATGGAACGCCTCAGAGCGAGGTAACGTCTCATACGTCATGTTTTTTCGTGCGTGCAGCCGGCTCCATCGAATTATAAGACGTTGTCACGTCAAAAACTTTTATCTGGACAAACTTACACAATCTTTGATCTCCAGCACACTGTTCAAATAAACATTCCTGTTTCACTTTAATTGACCCATTTCAGCAATACAATCACGAACCTATCTACCTCACTTACATTAGTGGTAAAGAGTTCGCCATCGAGCTAAAACTGAGATTACAAAAGATCATACTCGGTGGAAACTGTACAAATACACAATAACAGTGCTGCTCAAGTCTCTAAACAACTGAAACCACGCCTCCAACATTCAAAATCTTCATTAAAGACCATTCCGTAGAATGTAATCAAAGCAATAGGCAAAATAGGTGTGCATAGTTAGGAATATACCAATATAATCTGACCTACCTCCCCCCTCTAGTTTGTTCTCCGATCAGATTAGAAAAGGGCCGACAAATAATCGCACAGAGCTCTAATTTGGATGGCCGGGTTGAGCGCTACAATCCGAATCAAAATTCAAAACCGCGCTCTCTCTTAATCCCTGTTGAGGATCACAATAAAAGGTAATACATTTTAACTCCTGGTAAAGAAGTGGGCCATTTTGAACCTTATTGCGATTGTGAGAGAGATTATAGCACCTTGGCTGCGGCAAAAATAAGATTATCCAAGCGAAAGTAGAAGGTGAAAGGGAGACATTTTGTCGTAAGGGGGAACGCGTAGTAGGCGCGCCAAGGATAATGACTTGATTTTGTTGGAATAGTACTACTACTTACTTACTTACTTTGAATTAGGAAAAAATAAAAAAAAAACAAGGAATATTCTATAATGTTTAATGAGGAGGAGCTCGTGGCTAAATAATAACAGCCGCTCGGATGGATCTTTAGGTTAAGCCGTGCTTGCCTAGGTTGGTCTGTGGATGGGTGACCGCCCATGACATACAGAGTTTCCTCCATGCCTCGGAAAGCACGTTAAGCCGTTGGTCCCGGCTGTCATTTGTAGATCTTTGACAGTCGTTAGGTAGTCAGCGGCCCAAAAGTCTGACAACCAGTCTTACCAAGGGGTATCGTATTACCCAGTACTAACTGGGTTGTGGAGGTCAGATAGGCAGTCGTTCCATGTAAAATACTGGTATTCAGCTGCATCCGGTACGACTAGGCCGACCATGAAAACGCTAGGCAGATGATGATTCTATAATGTTTAATGAACTGCTAAACGATAATAAAACAAAGCCCAAAAATACCATTACATCTGCTATCGAGCTCATGTGCCGATAGTCGCAGTGGCTGAGCGATTGGCTGCTGCGTTGCGTGTCGCAGACTCCTGCAAGTAACAAACATTTGTATGGCCTACAGGTAGTTGTTTCAGGTCTGGTTATTTGTGTATATGAGTTTAAATGTTTATAAACGAACCCACAATACAAATGAAATTCGAGAGTTTTTTTTGCAGAGTCCCTAACAATCAAATTTCGATAAAAATGTTGCTACTAGAGCATATATAACTTTTTTAAATGTTGCCCCACGCTAGGAGTATCTTATTTTTTGATTTTATTATTTGATCCCCGGTCCACTGTACCTTCAAGTGATTTTTGTTGGGTAGAAAAAAGCTACAGGTTTAGTAATGAAATTATTGCCATGTTTTTAGTAATACTGTTTATCCCTGCTTGCTTGCCTGCTTTAGTCTAGACCTCTGGACACAATTAGTTGTAACTTATTCAAAGTAAAGTAGAGTTTTTTTTATGAACCTCGTCTCAGTGTCCGCTCCTCCTCACAGCGCAGGTGTCGGCCGGCTACACAGCGGTAACTCGCTCGCCGCCACTCATTTGTGCTCGGCAATTAACTCCCAGCCGTGACGCGAACACCGATGTCCCCTGTTTCTATGTGTTTGTGTGTTAAGTTTTATTTACAGAGTGTTTGAAAAACAGATAGAATACATGTGAGATAACATGAGCCAGTCGAGTCATATTGCTACTACACCAATTTTATTGATAGTGTCAGTTCAGTTAAAGAAATCATTATCAAAATATTTTTTTTATCAGTCTCAGAATAGCTGTTTTTATGATTTAAAAGTTGTCACATTGACCATCTTTACATTGTCCAAATTATTAGATCGCGAATCATCTACTAAAGTCCTTAACCTCATTATTGATTTATGAAAAATGCCACTGATTGAAATAACGGTGATCTCTGCTAATCAGAACACAATTATAAAAATAAATATTAAAAAAATTACGAACTGGTGAGATAGATAACTAAGATAGATAAGGACTTAGTAAAGTTATAGAACCAAAATCATGATCACACTTACTCACTCTTATTTTTCAGTGTTGAAGTATCTTAGGTAGTACCTACTAATTCCAAAATCCCTAGATTTTAAAATCACAAAAGAGAATTACAAACATACCTATAATAATATAAAACCATATCTATGTCCATTATAACCGTAGCTCCCTACATCAGGTAACGTACATTGCCGGGCGAAGTAAATAACAAAGAAATATATAACACAAAAGACTTCCAGGGGGAATGTGGACAATTTTACACGAGTATTTACAACCTCGCTGTCCAACGGTCTCGGGAACTCGCGTAGTGATGGGACTAAATCCTGTCTTATCGATAAAATGTTTGCGGTATGTTTTAGCGACATTATTAGATTCCGAGCTACGTCCATGTATCTTAAATGTGCTGTAACAGGTCATATTAATTAAACGCCTGTCACGTTGAATATAAAAATAAATAATTTTGTTTATTTAAAAGTATCCATTGTACTATTATTTCAAATGCAATGATGATAATTAACCTATAACTAAAATATTTTATTAGAAATAATTCCCTATCATAATATTATGAATTAAAATGTTCAAAAGCGATCGATTGCTTATTCATTTTCTCGATTATTTATGTTTTTACATTGTCTAATTTTTTCAATGTATATAATTTTTTCTACAAATATAAATAATACAGATGGTAAAGCACAAGAACTTGAAATAACCCCACAAACAGCCTTAACTTTGTATTTGTATTTATATAATGATCTTCTAGTTATAAACATACTTTTTTCAATGCTTCAAATGCTTAAATTACAGTCATCTTTGCCTATGAAAACTATTTCCCAGTTCTTTTATGCCTCCAATATAATAAAAATCATTATCCAAACAAATGCCTTAACAATATAAGATTTTAAACTATCATGGTCACTAACTTTATTATTAATACTCGAAACAGGAACGGGAACATGGTAAATATCCCGTTTCGAGTATTAATAATAAATGCCTTAACATACACGTGTTATGTAAGTTGCTTGAATAAAAAACTATCGATATCTGCACCTCCGCACTAGGAGAGCCGTCATCAACACCGCATTCGGAAAATCTACACTTAACCAGAAGAGCCAGCCCTCCCATTTATCCTTACACTCGCTGTCCCGTAGAGTGGGGTGCCGGGGTACCCCCCTCGGGAGGGGGTCTAATTCTGGGGGCAAAAGGGCATCGGGCGAAGCTAAGCGCTACAAGCGCTGATTACCACTTTAGCTAAACTTTATTCTTTGCTTTCGGTGATTTAAGTTTTGTTTGTAGGTGAGGTGAGACGAAAGTTAGGTCACTGGATAATGTTCAAAGATATTTTTCATTTTCTTTGTGGAGAGATTTTTTCTTATAGTGTTTAATAGATTACATACATACAAAGGAACATCATTTCTGTGAGTAAAAAGCTGTAGTAAAAAACACTTTTTTGAAAATCCCATGACAACACTACTGGTCAAGAAAATATAATTTTTTCCTTCACAAAATTATTATTTTCTACTATAATTCACTGTTTTTATTACTTTACAACCCAAATCGAATTGATTAGTAACACTAATTTATACAAAAAACCAATTAACACTAAACATAAAATCCAGCATCACTATAAACACCAAAAACAACACATAATTAAAACACCATACGTAACAGAGGGGAAAAGTTATCTGTACGTAAGCGCCCCCACAGCAGTAGGGGGGTTTGGGGAGACCGGGCGTTCTGGCCCATCAGTCTGGCCACGGCAATTCAGATGATGAATTAATCCAACAAATGTGACGGTATCACTTAGCCCTAATGCACGGGTATAATGTTACCCGAAAATTTCTCGCGCAGAATTCGGGCGCTTCACTTTGAAAATCTCTGTCGAGTTTAATGTGCGACAGTCCTTTGTTTCTTTATAGGGATTATGTTTTGCGACGCGTCTGGAGGTTAATGTGTGTTTTTCTTATTCGTGGGTAGTGGGAGGGTTGGTTTTAAATTTTTTGTGTGGTTATTTTTCTGTGGCGTCATATTTTTTAGTCTGGGCGCATGGCGAAATGGGTTGATTATGCCGAAGTGATTTGTAAATATGAGTTGCATCGCATTTTTAAAGAACAAGCCATGCCTCATGTGTAGAGATACGTTGTTATTTGTATCTTAGATTAGTTTCGTCAAGAGTTATTGATTCTCTTTTATTGTGACTGAAGCCAATCTACAATTTCTTAACTCTTGTCGTTAGGATACTGCTAACCGGAAATAATTACCAAGCATGGTTTCCTCAAACAAAACATTACAAACAGTAAAGTCATGTCCTAATCCACAAACTAAACCACATAGAGAGAAAGTTTGCAAGAAATCCCCGAAAGATGCCGCCACACATCAAACTAAAACTCGTTACAAAATGTGACTACTCCGAATAAAGGTGTTGTTTTAATTACATTATCAGGCTGGCACACGCGTGGGGGTAGGGAGTACCCTTCTCACGGGTTGAAAGACATTCAAATAATAGTCTTCGAGAAAAGTGGGACGTGGGGTACAATGTTACCCCGAGTTGGGAAGTTTTGATTGCGTTGCTGGCTGTCACGGCTGACGGGTTCGATGAATTGTCCTAGCTCGTGGCTCGTGGTTGATGTGTCGTATGTCGATTGTTTTTATGTTTGTGCGTGGAGTTTGTTTGTAGGTCAGTAGAGTTGACTGGGAGTTTTGATCTATTGATACGTACGTTTAAAGTTGATTTCACATCATGTTTGCTGGTGGGAAAAATTGGTGGTATAATATTTTTTTGAGTAAACACCAGATTCAACTACGGTTAATTTCGCTATATTTTAATTTCACCCAATATGCGTCTTATTTTCGCGTGATTGCGCTCTTTTGAAAATCTCTTATATTTTTATCTAGTAAGCATTGGTAGGCCAAGTGGTCTAGAAATACCGACGGCATTGCAAGCAGTAAGCAGTATGTACCCAGCCTACTGCATGCTGCTAAAATGCCGAACAATATTACGTACTAGTAGGAAACCTTGCCTAATCATACTTATTGTAACAAACCGACCCAAACAACACATTTCAAAAACATGGTTGACGATGCCAAAATGCACCCGAAATTGCACACACACAAATCGCTCGACACTAACGCGAAAACTTCGCAACACACACAAACGCACTTTAAAAGTACTCCGTGGGGGTACAGTTGACCAATAGCATGCATTTAACCCTTCACAGGGATTAGGGACAAGCATTGTTTCAAAACCCCGAGTTTTGAGGCGCCATTTTGTTCATTTAAAACGGACGGTGTGACAATGGGTCACTATTGTTCGTTGAGAACGCTAGACGGACGAGGCTTGCGTGAATGTAGGCATTGTTTTATCTTTTTTCTAATTTTTGCATTGCCTGCTCTCTGGTTTTAAGCTGGCCATCGTATTTGATGAAAAGATTTGCGGGGAATGTAAGATGGATGGATGGTGGCGCTCTTTTGTTGTATGAAATGGGTTTCAGTCTGATGGGTCATTGTGTCGATCGATTTATTACTTGAAACGGTACCGTTTCTACTTGATGACTATCGGGTAATGAGTCTTTTTTCTCGTTTTAAAGCTAGGTAGATAGTGACTTAATGAGTTATTGGAATTCGGTCTTTAGGTTAAAACGTTTGATTATAAAAATAACATTATGTGACAATATTATACATAGTTCAATTTAATTAGTAACAGTTTTACTTGTTTTTATGGTGTTATAGTATCTTTGAAAGTCATAACAGGTAGTCAGTGGCCTGAAAGTTTGACAACCAGTCTTACCCAGTACTATCTGGGTTGTAGAGGTCAGGTAGGCCTCCGCTTCGTGTAAAATACTGGTATTCCGCTGCATCTGGTAAGACTGAAACCGGAGCCCAATAAAAATGGGAAAAGGCTAGGCAGATGATGATGTTGACAATAGTCACCGGATAGTGAAACGAAAAATGTAAAATAATACTAATCTACCGCAACCAAAAGAAACATACATTTTAGAATTAGGAACTTCTATCCTATAAAGTTATTTATAGCATCAGTTTATATTTAATTCTATCATCAAGTATACATTAAATCAAATTACATTAAACCCCCAACACAAATTATAAAGCTCGTGCCGTGTTCAAAAATACATTTATTTAAAAATCCGGATTCCCTAAAACTGGAATTTCAAGTTTCCATTGTCACGTTGTAAACTTAGGGTCATAACAACTAGATCAACGCATTGTGTTCTTCGGCCAACGGCGCGGTGGGTTTACGAACATAATATGACCCGTTTTGGGTAATATTGTCCAATTTTCGGTAATACAGTTTTGTCAACAGCGGGCGTGTTGGACCGGGTCTTTTGTTGCAGGGTTAACTTTGACAAATTATCAAAATGTTGAAAATAATGTGTGTTGATGGGTACGTGTGGTGATAGATTATTTTTTTGACTTGGATGTGATGTGTGAGGTTTAGTTAAAAATTGAATTCGGGGTCGATAATAGTCATTATATTTTATTTTTATATTGTTTTAGGACAAATAATAGTTCAGCTTTATTGATATTATTAACTATCATCATACGGATACACCCAACAGTCCGACAGTCACTGAAACCGATATTGATTTTATTTTTATTTCATTTCACGTTCACTTTTTCATTTATTTTGCGTTCACACGATTCACTACGAGTGAAAAATGCAAAATGAAAGACAAAAATTAACAGAAAGTGAAGCATCTGATTTCGTGTTCATTGAATTCTGAAATTCAAATGGCCACTTAACATTGATAGCCAACAACACTTCGTTAAAGCCCATTAAACGTACTATAATCAAAGTTTTACATAACAAACGCTTACATCAAATTAAATCAGCGCTTGTATCCAAGACTCAGGTGTTCTGCTCAGCCTGAGCTCGCTGAAGCGTGGTTATACGAACAAAGCAATGAAATGGGCAGACGTATCTCATTACGATGCAATTTTGATGATTGGATAGTGAGATAGATTAGTTCTTAATCGAAGATTGGGAAGGAGATTTGTGGGTTCCGAGGTTTTTAGATTGATGGGCGAACTTTCAGTGATTATGTGGAGATGGTGCTTTGTGATGTGCTTGCTAAATCAATATTTTATCTTGGTATGGAAGTACTAGTTAACGTTACGGTACTCAAATGGAGTTAGGCAGGACAGGTCATCACCTAACAAGGCGTAGTGATGACCGGTGGACTAAGGCTTTGGCCGAACGGCGTCCAAAAACTGGGAAATCAAATGTGGGCCGTCCGACGGCAAGATGGGCAAAAAAACATAGTTGCCTGGATAGGGGTGAAAATTAATGATCTCCTTTTATTTTGATTACACCAGTTTTTCTCGCCAACATTTTTGATTTTTTGCTGTCAGCCTTCTGGGCACCATTCCTGTTGACATCGATGTCGACGAATATGTTAACGCCCTTTAATGCTTTTCTTCTTTTCCATATGTACATATTTTTATATTTTTTTTTTCTATACATATTGTTTACATATAAGATTTTAAACTATCATGGTCACTAACTTTATTATTAATACTCGAAACGGGATATTTACCATGTTTACTGTTTTTATGAGTTCCCGGTTTGTATATTGTTTACATTTTTAAATATTTCTATACAAAGTAATATATAAAAACATTTAAAAATATAAAAAAATGGATAGCCCACCAGCATCGGGAACAGGGTCCGAGCTACCGGTGATATATTTTTATTATTATTTTATGTTTGGTTATAAATAATTATGTAATGATTTTTATCTCATTTGAAGAACTACGCACCGTTGATTTGTCTTTGTTCAGTCTATAATATTTCTTCTAAGATGATGTCTACGTTCAAATTAACTTTAAAGCTAACCACATTTCTACATTCTACGTAGCTACTTGATAAATGTAGGTACCTAAGTTTGTGTGTTATAAACAGGGATTTATATTAGCATACAAATTACTGCCGCTACGCCATTGGCCGACGGCCCAACCAGTTAAATTAAATTATAATACTATCTGCAGGACAATTGCTTCTTTGTTTAACATGTTATTTGTTTATCTTTATTATTTAAAACATTAATTATTTTTATGAATCAGCATTGTGTTTTTAGTGACCGACTCATTGACGTAGCATCTCGTAGCAGCCTACGACCACGGTCTACGAGCTACGTTTGCTACGACGATTTTGTTTGTAAGAACAATGCGCTATCAGCTACTGCTTACTATTCACATTCTAACTTAGCTCTAAGAAGTAACTGATATTATGGGTGCTTATAAAGGGTGTAAAAAGACCATTAACGAAGCCGAAAGGCACTTGTTCTCCCCGTCATTGGGGTTTTTTTAGTGCTCCACTTAGTGAAATTGGAGGTCAAAGTTCCTATTTTTTCATACGTTTTTTTAAGTTCTAGTTTTGAAACTTAAAATACCTCCATGACCCCCAAACTATTCGATGCATCCATTAGCAAGACGTTTTGAGGGCGATACATTGAGTCCTACTGTTAAAAGTAATTTCAACAGCAACAATTAATAATTATTAATAATTTTTGCGTAGTTGCTTAGTTTGATATACAGAATGCCCAGTTACGGAGATATTGGGGGTCAAAGTTCCAACTTTATCACAAGTTTTTTTCTAAATACATGTTTTTAATGTAAGATTTTTACTTTACACACCTCCACGACCCCCGTACTATTCAATCCAACCATCAGCACAATGCTTTAAGTGTTTTCCATCGAGTCCTACCGTCTCACGTGATTTTTCACTCCAAAAAAAAAGTAGATTCCCAGCAATAATTTTTGCGTAAAGTAACTTAGTTTGATGTACAGAATGGTTGGTTGACGGATAAGTGAAGGGTCTGTTTACACCCTGTATAGAATGCCTGGTTGACGGCTTCGTGAAGAGTCCGTTTACACCTTGTAGATATAACACCACCTAAAAGTACCAGCCTAAGAGAGGTGTACAGATCTAATCTAAGCACTAAACCTAACAAAATGATCGCAAAAATTGCCTCGAGTTTTAAATAGAGGGAAAAATAAAAAAGCTAGGTAGGTACAGTAAAAAGAAATGGAACCAAACCCTTGCAATAAGCAGGGCCAATAAGGACACTCGGCAAACAGTGTAAATTACCAATTAGTAAGCCTTTCATAGTGATACCGGTAAATAGAATAGTAGCGGCTTGTTGCAAGGTTCCGTAGAAGAAAATAAAATTGTTTTTGATGAAATGAAATTATTACGACTATTAGGACACTTATAACATCGCGCCTGTAATCCCCGAAGGTTTAGGCAGAGGTGGATATAATAGTACACCCACATTTCGTCAGTTATGTTTAAGTCCCATGTAATAGGGGGCGAGCCTATTGCTATCAACTGGGCACAAATCCAGATTCCGTGGCTACTACTGAAAAAATCCTGATGGAAAAATCCAATAACACTTTGCCCAATCCGGGAATCGAACCCAGGGCCTCATGCTCAGCTATTGCGCTTGCGACTAATGAGACGACGACTATTAATAAGTGAAACTCTCACTCATTATGCTTCGATTATAGGTTTGCAGTTACACTTCAAGGAGAGCGGTTTTTTTTTGGCATAAATAAACCTCACTAATGCTGTTCGCCTTATTTTATTTGAAATGAATAATTTATTTAAATGAAAAGTTTAGCCGAACAAACAAAGCATACATTTAAAAAATAGACACTGTAATAATACTCTGCACCAGCTGTTTTCGACAAAAGTGCAATACCTATACGGCAAAATATATGGAAAAGCTGATTTAAAAAAAATACGGATAAAAAATTATATGTGGGTTTTAGCTCTTGTGGCGTCAGTGTTTTCATCTTACTTTTTTTTTTTTAGTAATATGTTTATTTAATGATATTATAGTACAGACTTGTGACTTAATTCTAAACTCGCCAAACTTTTACTTTTGATGGCGAGAGGCGCTCTTTTACTTGACAATGAACCTTACTTAAATTGCTACTTATAAATTCTAATCTTATGGTTTAATCATATCACAGTACATTTTGATATAAGTGGGGAAACTTTGTTACTGCATTCGAGGCGGAATCATTAAGTAAACAGCAAAATATGAAAAACTTCTTACTAATATTATAAATACGAAAGTTTGTGAGGATGGATGGATGTTTGTTACTCATTCACGCAAAAACTACAGAACGGATTTGGATGAAATTTAGCGCACAGATAGTTTATAACCTGGATTAACACATAGGATACTATTTATCCCGGTAGTATGATCCCGTGGGACAATTACCGAACTCCACGTGGCCGAGGCCGCGGGCATAAGCTAATCTTACTCGTATATATATAATTCTCGTGTCACAATGTTAGTTACCATACTCCTCCGAAACGGCTTGACCGATTTTTATGAAATTTTATATGCATAGTCAGTAGGTCTGAGAATCGGCTACTATCTATTTTTCATACCGCTAGGGTAGGTAGGGTAGGTGGTAGAGTAGGGTAGTTAGGTAGCTAGGGTAGGTAGGGTAGGTTAAAAAAGGTGCATTGCAACGCATGCCGGGCACAGCTAAACTATTTTTATTTTTTTCTTTTTTAAAAAACGTTGCCCCACACTAGGAATTTCTCCTGTATCGTGGGTGCGTTTACAAACATTTAAACTCACATACACAAACAGCCAGACCCGGAACAACTACCTGTAGATCATACAAATATTTGTTCCGTGCGGGGATCGAACCCGTGACACGCAGCGCAGCAGACGATCGCTCAGCCACTGCGCCAACCGTGCCGCCAAACAAGTTTAAATTAAAAAATGGAACCCTAAAAAGACCTAACCGCAATCACCTCTCGATCCTTAAAAAAAAACTATCGTCACTCCCCGTGCGATATTGCGACACCTTAATTAGTGACTGGCAACACCAAGTGGTCGGGAATTGCCACTTTTTTCCACCATTGTGCCTCTTTATCGCCACTCTTTGCCTGTGGGAGTCACGTTGCCTCGATGTGGCTCGGTGTGCCTCGATGTGCCAATTAAAGTACGATACCAATTGTTGCTGCAGCCTTTTGATATTCAGTAATTACGTTTACGTAGTTTGCGAATAGTTTTTTTGCATTTTTTGTTGTTGTTTTTTTAGTTGTGAGTTTTTTTTTGTTGTTTTTGTGTTGACTGAGTCGGGGCGCGTTTAAATATCGTGACACTACAAATTAAATCTGTACAAGAATCTTTTTTTTTAATTACGATCTAACGCATTTAAAATAACACAACAGCATGACGTCACGCCCGTAATCTCCGTAGGGTTAGACAGTGGTGTACCTAATTTATAGTACAGCCACATTTCACCAGTTACGTTTAAGCCCCATTTAATAGAGGGCGAGCCTATCGCCAACAACCGGCACAAATTCAGACTCCGTGGCTGCTACTGAGAATTCCTGATGAAAAACCCCGAATAAAACTTTACCCGACCCGGGAATCGAACCCAGGACCTCATGCTCAGCAGTCGCGTTTGCGACACTAGACCCGTTGGGCTAGTGGTGCAGGTTATTCAAAGATCTGTTAGCACTCGAATAACATTGGTAGTTACCCCGTGATTTCGTGAAATGTTCTGATATTTTATATGCGACTACCTAACCCGGTAACTATCAGCTTCATTCAAGTGCTTACAGATTTTTGCAGAACTTAGCTACACACAGGTACTGCTTAGAGACTGCGTTACCCATGTTTTTTAAATCCCGTTGTCCAAAAGGGGTTTTAATATCTAAATTCATAATGATATCAATTTTTACCCATTTTATTAACATAAAATTGCTACTTACTTACGTGCAATTCAATACTATGAACCCTCAGGTAAAAAAACAAAAAAAACACACAACTGGACACCGGCTTCATCCAGCTACAACATGATAATGACTATCACAGACGACATAGCTGCGTATTTTTGACTCACCAATATCGTTACGTAGATACTAAGCTGTATTATTTTATTCAACAACCCATCAATGCTCAAGTCCATACAATCCAAAGTATAACAGAACAAACACAAGAGGAGGCGAGCATACTTAAATATTTGAACTGCAACAAGCGAACAGACGAACAATCGCCTCGGAACTCGATGTGAACGTTCACCGCTTCGATAAAACCACCTATGGTTTTAAGAAGCGAACAGCACTTAAGCGGGACGTATTTATGCAAGATAGTACCAAGGTATTGTAAAAATAGATTTAAAATTGTGTCCATGGAGTTTCTTGCCCGTTCTTCTCCATAGAAATCTACGATTTGGAATGGACAACTACAGTACTTTCACAGTTTTTTTGCCTTGTGAATGGGACTGAAGCTACATTAAAATTTCATTGTTGTCTTTTTTTCTACAATTCAAAAGTGCCTGTAACTGGCCTACTTGAAATGAATGCTTTGATTTTGATTTTTTGATTGATTTCGATTTTTTGAGTATACTAGGATTATTTACAGTGTTCAAGGAATGAAAAGTTTGGTAGGTATATTATGTAGCAGTTTTAGGTAGGTACATTTTTACTGAAACAGTTTTTTACTGCATGCAGAATGAAAGTATATACCGTAAGTACCTAAAGCAAAAACACATTTTTTATTGTTGTCTGTTTGTCTGTTTGTTCCGGCTGGATCGATTTTGGCGGAACTTTACTAGTTGATAGCTGATGTCATAAGGAGTAACTGCTACTTTTATTTTAGAAAAAGGATGAGGGTTCCGTGCAAAAAAAAAAAACCCATGAAATTGTTAACAAAATCCGATTCAGGAAGTAACATTTTTATAATGATTTAACGCGGACGAAATTCGCGGGCAACAGCTAGTATCGCATAAATCTGCACCGGTGCTGTTTCTTGGCTCGCTATTGTACGACGCGATCCATCGAAGCGAGCTGTCATTAAAAGGCTTTTAATTCTTGATGGCTCCACTCTTCGCGTAGCCGATACACTGATCTGGAACAAATATAAAATTGTTTTAGTATTTCCGCTTCCACACTAAACTCAGAATTAGTCGTTTGAGTTCGAAGTTTGGTTTCAGATTTGATAAGGGAGTATTTTAAAATATTTTTTAGGCCACCAAGATCTGTCTGTCTAGCCTTTTCCCAACTATGTTATTATCTTCGAGTCTTACCGGCTTCAGCTGAATACCAGTATTTTACAAGGAGCGGCTACCTATCTGACCTCCACGACCCAGTTAGTACTGGGTTTGGATTTTTGAGCTCCAAGATCGGGCACTTTTAAATCTGTTTTTTATTCGATCTTTACGTAACGTACCAATATCGTTTTTTTTTAAATCATTGATGCAATATTACTTAGGATTGTTATGGCCACCCACATAATCAACCTACATGAAGTTATTCAATAAACTCAAACGAGTCTCAAGGCCAATTTCTTTAGTAGAGCACACTCCAATATGTAACCTAAATTATTTGACGTTTGTACGTAGCAGTGGCGAAGGTTCCATAGAACTCGATTCCTACCGGCTTCCCTTGAAAAATGGCACAGTCAGTATTCTACAAACAAGTAATAAAATTACATTAAAGACATGTTCTCTGGCTTACCTCTTACAAAAATTGACCCTTCGCTACTGGTACGTAGTACCAACAAGGCCTAACTTACCAAGACACAACAACAATATTCCTAGTACACTGACGTCACAATATCCATCACATACGTAAGTACATACCCATACATAAAGGAAAAATGATGCATCGTATGTTGGTAGCAATGGACTACCAACATACGACGCATCATTTTTCCTTTGAAAACCATAATGCCAAGGGGCTTTTGTCGCAACTACCGTTGACATGCAACGTTCTTTCAATGCTCTCGAATCAGCTCATTAAAGTCTTTCCTCCACATCATTTCCTTGGTATTTTCAATCCTTATAAATGTAACGTTGTTCCTCGATGTTCAGCTTATTATGTCACTTCTTTGTTACTACGTAAGCTGGGTTATGACTCTGAGAAAAATGGGTTTCTTGTTGGAGTATATTTGTCGTAAGATAATTGTGTGGGTCTGTAGATTGTTGACTACTTTTGTGCTTCGTGTGGCTTCGCTATTTTAGTAATGAACGATAAATCTTTTTCGGTTTAATGTTCAAATGTGTTACATAAGCCACTATTCTATTTGTTATCCCTATGATGTTATGTCATTGCTTGCACATTATTATTGAGCAAAAACATTTAACTAAAACGAATCAATTAAGACTTGTAAAACTTTTTAATACATCACTTAACTACCTTCGGTTTTATTCAACAATAGTTAATCATGAGAGGAGAAAAAACCGGTCAACTCCGAGTTGGACTCGCGCACCGAGGGTTCCGTACAAACTTCATAATGCAGGCCGATTTTTTTTTGGTTTTGATTCCTTTGTGAAATCGCAAAATATGCGATATAAACGGTCATATCTTTGGATCTCGTTGAGTTACAAGTTTGTTTTTTTTTTCACAGCTGATTATATAAATTTCAACTTGATACCTTTACGCGTTCCCAAGAAAAAGGATATTGACAGACAGACATCCAGACGGAAAACAAAGTGATCCTATAATGGTCCCTTTTTCCTTTTGAGGTACGGGATCCTAAAAAGACGCGAAAATTCATTAATCCTTAATGATTTTACAATAAATTATAATCTATCATCTATCTATAATAATTTGAGTTTTCCCTGGCTAAATAGTAATAATAATTGCTTTTAGTGTAGGATAAGGTTTTGAGCTCAATTGTTGTATGTTTTATCCTTATGTGTACCCATATTAAAGCAAATAAATGATTTGATTCAAAGGAGATTCTTTTTTCTCCATAGAGGAATTTTTTTGACGCCGTAACAAGAAATGATGCTCTTTACATCAGCTTCAAGAAAATATAGGTCTCGTTCACCGACGCTACGTGGACCGCTTTCGCCCTATCTCCTTTGATTTGATAACCCTTTCAAAAAAAGTCCCAAAACAAACGCCCAAAAAAAAAGATAACTACAAACCAAACAACAAAACACAAAGACATCAATACATCTCCACCAAAAGCACAAACTAGCTAACACAAGCCCCAGTCTGTCCCAGACTTCTCCGTTTGCCATGACACTTTGAGTCGACTCACTTTTTAATTAGCGTATTTTTCTTTGTGGCGGCGTCGTGTAAATTAGCCTCTGATGTGAAGTACGGCAAAGCTTGCGAGTTGCGCCACAGAGGGACGCACTATCATTGCCCTGGTTTTATGGAAGGCTTTTGTGCAGGCATTAGCGTATTAGTTGTGTGTGTGGGTTGTGATCCTCGCTGAAAAAGAATTTTAATAGGCAGATTTTTGAACTGTTTTTAGTTATAACTGTGATGTGATTTCTCAACTAATATCTCAATTAAGTTATTGTACTATCCACAGCCGTGAGCCCCATAAACAGCAGTAATTACTTGAAATGATGTTTTTTTTTAAAAACTAAGTTAAACCGACACCCGCCGCCTGTCAAATTTCGGTACATAATTTTATTTAACACTGTATATTTGGTACTCGGAACAAACTTAAAAAGTAGGTACCTATGCTCCCCCCAGTCGTTGATCATGTCATCGTTGATGTGTTATGTTATTTGCGATAGAATATATTTCGAAGATATTAATTAAGAAATACATTTTTATTTATTTTTAAGAATTTGAAAATAAACGTAACTACATTGACCAGTCTCCTTTCTTTTGCATAGAAGTGTGTCCAAAACAGATGAATCCAAACAGTTGAGGTGCAAATTGAAGAAGTTTTGGTTTACACACTTAGAAAGAATTCATCTATAAAACTGAACGCGAAATATACATCTAAACCGCGTACAAGATCTGTCGGTGTCAATATTCCATACCAATTAAGACAGTGAAAGCTCTTGAACGCAGTTTAAATGAGCTAATAGCGTTCAGTTTTATTGGGGGAATTGAACCTTAATAGTTTCTATTTAAATAAAATTGGAAAGTAAATATTGCGTCAGCAGGCTGTATTATGTTTTAAATCACTATTTAGATATATAAGGTCTATCTTTTCATACACGAAATATTTTAAGGGGAAACTTTTATAAGTCGTAAAGTCACCATAGCAACGAAAAAAACATTATCTGAGTGTTTTTTTTTTACGAAATTAATATAATTCTAAAATTTTTTGAGACTTTTTGCATAAAACCTTTACTCCCATATTCTAACAATGACAGTAGGTAAATACGACGTAGTAAACTAGCGTAATGGATGTTCAAAAATAAAGAGCTAGTATTTATTTTGTGGGTCAAGTAATTTTAAATTATTTATTTTTTATAAAATATACTCAGATAAAAAAAAACCCTTGATATGGCTTCGTTATAGCCGTTAGATAATTCCCTGAAAATATTTCGTGTATGAATAGTTAGACCTTATAGATTCATTTAGGCTTCAGAAAAAAAAAACAGTGTTAAAATAAAAAACAACTCCACTAACCTAATTTCAAGTCAATTAAATGCGTACATACTTATCATTATAACGCCGTCATAATTCTCAACTATAACAGAACTTTGTTCTCGTAAATTCTGAACAAACAACACAAACACTACCCAAAGGCATTGTAGCACATTAGAATTTTAACTTCAGCCGTTTCAGACGCAAGAAGATTAACAAATCCCAATCACGGGAGAGATTCGCGTATTCATACCAAAGTTTTCCACCCAAGAGAGAGATAGCGCATACAAATGTACCAAAGAGAGAACGAGACACAGATATTCCAAGTGTGAGGGCCATAGTACATGGGTCTGACATAATGATATATTAATTTCTGTCGCGAGCTTCCATTGTTTTGGTAGGTATTTTACGGCGTGACGTATGGTCATTATGTTTTCATAGTTTCATAAAGACGTATTCAAAGGCGTGCGTTAAGCGTGCGCTTAATGATATAGAAGTATAATGTGTGTGATAAATTGCCTTATTGCAGATTTATACTGGTCTGTTTGCTAGTAATTACGTAACATAATATAATGCCTGTAATTCCCAAACGGTTAAAGTGGAAGCGTCAGGGTAGCCCGCGAAATTCAAATTTTCTTACGTTATTTTCGTTTCGTTTTCGTTTTTTTCGAGTTTTTCTCTTTTTTTTGTTTTTTTTTTAATTTTTTATTTTGTATCTTTTTATTATGTGTGCTTGATGAACTGACGTCAAATAAACTTTATCCTTTCTTTCTTTCTTTCTTTGCAATTTCCAGGTCAGTGTCAGGTTGTATGTTGATGAAAAATGAGTCGCATTTTCATGAAAAAGACATTCAATGTGGTTAAATGAACTTAGAGGGTTGTGTTGATGATTTTTTGGTGACCTGTAACACAGGTTTTTCCCAAAAACCTACATCAGGCACCAGTCTCTCACAAATTTTGAATTCAGCTGAGATTTTTTTGTACACATTAACTTTAAGTCATCTTTGTGAAGAGAGAATTAATGATAAATAATAAAAAATAATAATTTTTCTTTTTTTTTTTTGAACTGTACCTAATAGTAAAGTCACATTTCGTCAGTTTATATGTTTAAGTCCCATGTAATAGGGGGCGAGCCTATTGCCATCAACCGGGCATAAATCCGGACTCCGCGGCTCCGCGGCTGCTACTAAAAAACCCTGAAGGAAAAACCCAATAACATTTTGCCCGACCTGGGAAACGAATCCAGGACCTCCTGCTCCCAAAGAGTGTCCTTCCGTCACAGTCTAATATTCTCTATAAAAGATCTAAATCCATAAAAAAAACCTCGGCTTATATTGGTTCCTCATAATTATTATAATTACATCCTTACCCTGCTTACCTACGTCCCGTCACTAATGAGGTGGTACCTATCTTTGATATCGATATTCTTGTAGGTACCCCTCCTTTGAGCATGCAATACCAGGACTGCTTTTGATGATAATTTATGGTATATCTAGTCTTACACTAATATTTATTATGGGATCATTAATTACGTATTCGCATCCGTACCTACTCAATATAAATATTGAAACATCTGTGAGAATTCAAGGTATTATTCAGGATTTACTGATAACTAGCGACTCGCCCCGACTTCGCACGGGTGCAATATATATGTATATAAAAACCTTCCTCTTGAATCACTCTATCTATTACTGAAAACCGCATCAAAATCCGTTGTGTAGTTTTGAAGATCTAAGCATACATAGGGACAGACAGCGGGAAGCGACTTTGTTTTATACTATGTAGTGATTTAAACATTGTTTTTTCTAAACGATTTTACTTACAAATCAAACTAATATCAAAACAAATATAACAAATATTAATATTAAATAACAAATTGATTGATTGAGTATTGATTTTGATTGTTCCATGTAAGAATCGAACCTGCAACTAGAAGTGCAGCAAGCCATACGCACATACCCACCTAGTTTTCTCATACATTTTTAGGGTTCCGTACCCGAAGGGTAACCAACGGGACCCTATTACTAAGCCTTCGCTGTCCGTCCGCCCATCCATCCATCCATCCGTCTGTCTATCAGCGGGCTGTATCTCATGATCCGTAATAGGTAGACAGTTGAAATTTTCACAGAATATGTATTTCTGTTGCCGTTATAACAACAACTCTACAACGATTTTACGGAACTCCTCATGCGCGAGTCCGACTCGCACTTGGCCGGTTTTTTTTTTATATCAGTTTCGAATAGTAATTGGCTCAACCCGTTCACTTTGTTTTTATATGCCTCTTATTACATCACAACTGTCCCAACACAACAAAATCCTTCAATATCCCCTAATTATTCCAGTTTCATATTACTCAGCGTTAGAACTAGCAGGTCATTAGTGGATATGACGTCACATTGCAAGGGGATGATAATTAGCGTCTCCAATCCACCCTCATGGCATATGGTGTGTCCTGCAAGTCATGGTTTGGGGGAACTATAGGAGAGTGTTATGGTGTAAAAGTTTTAATGGGATATATGGAGATATTTTTCACTTAGACGGACGAGATGCCAATATGTTCTAAATGCACACAATATAGACCACGTTTCTGTGAGCGTTACAGCGTTACAGACAAATGTCATATAAATTTATTAGCCTGCATCCTAACCAAAGTGATCAGTCACGCGAATGCGCTATCATCACGTTTATAATGTTACTCATTGTTTTTAAAAACGCAGGGTTCCCGCGCCTATCGGCCTAACCGCGCGACGGTCGCTTGTTCGAGCGACAATCGGTTTTGTTAGGACACAGCCTCACCGCTTCGCCCTACGCGTGTTTTGACAGCGACTGCGTCCAAAACAAATAAAAGAAAAAGGCAGGCGCGTGTGACGCTTGTTTTCTTCACGCCGCTTCAACCGAGTCCCATGGCGTGACAAGTCGCATCCGCGGAGGTCCTGATCGGGGCGTGATAGTTCGCAGCACGAAAATTCTTCCTTTCGTTAATTTATAAAGTAAAATAATGTTTCTATTTAGTCTACGTCATCTTTTTCTTGTTTTTGTATGATTTATAAGAGGATAGCTATTTAGCTTTGGCGAAAAGATTAACCAGTCAAGATTAGTAGCCGGGGTAGAGCGTATTGACGGAATTACGCCATCACAACTATACGTGTTTTCACTTACGTTTGGCTACGTCTAAATCAAATCCTATCATAATAGATTCGATTCTATTCGATGCTGAGGTGTGTGTTGAAAATCTAACTACGCACTTTTATTTAGTCATTTTTACGTCACTTACGAGTTAGTATAACCGGTCATTAATCTAGAATAAAATATTATATATGACTTCGACAACAGATTAATCTCAAAGAATCCCATATTTTCAACGTTATATTATTATGTTTAAGCTATGCAATTTGCATTAGCTTAGATCGCTTAGTCAATTTATGTAAATAAATTAACAGTTTTTCACAAATTGCCTTACGATGTATATTAGAGCAAGTACAAAATCAGATTTAAACAGGAAATTGTGTTGAAACTGAAGAAATATTTTGGAACGCACCCAGAAAGCAGTCTCGATGAGGCGCCAACATTGGGCAAAAAGAAAGGAATTTCAAAATGTATGTGACCACAACGTTCAGAGGAGTTATGTATGTAGGTTCAAATAATAATATTAAAGTTTGAGACACACTTTTTGCTTTTAGAAAGTTGCTAACAGCGTTAACCTGCACCTATCTACTTCGAATATACTTCTGCAAGCAATAACCTCAAATATATTGGTTTAAATAGCTAGAGAGCAAAATGGGAAGACGGAAGGGAGGCCTTTGGCCATGGGACACAACATGCTCATTAAAACAGATATTATTCAAGCGATAACCAACGAGGTTATAGATAATTACAACGTGAAAATATATAGTAATCGATGTTTATTTCATCGCTTATAGAGAATAAGCCTTTGTTCCTTAAAGTTTGATAATAATATCAGCCTTTATGGGGCCTTTATAGATGAATAATCATCTATCATCTATGACAATAAATATTCATAAGCTCCAAAATACACCATAAACGAAAACAACACTCCAGCCACCCATCAAAAAGTAATAACTGCAACTTCACATATTAATTATTATTATCAAAACAAACGCAATAACTATCTACCAACAAATGCTCGAAATATTTCACTGGGATATCCGACATTTCTTATCCTACCCACTTAAAACCTTCGAAGGGCAATGGGTCCTTCGAGTGTCATTCATCAACAACTCCACGAACTTTGCATGTACCCAAAACCTCTTATTATTTGCCACCCTACACTATAAAATTGGACCGAATGTGCTTGACCACACCAGCGAAAACCAAACTTTATCATCTTCGTCGCAGAGTTTAAATTTGTTTGTTATAGCAGTGTAAAACACAGTCGTTTTAAAGCATTAATTATCCCATTCAACCCCCGTTTTAGGGTAAACCCTTTAGGAAATTTTCGTCCCTTGCTGGTCACCCTCCGAGGTCCAAGCCAAGTCATTAGTCTGCGCTATGTAAACGAAGGTATGTCGAAAAGGTTCCGTTTAATTTCGTAGATATTTGTCGTTTGATATGCTAAGAACACTGACTGTTGAAAGGGTAGTGAAATGATCATTTGAATATATATGAGTACAGTAAAAGGGTTGTCAGTGATACTGTCTAATATGTAGAATTTGTTAATACGTACATGGTACGTTTAATTTAAATATGTCGCTATCATGGCTAAAATATCTCAATAAACAAAAAACTTAAAAATACGACTGAAAATAGTACATATTGATACAAGTGGGGAATCTTTGTCATTGCAGCCAAAAAGAATTCACTAGAAATTTTAAGTATGTATGTTGAAAAACTATTGTCAAAATTAATTCAATTAGACATCATGGAGTGTGATGAGTTCACTTAGGTACTCTTAGGAAGACTAATAAAAAAACCTGTAGGTAGTATTTAAGATCCTTGTAAAAAATCATAGCTGAATATTTGATGAACTCTTTTCCGTATGACCACAAACAAATGTAAGAACTCGAACTTTGAAAAGGCATACATTTTTAAAAACATAAAAACCGTAATTTGAACAAGCAGATATGTAACCGTTATTAAACCACATAATTACACAACTCAGGATGGGTTCAATCACAGTCCAAGAGCCCTCATAATAACACATCAACATCTATCAACGCACAACAAACACTGCATACCTGTCACATCAGTTCGCTCCAATGCGCTCCCTTGCTCTTAGTTTATGCAAAATTAGTTTTCCAATACAAAACCCCTCGTGTCTAAGCCGTATTAGCTTATCTTTCCACTTGGCACGCTATAAATTGGTCAAAATCTCGTTGGCTCCTCGACTTTGCTACGTATTCCTAAGTGTTAGGGTGACCAGGTTGTGAATGGAGTTAGAGAATCGTCCGAGACAGAGACATGATATTTTTAACAGGTACTTTTTAGATATTTACCTCGAGTGACAAAAATATCCCTCCCATTTTAGTAAGTAGGGTGTTTTTTGTGTCTTTCAGTTTGTTTTACTTATTTAATGTTATTTTGCAACGGTTGAATTTAGCTCTTTCATATATTTCGGGGCTTGGTCAAATTTAAAATTACAATATCTGCACATTCATTTTGACTTAAACTTTTCATTTACCTGAGTAGTAAAGATTTACTTTTTATTTAAATAAATTATTTAATGTAACATAATTGTAAATCATATAAAAACGAGATCTTGCGTCAGTAATAGAAACAATTTAAACTTACTTTAATAAATAACGCGTAAAAATTTTGATAAATATATTAAGTCTTTTTTAAAAATCTAAACACCAATCACAAATTGATTTTTAAACCTTAAACAATGCACCAGTTTAGTACAGTAAACAGTTAATAGGTACTATGACTTACGTTTTAGGGTTATTTTACTAATTAAAAATAAATTATCTACATTTATTTTAATTATATCCATGATAAATGATTTTTCATTTCTGTAAATTGGTAAAAAAAAAACACATTTACAATTAAAAAATAAATTATTTTTTAAAACTAGCGAACTATCAATCAATAAATTGTTTATTATCTGTGCATCCTGCATGCTGTTTCTTTCCTTAAAATCGGACACTTTAGACTTAAATTATGTACAAATTGTAAAGTATCTGTTCCTGACGTCACATCGGGCCACAAACCACACCGCAATCGCGAGCTTCCCTCGTCACCAGTCGCTTGCTTGCCGTCACCTTGAGCGTGCGCACATGTCGGTCGTTTTTATACCACAAGAAATACAGTCAGTTGGAAATCAAGTCGTTTTTATTTAGTCAAGACCACCGGCAGCACACCTGGAGCTTGATACTCAACAGTATCTTATAGTGAACTCATTGCTAAAAATTGATAGATGTGAAAATGTCCCACAAATTCCTCACCACATATCCATTTTACTCCCAAATCTAGTGGCTCCTCCGAGTGGTATCACCAGTTAGCTCTGTTCACCGAGTACAAAGATAACATCTTACAACAATATGTTCTATTATTGCCCAACATAGATTACACACAGTTTTGTTTATGTATTGTATGTACATAAATATATTGCTTTTGATATATAGTGTGTAGGGTAGATGGTAGATTGGTAAATTATTAAATGGTAAAGTGATGGGTAAGATTATTGTGTGAGTTTAATGAATTTCCGATCACAGCGCGTTTGCTTAAAATTGACTAATCTTTAGCTGTCGAATAATTGAGTACTTATTTTCATAAGTTTACCTAGTAAAAGTTTTATAAAAAAAATCCTCACAAAATCAAAATTTTGATTTTAAGTTATCCCTCCGATTTATTCATTTAAATCAGAAGGAGGAGATATTTTTATTTAACTGAAAATACTGGATTTACCCAATAATATTAACTTGCTTAAATCAAAACTACAACTGACAATAGTGCATATTGTAAAAATACGTAACATAACATAACACAACATGCCTGTAATAAATATTAAATAAATAAAAGGTATTGCAGAAACTTGAGAGCAGCGGTGGCCCAGTGGTGGCGGCTCCGACTTACAAACAGTAAGTCGTGGGTTCGAACTCAGGCAGGCGCATTACTTTGTGTAATTTATTTCATCACCATTGCTCTCAAAAACGGTGAAGGAAAACATCGTGAGGAAACCGGCATGTCTTAGAACCAAAAATTCGAAGGCATGTGACATCTACCAACCCGCACTGGGCCCGCGTGGTAGATTATAGCCCATTCCCTCTCATAGAGAGGAGGCCGGTGTCCCAGCAGTGGGAACAGTATAGGCTGATTATGCTATGCTATGTTATGCAGAAACTTGTACAACTTTTACAGTAAATTGTACATAGGGACCTACTTAAAAAAAAAGATATATGTACTAGGAGATCCCGCTTTTCAATGACGTAATCCCCGAAGAGTTAGGCAGAGGTATACCTAGTAGTACACCCACATTTCGCCAGTTATGTTTAAGTCCCATATAATAGCGGGCGAGCCTATTGATACTGATGGAAAAACCCAATAACATTTTGCCCGATCCGGGAATCGAACCCAGGACCTCATGCTCAGCAGTCGTGTCGACCACTAGAACAACGAGGCAAGAAACTTGTTTTTAACTACCAACACCAAAACAAAACTTAACCCCAAAACGCAACCGTGCCTCGCATTAAGTAATTTCAAAAAAACAAAACTACGACCAAAACAACCCGCCCTCCAAGCTTGCGGCTAAATTTTTTAACACAACAAGTTTCATTATCAAACTAACACAAAACTAAGATAAGGTGCCTCCACAAAGTAATCTTTACACTCCCCCTCCAAAGCTTCGAAACTTGTGAACAAAGTTGAAATAACTTTGGAAGACCAAGGGCTGTTTAGAAAGGACCCCAACTTGCCCCGAGTCTGAAATATTAATGTAGTTTCACAGAATCCTATATGAGAGGTGTATATGCTTTCTGGATATTTGCTAATGGCTTCAGTGGAGTCCGGTTAGTATCGATACGTCTCTATAGATTTTCGGGTGAATGGTTCTTCGAGGTGAAGTTTTGGGTTGAATTTATAAGTATTGTTCCAAGGGGAGGTAATTTTTTTCAAGTCATTGTAAATGTTTTAGCTGGGTTTTGTGTTTACTCTAAAAATCAAATTCAAAATATTTTAATTCCCATAGGCCTACATAGGCACTTATAAAACGTCAAGTAAAAGCTGCACGGTCCGGGTTGGTCGTTTCCTATGGAGAAGAACCGGCAAGAAACTCCAAGTTTACTCTTTTAAAATGATTTGGTTTTACAATATTATCATGTTACAGCATTAATACTTAAGTAGGTATGGGAAGCAGCGTAAGCCCGACAATAAGTCCAAATAAATCAAGGTATTTTCAAAAGTTGGTACCTAACAGTGGCGAAGGTTCCATAAAACCCGATTCCTACCGGCTTCCCTTTGAAAAATGGCATAGTCAATATTCGATAGACAAATAATATAATCACATTAAAGATATGTACTCCGGCTTACCTCTTACAAAAATTGACCCTTCGCTACTGGTACCTAATTTAACACCACGGCCTGTCGTGTTCAACCAACCATTTGAAACGCAACATCAAATTCGTATTCAAACGAACATGAACTGCAGCATGCAGCAAAACTTTTCTTGTCAACTAATATTCAATCACAATCTATACAGACACTAACGGTCGTCGGTGCGCCATTGCGTGGAAACAAACACGCATGCACAAATATGAATACGTGGACCACGCAACACATGCAAACAAGTTCGCACACAGACAGACTTGTCGGGCAAATTTTCAACATGGCACACCAACTTAGGGGTGGACTACACTCGTGTCCTTCCTTTTGATTGCAATTAATTCGGAAACTAGGGGGGCGACGGGTGGTGTGCGGCGCGGGGGCAGGGAGGCAAAGGGTTCGTTCGGCCAATGCGCAGGGCCGAACTTGGGAATGGATTGTTGGAGTTTCGAAAGTTGGTACAAGTGTTCGGTTTGGTTAGCGGTCTTTAGTTCTAGTTTTGTTTCCATTGATTTGCGATCAAGTTTTTGTGGTGGGTTTGAGTATAACGGAACTTGATAACGAGGTAAGGGATTTTAGTGAGCCAATTAGAATCGTTGGCTATAATGAATAGGTATCTAGTACTGTTAACTTTAAAGACTCTTGTTAAATCTATACAACAATGCTTTTTGTTGCCTATAGATATTTTATCAAGCGAGTATTTTCTTGTAACTTTTTATTAAGTTTATTCATTTTTAAATAGGATGCATTTCTGGATAATAAAAGAAAACAAGCCCCTTTCTTACCACCTTACCTGCAGCCAAAGTATCCCTAAAAAATTATAAGGCGCGATTTATAAAGAAACGGCGTAAAGTGAACGCGCGGCGCAGGCGCAGCGCAGGCCATGATGCTGCTTCAAAACGTTTTCATACAAAATGTACGTAAGTAGGCGCACGTATCGTGAATTACACTCAAGCGGCGCGGCGCAGGCACCCCTTCATTATAAATTCCACATCTGCGCTGCGACTGCGCCGCGTCTTCACCTTACGACATTTCTGTATGATTCGCGCTTAAGAGGTTTTTCGAAAAAAATCTTTGACTTAATATCTACAGGAATTTCCCCAAACTCCTACCCTGGCTGTCAAACGGTCTAGGCCGCCATTACCCGGTGAAAAATACCCAGACATTTTTATCCTGTACTTATAACCTGTTAGGAGGAGTTTGTTTTCTTTTTGCAATTAGTGACTTGGGATATTACTGGCCTGCCTCAATATCTGTAAAATGAAACGAGTACTATAAAGTGAAGAGGAATTTTTGTTTTCACGTTTTGAATATTGAACTAGCCAGTACCTTCACATAATTATAAATCTATGTACCTATCTTTTCCAAAAAATACGCTAAACTTTTTTTTAAGTAGCTCGGAAGTTTTCAGCTCCGGAATTTTTAAATACTTTTAAATTCCAGAACATTGCCCAACATCGAAATTAATAGTGCGTGGTGTTAATAAATATTATATTGATTTAGACACTTTTTATCGTTGCTAAAATAAATGTTTTTTTGTGTTGTAAGGCAAGTGATGTAATTTGAAAATTAGTTACTCACTGAAACTATCTAAATTAAATGAAAGAGTGTTGTACCTGCCTATTACTAAAATATCTCATCATACAACATGTCCGTAAAGCCGCGTGTACACCTTAAAAAAAGGCGCCGGGCCTATGCAAGAACACTTCGGCGCTGATCAAGAAGCAAATTATTAACATCATTCAAACATTATGACATGTGCCTAACCCCTTCATCACTACCTGTTATTAATCATTTCACCCCTAACTTATTTATCATTCAAAAATCACCCCAACCTAATAAAAAAGAAATGTAAATCCCCGTTCATCTCAATTTCACCTTCAACCTTACATTGATACAAATTATATTAAAGAGCTCTCATCATACAAAAGTAACAAAGAACATTCAAATAGATGTTTCATCCCATTTTCACCTCTGACCCTTGACCATCATTATAACACAGAATCCCTAAACTGACCTAAACTGACCATACAGTCAAATAAAGATCATAACCTTTGTCCAGATTTGACCGGTTTAGATTCATCTCATGAATATCTCTAGTGAAAAGGTACTGTGGGTCAAATTGTCCAAGCAATGATACAAGTGTAGGGTTGAAATGAGTGTTGAAAAGAGAATGCTAATGAATTATTTGAATAAAATAAATAACAATATTTTGTTAATAGTGACATAATAAACAGGAAATTCTGTACAATGGTATCTTTCAATTGCCAGATTTTTTTTAATTAGATGACTAACTTTTGCCCGCGACCGTCGGCTGCGTGAAATTATTATAAAAATATTACATCCCTTTTTGAATCGAATTTTGTTAACAATTTTAAGGGTTTTAATTTGTTTGCATGGAACCCTAGTCGTTTTTCTAAAACAAAAACCAAAGTTACTCCAGTAAAAGTCTCGCGAAAATCGGTCCACACGTTTCGGAGATTAGCCGGAGCAAACAGACAGACAACAATTTTAAAAATAGTTGCTTTGTTATTAGTACCGTATATGTATGTATGTTATTTTGAAATTACAAACAGACACTTAAATTTTAGTTATTGGTATAGATAATAACAAGAAAATACTGTACAATGATATTCTTCAATTGCGAGATTTTTTATTAGATGAAAGAGACATGAAGTGAATTGTAAGGGATAGAGTACACCGACGCGACGCGGCGGTGGAACGAATTCTCTGCCATGTCGTCCGCCGGTTTGCACCGTGCCTGAATTCGCCTCTACTCGCTATTGTGGATAAACTAACAGTCGAGTACTGCTAGTTGCTTTGCAGTTCTTAGTAGTAGCTCGAAAAGCTTTTCAAGCTACTTCTAAGAAAACAGATGCCAAAGATACCTACCACGAAGTGAATAAAGATTCTGACGATAATTATGACTTGCGTAGGATGAACTCTCAAACGCGAGAGAGAAACTAGGCTGTGTTCAATACTACCTCTAAAATGAGTAGGAAGAAACACAAATAAAACTTAATCTAAAATAAAAGGTGGAAGAGATCGATACCTTCATGTCAGCATCTGCATTTGAACTTTACGTTCGCAAAACCTAATCTTCGAAACCATGTCGTGACATCCGCCTATCCACTATGCCCGAGTAGTTGTTTACGGCGTACTCTGATAGAACTGAGCCTTTAGTATTAGGAACATGATATGCTTCTTAGTTTTTTCGTATCTACGTTACCTTCATATTTAACAGTCTTGGTCCAGTTAGTAGCCACGTTTATTGCAGCGTCAGAGGCGTCGTTCAGATCGTCAAGGTTGCCAGTAAACGGACACCTGGGACACTCCAGCTGCAGGTCTGATCCGGGGTACCGCACTCGCACATGATACACATGATATCCTGAACGTTTGACAAAGTTTCTGTAGTGGACATAATTGAGTTGGTTGTCAACTCTATTATGTGACGGAATGGAAGAACTAACATCAAAATTCTGAATCGCGATATTAAAGTTATCCACGAGCTAAGACCATCACCATATAGAAAAACGCGACTATAACCGTCCAGCAGTGGCTCACCAGACAAAACACTCGTCCGGTCAGAGGATCCTACCTTTTCAACGGAGCATTTACTGTGTCAAAGACAATATTAGCTAAATATTAAATACATTTAAAAATTTTAATAACCTAAAGTACCTAACTTAACAATAAAATTTAAAAAATGGCGCCAAAAACCTTCTCAACGCTGTCAACTGATTATGTACCCAAGAGACTGGCGGCGTTGCCACGTTGTATGGCAACGCTAAGCCTTTGGCCAAGGAAAAAGCCATTATTAAAGCCAGCTATGGAGTATTGAGGAACACACTGTTCTTCAAACTCCTATTTCGCTTATACTCACCCCAAAAATTACAAAGATCTATAAATCATCCAATATCTCCTTAATCACAATAGTATTCGTACAAATTAATCTGCCATATCTCATAGACAGTTGGGAAGTACCGATGCCTGGGGCCATACTGCTGTAGCCAAAACAAACTTGTCTACATTTGTTACAATTATTACTCAAGTCCCATTTAACTGAGGGTAGTTTTGGCTTGGACGTGACTCTAATACGGCAGTTAATAGCAAGGTAAAATTTGGCTTTTGAGTTTTAAGGAAGGCGGGTATTAAGGAGTTGAGGTAAGCTGGAGAGGATGGTTTTGTTTTTAAAAGTACGAGGACATACAAGATGTAGACGGACCCTTCACGAAACCGTCAACTAAGCATTCTGTACCTCGGGGACTCGACGCAAAAATTATTGCTGGGAAATTAATTTTTTTTTGGAGGTGAAAAATCTCGACTTTTGGTAGGACTCAAATTAACGTACTAAAAAGATTGTACTGATGAATACATTGATTAAAAGTCAATTTATAACATCAAAAACTTGTATTTGAAGAAAAAACTTGCGAAAAAGGTGGAACTTTGACCTCCAATATCTCCGTAACTAGAAGGTTCTTCCCAGGTAAGATCCAGAACAAAAAAATGACGGTGAGAACAAGTGAAGGGTCTTTATACACCCATTAGAATGTGCTGATTTCTTATGATTATAGGTTTTAGTGGTCCGAGCAAGGGATAACCATCATACATAAGTAGTTAGTTGAAAAATTTAGTTTGCTGCTGAATGTGAAAGATCGGTTGTATTTAGATTCCAACTAAGCAATCGATACTATAGTACAAAGAATTAGTATTTTCATAAAACAGCAGGTAATTTGGCATACACCTTGTTCAAAATGTTAATCAAAATTAACTTGATAGACTTCCAGAAACAAGAGGCGCTAAAATAGCTCTTCACAGTTTAAAACATTATTTACATATGATTTGACATTTTTGTATACCAATCACAACAAAACCATTCCTACCATTAAAACTACATAAACATTTTTATCGAGGCGAACCCAATTAATCATTTCACTAGACATTTACCCACCAATGAGCATGTATGCACATTGTCCAGTTCAGACACACACACACATGGGTACCGTAGACCCTAACCACAATGGCGGGACAGAGCATGAATACGCTCTAACCCTTCAGGTCCATGCGGCAATTATTCAAAGAGAATAGTTTAACAGAAAGGATTGTAAGGACTGTGCGACTTAACCCTAAAATGCCGCAACGCCTCGTTTCGAGCAAATAAAACCGAACTTACTTTCAACGAGGCATAAGTTGAAATTCGACTGGAGTTTTTGGGGTTATTGTGAAATTATTTTGGGAAGTCGAAATTTCAGTATATTTAGAATATTTATACATTTGTCCATGGCGGGTGTACGGACGGCAGCGCGGATGAGACCTCGGCAAGTACATAATAGGTACAGTGATTTAGTACGGCGCTGCTGGTGATTTTAATGTAATTAGTCTGGCCGAATGTTACCGCCATTCTGTTTGCTCCCCGACAATGCGGAAACGTAATGCTCTTTGAGGGAATTTCAGAAATTTTGGCGAGTAAGCTAAATTATTTGCAGGAAATAAATAAAGGACTGCCAGTGACTTCTGGCAATCCTTCATTATTTTAGTAATTCGGTTGAAGTTGTGTTTTTGAAGTTGCGAAATATTTCTTATTTTAGGGTTAAATATCAATTTCTAACACACAGGCTTCCTTAACGATTGATATATTCTCTAAGTCTGAAATAAGTCATAATAGTGGATTCAAATAAAAGTAGGTGACCGTGAAAAACAAATAAGAATTTTATTTGCACATTCACAATCGGGACCGGTCAATGTGGCGACACTTGGGGGAGGCCTATATCCAGCAGTGGACGTCTTTCGGCTGAAACGATGATGATGATTCACAATCGTCCCAGTTTACTACTCCTAAAAAACTACCGCCCATTAGAAAGAAACTATAATAATGCACGTAAAAGTAATTCCGTTTCACATGTATCTAGGATACAGTATGTAATTACAAAACACAATTATTCATTTGAGTGTTAATGTCTCTTAAAACGAGTCGCGTAAAATATCAAGTGTACATCCACATTCTGCGCATATCTGGTTTTAGTAGTGTGGAGACGGACTTTCTGAAAACGAAGTTGGTTTGCGCAAAATGTACCCGGTTCTTTAACTTTTATAGCTGGCCTCACTGTTTTGTGTGATGACCGGTATGATTTCTATTACCAATTTTTTTTAAATTATAAACCACAAAATCAAAGCATTTATTTCAAGTAGGCCAGTTATTGACAACAATAAAATAAAGCTACAGTCCCAGTCACAAGGCATAATAACTTTGAAAGTAATGTAGTCGCCCATTCCAAAGCGTAGATCTATATGCAGAAGAACGGGCAAGAAACTCCATGGACACTCTTTAAAATCAGAATATGTTACAATACCTTGGTTACATCATGGTCTCAACATGAATGACACGACAATGACGAGTACATTATGTAAGAACGATGTAGCAAGACGTGCACGTTAAAAGTGTCCATAGTAAAAGACAATTAAAAATAATCTAATTCTTCCATTACTGTCATTAGACATTTATATTCGCGAAACTCCTGAATAATTCATCAGAATAATGGACTGTAAGTGTAAAAATAAGGATTTAATTTTGAATAGATAGGTGTTAAAATAGGTCTTACTACTAAGCAGAACTGAGCACTACTAAGCACTACTAAGCACTACTAAGCACTACTAAGCACTCCTTCAGAAACAGATGAAAAGTAACTCTTTACTTCATAATAAGATCAATTTGTTCAAAATAAGCCTTCTCTACACTAACCAACCGGGCTAGGGGTAGAACAGAAATTGTGAAAACGGCAATGACCATGCGAAATAGTGATCATCAAAATTCCATGAGCGCCGTACTATTAGCAGGCGGGGGTTGAAACTACCCAACTCGACCTCTTTGAGCCACGCCGTTATGGTAACGGCCTGGCTTATTGGTCAGTTGGCTTATTGGACTTGCTTGGAGTTTTTGAGAGTCTGTGCCTGGTTTTAGTGTCTTTTCGGAGGTTTTATTTGGCAATGGTAAGTAGTGGGATAAGAAAGATAATTGAAGGATATCAGGTCTATCACATCCTAGTCATAATATTTACTATGAAATGAGCAATATTTGTATGTTTATAAGGTGTTAATAAATTAACCCTAAACCTCTTAGGTGGTAACTCGGACCATGAAACTGAACAACTTTCATTATGGGACCAACTCTGGAATCGCGAAAAAAAAATCAGCGGTTTCATACAAAAGTGCAATACCTACTGACCCGAAATGTATGAAACAGCTGATTTTTTTTTCGCGATTCCAGAGTTGGTCCCATAATGAAAGTTGTTCAGTTCCGAGTTACCACCTAAGAGGTTTAGGGTTAATTTATTAACACCTTACATATATATATTTATAATCACGTTCTTGAAAACGGCTGTAACGATTTCGGTGAAAGTTGCAATATAGGCATTACGGGGCCGAAAAATCGATCTAGCTAGGTCTCATATGAGAAAATTCGTTTTCCTTATTTTCACCCGAGCAGACTTCGATCACCCAAGTAATTTTAGTAATTTATGTTACTGAATTGCTAGTCGATTAGTCCTACCAAGAAGTATCCGTGTTACCCAATAACTAGCTTGTGGACATCAGAGAGGCAGTCGTTCCATGTAAAATACTGGTATTCAGCTGTCCGGTAGGACTGGAAGCCAAGTTTAACATAGCTGGACAAGGCTAGGCAGATGATGATGATCGTACTGAAATACGAAGTTCAATATTTCATCCAATTTATGTATAAACGAAAATAATACCGTGGTAATGAAAAAAGGAAGATAAAAGACAGAATTTGTGTATCTCTATCTTCGCCTTGTCCCTTCGTTGACTACAGACGTAATGTGATTTGTAATATTCCATTATTACTTAACGATCATAACTAGATTCTAGTTGCTTACATTGTGATGGGTGTTAGAATAAACTAACCAAGTTCTAATAAGGTTATAGTTTTTCTAATAGGAAATTTGATGTGGATAGGTGAAATACCAACCTCGTAGGTACGACATCACAGTGTATTTTTCGGTATTTCTTTTTTGTTCATGAAGCCCCATTTCCGAACTCAAGTGATGAGACTTGCATCATGACTTGCGTCAGGAAAAATGCGCACGCGTCGTTTGTTTTCTTCGTGGCACCGTTGCGTAAGGGTCAGTCCAGACAGAACGGAACAATGCGCAAGCCCATTACTGGCTGCATTGAAAATAAGACCGTTTTCCCATTGTTTAAAGGCGCGCTATCGAGTCGCGAGCATGTGCGAGACGACGCTTGACGTCTGCATTCAGCTACAGGTAAATCTCCAGTCCCACTGGCTAGTGCCTGAAACAGAAGAAATATAAATATTAACATAAAATAAGCAAAATCTTAAACCTGGCTCATAATGTTCCCACTGTTGGGACAAAGGCCTCCTCTCTACGAGGAAAGAGAGAAAGATCTCGACTCCCAAAAAAAAAGTATTAAAAAACCGCCTCGAATACAAAACCTCCTCCTTTTTCGCAGTCGGCCAAAAACAAAAACCGCTCAACGCATACCACAAAACGAGAAGCTCCAACAAAAACAATTGTTCCACATACCGTGTCATGTGGAGCTGGAAATTATGACTCCAAGAATGACCAGGCGGAATGTGGAAGGCCGAAATTCCTCGAGGAAAGGGGGTGGCCCCCACCGGCACCTAGAGAGGTATGTGAACGAATTAGGGGTGCAATCGTAGTCTGGCATTCACATTTTCTGTACCTAGTAGTTTAATTTTATTGGAGTTTTAGTTGGAAATGGGTGCATTTTTTGTTTTGTTTTTCTTGTACTTTTTTTGTATGAATCTCTTGCCTGCATTGTATTTGTAATGCATGTAATGTTTATATAATTTACTAGCTGTTGCCGGCGACCTTCATCCAGGTGAAATTATTTTTAAAATTTTACGTCCGGGTTTGAATCGGATTTTCTTAATAATTTCAAGGGTTTTCATTTTTTTGCACATAACCCCAATTCTTTTTCTAAAAGAAAAGTGCCTTTTACTGGTAGATAGCCTCTTTATGACATCAGATATGTGCCAGTAAAAGTCCTGTCAAAATCGGTCCAACCGTTTCGGAGATTCGTCGGAACAAACAGACAACAGAAAGAAACAAAAATTTAAACAAAAATTTGTTGTAAGTACCGTATATACTTTCATATGCATTCAATAAAAAGCGTTTAAAGAAGGCTGGCGAGAGTCCATGTATTTTGGGACCCAGTCTTAGAGGTTGCATTCATTATGGCAACTTATACATACTTTTAAAACGACTAAAGACTAACAAAAAAGCAAATGGAAAGTAAGACGAACAAGTTGGGAGAAAAGAGATATACGTCTTTATACAAGATAACCTAAAAATCTTACGGTTAAGGTTTTTAACTGTGAATGTCTGCTTATTTATTTAAAATGAATAAAAAAATAATAATGTTTAGGATGAATCATAAAGGAAGATTCGAAAAAACTACTCTTAGATAATTCCCTTTCCAACCTACCCGGTCCGAGTAAAAGGGTATATAAGGCATGGCGCGTTGTACACGGCCTCTTTGGATGATGCTCTGTGCTTTTTGGTTCTCTTTGGTTTTTGGTAGTAGGCAACTGACAGGTGCCAGGGGAGGTAATAATTTTGGTTCGGGTCATGTTATATTATTCTGATGTACTTATTATTTACTTGTCTTAAGCCAAAACCCGAATTTTTTGCCTGTACCTAATTGATGAATCATAAAACTGCCAGACTGCGTCTAGAGACTATACTGATTACTAACCTAGTAATTAGTTCAATCACTATTAAAACTATGTTGTTACGACTTGGATCTATAAGCGAATTATAGTCAAGTAGAACGATTCTTACTACGCTGAATGAAGATATACTTTTACATAAATTATAACAGCCAGAGCTCACTAGCTATGTATGTACGAGTACAGCTATTGAAAAGCAGGGTTTGTTGAATAAAAAATGTGTAATGTGACGTAATAAATCTCATTTATTGGTTTTTTTACATGTTTTTTTTATATTTTTCAACAGTGTTATAGAAAAAAATATTATCTTATTAAAAGATTATCTAAAAAGGAAGCTGGTGCAGCGATATAGTTCTGGCGTCTGGCATACCCCATATACCATAATATGCTCATAACATGAGAGCAACAACCCGCTGTCCGTGTCCCAACAGGACAGTGACAACAATAGCCTAATACACCATTTCGCCCCTGTAGCCTTCTATCTACTACGATATACGTTTAATAGGACTTGCTTCCTATGTGCATAGATTTAATTCTGGCACGTAAAATAAATGGGTGGTTGCCATGAAATATAGGATAGGTAATAGGGACAGGATGTATTTCTACTGAACTTGGGGAGTGTGCAAAATCAGCAGAACTTCTGTAAGCACTATCTACCATTTCAATATCCACAATTTGCTCTCTGTTCAGAAGGTACAGGGTGTGTACTTTCCTCTGTACTTGTTGTGGGTACAACATTAGGGAAACTCCTCTGAGCGCTCTCAAATAGCATGGTACACACACTTCATCATTAGGTGTTAACTGAAACAATAGGTACCAGTAAAAAGTAGTCAAAAACACAAAATAACAGAAAAAAATATAAATAGTGTTCATCATAAGCCCATTATCATACTAACCAGGCGGGGCTTGATCCATTGAGCACCTTGAGCACCTTCATCAGAGTGACGATGCCTCCGTAAGCGCGCAAGTCGTAAATGGCAATTAACGCAACGCATGATAATGGTTAAAATCAAAGTCCAAATCGAAAGCAACTTGTTGTCCAAAGAAGAATGCGGTAGTCCAAGTCAGGGTGCACTATCGTCAGTTCAAGATGTAAAGGCCAATTCATCGAGAATCCACAAAATCGCAATGATAAACATAAAATCCCACGCAAAAATACAAACGTATCGAACGATGGAATAGAAGTGTTTTTCAACCTTTTTCATGACACGACCCCATAGTAAGAAAAAATATTTCGCGACCTCGGACCCTTCGCGTTTTTTCGTGTATTCACAGTTTATTCGTGCATACGTATAAACAAGACAGATGCCGTCGCGACAAGCAGAAAAATCTCACACTTTGATTATGTTTGGCAAACAAGAGGTCAAAAAGCTCAAAGTATACCCCTCTCTGACAATACCATTCAACGCAGGATAAGTGATATTTATGTAGAAAAAAATAAAAGAAAGTAACTTTTGTGTCCTTGCAATTTGATTAATTTACGGATATTGCGGGCTGTGCGCAGTTTGTAGCTTTTGTGCGTTTTAAATCTAATGAAAAATGAATGGAAGAAATACTCTTTTGTGAGCACTTCCCACCAATACTACAAGTCAATGCATGCTTAACTTGTTCCTTGAAGCTACGCAAGATATAAATATCAATTTGGTAAAGAAATGCATTGCTATTTGTAGTGACAGAGCAAAAGCTATGAGTGGTGCGAACAGGGGATTTATTCAAACACTGTTTTAAGCTTTCACGGTTTACAACTTAACTTATACTGTCACTTACGGGGTATATTCCGTGATTGTTCATTGCAACGGCGTCGAAATATCGGAAGCACAAAATAATGAATAATCACGGAATTTATTGCTAGACTGAAAGAGCAGATGAAGAAAACGAATCCACGATGGGAGAAATTGGTTAATGAACGTGCGGGTCGCGACCCCTAGGGGGGTCGCGATCACGCTCATTAACCGTTGAAAAACACTGGAATAGATCATCACAGATCTTACAGTGACAGTAGTGACGGGACTCAATCAATCACCATTGATAACGTTCCTTTATAACATATACTACGAAATCACCATAGTTTCATTTTTATAACATGATTTTGCCTTGTTAATTGGCGTTTTAATATCAAGTTTACATGTTGTTTATAAATATTGTACATTTTAGAATGAATAAAAACGAAGAGAAAGTGCCATTTATAGTAAGAAAACCCTTAAGAAAAAACACATGTCATTGGATTGGAACGTAATCGGAAAAGATGTTGCGTTTTGTAATTGCACGATTACTTAATTTTGAGTAAATTAAAATATTTATAACTTTTGATTCCCGTGTCCTAAAAATTCAATATTTTTTAAATAAATATCTTATATAATTGTGGTTATAATTATATTATATTTACACTTGCATGGAGCTTCGTTAATTTTTAGATTCTTTGGGTCCATTTTCGCCGCCCTTCTTTCAAATTACAAAAATTCAATGGGTTGTGGAGGCAGTCGCTCCATGTAAAATACCAGTATTCAGCTGCATCCTCCGGATAGTCTGGAAGCCGACCCCAACATAGTTGGGAAAAGGCTAGGCAGATGATGAGTTTCAAAGTATAATAATTATGTAAAACTATTAATACTAATAACGGGATATTTACCATGTTTACTGTTTTCAATGAGTTCTCGATATTTCGGCGCTGTTGCAAGCACCATGATCACGGATAAACTGAAGTTATTGCGGGTGGGTGTTAATATCGGGAACTCATAGAAAACAGTAAACATGGTAAATATCCCGTTATTAGTATTAATAGTAATGTTAGTGACCATGATAGTTTAAAATCTTATATAATATGTATAGATGAACAATCACAGGCACATAAAAACATTTAAATCCTGTGTCTTAAGTCTAATTAGAACTTTTAGAATTTTTGACAAGAAAGGTTCTTTTTTCCTACTATTTTGCTATGCCCATCAGGGTACATCATGACCTCATTTTACTTTAAGTTACCACCTAGATGTATACACATTGTGGAATGGAATTAATGAGCATAGATATAAGTCCTTTATAAGTACTATCTATGAACCGGGTTTACAAAACAAAATTCGGTCTAGCAAGTCATATTCGGGCACATGACAGGAAATAATTTTAGTTTATTTAAGGGTCGCCGTTATCGAAATCGATAAGGAGGACTATATAAAGGGTACAAATAAACCCTTAACATATCCGAAAGGCACTTTTTCAGCCCGTCTTTGTGATCATTTTTTTGTTCTAGACCATACCTGGGAACCTTCTAGTTACGGAGATATTGGGGGTCAAAGTTCCAACTTTTTCACAAGATTTTTTTAAATACATGTTTCGAATGTAAAATTTTTACTTTACACACCTCCACGACCCCCGTACTATTCAATCCATCCATCAGCACAATGCTTTGAGTGCTTTCCATCGAGTCCTACCGTAAAACGTGATTTTCCACCCCAAAAAAAAGTCGATTCCCAGCAATAATTTTTGCGTAAAGTTGCTTAGTTCGATGTACAGAATGCTTGGTTGACGGCTGTGTGAAGGGTCTGTTTACACCCTGTATACAAATGAAGAAAATTTAAGTGTTTGTTTGTAATTTCAAAGTAACAACTTTTTACTGAATGCATATGAAAATATATACAGTACTTAAGTATAACGATTTTATTTTAAATTTTTTGTCAGTCTTTCTGTCGGTCTGTCTGTTCAGGAGTAACTTAGGCTACTTTAATTTAAGAAAAATAATTAGGGTTCTGTGCAAAAAATTAAAACCCTCGAAATTGTTAACAAAATCCGATTAAAATAGGGAAGTTATTTATTTATTTATGTACAAGAGTGGTACATAGGCGGACTTAATGCCACAAGGCATTCTCTACCAGTCAACCTTTGGGTCAAATAGGACAGCATTGTGATAAAGTACAAAAACAAAATAAGAAAAATACCATTTTGTTAACATAGATTGATATACACAAATAGGTACATACTAATACACATATACAGTAAAATGAAATAAACTCATATATATTATAATACATACAATTAGTCCAAAATACGAGAAACCTTATAATAATTACTATGACTACTAATATCTAGCTTGTGAGCAATTTAGTGTGATTTCCGAACTGTTCTTTTGAAAGCCATTTTGCTTTCAGCTTTTTTAATGCCAAAGGGTAGCGCGTTCCAGAGCTTATAATAATAATTACATCACGCGGACGAAGGTCGCGTACTACAACTAGTCGTAACTATTATTTTTCATATCTCTGAAACCCACGCAGTACCTAACTACTCTCCCACGCAGTCCGCAACAGCTAACTATCGGAAGGCAATCTTGTTTGTTTACGATAAACTTTCTGTTTGTGTACAAATATGACCTTTATAGGGTGTAGGTACTTACGTCATTAGTGTAGCATCCTTTCATCTTGGCTAATACCAAAGTTCACTTTGATCAGGCTTATCCTATTCTACTAATATTATAAATGCGAAAATATGTGAAGATGGATGGTTGTTTGTTACTCTTTCACGCAAAAACTACTGAACAGATTTGGATGAAATTTAGCATACAGATAGCTTATAACCTGGATTAATACAGGATACTTTTTATCCTTGTAGTATGATCCCGTGGGACAATTATTACGTGGGCGAAACCTATATTGTGCCGGTGTTATTTTAATACCAGCCTGTAGTTATTTCGCTCTATTGTTTCCGATTACTTACTTAAGTACCTACAGTAATAAAATCAACCTAATTACCCAAGCTACTTCTTCTCATACTGAGAAGGCATAAGCATTTATCGCCAGGCTTGCTCACGGTGGATTGTAGATTTAAATAACACGATGACCCTTTATTCGAATTAGAATTTGGCCTAGTAGGAAGGTGTTAGTGTGTGTAGTGCTTTGTTTTTTTTTAAGAATAAGTCAAAAATGTTTCTGATTCCTGCCTACGTACCTTTATATGTGTTCAGCTGCAGGGTTAAAGCCACTTCTCAAACAGAGAACTATAATTGATCATCGCGTTTTGTTATAGCGTGTTGGCGACCATTTCAGACCATTATTCATCGTGATGTTGTTTTGCTTTACTTGATCTCATCCAGTTGTGGGTGCCCCTGACTTTGCATCGTTCCTTAAAGAGCTTACGAGTACCAAGGTTCTACATTTCAACAGGCTGTCTATGTTCTATGTTATTGGGCTTGGTTTCCGAAATAAATCTTTCAAGTGGGCCATGACGGTCGTCATTGGTCATTCCAACCAGCCCACATTTCTTCAGAAGAACTAATACTTACATCTGCAATAGATATTGGCAACCCGAGGATTTCTGGGCTGACTGAAAATCTGTCCAGCATTCTTCTCCATACCATAGTACAGTGACTCTTATTTTGGAGACCCCACACCCTTGAGGTCACCTCACTCCACAAACAAATTAACGGCCACAAATCCTAGCACATAACACCACATTTTTCACCCAACACATAAAGGTACGCCCACACCACACATACGCGAACAAACGCACAATGCGTAGTTACGTATTAATCATGCGATACGCGGCCGGAACGGTCGGTCGTTAATCATTGAGCGGCCGGAACACCGCCCCCTCCCGCAATCTGAAGGGGGCTTTTTGTTAATTAATCCGCACTTATGTGACGCTTTTATGTATTGTCGGTGATTGTGCTGTTACTATAGTACTGGAGTTATGTGGTGATCGTTTTTTGGTTAACGATGTTGTGATCGATTGGTAGGTAAAAACTAGTCTCTGTGGTATAAAACACAGAGACCAGTTTTGAACATAAGATGACACTACGTACACACGTATACAACATGTAACAGAATAAACGCAAGACCTCTCGTGTGGTGTCTCAGACCATGAAACTGAACAACTTTTGTTCTATGACTTTTGGAAATTCATAACTTTTTTTTTTAGTTTTACCATACATATGGATCAGCTGATTGCGTCCGTTCCTATAGAAAGTATTTTTTTTTTTGCGAAATTCAAGAACTCGTAGAACAAAAGATGTCCAGTTTCATGGTCAGAGACACCACACGAGAGGTCTTGCGTTTATTCTGTTACAAGTTGTATATGCCTTCATTGATACGAGGTGCACATTCATGCTCTTGGAACAGGCCAATCAAATAATATTATTTACATAGCCGACGACGTGATTATCCCAGCTTCAATTTTATTTGCACACTCGCACTTTCAGCCTTCGTCCGACAAACGCGCTTCTTGAAAAACTCACTTTAACTGTTGAGAAAAAGAGTTGTGGAGTGAACATTGCTCCTTGAGAAGTACGCACAATACGCACTTTGAACGAGAATACAATATCTCTTCAGTCAATACAGACATACGTGAAGTGAGTTATCAAAAGTTCAATTGTATTTTATTGTGAGCTTAAATGAACTCGAATAAATGAAAGTGGCCAGTAAGAATTTATCAATAAAATTCATAAAAAGTTTAGAAAAAGAAATACATGAAAATCTCCCAAACCAAATTAATTAAAACAACACATTCATAAGAAGCAGACCAGCGTAGGGTTGCCTCCATCACTCAAGTTTTCTTCAACGGGTATAAAATTATGTTCGCATAACACCTCCATCATGCGCACACCCTACATTAATCATGTCGAGACAGGACTATTTATAGTATTAGAACGTAGTGTGGGTGTACCTTTATGCAGCTTCTTGCAAATGATTTTATTTGTTATGGAGTTTCGTGTGACGGTCGGATTTGAATTTATTGTATTTTTTTTAGATTTTGTTTCTACTTTTTTTTTTTAAGACGTGGTTTTTTTAAATAGGTTTAGGAAAGTCGTGGTGTTTGCGTTTTTAGTTTAAGAGTAATTATAATTAGTGATGGTGGTAACGAATAGTATGGAAATAAGGGCACTACCTCAAAGAAGAAGAAAGTTATTTTGTCTAGCTTTGGCAATTGTTTTAAGTGGACTATACCTACAATATTTAAACTTAACACACGCAGATTATGTTAGCTAATTAACATAATTAACGAATTTGATTCCTGGTTTTTTACAAATAAACTGGTCCTCGCAAAATAAATGGTAAGGAAACTGATAAAAAAATTGTGTCCGGAAGCAACTTTCCTGGCATAGCGCAGACTTTAGCGCGCAGAATATAACTAACGAGCATTGCATCTGATTGGCTTTATCTCACCTCATTTTTAGGGTTTCGTTGCCAAATGGCAACAACAGAACCCTTATGGATTCGCCCGGTCCATCTGTCTGTTTGTCTGTCCGTCCGTATCCCATATGTAGCGATTTTACTCTGAGACTGTTGACGCCACACAGTAGTTGGAGAGCAGGTGTCTTCTATGAACCGCCCTTCAAAAGTGGTGTGATATTACGAAAAAAAAATAGAATACATACAAGGTGGAGACGACAATACGACAATTTTGGCCAAGGTTTTTGAAGTAGAGAGTTGGCAACATGTGTTTCACGTTTATACCGATGCGGGATTCGTTAACCTGTTGGTGGTAGCCTATTATCTACACTATGTAGAAAATGCTAAAAATGAAAAATAACGTCCTGTGAATAAACTGCATACAAAATTCAATCGAAAATATCCAGTAATTTTCGATTGAATTTTTGTATGCAGACTGGGAACGTCATGAGTTACATACAGTTTAATTTATTGTCGCATTGTCGTCTCCACCCTGTATAACTAAAGGTTGAAAAAAATATTTCACATATTTAACTGTTTAAGGTGTCATCGACAGCTGCTAAAAATTAGCTCCCTCAGCTCTTAATTTAGTTTTTCTGTTGAGTGTAAATTGTATTGTTGCTACGGAACCCTTTGTGTGCGAGTCCAACTCGCACTTGACCGATTTTTACACGCTTATTACGATGGCGATGCAGTAACAGTGCTTAAAAGTGTGTGTTTAAAATAATCCTGAATAGATCGAGTCGATGCGATGCCTATCCTAACTGTGCGTTGCCCTTTAAACCATTCAGAGGCGGCCATGACACATTCAAATATGTTGCAGTTGATATTAAACTATTCAATTAACGAAATACACATCTCTCTTTTGCATACAACCCCCATCTGATCACAAGATTGCAAGTCCGAATAACAGCTTGCACACACCCTTATATACTGCAAAATATCCCAATACTATCGCATTACTTTTAACAATGCCTACGCCATTAATGTCCATTATCTTACCTCTCTATCGCACATCGTGCTGTCCTTGTCTCCACCCCCGTCTAAAGAACGGAAGGGACCATTGTCTGTGTTACAATACAAATGTCGAACTTTTGGGTGTAAAACATGCATTTGTATGTATGTGACGTTATGGATATTATGATCTTACTGCCTATGACAATAATAAAAGATATTTGATTTTGAAATGGCGTCATAGATGAAACTGTCGATGTTCGAGTCTGTTCAGGAGACATTTTCTTGAATTTTTCTAAGGTGATAGTATGAGTCACTACAGAAAAAAATAGTAAGTATTAGAGTCCTTTAGAAATGAGTTTATGAGAAATGATGTGTCCTTAAAACTCTGAACACTGCCTTGTATTTCTAAGTTCAGATGTTTTTAAAGGCTGAAGTCCAGTGATAACAATGTAACTTCATATATTTAAAAAAGTGTCCGTTGACTTCTTCGCCAGTTCTTCTCCAGTGGAAGCCACGACGGTTTGGAATCGGTAACTAGCTTCATCAGTCTGACTAATAGACAAAAGTGCCTATACACGTACAGGCACTTTTGTCAAGGACATTGAGTCAAATTAATTAAATGTTATGTTATTTAAATAGCAGTGACAGCCTAGTAGTGTGACCAACGGACTGCCAAGTCATAGGTCTCGAGTTTGAACCAAAAACACGCAACTCTCATTTTTTGGATTCATGTGCGTATTGTATAATTATCACTTGCTTCGGTGAAGGAAAACATCGTGAAGAAACCAACTTGCCTGAGGGATATTTCTCGATGTCATGTAAAGCCAAGTCAGAGGCCCATGGGCGGCATAAAACTCTGACACCAGGTTAGGCACTAACACACGATAAAGAAAGATTGAAACAAATGCTTTAAAAGTTATGAATGATTTTACTGCAAACCGATCTTTGTTCTAACTCTCACTGCAATATAAATCGAACAATAAGTACCTATTATTTTATTTCACCAAAAATCTTTACGGGCCATACAATATAGGAACATAACAATACATTCAAAACAACGAAAATGTACGAAAAACATTGTTGAAATATTCTCAGCAGAATAGTCAAGTTGAAAGTGTACCGCGAGTCTTACACGCGAGAGAGCAGGAATAATGAGATACCAACTACTTACTTGTTACAAAGAAATTTCGTCTTTAGGACGCTATGGACAGACGCACACAATTTTATGCATATTTTAGTTTTTTTTGTTGTCTGTTCGGTGTGTTTTTAAAGATTTTTAGTACTTCTTATAAGGAGTAGGTTAGTCTTTTTCTTCTTTCGAATCGATAGTGGGACTTATTAATTTTTTTGGGCCTCGTAGGTTGATTACTGTGGCGTCTGTAGTGTTTTAAGTCTTCTAATGTGCAGGTGTATGGACACATTGGACATTCCAGCAAAAGAGTCATGCACTGTTTTAAGCTTTCACAGTTTACCGCTAAACTAATACTGTCACTTACGTGACATCTTCCGTGATTGTTCATTATTTTGAGCTCCCGATATTTCAGCGCTGTTGTAAGCGCCATGATCGCGGGTTGACTGGAGAATGCGGGTGGATGGAAAATATATTGCTAAGAGCAGACAAACCTACCTACTAATTTAGTTTAAGTGAGTCATGGTCTAGCCAAATGGCAAGAAGAAAAAAAAAATGTCGCAGGGACATGACATGCAAACAAAATGACAAAAATAAATAAAAATACAACGCATAACAAAATATTTATAAATAAAAAAGGACGGAACAAAAAAGTTGACAGGAGTACTACGACTACTACACTGTCCACTACTATGGACTACTATAACTCTTCCGACATGACCAGTAGTTAGAATAAGACAAGCCGTGTGTGATAGGATTTCCCATTGTTATAAATAACGAAGTTCGAACAACCTTTCATCCTCTAATTACCCCATCTTCAAAAGTCCTTCGTAACCGCTCATTTTTGTTATGTAAGCAGATCTTGTGGCAATACAATTTAAGATGTGTTTCCATAAGGTGCATATACCACAGAAACTGTTCGAAGTTTATTAAAAATTTATACTTTTTTTTTTTTTAAACTGGCTGTTTCAATTTTTTTTTTCAACTATGACAATAAAAAAACGGCAATTAAAATCAAATACAAAATAAAACCAATTAATCCCAAACTAAATCTTCGTCCCTATAGAAGGGCTGCAAACAAGACTGTGATGACATTTGTAAATATTTCCAAAGCCAAGGTTATGAGTACGACCTCCCAATAACCGGTCTATGAATTCAGTTAAAATAGGCGTTTCCAATTTCCTAACTCACGTTTTGTTTGACTGCGCCGACTTTTGACAAAGTTCGTAGGCTCGTAGCAAACGGCTACGGGCTACGGCGTAGGCGGATGCTACGCGATCGAGTTACAATGCTGCGGTCAAATTTTGGCTGGATTAATTTTGTTTTATACATTCGTATTAGTATTACTGAACGTCATGTTATCTCCTAAGGGCTGAGCAGGCAAAGCTGGTGGTCTATAGAACACTTTCGTTTTGCCAATTATGTTTAGTTGATAGGGGGCGAGCCTATTGCCATCACCCGGGCACAAATCTAGACTCCGTGCGACAGCCCTGAAATTCTTGATAAAAAACCCCAATCACCTAGACCGAGGAGGTCTGATAAGATAACGAGTAATAGAGAAGTATGGAAGAAGAAGACATGCTGCGCCGACCACAAATAAACTGGGATAAGGGCTGAAGAATGATGATTACCTAGACTTAAGCGAACTGTAATTACAGAAAAATAAATTCATGAACCACGGCAAATTTTTGCAAATTTTATTAAAAATAACTTATTTGTGAAACGAAAGATGATTTTATTGACGATATTCGGTATCCTACGGAAACATCATGTGAGTCAGTGAAAACTCACTGATCTGTTTTGAAACGCGCGGGTTTAATTTCGGGAGAGAACCATCTATGTTTGATAATAGAACTTATTCATAGGTCTTGAGTTCGAACCCAAGACACATAAAGGGTGTAAATAGACCCTTAACATATCCGAAAGGCACTTCCCGTCTTGTTGATCATTTTTTTGTTTGACCATACCTGGGAACTTTCCAGTTACGGAGATATTGGGGGTCAAAGTCCCAACTTTTTCACAATTTTTTTTTAAATACATGTTTTTAATGTAAGATGTTTAATTTACACACCTCCACGACCCTCGTACGTACCTCGTACGTATTCAATCCATCAATCAGCACAATGCTTTGAGTGCTTTCCATCGAGTCCTGCCGTAAAACGTGATTTTTCACCCCAAAAACAAAAGTCGGTTCCCAGCAATAATTTTTGCGTAAAGTTACTTAGTTTGATGTACAGAACTACTTGGTTGACGGCTATGTGAAGGGTCTATTTACACCCTTTATACCTCAGATTTTTCAGATTCATGTGCATATTGTATAATTATCACTTGATTCGGTGAAGGAAAACATCGTGAGGAAACCAGCATGCCTGAGAAATATTTCTTGACGGCATGTAAAGTTAAGTCAGAGGCCCATGGGCGGCATACAAACCCTGACATCAGGTTAGGCGCTAACCACATGACAAAGATGTAGTAGAACATATAGACCTGAGATCATTATTTTACTGCTGTATCGACATGACTACATAGGACAAGTAATTGAATCCTTCCGTCCCCTTTCAGAGGAAATATACTCGTAATTATGTGATATTCTTGGAAAAATGTGTTTCATAATAACCTTCCTTATTTTTAAATAGAAGTAGTTCCTGCGAGTTTCATACTTACGTGACTGCTTACTACTTATATCCTAAAAAAAAATGAAGAGATGGGAAGATGAGAGTGATGTTCTTAGAAACGTCTTATGAGAAACTAGCTTTCATCTGACGTTGAGGCTGAAATTAACACATGAGAAAATAAAAATATGATTTTAAGAATCCTACGTCCTAGCCTAGGTCATCATCATCTGCCTTTTCCCAACTATGTTGGGGTCAGCTTCCAGTCTAACCGGATGCAACTGAACACCAGTGACTACCTGTAACGACTGCCACAGATATACAAATGAGGATGGGTTTACAATTTACTTTGTATACACAATTATGGAATAATGATTGTAGACAGAAAATGGTTTCTTGTTTACATTTTTTTGGGGCTTACTTTAGATAGACAGCTAAAATCATAACCACAACACAACCCATCGTTGGGATTGCCGTAGTCGGTTAAAATTTGATTATTATCTTATTCGGACATTATAAACCAGCGGCCAATAACATCAACATTGCATTACACACCACCGTTTCCTTAACAAGATAACCCCCACATCGCGCCTCAATTCCTCAATCACGGAGCAGTTGATCAATCATATCGGTAACTCAATCGTCCGCCACCGGATATGGACCCCACAGCCGTGGCAGGAGCCGCCCATTTTAACTGCACATAAACGAGTTTTAGCAGGAAATTGCCAAGTCTAGCCCATGGCTTGCGTTGGCTATTTAGAAATATTATTAAGTTTAAATTTGTCTGTGCACATTTTATCTGATTGTTGAATTTTTTGTTTGTTCTTTTTACTAAAACGAACCTTTTATTTTTTTTTAAGAAAAAGAAATGTAATTTTAAGTCAGTCTTACTGAACTAATAGGCTTAATTTCAAGTACTTATTATCATGTATGTACTCGTACTTACATAGTTTTTAAGTTGTTTGGTTAGTAACACTATGGTTTTTGGCCGAAATAAACTGTTAATAATAATTATCAAATAATATTGTCGACGTTAGGCAGCTGGATCAAGGGCTTGATTCAGAAAGCGGTACTTCTGGACACGGCTCGTATTGTTAGGAGGTTCCTCTCTTTGGAGTCCTGACCGCCGGTAGCTTGGACCCTGTTCCCGATACTGGCGGGCTAAAATTTTTTATATTTTTTAATGTTTTTTTTATATTGTTCATTCTAAGGAATATTTAAAAATGTAATTAATTTTTATAAAAATAAATAAAGGAAATAAATAAGCGTCAACAATGCTAAGATTGCTTTCATCACATACTAGCTTCTGTGCGCGGCTTTGCCTGCCCAATACCCGGATAAAAAGTAGCCTATGTTCCTCCGGAAAGTACCTTCCAAATGGTTAAAGAAATTTTAAAATAGTTGCTGTTGCAGATTATCCTAAGCATCCGCATAGTCGTGCATACAAGCTCATACAGTTTGCCCTTCTCTTTATAATATTACATAATATTATATTATAATGCCAAATCAACTTTTGAGATGGATTGTATTATAATTGCAAAATCCACTGCTTGATTTCTTAAGATTTTTTTATTTAAAATCTAATTTGATTCATAATATTAATTTTAAAGAGGTGTCATCATCATCGTCTGCCTAGCCTCTAGCCTAATCGTATGCAGCGAGAGTCATCATCATCATCATTTCAGCCAAAAGACGTCCACTGCTGGACATAGGCCTCCCCCAAGTGTCGCCACATTGACCGGTCCCGTGCGACTCGCATCCAGCGGATCCCTGCAACCTTCACCAGGTCATAGGTTCACCTAGTGGGAGGCCTTCCAACGCAACGTCTTCCGGTTCGCGGTCGCCACTCCAGAACTTTTCGGCCCCATCGGCCATCCGTTGTGCGAGCAATGTGCCCTGCCCACTGCCACTTAAGTTTGGTTTGCAGCGAGAGTAGTTGACAGAATTTCGAACTTCAGATTCAGACCAGTCAGAACTACAGACTGTAACAACTTTCAATGATCTACGAAGTCGTCAATTTTTTTTTTTTTTTATTTGCTACAAAAACAGTCAAGTAGTGCAATAAAGTTTTTTCAGTTAAGTACCTATTAGCATTAGGACGTGATTCTAATAAGCTAACAAGACACTCCCAAATTAAAAAGTAACTAATTGGACTGATCATTCCAACAAGACTGTACACCCAATTAGAAACATGACCATCATCATTTGCTGGCCCTTATCCCAATTTATTTTTGGTCGGCGCAGCATGTCTTCTTCTCCCATACTTCCCTATTACTCGTCATCTCATCAGTCACCTCCTTTATAGCCATATCATCCTTCATACAGTCCATCGTTTCATTGGTCTTCCTCCACTCTTATAGCCATTTATATTCATACTCAATTAGAAACACCAACCTAAAAATACGATAAGATACACGCATTTTTTTTTTTGATAGCCCACTTTGTGTCCCACTGCTGGGCAAAGCCCTCACCTTTCTCCCTCCAAACCACTCTGTTCTGTGCAATTTCTAGCCACGTTTGATCGAACATGATCAGATCGTCACACCACAGATACACGCATATTCCACCTAAAACCCACTCACACAACCCTACCAAATCGCTAACTTAACAAGCAGCGCTTAATTGTCAAAAACGCCTCTTTAATACAATTCTCAGCTTGACAAAAAAGCGGCTGCATCAAGTTTGAATCGCTTGAAACAAGGTTTAAAAGCTGTAAAGTCTTCGCAGTCTTTCCACTTTCCTTTTCGTTACAACTTCGCTGCATTTTTCACCCGGCAGCGTCGAGTACTTTCACTGCTAACTTTTAAATAAGGTTTCTGATACTTTACGTGTTTAGTCTGGTAAAAATGGCGGGTGAGAATGGGCGATGGTGGTTGTCGACGGTTTTCTTATAATTATGAATTAATTAGAGTGCAAGGTTACTGAGGTGTTTTATGTAGGTTTGTAAATACATTCTGGATCTCAAGAAAAAATAAGGCTTTTCGTTGCAGAGTGTGTTCATTTACGTCTTTATAAAAACTTGAGAAGAAGACCTAAAAAAAAATACGACAGAAACATAAATTGCACGATTAATTAATTGTATTAAACTTTGAATCAATCTCATACAAAACTTTTCTAAATATTAAAATTCAGAAAGACTTCACTTTCACAAAGAGTTTTCAATTCCAAGTTACAATACCAATAACATTTCAACAAGCTTTTCTTCCTAGACAGCTAGCGCCCTCTGTAGCGTCAATGCGCGGTTATAACAAAGTTTTGTTGCGTGCTACTCGACACTAGATGGCGCTGTTTCACGTTCTAATAAGATTGTGGTTGGTTTGAATAAGAGTGGAAAAGTTATACGATTTCTGACATTCGTTAGGTTTTTTATTAGATTATTGGTGAATCTATGTTTGGCGTAGCGATGTGCTTAACTAATTTTAAACGATGAAATGGGACGAAATTATGTGATAAAATAATGTTATTTGGTTTGAGAACTTTGTTAGTTTGGTATGTGAGATGTGATTCCAATAGCTTTACTATGCAGTAGCTAGACTTTGCATATAGATTGATGCTGTAGATAATGATGAAATAGATCCGAGGTAGGTACCGAGCTTTACGTTTGCACATAATTTCTAAATAATTATGACTGCACTGAAATGTAAATTCAAGTTATTAAAAAGTTAATTTCTACTGTGACCACGAAAAAAACCTTGCAGACTCATCCACACTTCACCAAAAAATAACAAACAGCCTTCCCAAACGCTGAAACACATTCGCATACCACAAAAAAACGTCTAAAACGGCGCGTCATGTACATAATTCTAAGGGTAACGCCACACGCCACAAATAAGACGACAGTCGGCGAAATATCTATTTCGGACCGCGCCGGACCCGCGTCACGCTGTCACGGACGCGCCCGAGGCCCGACAGGACTAGACGGAAGGCATAAACGGCAGCGGGTAGGTACGATGGTGTTTAAGTGGCAAAGTATTGAGACAATATTATACTAAGTAGCGAAGTAAGTAGTAGATAAACACGAAGAAAAAGAAGCATCTAGTGACGAAGTGTTTTTAAAATAAACTAAAATTGCGGAAGTTAGTTGTAGTGTAGGCAGGCCAGCCATCATACAAAAGCCTTTCAACCCCTTTATATTATAAAAATTCCAGGTCTATAAAAAAAAACATATTTTATAATGATGTTAGTGAAAAAGAATCGAAATGTTTCTCTAGGTACACAACAACAGGTAAACTGAAATATAAAACAGGATTATAAATTCAATGACAGATCGGTACCCTGGCTACTGAACATTTTATAAAAGGTACCGTTGGACGTGATATCAAATTTATATTACGATGGCGCTACAACGTGTGTGCGACGTGCGTATTACAAAAAAAACGTGAAGTTGCAATGTTTCCTCGATGTAATTGTATATTTTTCGTTCATTGCTTGAAATAACAATTAATTCTTAAAAATAGTTCGTTTTCTCTACTACGATAATAATAAAGCGAATTTTAGAGAACTTATTTATTTACTTAGTATTCATCATTCTTCCGCTGCAAGTTTAGACAAAATCTCTAATTTACCATCAATTTTTTTTTCATCGCACAAATATCCCATATACTTTTATAATAATAGAATACATTTTCGTTGTATGCCTTTTAGGTAAATTGTAAAATTAGCGTAACGCCGAAATGTTAGAAGGCTCTTAATGAAAAAATCGAGAGTATTTTCTTATAACCTGCGCCAAGTCCAAAAAATGTATCCAAGTTAACGTGAACACGTGAGGGGGCATTTCTTCAAGCTACTCGTACTGGCTACGTGTAAACACTGTCACTGTCACATTTACAAAAAAGGGTGAAATACAAAGCAATTTCTAGTTTCATGTAAGTGTAATTTAGTGAAATGTGTCGGGATGAGTTAGTGTAATGTGTAGGCATTTTTGGTTTTAGTATTTTTCTTGTACCTAGTGTTTATATCCTCTAGATGCCATCAATTTCAGTTTTCTGAAAAAGTACATGGATTTTGCTTTTTAATAAAACGTAATCAACCTTATCGTTAGTTAAATAATTCAATGAAAAACAAAAATTGAAGTCCAGTATTAATATTTAATAATACAATTAAATGATATGTCACTTCCTACTAAAATTATAAATGCGATGCGAGGATGGATGGATGGATGTTTGTTACTCTAATTTGGATGAAATTTAGCTCACAGATAGTTTATAACCTGGACTAACACACAGGATACTTTTTATCCCGGTATGATCCCGTGGGACAATTATCGAAATCCGAGCGGGCGAAGCCGCGGGCGTAAGCTAGTACAGGTATAAATAAGTTTAGATCACATTTATAAATAATTACAAAAATACGAGGAACCTTTTATAAATGACTCAGGCACGTAAACATATGAAAAAAAATAACATAAAACTAAAACTTTGATAACTATATTATTAAACTCAGCGTCCTACACAAACTAAATGTTTACTCTACCAACAAACATTAAACCTCACCAACTATAACCTTTAAAAACAAACCAGCCTATACTTAATTCAAGTTTCAAGTTACTCTCATACTTAATTCATAAAGGAGCTAGCTAGCTACCCTATAACCGAAATTCGGCAAATATTTCGAAGTCAAACATACGAAATAGAAATCAAAACTACACAATCGTTGTATAGTAGCCATGGGTCGATCTGTCGGCCCCCTGTATCTACTGCCCACAAAACACGACACAGGGAAAATTCTACCTTATTTCTCCAAAGATAGGGTTGGGTTTTGGACGTAGCAAAGGGGTAGTTATAATGTTTTTTGCTATTCAAGGTTGTTTTGAGGGTGTACTGCCCACAGCTAGGGAGTACTGCCCGCAAGGGCCGGTCCGTGCTGCGTTTGAATGGCGGGAGAGTTGTTCTGGCGAGTAGCGTGTTTTTAGGCGTGTGATTTGGTGAGTACGAGTTTGAAACGCAAGTATAATCTTGTAAAACTTTGAAATTAAACAAATTGATTATTTTTTAATTTAGTTAAGTGTACCTAGTTAAGTGTACTAGTGTAAGTATAAAAAATTATTAATATAAGTGGATTTTACAAAAATATAACTACTATTTAATGCTGTTTGAAAAATAGAAGATAAAAGGGGAATTGCTTTTCGCACTTGGTTGGTTAATTTATTTCTAAGGCTGCAAAAAAATGCTATTAAAATGGGAGTAAATTGTTATATCTTTGGTATTTTTTTACACTAAATAATACTTAACACCCATAGCAACAAAAAAAAACCATTAAAATAGACTGTCCCACCACTTGTAGAAATTCATTTACCCATACCATACCAACTGGTCCACCGACTTTCCCAAATAAATAAAAAGTCAAGTAACCAAACCAGTATGCATGTAAGACATTTGAAAATTGAAATAATAACTTGATTCCCATACAAAAGTCGATGGAGAAGATAAGAGGTGGTATTACTAGCTTATTTTGAATTCAAATACTAACAGTAACTATTCAAGTGCGCTGGATAGTGTGCACGAGGCTCGAAGGGGTATATCCGCTGTGCATACATTAGGCACAGATATCGCAAAGCTTTTCGGTAGGATTAAATTAGTTAACTTATTCGAATAGTTGTTTGTATGCCTACTGAAACTGTGACGTAAACGTTTTGATGGTGACGTAATAGTTTTAAATGGGAAAAGGAAACACCTGCCGAATTACTTTATTCTAACAATTTAACAACCTAGAAATAGTACATTTTGATACAAGTGGGGAAATTTGGTCATTGCAGCCGAGGCGGAACTTACAACCGAGCCGAAGGCGAAGGAGTGATGGAGCCGACAACTGCAGTGACAATTGCCCACGTGTATGGAAGGCCTTTTTTCAATAAACTTACGAAGAAATATAAAAACAGAATTAAAAATATTTTGCAATTAATCACATTGAAACTATGATTTTAATCTCCTTTTTTCTTCAGAGCATTTTCTTTGCAGGTTAAAGGAGAAGCAAAGTTATGAAGCCGCAAAACAGCCGTACATTAAAAATAGAAATATCAAATATTTTTAAATTAAGGACACAAATAAATGTTAATTAATTGTTGTTAAAAGCTAATAATTTTATAAATAATAATGTTTATTTATGATATTCTATCTATAAACAGAATTTAAATTTTGATAAAACATTTAGGTATTAAAGGCGTGAGATTAAAAAATTATCAATTAGTTTATAGTTATCTGTGGGAATAAAACACTAGTAAAAATAAATTTAAAAAAACCACGACTGTGAAATACACTGCATTCTGAACTGATAGTGAGCCAGTTTTCGGGGAAGTGTTATAAAAACCTTTAGAAGACATAACTACACAGTCATCTTCCTAGCCTTTTCCCAACTATGCTGGGGTCGGCTTCCAGTCTAACCGGATGCAGCTGAATACCAGTATTTTACATGGAGTGACTGCCTATCTGACCTCCACAACCCAGTTAGTACTGCCTAATACGAAACCCCCTGGTAAGACTGGTTGTCAGACTTTTTGGGCCACTGACTACCTAACGACTGTCAAAGATTTACAAATGACAGCTTGGACCAACGGCTTAACGTGCTTTCCGAGGCACGGAGGAAACTCGGTATGTAATGGGTGGTCACCCATCCACAGACCAACTTAGGCGAGCACGGCTTAACCTAAATATCAACCCGAGCGGCTGTTATTATTTAGCCAGGAGCTCCTCCGACATAACTACACAGTATACTAGACATTACGACAGTCAGGTACGTATTTCTATTATTTACATACCTATTTAATTTCATAAACCAATAACCTATGTCCATTACAAGAAAACGTCCATGTTTCTTACGGAAATGAAAAAGGCTGGGGTCCCCGTGGCCCGGTCGAGTATGGGTCGAGTAAATAACACGGGAGGTACGGGTTTTTATTGCCATCCCAGAAAATACTGTATGTTACGGTGTTTCAATATGTTTTGGAAACATTCGAATCGGTGGAGCTAATTCTCTTCATTAATTAGTTTAGCCTAGCCTTTTCCCAACCATGTTGGGGTCGGCTTCCAGTCTACCCGGATGTAGCTGAATACCAGTATTTTACTTGGAGCTACTGCCTATCTGACTTGGAGGTCAACCCAGTTAGTACTGGGTAATACGATACCCTTTGATAAGACTGGTTGCCAGACTTTCGGGGCACTGACTACTTGTAACGACTACTGTCAAATATCTACAAATGACAGTCGGGACCAACGGCTTAACGTGTTTTCCGAGACTCGGTGTGTAATACGTGGGCCCCCATCCACGGATCAACCTGGGCACGCGCGGCTTAACCTAAAGATCGACCCGAGCGGCTGTTATTATTTAGCCAGGAGCTAAATAATAACAGCTAATGTCTTTATAGGCATCTACAACGTGTAACATATTAAACGTAAGACCTCTCGCGTGGTGTCTCAGACCATGAAACTGAACAACTTTTGTTCTATGACTTTTGGAAATTCATAACTTTTTTTTTAGTTTTACCATACATGTAGATCAGCTGATTGCGTCAGTTCCTAAAGAAAGCATTTTTTTTTTGCGAATTTCAAGAACTCGTAGAACAAAAGATGTTTAGTTTCATGGTGCGAGAGACCACACGGGAGGTCTTGCGTTTATTATGTTACACGTTTTATATGTCTAATCTAATCTAATGTCTTTATAGATGTTTGTAAGGACATTAGGTATGCTCAGTATCATTAATTATAAAAAAATCTAACACTATACTTTTCAAAATATACACACTCACAATATCAAAAATAACTTGAATAACACAGAAGCAATAGGAATATGTCAAGCAAATAAGTAAGGTCAGCGTCAAGTACAATTTCCTTGAAAAATGCAGGTAATATCTTCAGCTAAACTTCATGCAAGCATTTTCAGGATTCCGATGGATCTGCTGCGGAATTTAGAATGAAACTTGTGTGGAATTTTTAGTTTTATGCAGGTACATCATATGCTTGATTTAACAAGAGTAATGTTAGCAGAGAAATGTATTACAGAGTCAGAAAATAAATGTAATAATTGTAATAAGACCCAAAATTATGTTTTATGATGCACTGGCGACCCGCCCCGGCTTCGCACGGGTGCTAAATATACATATAAACCTTCCTCTTGAATCACTCTATTTACTAAAAAAACGCATCAAAATCCGTTGCGCAGTTTTAAAGATCTAAGCATACATAGGGACAGACAGATAGCGGGAAGCGACTTTGTTTTAAATCATCAATCAAACTTTGTATAATAATTTTGTTAACATGACTTGTTTTGTAATCAGGAAAAAAAAACAAAAGAAAACAGTGATAAGCTGTAAAAGGAAAACGTCATCTGAGAGTTATGTAGTTCTGGTTATTTAACAACTAAGAGATAGGTTTCTAGAAACTGAATGCTTAAACTAGAAACAAAACGAATTTGATTTCCCAGAATCCAACTACAAGAATAAGGCGCTACTGAAAACAAAAGAAGAACTCTCTATGCCTTTCATGCTTTCATTTCGGTACGAAAACAGCTTAAGTCTTCACAGAAAAGATTAACCAGTAAGTTCAATCCCTAAGCTGGCTGCCTAGAGTAGAATATAAGGAAAGTTACCAAGTAATAATGTCCTAACCTTGCCCCAGAAAGATCTAATGGCGTGGACAAAGTAATATTCTATAAGCGGTAACAATTACGGTAAAGTAAAAAAATGTATTGAATATAAAGGGTGTAAATAGACCCTTAACATATCCGAAAGGTACTTGTTCTCCCCGTCATTGCGATCATTTTTTTGTTCTAGACCATACCTGGAAACCTTCTAGTTACGGGGCCAAATTTCCAACTTTTTCACAAGTTTTATTTTTAAATACATGTTTTTATTGTAAGATTTTTACTTTACACACCTCCACGACCCCCATAGTATTCAATCCATCCATCAGCACAATGCTTTGAGTGCTTTACATCGAGTACTACAGTAAAACGTGATTTTTTACCCCGAAAAAAAAATCGATTCCCAGCAATAATTTTTGCGTAAAGTGATGTACAGAATGCTTGACGGCTATGTGAAGGGTCTGTTTACACCCTGTATGCTTGATCTTATTGACGTAATGGATGTAAAAATACCCTTGACGAAGCCGAAAGGCACTGGCGATCATTTTGTTTGTTCTAGTCCATACCTGGAAACTATTAAAAAAAAATACAGGTTTGTTATGTATTTTCTTTGCTTTGAATACCTCCATGACTCTTGTACTATTCAATGCATCTTTCAGAACAATATTTTCAGAGCGATTAAGTTCAACCGCAAAACGTGATTTTTCACCCAAAAAAAGTCGTTTTCCAGCAATAGTTTCTATGTATTACAATGCTTGGTTGACAGTTTCGTGAAGGGTCCGTTTACACCCTGTATATGCTACCGCTTAAATGGCAATCCTGTTGAAAGCGATCGTGACTTGTCCAGCTCCTCCGGTCCATGTCCAAACACCTACATATCAATTGAACATAATCCCATTACCTCCTCAGTCCATCCCTCTCCCAAATCGATGGAAAGCAAACAAGCTCTGCAATATTGGCTACAAACAGTCGGCAACTCGGCACAGTTGGACACCGCAATTTATAAGCAAGCCAACAGAAGAAAGGGTCCGCGGCCTGTTATTGTATCGGAAGGTGGCCCGGCCTAACGGGCTTAGGGCACAGGGCTAGGAGATGAGTAGACAGACGAGATTGTTATATTTTACAGTAAAATAACACTCGAAAAAGAGACCCTCCGTGGTCTCAATAAAGGCTGTTTTGGATGTTACCAAGACTATGCATAATAATACTGTAACACCAAATGATTTGAAAAGAGTAACCATGGAGTTTCTTGCCGGTTCTTCTCCATAGGAAACGACCAACCCGAACCGTGCACCTTTTTGTCGACGTTTTATAAGTGCCCATCGAGGCCTACGTGAAATAAAATATTTTGATTATGACGGGAAGCATCACAGTCATCATCATCTGCCTAGCCTTTTCCCAACTATGTTGGGGTCGGCTTCCAGTCTAACCGGATGCAGCTGAATACCAGTATTTTACATGGAACGACTGCCTATCTGACCCCATAACCCAGTAAGTACTAAGTAATACGATACCCCTTGGTATGACTGGTTGTCAGACTTTTGGGCCATTGACTACCTGTAACGACTGTCAAAGATCTGCAAATGACAGCCGGGACCAACAGTTCAACATGCTTTCCGAGGCATGGAGGAAAGTTGGTATGTATGTTGGTGGACACCCACGGACCAACCCAGGCACTGAAAGGTCAAAAGAAGTTTGAAGAAGATGTCATAATATACAGGTTTTAACATAATACACGCAAGACCTCTCGTGTGGTGTCTCAGACCATGAAACTGAACAACTTTTATTCTATTACTTTTGGAAATTCATAACCTTATTTTTAGTTTTACCATACACTTTGATCAGCTGATCGCGTCATTTACTGAAAGTCCATTTTTTGTTTTGTTTTTGTGAATCACACATCGTATTTAGTTACAAAGAAGCTGGTATATTCAACTCACAATACAATGGGTATCAGACGCGGGATGAGCTGAACTTCAATAAGAACAGATCCCAAAGAGAATAGGGAGACCTTGCAGTGGGCGAGACAACGCAAGTTAAAAAAAAGATCTCCCACAGATTAGAAACCTCTCCTTAGAACATTAAAACAAGGAATCATAAGATCTTCAGAACCCACTAAGTGATATCAAAGCACTGACAAAGTTATGAAACAACTATTTCAAAATCAGGCCACCTCTAGTCGTCCACAGGTCTGCAGGGTCACATTTGCAAATACAAGCGTCTTGTCTGTGTGAGTGTGTCCCTACACTCCGTCCCTTACACACACAGACACAAAAGGGACAAAGGTCACCGGCCACAGCCTTCTTATATTTGTTTAAGACATGTATTGTGCCCCAAGACCCTTATTTCAGCGATACATTTGTATATTGTATTGTATTATACCTGCCTTTTATTGTTTAACTAGATATTGTGTTTGTAATTTTTTTTCTGAGGAAAATTGGATGACGACTTTGAAATGATATTTCCTTGTAATGTTCGGAAATAAAACTAAGATAAGAGACTTGGGTGGGTGAAAAGGAAAAAATATTTAAAAACGATTAAGAAACTACATGGAATACAATACAATTTTCAACCTTACTCCATTGACCGTTACCTCACTATTACCTACTCACAAAACCTGACATCATGAATAAATTCAAGCTAACCAAAAACTCATAGATTTAATTGCTAAGCCAATTATTAAAACACGAGGGCTCAGAAAAAGTGAAATTCTTTCTACCAGTGATAACGATTATAGAAAAGAAAGAAACCAAAGACGATAGACAGGACAAAGCGCCAACTTATCTGTGCAGGCGGGAAAACACAAAACTACTATAAAAATACCAAGTTTGACATATCGATGCATTTTTACTTGACAAGCAGTGCCACCTTGAACTACACACTTAAAGAGGTCATACTGTAACATTGTAATCTAGTTGCATTAACCGACTGGTTGCAGTCGGTAAAATTGTATTGGTAGTAACACGGGCTATTTATTTTTTCCCTCCTTACAACCTAATACTGGAGTAGTAGGAAGGGCAATCAAAATTAACGGTATTACAACTGGTAGTAAGATTGGTAGTCACTAGGGCAACAAAGGATTTCATCCGATAGCCTCCTTTACAGTATCTGAAATCTTTTTGAGAGAAACTAAATCACGATTGAACATATAATTCAATATATTTCCTGAAATATAATAAACTAACTATAGAAATTATTAGAAACAAAAGCGATTACAAAAACTAAACAAAGTATTACAAAAGGGCATCAGAAAACTCTTTCCCAACGCTGTCACCTGGAAATATGCTCAAGAAAATGGCGGCGTTGCCACGTTGTATGACAACACTTAGCCTCTGGCCAAGGTAAAAGCCAGCAAAAGGCTTTACCAAAAGCACGATTTGAATGAAGGTTTCAGCTAATTAAAGCCAACATTTCAATAGATCAAAGTCAGAATCACATCCCCATTCAATCAAACAAAAATAATCAAATAACAAGTCGCAAATCAGAGCTAACTACGTAAAAGTGTCTCTTCATGTATAACACGTCTGGTAAATAGAGGTTGGATCTAATAGGACCTCCAGAGGCTCTCAAACGTTCAATCAAAATGATAGGTAATTCAGTTACACAACCACTGGACGAATACCGTCCTATCTGGTACTGGCGATCGCGAAAGTGTTTGGGGTAACTATTGGGGATTAATAGTTTTAAAGATTGACTTTAGTCCTTCATTATTTTTGGAATTCTTGATGTTTGTAAATTGGATTTTGGCATAAGCTACAAAATATTTTTTTGTTTAAATTCATGGCAGAAAAAATCCCTACAAAACCAATTTTTCATCGCAATTTTTCGTATCGTAAAAGTAAAGCTTGGTTAAGAAGACAGTGGTTATTACCGGCCACATAGTCACTGACACCAAACCTATCGCCAGTTGTCTAACAATATTTTACCTTCCAAGTTTTCCATATACATTTAAAAATATTGTCTTCACCTTTTGTCCTCGCATGTACCCTCTGCATCGCCGACCACTACTCGTATCCCCTATTCCCTAATTAATCGTGTATCGCGCCCGTCTCGGATCCTCCCCAGTGGATGACCCACCTTCATTCGATCAGCTCTATTTGATCTGACTTCTGAGTTTTATCTTGTAACAGCAGTTACCCGCGACCTTCATCCGCGTGAAATTATTATAAAAATATTACTTTCCTATTAAATACGGATTTTGTTAGCAATTTCAAGGGTTTTTTTTTTGCACGGAACCTACAAACCGAAATATTTTTTTGGTTCTTTATTATGAGTATTTTCAACCATGGAAACGGTTTACTATTTTTCTCTATATTCTTTGTATTAATCAGAAAAAAAACGGTCAACTTTGGATTAAGAACCTCTTCATTTTTTCGCCAGTCAATTGCATACAAAGTAGCGCCATTTTATTTCAGAAAACACTGAAAAGTCTTTTTTCAGGTAGTTTTTTAAATAAAACAGCAATTGCCAAAAAAAATTACAGACTTCTAGAAAGTTCCTATCCATAAATATTATATTAACATGAATAGTTTAAGATCACGAAACACAAATCCCTTCATCGCAGCATCATCAGATAATACGTAGTTCGTTAAGCAAGGGTCATCCCGAGGGTCAAAGCTTCCAGGATTATCTACCTTTAGTAATTGCTTACATTTAAGTACCTTAGCTATCGGTATACTTACTGAAACTTCGTGAATAATGGATGGAAGGTATATTACTGATTGTTTAATGGGGTATCTTGGTTGTGGAGTACCTGCTTGTGCGATATTTGTGATGTGATTTAAATTAAAGTTCAATATTTAAAAAAAAGTTTTGCACGATGATTTTATAATTAAATAAATGAAAGTGAGTCTGTGCAAATAAATGAAATTTGGTGCAAAACACATAACAATAACATTGTATTTTATTTGATTCACTTTTAGATCTCGTATTTTGACGTTTAAAGAAATTATAGAGCCGTCGTCTTGTAATAATCTAGCCATCGTCATGGATTTGGAGAGAAACCGTAGCTATCCTTGCTTTTAAAGATATAGCTCTTGCAAAGAAAACTCTTTGGTTCCCACCCACATTCATAGTCGGTTAATGTCCAGCATTGTGACGACAGAATCGGCTTTACTTGGGAGACGCCTGTGATCCAGTAAAGTAACCAGCGGAACTTTAGTGCCCGCTTTCACTAAAATTAAATGGCATGTCGATTGGTCAAGGTGCAGTTTCCTGGTGTCAATGAAAACAGACATAAGGTAACACCAACAAATGTTGTCACAGAATTTTTTGGTCTCTGAAAATCTACATTGTGTTACCAGAAACCAAACGTAGCACATATTTTAGTAACTTTATACAAGGTGTAACATAATAAACGCAAGACCTCCCGTATGGTCTCTCGGACCGTGTAACTGAACCACTTTTGTTCTACAAGTTCTTGGAATTCGCAAAATAAAATTGAACTCTGTATAGGAACTGACGCGATCTGCTAAACAACATGTATAGTAAAACTAAAAAAAAGTTATGAATTTCCAAAAGCCATACAACAAAAGTTGTTCAGTTTCATGGTCTGAGACACCACACGTGAGGTCTTCAGTTTATTATGATACTCCCTGTAGATACTTGTAGCTACATAGATGAACAGATTACCGAAGCAACATAGAAAGCGATAACCCTTTAATAAAGTTTCATATTACGATCCTTGAAACCGTTGAAGTGTAAATAATTTTAGCTCAGCGTGTGCCTAGAGATATTCGAGATCGATCGGAGAGAGGCCCAGGAATATATTAATTCGGTAATGTATCGTAAACATGGGAAAATCATCTAATTTCTTCGGAAGATCATGTTGTTGGGACGAACGTGTTTTTGGATACAAGTGGGCAGTGCAATATGTGATTATTGCCCCCCTATAGTATAGCCATAGAAGGAATTTTACAATATGCATTCTTTTTTTGTAAATATGACACTTTTTGATTATTCATCATCATCATTATCAGCCTACATCAGTCCACTGCTGGACATAGGCCTCTTCAATCGCACGCCAATCAACTAGATTCTCGGCAACTCTCATTCAGTTGCTACCAGCCACCCCGCGAAGATCGTTGCTCCACCGAGTCTGAGGGCTATTTTGATTATTAAATCATTAAAATTAGAACCTTTTAGCATGGCGAAATTAATCATCTAGCGGTCACTATGAAAAATTTATAATTTGAGTGACTAATACGGGCTGATTACAAACATTTTCAAATTTCGAAGGTGGTATAAAAGTTCGACCGTCTTATTGAACTTTATCGTATCGTTGGAAAACTGTTAATGGTTAATGTATTTTATAATACTAGCGCAACAGGTTATCAGGAGAACAAATTAATTAAGGAAATAGATCAGCACAATATCCGCACTTATGGAAAAGACATCATCAGCAACTATTATCGCATCCAAAAAATATCAAAGACGCATCCATTAAATCATTCCCACGCTTCTAAAAATTTAATTCTCAAACTATCGAGTAATACGCAAACTTAACCCTCGAGAGACAACGGGCAAATTTTGCAAAAAGCAACGCGCCTCGGTACATCGGGCCCGGCAAAGTTAGCGGGTGTAATCGATACGGCCTTAGGGTTTTGGGTATAAATTAGAAGTTCCATCGATCACCGACGCCCTTTGCCCATCGGCTCGTACTTTATTGATAGTGAATGTTAACCGATAGTTCACTGAGTTACGCTGAACGGCACATGTATTTTTGGCCGGGTTTATTTGTGCCTCTGAACCTATTTTACGCGCGATTTAGGGTTGATGTCGGTCTTATGGACTGGTGTGTCCTTCGTTACAGAGACCCTTTTTCAGGGTCAAAAAAATTTAGCCTCTTTGACACATAACATAACAACTACTGATGTTTCGGACCCGACACAACATCGCAAACTATGCCAAGTAACAGCTTTGCTACCCTCTGTGCAAAAGCTGCAGCTAAATGACCGCTGCGCTGCCACAGACGATGCTGTTGAAGTTTAATTTAAAATCAGTCTAATTTAGCTGAACACTATGTTTCGAAAATATTCCGTAAAAACTTTTTAGAGCTATGTGCTTATGTGTATGAAGTTCGAAAAATAAGGACTTGAAAGTTTTTATGAAATGCCGTAAGTCGTAAACGCTCTTAATAGTGACAAAAAGGAAAAGAATATCTCTAATATCGGTGAAAATATAGAAATACGCTTTACTCCGACATTCTTAAGAAAAGTTCACGTTTTCACATGAAAAGCTAAAGAAAACTCAAGTACTTTCGCAATATAAAAATCATATTAATGAAAACCCATAATTCACTTACGACCACACCACATGACCATACGAACGATAAATTACGGTACACTATTAAGAATTTTATAATACAATAAAGAAAGGCATTACTTATAAAAGAGATGCTCGGGTCTGCCTATAAACATACATAGGTAAAGGTAAGGAGCACTTAACGTTTCCTAAAGGATACATTATTGAGGAGAACCTTAAAAACAACATTTTTACATCCTACGGTCCTGCGGCGCATATTTTATTGCGGGTTGTAGGGATGACCCTCGCATTGGACTGCGTAGACTTCAGAAGCGTAGACGGGGAAGATTTTTGTGAGTCTGATTTTCAGGGCTTTTGTTCTGACTTTTCACTGGCATTATATTTTCCTTTTAACAGGAGTATGTAAGGATCGGAAATGGAAATGGAAATTGACGCGCGTCTTTGAGAGAAACGAAAAGAGTTGATGGAGACCTTTGCCCGGGAGTGGAACAGACAAGGCCAAGAAATAAAATGTAAAGATCGGAGCAGATGTTGTTTTGTAGTTAGTTTCTGTCTGACCTCATGAAAAAATGAATGAATTTACGTTTGTAATTTAGTTTAACGTATTGGTCAAAGACATGCCTTCGAACCGAATCACCAGTCTACGCTCAGAAATTTTATTCGAACCGTACCCACCATTTTTGGATCACTTCATTCATTAGATTCATTTTCATTCCTGATCCTGTACGTTGTACTGACTGTGTAATTTTCCTTCATCACGTTTGCATCTGAAAAAAGAACGTCATTTCATTAATTTATGTGCTAGACTCAAAAAACTAAACTGGCGAAATCTCCAACACTGGAGTCAGATACAGGGCCAAGGTTTCAAAGCCATTCGTATTTCTACACGATTTTCAATAGGATTGATTAAGTCCTTAATTCAATTTTTACACATACTCAATATATTTTTAAAAATTTATTAAAAATTAAAAAAATATAAAAATAGTTGTCCGCCGGTGTCGGGAGCAGGGCAGCTATCGGTGATTAGAGCTCGCTAGAAAGGAACCTCCGCACAATGCGAGCCGTATCGAGGAGTACTGTCTACTAGCCAGGGCCTAGGTCCAACCACCTAAGGCTCTCCTTAGGTCGTTGGATCAAGGGCCTGGTTAGTCTGGATTTGTGCCCGGTTGATGTCAGCAATAGGTTCGCCCCTATTACATGGGACTTAAACATAACTGGCGCAATGAGGGTATACACCTCTGCGTAACTCTTCTGGGATTACTGGCATGATGGTATGTTATGTATAAAATTATCAAATAGAATCTATTGAACCAGCAGAACCACTACTACAAAATAAAATCAACCCCCAATTTTCTCAAAAACAAATCGATAGGTACAAAGTAACCTATCTAATCTTCGTACCACTATGTCAGTTACCTGGCCGGTCCCGCGAGGCCACGGGGCCTGATGGACGGAGCTCGCCGCGCAAGGGTTAACCTAAGTCAACGTAAATATTTGAGCGATGTATGCACGCTTGCTCTACGTAGGTACCAGTGTTGTTTTAAAGCTTGACATTTGTAACGTTTTTGGAGGGTTAAGTTTGGTTGGGATTAGTGGGAAAAGGTTTTTGTTTAAAAAAAAACTTGATTTCGGTCAGCTTTGTACAGTTTCTTTGGCCTACGAAGCAACATTTCCCGGGTGTCTTTTGGTTTATTTAGTTACTGGTTCCAGCTGGTTTTAGGAGTACGTGGCTAAATAATAACAGACGCTTGGGTCGATCTTCACGTTAAGCCGCGCTTGCCTAGGTTGGGCCGTGGATCACATACAGAGTATCCTCCGTGCCTCGGAAAGCACGTTAAGCCGTTGGTCCAGGCTGTCATTTGTAGATCTTTGGCAGTCGTTACAGGTTGTCAGTGGCCCGAAAGTCTGACAACGAGTCTTACCAAGAGTATCGTTCCCAGTACTAACTGGGTTGTGGAGGTCAGATAGGCAGCCGTTCCATGTAAAATACTGGTACTCCGCTGCATGCGGTTAGACTGGAAGCCCACCCAAACGTAGTTAGGAAAATGCTAGGCATATATTTCCAGCTGGTTTTAAGAAATTGCGGTTGAATTATGACAAAAGCCGGATGTCCGATGGGGCCGAAAAGTTATGGAGTGGCGCCCGCAAACCGGAAGACGCTGCGTTGGAAGGCCTCCCACTAGGTGGACCGATGACCTGGTAAAGGTCGCAGGGATCCGCTGGATGCGAGTCGCACGGGACCGGTCAATGTGGCGACACTTGGGGGAGGCCTATGTCCAGCAGTGGACGTCTTTCGGCTGAAATGATGATGATGATGATGACAAAAGCTACAGCATGCGAAAAGCATCGGTCTACCTTTTGACTGATTCATCTTCCTGCCTTGGCTTCTCCCGAACCATCCGGCTTCCCCAACCTAGTTTTGCATAACACGATTCAAGAGCTTCACTATCCTCTAACTGATATCAAAGACAATATATAAGTAGTTCCACGTGGAATAAACACGTGTACCTGCTTATTTCTGTTCCAATCTGCTAATAACAAGGGTCGATACTTATTTCAACGCCTACGTTCTATCAAGTTTCCACGTGCGTTCCTAGTTAGGTAAGATTATAAGCTAGAAGTATCTGCTCGGATGCATCGTATTCATAAACGAGATGTTATATTTATACATTCAAATAGCTATTAAAATAGCCATTCTTTCGTACTTTTCATCAATCTCGCGTTTGTCTTTTGTCATCTCATAAGAAACACAAAATACAAGGAAAGGTGTTTCATGGACTTTTCTTTTAGTTTTTGAATGTCTTAAACCTCTGTATCCTTGAAAATCTATTGTCAAATCATTACTGAGAGGTTCATCTCTAAGTGTACTTGGACCCTACGATCGACTCTTTCAAGAAATTTAGTATTTCCTTCTTAGTACTTACTAAGATGAAAATACTATAAATTTACTTGAAAGAGTGATAATTTGTGGTAAGGTAAAACTATCATTTACATTTTACAGAAGTAAGTTTTGGCAAAGTGGTTAACATTGCCAAAACTTACTTAAAACTTAAGAATGGTTACATTAAACTGCTCATCTCATTAACCTGCTACTTATTTGATCGAATGAGTTTGCTAATGTTGAGTTTAAATGTAGATGGTTATAAGAGTAGAGGAAGACCAAAAAACGATGGATGGACTGTGTGAAGGATGATATGGCTAGAAAGGAGGTGACTGCTGAGATGACGAGTAAAAGAGAAGTATGGAAGAAGAAGACACCAAATAAATTGAGATAAGGGCAAGAGAATTATGACGACGACTGGGATAATCAAGTTTCCAGTCATTGCCTTGAAAAAACAATAAACACTGCATAAAACACATTACTATAATGAGACAAACAAACATACCGTTCGTCTTGGACTGACAAATAGGAGGGTAGCACGTGAGAATTACGCGGAGTTTTATCCCGGGTTCGAACCCCGAGACGTCCCTTGCGGCCAACGGCCGAAAACTTTATCTTTGACCCTCTCGGAGATGTATATAGAGTTGAGAGGTACTTTGGAGTATTGAAAATCGATATTTATATTGCTTGAAAGAGCAAGCTTTATGAGCAAATGCTTGTTCTTCTTTGTGCGAGATTGCTTTACAATGGGATACAAAATGGTTTTCAAAAATCTTTAGTTTTTATCCGCAAATTCTAGATGCAAAAGCACCTCCTGCTTGCAAAAATATCACAAATGCAGAAGGTGCGATAATTATCATGCAACTAACGCCTGATTCCATAACATAAGCTAAGAAGCTTTTATTTTCATTTGACAGACTATTTGTTACTTTTAATTTTTTTTATCGATTCATATTGCAGCAGATTTCGTAATTATCATGTTATGTAGCGTATAAGAACTTTCTAGTCATGTGTTTCGTAAATCATGTACCTATCAGAGATAAGTACACTATTACACTCATTGATAGGACTCGATGTAGGTTTCATATAATTGTAACATTTTGTCTCAAATGTATGTATGCATCATATGATCGTTAATGGATAGAAATAAATGATTTTAAATTTGAATTTGAATAATTCAAAAAGTCATCATTCCTACAGCCAAACATGCCATAGAAAACGCTATTGCCACTACATTATTTTAGCGACTATCCACTCCGTATATCTCCACCACTGCTGTACCAAGTCCGGGGGCATCTCCAGCATTCTTATCTACTTACTTCGCATCTATAGCAAAACGAGCCTCCTGAGGCCAGGCCCCGCCTCTTACGGCCTGTCAATGACTAGTAAAATTTAGAACCGGCCTACCATTGATATAAATGTTTTTTGTTCCCAAAACGGCCCTTGAAATTGTAATTTAGTGATGTCGTCGAATGAGATGGTGTATCGAAGTGTTGTAATATCCATAGAAGTTGATGGTAGTTGTGTTTTGTTTTTAGATTGAATGTGTGGATAGGTGAGTCCGTTTTTTCGTAAGTAGTTGTGATTTTTTGTTTTTGCTAAATTTGTGTAGTGTATTTTCCCTTGGCCTATGTATAGTGTTTATTTGTCATCATCTGCATAGCCTTTTCCCGGGTTTTACCTAGTACTGGGTAAAACGATACCCCTTGGTAAGACTGGTGGTCTGACTTTCGGTCCAGTGACTACAAATGACAGCCGGGCCCAACGGCTTAACGTGCTTTCCGAGGCACGGAGGAAACTCGGTATGTAATGAGTGGTCATCCATCCACGGAGCAAACTAGGCCAGCGGCTGTTATTATTTAGCCAAGCAGCTGTTATTATTTAGCTCCTCGAATATTGTGTTTAATTGTATAGCTACACAATTGTTTGTGGTTTCGTCCAATCTTAGTTTTAGTAGCCACATTGTCAGTTTTCAATGTTCTTCTGTGGATTCTTATTAATAGCTTGTAGTTTTTTCTCAATTGCTGAAAAAGTTTAAACATAAATAGATGAAAAGAGTATAGTGTCGTTTCCATTTCTGATGTAAGTCTATCTGTGATCGGAGACAGTCGATCGATTAATTTCAGACGATACGATGTCCAAGATCGCAGACTGGTAGTGAAACTATTTATACAGATATAACAATATAATTTTTGGCTATCATACTATGCCAGTTATTAAAATTTCAAGCTTCCATTGAATGTTTTGAACCCATAAATAGAATTACGACTTATTTTGTAAATTTAGGGTAGTTACTATACATTATTGTAGTACTTATACTTTATTATACTTTTACATTATTGTACACCAACATTGAATATATTTTTATCTGTGTAAAACACTCCATTTGGACCCTTTTAAAGTACAAATACATATTATATCCCCTTCGTGTCCCGTTCGAGCGCACCCATGCATCCGTGCACGCATGCATATGATGCATATCTAACTGCAATCTGCAACATATTAGATGTCACCAACCAGATTTTCAACACACGTCTGCTTGCTTACTGTGAGCAACTATGGAGCTCAAGTGATTTTTTTCCCCAGTTAAATCGCGGTTTCGTTATCGCTGTATGGACATGTAATGCAGAGGAATGAGGAAAAGCTTGAGTATGACTTAGATGGCTATAAGAGTAGAGGAAGGCCGAAGAAACTATGGGTGGACTGCGTGAAGGATGATATGGCTAGAAAGGGGATGACTGCTGAGATGACGAGTAATAGAGAAGTATGGAAGAAGAAGACATGCTGACCTCGAATAAATTGGAATAAAGCAGGAAAATGAACTAATGAGTTAAATTATTGTTTTAATTTAGTTTTTAATCTGAAAATTCAGTTTTTTTTTAATATGCATATATTTAACTCAGGTAGACTATTTATAGGATCTGTCTAGAAAAAACAGGTTTTCCTTTTGCTTGTCTGTCAAAATTACTTTGCCAGAAACATTTTTAGTACCGGATTTTGTTTAAACTCCCTAGTCCTACACAATTAAAAATTTAAGTGTGCTTGTAATTTATCCTAAAATGACATATTTGCAAAATCAGAGTAACTAACGTAATAATTTTGAACCCAATCATAACTTAACTTGCATTCAAACACAAAACCAAACACATTCAAAGCTACAATTTTCGCAAAATCGCACCTGGCGATTTCTCCAACCAATGACTGACCAGTATTTTCCCCCTTCGCAACCCCCTAACTGACCAATGGCCGACCGGTTTCACCCCTGTCGCGTGCTGTCCAGTTTGTCCACTAGGGGAATTGTCCCGACCGACGACCCTTAGCCACGCGCAACGAATATTCTAAATTCGAATACTCGTTTAACAGCGTTTAAAAATCGAATGGACCTCGGATGTTCAAAAGTGTCAGAGATGAAAAACCTTTTGTCGATCCGATACAGGTATTCATCGCACAAAAGTTTTGACACGTACCATTTATTTGACCACTTATTGACCACGAGGGTCGAAGATTCGTCTCCCTAAAACGTTTTGTGGTGATAAAATTTTTGTCGCGTGTTACGGACCTGTTTTTAGATGATAGCGTACAATGGGAGTGTTTGTCAAATAATAGGATGAAACAGATATTCAGAGATTTATATTGTTGATTCAATGGATAAAGTTAAATATCCCGTGATTTATTTGCTTTTGTGTGTGCACGTATTTTAAAGTTGTTTTTTATAGAAAATGCTTTAAATTTTAATAGATTTGTTGTGGTTCTCTTACAATGAAAGCTTGTTAAGATGGTTACCTACATGTTTTCGTTAATTAGTGTTATGACTACCTATGGCGCAACTATTTATCAGCCAAAATGAATATGTGGATGTACGAAAAGTACTCGGAGGATTGTCTACCACCTAAAAAATGTCTAAATAAAAAAATCTTTTTAAGGACCCAATGAATAAAGTACACTTCGAAACGCTGGGACAATTGATTACTAAAAACCTCTTCATTTGTATTGTACGTAAGGCCGTTCGGTCGTCCAGAAACAAGAGCAAGGAGGGCCACATTCCTCATAATCCCGCCCTAATGCCCTGTCCTCTGCAAGGGACATTTCCATTTATTATTGAGCACTTAATTTATGTGTTTTGTTATGGACCGACAACTGGCGCGGCTACCCTAAGCAAATGTATAAGTACTTACCCGAAACAAAACTAAAACTGAGTTCTATTTTGCACAGAGTATGCTCCAAAATGATTTGGCAAATTGGCACCGTTTAAGGCAATTCGGCCCAACGCGAAAAAACTGCTTCATCGGACGTTTTAAAGTGAGCATAAACAAGCAATTTCCAACTCTCTTCCATTAAACTTAGCGCGCAAATTCTATTCAACTACAAAAGTTCTTTTAAATCTTTTCGACTTCAAAAATATGAAATTTTAAAAGTAGAATTGTGAGGATGCTTTGCGAAATGCTGCCAGAAGTTTTGGAACACAAAGTTGGAATTTGCAAATTGATTGGTGTCGCATAGGTCGTTTTCGGTAATAGTTCGATCACTTAGAATTGTTTAGACAATGTACCCAGCAATCCGTTCTCTTCAGAGCCAGGTTTTGTTTAAGAAGGGGTGAAATGACATTCGGGATAACTAAATCCGAGGGACTTTGTGGAGTTTAGAGGTCATTTTTCAAAATAAGTAATCGGGCAATGGAAGTTTACAATAGTCAGAGGATTAAGTATTGGCAGAATAAAGTTGGAAAGGGACTTCTCGTATCATTCAACTTTGTTACAACTTTTGAAAAAAGATTCTATTTTTGAAATGAAGATTGATGAAAAGACTGGCCACTTCATATATGTTCGTAACATACCATTTGCTTCTAAGACACGTAAAGGACTGAGATGAGGTCGTGGCTAACAGTCGGTCGGGTCGATCTTTAGGTTAAGCTGTGCTTGCCTAGGTTGGTCAGTGGATGGGTGACCCATTGCATACCGAGTTTTCTCAGTGCCTCGGAAAGCACGTTAAGCCGTTGGTCCCGGCTATCATTTGTAGATCTTTGACAGTCGGGCAGAAGATGACACGTAAAGGCCTGATGTGAAACTTTTCTTACTTAATGAATAAACAAAGCCGTGGTGAAGCGACATTGAATTTTACTCACATATTTTACTTATTTCTTTAGTCACATTTAGATCACAAACCCACGCCGTATTTTAACGAAAATAAAATATACAAACCGGTAAACAGAATTCATAGAGAGAAAAAAAAAACTAAATGACTCAGCTCAAAGTGGTATAATATGATATTCAGAGAGAAGAGAGCGCTTCAAACATGGCGTTCATAATGCCTACGAAAGCATAAAAAATCAAGAAAATTCCATGTGAACCGAAACACATGGAGAATAAACATACGAAGTAGATACTTACAAAAATATGAAATTCACCACAACATTTGCTGGGGACGGCGAGTTCTGTACAGTTGGCAGATAAAGCGAAACAAGTTTACATTTAAATGTAAATTGTAAAATAATGATGTACCAAAATTACACACTAAACTTAGTTGCATTAAATACAAGAGATTGCAAATCAATATTGCTAATAAGCCCGAAGAGTTTCGAATAAGTTTTGTAGCAAGTTGAGTATACACAAATTGATTTACAAATCTGTTTAACATTGTTAGAAAATATTGTTACTCACATTTATGTATATTTTCGGTTAGATACTATGGTTTACTATCGGAAAATATTCGCTACTCCGTCAATAATGATGCATCAATAACTTTAATGTCAACGAAATACGTAATTATCTGATTTGATATTTTCAGTTATGACTTTTGTTTTTAATTCTCTATAAAATAAATTCTAATAACCCCACATTTTGTTGTTTTCTTTCATAACATAAACAAACAAATAAAGCGACAACAATAAATAAAATTAAATATGAAAAAAATCATTCGCTTTTTTTTGTGTTCCCCTAATTTTGCCCGTGTGTGTATTAATTGAAAACAAAGTAAAGAAAACTTTAAACGAGAAGCTCTCCGTATAGAAGAACTGGCAAGTACATACTTAGTATTAACTGACCATCGTTATCAAAGATTTTTCCACAATCAAAATTTCAGAGAAAGAACGCTGTAAAATAATTTATTTTGCCGACCTTACCTGTTCAGTCGTCCATAATGCGAGTTGATAGGTAGATGTATTAAAAATAGTATACATTAGACACGAATACGACATAATATAAACATACGTATATAATATTATGTGCACAATATCATATACCATATGTAAAGTGTATTAGAGAAGGATTACAGCGCGCTTTGTGGTAGATTCCAAATAAGTTTCTGAGAAAAAAAAAATGGAAAATATTTTATTATAATTACTTCTTTTTCTTCGAAAAGGGCTTTGGTAAAGTAGAGGGCTGGTTTTTGGCCTCTGTCAATGACGATAAATGGCTGATTAAAGTTTTTTTTGCCATCAATTTATGATTTTCTCATTTTCCTTCCATCATTAGAACTTTAATTTATGGCAACTTTTGAATGTTTCCAAAAAAACACATAACATAACATCACGCCTGTAGTCCCCGAAGGGTTAGGCAGAGGTGTACCTAATAGTACACCCACATTTCACCGGTTATGTTAAAGTCCCATGTAATAGGGGGTGAACCTACTGCCATCAACACAAATCCAGACTACGCGACTACTGACAAATTCGTGATGGAAAAATCCAATAACACTTTGCCCAACCTGGGAATCGAACTCAGGGCCTCATGCTCAGCAGTCGCGCTTGCGACCACTAGTCCAATGAGGCAGAATAAAAAAAACAATCTCCATTAATTGTAAAATTCCTATCACTTATGCTGCTATGGACCCAAGACAATTGGCGCTGTCTGTTTGTCCTGCACACCTTCGTCAGTCAGCCATGCTTTCCATATCCCGACCAGTTAATTCTTTCACATTATAGAAGAGGAAAATCTAATTTCATAGTAGTAATCTCAGTGGCCAAGAAATGTATTCATTAAGTACTACCGCGCTCACTGACCGTCGGACACTTTTCAACCTTATTATTTGGGGCATAAGGGTGAAAACTGGTCGACCGTCACTGAGCGTCGTAGTATATTTACATACCAGTCTTTTACTGACCACCTTTGGACAATGACGTCTATAATTATTATTAATTCATTTATTTCATATCACTAGAATCCATAAAATACATTAAATTAAAAATTAATTAGCACATTTATAAAACAGACACATTACATAAAATTAAATTAAAATTAAACTAAAAAATATATTTAAACAGAGTGTAACATAATAAACGCAAGACCTCTCAAGTGGTCTCTCAGATCATGAATCTAAACAACTGTAATATCTCTTTTGTTTGACTTTTGGAAATTCATAACTTTTTTTTTAGTTTTACCATACATGTTGATCAGCGGATCGCGTGAATTGCTATAGAAAATCCATATTTTTTTTGCGAATTTCTAGAACTCTTAGAACAAAAGTTGTTCAGTTTCATGGTCCGAGAGACCACACGTGAGGTCTTGCGTTTATTATGTTACACCTTGTATATACCTAATAAATTAAATTAATAAATATAATATCATTAAATTAATAACACCGCAAAAGCATTGTCTTTAATAATTACACCAGCACCCATATCGCTCAAACAACATTGCAATCCTGGTTGATGGGCGACATATGACATTAGCGAGATGGTCTAATGTTTCTAAGATACATAATACGTATTAACTGGGCTAGCCAACCGTAAGTAGAATTTAAGCGGGCCATCAGTCCAGCACCATTAGTTACCTATTGACACATAGACAGATCGCTACGTGCCGCTTGTCCAGACTGACGCTACTATTTGTTTAGTACTCGATCTTGTCTCGAATCTTGAATTGTTGTTCAATTCCAACTCTTATACAGGGTGTAAACAGACCCTTCACTTATCCGCCAACCGAGCATTCTGTACATCAAACTAAGTAACTTTGCGCAAAAATTATTGCTGGGAAACGACTTTTTTTTTGGGGTGAAAAATCACGTTTTAAGGTAGGACTCGATGGAAAGCACTCAAAGCATTTGTGCTGATGGATGGATTGAATAGTACGGGGGTCGTGGAGATGTGTAAAGTAAAAATCTTACATTACAAACATGTATTTAAAAAAGAACTTATGAAAAAGTTGGAACTTTGACCCCCAATATCTCCGTAACTAGAAGGTTCCCAGGTATGGTCTAGAACAAAAAAATGATCGCAAAGACGGGGAGAACAAGTGCCTTTCTTTTATGTTAAGGGTCTATTTACACCCTTTATACCTTTGGATTTTTAACCAAACAGAAAAACCGAATTGTTGTTTTTAGAATGTGGAATAGTTGAGCATCTAAACAACTACAGGAACTGTTGTGACACATGAACGTTTTATGCCGGGTACAGATTTGTGAAACGTAACATGAAATGTATCACACGTTGAAACAAATTCGGGAAGATTTTGTGTTACATTTCATGTTGCATTGCATAAGTCTGGACGGCTCATTTGTGTTACATTTCATGTTACGTTTCATCAATGTGTACCCGGCTTTAAATTCAAAATAGAACACAAGCTTAGTGACAAACTCAATCAAAAAGTCATGATGACTACATACATCATCATCATCTGCCTAGCCTTTTCCCAACTATCTTGGGGTCGGCTTCCAGTCTAACCGGATGCAGCTAAATACCAGTATTTTACATGGAGCGACTGCCAATCTGACCTCCACAACCAAGTTAGTACTGGGTAATACGATACCCCTTGGTAAGACTGGTTATCAGACTTTCGGGCCACTGACTACCTGTAACGACTGTCAAAGATCTATGATGATTACATACATCGAATAGTAAAATTATTAGATAGCTACTTTTAAGATGGCCGCGCCAGGGTATCCCGCAAAATTCAAATTTTCGTTTTTGCAATTCACGTTTTTGGCAATTTGCAGGTCAGTGTCGAGATTGATTCATAGTGTCATGAAAAAGTCATTAATTGGGATTTAATGACCTTAGGGTTGGGTTGATGTTTTTAATGATTATAACTCTGAAAATCCACATTGTTACGGTCACTAACCTACAAATTAAAAAGACGGCACGGTTGGCGCAGTGGCTGAGCGATTGGCTGCTGCGCTCCGTGTCGCGGGTTCGATTCCCGCACAGAACAAATATATGTATGCCCTACAGGTAGATGTTCCGGGTCTGGCTGTTCGTGTTTGTGAATTTAAATGTTTGTAAACGCACCCACGATACAGGAGAAATTCCTAGTGTGTTTTTTTTTATAAAAACGTTGCTCAAGATTTTATAAAAAAAAAAAAAAAATTTGCTAATATAATTATTGACTACTCCGAAATATTCCTAGACAAAGAACAATCCTGCATTCCTCTTAACCTATAGTAAAAGCAAACCTAAGCGACGACGTCAGCGCAAACTCGTAGTAAAGAGACGGACAGTTGCTAAGATTAATGTGGTCTCCAGTTTTAGTGAAACTCTTACTCCAGATATCCGAGGGGTTTTGTTAAAAAAAACTGCACGTAAATCGTATAAACCATTATCTCTGAACCCTGAAATGCAACGCGGGGTCCCAAGTACCCCCGTGAGTTTAAAAGTACGTATAATGGAAACTAATAAATAACACTGGCAGGTTTTCACCCTAAACAAACATCACCACCTACATACCAGTCATTGCCACATCGTCATGATAAAATACCGTCATAAGCCGAAAGCCGAAAAACTGGACCCCTATAACTGACAGTAATTTGTCTCAAGCACTGAAAACGTCTTCAGTTTAACCCAATACACTCGGTCCTAAGTAAACTTTAGGTAAACTTAAACGGCCGAGTCCCTTTCTCGACCACATTCTAAATAAATAACATCTAATGGGGGACATTCATCAGTGTTTCCACGTTTTTAGGTGGGTAGACCTCACTCCCCTAGCTGTCTGCTGTTTTGGAAAAGTCCTTTGCGAACAAATCCAGGAAAGTTCAATCGCGAAAACGAACTTTATGTCACTACAATAGAGTTGATTTCAGTTGGGTAGTTTATGGACAAATTACGTTTGTTAAATACACAGATTAGCAGTGGCGAGTGCAGAGATATGAGAGGGGGAAGAATGGTGGGCGGCGGGGTGGCACGGGGCCCACCCAACACCCTTTTTTTGTTATTTTTTGTTGCATTTTTTGCGTGAGCGCGTGCAGGGTTTTGGACTGCATAGGTAAGTAATATTATTTGTTGTAATTAAAGCGAACATGGTTGTCGAGTGTGCTTTTAAATTATGCAGCTTCCTGCGTGCTTTTGTAGAAAATTAAAATGCTTTGTTTTCGTTTAGGAAAAAAGAATATGCCACAAGTTGGAAAATAGTTTTTCAGTACTTTTCGATCCATTGCTACTTTTTTGGACTGCCCGTCAAAAAGTAATTTAACACAAACTGTTTTTTTCCGATAACGGTTGACTTTATAATAATTAGAATTTCCAAAAAAAAAAATTTTCTACAATTGGAATTAAAAAAAAATATTTTTTCCTGAATAAATCAGTTTCACTACATAATTCCTTACCACAAACACCTCGTGGGGTACCTACGCACCCCGTATATCCCGATTATGTAACATTGAAAAAGGTCCGCAGATAAGTCGGACAGCCACGATTCTTGAGCGGGGCCGGTGTCACCGTGGACACCAGATAGCGCTGATGAGGGTCACTGGGGGCCTTTCGTACCCCATTTGTACTTGTACAAGCTTACCTTATATTTAAATATTGGTTGAAGGTGACTTTTTTGTTTGTTTCTGGTTAGTTTTTTTTTTAAGGGAGAAGACATGGTAAGTATCGATTGATATTTAAGAGCGTTAACGTCTTACGGCATTTCATACAAACTTTCAAGTGATTTTTTTTCGAAAAGACTGAACCGATTTTAATGAAACTTCTTACGCTTAAGCAGGATACATAAGTCTAAAAACTTGACAGAGAACTTTACAAAATGTGTTTAAAAAAAAAGATAATTGGAAATTTCTGTTTCTATGGAAAATTTAAAATCGGTCTTATTTAGCTGTAACACTATTTTTCAAAAATGTTCTCTGTCAAGTTTCTAGACTTATGTATCCTGCTTATGCGTACAAAGTTTCATTAAAATCGGTTAAGTTATTTCGGAAAAAAATCACTTGAAAGTTTGTATGAAAAACCGTAAGACGTTAACGCTCTTAAATATTTACCAATTTCAGAATTAGCTTGTGGCAACCATGTTTGTTTTGTGATTTCACAGACATACAAATACTCACACCTTTTTTCCATGGAGATAAGCAGAAACTTCAGAATTCCACCTGCTACGATCCTGACATAATATACTCCATTTGCTTTGTCCATGTTCATACATCTAGTCATAAACACACACCTGACTTTTCTGAAGACCGCGTGTCTTAATTTCTTTCAAACTACCTTATGGCCGCGGCTTCGCCCGCGTGGAGTTCGATAGAAAGTATAGTTTATAACCTGGATGAATGTTATGTGTAAATCCAAGTTATAAACTATCTGTGTGCTAAATTTCATCCAAACCCGTTCAGTGGTTTTTGCGTAAAAGAGTTACAAACATCCAGACATCCGTACATCTTCACAAACTTTCGCATTTATATTATTTTAGTAGGATGTTAAACTTGAGTAATTGCGTAAATAATCAAGTGCATTTACGTAGTCCAAATAGATAATAATTACACCAAAACGAAAACTGAATCGAGCAACAGTAAACAGTTAAGGTACAAATAGTGGTCAAAGTTGAAAATTTGTAAAAGCATAGCATGCAGAATGTGCAATATTGTGAATTTGTGCCGAAACCGACCGGTAACAAGTTGGACTGTATTTCAGCAAGTTGCCGATAGCCAGAATAACCAAACGTTTGACTGAATACCGGACAAATCTTCAAAGATATTAAATTAGAGCTATGTTTACCAAAATATGAATTCTTCGTATTTGGTCTGCAACCGAATAATATTGACATGTCTTTCGTAACAATATGTTATTATTTCCCAAGATTTTAGACTTATAGAGCGGACATTAGGCAAAAATCTTGATCCCGAATATTTTGGTTTTTTTTTTTTTATTTTGACACATGAATGCTATCTGACAAGTGAGCAAATAGCTATGTGTTTCATTTTTTTTCTGTCAGCAACGTTGTTCGTTACTTTTATGTCAAAATCGTTATATCATTCTCAAAATAAAACCCCATTGCATGGACCATTTTCCAGCAGTCGCGTCGCATGCATCTCCTGGGACTGCACACGTTTGTAATTCCTAGACTGATTTGATTTATAACTGTTCACTGCATTTTACAACGCACTTTGAGAAATAACCGTCTGGTGTCAAGTTAGTTACCATGCATAATATTATAGTGTTATGAGGATTGAGATTGAGGATCTTTTGGTAACTGTTTAGTGTAACAGCACATGTACCTATTTTCTAATTTTTTTTTTTTTTTTTAATTTTTTATTTAATTTTTTATTTTGTATCTTTTTTATTATGTGTGCTTGATGAACTGACGTCAAATAAACTTTATTCTTTCTTTCTTTTCTTTCAACTGTATGACATAGTCAAAAGGACGCTGATGGTAAAAAATTCTAAAAGTGTCTATAGAAATTGTATTTAAAAAAGAAGGTGGCGGTTTTAATTCGAATCAAAGCCACTCGCTAAAAGTGACATGGAGTTTCGTACAAATATCTATAATTCCATACTAGATAATATTACAAATTTTGGATGTAGGGGAATTCTTCGGTGAACTACTGATCCGATTCCGAAAATTCATTCACTAAGCTACATTGGAGCTTGGCACAAGCAAAGAGAGGCCATCAGTGGGTGAAGTCGGGTTATGGATGATGATGATGAAGCTACATTATCCCTGCGTGTCATAGGCTATATTTAAAATGTTCCTGTTTGATAATTCCCGATCATAACGCGAGGAAAGCCGTGGGCAAAAGCTACTTACGTTATATTTCAAAATTAGAGAGAGTAACTGCCACTTTGAATATTTTTTCTCCACAAAACAAAACACTACCGAATTCTGTCCTGCCCAATACCAAAATCAACGTTGTACTACCAAAAGCAGCTGGCAAAGGCTAGAGAGGAAACGGTAACTGAATGGAACTAAATTCCAGGCGCCTCCATCGGTGGTACAGTCGCGACCGTTTCACTGGCCGGACTCGTCGGAATGCTGTTAGTTGTCGACGTGACTGTACGGTCGTACCTATGTATGTGGTTGGTGAAATGAATGCTGGATTTTTGAATTTGGAAAAGATATTGATGCGAATAGAATTTAGTTTGGTTTTTCAAAAAAGGAAATATAAATTGGCTAAGTAAGTGTGTCTAAGTTGGTATGCCATAAACAAAATAATTGATTTAAAAATGCCATTTGAAGTTTATTTTTTTACTTATACTAAAAGAAATCCAATAATCCAAAATGTCTTCACTTTATAACATAAGTAACTTCGTAAGTCTCAAAGCTCGCTGTCTACTGCATATTTACTAGTGGAACCAGTCCTTGCTTACCTGAGCGGCACATTTACCAAAAACGGAGCCTAAATATTTTTCTTTAACATTCAGAAAACATACCCACATAATATCATAAAATATACTATCAAAATGCGAAAGTAAAAACCCGAAATAAGACACCGCCTTTTGTTTTCATTGTTTGCGTACCTATAACGAGACGCGAGCAACGTAACAAAAACAAAAGAAAATGGCTCTATTATGTGAAAACAACCCAGAGACTACCACGGTTATATTCACCCGTGGGCTGAATTTATACGATATACTCTGTATTCAGTTAGCCAATGTTATCTGACACCCCATACGCCTTCAAACATCTCCTCACCCGTCTTTTCTCCCAAGTCCCGCGAGGGGGGTAACATCTCACGCTACACTGGTTAGGAGAACATATTTCGAATATCCAAAAGTATAAATTTCGCCGGTAAGCTATCGACTTACTTTTTATATTCGACGGAATCGTGGTATCGGGAATGGCCCACTGTTTTGAAGACAAACAGGGTGTGCTGGTGGAGCCGTTCTCAGAAATCCTGTAACCTATACGCCGTGTATATCTTACGTGTTTTTGTTTATGATTTGTTCGAGTGCCTGATACGTAATCCTGGGAACAGAGAACGGAGCTCTTTGGATAACTTTTGTTGTTACAAAATCAAGTAAAACAAGTGAGTTGTTGCTATTATTTTAAAGCGTAATACTCACAAGGCGTACTTTGCTAAAGATTGATTCTATTGTTATTCAAGTAAGTGACCTCTAAAAATGTCAATCACTTTCATAACGTTTCGTATTTCCCTTAGTAACATTCAACTGGATTAGAATAAGGTAGATTATGTCTTTCTAACCCATTTTTTACTATTTCATCATGGTAACCACTTCTGAAATATCACTAGGTCTTTATTTTTTGTACCTGCTACTGGTTATATTTATTTTCTTACCAAATGCAGACGTCTAAGTTAAGTTTCACAAAGAAATCGAGACAGAACATAACGTAGTGATTTCCATTCCTCATAGCGTTGATGTAAACAGTGCTATGTTCTACAGACTGCTATAAAAATACATGAGAGAGCCGTGATGTCTGTGTGAAGAACACAAATTATTTAGAATAAACACCTAGACTACCTGCCTCCGTAGCATGACCACCGTAGACAAGGATTGTGTCGACACAATGACAGATTTCTTTGTACTATCTGTCATTTTGTCGATTCTTCCGTCAAAGAAATCTTTGTCTACGGTGGTCATGCTACGGGGGCTGGAACGGCAATTGCGCCAAAAATGTATAATTAAAAAAATATATATATGCGAGTACAAACAGCCTTAAAAACAGAAAGGTTTGGTTAACTACAATTGGTCACAAAAAAAAAACCATGGAAACAAATGAAAGTATAGCAATTTAAACTCTTTGAGGAGAAACCAGCAAGTAACAAGGATTTTGTAAAACCACACTACCTAGCCTAACTGAAGCAAATGCCCAGCAAGATAATCAAAGACGATCCGCCCTTGAATCGGTCCCTAAGCAACTAAACTTATCAATCAAAAGTCCTCAAGTATTCCCTTTATCCAAAAAATCAATACTATCAATCGTAGACCAGTTACACTAACAAAAGTTTTCAAATCCAGACTACCCACCTTTCAACATAGGTAAGTATGTAGGTAGCTGTGAGGTACGTATATACCCCACAGCTACATATTACGAAGACCTCAACAAAAGCAGTTTCTAATGCTTGCGTTCTCCAACCTTAATCTTTTTGTACCTCTAATTAAATTAGCAAAACCCAGGAGCGCGGAAACTGGACACGCACACAAACACACCCCCCTTTTCGTACACACACATACACCCCACACAATTAGAGGACGAGCGTAAAGTGAAAGGACTTGGGGGTGTGTGAGTGAGATCGCCGTGCGTGTATATGTGTGTGTTTTAGTTAAGGGTCGTCATTTCTCTTGGACCCTCCCCCGTAGTGTCCGCAGAAAGGTGAGTTAAGATGGAGTCGTGTGGAGATGTTGATACCGGTTTTTCAGTGTTTTTTTATTTAGTTAAAAATTATTTCAGGATTAGATTCATAACACTGAATAGATCATATTAAAATGTATTTAAAAAGTGGCAGATGTATGTTTTTATGTATTTTTTTAGTTACACTAAGGATGGTTGCAGCCTTCGAAAGATTAACACTACTGTTAATGGAGTTTGGTAGCCGTAATTTATTGTTAGTCGCAAAAAGTATTTATACTGCAAGTGCTGAATCTAAGCGTAAAACACTTAGTATCGGATATACAAAAAATACTTAGACGTCCAAAAAAGTTAATAACGGACCAGACAGATTAATCAATTGAAATATCGACTAGCAACAAATTAAATGTACATTGAAAACCTAAGGAAAAGAGCGCTAATGAGTGCCTAAATCAATGTGTACTGTTGGATTTACATCTTTTGACACTGAGCCGAGCCTAGAAAATCCAGCCGTATACTTTTATTGTGGCATTCGGCGTTAGTGAAAACCCTGATTATTTTCTGAATCTCCAACACAATTTAAAAATCGCTAAATCTAAAAACATATAATAGTAGCAGTGATAGCCTAGTGGTGTGACCGTCGGATTACCAAGTCATAGGTCTCGAGTTCAGACACAAGGCACGCACCTTCGATTTTTCGGATTCCTGTGCGTATTGTATAATTATCACTTGCTTCGGTGAATTAAAACACCGTAACGAAAACCAAACATGCCTGAGAGATATTTCTCGATGGCATGTAAAGCCAAGTCAACCCATGGACAGCATAAAAACTCAAACACCAGGTTAGGCACTAACCAAACGAAAAAGTAGAAGACAAATAATGTCCTGCGGTATCACCAACTCTATAGATTTCCAACAGACAAACAGACATCCCCCAGCATCCTCCCTCGGACTTTAATATTGATCAGTGTCCGGTGGCGGTCAGGTAGTGTCGGCCACGAGTTGGCGCATGCGTCATACCTGCCCAGTGCCCTTACAGGAGACTCTTTGTTGCAACTATGTACCGCTTGTAGGCTCGACCACTTATTAGTTTGAGGATAATAAAGTTGTAGGGGTATTTGGTTTTGACAGCTTTTTCCGTTGTGTGAGACCCATGTTAAGAGAAATGGCTAGTGAATAAAGATTTGGGCTTTGTCTAGTATTGTCATGAACACTAAAAACGGGATATTTAACATGTTGAATATTTGTTTTGAGCTCCCGATATGATCGACATGCTAAATATCCCGTCTTCAGTGTTAATGAAAATGTTAGTGACCATGTCACTTTAAACATTTTGTCTGGGATGTTTTTTTGAAACATTTATTTAACAAACTTATCAATCTGTAGAATTATATTTCAACGAATATTATTTGTTCGGTGTATTTTTCCATGGTATTTTATTTAAACGAAAATGTAAAAGTAGACGTTATGCTATCCATAATTTGATCAGAACAATAATAATCTTTAAAAACTTAGTACATACTTATTAACTTTGTTACTTACTAAGAATAAAGGTGATCAGTTGATATAGCTACAGTATGGCATGTGTCATGCCTGCCCAGTTACAGTGGAGTCGACTATGTGCGGTTTGTAAGCTACGACTTATTACTTTGAGGGTAATGAAGTTGTGGTGGTTTTGATATTGTCAGTTTTATTTTGGATTGAAAGGGTTTCTATTCTAGACTACGATTACTTAACTATAATGATGGGTTTGGGCTTTTTTTACGAGAATTAACTTATATCTGAAATATTGCTATATCGATTTTTTCTATTTTAAGCATAGCTACTATACTTTGGAGAATAAATTTTTATTTGCACCTACATACAACTTTCAAGCTCAGCTCGACTAATGGGTACTATAGGTTGTTTTTTTTTGTTGCGTGATATTAAAAAGTTGCCAATAGCGTCCATGTTTAAACCTCCACGAATGACTGATTTTTCTTCTACTGTTTGAGCTCGTTGGTTTGTAAACTTAAAGAACATAAATTATTTATTTGCATAAAACAAGGTATACAATGGTGTTAAATACAATTAGAATGGTTCAAACATGTTCAGCTAAGATAAAAAAAATAAAAAATAAAACATTTTTGTTTAGCTAAGATAAAATATAGCGTGCAAAATTTCAGGGTTTCGCAAAATTTTACATGGCATCAACATTTTTAATCCATAAATTCTTTAAACTATGGAAATTACATTAATTTATCCAATTGTGCAATTTAATCTTGAATTTAATATTTTGAAATGGCGTGGTATCTTGTTATAAATACATACGTACATTGCTAGGCAGTTTTTGTTATAGACATTCTATAAAGTTATGGATCCAAGTCTGGCACGTGTCACACTTGCCCTTAGACACTTTGTTGCAACTTCACCCGTGTAGACTGGACGGTTTGTTAGTTCGCCATAGAGTCTAATGAAGGGAATACACGAATAACTTTCTAGGGTGGTATTCGCACGTGAATATTATCCTGGGAAACGGTAACTTAGCTTCTATGTTGAGATATGTTATATTGATACATGTATAAAGGGTGTAAATAGACCCTTAACATATCCGAAAGGCACTTGTTCTCCCCGTCTTTGCGATCATTTTTTTGTTCTAGACCATACCTGGGAACCTTCTAGTTACGGAGATATTGGGGGTCAAAGTGCCAACTTTTTCACAAGTTTTTTTTTAAATACATGTTTTTAATGTAAGATTTTTACACACCTCCACGACCTCCATACTATTCAATCCATCCATCAGCACAATGCTTTGAGTGCTTTCCATCGAGTCCTACCTTAAAACGTGATTTTTCACCCCAAAAAAAAAAAGTCGATTCCCAGCTATAATTTTTGCGTAAAGTTACTTAGTTTGATGTACAGAATGCTTGGTTGACGGCTATGTGAAGGGTCTGTTTACATCCTGTATTTATGAATCGAATATGAACCGAATTTTGATAACAATTCCATGTGTTTAAATTTTTTGCACGGAACCCGTTAGTTGTTGATGTTACGCCTTATAACATTAATTCAGCTATCTGCCAGTGAAAGTCCCGTCAAAAACGGTCTAGCCGTTTCGGAGATTAGCCAAAATAAACAGACAGACAGACGTACAGACCGACAGACAGGCGGACATTTTTTTTTTGTTATAAGAACCTTTACCTTCATACGCATTTAGCAAAAAGCTGTTATTTTGAAATTACAAACAGACACTTCAATTTTATTAATTTTTCTTGATATAGACTGATATTTCATAGTGGCTTCACTCGCATGGAAGTCATAAATTATTCCACACAAACGTATATACCAGAAAAAACGTTTTAAAATTATGTCACTACTACTTATGCACGAAGTTTTGTCGAAAACTGTTCAGACATAAAAGCGGCGTAGAGAAGGTTAGTACGTAACAGAAAGTCACTTCCGCATTTATAATTTTAAATTGGAAGCGAATTGGAGTTTTAAATGATGATGTTTATCTCGACTTCTAATGAAGACAAAAGAAAAACCAGAACCAAACACGTGCCCAATTTGACCTTCAATTTTCATTGTAGCTAGATCAGCGTCTAAGTTTGCTTGGATAAAGGTTTTATCATAATAAATAATGTTTCTTTGTTGAAAACGGTCAGACGGTTTATACAAAGACGATATTATTAGCAGCAGATTCTAATTGACAACCACAAATCTTTCTATTAGAAGTGGGATAGAGAGACGAACCAACATTTATTGGTCACTAGATGCTTTGTTTCAATGTTATTCTCCAAGTCAGTCTAGTATTATTATTTTATGACAAATGTCCTTTTATGCCCAAAAAGTCTGACAACCAGTCTTACCAAGGGCTATCGTATTACCCAGTACTAACTGGGTTGTGGAGGTCAGATAGGCAGTCGCTCCATGTAAAATACTGGTATTCAGCTGCATCTGGTTAGACCGAAAGCCTACCCCAAAATAGTTGGGAAAAGGCTAGGCAGATGATGATTATGAAATGACCTTTTATCACAAAAATCCAACAACAAAAACATCGATAAACACAAAACAATTTGATTAAGCCTACCCCACATTCAAAGCATTCCACCCAACGTACAACATATTTACGCAAAACAGAATTTTCCACGAAATCATATAATAGTAAGGAACCATGATATTACGTTATCTGAAAACATTATAGTAAAAAGATTTCCCCGGTTTAATATCAAAAGAGAAGTCCCTAAATTCCGTATCATGTAAAGAACACTTTCAATATTGGGATTGGTATCCCTCTGGCCGTAACAAGGTTTTATTAGATCCCACTAAAGGGCATCCCCGCACAAAGGTAGCACAAGAAACCCTTTTTCTACCTTACTTCAAATATATTAACTGTCCCACTACCTTTCATGACGCGGATGACTTTTGAACTGGATGTGGCCAGTGGTAAATGTGTTTTTTTTTGTGACATCCAAGAACGGCCTCTAAGTTCAAACTCAATTTAAACCGTTTTATAAATACAAGCGACTAAGGGCGATTTTCAACAATGAAACTGAACACGATCAGCGCATAAAAACTACGTTCAAGAGCTGTCAGTATCGTTATATATGTTGACACTGGCAATTCTCAACGCGGTTTAGATGCGCAACTCGTGTTCACTCTAAATTAATATTTAGGCAGATTTATTTCTATGTTTCAATGAAAATAACTTAATTTTAGTTCCAAAGAGTTTACAAAATCTGCATCATTTGCCCAAATGCTACGAAGAAAATTAACTTTTAAAACGAATTGTACAGTTTCCTTGCCTAACAGCATATTAGTCTTCTGCAAGTCACATCAGTTTTTGTCTAATAATATGTAGATGTTTTGGGTCCAGTTTGTTCAAGAGTTTTGCCAATCATCGCACCAACGATTTTCCTGTAACGTATATAGCCTCTTCCAGCATCACTTGATCAATGTACGGTCTGCTATTTGTATCTGTTGTACTTTTGTCAGGGGAAATCATGCCTTATATCTACAGTTATATAGACTAATACGGCGTTGCCTGGCTATCGTTGCGATGGTGACCGACGATTACTCCGATATACATACAGCGAATATAACGCTGCGCGGTATAAGTTGTATCGTTTATGAAGAACTGATTTTTGATACATGATGGGGAGATTTTTTGAGATTATTTCGCCTGTGACATAGAGGGTGGAAGGTAAGGTGTGTTGTTTAATTAATTAATGGGTATAAATTTCGTTGAAAATTATCTTTATAAAATAATGTTTTATTTTTTGACAGGAAAAGCAATGGGCAATAGGTTCTTACTTTGGCGAACAACTTTCGCATAGACGGAAAATACAAGGTGTATACGGAGCCTTTACGAAGCCGTCAACCAAGCATTCTGTACATCAACTAAGTAACGTTACGCAAAAAAATTTGGGGTGAAAAATTTTGTTTTACGGTAGGACTCAATGTAAAGTTATAACATTAAAAACTTGTGAAAAGTTTGAACTTTGACCCCCAATATCTCCGTAACTAGAAGGTTCCCAGAAATGGTCTAGAACAAAAAAAAATATCGCAATGAAGGGGAAAACAAGTGCCTTTTGGCTTCGCACTTTGACACCCACTAGATAAAAATATGTGTGACTTTCGATGATGGCCAGTTCGTGGTGCACATCTGCTGAGTTTTTTTATATGAAAATTATTAAAGTATACAAGCCCATTAAATTTGGGAAAACATAGACAAAATCTTGGGAGTAGTATCACATTTATATTTGTACATTCCAATCTACTTCTCATCGTTACTGCACTTTTTCAACGACTGACTGAGCTATTATTATACAAAATCTACACGAGCTTTATCTTAATAACAAATACAACTCAATGAAAAACAATAAAACCTCTTTCAATTCAAACAAACATATTTACATAGATCTGCACACACACTACATCTAAATTCTTACAAACTGGAGCATACGGACGGTAACTGAGTTCATATTTCATTCGGAACTAACTTCGGAAAATCAATGGATTGAACGATCCTGTAGTTCGGCCAATATTGTCTGGACAGGCGGATTTATGTAGCCAGTGTTTTTGTAGGGATTGTGGATGAATGTGGATGGGTGTGTATGAGTAGAGGGAGGAAAAAATGATGGATGGACTGTGTAAAGAATCATATGGCAAGAAAGGAAGTGTCTGATGAGATGACGAGTAATAGAGAAGTATGGAAGAGGAGGACATGCTCCGCCGACCCCAAATGAATTGAGATAAGGACAAGAGAATGAAGACGTTTTTGTAGGATTGTGAAATAAAAACCTCCTTTGGTTTGAGTCATAGGTTAGTTAGTTTTAACTTGGATTCCTTAATACGTGGCTAAATAATAACAGCCGCTCGGTGCGATCTTTAGGTTAAGCCACGTTTGCCTAGGTTGGTCCGTGGATGGGTGACCACACATTACATTTCAAGTGCCTCGGAAAGCACGTTAAGCCGTCGGCACCGGCTCTCAATTGTCTTTGACAGTCGTTACTCCAGAACTGGTTAGACTGGAAGCCGACCCCAACATAGTTGGGAAAAGGCTAGGCAGATGATGAGTGCATGTAAGTAATTATACTGGCCTCCACAAGAGGCAATCGTTTTCAAAGCGATTCGTATTTCTGCAAAGCCTTTCAACAGGATTTACGAAAGCTTTCCGGTATGTTAGCAGTTAGATTTTCATTTTATCTTGGCTCACGGACTTTGACCAAAACTAATAAAATATTACGTAAATAGTTTTTAATGGTGCTTATATTGTGTCATTTTCTGCAAACGTTGTGTATATTGTGAAATAACTCGTTTGTGTACTAGTGACGAATGGATTTCTTTTTTTATCACATAGTACTGTTACACTATGATTCGGAACTCATAAAACCGGCTGTTTTGTTAACATGTAGAAATAGTACCTCGAATTTCCTTTACAGGTATCCTTCTAAAAATAAGTCAGAAGCCATTTATATTATAGTATCCTACACACATCCCACACAAATAAGAAAAGTCATTCTACAGTATAGTATGTCAAGGCACCAAACATAAAGTATATGACGCCATCTATTTTAATTCTCCCAATAAAACAGAAAGAGCATGTAATACAATCTTACATAACATGAGACAACCAATAAGAAGCGTCCAAAACACGGTGTTAGCAAAAATGGATGCCCAGTATAACAGAAAACATACTAATGGTATCATAAACTTACGTATAAAAACCAGCATAACAAGAACTATGTTGCAGAACTATTTGATGAAAAGGACAGGTCAGGTTATGTTAGATGCGTAGATCCAAATGTACTATCGCGCCATTTGCCTTTATTGGCCATTTGGCCAGTTCGGAATTTGAAATCTGTGTTCACTCTAATTGATTCCTCCCCTTTCCATATTCTAATAAATTGGGTTCCGGGATTTATTTGCTCTAGCGGATGTTTTTACCCTTTTTTGGAGAATTTCTTGCAATTAATTATCATTTTTTATCATTTTATTTGCAAAGCTTTATTATGGATTTTGTGGTCTGAACTTTTTTGTAAAGTGTGCAGTAAAATAAGCAATTCAATAAAACGTTAACCAACAAAGCTGAAGTGTGACTGGACTGGCCACGTCTGCCGCATGCCCAATGAGCTGTGGGCCAGAATTACTACTTTCTGGAGCCTGACAGAGCCAGAAGGCGTCGCGGCGGACCTCGTAGTAGATGGTGGGACGAGCTGGACAAAACCAAAGACCCACTGGTCTTTGGTTTTGTCCAGCTCGCCCACATTGGCCCTGAATCGAAACAACTGAAAGTCGCGGAGAGACCTTTGCCCAGCAGTGGGATGACGCAGGTTAACAGTATCAATTTCACTAACAACATATTGTCACAATTCGAATTTAAACGTAACTGTTCATAACGAAATTTTAGCATTGGCCACTGTCCATTCCACCTGTTAATAAACGAACCACGAACAGAAAACACCAAAAAGTATCCACGAAATCCTATAGAGATGAACGAAATATTAAAAACCTCAACTTATAACAACTGAAAAATTCATCCAGCTACTATATTTGTGACGTCATAAAATTATATTACATTGCTACGAGCGGTCGTAGCTCGTAGCAGTTGTAGCGGCTACACTTCTATGGCGTAGCGGGGGTGCTACGGAGGGTGGATGGGGGGGTTACTGACCGCGACATTTGTTGCCCGTCCACCCCGGGTGTCTCGGATAGCCGACTTAATGTACTTAACTTGTGTATGTGTGTGTGAATGAGCGAGTGTGTATATTGGGCTATATTAATCTGTTGTGGGGATTTTACCTGACAATTTATTGAATAGGTTGTGGGGAACATTGTTTGTATGGACGCTGTATTTAGTTTAAGGAAAAGAAAACCCCCCACAGAGTTCAGGCTTAAGCTTCAGATTGGCTAGTTATCTTTATCTATATTTATAACATGGTAAACTGACTGACTGACTGACTGGGTGATATATCAACACAGAGCCCAAACCGCTGGACCTAGAGACATGAAACTTAGAGGGTGTGTTCTTTGTAAAGAGTAAGTATCCATAAAGAAAGGATTTTTGGGAATTCCACCCCTAAAGGGGTAAAATAGGGGATAAAAGTTTATGTGAAAGTCCGTCAGTTTTGAAGTTAGGATCTTCAAAAATAGTGTTTAGACTGACGATTGAAAATTAATTAATATGTGTCTCAGCGTTTTTGGTAATTCTACCCCTGAAGGGTTTAAAAATAGGATGAAGGTAAGTAGTCGGATATTTTTCGACATCCACGCGGGGGAAGCCTCGGGCAAAAGCTAGTTATAAATAAGCCAAGCCAAGGATTGGTTAGTTAGCCGTTTCGGACTATTGAAAATGAAATCAACAATTTGTCGAGCTATGAAACTAAAAAACGGACTAATTGCATTAAATTAATCACGTGAAAAGTGTACCAACTAAGAAGGTTTTGCTACGAATGGTAAGTACACCATTCAAAGTAATTATCACATTAGTTTTGCTACAGATTCAGTTAAACCAATACGGTGAATTGCGGACCTGGCTCCGAACAACGGCCTATAACAGATAACTACATCACTATCTCAGGATCAGTTGAAAATCAGTGTCTGGCACTAGTTGTCAGCGTCTGGCACATGTTGCTGAACGGGGCCTATTTGTAGCAGCCGTGAAACACACAATATTATCAATTTTTTGGGTGCAATTTTAGCATGTGTACTAAAATATATAACCATCAGTGCCCAGTGTCCGGCCCCCACAATCTGACCTGTGTGTGTTAATTTCTACTTTATAAACTGTAGGTTAAGTTAACCTCCGTAATTAAGATATTACTGTCTAAAATTTTCAATTATAACCTTAACGCAAATTAAACTGTGCACATTCGCACAACCCTAAACTGCGCACGGGGGTACATATGACCAACGCCTCACCCCCTCGGGGGCGGGTCCGGTGGGGTGAACTGACCGCCACCCTCACCCCCGGCTTATTTACAACGGATTTTATTTGCACACGACATGGCCGAACTTACACTTACTTCGTATGTTTTATTTTAGCTGTTTCTGGGCTTGGCAGTTTTTTATTTTCTTTTTAAGTAATTGTATTTAAATTAAATTACCTTAAAATTATAAAATCAATTATAGTTTATTCATATTAAACTAGTGAACGAAAGAAACGGACTCGAAATTTCGATATATTTATTTTCAACAGCCAGAAGCAACAAAAAGAGTTGGGCTCCAACTGAATTACCTAAGTATTCTGTTGTAAAAATGGACCATAATTATTTTGGGTATGGTTTAAGCCTAATTATAAGATTGGGATTGATGTTATATCATCATCATTCTCCTGCCCTTATCCCAATTTATTTTGGGGCCGGCGCAGCATTTCTTCTTCTTCCATACTTCTCTATTACTCGTCATCTCAGCAGTCATCTCCTTTCTAGCCATATGGCTAGAAAGGAGATGACTGATGGATGAACTGTGTGATGGATGATATCATCCATCACACAGTTCATCCATCGTTTTCGTTGTTTGACATTTCAAAGTCAATAATAATACACAACTATTTCATATAATTTTCCTACCAAAACTGTTTCCAGATACATATCCATTGTTAGAAAAATACTTAAGAGTAAATAATAAAGACAACATTAACAATGCCTTGTATTATTATTCGAACAAGCTCTTTACGCCACAAATAACTACGTTAACAAACTAACATCGCAAACATACTCATGTCGTGGAATAATTGGACCTATCCGAGCAACTCGAGAAAAATACCAGTCATCTCCTCAAAAATATGTTACGTCTGTACCGAACCATTGTCCTTTGAAAAAAGAATATCGCATAACGAAGTTGAGTTCCGACTTTATATCAAATATCACGCATGACGCGACTTCCCCCTGCCTCCCCGTCGTAGGAGGGCAATAAAAAATAATATATTGGAATATGTTGGAAATAACAGCGTATCATCCTTCGTGGATACCGTATGAGGACATTCGTGCAGACAGTCCAGCCTCCTTTTATTGTCTCGGGGAACTGCTGACGTACGTAACGACTTCTTGTTTGTTATATCGTCTTGTATGAATAAAATTATGCTACTCCGCGTTACAATAGGCAGGGTAATAAGGAAAGTCGGCCGGAAAATTTTGATGGCTTATTAAAAATGTGTAGCGTTTCGGAAATAAGAAAATAACATGTAATGTCTGTATTGTCGTACATATTACTTGTATTTCCTTAGCAAACATTATTTGTCCTATTTACACAACATGATTCACCGAGCACTAAATTAAAAACAAACAACTCACCTTCATTATCGATTGACACTGAAACACGACACCACAACACATTTTGGCACTCCAAACTCAAAACTCGATACATCACTCATCGATTTAAAATCCGAACCGATCGATTGCGCACACGCAACCCGTAGTCGCGATCGTTAAGGAATGAATCAGGAAGTAAGGTAGACCCCGCGGGTCAGGTAGCGGGGCTTAAGAATTACCGGCGCGTTAAAGGGTTAAGTCACAAAAGGTGTAATTATTATTACAGGGTTAAGGGGCACACAAAAGAAAGGAGACGGTGGCAGGGTTACCTCGAGGTTGCTCGCGTGTTAGTCGGAAATGTGTTTTAGTGTGGCTAAATTAGTTTAGTTCTTAGTCTTTGGTAAGTTGCGAAAGTTTGAGTTGTGTTGCCCTCTGCGTTGTGCGGTGTTGTTGGTAGTTAGTAAGACGCAAAAAATGAGCAAATTCAATTATGTAGGATTTCGTTATGTTTGGAATATATTTAATTTGTCAATGTAGAAAAACTATTTACTAGAATTATAGTTTTTGGCTTTTGTTCATATTAAATTAAAAGCATGCAAACTTTTTATGTGAGTACTTATACTTCGTTAAAGTATGTTATTGTTTATGCAAATTTAATAATAGTGAAGAATAGTACTTACTTGTCCACTTTTGAGGTTGTATAATTTTTCATGTTATTCCTGTCTTAGGTCACTTACCTAACACAACACTAGGTACGCTCATGTATTGAACACCAATGACAAACTAAACCAATTTCACGTCCAAAAATCGTTCACATTTTTGCAAATAAAGTCTACCTGACTACACTTTCACGTGTGAACCTACTGTCATCTTGCTAAAAACTAACCCTTCACATGATACTCAATGTACCTGAAACGACCCGACCCAATAATTCATTACGGAACAATACAACATAAACTTATTTTTCTAGTAATAGTAATAACCCTTTTTCGCGCTGTCTATGCGACCCCTTGCGAATTTTGACACAAATAAAACACCCGTACCGAACACAAATATTTAAGAAAAAAAAACGCGTTCGCTTTTCAACTTTGTCTCTAGCCATAAATCAGTTTGGAAGTAACAAACGTTGCAGTTATACGTTCGATATTTGAACTGAAGCGTAATCGATTGATGTTTTGGAATTGTGTCAATTTTTAAAGTCTGACATTTCCTGGGATAAATTAGGAACCATACCATTTTCAAAGTACTGGAGATATCCAAAATCAGTTCATAACTGTAAATAATGACTTATTCCCTAAGTGTTTATTGCCTTATAATTATATTATTGACAAACGCAAAAAAAAAACTTGAATTCCTCAATAGACCACTTTCATTGTTAAAAACACAACAAAAAGAATCGTATAATTTGTCAAAAGCTGCACTCATAGATCGAAGATTAGATTCAAAGGTAATTTCGTACTTGACATGTGCCACCGACTGCGCTGAGTTATTCGCCTAATTTACTTTTATTATGCAGATTTCTGATCTGATAAGTGAAGAGGCACTTCTATTCGCGTGATATATCAGGCCGATTGAAATAGATTACTCAAGTATGTATTTCGTTTAGTACTATTGACAGTTCGATCCTGGTTTCGTCAAGTATCTGAAAAGAATTTTTTAAACGTAGTTTTACTTATTTTAGTAAAAAGTGATGTTATAGTGAAATATCATAAATGCATATTAATTTATAGACTCAGGATGGCCTATATCAGAATCTTCCATATTTCACGTGGGTCAGAAACTCGAACAAAGTCATAAATGAATTCTCCAAATGATTTATCTCTTTTTAATCTCACAGATTAACAAAATATTACTCTAACACACTTTAATTAGGCACGGATAATGATACTTCATCAAATCAAATCAGAAACAGTTAAAGATAGCGTCGGAAATAAGCGATTCGTCAAGCGCGTGGTGCGTTGGCGGTCCTTGATTCAAAAGTGACCAAAATGGCCGCCCCGCTCCCACCAGTGTGACGTTCCGCAAGAATGGCAGCTGACAGCTGCCATCCTATTCCGATGTCGCCAGCAGCAAACGTCAAATGTCATGTATCGCGCCGTCACGGCCGGACTGACATTCGAACGTCCTCGGGCGTTGATCTAACGTTGTCCTAAAACAGGCAATTTTATTATTTGATGATTGGCTGCTCGTCCAGCCTGACAAACAGCACAACACTAACTCTAACAAACTTCAGAAGCAAGATATGAAACCATGCATCCCTTCGACCATCATGAATAATGGACCGGATAACATCTCAAAAGCTCGTTATGTTAACCAAACATAACCCGGACCGGACGAGTGTGTCCCTTCGACCAGCCCCAATGGCATGGACCGGACGGCACTGTCCCTTCGACCGGCTCACAAACAGGGTCTAGACAAGTGTGTCCCTTCGACCAGCCCCAATGGCATGGACCGGACGGCACTGTCCCTTCGACCGGCTCACAAACAGGGTCTAGACAAGTGTGTCCCTTCGACCAGCCCCAATGGCATGGACCGGACGGCACTGTCTCTTCGACCGGTTTTAACACAGCATTTTAAATACAAAGGAACAAAAATGTGGCATACCTATCAATTACGGACAATCTTGCTCATTTTGAATTTCGACTTCATCTAGTGCATCGGGATCAGAGTACACACTGAGTGTATCGGACCCGGCAGTAAGGTTTACTGAATTAGCCGAGACAGTGTCTGAGTCTGTGCCCAATCTTTCATCTCTAATATTTAGGTCATTGCCTCCCTGAATTGGGCTTCGTGGTAGCATAACATCACTACTAGATTGTAATTGCTCCGCATCCTCCGGCGCCGTCTCGGCCTCCTCATCGTTCAACAAATTGGTAGTGACTTCAAGTAACCCAGCATGTCCTTGAGGTACTGCACGCAAATTCTCGTGTGCGTATTTATAAGTGCGGTGTGAACCACTTACACTTTTTAGTTCGTACCGATCATTTCCTAATACGGAGGTTATAACGAACGGTCCCCTAAACTTCCTATCTAGCTTAGTTTGATTTCGTTCACTATTCTTGATAAAAACAAAATCGCCCTGAGCAAATGGTTTAATGATAGCACGACCACGGTTAAACCTTAGAGTATCCGCCGCAGCTGCCTTTTGAATATTTTCCGACGCAGTTTCTCGAATGGACTCTAAATCTAAACGGTTATTTCGCTCATCAGAATGTGAAGATATCTGGGACATACCTAATGATTCTGCACGTATCCCAAACATCAGTTCCGTAGGTGAGTACTTAGTAACAGACGATTTTGTACTATTGAGCGCTAGTTGTATATTGCCTAACTCATCGCGCCATGTCTTATTTGGGTCGTTTTCGACTATCGTGAGCAAGCTTTTTAGTGTTCGCATAACTCGCTCAACTTGTCCGTTAGCCCTGCTCGAACCGGTTGCAATAAAATGCAGATCAATTTTATAATTTTTGCAAAAGTTTCTAAATTCACTACTAATATAGCATCGGCCCTGATCAGCAATAACGCGTGTAGGGGCTCCAAAAAGACAAACGGCCTTTTCTAGAGCTCGCACCGCGCTACTTGCATCTAGTGATATTGTGTGCTCTAGCAGGACATACTTAGTAAACGCGTCTATTATCACCGAACAATACTCTTTCCGGTCGCTCTTACCACTAAGCTTCCCGGTAAAGTCTATGTGGATTGTGTGCCATGGCACAGATAGTTTTGGGATCGAGTGTAACTGCATAGGTTGAGCGCCTGATGGTCCCTTCGACGCTTTGCAAACTATACACGAATCAATAAACTTACGCACGCATTTGGACATTTGCGGAAACCAGTATTGTTCGTAGAGTTTATCTAGCGTCTTATCACTTCCAAGGTGTTGAATTTCGTTATGGACGTGATTGATAAGAGTCCAAATCAGAGAGCGTGGAACGATCGGTAACCAAGAGATTGTTTTGTTGCGCCCAACCTTTCTATACAGGATACCATCCCTAACATCGTAGGTACGTGCTAATGTTTCCGGGAAGTCACCGTTGTTATGTTTACTGATCAAGTCTTGGATTTCGCTATCGCGTTTTTGTTCAACTAAGAGCCATCCTTGATGTAACTCAACAAACTGGACACGTTTAGTAGTAGGGGTTTGGGACGAAGACGCGCCAGCATCCAATTGGAGGTTACGGGAAAAGAAGTCTGCATGTTCCATACCACGGCCTTCACGATATATTATCTCAAAGTCGTAGGCTTGTAGGAAAGCCCACCAACGATGCACGCGAGGCGTCAGATCAACCTTGGATTTTGATGCTTTGAGCGAATTGCAATCAGTGTAGACTACAAAATGTCGGCCGTACAAATAATGCCGAAAATGTTCTACCGCTCGTACGACAGCCAAGGTCTCTAATTCGTACGAGTGGTAGCGAGATTCTACCTCAGATGTACGCCGGCTGAAGTACTCCACAACATGGGGTAAGTTATTCCCTCTTTGTATAAGAATCGCACCATAACCTTCGGCACTCGCGTCTGTGTGCAACTCGACCGGCAATTCAGGATTAAAGATCGTTAAAACTGGTTCCGAAGTTAGTATTTTAACCACATTGCTACGGATAACTTCATGTTTGTCAGTCCAATTAATAGGTCCTTTTAGTTTAGTTAAAGGATATAACGGTCCAACAACATTTGTAAACCCAGGTATAAATTTCCTAAAATATGACGCGAGTCCGAGAAACTGACGAACCTGCGTAGCTGTACGTGGTGATGGTGCTTCAACTAATGCCTGAATTTTGCGGGAATTTGGTCTAATTTCCCCAGACTGTAAGGAATAACCTAGATAGTCTACTTTTTGTTTCATGAACTTGCACTTCCGAAAGTTAAATGAAAAACCTGCTGCAGTTAGGGCTTTTAAGGCCTCATCTAGGCGGTCCAAACCCTGCGAAATATTGGAAGAATAACACAGAACATCGTCCATATAGATGAGAGGCCTGTCATTAAGGTGTTGTAGTGCTTTTGTGATACATCGCTGGTACACAGAAGGTGCGTTGCGTAAACCAAAGGGCATCGCGAGATACTCATATTGGCCCTCCGGAGTTACGAATGCAGTCATCTCAATTGAATCAGGGTGAATTAATATTTGGTGAAATCCGCTAGCCATATCTAATGAAGAAAAATAGTTGGCGCCACTGAGCTGGTCTATCTGTTCCTCGATGCGAGGCAAGGGATAGTGTTCGGGTTGTGTGTTAGAATTCAGTTCTCGATAATCTATGCACATTCTATCGGTATTGTCCTTTTTTTTTACAAGGAGTATCGGACTCGCAAAAGGGGAGGAACTCTCACGAATGATACCGGCATCTAACAATAGTTGTATTTTTTCGCGGACTATTTGCTTCTCTATAGGTGCTAGTCGATAGGGAGACCTTCGAACTATTTTATGAGGATCTATCAACTTAATGCTCAATTGCCCTGTAGTGACGCGCCTAGTAGGTATACCGTCTATGAAATAATCTGAATATTTACTAATTATTTTAGACAGCAACATTTTATCCTCTCCTTCCAAGTCAGTATCGATTGAAGAAATATCAAAAACTGCCGATTTCGTTTCGCAAAAGTTAGTTCGCTCTTTGGTCTTAAATAAGAGTTTGTCGTTATCAATTGTCACACAATAACCTTTATCTAAGATATCCCTACCTACAATAATCGGCACAGAAATAACCGTATCTGGAACGATGTGAAACATAAGGTCAACTGAAGCATCTCCAATTTTTACGGTACTTAAAATTTGGCAAGTGCATTGTACGTCATCACCTCCGATACCAGTAAGATAAATTAGATTATTACGCACAGTACCCGGAAACCGACAGCGAAAACTTTCAGTTAAAAGGGAGCAAGATGATCCGCTATCAAATAAAAATGGAAATCTCTCACCAGCTGATGTCTCTAAAGTAGATCTAGAAAGTTGATGGTCGCAAAGGTTGACTTCCTTTCTCTCAGACTTCCCTCCACTCTTCTTTTCTGGACAAGTCGTAGACGTGTGACCAGGTTTTCCACACGTGTAGCAGGATATAGACGGCTTGTCTTGATTGTTTGTAGAACTTGATGGATCATGGGACTTCAATGATTTGGAGTCTTCCTTTCGCTTCTTGCATTCAGCCTGTCGATGTCCTGGCACGCCACACCAATGACATTTTCCAGGGAATCTAGAGTCCGTCATTCGAGGTCGTTTAGAATCGGCGTCTTGATTTCCATCACTGACGTCCAACCGTCGCTTTAGTGATATGCCATTGAGGATCCGAAACAATTGAGCACGAGTAGTCATCACATGTGCTATCAACTCTCTACGTATCAAATTATCCTTTTGACATAGCACCGATATCACGAACCCAGTGATAACTTCCTCAGGTAGGTCAGTTTTCGGTATTCGCTCGATCAAGTTCCATAAGCGCATTGCAGACTCTGATGCGGTTTCTTTGACGTTAATTTGAAATCGTAAAATTTCATCGAAATGATCTTGCATTAGTTTGGGCTTAGCAAATCTAGCTAGCAACGTTTCTTTAACTGCAGCCCATGTTAAATCCTTGATGTTCATTTTGGTCAGGTGGGTCGCTGCGCGACCTTTAAGCGCCTTAGTAAGTGCCATCAGCAGATTAACACCTACAAGATTTTTCTCCTGCACTATTACTTCTGTGACGTTACACCAGCCTTCAATGTCAGCTTCGGAATCATCAGGATCAAATTCGATTAGTTTTATAGTGTTAGTACTCACAAGAGTTGATGCTTGCGACATCGCAAATATCCGGGCGAACATTTCCTCCATATTCGACAGTATTCTCGTTGCAGAGATGATTTCTGAAGGCTGCGTGTTCCCTGTTTGTGGCCCGTGGGATCCCACTTCTGATATAGACTCAGGATGGCCTATATCAGAATCTTCCATATTTCACGTGGGTCAGAAACTCGAACAAAGTCATAAATGAATTCTCCAAATGATTTATCTCTTTTTAATCTCACAGATTAACAAAATATTACTCTAACACACTTTAATTAGGCACGGATAATGATACTTCATCAAATCAAATCAGAAACAGTTAAAGATAGCGTCGGAAATAAGCGATTCGTCAAGCGCGTGGTGCGTTGGCGGTCCTTGATTCAAAAGTGACCAAAATGGCCGCCCCGCTCCCACCAGTGTGACGTTCCGCAAGAATGGCAGCTGACAGCTGCCATCCTATTCCGATGTCGCCAGCAGCAAACGTCAAATGTCATGTATCGCGCCGTCAAATTTATCTAATTTATAAGGTATTATTTTTCATTTAAAACGTGACATACTCTTCTTATTTTCCGGAAAAATGTAAAAGGCAAGCATAGATACAAAACCACATTCAAAAACCATTTCTGTGCTGTCATTAAATTCTTGTGATGCCTAAAGTGAATTATTTGCCTCGACATACATTCATCAACATTATAACGGTCAGGATATTCCAATACCCATCACCAGAGCTTTTGCTTTCACTTAAAACCATAAAAGAGCTCTAAGCCTGCATCTGCTCGGCATTATACTCAACGAGCGAATTAGAATAGGACCCTCTATGCAAAAATTGAATAGCGAACCACCCTATTATCATAGATCAGGTATACGCAAAAATTGCAACATTCATTCAAATTAATAATGAAATAATAAAAGTATTCCGTGAGCAGTGGAAGGGTTAAGTCGGTATTGTTGAGTGAGTAGGGTTGGTCTATTGCGTGTCTTCTAACGGTATTTGGTGTCATATTGTGCGAATTATACGTAGTTATGATACGTTTTAGCACGATTATTATCTATCCGGTTATGATTATGTAGTTGGTTTGGTGGATCTAGTGGGTTTTAATTCAATGCAAAATATCTGAAAATGGTTAAAAAATAAGTTAGGTATTTTTAGCAAAAGTTCAGTTGTTCACAAAGGCTTTAACCACAAGTTTTACAAAATGCATTTAGAACTAAGCTTATTTCAAACATCATGATGTCTAAACTTACACTGTCACTGTGAGTGTCGTCTGAGCTCCAAGAATAATTGAAAATCACGGAATATATCCCGTAAGAGACCGAAGTTTAGTTATATACTGTCAAAGCTTAAACAATAATGATCTGTGTCATCTTCCTACGACTGGCCGAATTTAAACGACGCGACGTTCAAAATACGTTTTAAATTCGTTTAGCTAGTGACTCTTTTTTTTTTTTTTAATTGTCCTGTACTGTCCCACTGCTGGGCAAAAGCTTCCCCCAATTCCTTCCATGTGTTCTTTTCCCGTGCCTCCTCGAACCAGCCCTCCCGGTACGCAACCAGGTCGTCTCGCCACCTCTTTCTGGGCCGGCCTCGGCGGCGCCGTTCGTCCTCCCGCAATCATAGCGTGGAGAGTTTTGCCCAGCGGTCATCGTGCATGCGGCTGACGTGACCCACCCAATCCCATTTTAGCCTAGCAGCCAACGTCCATTATGCCTGTTTTGGAACGCAGCGTAGTGTTACGAACCCTGTCTTGTCTTTTGACACCCAGAATGCTGCGTTCCATTGCGTTGCATTGGCGGAACTTCTGAGTATCGGTGAGAGACCGTGATGCCTAATTCCAAGTTCCATTCAATTTGAAAAATTTTAGTTTAAATTATCACAAATAAAACAGAAATCTTCTCATCTCGTAAAACTCAACTGCCTGCGATTAAAAATAGATTTTCGATAATGATTCATTAGCGTGATTAGTTCAATCGTTGAGATACCTATTATAATTATCGAAAAGGTCGTTTAGGGTCATGAGAACACTCTGTTCTGAACAATTTCACACCAATCGACTCTTGACATCGACAAATATTGAACAATTGTCGAAAAAAACATAAAATCGGGGGAAACGGGGTTAAAACGACATGTTTTGGGGTAAAAAAAGATTTGTGATATATTATTTTGAACAACACTAATTATATTTGTATAGGTTTATAGATATGGGGTCATTTGGAGATTTTTTTGATGTTTGTAATTGATAGGGTTCAGTATTTTGTTGATTTTAAGCTTTTTGGGTAATAATGATAGGTAGTTAATTTATTGCCGTGTCATGAACCTATGAGAAAGTTTAACCGATTTGGTTTAACATTTTTATTTCGTTTTTTGTTAATATTTAAATGAATATGATTGAATTTTTAGTGTAATTTAGTTTTTGTCTAGAAGTTATTCCTGCAGAAGCACAATAATTTACCTAAAATTATTGTTGTTACATTGATTTATTGAAGAAATAAATGTTTCATCTAGCTAACTCAAAGGCGAATAAAAATAATAGTTCATAAAAGATTATCTGTTTTTCACACACTATAACGCTTTAAAAATTCTAAAACATTGTACTCACGGCCAAAAGCTAACAATAATAATACCTACAGCAAAACGTCAACTCTAAATCCGAACACTCCAAATTCCTTTTTCAAATAATTTTGACACAAAAAAAAATTGTACAATCAATTCTATTTTGTACACTGGCAGCTTACACCGCTACCAACACTTCGAACTATATATATTTTTTTAAACCTATTGTAACTTTTTGCTGGAGTCAACGAGTGCGTTTTTTTTTCTACTTTTTTTTTACAAAATCCTATTTCTCGGATTTAAAAGGATTTAGACACTGTTGTGGCAACAGTAGCGTTTGTGGAGAACGATATTTGTTTTGATTTAGTGTTTTTATTGTTCGGGTCTTTCCCACGGATTCGCCATGTTTTATTAATTATGGTTATGTCATATTGGGACTGAAATATGTACCGTTGTTCAGTTATGTCACATTTTATTGTTTTATATTTTAAATTTAAACCAATATTTATTTTTTGTATCTGCTCCCTTGAGTTCTTAAGTCGAAGGAGTCTCAACTAAGCCCTCGAAATTTCATCATTTAAATTCCGATCAACAATGCAATATTCAGGATATACGCTGACACCTACAAATAAAAGAAAATCGAAATACAATATTCATGATCATCAAAAATTCCGACCCTTAGAAGCCGACCAATTTTCGTCCCGAAAAAAATCGCGACAAATCCTAATTCACCCTACGTCCCCTATTATTGGGATCCAATCTCACGACCCGATACTTGGCTTATCAACATTCGGACACCATAACAGGCATTCGGAGCCTCATACATATTTTAGGGGGAGCACACCCCGTTTGGTCAACTGTCAGTAATGATTTGCTGCCGTTTCCCTACCAAACGCCCCCAGGAAAATTCCCCAAAGAACGTTGAACCGTCATTTTGTAAGATGGTTAGAAAAACGGGGGTCTGGTTATACTGGATAGTTTCTAGGATCAGGGGCGTTAGAAAAAGTTAGATTATCTACTATTTTTTCGGACGCACGGCTGCCGGGGTGGATATCGGCGGAAAATATGGCTTCCTATTCGTATATATTTGGGTTTTTTGTGATTTCTCTATTTGCTCATTTTATGGTGTATGTAACATTTTGATGAATTTGTTACATCGTTTTTATGTAGGAAAAAAATCCACGACAAAATTGAATATAACCTGAAAGCTTTGAGTGTTGCAGAAATTCTGACATCATTGGATAAATGAGTAGGTAAACGCCAAACCATAATGCCTAACATTGGCCACTGTGTACGCAGCCATTAGCCAAGAATCGCAACTTTTCCAACACATTATTAACGTACGCAGTCGAAACGTCACCACCAGACGTAGGTTTTCGTTGCACAAACAAACGTTTAGGTTTATTTGGTAAACACCGAGTAAGCATTGAATGGAGTGCTCGTCGCATCTAGCACTATTCATATTTAAAACATTATTTTGTCTCTGTCGTTTTCAAACGATTAACAGAAACAGAACGATGTTTCAAATAGACGTATTTTGTCACAGAAATCAAGTCAACAAAGTGTGAATGATGTGATAGACACAACGTACGTATTTCAATGAATATTTGCTAAGTTGCGTCAAATTTTGTATTTTTCCGGTTTCTTGTAATATGTAGATATTCTTTTATTATAAATGGTTTTAGTTTAGATACGTCGTCGATCTTTAAATCTGCTCTGAGGTCGAAATTCCTGATTGAAATATTAAGTGCCAAGTCATCTATTATTTTTATATCGAATATGGTAACAACACCTCCACGTTGCCAGTGACACCGCACATTAACCCTCCATTTCTCCATCCTCCACGTAAACAGCGTAGCAACGTGACACCGCCAGTGGCCGACGGATTCGGCACGGCAAATAGCATTTGTGGGTTGACAAACAACTTGCTTCGGCTATCCAGTTTCTTACCTAGTCAGTGGATAGAATGGAACTTTTGGCGATGTTGGCGAGCTCGCTGGATTTATTCATTGGGATAAAGATTTTCGTAGAATTATCACATGAAGATTTTTTTTTTTTTTTCAAAATATACTGACTCTATTGGCACAAACTCATAGTGCCTGAGAGCCTAGACACATTCTCTCAGCGATTAATATAGCAAGAAATTCAAAAATGGAATGAATTGACTTAAGTGACCGAAAATAGGAGGAGGCTGGCTGGCACAGAAACGTGGAGATTGGCAGAAGAAAAGAGAGGCCTATACCCAGCAGTGAGTGAATTCTGGCTGTGTATGATGATGATGATGATGATGAAGTTACCTAAAAGCTTATGTCAAATATGTTGAATGTTGTTGTAGAAAAAAATAGACAGCACGGTTGGCGCAGTGGCTGAGCGATTGACTGCTGCGCTTCATGTCGGGGGTCGATTTCCGCACGGAACAAATATTTGTATGGCCTAACTACCTGTAGGTAGTTGTTCCGGATCTGGCTGTTTGTGTATGTGAGCTTACATGTTTGTAAACGCACCCACGATACAGGAGAAATTCTTACGGTGGGAAACACTTTCAAAGCGATTATTACGTTTGCAAGCCTTCATATCTCTATTTATACAAGATATTCGTTTTCATCTATGCTTTCAGCTTTTTTCCTTCAAGGAAAAAAAACACTCCATGTTGACTTATCCCTAAGTTAGCTTAAACAAAATACTCAGAAAGGTACTAAAAAAGCTTACTTCATCAAAATATTATCCATAAAAGTATCTCTTACTAATGCAAATACATTTGAAAACATTTATAAGGCAAATGGTTATATCAAAATATTATTTGCTCGAGTCTGTTGAACCTTCACAAATAAGTTATCATAACTTGTCATAACGAAAGTAAAAATATGTTCGTGTTTGTTCGCCCTCAAATGTACAAAACTAGCTCCGTAGATTAAAAGATAGACGCGACAGAAACTCTTACAAGTAGTCACGTTTTGTCGAAATTGGTGACTGCCCTGGTGTTTCTACTGAAGGAGCATTTGAAATTAGAACGAGAAAAAAACGCAATCAAATGAAAAAAAAATCGAACGCGTTCAAAATGTAGCTAAGTATAAGAGACTGTTGAAAGATTTCAGGACTTTGGTGACTAGCAGTTAAGTGTAGTTACACTTATGCGGGTATAATATTTTTTTTTTAATTTTAATAGTTCCTTAAAAATGCTTATTACAAAACACTTACATAAATTACCTACTCATTTTAATACAGAGATCCGTTTTGAAGTCATCAGATATTTTTGTTTATTATTCCAACCAAAGTCACAACATCGAAAATTGTAATTTTGCAGATAAAGGCAAAAATAAGAACCAATATCACCAAAGTCCTCCCTGAGGCGATACCTGCTTAGGCACAGTACCCCACCCACAAATCTCAACTCAAAGTCCAGACAGTGAATCACGCACGCTCGACGCGTCTTCACCTCGCTTCGTCTACCGGAATAAAAGCCTGACATGACCTGAACACTGAGTTTCTTCTGTTCGCTTTTGTTGTCTATGTCTTAGTAGATGTATGATATGACATTAGTAGTGGATGGTGGATGAATGTATGATATAGGAGTAAGCTGCCGAAATGGCAGCATGCTATTAACAAAAAGGTGAAATTGCAGTGTGTGCATTTAATACAAAAATGGATATTATTATTTCAGATGGTAGCTATACTCATCATCATCATCATCATTTCAGCCGAAAGACGTCCACAGCTATACAGCTATACTGATGGCGCCAAATCCACGCTTCTTCTTCTTAGCGGGTCGATGGCAACCTAAATTGTGTCAGCCCAGAACTGAGCTACTAGTTTGGCGCTTTCGGTAGCGTGCATTCAATGCAGATTGAAGAATCTACTGTTGGTAAAATGTGTAAAATTGTTAAAAGAGTGAGGTAAAATATATATATATTTTTTTTTTTTGTATTTCAAAGTTAGCCTGTTGAATATTTGAATTTGAAATCGTATATTTACTTAATTATTTTAACACGTTTTTCGATTTGATAAAAGGCATGTCTGCAGCTCCTTGACTGACATCACAGTAAACTCATAAAGATCCGTATCTAACCCGTCATTGACTTCCCACCTAACCCTCCAAACGTGCAAAGCAAACAGTTGCATCTTAACCCTTCGATAGTCGCCAAATCCCTATCTCGTGAGAAACACGGAAGACTCAATCCTGCACCTGGTATCCCGAAATAACAGTTAGCAGACAAAAGAACCCTTTGATATCCGCTGCGGGTCAAAAGGACCCCAAGAAAGAAAAGGGTAATCAAGGGTTAGACAAATGTCAGGTGACGACAGATGCTTCCTAATTCGCGTGAAATTATTTTTCTTTCAATTTAGCGCCATGTTTTTGATGGAATCTCACGTTGGTTGATGATGTGTGAAAATTAATAATCCTTCGGGTCTTTAATTTAACGGTGTTTTTTTAGGAAAGGTATACAGTTGTTACACATTTCAATCTAATGAGTTATGAGAAGTTCAATCGGCACTCCGTAAATGTTCCAAAACATAGAGAATGAAACATCGTTTTATAAAAATAAGAGAACTCAAAATACAACTACTTTGCTAGGTCTATATACAATTAATTTAATAAATCATACACCGATAGGCAAAATTATATTACATCAAATAGAATTAACAAAGTAAAACCCTACTACCAGTAAAAAATCACACACAAAACACCGTCTTAATTTTATTAAAAGAAACATACGACCTCGCCACACAATACGCCTACAATCCACGTCAATCTTCGATACGAAACCACTCCAAATAATTAATACTCATTGAGAACATCGGTCAACCCTCCAAACGTCAAAAACCGGATATAAACTAACCGCCTTTTCTTTACGCTTCACAAAAAACGACAAAGGTGCCGGCGCAAAAGGGTTGGCAAGAAAAAAAAACATAAGAAAAAAACCCGTAAAGTGTAGGTTGGCCTCGCAACGAAAGGTTCCGTACCACAAAAAATTACAACATTTAAACAAAAAAAACACGCTTCTGGTATGAGGAACCCCGTTAATTTTTATCTTAATTTTATTTTATTTGTTGTTGTAATAGCTATAGTAAACATACTCTGCAAATATAAAGTGGCTACCTATTACTGTTTAAAATATACAGCCCTGTGACAGACGGAGTAAAAGACAGCAGACCCTTAGTAATATAGTCCCTTTGGCACGGAACCCTAAAAACGTAAGAAAAAAGAACTACCTTGGCAATGTTACGCCAATTTTGCTTTCAAGGGAAATTAGATATCCTCTTACAATGGAGACGGGGTTTAACCCCTTTGTGCGTGTGGGAAAAATTGCGGGATCGTATTATGTGTCTTGGTAACAGCAATGTGTTGTGTCTTTAGCACCTGATTTGGCATGCGAGGGTTAGCAGCACCGTTAGGTTAGGATAACTGGATCGACAGTCTGGTGGTTGTCAGTTGTGCAAGCTAACGGTAATTTTGGAGTGTTTGGGAGGATGTCCATATGGCAGGAATTTGAAAGGATAGCGCATCTTGAAATTACGGTACAATGAGAAAAAGTTTGCTAAACAAGTAGGTACCTGTGTTTTTTTATTCAACCGTATAATATGTTACTAGCAATTAGATTGATAACATTTCTCTTGTGGTAGGTACTTCGAAATCATGTTAATTTGCATCTCAATTAGATTTAATAAACTTGTTTTTCATCCTGTGACATAAATTCATTGTCACAGCATTTATTATAAGCTTTTATTTAACTTGCATTGTTTTTGACGTGACAACGTCTTATAATTCGATGGAGCCGGCTGCACGCCCGAAAAAATGAGGGGTTACCTAAAACAATTGCTCAACGCACATTCATTTTTTGAAAAATGCAACCATTCCATCAGTATTTTCTTATGACGTTGTCACGTTCAACTATCGTCAGTAAACCGACTTGACAGACAACCTATTTTTTTTTTCGCAGTCCCATCTCACTCTGTTCCAAATTTAAATCAATCCTCACCTCACCATTTCACATAAATTAACCCTCAACTACCAATACTCGCTCACAAAACGTTACCATGTAAGCGCAACATCAACCCGTCAGATGCGAGGCGCGGTCGCGGCGGCCCCCGCACGTAATTTCCCACAGGATACCTCTCAACAAGGATGACTAATGCCCGCCGGACGGTGCTCAGTTCCTACTAGGAACGGCGTTCAACACTCGTGTGCCCTTTTTATATAGATTTAATGTATTATAGTAGCTGTATTGTAAAGATATCAGCGAAGAAAATGAATTAAATATTTGTGTCAATTTGATCATTTCAAACTTCGAGCAGACGATTAGACGGCACGGTTGGCGCAGTGGCTGAGCGTCGCGAGTTCGATTCCCGCACGGAGCAATTATTTTTAAGGCCTACAGGTAGTTGTTCCGGGTCTGACTGTTTGTGTATCTGAGTTTAAATGTTTTTGTGTGTGTGGGGAAAAGCAAAAAAAAAACAAATAAATTTATCATCTACCAGCCAGCATGACTATGACTGCATGGAGTATTTGGCCAACTCCTTACAGATTAATGAAGACCCGTGTCATTAGGAAATCCGACTCGTACTGACTAAAACCCATCCATGTTCCTGGCCTGTTGTTGGCCCTTTGTGATCCAGGGCCACGGTATATCTTTCGAACAGTCCCGCAGTCCTATCAGGTATCGGCCCATGCGGACCCCTACGTGGTTGCTGACATCTCTTTGAGGCGCGCGTGGATCACGAACGCGCCGTCGACACGGCCTGTCGCCATAAGACGGCCGGACGGCGAGCTAGCCCATAACTCGCCGTCCACAGGCCCGCGCCTACGGTGGCCGGGGGTCACGTGGTGGTGGTCACCATGTGACCCCCGAAATAAAAATCCTGGTTTAAAACCTTTGAATTACTTTTTTACATTTCTAGTTTAACCTAATGTACTACGAGCGAGAACTCAAAGCCCACATAGGTTCTTTACGTATATACTACTTATGTACTGAATATTGGAAAATGTATGTAATATTTACTTCGTTGATCTTCGAACGAGTAGTGCTTAGTAACGGATTCTCGTGACCCTTTTACGAAATAAAAAAACTCCATTTGTAAATAATAAGTAGATATGGTTGTTTATTATTAACTATTTAAAATTTTATTGTATATTGTTGAGCCCAAACAGGGTCCGTAATTGTTCTTAGATGTAAGCCTTTTGTAACACTTTTTTAAACTTATGGAACGCAAAATAAAATGAGGAGGCCTATGTCCAGCAGTGGACGTCTTTCGGCTGATAATGATGATGATGAATGAAATATAATATCATAAATAATCCCTATCAATTACATTTTTTTAGTTTTTCAATGGAAACATTAACCTACCAGTATATAAAGTGTAAGTAAGAGAAATGTTTATGTTTCTTACTTTTAAATAAAGCATTTAAATATGTGTTCAATGCTAGACCAGAAAATGGTTGGTTTCCCAAAATGTCTGTCAAATAACTATGCTAGGTAGACACCTACAGAAATCCGTCGACTCATATCCACAAGAAACCCAATACATACCGATACCAAAACATAATGACACAAGCATTTTTCAGATGATGAACAGCCTCTTAACAATGCTGGCATAATCGAATTACCGATACATAATCGATACATAGGATATCGAATCGAATACTTGGACGTATCCTCTGTAATGCTATATTGATGATTCTAGCACAGACTGATTAATGGTCCCGCAATGTTGGATACAATAAGAACTCCAAGCCTTGAGCATTTTGGGGTTAAAACGAAACGAGCGAATTGATTCAAGTCGTATACATCGCTGGCTTCGTTCGAAAGCTCTAAGCAATAGGACTCAGTGGACCGTCAATGTATGCTGCAGTGATGTGGTATTGGTAGTTTTTGGTACGGGGCTTGAATATAGGGTTGTCGCCAGAATGGTGACTTGTAATTTTGCGTCGTGTGTATTATGTTCTGTACGAAAAATATACTGCTGTAGTGGACTTAATATTTATCTTAACGTTTTAGCTATGGGAAAAAAAAATCCGCAGCGATAACCACTTTACTAAGTTCTGTGTCTTTTATTTAGTCAAAACTTTTAAAAACAGAAATCGTGGTAGTTTACTTACGAAAAACAACGCCGTTTGAAAGCTTAAAAAAACTTCCAATCCAAACTAATATTATAAAGAGGGAAGATTTGTATTTTTGTAACGAATAAACTCAAAACCTACTAAACCGATTCTACCCATTTTTTCACCAATAGAAAGCTAAATTATCCAGAAGTAACATAGGCTATAAATTATATTTATATAATGCAAATTAGCCGAGTTATCACAATTTTTGCGGGCGAAATCGCGTGCGATGTGCTACACTGTGCAATATTTTTAATGGCAAGGCAATTATTGTCTATAAGTGTAAAAATGTGGATATTATAGTTTTGTTGCCACATGCATTATCAAACATGGTTACCCATTGCAATCCTCAATCCTTCTGCAAGGCTATAACAGAGACTTTCTACACTGCAGTTACAAAAAATGCATTATTACTACATAACTTTCTCCACAACACCAAAATAAAATGATTTATATATGTTGCATACATTTAATTGTTTATCCCCTTACCTGTGTTACACTCTCTCCATGGGAGACCATCACCGACCCGCGATGTGCCAAAATTACTGCGCAGTGGGTGAGCTGCCATGCACTGACGGACAATGAGAGTGATTTTAAATTATTTAATAATGTTCCTGTTGTTATTTATGTATGTAAATAGTTGATAGTTTATTTTGGTTATTAAAGTTTATTATTATTTGTGGAAGAAAAAGTTATTTGATGCGGAGGAATGAGGGCAATGTGGTGATGAAAGTTTTGAATATGAATGTGTATGGTTATAGGAGAAGAAGAACCAAAGAATCGATGGATGCAATGTGTGAAAGATGGATATTGCTAGAAAGGAGGTGTCTGCTGAGGTGACGAGTAATACAGAAATATGGAAGAAGAATGTCGCACGGGACCGGTCAATGTGGCGACACTAGGGGAGGTCTATGTCCAGCAGTGGACGTCTTTCGGCTGAAATGATGATGATGATGGACGAAGAAGACATGCTGAGCCGACCCCAAATTAATTGGGATAAGGACAGGAGAATGATGATGAATAATAATTAGTGGAAGAAGAACAAAATTTGTGTTTCGTTATCATCTATCTATACGTAAATATAATACAGTACACAGCCTTAACTGCTGGGTCTAGTAGCTTAATATTTTGTGCGAGTTCCCTTTATAACGAAGGCGAGCTCTTAAGAAGATTTTTTTACAAAATTTGTCAACTTTAAGACATAATGATGTAAGTTTGAACAGAAGTTTGACAATTTTGCCATTGCAAAACCCGATGGGGTGTTCAGGTCATAAAATAGTTAGTAACCAACTATTGCTGTGTACGGTCTTTTGATCCTTGTGTCTGTGCCAATTCTTTTCGTCTCGTTGGTACATTTTCTTTGCTGAGTTGTCCTGTCCATTCGGAGAGGCTGCCAAAAATACAGTTCATTACTTACTTACTATTAAAACTTATACTTGATATATATTAAAACTTATACTTTATACTTGACGGCGCGGTTGGTGCATTGGCTGAGCGATTGACTGCTGCGCTGCGTGTCGCGGGTTCGATTCCCGCACGGAAAAAATATTTGTATGGCCTACCAGTTGTTGTCCTGGGTCTGGCTGTTTTTGTATGATTTCCTCTCTCTTCTCTCTTCTTCAACCTTTGGCACCCAATGCTGAGTGTAGGTCTCTTCCAAATCTCTCCAGTTTTGGCGATTTTGTATCATGGCTATCAGTAGCGAAGGGTCAATTTTTGTAAGAGGTAAGCCGGAGTACATAACTTTAATGTGATTATATTATTTGTTTATAGAATACTGACTTTGCCATTTTTCAAAGGGAAGCCGGTAGGAATCGAGTTGTATGGAACCTTCGCCACTGATGGCTATCAGTTTCTTCCGGCCACTTTAATGAGATCGGCTGTCCACCTAGTCGGTTGTCTTCCCACATTCCCCCGTCCAGTCCGTGGTTGTTTTCCCCTAAATGTTAATTATGTATGTAAATGAAGATATTTACTACAGATAGGTAGCTTTATATACTTACCCAATGCCCTTGAACTACTTACAAAATAATGACGTAGCATTCCGTTCCATTTATTTTAAAATTAACTGACGAGCTCGCAAGCTGTCGGATCCAAAAATCAATGGTTTTTTTATCTTTAATGGTTAACCCTTTGTCGCTGGGACCAATCGATTTTCGAACCCCGACACAATACAATGCACATTTTAAAATTTAAAATCCGATATCTGTACAGAGGATTTTTTATGTGACTACGATGCATTTTTAACCCCTTCAACGTATATCTATCTGGTGCAGTGTTTGTCAAATAAATGATGAGCAGTTAATTTTAAAATGTATTTTAAACCCAATTCATAAAGTTTCGCTTGCGATTATTAGGATTAATTTTTTAATTTATTTCGATGTGCGGTACAAAATTAAAACAGATTTTTATTTTTTGTAAATTTTAATATATTATTCAAACAATTAAAAGATAAATCAATGGGTTCTTGTCAGGTAGGTACTGATATTTTTCATCTTTCTTAAGAGACTGTCAAATTATAAAAGCAAGAAAAAATATTTATTTGTCACTGGGACATGACGTGCATACAAAATGACAAAATAAACATACAGCGTATAACAACTATTTACAAAACAAAACAATCCTATCCAACCCACTAAAATCATAGGCCGGATATAAAAAAAAACAAATAAATTCCAAATTTAAAAAAAGTAAAGTTTGAGCGCCAACGTTCGCGGATTGTGTAACCACGCGGTGTCTGTACGTGACAATTTAAACAAATTCTGGACCATTTGGCTTCTGGGGTGGCACCGTGGCATGCTTTTTTAAGGACTTATTTTGAATAAAAAAAAAGCGCCATTGATCCACATTCACCCGGCGGATGGGATGCGGGATAAGTGTGTGGTCTGTAATGAACGGGGTTTTAGTAAAAGGTGGGTCTAGGTTTTTTTTCTTTTGCATATTGACATGAATAGAACGGGAGCTAGTTAAACGGTGAATGTAAACGAGGCCAAACTTTAGTATGGGAGTATATGGGACTTCAGTTTTTATTGCCGATTATTTTGCTATCGTAAGGTTAGATTAATCCTCATATTTTCAAAGAACATAACATAACATCACGCCTGTAATCCCCGACGGGTTAGGCAGAAGTGTACCTAATAGTACACCCACATTTCGCCATTTATGTTTACGTCCCGTGTAATAGGGGGCGAGCCTATTGCCATCAACCGGGCACAAATGCAGTCTCCGTGGCTGCTACTGAGAAATTCCTGATGGAAAAACCCAATAACATTTTTTAAAGAAACTTCCTGTTTTTGCTCCCAAAGCTTATCTCGCCATCCAAAACATTTCCAAAACAACCAGATACGATCCATATTTACAGATCGAACCCTAAAAATCAAAACTATAACCCTGTAAACATTCACCGTCAGCGAGTGGTGAATATTTAATATGTTCGCGCCATATGCGATCTCATTGACAATGGCGACTGGATCCCATACGTAGCCACGCTTTCTTCCAATAATCCCTTACCCCCGAGATGGAGTTAGCCCACCCTAGAGAGAGGATTTAGAAATGCTGAAGGTGTATAAAAACCGTGCGCAGTGATAGGGTTAATATTTTTTGTTAGATCTCACGTCAGCGTGTTTGATAAGTTCAATATATTTTGAAAGTTTACTGCCTCGTTGATCTAGTGGTCGTAATCGCAACTGCTGAGCATGAGGTCCTGGGTTCGATTCCCAGGTCGGGCAAAGTGTCATTGAGTTTTTCTATCAGGAATTTCTCAGTAGCAGCCGTCTGGATTTGCGCCCGGTTGATGGCAATAGGCTCGCCCCTTATTACATGTGACTTAAACATGACTGGCGAAATGTGGATGTACTACGAAAACAACAGAGAACGATGCTACTAACCATTCCATCGAAGAACAAAACACTGCCATCTTAATTAAATCCAAATCCCTTTTAAACGATTTCTGAAACTTTTCCAATATGAAGGCAATAGCCAGTCACATTTGTGTCCAAGCCATCCATCACGAGTACCTCCCACACCGTGTCGCTCTCCAGATATCATTTATTAGAGGGTAGACAGAACAATTTATCTAGAAAGAGGAGGGTCATTCTAATTGAATGTAAAAAATCGCCTGTTGGCGCCCAACGTGGGGCCCGGTATGTAATTTTAATATTAAATTATTGACGCCATACGTTGTTCAATTTTGTACGGTTGTTGAGGTTAGATAGTTTTTAAATGATGGATTGTGTGTAATTGGTTGATGACAGATACTATGTTTTTGTGAGTCACTGATCTTTACGTTAAACTAATGTGAGACACTTCATTTATGTTTAATTCGAGGTTCACTTCAGATTAATTTTGTGTTCAGACGTTTTATTTCGAAAGAAATATGCCGATTGAAAAAAAAAATTAGGAAGTGAAGTCTGGATTCGGCTTTACGTGATAGGTCTGTCACATTGGGAGGCAAATGAAGAAAACATTTATGTCCAGCAGCAGTCATTTTCTTGTTTTTTGTGAAACCAAATAAGTGGACAGCATTATATTATTTTACCTAACCCAAAATTATTCATTCATCTCTCCCTCCGAAGGCTTTTTACACATTTCTGTCAAATATATTTTCTTAGATAAAAAACAAAGATTACGTCTCAGTATATTTCTTTAAAACTGCACAAACTATCTTCGAGCCACCCCCTCGGACAAGCAGAGTCAGGCCGGCACATATCTCTGAAAAATCCCATATCTCCCTACAAGAATCATACGCTCGCCCGCACACGCCTACATTCATATATCTGTTACTGTGTAGAGACACTGGAAGTGACTAAGAAATAATATTTTTCGTAGTTTCAGACATACAAATTTTGTACAAATGAGGAGGTCAAGGATGATGTCGACGCATATTTTGAGGGTTTGGACGAAGATTTCTTTAAAACTGGTATAGAAGTCTCGCCGGGTTCTATACACTTCTTCCATCGGGAAGAAGTGTATAGAACTTAGGGGAGAATATGTTGAAAAATAAATAATAAACAAACTATCTTTCAATTTCCTGGTTAGGCTACGAATTTTTCAAATGCCCCTGGTGGTATAACAAGACGCCTGTAATCATCGAAGGACTCTGGAATGGTGTATCAGTAGTACACCCAATTTTTTTTTTTTTTTAACCTTTTTCCCCCGCACTAAGAATTTCTCCTGTATCGTGGGTGCGTTTACAAACATTTAAACTCACTTACACAAACAGCCAGACCCGGAACAACTACCTGTAGATCATACAAATAAAATCCGCAAATTATGTTTTTTTCTTTAAGCCCCGTTGATCAGGTGTCGAATTCGAAGTAATATACGATATTAGCAAGAATGGGCTCTATGGAAAAATTTCACAATGCGATCTGAAGCGTCTGAAGCTTTTTTTTTCTTTAGAGTGTTTTTAGCAATGCGAATAGTATTGCACCCTTCATTGTTACGAGACAAAAAAGTAAAAGGTCTATGGTCTGTTATTCAGTCGATAGTCATCATTCTCTTGCCCTTATCCCAATTCATTTGTGGTCGGCGCAGCATGTCTTCTTCTTCCATACTTCTCTATTACTCATCATCTCATCAGACACCTCCTTTCTTGCCAGTCAATAGTGCACGGTAGTTATGAGCACACATAAGTACACCAGCTAATGTCACATCCAGACACTACTACATCCGAGAAACCTACAGTCACAATACAGCTTTTTATACATTTTCTGATACATTTCTTTTCCAATGCATCTTCGGGGGCGATATTATTTGTGATAGTGTAGCTGATGCGTTATGAATACAGAGTGTGTTTTAATAAAGTAGGCGTTGTTACGCATCACCCTGTATATGGGATGTGATTTTCGTATTTTTTCTGTATGGCCGATAAGATTAGGAGATGAAAACTGCCCATTTTAAAAGTATACCTGAAAAGTAATATAGGGTTTATTTTTTTTCGTAGTGTGACTTTTGAGTAAGTGGTATGGAGTTATTCTTATTTTATTGGGCTGCTTAGTGTTATGTATGGTCACAAATTCATCAATTTAATTCAAAGTTTTCGCACCGTATTGCAGCAGAAATAATTACTAATATAGCTTTCCAGTTACCCGTTAACTGGGTCTTTAATGTCAGATAAGAAGTCTCTCCAAATACTGGTAATCAGCTGCATCCTGTGAGACCGGCAGCCGACCCCATATAGTTAGGAAAAGGCGAGGCAGATGATGTTAGGTTCCTATCCTTAATTATACACCGTGACTTTTTAGTCGTCTTACAAAGGTGGTCCACTCAATGCACCCGACATAAAATAAGTCTAGGCGCGATTTTTTATACCTATCATAATAGGTGCAAAGAAAAATAAATAACACATTAGAATAAAATTATTAAACATCCTGTTAAGGCGCTGTAAACAGCAAATCTTCCAGTATTTGAGGAGGTGAAGCAGGGGAAAGCGGCGCAGCGCGTAGCTCCGCCCCTACGGCCCAGCTGACGTTACCGGCAGCGCGTGGCCTTCGCAGCGCGGCGGGATTTTCAAAATAAATGTTTTTAATAAAAAACCCGCGATTACGGGATCGATAAATTTAGTGTTCTGTTGAATCAAATCATATTATTTACCCAAAAATTGTATTCATATTTTATTAAAATTTACCTACCTAAAGATTTAGAGCAGGACAAAAATAAATTATTTCTCTTACAAAAATCGGTCAGAAGGCGCGTTTTATGTGTGTAAGGTTTTATTTTGAAATAATATTTTAGGTACATTTTTAATAGGATTGTAGCAGGTGGAGTTATGTAGTTTCTGCCTACCCCCACGATAGCAAAAAGGCGTGAGTTTATGTATGTGTATTTTAGAAGCCACTTCTTTACTTTTGTAAGAAGCATCCCTGACTCCTGTAACACAGGTCTCACCTAGCACAGGAGTCAGGGTTTCAAAATGGATATGTATAACTTTTTCTCTTTGTGTCAATAAAAACTATTTATTATTATTATTTCCTTTATTTATATTTTTACAAATTTTTAACATTTTTAAATATTCCTTAGAAAAACCAATATAAAAAACATTTAAAAATATAAAAAATTGTAGCCCACCGGTATCGGGAACAGGGTCCAAGCTACCGGCGGTCAGGGCTCCAAAGAGAGGAACCTCCTAACAATACGAGCCGTGTCTAGAAGTACCGCTCTCTGAATCAAGCCCTTGATCCAGCTGCCTAACGAGAGCCTCCTCAGGTATTGGTCGAGGCTCTTGGCAATTAAGCCATGGGCTGATACAACTATCGGCACAATGATCGCTGAGTCCACATCCCACATGTCGACAACCTCGTGAGCCAAGTCAAGATACTTGATTTGCTTATCTTTCTCGGCTTTCACGAGGTTCTCATCATGCGGGACCGTTATGTCAACAATCATTGCGCGCCGCTCTGATCGATCCACCACCACTATATCAGGCTTATTGGCTACAATAGTCCTGTCAGTGATGATGGATCGATCCCAGTACAATGTGATACTGCCATTTTCGAGAACTGGGTCGGGCACATACTTATAGTACGGCACTTCCGATTCCACAAGGTTGTATTTTAGAGCAAGTTGCTGATGTATAATCCTGGCTACAAGGTTGTGTCTATGCAAGTACTCTCCGTTAGCCAGACGAGAACACCCGGAGATAATGTGACGGATTGATTCGCCTGGACGGTGGCATGCCCGACATATGTCCACCGTACCATCCTTCACAATAAATTTCCGGTAGTTATTCGTCATCATAACTTCATCCATTATTGCACAGACAAAACCTTCGGTTTCTCCGAAAAGGTCCCCGGAACGTAGCCAGGCTACGGACGCTGATAGGTCTACATCGGGTCCATGCAAGGCCCGGAAAAAGCGTCCGTGAAGCTCCTTACTCTGCCATACCTCCATGCGGTCGTTAGTGTCAAGCACTACAGGTTTGCGCCAGTTCTCTTTAGCCAAGGAAAGCGGGGTGAGGCCCTTGTCCACCACGACGACATCTCGATGCATCCCCACGTCGGCTTCAAGGAAATATTCCCTGAGATTGCATATCTCGCGATTGTGGAGAGTCTTAGCATTTAAAAAGCCTCGACCCCCACACTTCCGCGGGATATACAATCTCATAACTGAAGAACGCGGGTGATGCATACGATATGCCGTCAACAATGTACGGACCCTCCTATCCAGGGCGTCTAGTTCTGTTTGAGTCCATTTGAGTATGCCGAAAGAGTACATCAAAACCGGCATGACCCAACCGTTGAAGGCACGTACCTTATTTCCGCCTGATAAAAGACTATTAAATACTTTTTTCAGGCGGCCAAAGAAGCGCTCCTTCAACGATTGCTTCATGTCAGCAACATTGATGCCCAGCGCTTCCGACATACCCAAATACTTATAGGTTTCGGTTGCTGAAAGGGATCTAAGATTTATGGAATTCGAGAGCTGGGTTCCCACGGATTCCACAATCTCCCCTCGCTTTACATGCATGACCGCACATTTGTCCACACCAAATTCCATCCTGATGGCGCTACTGAAAGTTTCAGTTACCTTCAGTAGCTCCATCAGTTGTAAATCGTTGGGGGCAAAGAGTTTCAGGTCATCCATGTAAAGGAGGTGAGATATAACTTGACCACCTCTCCTCAACCGATAGCCTAGACCTGAATCCTCCAGCAGCGTGCTAAGAGGATTCAAGGCTAAGCAGAACCAAAGTGGACTCAAACTATCGCCCTGAAATATACCTCGCTCTATCCTTATCGGCTCGCTATTCCTCTGGATTTGCCGACATCCTGGATAGCGAAGGACTGTCCGCCATTGCCTCATACATGACATCAGGAAGGTGCGCAGAGTTGCATCAACTTTATACAACTCTAGCACCCTCATGAGCCATGTATGTGGCACCGAATCATAGGCCTTCTTATAGTCTATCCAACATGTCGACAGATCCTTTCGGGAACGGCGAACCTGTTGACTAATGGCCATATCAATGAGGAGTAGCTCCTTAGTACCGCGGGACCCGTTCCTACATCCATTTTGAGAAGCAGACATGATAAAATTGTCATCAATGTGTTCGTTAATTTTAGCTCTCAAAATGGATGTAAGAACTTTATAGACCGTCGGAAGACAGGTAATCGGTCTATAATTTTTGGGTTCCGCAGTACTACCCGATTTATGGAGCAGGTGGGTTATACCTGTTGTCAGGAACTCTGGCAGCGACCCTGACTCTAAGGCTGACTGGAACAGGATCGCTAGGCGAGCGTGCGATCTTGTAAACCATTTAATCCAGAAGTTGTGCAGCCCATCCGGCCCTGGAGATTTCCAGTTTGGCAACGGACGGACTGCACGAACTACGTCTTGGGGGCTGATAGTGATTGCCCCCATTTCTGGTACTAGATCGCACGCTCGCTCAACCTCCCGAGTCCAATCACCCTCGGTATGGCTAACAGGCACCGACCAGATGCTGCGCCAGAATGAAGACATGGCATCATCATCCGGTAGGCACGTGTCAGCCACACCTTGGTCCGGTCGCTCCCAAGCCCTATAAACCCACCTTTCATCTCTTTGGAATGTACGATTCTGAGTGTATCGGTCCACCCTCCGCTTATACCTACGAATACGGTTTGCCCATGCATACACTTTCTGCTTCAGGAAGTCGATGCGCTCTGTGACACCGGACATGTAGTCTCGAGGACCAATATCAGTCCCCGAGAATGCCCGCCGCACAAAACGCATCACTCTAGGACGAGTATTGCCCTCCCTGAAGCAGATCAGTTTGCCGATGAGTGCTCTGGCCTCACCAATACGTCGTTCAATCCTGTACTGCCATGCTGGTACGGCTGGTGTAGGTCGTGTAGCTCTGTCATCAGAAAATTTGACATGAGCTACACGACATGCCCCTACAGCCGCACAATACAGGATTGAGTGAGCATCGGTGAGGTCTTCACAGTTGTCAAAATAGTTTGACAACTGCGAATCCAGAACAGCCACCAGCGCCCTATTTTTGTTATGCATGGGCAAACGAGGTATGCGTGGTCTAAGGTCGGGTTGCATAAACCGATATTCTCGAATCGCACCCTCCAAAGCACTCCTCATTTCCTCATTGCACTGGGTACTTACATTAGTAACCATATCATTACTCACGTCGTTATCGCAATTTGATATCATAGTAGACTGTGGTGGAACCACAGCCTGCGGCGGCGTGGCAATGACTTGGCTACTCTGCATTTCCATCCGCAAGCGATCAAGCACAGTGTCATCCAACATACGATTACGCTGGATGACTCGTACCTGATCCGATAGTCGTTGTGCCGACACGTTGACAGCTGGCTCAAGCACCTGAAACAGAGAGAGCATCCGAACACGGTACGCAGTCAGGTTGTTTCCTCCCTCTGTAGCCCCATAGTATGCGCGCATGACATTTGCATTAATGGATTGCGTCCATCGCATGCGCTGCACACTCCCGCCGAGAGCTGGGACCCTATCAGAGGCCGGTGGGCCTCGAGGTCCTAAGCCGTCCGGCGGCCGGCGTCCTCCCCGTCGACGAACAGGTGGTGGCGTCGTGGGCGGAGAGAAATACTCGTCGCTCGAGCTCGACGCAACTGCCACGGCCGGTGTCACAGCACTCACGACGGGGCTGGATTCCGATGGTGGCGAGGCGGAGCTGAGCGACGGGTCCGGAGGCGATAGGCGTGCACGTCTTGCTGCTGCTCTGGTCAACATTATCTTATTTTATTTTCATTCTTAAATTTTATGTACGTGTGACATATGTCATTCCAGATCATATTTTTCTTTTTGTGATAAATTGTGATAAAATTGTTTCATTTTGCTGTTGTTAAATTATTGTAGAAATTATAATATATAAAAACGGAGATTATGTTCTAGATTGTTTAAAAATTATTATTATTATTATTATTATTAACTATTTGTAGGTATAATACCTATGCATCCGATTATCTGACCTCTGAATATGACTTACAATGAGTAAAACATTATTCTCATAATAGGTACCTACAGGGTGATTAAATCTTTTGGGCTTGAATTAAAATAATAACTAGCTGTTGCCCGCGGCTACGCCCGCGTGAGTGTCCATACTGCCTTATTTGAATCGGGTTTTATGTATACTTCACAGACGTGATAAAACAGAAAAAAAAGAGGTAGTAGGTAGGTATTAGGTATGTGGTAGGAAGGTGGTAGGTATGTGGTAGGAAGGTGGTAGGTAGGTGGTAGGTAGGTGGTAGGTAGGTTCTAGGTAGGTGGTAAGTAGGTGGTAGGTAGGTGGTAGGTAGTAGGTGGTAGGTAGTAGGTGGTAGGTAGGTGGTAGGTAGTAGGTAGGTAGTAGGTAGGTGGTAGGTAGGTGGTAGGTAGGTGGTAGGTAGGTGGTAGGTAGGTTCTAGGTAGGTGGTAAGTAGGTGGTAGGTAGGTGGTAGGTAGGTGGTAGGTAGTAGGTGGTAGGTAGTAGGTGGTAGGTAGTAGGTGGTAGGTAGTAGGTGGTAGGTAGTAGGTGGTAGGTAGTAGGTGGTAGGTAGTAGGTGGTAGGTAGTAGGTGGTAGGTAGTAGGTAGGTAGTAGGTAGGTAGTAGGTAGGTAGTAGGTAGGTAGTAGGTAGGTAGTAGTCAGGTAGTAGGTAGGTAGTAGGTAGGTAGTAGGTAGGTAGTAGGTAGGTAGTAGGTAGGTAGTAGGTAGGTAGTAGGTAGGTAGTAGGTAGGTAGTAGGTAGGTAGTAGGTAGGTAGTAGGTAGGTAGTAGGTAGGTAGTAGGTAGGTAGTAGGTAGGTAGTAGGTAGGTAGTAGGTAGGTAGTAGGTAGGTAGTAGGTAGGTAGTAGGTAGGTAGTAGGTAGGTAGTAGGTAGGTAGTAGGTAGGTAGTAGGTAGGTAGTAGGTAGGTAGTAGGTAGGTAGTAGGTAGGTAGTAGGTAGGTAGTAGGTAGGTAGTAGGTAGGTAGTAGGTAGGTAGTAGGTAGGTAGTAGGTAGGTAGTAGGTAGGTAGTAGGTAGGTAGTAGGTAGGTAGTAGGTAGGTAGTAGGTAGGTAGTAGGTAGGTAGTAGGTAGGTAGTAGGTAGGTAGTAGGTAGGTAGTAGGTAGGTAGTAGGTAGGTAGTAGGTAGGTAGTAGGTAGGTAGTAGGTAGGTAGTAGGTAGGTAGTAGGTAGGTAGTAGGTAGGTAGTAGGTAGGTAGTAGGTAGGTAGTAGGTAGGTAGTAGGTAGGTAGTAGGTAGGTAGTAGGTAGGTAGTAGGTAGGTAGTAGGTAGGTAGTAGGTAGGTAGTAGGTAGGTAGTAGGTAGGTAGTAGGTAGGTAGTAGGTAGGTAGTAGGTAGGTAGTAGGTAGGTAGTAGGTAGGTAGTAGGTAGGTAGTAGGTAGGTAGTAGGTAGGTAGTAGGTAGGTAGTAGGTAGGTAGTAGGTAGGTAGTAGGTAGGTAGTAGGTAGGTAGTAGGTAGGTAGTAGGTAGGTAGTAGGTAGGTAGTAGGTAGGTAGTAGGTAGGTAGTAGGTAGGTAGTAGGTAGGTAGTAGGTAGGTAGTAGGTAGGTAGTAGGTAGGTAGTAGGTAGGTAGTAGGTAGGTAGTAGGTAGGTAGTAGGTAGGTAGTAGGTAGGTAGTAGGTAGGTAGTAGGTAGGTAGTAGGTAGGTAGTAGGTAGGTAGTAGGTAGGTAGTAGGTAGGTAGTAGGTAGGTAGTAGGTAGGTAGTAGGTAGGTAGTAGGTAGGTAGTAGGTAGGTAGTAGGTAGGTAGTAGGTAGGTAGTAGGTAGGTAGTAGGTAGGTAGTAGGTAGGTAGTAGGTAGGTAGTAGGTAGGTAGTAGGTAGGTAGTAGGTAGGTAGTAGGTAGGTAGTAGGTAGGTAGTAGGTAGGTAGTAGGTAGGTAGTAGGTAGGTAGTAGGTAGGTAGTAGGTAGGTAGTAGGTAGGTAGTAGGTAGGTAGTAGGTAGGTAGTAGGTAGGTAGTAGGTAGGTAGTAGGTAGGTAGTAGGTAGGTAGTAGGTAGGTAGTAGGTAGGTAGTAGGTAGGTAGTAGGTAGGTAGTAGGTAGGTAGTAGGTAGGTAGTAGGTAGGTAGTAGGTAGGTAGTAGGTAGGTAGTAGGTAGGTAGTAGGTAGGTAGTAGGTAGGTAGTAGGTAGGTAGTAGGTAGGTAGTAGGTAGGTAGGTAGGAGGTAGGTGTAAATCAAGAAAACAATATGCATATAATGATTTTACTATAACTTCACAAAGGTAAACATTACAATTACTTTGCCGGTCTCACGTATTTGTTACATTTCATCAAAACTTAGCTGTTTGCTACAACAGGGCATATTTTCTTTGTTAGCACCTATTGCAGTAGAAAGGATTGTTGACGATTCTTCAAAAGTTAGGCGTCTCTTAGTACGACAGATATTTTTCTTTATTGTCATCCCTTGAAGAAGAAAGAACTGTTGGCGATCCCTCAAAAGTCAGTCTTCTCTTACGACAAGGATTATTTTCTTGATGATCGAGCTTGGGTAATTCTTTTTCTCTAAGTGGCATTGTCTAGTCACTTATATCTGTACATTAACCTAGGATGTTGTAATTTTTATTGTAGGTTCCTACTAATATATTAAAACGATTTGCCAAATTTCAACCGTCGGAAATGAATAGTTTCGGAGATATTAATTGTAGAATTATTGATGGCATTGTATTGAAAACGACGACATTTCACATGACAGACTATTTAGATTCACACCACAGACTATTTTGGCATAGAGTATAACGTACATATGGAATGTGCAGTGAGCAAAGTACCTATACATAATGCTATTACAAAAAAAAAAACTAAAAAGAAAAACACTATAGAATTGGTTCAAATGTGCGTGTAATTTAAAAGTAAATGTGGCCTTACAACGAACTTGAATTCAGAACCGACTTTGTCAACCCCGACATGCCGCGGTCTTGGTATGTCCTATCCCTAGAGTATTTTTTAGAGCCCGGAGGCGCGGAGGTAGGGCAGCCCCATCCTGCTGTGGCAAAGGCGCAGGCAAGGTGTTCGCCTGTGACTTTGTTACGCAAAGGCGAAGGGGCTGCTATTCCCGCAGCGCCGGAGATAAGGCAGAAGTACTGGTTCTTACTCCCCTACCCTTTCCTCCCTGAAAAATAGGGACAGAAAAAGTAAGGTTACAATTTAACAAAAAAAAAAATGGTAACCTCGAGGTACTCCTCTCCCCCTCCGCCCCCATCAGCAGGTATCCCGTATGTATAAAATTACCGATTGTAAAGCTTGTATTAGTATAACTCAAAATAAATATTTCCCTTTTAAAAACTCATTAAAAAAAAACTATGCATTTCCGACGAATTCCCCTTCCCCCCCCCCGGGGGTTCCTGTGACCCTCCTCTCTCTTCCCTTCCCTCCCCTCCCCCTCCCCCTACCTACATGTACTTATATAAGTGACCTTCCCTCCTTTCCTGTATTGGTATGTATGAATTTTCTTGAGAATCGCTCTCAACAAGGTATGGCTCCTCTTCGGTGGTTTCTCTAAAAAAAATAGATAAATGGGTTATTTTAGTAACATTGCAAAGGTAAATGTTTGTTTGTTCGTATTTTAATCGCGCTGAAATGGCTAAACTGATGGTACGAAGCTAAACCATGTGATTATAATACATACCCATAATTTCGTTCTTGTGTAGTTCCGATATCTGTTGAGGTTGGACTGCAGTAAGAGGTGCGAGTAATGTTGCAGAGGTACACTGAGAGTCCCTGGGTTCTCTGTAATTTAACAAAAAGAAAACTTTATAAGAAATTAATTTCTGTTTATTAGGTATTTATTTTATAATTTTTTTATTTTATTAAATATAATCTTTCTATTACATTTAATACATGCTCAAAAAAAATGAGACCACAGACGTGGTAGGCAAAAAAAAATGATTTGATGAGTGTTTTGCGGATCATCTACCGCAAAAAACAGGTAGTCAAAATTTTTGTTATTTTTCTTAACTACACTGACGTGATGGGTAGAAACACAGATTTTCTTAACTCGTAATTCACAAGTGTTCGTTGACCCCAAAAAAAAAATCATTTTTTTAAATCATTATCACCCATCGTATCTACGGAGTTTCGCTATCTAAATTGATTTCTCCTTGTATATTATTTTATTTACATTATATTATACAGGGTATAAGGGACAGCCCTCCTCAAACTGACGGAGTGCATTCAGCTCCTTATTTTGAATCATATTCCACCGGTTTTTTGGTTGGAGTGTAGCCTTAGGGGCGCTATGGCGCGAGGACTTAGAAAATTTTTCAATTTTTTTTTCTGATATTTTACAATTTTATTGCAGTTTCAGGTTGACCTTGACCATAGAAACCATTTTGGTTCTGAGAAGCATAGCCCTACGACGCACCGTTTCCGAGTTAGGAGGTTTTATTTTTTTTCTTGTTTTTACAAACCGCTCCATATTTCCAAAATGGTAGCTCGGATGAAAAACTTTTCAGGAAAGAAATTGTTGCTCTAGTTCCAAACCATGAGATGATATAAAAAAAACCTAGGAAATATTGCAAAAAAAAAACACGGAAAATTTTTTAAGTGTCGGACGACGATCTTTTACCGTGTGTATCCTTAGGGGCGCGGACTTGGCCAAATTTTCAGAAAAAAAAATTTAATCAGATTTCGGCCATTTTTCTTACAGCACCTTATTAACCTTGTCCATAGAAACCATTTAGGTTCTGAGAAGCATGGTCCTACGATGCACCGTTTCCGAGTTAGGAGCTTTTGAATTTTTTTCTTGTTTTTACAAAACCCTCTGTATTTCCAAAATGGTAGCACGGATGAAAAACTTTTCAAGAAAGAAATTGTTGCACTAGTCGCAAACCAAGATATGGTATAAAAAAACCCGAGAAATATTGATCGGTCGGTCGATCTTTCAGCTTGTGTATCCTTAGGGGCAGAGGACTTAGCCAAATTTTCTGAGATTTTTTTTTTTCAATATTTCCTAGGTTTTTTTTTATATTATCTCGTGGTTTGCAACTAGAGCAACAATTTCTTTCCCGAAAAGTTTTTCATCCGAGCTACCGTTTTGGAAATATACAGGGTTTTGTAAAAACAAGAAAAAAATTCAAAAGCTCCTAACTCGGAAACGGTGCGTCGTAGGACCATGCTTCTCAAAACCGAAATGGTTTTTATGGTCAAGGTTAACCCGAAACTGCAAAAAAAAACAGTTTTGGGAAAAAAAAATTTTTTGGAAAATTGATGTCCCAATTTTTTTAAACCAAAAAATTTTTTTTTTCGTTTTCTTTGCTGCTCATAGTGCCCCTAAGCGTATACTCCAACTCCTAAAAATCCGCCCCTAAGACGACCCACTGACCGGTTTTTTTTTTTCAGTTACTGTTCTTCTATTTCAATGTAAAATTACATTCCCTGTACGCAGCACTCCATTAATGTAAATAATACGGCTAAAATAAAAAATCCAACAATGGATGTTGAAGTACTCTAACGAACGACGCGTGAAATCAGCTGTTCATTTCCTGCCTAGCTACAGAGTTCATCAAACTCGTCATCGCGCTTGCAGTTCACTACGTGCGTTTTGACACGGTAACGATTCATAGCGTATGAGGAAATAAAACAAATCAAATTTATTGGATTCCCATAACATTCCTGATATAATTTCATGTACCAGTCATCTTAGTAATACTGTATTCACCCCATCAGTTTGTGGAGGGCTGTCCCTTACACCCTGTATTATATCATATCATATACAGAGTGGAAGTGACACCGACGCTAAAACGGCTGAAAAAAAATCAGCTGTTCCATATTATTTTGACCGTGTAGGCATAGAACTTTTGTAGGAAACAGCTGTTTTTTTTCTAAATAATGTACGAAAAATTTCTATGTGACTCGGCTCAGATTCATGTACTGAATACGTGGTAACCGTTTTCGCGTCGGTATCCCTTGCACCCTGTATGTGTATACCCCTACGGGAAAAAGGTGCGAGTTTATGTATGTACGTATCACACACAAGACTTGACGAGATCGAATGACCTAAAAACGGATACCAGTATCACAGCACTGGATAAGCATCCTATTATTCCATCTCTGATAAAATCCAGATTATTATTTAGAAATCTAGTAGGTACCTAACTACTGAAATATAACTGTTTTTGAATTGCTTTAGTTTTGATCTAGCTGTGCGATATTTTTATTACTCTGTACCTACTGTTGTTATCAATCGAAGCGCGTTCGAGCGATCTTACCTTTTCTGTCGCTGCAGGCCTGCCCGCGCCGCCGCGCGCCGGCCCGTAGCCAGCCATGGAAGGAGGCGAACATTGTGATAACTATCAAAATTATTTTGTTTACCTATGTCCCTACTTATCAATCCAGAGATAAGTATGTTTCAGATATTGAGAAAATATGACCACATAGCACTTGATGATGATTGTAATTTTTTACCGTAAAGGGTGATGAATTTATACGTACTTATCTACCTACACACGTCGACACATTCCAGTATGAGCTGATCTCGCGTTGTATAGGCTTGTCGTACAATAAGAGGTCAGCTTATACTGAAACTATATAGCTTGATAGTGTCATTTTGCTTACTATCTAACTATAATTCAATTTTTTATACTTACTCAGAAACAGTATTTTTTTTGCGTTGATTTCTCCGTTTTCTCGTACAAATCCGTGGTAGCACATTACTTCTTTTATTTCTCATTGTTTTCATCACACATGTACGCACAGAATCACGAGTCAGTCCCAAATATAAATAGTAAACAAAACTTGTCAACTAAAGTGTCCAATTATCACACGAAAACCTTATAAAAATAAAAACCAAAAACAAAGTGTCAATTTTCACAAAATAACTTATTTTACTAAACGAATTTACGTAATGCTGGAGCGCCGCATGCGTAACGTGACCTATCTCTGAGAGAGTTAGCCGCAGACTGGGCGTGTCGCTACCAAGTAGTACCAAGCGCGCAACAGTAGTGCATCGCCGTAAACAAATAGGGTTGAAAATGGCGATGCGTTTGATTTCAGTTGAATCTCGTGTCCGCCAATTTGAAAGACTTTTCGCAGTATTTAATTGTTTAAAAAAAAATACGCCGTTTCGTTAAAATATTTTTACATAAGTCTTTAGTTGATTAAATTTCCTTTTTGATTGTTACAAAAAAATGTATAGTTATCGCTCAAAATATTGAGCAGTTCGAGACGATAAATTTTTTTCGTGTTCTTTCTTGAGACTTTTTTTTTCAAGATTCTGTATTATTTTTAGAAAATATTTTTGCATTTGTCTTTTACTAATACATTTGACTATACACTGTATTTTTTTTGGGCTTGTAATATGTTAGCAATATGGCTAACTTTGCGACGAAAAAGAGTACGTTTTTACGGTGTCCCCGTATGGGTAGCGCCTTAATGATGTTCACGAGTCAAACGGGAGAACATACCTACCCAGCGCTCGAAACCAGTAGATCATCGCTCGCAACTGTGTGTTTTAACTACGTCATGCGTCATAATACTGAATGATATTTTTGGTTTTAAATTATTAAAATCTCATAAATACCTATTTTTTTTTATTGTTTAGTAGTCATTAGATACATGAAGTGGGCTGCCGTTGTAAGACCACTATAAAATCACGGTGTATATATCATAACATTTTTAAAACACCGTTTATAAAACCTCCCTACTTAAAGTTACTTTGACTTACAATATTCTACTAGATAGGTGAATACTACAGTATCAAAATACAAGATATTCCACACATACACAACGTCATTTAAACACACAAACAACAACCACTCAACCCTTAACCCTCTCAAATAACACTGAAACGTAGAAAACAAATAAGCAGAAGTATCGAAAGCGAATCATCGAACGTTTAGCGCCAGCTCACGTACAATCTATATAAGTAAAAGGTCATATTCTTTACGACGAGGTACTTGCTACTCAATACGTGACTATATAGCATGCAGAGGGTTAGGAAATGTAAGGTGAGATGGAGCGAAAAAGAAAACGGGGAAAAATATGCATATAATTGATCCTCTAAAAACTTAACCAAGGTTTTGCAACAATATTCTGATTTAAAAGAGTGTCCATGGATTTTTGCCCGTTCTCCTCCATGGAATGAGCAACTACAGTACTTTCACAGTTATCATGCCTTGTGACTGGGATGGTAGCTTCATTTTTTGGCTTCTGTTTTGACAATTCAAAAGTGCCTGTAACTGGCCTACTTGAAATAAATGCTTTGATTTTGATTTTATTGGTGTTATGATGCTTGCTTGTTCAATGAATGAACCTCTTTTAAACTTCCTGGCATTTTCGCAAAGATGGTCGCAGTAAATAAACTGGAGAAACCTGACCAGTTTTGACCAGATTGGTAGGGAAATAGTTAACTAGACCACCTACCAGTGGCGAAGGTTCCATAGAACTCGATTCCTACCGGCATCCCTTTGAAAAATGGCACAGTTAGTATTCTATAGACAAATAATAGAATCACATTAAAGATAAATGTACTCCGGCTTACCTCTTACAAAAATTGACCCTTCGCTACTGCCACCTACGATGGTCCGGATAGAATTCGAGTCATCGCTAACTATACGGAAAAGCACCCCCCTTTTGTAAAAGCCTAACATACTCGTAGCTCAATAAAATGGGTATCAGAAAATATGTACTTACCCATGTAAATTTATTTGAAATAGGAGAAAATCAGCCGTTCACGTACAATCTATTTAAGTAAAAGGTCATATTCTTTACGACGAGATACTTGCTACTCATGTGTGCGAGACGTGACTGTGCAGCGGGGAGAGGGTTAGGTGTATAATCTTAGTAAACGTAAGGTAAAGCGAAGTAAACGTGAAGTAAACCAGTGTTGTGTGCATCGAAAATTGTAGGTTGCATTTAGAATATAGGTAACCAAAGAAGATGATAAAATGAAAACTGGTTTCGAAAGAAAACTATGATTTTAAAAAAATAGGTTATTCTGTTTTTTTATCATCAGAAGATGGTCTTGGCTTGCTGAAAACCACCTCCTCGTTTTTGAATTCTTTATTCAAACGTTCTTTATTTACTTCATGTCGATCAAAGTATTAGGTTACTGAAACATAACATAACATCACACCTGTAATCCCCGAAGGGTTAGGCAGAGACGTACCTAATAGTATACCCACATTTCGCCAGTTATGTTTAAGTCCCATGTAATAGGGGGCGAGCCTATTGCCATCAGCCGTACACAAATCCAGACTCCATGGCTGCTACTGAGAAATTCCTAATGGAAAAACCCAATAACACTTTGCTCGCTTTTTTAGGTTACTGAAAATATGTTAAAATTAATTTTAAATTACTTCCACTAACAATAAAAATACTTTCCCAAATAAAAATAACAGCACCATTCTAATAAATTACCATAAAACATTTCACTACAGTTTACATACCAGCAATACGTCCAAAACTTACCAAATAAAACTAACTAAAATTAAATTCTCACAAAAGTTTATGAGCAAAATTGTACAGAAACAAATAAACTAGTGTCCCGCTAGTATCGGGAGAGATGACGTCATAAAACAAATGTAAGCCACCAAGAGTATGGAAGAACAGTGGATCGTAAACTGGGTACCAATAATCCGACGTCGACGGAAAAAATAGCCATAGTAAAAACTCCTATCCGTACCTAATAACCCGAGAATATTATCAGAGAGTCGTCGGGTCATAACCCGAAATTGGTTTCGGGGTCCGTAAGTCCCCAGTTTTATATGTCGCATTATGAAGGCCGTCAAACGAATTCACGTAGAAAATCGAATCTATATACGGTGATATTGCCGTCTCTGCGTCCTGCCCGCCTTCTGATAATAAAATAATATACCTCTTTTTACGCTGCTGGGTTTGTGCGGTCGCGGTGACCATGCGTAGGTGAGAAATGGGTTGGATTTAATTGGCTTATATGCCGTCCTAAACGATCTTCAGTTCAGTACATGACCTTTCAGTAAGTACTAATAGAAGATCACGTATAATGGAACTGATAAAAAATTGAAACAAAATAAGTGTTCCATAGGTATTAAGTTGGAACACAAAAAGTTTTTTCATTTCGCGAGGCCCACACGAACGTACGTGAAATAACAAAAATTTAAGAATATAAACATATAAAGTGCCATAAAGGAGCTTTTGTCTGTGCCGCCGCAAAAATCTCTGAGATGGTAGTAATCGGGCATTTTACATAAGAAAATAATATATTATTCAAAATCCAGTGTGGCGCACACCGCCCCATGTACTTATCGGTAATAATGTGAGCTCTCCAGCGAGGTGGGATACACACGGGTGTAAGTCCGGAATACGGGATTTATGATTGTGTGTTTTCATGTTAGGTAAAGTATAGGGAGTTAGATGGACTGTTATTATTGATATGTGTAGTACTGTTTACCTTCCGTAAATATTGCAAATGGCATCCAAGTTATTTTACACTGGTTTTCTTCACCTCTAAAATGAAAACGTACAATCAATAAATTAGAAAATTTATTTTGCTAAGCGTGGAGCTACGTGCGCAGCAGTACTATTTCGCCTTATTCTATTATTATTCGCTTAATTCTATATTAATATGGAACTTTAAAACGAAGGATTTTGACGTGACAACGTCTTATAATTCGGCCGGCTTATTGCCGGCTGCACGCACGAAAAAATAAGGCGTTACTCGCTCTGAGGCGTTCCATAAAACAATTGCTCAACGCACATTCATTTTTTGAAAAATGCAACCATTCCATCAGTATTTTCTTATGACGTTGTCACGTTCAACTATCGTCAGTAAACCGACTTTACAGACAACCGATTTTTTTTTGGGCACTTTACAATTCAGTTTTGAAATGTCCTTTTTGAAAAGACAACAAGCTTACGCCCACATCAATAATGACCTAACCAAAATACGCCTTTTCTTCAAATCTTACTTACCCCATTTTCCTTCTCAGTTTTTCCACCTCACGGTACATCTCCAGCAAATAAAAATAGAAGCAAGCCGACTCGGCGAGATCTATGCGAGAGCCCGACTATAATATCCCTTGATTCAAAGCCCCCTTTCAGTAGGACAGGGGATGTACTTGGAAGACCTTAGCAACTGCTTGGTTACCTTTGTAGATATGTTAGTAGGTTGGTACTTTCCCATTTAATTTATTAAATAGGACTTTATTACTTATACTTAAGGCTGTTTTTGTAGAAGGCATTTTTTTGTGGTGTTTGATTGCGATACAGATGCTCCAATTATATGAAGTCTGACGGAAAACGGGCAACTGAATAGCATGACACTAGCAGAAGTTAAACAAAATTGGACTTATAAAAACTCTTTGACAAGTTAAAGCTTAACTGTCAATAGTACATTTAATAACAATTCAGAAAAGACTTGTAAAGGAGATCATTTCGGCTCCATACATTTTTGGGCCTTTTCTGAAAGAAAAAAAAAATGGTACGTATTGTTAGAACTAGCCATTTGGAGCAATAGTTAATATGGCGTAAAAGTTGTATGATTGCTCTTATTCAAGTTATACAAGTTCGATGATCCATCATTGTCATAAATTTATTGATTTCTGAAAGTGCTGGGACTAATTATTTATCTGAAGCAATTGTGAAGCGACTTTCAGAAAAGGCCCAAAAAAAATGATCTCCTTTCCATGCTGCTTTTTTTTTGCAGAGTTGCTGAATATTAGTTAGTTTGCTGGTATGTATAGCTCAAATCTTGCAACTGAATTTCAAACCAATTTCCCCCAACCGATTGAGCTGAAACTTAGAACACACGTTTAGGTCTGGTGACAATACATTTTTATGATAGACATGACTTGATTCTGCAGCTAGAATCGCCTCCATATGAGAGAACTCTTCAACGGCTGACAGCACGGACACGAAACTTTCTATACGTGTTCAATGTTAATAGATAACTTAATTTTCTTCTTACCATTTTAATAAAAGCTGAATATAAAAAATAACATTTTCAAGTTCCCTGATTGTCCACGACACAGTGGCGGAAAATTATAATTCGCTAACTAGGATCTAAATCTATGACAATATAGCTTATGAGAACAGTTTGAAATCTACCCTAGCCTGGTGTGCACCACACCTTACATCGCCAATACCGGGTGGTATTACCCACCCACGTAAGTCTGTGGAGAAGATTTGGACATAATATGTTCGTGTACAGATAATGTATTTTTTATGATATTCCTACGTGTACAATACTTATATATGTGGTATAGTAAATACATAGGTGGGTGTTAGGTAGCTGTTATGTCGTTGCCGTAGTGGAATCGACTAAGTTTAATTTGTTTTTTTTTTTAATATTGACATTACACGGATTTTAATTTTGTTTAGGTTTTTATCGAATAATTCGTTCCTAGGAAATAAATCAGGCTTGGTTTTCGAAAGATTTCCTAGAAAATAGAATTATCGGTTTCTGAAAACGGGCGTTCTTTTCAGGTTTATTTCTCAGTTGGGTTTTTCCTGATTAAATCTGCTTTCTATCAATGCCCCAAATCAATTAGATTATACCTATTAATACTAACGGGATATTTGCCATGTTTACTGTTTTCTATGAGTTCCCGATATTTCGGCGCTGTTGCAAGCACCATGATCACGGATAGCTGCAACAGCGCCGAAATATCGGGAACTCATAGAAAACAGTAAACATGGTAAATATCCCGTCAGTATTAATAGTAATGTTAGTGACCATGATAGTTTAAAATCTTATAGTTTATACCTAATAAGATTTATCATCAGATATAATTAAAAAGGCTAAGAAAAACCAGAAGTCCAGCTTCTAATTTTATACCTATTTGAATATCATAACATCTGATCCCCGAAGGGTTATGCAGAGGTGTACCCACATTTCGCCAGTTATGTTTAAGTCCCATATAATAAGGAGTGAGCCTATTGCCATCAACTGGGCACAAATCCATACTGATCCATGGCTGCTACTGAGGAATTCCTGATGGAAGAACAGTACCACTTCGCCCGACCCGGTAACCGACCCCAGGACCTCATGCTCAGCAGTCGCGGTTGCGACGTCTAGACTAACGAGGCAAGCCATTTCATTAAACAGGGTCACAAAAACCAGAAGTCCAGTCTTCTACTTTGGTACCTACTTGAATACTGAATCCCAAAAAATGCGTGACCTTTTATTTATGACAAAGTATTCTGTACCACCATTTACATACACCACTTATTCCTTTATATCATAAAAAAGCGGCTGTCACATCCACTGCCTCCGAAGGTCTACCAATATCTCATGAGATCATGAATCTTAAACTAGGACGGCAAATAAAAAGTGTCGCGTGTGCCCCTCGAATGAATTATGAAAATATCGATAAATAACTGAGGCCTGCCCAATATCGGTTACAGGCAACACTAGTTATTTTTGTCATAATATCACGCTTGACTTTTTTAAAGGGTTAGGCAGAGATATACATACGTGAGTACATCCACATTTCAAAGTGCAATATTTTATTTTTATTTTTGTAAAATTTTAGTATGTTGGCCTGTATTACAGTGGCGAAGGTTTCATACAACTCGATTCCTACCGGATTCCCTTTGAAAAATGGCACAGTCAGTATTCTTTAGACAAATAATATAATCACATTAAAGATAATATGTACTTCGGCTTACTTCTTACATAAATTGACCCTTCGCTACTGCTGTATTAAGATTTTATTTCGTGCGCGTTTGAAAACCCAAATTCCACACTCATAAGTAACAGTAGGTTATCACCATCATCATTATTATTTCAGCCGAAAGACGTCCACTGCTGGACATAAGCCTCCCCCAAAGGCGGGTTTTTGCCAAAAAATAACTTTCTGCAAAAAAAAACGAATTCCAAAAAAAACACTCGGTGTTTTTGTTTGTTTCATTGATTTTTTGCCACCGACTTCCGAAATTAAAGTTATTTTAGAATTTTTAATGTTTTTTTGGAAGTCGGTTTTTTGTGTTTCAAATTAGCATACGGCGTGCTTATTGTGGCAAGTCAAATGAAGAGATTATGGTTACCCATCTTCAGTACTTACTTACACGTAAAGTACGGCATCTAACATTTAACTATCTACCAGTTTATCTATACTTATAATCATTATGAAAATAATACTTTACACTGGCTCTATGGAAATATTTAGGGCGCAGGGTTGTCGGGTTAGTGAGGGACTGTAATATAGCTGGATCGGCTCACGGCGATTTAACCATTAATTTACGGGCGAGGATCATTTACAGTTCGAGATTTTAATTTGTTCTAGACCAAATTTCAGATAACTTTTAGATTTCAGCCGGTTGCTTTTGCCAAAAAATTATCAAACTAAACTATGACTGTGATAAAATCAAAATCAAAGCATTTATTTCAAATAGGCCAGTTACAGGCACTTTTGAATTGTTGCTGTTGTTTTGTTGTTGCTTTTTTATTGTTGTTGTTGTTTGTTTGTTGTTGTTTGTGTTTTTGTTGTGTTTTGTGTTGTTGTTGTTGTTTGTTTCACAAGGCATAAAAACTGTGAAAGTACTGTAGTTGCCCATTCCCTAACGTAGATCTCTATGGAGAAGAACGGGCAAGAAACTCCATGGACACTCTTTTAAATCAGAATAATTTTACAAACTCTTGGTTACAGCATTCATGTTGAGATGGTACATTATGTGAGAACGATGTAGCAAGATGTGTACGATGATACTTGACGTTCACGAAATTAACTGAAAGAAAATGTATGACAAACATTAATATACATACAGAGGGGAAGTAGGGAGGAGGGGGGTAGACAGAAACCACGGAACGTCATCTGCTACGACCCTTACATACTCTTTTTGCCTCGTCCACGTTCATACATCTGGACATGCACGGACGCCAAATATTAATCGTCATAAATAATGTATGTACATAGTATAGTATGTCACACGAAAGTAACATCATGAAAAACTTAACCTACACTTCACTTCGTCGTCCCGATGTTCAGTGCACGATAACTTGGGTCAAAGCGTAGCTAAGAGAACTACTCGGCTCATTAGCGAGCACGCTGGCGCTAGTAGCTCGCACATCCGATGTCCCATGATTTGGAGAGTTTCCAGTTTCATGAATGCCGTTTGACCTAAGCTATACATAAGGTTTGTGTAGTTTGATGGTGTGTTTATGTAGGTGTCTGAATGCTGTTGTTATGAAATCGTCATAAACTTAGTAGCAGTCATCAATCTTCTAAAATGCTGTAAACTTGCTGCAATTATATTGTGTTAATCGAGGAGATAGACGCTGAAAGCTGAAATACATATATGCTAGGCCTATTCTTTTTTTGAGATGCTTAAACTTTTGTGTAAGTCTGTAAGGTTTTATAGATTTCAAACAACATTAAATTAGGCAGGCTGCTTATAGCTACAATCGGATGCTCAGAAGATTTTGAATTTAGAGTTATTTAAAAAAGAATAGATTTTTTTGATGGTACTAGAGTGAAAGTGTGGTCCATATTCTAAAATATATAGCTAAAGTTGTTGAAAGCCCTTTTATTTAAAGTAGAATACTAATTCTTATATTTTATTCTACACTACTTAAAGCATATCATTTTAAAAATTCTGTTTAAAAGTAAAAGTTGGTACTCGTTGGTATATTGAAGTTGAACCAATATCTATAACTTTGCATAAAAAACATGATATTCTTATAAAACCTGTGAGAAGGTCCTACATAGTTACTTATCTATAAACATAATAACTAGTTCAGTACCTCTGCCCACATCATCGTCATCAAAAACAAAAGCATACCCCGATTAACATGCAAATAGATATAAATACACGTTCAGAAACAAATTGCAACAATTTCTGGGCGTCTCAACCCCATATGCTAAGGGAAATTGCTATACAGGGTGTTGAATGTAGCCGGCCGTATCTGTGTTTACATCTGGCCGTTACAAATGTGTTACATCAAGACAGTGGCGAGGACCGCGTTACTTATCTAGCCGTACTGTGTGGTAGGGCTTGCACCGAACAGTTTTATGTACAAAAATGATAGGAGTTTTTATTTGACGCACTGAAAAGTTTTGGTCTAGTGTGCTTTCAATACACTGATACTGATACTGTTAGTCTACGTTATCCCACTGCCAGCATCAGTGTATGGAACTGGAACTCATGGAGTTCCAGTTGTGTCGATCCTGGGCCAATGTGGACCACTGGTCGTTAGTCTTGTCCAGCTCGTCCCACCATCTTCTATGAGGTCTGCCACGACGAATTCTGGCTGTGTTAGGGCTCCAGAAAGTGGCTATTTTGTCCTACGGGTCGCTGATGGGCATGCGGCAGACAGGGCCAGCCCAGCCCCACTTCAGCTTAGCGGCTTTTTGAGCAACGTCAGTAATTTGTGTTTTGGAGCGAGGAAAAGTGTGTTAAAAACATTAAAATCGACAAGTATTTTTCACAAGAAATGTACAAAACACAGTCCACAATCAATTCAAACATGTACAAACTTAAATAAATATTCATGCAAGTAAGTAATCATCCCTTCAATACCACAACAATTACCAACAAATAAGCCACTTAACCAAATAATCACAACATACATATTCATTGATCCATTACCCATCTGAAATCAGCTTATTCAAAAGAATTACCCCAATATGTAAATTATCCATTTGACCTTTGACCTCACAGCATCCCCTGTTCTCATTTTGATCTCACCTTTAGACACGTGGACATTCAAAACCGGTTTTCTTGAATCAGCATCCCCTTGGTCTACTTTTGATCTCGTGTCTGCTATTCCGGTTTAATACACTTGCTATTAGTTATCTGTGTAATGGTCAAAAGATCAGGGTAGGTCATCTTTTGATACTGATATTTTTATAGAACTTGGTGTACTTAGTGGAGGTATGTGATTTTCGGAGCAGCGTTTTGTTGAATTATGGCCAGTAAAATACATTTTTTTTTTGATCACACCTTTTATATCACACAATAATTGAATGATTAAAAACTGGTTTTCGTTCAGCATCCCCCTGATCTAGTTTTGATCTTGTGACCGGTATAATAAGGCCTTTTGTGATGGACACTTGGTGTTAGTTATCTGTGGACCAATGGTCAAAAGATAGGTCAGGTTAGGTCATCTTTTGATGTTGTTCTTTAATGGAGCTTGGATCATTTAAACAGAGCAATGGAGATGTGTTATTTGTGTAACTTTAAGGGATATTATCAGGGATAAGAATCTGTACCTTCATTGGATAAAATACGACGAAAGCTTCTTTCTTAAACTTGGACCATGATTATCAGATTTTGTTCTATCAGGGTCCGACTCTGTCTTTAAATGTATATTTATTTTTAAAAGCTGAGCTGATAATATTTCTCTCTTCTTTAAGACTGCTAAAGATATTGAAGGTTACTCTAGAATCTACCGTCTTCATTATCATCATCATCAGCCTACAACAGTCCACTGCTGGACATAGGCCTCTTCCTTCGCAAGCCAGTCTACCGTTCAATCTGCCAAACTACGGTAGATTTATTATTGATTTACTCACATATACAAGGTGTAAACAGACCCTTCACATAGCCGTCAATCAAGCATTCTGTACATCAAACTAAGTAACTTTACTTTTTTTTTGGGGTGAAAAATCGTGTTACGGTAGGACTCGATGGAAAGCAATCAAAGCATTGTGCTGATGGATGGATTGAATAGTACGGGGTCGTGGAGGTGTGTAAAGTAAAAACACACACACGTATCTTACATTAAAACATGTATTTAAAAAAAAACTTGTGAAAAAGTTGGAACTTTGAATTTTGAATTTTCTTAAATTTTACTTCGCATTCACGTGACAGCCCTGCAGGTACAGTTAGACGCTCTATATGTATATCTCACCCAGTGACCAAACACGCGCCGCGGACTCAAGGAAATGGATAGCACTGAGAAATGTGTGGAGAGGCCTTTATTTTATAAGTTGCAATAGCTTACCAGGGATGATATGGCTAGAAAGGAGGTTACCTCTGAAATGACGAGTAATAGAGAACTATGGAAGACATGCTGTGCTGACCCCAAATGAATTGGGATAAAGTCAGGAGAATGATGAAGACTATACCTACTTATGAAGCAACATTGAAATCAAACACTGTTTTAAGCTTTCACGGTTTACAACTAAACTTATACTGCCACTTACGGGATATCTTCCGTGATTTGAATATCGGGAATAATGAACAATCACGGAACATATCCCGTGAGTGACAGTATAAGTTTAACAGTGAAATCATCCGATGCAAAGTTATACAGCCGAACAAACCTAAGACGGGTGGGATCGTATTGAAATACGACCACAAAACAGACAAACAAAACAAAAACTACAAAACAGTTTCTTTTTTCAAAACTATTTACGACTATGCTATGAATAGTGGCAGTATTTATAACTATTTGAAGCGAAGTGTTAATTCAATTTCAAAATACTGGTCAGAATGTTTTGAATACTTACCAAATCCAATGAGATGTCACTGTATGGGAGGATCTGAAATAGGGGACAAACAAACCTTAGTTTTAAGCAAATGTGGATGTTAAAAATGATTATTACATCGCTATACCTATCTTATACCCCAGTTTTTAAATACAAATAATAAACAGCATACACGTCTCCATTCCACCCTCTGTTACAATAGACACTTTCGTCCGCACATTTAACAAGCTGATCGTAAGCACGGAGGTTCAACGTCTCCGGCTAAATAAATCCTCACTTTACGTAAACTACACAATAATCCTTCTCGAAGAACATTAATTTTCTTTTAAATCTGTCCTGTAAAAGTGAGGTCTTTAAAACATTTGCCTTTATTTATATTTTTACAAATCATTTACATTTTTAAATATTCCTTAGAAAAAAACAAAAAAACCGTTAAAAATATAAAAAAATTGTAGCCCTCCTGTATTGGGATCAGGGTCCAAGCTACCGGCGGTCAGGGCTCCAGAGCGAGGAACCTCCTAACAATACAAGCCGTGTCCAGGAGTACCGCTTTCTGAATCAAGCCCTTGATCCAGCTGCCTAACGAGAGCCTCCTCAAGTATTGGTAACAAACTAACATTATTATTAACACTAGAAACGGGATATTTACCATCTTTACTTTGAGTGGGTGTGTGTGTTCTAGGTAGTATTTCGTTAGAGTTCATTATGGCACATTGACAACACAAGCCACTATTACAAAAAAAAATACAGCCGTATTGAGAACCTCCTCCAAAATCAAAGCATTTATTTCAAGTAGGCCAGTTACAGGCACTTTTGAACTGTCGAAACAAAAACAACAATGAAATGTAGCTACAGTCCCAGTCACAAGGAATAAAACCTGTGAAAGTACTGTAGTTGCCAATTCCAAAGCGGATCTCTATGGAGAAGAACGGGCAAGAAACTCCATGGACTCTCTTTTAAACTCCTTTTTAGAAGTCGGTTAAAAATGAGGGTCTTGTTGATGGGCTAAGTGCAATCAATGATTTCAATAAATTCAGTATGAGGTAGATACATAATCTAGTAGACCATGATGCCAAAGTCATGCCAGACCAAGGAATAACGACACCCTGAATAGGTTTGTCCCTGAAACAAATAAATTCGTAGCATTCGTAGTACTTCGTCGCCAAGTTCGTAGCGTTTTCGACAATTTATTTTTGGGTAGTAAGAAACGCACTAAAAAAAAACTTTGCAAACCTAAAATATGAAAATTTAATTTATTTATTTAGTTTATTATTTGTCGTAGAAATGTAATTTCAATAAGCTCATGTTTGTTTATTAAATACAACATTTTTTGCCGGTTAATTTTGTATAAATTTTTCGGTAATTCATTTTAACCAAGCTTAGTATAGTACAGGCAACCACAGATCGTCGAAAGTTTTTTTTTCGGAAGCTTTATTATTTCTCTTTTTTTTAAATAGTTGATGTATCTACGCAACCTATGCAACTACTACCGCGCTCACTGACGGCCCACCATTTTCACCTTTATGCCCTGAGTAATAAGGATGAAATCTTCATATTTGATTCTCTAACCTCGACATGTAACTAACAACGAATCCAGATACCTACTAATGCCACATTAGTGACCCAACCCATACAATGGCGGAATACCCAGCATTACCCAGTTATATTCCTAGTGTAGTGGCTTGAAATCTGTTAGATCACTTTAAAGTACCCTTCCACCCGAAAGTTTTAGGTTAGGGACAGTTGGGACCTCCGGGTCGGGCCCAGTGCTGATAACGTGGAATAAACATTATACAGCGGGACTGGAGATACGATGTGTCATTAGGCCTTTTTATTGAGGTATGGATAGATGTTTCATCAAGATTTTGGCAAAGTGGCCTCGTTGGTTTAGTGAGGCCATGAGGTTCTGGGTTCGATTCCCGGGTCGGGCAAAGTGTTATTGGGTTTTTCCATCAGGAATTTCTAAGTAGCAGCCACGGAGTCTGGATTTGTCCGGTTGATGGCATGCTCGACCATTACATGGGACTTAAAACATAACTGTCGAAATGTGGGTGTCCTATTAGGTACACCTCTGCCTAACCCTTCGCGGATTACAGGCGTGATGTTATGAAGGTCTCCTTTTCTTCTGGAATAAGGTAATAAAAAGGATAAGGCACTGTTAACTTATTCCATTCAGGCCACAAGGATCTTTAAGCCAAGTCTTGCTGGAAGTTTTTGTTCGTACACAGGAATTTATGAAGGTAATGTGTAAATAACAATCCACATAGTTGACGCTGATTAAAAACAGGTAAAAAAATAATCTACAAATAGGTACAGTGAGTGATAGCAATTAGCTGACCCACCTTTGCATAAATGGTTGAGATTTTTTAGAAAACTAATCGATAGAATTTTATAATTCTTTTATATTTTATTTACTTCACTCAAATATATAAGGTGTTAATAAATTAACTGGACTCGGACCATGAAACTGAACAACTTTCATTATGGAACCAACTCTGGAATCGCGAAAAAAAAATCAGCTGTTTCATATATTTCGGGTCAGTAGGCATTGTACTTTTATATGAAACAGCAGATTTTTTTTTCGCGATTCCAGAGTTGGTCCCATAATGCCATAATGAAAGTTATTCAGTTTCATGGTCCGAGTTACCACCTAAAATTCTTGCAGTTAATTTATTAACACCTTATATATTATGCAGGGGTGGGTCGGCTAATTGCTATCACTCACTGTACCTATTAGAACATCTATTTAAAACATCTTCCTTTTGGGATCTGCAACCGTCGAAAAAAAAATTTCCTTTAACAAAGAAATATTTAACGGCACTAGTGAGATAAAAAATGAAGCAATGAATTCGCTTGATGTTATCCCACCAAAATTCTATTAGCCCTACCTACACTACTTTTTTCCCCCGCCCACGAACACACATGAATAAAACAAACAACGTGAGCTGAGCATGTGTGCGTGAACCCATTTCATTAGCCAATGGTCAAGCGGTCAGCACAGGAGCGAGATAAAAAATCTATTGTGACGTTTATACGAGAGAGATAGAATATTTAGGAGGGGAGCTTAACCCTTTCGTTTTTATTTGGGGACTGTTTTTGCACACACTAGTTTTGTCAAAAATATGGCGAATATTGTAGAAATATTTTTTAACTTTCATTTTTTTTATTTGTGACCTTGTTGTTGTTGTTTGTCACTTACGGGATATCTCCCGTGATTGTTCATTATTTTGATCTCCCGATATTTCGGCGCTAAACAATCACGGAAATATCCCGTAAGTGACAGTACAAGTTTAGTTGTAAACCGTGAAAGCTTAAAACAGTACTCCTAACTACTTTTGTCGAGTCTTTAACCTGTCCATATTTTTGCTTATTTTATTGGACGAAGCAAAGACCTATGTCAGGAGCGTAACAGGTAAGGTTCGGTAGTTTCTGTCTACCCCCATGTGAAAAAGGCGCGATTTTATAAGTATGAAAAAAATGCATGAAAAAGGCTACAGCAACTTCCAAACGAGCTAAAACTTTCCTATTCACTCCATTTGCCACCACATAGCCAGCGATATGAGAACAAAAGTTATATCCAAGAGTAATTTAACTCAATAAACTTTACATAGGCTAGCTATAGGTATGTATATTTTTCAGTGGGCCGAGGGATTACCCACAGAATTACTATTGATTTGGGAGCGTACCCGCTCGGCCGGCTTCCAAATGAGCAGGCCGAAAGTATTGCTCTGGAGTTGGTAATACCAGTTCGTAATTTTTTTGACGTCGTTGTGGACTAAGAGTGAAGATAGGTAATTGTAAGAAATGTTCGCAAATCTGTCAATAAAAGAACAAGTTTTATAACTTGTTCCTTCAAAGATAGCGTGAAATAGGCGCTAAAAGCAGAATACTATAGAAACACCCCTCGGAGAGGCACCCCGCCATCGAATGGGAATCACATTTGGAAAGTCGGAGGGCATAGCATTGTAACTAACTAGTTAACGAGAGATATAGTTAATATACCAGTTATTAAACTTTTTTAAATGTACCTACCTTAGCATGCAGTTTTTGCATTTCCAAATAAAACAATACGTCCTTCATCTCTCAAATAAACGCCCAAAACAACTGACTTGAAAATAATATGAAGAAAATTCGCAACAGTTACAACAGCTCTATAAACTTCCAACCCAAAAGTTCGCAAGGCCCAACCTGAATTTATTAAGCTGGACCCTAGAAAGGTTTGCCGTATGCAGATAAGGGATTTATTTAGCGGAAAGGTCCGTCCCTGGGTTAACGCTAAAACGCCTTTTGGGTCGACGATGACCAGGATTGGGACCAAATTTATTGTCGGCTTTCGGCTTTCGCGTTGATTTATTCGGCCCCGGGTGAATGGAATCAACGGACCGGTTGATAATAACGCTTGGTACGACGTTTTTGCGTAGGTTTAGAACATGTTTATGTGAAAATGTTTAATGCTGATAAATTGAGAGGGTGAGGGATTTTTGTAGGTCTCATGTTTTGTGGCTGTTCTATGCGTCTAGGATAAAACGTACATAACGGAGCATAGCGATGAAGAATGTTGTGTGTATCTTCTAATAAGAATGCGGTAGTTTAAGGCAGTTGTGAGTGACGACGCCGGGAGGGGACGCCCTAGGACATACACTGACCTTATTAGTGAAGTTCTTCAGAAAGGTCAGGTGTGTAGTTGTCGCAACCGAAGTGCGTGTATGACCAGATATCATACACGCACATCGGACCATCGTCGGTGCCATTTTGCAACGTGGACGAGGCAAAATGAGTATTTGTAAGGATCGTAGTAGGTGGCGTTCTTTGGTGTCTGCTCTGCCCCATGGGAAAAGGCGTGAGTTTATGTATGTATGTACTACCGAACCAGCAATACCGATGATCATAATTCATAGGCCTTCCAAAAACTTATGACAATAGACGGTCAATGCCATTAGAAGACTGAAGGATGCTTTTATGTCACGCTGGTAACCGAACCGTTTTTGGAAACTACATCTAACAGATGTAAGTACTTAGGTAGGGATACTACCTAATGAGGTCTACTTATTACGAAAGTTATTATAACCGAGCACAAACAACTAGATAGCTTCTGCCGGTCAACGGCCGGTAGTATCATTACTAAAAAGTAACTGCGCCAACCCAATAATTTAACAGTTGCCGTAACACTGCGCTCCAGGTCCTCCAGGATCTCTACCCAGGAATGGTAGGTAACTACGACTGCTAATATCTACAACGAGGTTGGTTTGGAAAACTTAACAAGTTGCTCTTGCCCTCCTAAAAACTAAAAAGATTCCGAGCCCCATAAATTCTCCTCGACATAGCTAGTTGTACGAAGTTTCTCACAACATATTGGTTCGCAAGGTTGTAGGGCGCGGACGTGCAATGCGAGTCGGCCGCGGGACGGTACCTAAATGGCGCCAATTACACGCCGGCCGCTACGTGCTGCGACTTGAGATGGCGCGGCTGTGGCTGTTGGATGTGTATGGATGTGACGTCAAAATATGGCGGATCGTCTAGGATATGTAGGTATGATTGAAAATACTGTTGTATTTTGATTATCTATTTCGTCTGTTAGAAAGAACCAGCGGTGGGTGTCGTGATGTGGCTCGTTTTCATTTTTGATGCGACTCGCCACCGCGTCGAACTTAATGCGACAGAATGTGGTGATACTTAATGGGGTCAAGCTGATTCTCGTTAATAAGAAGTATGGTCACTCTGACTCCCCTAAATTAGGTAGACTTTGATTGAGGTGATTTAGAGTCCTTAGTTGTCCTAAATTCTTTGAGATCCAAAAGAAAACAAAAATAGGTACCTACTGTGTGTAAAAATATCAACTCAGATGGACTTAGACTTTTTGAACTTTAGTTGGATTATCGTACTTAGAAGAGGACGTCGATTTAATGGTGAGCGTCATTTTAGCGCTCCAGTGGTCGGAATCCAGTCAGAAAATTTACGGTATATTTTCTAATTGGATTCGATTGGATCGAGATCTATTGAAGAGCGCCATCTGTATTTCAAAGTTTTTATTTAATCGAACTCTTAGTTCGACTATTCCCTGATAGATGGCACTTAAAGAACGAATTTATTTCTTCCTCAAAATAAGGGCTTGGTCACAAGTCCGACGCAAGAACCTTTAATATTAATAGGATTTATTCTGCTTGCAATTTTGATTGTAACGTTGAGGTACTCGTTAGTAAGCTGCCTTTTACTAAAGAGTAAAGAAAATGATTCTATTTTAAATTTCAAATAATATTTGAAGTCTACAAAAAAAAATTCAGCGGCGTATCCACTGTCACTACACGTTAAAACAACTCGGACGGTCCTAACCCAAAAGTTCGCCCTTTAAAGTACACATGTAACAAACCAAAACACGTGCGTTTTACGACTAGGGACGCTCACTAAACTACTGAAATCGTTCGCCAATGGAACGCCATTTTTTTTCCTACGTGAAATATTAAACCGGCCGTTGTTTGCACGGGACATAGGTAAGGTCTATTCGCGTCTTTGTTTCCGAATCGGTATCATTTCCATATAGACAAATATCGTCGTTTATTAGTGTTTATTAAATTAATTTTAGAATGACGACTACTTTTAAAAAGTCATTAATTAATTAGGTATTTTTTGTAAATATTTGCGAGTTTTAATTAGTTTTTAAAAAATACATAAAAGTTTTAGTGCTAACAGAACTGATAATAATAATAATATGGGTTTTAAAGTTACTTTTCCAAAACTGATATTTGTTTACATTTTCTGAAACTGAACTGCGAACTCAGATTACCTACGATGTCGGACAATGTAGGTAAATGATTGATAGTGTCAATATTTTGCGGGTTACCCGGCTATTATGTGATTTGTGGGCGTCGAATGCAGGTTATTCAATCTTTTGTGTGGACGTCTGATGTTTATTATAATGTCATATGGGTTTGGTTGGTGATTTTTCTGGTTATCACGTACTTTCTTTTTTTGATAGCCATGTTGGTCCAGTGGTCGCTAATACGGCTACAGAACATTCGCAAGGTCAGTATTGCTCCTCTGTTCGATTTCAAGGGTGGTCAGTAAGTGAGCGAGCCTTTGTTGGCCCACTGCAGGGCTTTAGCCTCCCATACCTCTTTCCAGTTTTCGCGTTTGTAGGCCAATGCTTTTAAAGTGAGTCCAGCTGATCCCGCCATCTTATTTTGGGCCTGTCGCGGACTAAGGTCAGTATTATATCATTGATTATTTGTGTATTTTGGCCTTTTGCCGTCTATTACGTGGGACTCAGTTATCTAATTTTCAACTAAAGGAAGCGTAGGAACACAATTTGTAATTAAAAACAGTTTTATCAACAAAAAAATAATTTATTTACACAATTCTGATAATAAATTACAATTCGTCTACTTATACAAATAAATGGTTATTGTCAGTGTGATTTCATTTCAATACATTGAGAATTTAAATACGTGTAAATCGCTGGATATCAATACCATGGGGCCTATGAAAGGTGCAATCAACTAGAAATGTATCTAGCGTTAAGATATTGGAGTTCGGGATTTAATGCTTGCCGGTTCTTCTCCATAGGAAACGACCAACCCGAACCGTGCACCTTTTTGTCGACATTTTATAAGTGCCCATCGAGGCCTATGTGAAATAAAATATTTTGATTTTGATTTTGAAAAAAATGCCGATTCTAATTTACGTGGAACAGACCTAACTGGTACTTAATGACAATGTTTTAAGCAGGTACATTAAAATTAAATGAATAAATTACGTTCACATACATTTAAATTTAACTAACTGGTATCTAATAAGTTATCTAGTGCCTAAATTGAACTGTGTTGTTGATATAAATCATTTCAGATATTATCTGTCTATGAGAGATCTTGAATTTGTGTAAGAAAAATAAATCAGGTACATCCATGATCGGCGTATTCGAATTCAAAATAAAGTAAAATAAACTGTTTTAATAAACTCTTAATATTATTTTAAATATTGAATGGCAGCCATAATACTAATTTCGTAGGTACCTAATTATTTTTTTATAGATAGCTAATTAATATCGCATTGTTTATACCAATTATCACTAAGAACAGTTATTGCTTGAATCAGAAACAAATTTTCTATGCAACTGAATAGACCCTTTATAACTTGGACCAAATAAGTATCCCTCTTCCAATACACTCAAAATATGTCGCGGACACTAAGGCCATCTAGTTATTAATGAAAGAACTAACAGCGTTTTAATTTCTTGTACGTTTATTAAGTTCACGATAGATGGCGCTTTCAGAAAAGGGAATAAATTGCAAAAGTATCCTTCTATGACTTGCAACTTTAGATTATTTTATTAATTGATGATATTTTTTAAATTGGATATATAAAAACTACATTACAAATAATTTAGATAATGTATAAAAGATTTGTATATACTTAATAATAAACTACAATTTCCTAGTGCTAGAATTTTCAATTGGAGTTGTTTATTTTTTTAATATAATGGATCCTATAATATCTCACTGCCCACTGATTTATCAATAATCTGTCATGGAAAAGTATAAAAATTGATAACATAACATTTTGTTGACAATTACACAGAAATTACATAAAAACAATAATTTAATCACTGCCTCGACAGCTTAGCACCTGATTAATAAATAAATAAATTACCAATTCGAATTGCACCTGTACTGAATTCATTCGTGTTATAACAGATCCCTATTGTTGACTATTATTTTTATTCAGAATCTTAGATAATTGACATTCTTATCAACTTCAGATGGCCAGTGTGGGAAAGAGACAGAGCTGTACAGGTCATCTACCGCCATCTCTTTCCACATTGGAATTACTCCTGCTTTAAGACGCCATAGTAACCCCCCAGACCCTTTAAGTTGATTTTTGAATGATCGAAGTCCTAAACAAATTTTGATTGCAATGGAATTTGAACTTTGTCGTGTATGACATGGAGTTTGGTGTGAATTATTTGAGATCCTGAATTAGAGTTGAAATTAATCCTTAGTAACAATTTGCACTATAGTCTTTATTATCCGGTTACCTTTCTCATAATGTAAAAGGTTCAAACTTGGGTCGTTAATTTTCTCTTCTAATAAGTTAATTAACTCCACTCGTATCGTCTTTAGCATTTCTGCGACCTGGAAATATAATAAAAATATTATTAGTGCGATTTTTATTACCTATAAATTAGGCTAAGTTGAAGTGGGACTGGTCTGGCCGCCGACTTCCGAAATTAATGTTATTTTTCACTTTTAATTTTTTTTTTGGGAGTCGGTAATTTTTTTTACAAAAAAGTTTTTTGTCTAGAAATAATCATTACTTATCCAGTCATTCATCGCAAACATCCAAACCGTACAGAAACATTATCATCAACTTACTTCGTGTTTTTCCACCTGGAACATAATCCAGCCATCTTCTAAGGACACGATAAATGTCCCACTGTGAAGTTCGACTGCCAAACTGCAACCTGAATACAGAAGTAACATAATTCATAATTAATTTATTTATTGTTTGCCACAGGAAAAGACAGATCTTATAATTAGCGTTATTGTATCACTGTAACATACCCATGGGGTGTACAATATAACAGTTAGTCGAGTTATAGTAACCATACTTACATAAAAAATAGTTTAACATCACGCCTGTAATCTCCGAAGGGTTAGGCAGAGGTGTACCTAATAGCACACCCATATTTCGCCAGTTATGTTAAAGTCCCATGTAATATGGGACGAGGCTATTGCCATCGACCGGGCACAGATTCCGACTCCGTGGCTGATACTGAGAAATTCCTGATGGAAAACCCAATAACGCTTTGCCCGACCTGGGAATCGAACCCAGGACCTCATGCTCAGCAGTCGTGCTTGCGACCACTAGACCAACGAGGCAGTCGAAAATATCTGTTTGTAAATACCTTAGTTATTATTCCTTTATTTATTTCTATACAAATTAATTACATTTTTAAATATTCCTTAGAAAAAATAATATAAAAAACTGTTAAAAATATAAAAAAATGTAGCCCATCGGTATCGGGAACAGGGTCCAAGCTACCGGCGGTCAGGGCTCCAGAGAGAGGAACCTCCTAACAATACGAGCCGTGTCCAGAGTACCGCTTTCTGAATCAATTAGTTATTATTATAAGCCTATATTGTCCCACTGCAGAGCAAAGGCCTCCCTTCCCTCCTTCCACATTTCGCGGTCTAGTGCGATTGTAAGCCAATCCTTTGCGAAAGAGTCCAGCTCATCCCGCCATCTACTTCTGGGCCTGCCACGTTGTCGTTTCCACCTTAGTTAACAGAGTAATTATACTAACCAGAAAACAACACAAGCGGCAGCTGAGGTACCATGGAACATTCCCGGATGAACACCCGGCTGGTCTTAACCTTCTCTTGGTACACCATATAAGGGCTGGTGAAGTATCCTATAGAAGAGTTGACGGACGATGGGTGCAGCGCCACGTAGCCGTCAGTCTTCGTCTTGAACTTCAGTTCGTCTGGCGTCGGCTGGCGCGGGATGGCACCGCCTGCTTGCATGTGGAAGGATTTCTCTGGGGTAAGCACCTGGAATGAGGAGATGGGTGGTTTATTTGTTGCTGCTGGCTGTGATAGTGATGATGATGATATATTTTATTTATTTAATGAAACTGAATGACATGTAGAAGGTAGTCACAAAGTGTGGGTATTTCGTATGTATGATCATTAAATTAGTCTGGATGAGGCAAAAGTAGTACGTAAGATAAGTAGCAGGTGGCGTCTCGCAGTTACTGCCTACCTCATAAAAAAAAGGCGTGAGCTTAATTCGGTATTCAAAAATCAGAGGAATAATATGTTATTCTCGAGAATAGGATAGTTTTTATGTTAAAACGTTGCCCGCGACCTACGTCCGCGTGAAATTATTATAAAAATACTAGCTGCGCCCGGCATGTGTTGCAATGCACCTTTTTTAACCTACCCTACCTACCTACCCTAGCTACCTACCTTACCTACCCTACCCTACCCTACCTACCCTAGCGGTATGAAAAATAGATGGTAGCCGATTCTCGGACCTACAAAATATGCATATAAAATTTCATAAAAATCGGTCAAGCCGTTTCGGAGGAGTATGGTAACTAACATTGTGACACGAGAATTTTATATATAAATAAGACTATTTTTCCCGTTTTTGCAACATTTTTCATTGATGCTCCGCTCCTTTTGGTCGTAGCGTGATGTTATATAGCCTATAGCCTTCCTCGATATTGGGCTATCCAACACTTAAATAATTTTTGAATTCAAATACTGGTTCGAATTCAAAAATTATAAGTTCTTGAGATTAGCCCGTTCGACCAAACAAACTCTTCAGCGTTATAATAATACTAGCTTTTGCCTGCGGCTTCGCCCGCGTGGTTGTTGAAAAATATCCGATTACTTACCTTCATCCCCCTTTTTAACTCTTCGGGGGTAGAATTATCAAAAACGCTGAGATACGTATAAATTAATTTTCAATCTTCAGCCTAAACACAAAATTTAAAGATCGTAACTTCAAAACTGACGGACTTTCATATAAACTTCCATCCCCTATTTTACCCCTTTAGGGGCGAAATTCCCAAAAATCCTTTCTTAGTGGATACTTACTCTTCACAAAGAATAAGGGTGTATTCTTTAATACACCCTTATTATTTGTGATAAATAACGTATAAATTAATTTTCAATCGTCAGCCTAAACACAAAATTTGAAGATCGTAACTTCAAAACTGACGGACTTTCATCGGACTTTCATATACAACTTCCATCCCCTATTTTACCCCTTTAGGGGTGAAATTCCCAAAAATCCTTTCTTAGTGGATACTTACTCTTCACAAAGAATACACCCTCCAAGTTTCGTATCTCTAGGACCATTGGCTTGGGCTGTGTGTTTATATATCACCCAGTCAGTCAGTCAGTCAGTTTATCATTTTATATATATAAGGAAGATATAAGGTTACCTTGACAACATTCGGATATAAAGCTGCACATAAAATAGCTGCAAGCAATTTGTCGTTATTTCCATTTGTGTTTAACTGAAACAAAAAAAAAAACATTGACTTTAGATGAAGGCAGAAACGAGTTATTAAATCATTATGTCAACAAATCTGGAGCAAATAAATTATTTCATAAACACCAATGAAACAAACGAATCAATGTTTTTTCAATATTATTTTGAGACTGCTTGGTTGGTCTAGTGGTCGCAAGTCTGAATGCTGAGCACGAGGTTCTGGGTTCGATTCCCGGGTCGGGCAAAGTGTTATTGGGTCTTTCCATCAGGAATTTCGCAGTAGCAGCCATTGAGCCTGAATATGTGATTGTGCACGGTTGATGGCATTAGCCTCGTCCCATATTACATGGGACTTTAACATAACTGGCGAAATGTAGGTGTACTTGTTAAGTACATCTCTGCCTAGCCTTTCGGGGATTACAGGCCTGATGTTATGTTATATTTTTTTGTCTTTTTTTCCTAGACAAGTCAAATACAATCACGCCTTACCTCATCTCCAGTCAAACTAGCCACAGAATCCTTCCTCATCTTCTTCCGTAACGCGGGCATGTCAGGTACGAACCCTATAGAAGCGAGCAGGCCCAACAACTGGTGCTTAATATCGGCCAGCATCATCAATGTTTTATGGGACAGGAAGTTCTCGCTCGCGAAGACTAAGGCGGCGTGGGTGCTGCTTTTCATTGCTTGTTGCCATTTCTGTGAAGATCGTAAAACGGTTTGTTTAATAGTGTGTTCTGGGTTAGTAACAATAAGATTCATATCAGCAAAATAGTGGAACTAGCGACGTAACATATAACGTAAATGAACGCCGTGTGAACGGAGGTTAATACTATAGACCAGTAGCGAAGGGTCAATTTTTGTAAGAGGTAAGCCGGAGTACATATCTTTAATGTGATTATATTATTTGTCTACAGAAAACTGACTGTGCCATTTTTCAAAGGGAAGCCGGTAGGAATCGAGTTGTATGGAACCTTCGCCACTGCTATAGACTATTCGATATGATCAGTTTAAAACTCGGCTCTCAGATAAGAAAAAATAGTATGTTTCTCTCAGCTAAAATAACTAATGCCAATTTATAATCTAGGGATTCGTTTGGCGAATCGAGTACGTATTAAAATATACGCGTAATAAATAAGATTATGACATCTTACGTACCCTATAAGCTCGCAACGTTGTCAGCTGGTCACTTTGTGAACATGCGAATTCTCTTCGTTTCGCGTCTGCCTCCGTCTGAAATATACAAAAAAGATCTCAATCAGAAACATGTTGTCAATCAGAAACAGACTTGGCAGGTTAATTTGTCTCTTCTTCTATCTATATAAAATGGTAAACTGACTGACTGGCTGACTGGGTGATATATTAACACACAGCCCAAACCGCTGGTCCTAGAGACATGAAACTTGGAGGGTGTGTTCTTTGTGAAGAGTAAGTATCCACTAAGAAAGGATTTTTGGGAATTCCACCCCTAAAGGGGTAAAATAGGGGATGGACGTTTATATGAAAGTCCGTCAGTTTTGAAGTTAGGATCTTCAAATTTTGTGTTTAGGCTGACAATAGAAAATTAATTTATACGTGTCTCAGCGTTTTTGATAATTCTACCCCCGAAAGGTTTAAAAGGGGGGATGAAGGTATGTTTGTTCGGTACGTTCCCGTCGGATAATTTTCGCCATCCACGCGGGCGAAGCCGCGGAAAAAAGCTAGTCACTAATAAAAAGAGTCTCTTTATAAAGATTGGTGTGACATACTTAATACGGCAGACTGTTTAATTCGTCTTTACGCCCGGATTTATTAATGTACGTTTTTAGATAATAATAATTCTAAAAACTCACCTTCTTCCCAAAGGGAGCAACAAAAGGACTCTTATGGCTCAAAAACGCAGCCATAGTAAGTGCAGAGTCCACACAGCAGAAAATAGCTCCGAACAGCATGAGCTTGCCTATCCTGACGTCTACGGGCAATGCGGCCAGATGCTTGCCCAGGGCGGTCAGGCTATATGCCTTGTCGAGGGCTCCGATGTCTTGCAGGCGGGATAGAGCGCCATCTATGTTCGATTTCGTTGGTGGTTCTACGGTTTTGCCTGGAAAGATGGAAAGAGATATCGATAAAATAAAGGTTGGAATATTTTAGAGTCTACTTGTGAGATTCGCTGCCTAGATTGAACGACAAAAAAAAAAATATTTTGCGACTCATTGCTTTGATGAAAATTTACGAAAATTGTTTCTCAAATGACAGCAGCAGAGTCGTTGCAGAAACAAAATGAAGTAAGCTTCATTTGTTACGCTTTTTTTTTTTTTTTTTTTCCTGGTTTGAATTCATCAAATGATCCCCTCCACTCTGGGCGGAGCGGAAGGGAGTGTCAGACTTGTACTGACTAAAACCCATCCATGTTCCTTCTTTGCCCTTTGTGTTCCAGGGCCACGATATCTCTTTCGAACAGTCCCGCAGCCCTGGCAGGCATCGGCCCTTGCAGGCCCCTACATCATTGCTCATGACATCTCTTTGAGGCGCGCGTGGAATACGAACGCGCCGTCGACACGGCCTTCATTTATCACAAATCTTACTTAAACGGTAGGTATAATTTTACACCTCCGTTAACTTCATCCTCCTCGTGGCGATTTAGTCACCAGCATCCGTCAAGAAGATGATTATACCTGTCACATTTATTCGTAAAAAAATCTTACCAATATTGTAAATGCGAAAGTTTGAGAAGATGGATGGATGTTTGTTACTCACGCGAAAACTACTGAACGGATTTGGATGAAATTTGGCACATATATGGTTTATAACCTGGATTAACATATAGGATACTTTTTATCCTGGTAGTATATCCCGTGGGACAGTTACCGAACTTCACGCGGGCAAAGCCGTGGGTATAAGCTAGTCTTTTCAGACATGCATCGAAATAAATTGTCTACTGTTGTATGAGAATTTTAATGTTTCACCCTGTATAACAGAACTGGAAAAAAAAAACTTATTGATGACAAGACCACAAGACACTCACCTAGCACCTCGTGTATACTCATATCCTGGAACAGCGGCAGGATCTTGATCTTCAGCAGCAGCTGTTCGAGCGGCACCCTATGTATCTCGGGCACGGGTTGCTCTAGTATATGGTAGTTGTACCGGTGCGACGTGTACAGATGCACGCACACGCCCGGCATGACGCGCCCGGCGCGACCCTTGCGTTGCTTCGCGTTGGCGCGGGACACCCACACTAGATCTAGGGATTCCATGTTGCGGTTGGAGTCGAATCTGGTGGCGAAATTGAGTGGGTGTTTAGTTTATGGTTTTGTCGGTAGTTGGCACACAAGCCCGTGCGAATCGTGAAATCGCTGCTAGATTAAGAGACTTGACGCACGAATGCTAGCATCACAAATGCCTTTTACCAAATAAATATGTTTTCTTTCTTGCTTTCTTTTGGACTTTGCCATTGAGAGCAAAACTACGTATGATACAAGGTGGAAGGGACGCCCAAACGATTACCACATACTCAGTGCATCATTCCGAGCCCCCTACATAGAAATACATCCGTAACTTAAATAAAAAAACAGCTGCTCCATACATTTTGACCGTGTAGGTATTGTAGGGAACAAGGGTTTTTTTTAAATTACCATCTTTAAATTTCGGTTCAGAATAATGTACTGAATACGTAGGAACCGTTTTAGCGTCGGTGTCTCTTCCACCTTGTATAAATCACAAGTTACGGATAGACACGGTAATGATGTCACTCTACTAAGAAAGTGACTACAGTGCTGCAAGAATCTTTTGGCTCTAGAAAGGCATTACCAAGAGGGCGCTGTTGGAAAACACAAGATGGCGGCGCACTTTCCGACCACTCGCCAAAAGATACATTTATGTACAACGGCTTGTATAGAAGTCTTATTTTCGTGGCGGAGAAATGTTGCCCTACATGATTTCGTGTTCCAGAAACATGTTGCACAACATGTGTACTCGTGCCGGAAACATGTTGCTAACAACGGTTCATGCAAAATTTTCGCAGAACAAGTTCCCAGCGCACCAAAATCTTGTTGCTGAACGACGTTGTACAACTTGTTTTACCATGAATGCTTGAAACATACTTAAACCATTACCTTTTCTCCTTCATCCGCCCGCAATCCACGACGAACACACAGTCGTCTATAGTGACGGAGGTCTCCGCTATGTTAGTGGATAGCACTATCTTGCGAACTCCTGGTCTAGGTTTCCGGAATACTAGCGCTTGTTCCTCGCTTGATAATGTGGAATGGAGTGGCACTAAGAGGTACCTCCCGGTCCTGAAACAAAGGAAGAAGATGGTTATGTTGTAAAATCGCGTTTATACTACCCGAAGAGTGGGCCGGGTATTACGCCTTATTTCGGCTACTACGTTGAATATCGCAGTAGCTATGGAATATTTTAACCTAACTATTAGAAGGAATTAAATGCAAGAGAAAGCTGTTTTAGAACTTTTTTAGAAGTAAATCCTGTATACTATATAATAAAGACATAGACCCAACAAGCAACCAAATTAATTTTGGCAAAAAAGTTTTGAACTAATATGACGGTCTCAGCAAGTAGAACAACCTCAACATTGCTAGAAAGGATTTTTATTTAGTCTATGATTCTTTACTACAAACAGTTGTTTTTTCAATAAGAAAAGAAGAAGAAGAAAATACATTTATATATTATTATTTATGCATTTTTTTTTTTAATAAGACTGAATGATAAGTGTAAAATGTAACTTACTTAGGACTAAAAGTATGACTCTCAGCTAATTGGTCGTGCAACGACATGATTTCTGCTATGCCTGGTAAGAACACCAATATGGCGCCCTCTCGCGGCCATTCATGATCGCCTTTCACGATGTACTCCAACACATGTTCTACTAACTCCAAATTAATCTGAAAATAAGACAAAAAACTTAAATACTCGACTAAGAAACTCGAAATAACATCCAAAATAAGCAAATAAAAATAAGCTCTATTCTGATAATACAAGACTTAAATCAAAGTTAAACTTTGATTTTGCTCGCTACAGGGAAGTTTAGTTATTCGGGATATAAAACACGTGGAAAAATTAAATTAACTAGCGAAACTTAAGACTCAGAGGGTACTGAACTACTGATTTTTTTAAAATTATGCTTTCTAAGATCCCGCCTAAGGCCGACCTTTACTCATCTGTTTACCGAATGAAAAATATTTTGTTTCAATCTTAATACATAAACAAACATAATTATTACGAATAGTTTGCCAGTATATTCGTATAGAGCCATCCCTTGAGTTCCCAAGGTTTGTACCTATACTATCGAGTTCACTGACGGTCGACCACTTTTCCACCTTATTGGGCATAAAGGTGAAAAGTGGCACACCGTCGGTTTACTACTGACTTTGCATCACTGACAAAATTACAGTGAATTTTATTTTTGTGGCTTATTGCGGTTGCTATCACGGACAAGTCTCCGATCAGTGATCTTTTTCCGTAACAATAAGGTTTCTGTCGGATTGCTGAGCTGTCAAGAGGTAAATTAACTGTGAATCGCACATCAAAAATATTATGGAAACAGTCCCAAAATATTTTTGGTGTGCGAGGGACGGGTCGGGAGAATCTTATTTTACTAGTATTAAAAATGCGAAATTTCGTGAGGTTGGATGGATGGATGTTTGCTTCTCTTTTACGCAAAAACTACTTAACAGATTTGGATGAAATTTGGCATACAGATAGTTTATAACCTGGATTAACAAATAGGATATTTGTATCCAAGTGTTAGGATCCCGCCACGCGGGCGAAGACGTGGGCATAAGCTAGTGAACTATTTGAAAGTTTGTCAAAAAATCGCCACAATATGTTTACCTTCTCAGAATCCATAAGGTACATATTCTTGCAGGTAGTCTTGCTGCACTGAGGATACCGCGCCACCATCTGTCCGATGTTAAGATTGTCGTCTCGGATGGAGATCTTCGGCGGTTCGTTAGCATCAGCTCTGACGTCACAGGTTTCTAGCTCTGTTTCTATGTCCTGTTTTCGGTCACCTGAAAATCGATAAAATATTGTTCACTTATTTCAACATGAATTACTCACATAGCTAGAAGAAAAATATTGGCCTGAAAGTTTAACAACCCGTCTTACTGAGGCGTTTTGCGTAACCCAGGATTGCGTAACTGGATCAACAACACGAAGTTCCTCAGTATTCATATTGACTCTGATCTTAATTGGAAAATGTAGGTTGATCATGTGTGCAAAAAATTAAACCAGTTTTCATACGCTCTTTACATGCTAAGAAAACATGTTAATGAGAGAGCATTACTCAGCGCTTACCATGTATACGTAGGTTCTACAATAAAATATGGTATTCTTTTCTGGGGTAATTCGACGAACAGAGAATTAAGTTATTACCTTTCTTGACTCTCCTAGTGTAGGGTCCATTTTCTTCTAATACATAATTGGTAATCTCCATAATATCTTCAAGGAACAGTTGCTCCACTGGGAATGTTCTGCCTAAAAATAACAAAAGATTTTATTATACCGTCCACACAAAAAGCCGTCAAGATCAAAATCAAAATATTTTATTTCACATAGGCCTCGATGGGCACTTATAAAACGTCGACAAAAAGGTGCACGGTTCGGGTTGGTCGTTTCCTATGGAGAAGAACCGGCAAGAAACTCCATGGTTACTCTTTTCAAATCATTTGGTGTTACAGTATTATTATGGATACAGCATTTGTACTTAAGTATGGGGGGACAGCGTAGGCCCGACAATAAGTCGTTGCTTACTACACAAAAAATGTAGAACAAAATAAAAAGTTAACAAGCAGCTGGGAATCTACAAAGCCTACAATGTCCACACATTCACAAAAAATCAAAAAATCGTCAACGTTCATACTGCGTTGAAAACATCGGTTCTCGTCCGACCATCTAAGTTAAGCAACATCGGGCGCGGTCAGTACTTGAATAGGTGACCTGGGCGCCTGAGAACACCGCCTGACGTGGACTTTTTGGATTTTTCTTTTTTTTTTTCTTTTGTTAATCATAGTTCAATCCCAACTTCTGTTTAAAAGTACTTATAAAAATAATATTACGCTTACCTGGTATCTCCAAAACTGGAACCTTATCAAAGTAATCCGAGAACAGATCAGCGTTCAACGTAGCACTCATGAGTATGATCGTCAAGTCTTTCCTCACTTTGACAAGGTCCCTCAATATCAACAAGAGGAAGTCACTCTCTTCTGATCTTTCGTGGACCTCGTCCACTAACACGTGGGTGACGGATTTCAACTGAGGATCGTATTCTAGCCTTCGGAGGAGTATACCGGTAGTGCAGAATGTAAGGCGGGTTTTGGAAGATACTTTGCTTTCTAGTCTTATCTGGAAAGAAAAACAGAGAGTATTGAGAACAGAACCAGCTTATAGTAAAAAAACAAGCTTTTAAATATAGGTGTGACGTCATTTTTTTTATATTCTCCCCAGTAAATCCCTTTAATTGATACCCCTATTATGGGTGTGCATAAAAATAACTAGTCCGCCATTTTTGGGAGGCCGCCATATTGAATCTAAAATGACGTCACTTAGCTAACCATGCATTGTAGTCCAAACTAAACGTGTATGCAAAATTTAAGTTGGGATAACTGTTTTAAAATTCAGTTGCAAGATTCCACCAAAACAAACATACAAACATTGCCATTCAATAAAAGTGTAAGAACACAGAAATTGGCATGCAGCGTGAGCCCCTCACTCTATTCAATAACTAGATATTTTCCATAGATGAACTACCGAAAAGGATTGAGATAAAGATTAAGACATGGACCTTGATTGCCAAAAATAGTAGGAGTGCACCGATTTATTATGAGAGAAAAAAAAAATTACAGTCTTAAAAACATGAAACTTTAATTGTCATTGAAATTAGGAACTGTGGAAATAGTAATTTAAATGGCACATAGCAAGTATACAACCCCTATTTTTGACCCTTCGAATGCAAAAGACAGAATCAAGGGCCACTACTGGTAGCCAACATGAGTAATTCCTTTTGCTTCACCCTCATCATTTATTTGGAGTGGGCATTGCATGGCGTCAGCTCCACAGTCACCCCTTCTTAACCTTATTATCTTTCACACATTCCATCCATCCTTTTTTGGTCCTCAAAGATTTCCTCGCCCTATTTGGCTGATAACTACAGTACAAACTTCATCAAATCCAACATACCTGGTACCCAACAACTTGGCCAGTCTTCTCGACCCTCTCTTCCGCCACTCGGTCAGCTACTCCAATAGCCGATATCCGTCTTGGCTGAGTACAGACGATCTCCACGTGTTCCGCGCCATCTTTGTTGTAGTTCTCCAACCAATTGTCTAGGATGTACTGAGGTACTTGCGTGCTCTTGCCGCAGCCAGTTTCGCCGCTTATGACGACGACCTAGAAATTAATCAGGAGTATTAACATTCTATCAAAGAAACTACTTTATGCCTAATGAAGTTGATACGGAAAAAGGAAAATAGCCAAGCGCTTCATGTCACTAAGGAATCACGTGCCATAACCAAAGCGATTGGTCGCGCGAATACGTGATCGTCGCGTTCATATGTCACTGATTTGTTCAGAAAACCGTCTGCGGCGTGACGCGACCACGCGTTCTGGTTTGACGAACAAAACGAACGCGATAGATCACATTTTCGAGCGGCAACCGGTTTGGTTAGGACGAGGCCGGATACTCTATCTCAATCAGTAACCACTATGTATATCGTAAAAGGCAAATTATGATTTGCCTCAAAAGGATAGTTAGAAACATCACCTTTCACAATAGGAAAATAATAGTACAAGTTATTTTAATATAGAGAATAAAATTAAAAAAAAAAAAATTGCCCCACACTAGGAATTTCTCCAGTATCGTGGGTGCGTTTACAAACATTTAAACACACATACACAAACAGCCAGACCCGGAACAACTACCTGTAGATCATACAAATATTTGTTTCGTGCGGGGATCGAACCCGCAACACGCAGCGCAGCAGCCGATCGCTCAGCCACTACGCCAACCGTGCCGTCAAAAATATTCAGAGATCATACACCTTTCATCCTATCATGCAATAAATCACACATCTACGCATGTTACAGATTAATAGAACCGCATATTGAGGAAATTAATTACAATATTTGCAATAGATTACAGCTGAAATCACCAGATTATATTAATTGCACTTTATATTGACATTAATGAGAAGTATTAAGTAGTTAATTCCTGTCATATTACGTCATTCTAGAATAGAAGTATTGTTTTGTCAATAACTCTGATATTAAGATTACTATCACTATGCTTCCAATAGAATGCCAAGGGGAAATCCAAGTTAGAGTGTAATAACGCAAATAGTCATTTTGAAGCATTTCTTGTTATTTTGTGGAAAACTCTTCAAATTAATTTTGGAGTCAGTTTTGTCCTGATGTATAAAAGTTAAGAATACTTGTCATACCTTACAATTGAAATAATCCTTTTGAACGCCATTGTCACATAATACGTGACAAGCAAGTGTGTGCCCAACTATGTGACAAAAAATGTGGTGCTCTATAACACTAAGTTGGTACTTTGTAGAATAGTGGTTTAACTGTTTCTACAGAGTGCGGTTGGCTTGATAGCCATCTCTGTTTGGGCCACTACATTTCAAGGCAAGGACATGCCTAGGTCATATGAAATGAACCATAAACAAGAAGTCTTTTCTGCATCCCCAAGCATGGAGAACAGAAGCACTCTGTTATTATATGTGTCTTCTGTCAACCAGACTAACCAGATGCAGTTAAATACCAGTATTGTATATGGAGTGGATACATTGACTGTATGACCTCCACAACCTAGTTATGTGCAACACAATACCCCGAGATTATACCCATACATTTGTCAATATAAATAAATAACAAGCAACTCACCTGTGATTTCTGAATAGTATTCAATATTTCATTCCTCTTTTTCCAAGCTGGCAATTTTCTTCTACCGGACATCATTCTATTATACCTATCATTGTCTCTTTTCTCCGCAAACCGTTTAGCTATATCCTTATTTTCTCTAAAGATCTCTTCGAAATTAATATTAGCTCTATTATCCCTATTGCCACCCTTTTTATAATGTGATGGTAAATTTTTTTTACTACCAGAATTTTCTATAAGTTGGGGGAATAAGGCATCTGTAGTACCAGGGAAAGTTCTCGTATCAAATTGTATAAAGTTCAATATTTCATCCTCGTTATTCAGAAGTTCGACTAAGGAGTATACACATGGTATACCGTCCTGTGCTAGAATTTTAGCCTCATCTATAAGTCTTAGCGTTATTTTTAGGCAGGTAAGCTCTGGTATAATCTTAGTTTTGTTTTCCGTCTTGAAAAATATTAAAGGAGGTTGGTACGGGTAGACACTGTCATCGGGAAACCTTATTTCTAATTCATAAGTTATTTTTGTATTTTCTTTAGGTTCTACTGGTTCTGGTGTTTTTTCTTCCTTAGATTCGTGGAGAAACTTGCATTTTGCTCCAAATCTACACGGACCTCTGAGAAACAGTTTACAGACTTCTTTCTGTTTCGTTTTAACACTGCTTGTGTAGTTGTGGTTAGTTTTCTTCTTCGGAACATCTACTTCTTTGCTTTCATACATTTTCGTCAGATAATCGAGGTTCAATTTGACAATCCATATATTATTGTCTTTCGTTTTGAAGCTGGTATCGTAAATTGAATCGAGAACAGCTCTTTCATCGTTTACCATTTCAATCAATTCATTTTTATTTGGTGCATGTGCTGGTTTATCTTGGAAATCAATTTTGAAGTATTTTAGGAAAAGTATTTCTAATCCCTTCTCTATGTTTTCAGCAGCCACTTCTAGAGCTTCTGCACAGTGGACTTTGTGGAAATTGTATCTGTAATTTAGAAACAAAAAAATGGATTTCACTGAATGTTTAAATGTATCAATAAAGCAGGTGAAACAAAAACCAATGTTGAAGTTACAGGAAAAGCAAACTCGCATTTTTTCATTTTGTAAAATAAGAATATTGATTGCTTTTCTCTCATTACAAGTACTTATTGCAGAAAAACATTTTGTTCAACATATTTAAAGTTCTCATTTGGAAAAGTGTAGAAGGGACAAATTGTGTTCGGATAAACATGAAGTAACATTGATAATGATTTTTGTTATTACTTTGAACCCTGCATTACATTAAATCAAATAAAACAGACCTCTCCAACTTAGCCAGCGCAAAAGCCCGTAGCCTGGCCTCAGAAGTCTCTATCTCAGGCTTAACAGTCAGTGAGTAGTCACAGCCTCCCTGCACGATGAGGTTCCCTCTCTCCATCCAGTAGCGGTTACCCAAATTTGAACCTTTATCCTGAAATAAAACAAATAGAATTATATTCTAGTATGAATGTCTTAGTCGCAGCAGTCGGAATATTAAGGGCTAATAAAGCTTCTGATATGCTTTGAATATGTCTCATGTCCGGGTTTGGAGTATATTATAAAGAGTAGAAGAGACACCGTGCATACAAATGGTTACCATGAATTCTGTAGGTACATCATTCTGAGCATACACAAAGAAATTTTTCATTGGTATTTTTTTTTTAAATCTGCTGTTTCATTCACATTTTTATGTGAAGGTATTGCAGCTTTGTAGCAAAAATTTCGATGTGGGGCTCGGAATGATGTACTGAACATGTAGTAACTGTTTGTGTCGGTGTCCCTTACCGTGTATTGGTTAATTCTATGAAAACAACTCAGTCAGCTAGTTTTTTAATAATCCAAAGGAATTGAAGATTGATTTGATGCAGTGTCTGGTACACAAAGTAACAACACTTTCATATTGCATATTATGAAACATGTTTAATGCAAATGTCATTATAGATCAGTAAGAAGTGTTGTCATTTAAAAAAATATTTTATTGGTTTCTAACCTAATGTTGATGCTCTCAAAGTTAAAGGTATGATAGGTGACATTCTTAGAAGAAATATTGCACAACTTTATGACAGCCCCATGGACTAAGGACCTACTTACTTAAATCCTTTCCAAAATTACAAAAACTTGAATATAGAAAATTTAAATGAAAAAAAAAAGCAATTATTATCAAGACAAAAAAACAATTTTAATAAACACTAACCTTATAAAGACTGGCGCTTCCAAGTTTAAAGTCAGGACCATGAATAAACCTGAGTGTGTCCAAAACTAGTTTCTGTGATTCTGAATTTAATCGGACTGTTTGCATTTCCACCTTAAGGTTAGGATGAGGGTCTTCTTCTTGAGGCTCGACCTTAGCTTTCCTGAAAAAAAAAAACACATTGTTTTAAAGACAGAACAAGACTAATTACAGTCAGTTGTTCTAAGCACTTTTACACACCGTATCCGAGGATCCGCCGGTTCCCGTAGGAAGAAATCTTGAGCCAGTTGTCTGCTTTCATGGTCCATTGTTGTTAATAAACGAAATAAGTATTATAAAACAGAAAACGTAGACAAAAACGTACAATTTACGAGACGTGTGCAGGCAAATCGCTGTCCTATGTTAAGTCAAGCGTGCGTTTAGTTTCTATCCGGAGACTACTAGACGTCAAACTATTGATTTCGATTTGATTGGTTTATATTAAAATTTAAACATTTTTGATACAGGTGAATTAATTTATCTTTTATTTTGTTTTTCTAGGGTTCTTTTAAAATTTTCTCACAAAATTACATTGATTCCAAGAGTCTTAGTTCCACGTGAAAGAAACAACAAAACGTAGAATAGAGACGTTCCGTTCTACTCATAATGTTGTAAAATAATTCAGTGTTTGATATTTTACTGACAAAATTCTATTAAAATAAACGCTGTAAGTCACAGCGCTAGTAAAGAAAAAGAATACCAATAACGGTCATAATACACCCTGCAACATTTTTTTTTGCCCGTCAATGGATTTTTGAAGATGTCGTCGCCGTCGTCGGTTCTATAGTCATCGATTACCTTGTAGGTAAATAGGTACCTTCGTCGCCCTCAGAGCATGCTAGAAAAAAAATTAATGCACAAAAAAATGTTAAATGTTGTTGATTAGAACTCAAGCTTGTGAGAATGCTGTAATCTAGGTGATTTGAAAATCAATGTAGCTGTTTATCCAATGGGTTTTTCTTCAACGTGTTTAGGTTACAATACTAGAAACCTACCTAGTTAGTATATAGTCAGTCACTTCTTCAATTTGCAATTAAAATCCTGTGCAGAATCGTACATACTTGCATGTACCTACCTAGATAAAAGACATTTCAATATTTAATTCTATTAAATCGCTTTGGACTGGCTCTAGAAATATTATATTTTATAAAAACTAAAAATATAAGCACAGATGGACTTTTAGGCAGTGAGTGGCCCAGTGGAATCGGCTCCAATTTACAAGTTTTTGGTCGTGGACTTTGTTTTTAATTTACTTTATCACTACTGCTCTCAAAACGGTGCTGTCATGTCCTAGAACCAAAAACTCAAAGACATGCACACTAGGTGGGCGGGGGTTGTGCTCTGTAAGTGGATTATTTCCACTCCTTTATAATACAAAGAGAGCCATTATGTTCCAGAAGACCACGTTTGCATCATCATCAGCATCCAACATCTTCCTGCCCTTGTCCCATTACTTGGGGGTCAACATCCTTTTCCACAGCTCTATTTTACCTACTGCACAGCTATGAGCGTAGAACTCTCTGTTTGACTCAATCCTCATGCTTATACAGGGTGGAGACGACAATGCGACAATAAATTAAACTGTATGTAACTCATGACGTTCCCAGTCTGCATACAAAAATTCAATCGAAAATTACTGGATATTTTCGATTGAATTTTGAATGCAGTTTATTCACAGGACGTTATTTTTCATTTTTAGCATTTTCTACATAGTGTAGATAATAGGCTACCACCATAGGTTTTAACGAATCCCGCATCGGTATAAACGTTAAACACATGTTACCTACTCGCTACTTCAAAAACCTTGGCCAAAATTGTCGTATTGTCTTCTCCACCTTGTATGTCATATTCATTGAAGCTTCTCTTTGGAATCTGCTCATAATGTATTCTTTTTCTTAGCGTATCGATTGCAAAATGTTCAAATGTGTTTGGCCCAAATTCAGCTACGCGAACACCCCTCACGGTAAGCGGAAGACAGGGCATGCGATGCAAGATAGAAGGTGGGCTACTTGTCTGTGACGAGCCGCCGCATACGCACTTGAGATCTGAATAATTTATTGAAGTCAATTCTAGGTATTTTACTTAAAATGTGGCCCTAAACTCCGAGCCAATATTCAGCCTAATTAGTTTACAACGATGATGTCGCCAAGGTGCTAAATAACAGTCTACTTACGTACCTACAATCACACGTACTACAAGAATGTCCAAAGATCTGTTCAGAGACCTTCCATTGAGTCACAGACACGATATTCTTAGCATTGTAGGCCTCCATTGCTGCATTTCTACTAGTTATTTCTTCATAGTCATGTTAAAACGCGCCATGGACCTCCAATATTACCTAGCTGCTTACGTATGTTCCATGTCATGATTGTATTTTGTGTTAATGCAACGGTAGAAACCAATTTATATTTTAATGCTGCTAAAAAGAATGCTAACCAATTTCTGGTTAGAAGCGCATTTGACAATTTCCAAATACTTGTTATCAATCTAGGTACCTACCTACCTACAATTGTTATCGAATAAAATATTATAGTTTCAAAAAACACGCTTGGTGACGTCACTTTATTTATCGAATTCTTCTCAGCCAACCGTTTCATTTGATACCCATATCATGGGAATAGGGATGTTTCTTGAATAAAAAAAATATGTAAGTCAGTCAGTTAGATAATCAAAAAATATTGGAATGAATAAAAAAATACGAAGATAAAACGCATCAAAAATGTGTCAAAGTCGCTCCGTGTAAAATACGCTGATATTCAGTTGCATCGATTAGACTGAAAACCGACGCGGACACAAACATAGTTGGTAAAAGGCTTCGCAGACCATCGTCCATGCTGCTGTTAAATAAATTAAAGGTTTATCAGTATTCAGTACAGCATGAGGAATCTTCAAATTTATTGCCAGTCGCGCCACTTACCTGGAAAATTACTGCAACTTAATTATCTACCTATTAATAGATTTTCCTTCCTATCTTCATGTTTTCCTTAATCGTTCCGACTTCTGCCGGACCTACATAAACATAGCATCACGCCTGTTATCCCCAGAATTGTTGGGCAGATGTGTACCTAACATTACAAGTTCAACCCATATTTCCCCAGTTATGTTTAAGTCCCATCTAGGGACCAGCCCCCGTAGCATGACCACCGTAGACAAGGATTTCTTTGACGGAAGAATCGACAAAATGACAGATTGTGTCGACAAAATGACAGATTGTGTCGACAAAATGACAGATTGTGTCGACAAAATGACAGATTTCTTTGCACTAACTATCATTTTGTCGATTCTTCCGTCGAAGAAATCCTTGTCTACGGTGGTCATGCTAAGGGGGCAGGGGGCGAGCTTATTGCTACCAACCGTTCACAAATCCAGACTCCGGGACTGCTACTGAGAAATTCCTGATAGAAAATCTCAATAACACTTTGCCTGGTCCAGGACCTCATGCTCAGCAGTCGCGCTTGCGACCACTCGACCAACGAGGCAGTCTTATAGTACAGACGCCAGCAAATCAACCTACCCGAAACTGTCAAATTTTCGCAATCAACATTGAACCTAATACTTTAGAGATAAAGTTCAAAATCTACCAAAGAAATTTGACAGATTATAGTACTGGCGTCTGTACCTATTATTAGTTTTTCCTCCTTTTCTTCATTTTTTCCTTAATCCTTAGTTCCGACTACTGCATGACCTACATTAACTATAGATGTAATTAATACAAGTATTACTAAGTATAACCTATTTCTACTTACGTCATTTATGACTTCCATGGAAAAAACATTAGGACACACCCAGATTTAATTGAGGTAAGCAGTCGGGTATCTGTCTACGAATACGTGTGGGTAATATTGGTTTAATCAATAATCGAACAATATATTTGCGCAAAAGGAAGGAAATTAAATAGTATAACTATAAATTATTGAAGATTATTCAGATTATTTTTTCTTTATGATGAAATCGAATGCTTACTTTTTTACTTACTGGATGTAGCAGATAGCAATAGCAAGATCATTATTTTTATCACCTAATACTTTAGCAGCCCCAGCTTTTGTCAACCAATAGGTACATAAATCAGACCATTGCCAATAGAATAGTTGTGCCCATCTGTCAATCTTGACCTCTGATCGGGACTTATAGAATGTGAAGAGTGAAGAGGGCATGATTGAGCCAATAGAACCTTTGGTTTAATTAACCAACTAATTTCGGATTTTCTTTTAAACAGGTTTATAAAGCGCGGCGCAGCGGTTTTTTTTTTGTTCTATCTGGGTTGTGGAGGTCAGATAGGCAGTCGCTCCATGTAAAATACTGGTATTCAGCTGCATCCGGTTAGACTGGAAGCTGACCCTAACATAGTTGGGAAAAGGCTAGGCTGATGATGACAGCATCCACAACTTTTGTGATGCACAACGTTTAAGGTCACCATTTTGGTCTTCTTTTTAGCGTGTCGATGGCGCACTCAGATGGCTCGATGAAGCCGTCAGGGATTTAAACAGCTCCCGCCAGAGATCGCATCTTACTCTGGAGGCGTTGTTATTGGCTGGACTAGCTAGTCCAACTCATCCAAGAAAGCTTTTACGGCTTTTCAGCTTCGGGGATACTGAGACGAAGTTGTGCATTGGGTGGCGTGAATCAGTTTGCAGCCTCATCTTCTCGACGTGGCTGGCTAAAGTCCTACAAACTTTTGGGGGCATAATGCCAGTCCGTGGATACAGCATTCGTATCGGGGTCGGATTAAGGCAACCAGGAATAATCCAGCACGTGTCTCATTTAGAGCTGTATTATGTATATACTAAGTTGACATGAGCAGAACGGTCCCATACTGGGTCTAAATTCTCCAGCGGAGAAACAGAGCGCCATTCCAGTTATTCGCAGAACTTGAGGAGACGCCCCCCATTTGGTGGATGTAATCCATTTTGGTAATCGGTTCCAAGATGGGCAGACGACGTTGTTGCCATCGCGGAGGCAGGGTTGGGCTATGTCCAGCAGTGGACTACGATTACATTGAGTTTATTTTGGTAAGCACCTTAATAAAATTCATCACACTTTTCTGGGATCAGGTCACTTGCGTGAACCCTCTTGCGCAAAAATCCATTCGCGCAAGTGGTTTGGCCAAGAATCTTTCGAGCATATGACTGTCTTTAGCGCAAATGTCCCAGATACCGTTGTTCTGCTGTCTGCCAATTGTCCCTGTTCCACCTTATTGCATTCACTTCACCCATACATTCGCTAAATAGTAAACAAATAAATGCAATATTGCACAGAGCAGTGATTAAGGAGCCGACTTGAATACTAATATCGTATCGGAAGACGATCGGAAACGTTAGCATTGGTGGTGAATGGTGAGGTCATGGGTACTTGGAGAGTCTCGGTTTTACGAGCTGGTATGTTGTAGATGGGTGTTTTGAATAAGACATGTTGCGACGGTTTCTGTTTCTGACAATGACTAACATATTATAGACTATACACCGTAACTTTTTAGTAGTCTTACAGATTTGGTCCACTCAATGTACCTATCATAACTAACAAGCTTTATCTCAAGGCGCAATTTTTTTTTTCCTACCTTAATACAAAGAAAAATAAATAATACATTAGAATAAAATTATGTAACATCCTGTTAAAGATGTTTACGTGTCAAACGGGAGAACATACCTACCCAACGCTCGAGTCCAGTAGATCATCGCTCGCAACAGGTCGTCATAATACTGAATAATATTTTTATTTTTAAATGATTAAAATCTCATAAATACCAATTTTATTTTATGAATGTTCAGTAGTCATTGGACACATGAAATGGGCTGCCGTTGTAAGACGACTAAAAAGTCACGGTGTATAGCCAAGCGGTAAAAAACTACCATGAATTCTGCACATGAACCTATTTCAAAGCTCTTGGTTCTAGTCGCGTGTACTATATTCATGGTAGTTTGTGCATCGAAACCCCTTTACGTCTCGTGTGAGTGGGTATACAATCATGTACGAAAAAATCCAGTGTTCGTGAAAATTCAAAGTGATTTTCGGAAGTCTCATGTCTGAAAGTTTTCAATGCCTGCAGTCAGTAGGTATGGTGCCGGCGGCGTTAACAGCGCCTGAACGGTCACGGTGTGAAGAGCAATTTTTTAATTGAAATGGGTTTCAGAACCCAGACTGTGTGCCAGTGTGCACTGTGTAGGATACTGTACTAGCTACAGTTTTACACTTGGGCAAATTTTAAATTGAATTCTGAATAACTTAACAATAATAGCACATACGCAAAAGCTTCTCGACGTTGCGTTGCAAACATTCGGTACCTACCTGTAGGTGTCATTGTTCAACTTATCATTTAGTTTGCCGTCTTTTCGTTTACGCACGAACTGGGAAAATAAATGGCGTCTAAACTCGACCTTATGACCGGTCGCGTATTTAGGTACTACCTACAGAATTCGTGGAGTCTTTGTTTAACATAACCAAAACAACCTAACAAAGTAGTTTAGCCATAAATGCTTGATGGGTCAGTGGTTGTTTTGTTGTATATATCCCTCTATCCTCCTATAGTTGGAGGAAAATTTAGAAAAACATAAAAGATACCTACCTAATGCTATTATAAAATGCTCTATGTAAAGTTGTTGTGTTGTTTTTTTCTGTAAATAACTATAAAGCGTGTAAATAGACCCTTAACATATCTGAAAGGCACTTGTTCTCCCCGTCTTTGCGATATTTTTTTTGCTCTAGACCATACCTGGGAATCTTCTAGTTACGAAGATATTGGGAGTCAAAGTTCCAACTTTTTCACAATTTTTTTTTTACGAGATTTAAAATTTTTACTTTACACACCTCCACGACCCCCGTACTATTAAATCCATCCATCAGCACAATGCTTTGAGTGCTTTCCATCAAGTCCTACCGTAAAACGTGATTTTTCACCCCAAAAAAAAAGTCGATACCCAGCAATAATTTTTGCGTAAAGTTACTTAGTTTGATATACATTATGCTTGGTTGACGGCTATGTGAAGGGTCTGTTTACAAGCTGTATACTTTAAAAATAAAAACACCTTTTACAACAACCTAAAACATAGCATCAACAAACTCGTCCATGCTGTCAGCCGGTAATATGCCCAAGGGACGCGTACGTTGAATGGCAATGCTTAGGCTTTGGCCAAGGGAAAAGCCAGCGCTTGGATAAACGTTTGGATATTTCCTTGAAAAGGCTGTGGAGCACTCGGACCCACGGCCCGATGGTTTCAACTTTTCAACCCCAAACGGCTCGAAAGTAAAGTTACCCGCAAGGGCACTATATTTACGCCGGGAGCATTCACACCGAAGTTACTTTTTGTTGAGCAACATTTCATAACAATAAGTTACGTTCTGTAACTTTTGCAATAACGTTCCTTTGCTCACACTTGCAAACGTTGTTACTCCACAAAAAATTATACAACGTGTAACATAATAAACGCAAGACCTCTCGTGTGGTGTCTCAGACCATGAAACTGAACAACTTTTGTTCTATGACTTTTGGAAATTCATAACTTTTTTTTTAGTTTTACCAAACATGTAGATCAGGTGATTGCGTCCGTTCCTATAGAACGTATTTTTTTTTTTTGCGAATTTCCAGAACTCGTAGAACAAAAGATGTTTAGTTTCATGGTGCGAGAGACCACACGGGAGGTCTTGCGTTTATTATGTTACACGTTGTATATTAAAACTCCTCTACGAAGAAGATACCGCCGCCTTGGAATAATCTAAATAACCAAGATGCAAGTCAATGTACATTTATGTGACGAACCTCATATCTAGCTCAGCAATTTCTGCAGCCGAGCCCCTTACCTGGCCTTGCTTTTCAAACAGTAGGTAATACTATACGGGGTGGAAGGAACACCGACGCGAAAACGGTTACCACGTACTCGGTACATCGTTCCAGACGTAGCTGCGTAGCGTATCTACACAGACGTAGCGTACTCTATGAGACTGCGGCGCCGTAGCGTGGTCTTCCTCTGAGCGCAGCGACGTTGTCGTGACGTATCGTAGAACAGCGTAGAACATCATCAAACACTCCCACATCGCAATTTTTCATCGGTAATTTTTAAAAATCAGCTGTTCCATACATTTTGACCGTGTAGGTTTTGCACTTTTGTAGGAAACAGCTGATTATTTTTAAATTACCAATGAAAAATTTCTATGCCCCTATATAGAAATTTTTATAGGTTCAGAATGATTTAGGTACCTACCTACTGAGTACGTCGTAATCGTTTTCGCTACGGTGTTCCTTCCACCCCGTATACAGTGTTATTCGTGAACGGAGAGCTAGTATAATATGGGTAAGGGTCCAGATTTTTTTTGTTCACGAGCAATTTTTCTACCAAAGCATCTTACCGCACCAAACTTTGACATGGTAACCTATACGGCTACGTGCAGGAAAACACAAGTAGTCAGTAGCTGATACTTACGTTATTTCCTCACCAATTACGCAGGACATGTCATGGGATAAATGTAGATAATTATATAAATGTGGTTGCAGATCAGCGTCACAAAATCTAGTATGAATGAGGTGACAAACTGGTTAGGTATAAGGACTAATACGTTATTGTAAATTCTAACCACAATGAGGTAACTCTTTCTGATATAAGTACCTAAATAGGTTATTTGCCTTAGAATTATTTACGCATTTGGCCATTATATTCGATTCAATCCATAAGAGGTATTAGGCTATTATGTCCTTTATTTATTTTTACACATATCTATTAAATACATTTTTAAATATTCTAATATAAAACAATACCAAAAAAACATATAAAAAAATAGTGGTCCGCCGGTATCGGGAGCAGGGTCCCAGCTACCGGTGGTTAGGGCTCCAGAGACAGGAAACCTCCTCAAAATGCGTGCCGTATCGAGGAGTACTGCCTTCTGAATCAGGCCCTTGATCCAACCGCTTAAGGAGAGCCTCGAAAGATGGTCGTCGAGGGTTTTAATTAGGCTATTTACTATTATTTATTTTGAGATATTAGGCTTTTACAGGCCATAGAGGTCTGCCTGCCTCTCTTATGTGAAAGCAAAACATAATTATGGTCCTCTCTCTCTGCCATTTGTTTCTCACTAGATACAATTGTCCCAATAAGAATCAGTCGTCAAATATTCAAGGTTTTGCGTGCTCTAGTATGACTGTAAAAGGTTTTTTTGGGCAAGGCAAAAATCGGAACACCCGCCGCAATTTTGTTTTTTCATAATAAAACTCTTCATAAATTATTTTTTTACCAACATTGCCCGCTGTCATCGCAAATCAAGCACCAACAGATCATTGTAGCTCTTTAATTGATTAAGTATTATTTGTAGATAAGAACACGGGAAACTAGCTTGCTTTAATTTTAATACTAATTGCAACACGCTAATATGAACATCTACAGCTCCAAGTCAAATTAGTTAAACACACAGGGAAGTGTACCAATCAGTGAAATAATTGGTTCAGACGACGACAGTGCCATCAGTGATAATCACCTGCTCACAACCAATTAGAATAATGCATGATTTATGCAGCGGCATAAGTTTTTTAACGATAATATTGTATCTTCAGGCGATGATGGTGGTGTAGTATTTTCTTAGATATCTCATAAGAAAAATATGCTATTAAAGAAAATGGCTGAGATCTTATAACTAAAGCCGAGGAGCTAATTTATGTAAGTGACATGCATAAGTTGGTAATCATCTTGCATCGCATGAGTATGCGTTGAATAGTGGATGGGAAGAATCGAAGTACCTAGAGCTGCATTTCTTGTCAAATGGAAAAGTACGAATAAACAAGACAGACGCGTAATAAAATCCTCAAGATAAATAGGTAGATCAAAAATATGTAGCACGTAGGTAAAATAAACTTTCGTATACAAAGATGCTTATGACCCCATTTCATTCAACAGAATTTAGAAGGAAATGTATGTAGGTTGTTTTTATTTCCTAAACAGTAAAGCAATCGTAAAAAGATCATAAGTAGGAGAATAAAACATGAACCATGAGTCGTTTTCCTCGTTTCAAAGACTGTAGACTTATTAATATGGTTTCGGCAAAACGTTGATAGCTTTGAGTTTAATGGCCGTGATCATTTACCTGATTAAGAGCTTATAATGCTAAAGACGCTGCAATAAAATGATAAAACTTCAAAATACGAGACATTGACCAAATTCCTGTAAAATTTGCAAACAATGAACTAATGTTCACCTCGTCTTGAAGTTGACAAGGAAATATGACGGAACGAGGATGCATCAAAGATATTGGAACCTTGAATTTATTGCCAAAAATACAAGTCTATATGTGACAAAGCATGTGACAACGCATGTCGAGGAAATAGGAGTAAATCTGTCACCAAAAGACATGTTTGATCAATAGAATCGTAAATACTAATAATGTTAATGGAGATATGTACTCAGAAAAACATTTTCGTGCCAAAATACTTGCAAATGGTAGAAATTTAACTAAATCGAAAGCTTTTCATAAGTCTAATTCACAGTGGGAAGCTATAACTGGAGTTAATGAGAGAGTTCACAGTATAAAATGAAACGATAATGGAGTGAACAGTTATTATAGAAAGATCAAAGGGATCACAACAGTTTATTTTGTAAAACCACAACAACCAGCAAATATCGAGTACTGCAACAGTTGTTTCCGCTTTTCTCAAGTTTCAATTCAAAAACCCTTGTCCCATTTTTGAATATTTGCCTGTCATTCAAATGACTCTATAAACCTTAATTAACCATTGTTCAACCTTCAGATAGCCGCAAGAATGACGCATGGACTAGATCAGGCTTTCTCGTTAATACCTTTAAACCTGAAGGTGGATTATGGCAAAGATTAGCACGGCGAAGCAAATATTTGTGACTGATGATAATGACGAGTTTACTCCTGTGACCGGCATCTCAAGGGCATTGATCTTTGGAAAGACTGGAAGATTTCATTAAAATCCGTTTTGAAAGGCTGGTCACAAAGACTGTAGTTTTAGTTGAGGGAATCAAAAGCCTTTGTATGATCAACGCTGACTATATCAATAAGAAAATCTATTGACACTTTCAATCATTTTGTCGAGTCGATTTGACGCAAAGGACACGTTCTAAAATGTTTGTCTGCTCGAGGGTGGAGGAACAATGACATCGACATACTAACCTTTACCACGTATTCAGTACATCATTTCGTACCCCACCAGGGCATCATCCCAAACATTCTGACCGTTTAGCAATAGCAGTATTTTTTTAAAATTACCGATTACAAATTTCTAAGTGGCGTTTGATATGATGAACTAAAAACGTTATAACCGTTTGAGCGTCTATGTTTTTCCACCTTGTATACCTGGGGATATACATTGTAGAAACTATCAAAAAGTACCTAATGCTTAATAAGTTCTCTTCAGTGCCAACCAGCGTCATGAGTCTCTATGTTGATTCACGTTAAACGCAATACTTATTGTGAAATTGGGAAATTACAGGTAACTGTAGCTCGAACTTCAGCGTACGTGATTAATATCTTGTACCGCACAAACTCAATGACAAAGCGACTATCACAGTAAAATCAATAACTCCTTAATACCGTCTCTTACTGATTTAAGGGTACTTTGTCGTTTGCCTAGACGTTTCTTAACTGCGATGAGGTCGACTTCCAGTCTATTGGGATGCAGCTGAATACCAGTAACTGACGTGACAACTGATCCAAAGCTACCTACAGAAATTGAATTTTTCGTTTTGACGTTCTAACCTTTTTTTGCATCATTGACTGCATCTTCATTTCGTTTCATATTTGGATTCTTGTAATCTAACTGGTCGTCATTCTATTTTGTAGCGTAAGAATATTGTTAAGCAGTTATGCTGTGGCCTATGTCTTACGACAAAAGGCGTTTTAAACCGTCAGAGTGTTTTCTTCGGTCTTGACGTACGCAGGTGTACGGCCCTACCTACGCGTTTCGTAATCAGTACAAAATCCTGTTTCCTTTTCTTCCTTCCTTCTCTCTTTTACCGTCCCTTTCTGGTTTTTCCTTATATTTTACCGCTTCTATATCCTTCCTAGAACAAATACTATATGTCACACTTTTGTTATTATTTGTATGGTTTCTAGAGGTACCTTGTTATGGCTATTCAGTGACGTTGATGCAGTAGCTAACGTCATTGGCAATAACTGCCTCAACTATTGACTGCCTATAAGAGTATTGTTTTTTCCCGAGCTGAGTAATCTAGATGACCACCGTTTGTTACACTAGGACCTAGTGCTTGAACTTGTATAATGCTGTTCTTATTTGTTGGTGAGGTAAGTTAAACAACCATAGCTTTTATAAGCTTTAGTGTAGGCACGGGCTTTATAGATTACGTTTCATAGGCCCATTTCCGATAATCACTTTCTTGCCGTCAGATTTTAACCACCATGGTTTAGAACTTTATATGTCATTTCTGTCGTTTTGTTTTCGGTTTATGGTTCTTGTTTTATTGAGTATTTATGTGTATATCTTTTAATTTGTGTAAGAATATTTATAGGGTTTTGTCTTTTCAGCGATGTGATTTCATGATTATTATACAAATCATGACTTTGAAAAACTTTTCTTACTAAGGAAGGACTACTTAGCATACCAACTTTATCTTCTCGAAGTCCAATAATTTCGCCACACTACATAACTCACGTACTTTTTAAAAAACCGGGGAAAACATCATGTTAATAAATGGAGAAATGCGTAATTTATTAAAGATAACTCGTTTATTAGCAACGGTTAAACTAATTAACGTTATCATAAGTTTAATATTATCTCATCAAAAAATGTTACCCGTTCTTATTGACACATTGTTAATCTGTATTTGATCACGCAGTCCATATCTACTGAATCTTAAGTTATACTTTTACGGAAATAGAGGGAAAATACACGTGATAAGCTGAGGTAATTTTTGATGAGTTGGAATCAGCCAACTCATCTGAGTAGTGTTGCCAGATCAATGGCCTGATAAGGCTGTGCCTTATCATTGCGGGGATAACCTGGAAGTGATGAAAGCGTGGTTAGGTGTGACAAAACTACTGCTGCAGTTAATAAGCTTTCACAATTCTTGGGACGACTTCACTAATGTAGGACTGTTACATATGGTATACGTATTAATTCTTCTTGTGTTTCTTTGTTGCTGTCATTCATTCATTAGCGGTCTTCTTTTGAATCATATGACTTTGAGGTCAAAGGATAGCCAATGGGACTCGTTCTTGACAGAGGATACAGGTTTGGGCGTGTGAAGGTTTTTGATTTTGTCTCATCTATTTACATTAGCCACCCTGTCGTGTGAAGAAGCTCAATCCTTGGCTCAATCATTAGCCAGGCACTCTGTAAGGTGGCTAATATTCAGTCAACGATTGAGCTTCTGTTTAGCATTTCACTTTGTATTATGACGCTGAAATATATCTGTAAGTTTTCTGTTGATAGTACTAAAAAATAGCTGTGAAAAGATGACTTTCATCCAGGGTGTAACAAGACCCTTAACGAAGCCGTCAACCAAGCATTCCGTAGAAAGCATTGCAGGAAACCAGGAGGTGCTAGATTTAGAGATTAGCTGTATCAAAACTATTGCGGTAGGTAGATAATAGCTAGAAAACAATTGTTCTTTCACTACTTTTGTAGTTCATTGTCCAAAGATAGTCTTCCATGGGTAGTCTTCTAGTGTATCTTTGTTTCCATTATCCATTCATTAGCTATCTTCTTTTGCATCGTTTGGTTGTCAGATCACCGACATTTGTTGGTTCAAATGACATCCGTTGGACGCATTCATGACTGAAGAATCAGGTTTGCTGTTGCGCTGCGACACTCTTCGTATGATGGTTAATTTATATATGGATGAGACAGGCTACGGTTTGAGCTTCTAGATTGCTAGGTCCAAGTACTTTATTACTCTTTATAATGTTGCAATTATGGGGCTACTGAGGGGGGAGGCAACTTGACTGCGTACCGTGGTCGGATGCTCTCTCTGTTTCAGGTGCTTGAGCCGGCTGTGAGCGTGTCGGCGCAACGACTGTCGGATCAGGTGGTTGGATGACATCGTACTTGAGCGACTACGCTCCGAATTAACGTTAATAAGCTGCTTTTTGATGGATCTAAAAAGCTTTTCTTATGAACTTTGGTAATTTTTTCTACATTCACCCCAGTTTATATGAGTAGGAATCGGCCAAATCATTTCAGAAGTGTTGTCAGATCAATGGACTGATAAGAAACAGAAAGCATTGCGGGAATAACCTAGAAGTGCCTGATGTAAGCGTTGTTAGGTGTTACGTTACCGATTACTGCATACAGGGTGATTGGTAACTGGGTGCATTCCTTGAAATACCTTATTTGCAACAACGTATGACACTTGTCGTGCAAATTACAGGACCAATTTCCTTGTCTCATTAGCTTTCTAAAAGTGTGACACAGTACCCATTTTTTTGCACCCATTTCAAGGAATGCACCCAATTACCAATCAACCTGTATAATAAGCTTTCTTTTACAATTCTTGTAGTATACTCTCCAACTTATGACTCTTCCATAGATGGTGTCTTCTTTTGTTCTTTGTTTTCGTTATCCATTCATTTTCTATTATTCAGTCATCTGTAGCTGCTGTATGGGCAAATTTCCTAGCTGAAGATTCCGGTTTGGCACTGTTACGGTTTTTTTAGACTGGCTAGTAGTAATAAGTAGTTCGATGAGAGCGGCCAAAATTTGAGGTTATGTTTAACATTGAAAGTTTATTATCTAGGTACAAAAACTATTACTCTCTACACTAAAATGTCTGTAAGCATATAAACTGGGGTTTTTGCCGAGTTGGAATCAGCCAACTCATCAGAGTAGTGTTGCCTGATCAATGGACTGATAAGGCACCGAGAACATTGCAGCCATAATCTGGAAGTACCTGAGGTAAACGTGGTAATGTGTAGCTCAACTATTGCTGTAGAAAATAGCTTTCTTACACAATTCTTGTAGTTTATTATCCTGACTGTCTCTTGTGAAAAAAAAAAAAAAAAAAAAAAAAATGAGTACACTGTTACATATAATATAGTAAAACATTATTGTGTTGGCTTTTTCCATCAAGGATTTCTCAGTAGCAGCCACGGAGTATCGATTTGTGCTCGGTTGGTGACAATAGGCTCGCCACCTAACCAGTATGCGACTTACAAAACATAACTGGTGAAATGAGGGTGTACGATTAGGTACACCTCTCCCTAACCCTTTGGGAATTACAGGCGTGGAAATGCAAAACCTTATACTGTCAGTCTGCATCGGCCCACTGCTGGGTAAACGACAATGTGGGTCGTTGGTTTAGTCCTTAAAAAAAACTTTATCCAAAAAAAACCCGACTTCCAAAAAAACACCAAATATAATAATCTTCCTTAAAAAGAAATGGCCTTTTTTCTTCTTTCTTTCTTTCTGTTTTAAGTCTTTAGAGCTTACTTATTTATTTTCGTGTTCTCGTGATTTATCTACATAGTTACTCACTTACCTATGTAAGAATAAAACAGATGTACAAAAGTACGGAAATCTTCCGGCAACAATTCAACGATAGCAGACGCTTCCGAAACAGCCAAATGCTTTTAACTTTGACATCGTTTTTATTTGATAAATTCGAATAAAAAGCAAAACCTTTTTGAAGATTTTTGTGTTAAAAAAAAAACCTCTTATTCATTATTGCACACAAAATAAAAAAAATAAATACAAATTGCAATAATATAGCCTCTTTTTACCTTTTTTGACACACAAAAACTTAGGGTCATGTGATTTGTTTTATTAAATTGCACTGTCAAAAATAGCTCCGAAAAAAAAAACCATTGAGAAATAGACATAAAATGGTAGTAAAGGATAGTAGAAATAGAATGGTAGTGAAAGTATGAATGGTAGTAGTAAATGGTAGTAAGTGCCTACTTAACAAATTAGAAACCCTATGCAAAGGGCGATAAACGTATTTGTTTTAATCTATTTTGTTCTACTGTTGGGCAAAGGTCTCGCCCATAAACTTCTATAGTCTCTCCATGCGGTTTTCTCCGGCCAATCTCTTAAACACCTCTAAGTCGTCTCGGCAGCGTTTTCTACGCCTCCCTCGGCGACGACGCCCGTCTTCTGACACCCACTGCGTGACGACTCTAGTCCATCGGTCCTGCTGCTTTCTGCAGACATGGCCCGCCCAATCCCACTTGAACCTAGCAGCCTTATTGCCCACATCACCAATTCCAGTTTTGCAGCGTACTGTGGTATTGCGAATTCTGTCGCTGAGCGAGCGTTAACGTTTTACGGCATTTCATACAAACTTTCAAGTGATTTTTTTCGAAATGACTGAACCGATTTTAATGAACCTTCGTACGCACAAGCACGATACATAAGTCTAAAAATTTGACAGAGAAAATTTTCGAAATATAGTGTTACAGCTAAATTAGACCGATCGTACCGACTTTAGATTTTCCATAGAAACAGAAATTTATAATTTTCTTTTTTTTAAAAAGACATTTCGAAAAGTTCTCTGTGAAGTTTTTAGACTTATGTATCCTGCTTATGCGTACGAAGTTTAATTAAAATCGGTTCAGTCAATTCGAAAAAAAATCACTTGAAAGTTTGTATGACATGCCGTACCCCATACGCTACCCTCCATAGCCCTTTGGCAACCGTTGAATTTGAACTTTATTGACTTGGTCAGGATCCAAGTTTGAGGACTATAGGTTAGCGTTTCTTGGAACTTATAGAAAAGAAATTATACCGAAAATACGTCATCTTGAATTTACAATTCGAAAATTTCGTGATTTCCTGTTCGATACGTCAGCACCAAAGTGGGAAGATTAAGTATCAAATACCTAACAGTAAATTCAAACGCCCACTGACTCACATAAAAACATTCACCTCGAGTTCGTATAAAATTAGAGGAATGTGTAAGGAAAACACCTAACTTGTAACTTCTCCAATTCCCAATACGTCATCGGTAGGAGGCTTGGCACTGACGTTCAATTTAATTACATTTTAACCAACGATCGGTTATATGTGAATCACAGGTGATCTATTAATATAAGTAATTATGGGTAAGTTGGTCGCTGATTCGAGGAGACACCGGAAAAGAACACATGGAAGGAATTGGGGGAGGCTTTTGCCCAGCAGTGGGACAGTACAGGATATTAAAAAAAAATGGATAAGTAGTAGGTCTTTTCGTATTTTTTATGTATAAAATTGGAGAAAAATCGCTTTGGTGGTATTATTTGTTTCTGGCTGGATTTAATGTCAATAAATATTGGACACAAAGGAAAAAAAAGTTAAAAACACTTTCCCGCTATTTTTCAATTGATTTTCTGTCTGAGTGAATCTAACGAAGAAATTCGATACATTCTGAAGTATTATTACAAAAAGAGAAAAATGCGACTTAAGTTCATGCACATAATGCAGTGTAAGAGTAGCATAAAGTTGGTTCAAGCGTTTTGAGTCCGGGAATTTTGATGTCAAAGATGCAGCTCGCTCTGGTCACCCTCATACGGAAAAGTCGATGCCATTTTTGAAAAAGTGGAGCAAGATGCATATTAGTAGTAACAACATAGCCGAGGAGCTGAAGATTGACGACAAAACAGTTTTGACCCATTTGAAAAAGTCTGGCTATATAAAAAAGCTCGATATTTGGGTGCTACACGAGCTTACTGAAAGAAACCTTAAGAATCGTGTACTCATTTGCGATTCTCTATTGAAACGTAACGAAAACGGACCATTTTTGAAAAGATTGATCACTGGTGATGAAAAGTGGATCACCTACGACAAGAACGTACGAAAAACCGCTAGAGGGCGTTGCCTGACTAGTATACATATTTGAGAAGCTCCGTATTTTTTTATTTTAAAAATAGTAAAACGCAATAATATTATCGAAATCTTAGGTTATTCCGTGTCTAAAGTAACAGTACACTTGTGGAAGTGTTATCAAACATAAATATTCACTACAGTGTTTAAAAACCATCGCAAACTAAAGTAACAATAAAAAACTATAAACCCTAATTGAGCGATCTAATCATCAAAACAATTTAATCTGTGCTAAACAAAATCGTTGGAAGTGCACGTTTCGTGTCGGCAAAAGTGAATATTTACATTAAAAGTTACTATTTGTTCGTCAAACAGTGCACCGAACATGGAAAAAATTCCAAAGACATGAGTCACAGTAACGGATTTACTATATTTGAAACCAAAATCTCCTAGAAAGTATACCATAATTTCGTCAACAAAGTAATGTACACCGTGGCCGAGTGTCCACACGAGCCGACATACAAGGTTACGGAACAAGCGGTCGCACGTTCGATCCTCACCAAATGAATGTCTTTTTGTAAGATTTCTTAATTATAAAAACTTTAACAAAGACTAACACACACGCAGGAACCAATATCCGTGCAGAATTACTAGCAGAACTCAACAGAGAGCGCTACGGTGACGGTACATTTATTTAAAATGGATCAAGAAAGCAACAACATCACCTTTCGTAAAATCTGTCGGACAAGTTCGTTAAATGATCTTGTAAACATGACAAGCAACAGTAACAAAAATATATTCGACACTACAATGATGAGTATACCAGATAGCTTGCATGACAATAGTGGGGAAATAAATGATTTGAGTGAACAAGTGAAATTACTCATGGCACAACTTCAAAGCGCTCATCTAGAAATAGAGAACCTAAATAGCGAAAACTTTCGTCTTAAATCTGATCTTCAAAAATCGGTAAAAACTATCAATACGTATAAACAAATGTGCTTATCACCTGAGAGGAAAAGCAAGACACCGAAATCAGTTCGAAAAACCAAAATACTGGTTCATAACAAAACTGAGACGATTTCTCCAGACGACAATGTAAATAAGGATTCAGCTAAACCATCTGGTGTTTACAATCGCAAAATCCCGAGAATCATGTTGGACAAAGAGACTCAAACCTCTTGCCACACCCATACGCAGCCAGCAAACAATATAAAAGAGGTACCCTCATCTTTATCAGTCTATAATAATAAAACTCAACATAGTAAAAAAGAGCTGGCAGATATCATTGCAAGAACTAAACAGAAGAACAAATTATGCATTCTAAGCAGTGGCACCAAACCAACAGGGCACTTATCCTTGATTGAAGACATCTTCTCCGACTACTTCGATTTTTGCCATTATTTAATGCCAAATGGAACTATAAGAGAACTCTTATACAATATAGAAAATAAATTGAAAGACTTTACCGATAACGATTACTGTATCATTTTCATAGGAGAAAATGACATAAAAGCTGAGAGAAATTACATAAACGTGATAAATATGATAAGAGAATCGTTACAGAAGGTTGCCCACATCAATAATATTGTTTGTTTACCGACGTATATAACAGGAGCACCTATTTACAATTATAAAGTAGAGATGTTCAGTAATCTGCTTTATCTTGACCTACAAAATAATGACTACGCTTACCTATTTGACAGCAACAGTGGGCTATCACTAGACATGTTCTCCAACACAACAGGAAAAATCAAAATACATGGAATGAAACATATGTACGACAGCATTATGAATAGTATTGTAATTGATTTGTGCTCATTTGGGCAGTTTGACATAATACCGTATAATAGTAGAATACAGACTGAACCTTACATTGTTATAAACTCTCCTGAAATCAAAGAAAATGAAACCGACAACCAGTTTTTTCTCTGAGAAATTTATGCATATCTTACATCAGAATATTGCAGGTTTAATTAACAAATCTGACGCATTATGTGTAAACTTAGAAGAACTCGCAGACAGTAACAAAATTGTGGACGTCATATGTATTACTGAGCACTTTATGATGGCGGGATTTGAGTCAAATTTATACCTACCAAATTACGGTTTGGCTTCATTTTACAGTAGAACAAATAGTAAAAGAGGAGGAGCATGTATCTTAATTAAAAAAGAACATAAATTCAGGGAAATTCCAGAAATCCGAAAATTTTGTCTTGACTGTGTATTAGAAGGTTGTGCAGTTGAACTTCTTGACTATAAAATTATTATTGTTTGCATATATAGGGTACCTAAACAAAATAACATGTATACATTCTTCCATAAACTGGAAAAACTTCTGACTTATATTGCCAAATTGAATTGTAATAATATCATAATTACTGGTGACTTTAATATAGATATTCTAAGACGCAATAATGTAACATTAGATTTTGAATGTTTACTGTTGAACTATAATTTACAATTGGCTTTACATGAACCGACCAGATACGCCAGTCGAACTTGTATTGATAATTTTGCACATAACTTTAAAAAGGGATGTAAATCTGAAGTTCTGGAATTAGGTCTATCGGACCATACCGCCCAATTAATCAAAGTTCCTGTTAAAAAAAGTCTGACATTGCATTATTGGCGTACAATAAAACGCGATTATAGCGAAGAAAATATTGATAAATTTAAATTGTGTATTAAGAGCTTGTCTTTCTCGGATATTTACCGCACTGATGACCCAAACACGGCTTATCAATATTTTATAGCTGATTTTAAACTTTTTTACGACCTTTGTTTTCCACAAACCCAATTTTTAATAAAAGTCAATCATAAACCAAAGTGGGTATCACGTGGTGTAAAAATTTGCAGTCGAAAGAAAAAGGATTTGCTATGGAAATTCAGATTAAACTCAACAAAAGACAACAAATTAAAATACTTAAATTATTGTCAGTTATTTAAAAAAATTATAAAACTAACAAAACGTGCGCAGAATAACTATAAAATAATAACGTCTCATAATAAAACTAAAACAGCGTGGCGGATTATTAACAAAACGAGACTTAATACCCCAAAAGAATCTATTGAGAACATAAAAATAGATGAAAACAACGTCCTTAATAATCCAACAGAAATAGCGAACGCATTTAATAATTATTTTATTGAAAAAGTCAACCCCCTTCCGGGTGCCGGGAAAAAGGTAACGTCTTTAATTAATCACCGTTTAAATTCAATGTTTCTTGCACCAAGTTCACCCTACCAGATAAATAAAATTATAAACAAATTGAAAAATACCAACAGTGTAGGATATGATGGTATCTCTACTAAAATAATTAAAGCAGTAAATGAGGATATATGCCATCACCTTAGTCACATTCTGAACTTGTCGATATCTACTGGAATATTTCCACAAGATCTTAAACTATCAGTTATAAAACCCTTATTCAAAAAAGAATCCAAACAGTTAATGGCGAATTATAGGCCTTTTGCACTACTATCAATATTTTCAAAAATTTTCGAAAAATATCTTTATGGCGAACTTAATTCATATCTGGAAAAAAATGAAATTTTGTGCACTGAACAAAAGGGATTTCGACAGAATAAAACCACAAACATGGCCATTTATGAATTCATTCAAAATGTTATCGGCCACCTTGACAAAACAGTTCCAGTTTGTGCTATTTATTGCGATATGTCACAGGCTTTTGATTATGTAGATCATAATATACTAATCAGTAAACTTGACGCATACGGCATAAGAGGCAATATTTTAGATTTAATTAGATCCTATTTAACGAATCGACAACAGAAAACAGTAATAACTAAAGTGAATGCTAAAACAAAAAAAGAAGAAACATTTAGCTCCGTGAGAAAAAATGTCACATACGGTGTTCCTCAAGGTAGTGTGCTAGGGCCACCGCTGTTTATTATCTATATCAACGACTTGCCAAAGGCAACGACTCAACCTATGACATTATTTGCTGATGACAGTACAGTTTCAATTGCATGTAAGGACATTAATAATTATAAATCTGACATTAATAATTCACTGACATCTATAATTTCTTGGCTTGATAACAATAATTTAAAAATAAATTTATCCAAAACAAATATAATGCACTTTGGACAAAGATTGCATAATCCATTAAATATAAATTTGATTCATGATAATTACACAATAAATGAAGTATCTAATGCTCGTTTTCTCGGCTTAATTATAGACAGTAAACTAAATTGGAAAGAACACATTGATGCACTATGTAAAAAAATTAGTAGTCAGGCATATGCTTTGTACCAGCTTGCTCCATCTATCAACACTGATGTGTTGCTCTCGGCGTATTATGGACTTGTTGAGTCTGTCCTCAGATATGGCATTATCTTTTGGGGCAACTCATCTAATAAAGATATGACATTTAAAATGCAAAAGCGATGCATACGTGCTATGTTCGGTATCCATAGCACTGAGAGCTGTAAGCCACTTTTTACACAGCATAAAATCCTCACACTGCCGTCACTTTATATTTTGGAAATCTCCTTATTTGTTAGAAATAACCCTCATTTGTTTCCTCGAATATCGGACATTGTAATACGTAATCGCCGGGATAATAGTAAACTTCGTGTTCAACCAGCAAAGACAGCTCTACTGCATAAAAGCGTTGTATGCAGAGCGCCGATAATTTATAATAATATCCCTAAATGTGTGAAAATACTAAATACAGATCAGTTTAAGAAAACATTAAAAAAAATATTGATAGGAAAAGCCTACTATAATGTCAATGAATTTTTAAATGACAAATCGCTCTTAAATTATACGAATTGAATCTATTTTATTTATTTAATCGCATGACTATTTAACTTCTTTTTTTTTTAAATTTAATATTAATTTTAATTGTTTTTTCTGATTATTATTCTTTGTATTTTAATTTTTTTTTTTTTTGAAGTGTGTGGTTTTTTTTTTTTGACCTAATTTGTACACCAGTCATGGTCAAACATGTTGAGCCAAAGATTATATTGTAACACCTATAATAAGCATCATACCATGTATATTATCGACACATGTTTTTGCAAATAAATGAATTGAATTGAATTGAATTGAATTGAACGTGCAAAAAGATCACGGTCAAATAGTCAAGCTCCACAGACTGCGAAACTCGGATTAACACGCAATAAGGTTATGCTGTGTGTATGGTGGGATTGGAAGGGCATCGTTCATTATGAGCTTTTACCGTCGGGCAAAACTGTCGATTCGGATCTCTACTGCTAACAACGAATTGATCAACAGATAGGGAGTTCTTTTTTCATCATGATAACTACCCAGACCACACACGCCTTTGGCCACAAATCAAAAATTGAGTGAGCTTGGTTAGGAAGTGTTAATTTATACTTAGGTACCTTCAACAAATGGGATACAACCAGCTTGCCTTACCAAAGGGTTAAAGGGTTACTTGTCGTGTTGCCCAGAATCCCGTAGTTTTTCTTGTCAATCTCTCTTAACTGCATATATTTTGTTTTATTTTTTGTATTTTAATTATAAATATTTTCTAGTATTTTTTTTTTCTGTTATTGCACCTATTGTGTTTTGCCTCTTCATCACCCTAAGGTAGACTGGAAGAAAATGCTCAAGGCATTAAATCCGCCTTTGTACAGCTTTTACTTATGCATACCCTAATAAATAAATTACCACTTCAATCAATCAATCATCCACACCTTAAATTCACCCACTGCAGAGTATAGGCCTCCCTCCTTCCTGAGTCAGCCTCATCCAGGTTTTCCCCCGATGGCAACTATGTCGTCTGCCCATCTCGCCGGATGACCCACGTTTCTTTTCCCCGTTCTTGGACACCATTCGGTGACAGCCTTAGTCCACCTGTCATCACTGCGCCTTGCTAGGTGATGATAATTACTAATTAGTAGAGTTAAACATATTTTACCATTAATCAACCTTTCTCGGTACAAACGTTGAACTTTGCTCAACTACTTAAAGAGAAATGTAATAAATAAACATTTTACACAACAGTCAGGACGCATTACTAAAGTGATTCCCAAAGACTCTGAACCCCACGTAGGCTCGACGCAACAGGATATAAGACAAATAATGAAACCCCGTAGGTACCTACCTGCTTGTTGTGACGTCACAACACAATAATATTGGGCAACGTTCACAGGCAACAAAACCATGCTTCCATACAATGTATGTGTGGAACTCCCTGATTATCTGAATCAACAACGTAGAATGGAGAGGAAATCACCAAACGACAACATCTGGTACATGAGTGACTAATTGTATAAGCTATTTATATTTATTATAAAACACAATTATTTATCAACTTATCATTTTTGTATATTTACCGTTTCCAATTTATCACTGAGCAGTTTGTTCCATCGTCAACATTGGCAAGCCTATAATCGGTCCTCGGCGACGTCAAAGTTAGGTGTTGGAAGAATTCGCTATCAGCTAGTGATGTAACTATCTCATTATCAAACGTAGAATCCTCTTTAATCCCCGGTTATAAACGAAATCTTTCGCCTCATAGTGTTAGCACTCCACTACGTCAGAACTAGTGCTATAAGTATGTCGGTAATAACCTTACTTATTATCCTTTACGACGAGTTAATTCGTGTCGTTGTCACACAAATATTTAGAGCTTGCCGTATAAAAAAAGGACGTAAGAGCAGACGGCGTACGATTCGCAGGCGCGCGCGCAGGGAAAATCATTCTAACGCATCGACCGCTCGAGCCGAACGTCGATCAATCGGGAAGTGTCATCTCAAGTCACAGTTGTTCACCACGATGTACATACGAACATTATAATAAATAAAAAATAAAGTGTCTGTGTAATTATCTTCAATGAAGACCTTATTAACATGTGGTACAAAAAGAAGAGTGTGTGTCAGCAAGATCTCAGTTTACCCCTGAATCGGTGCATAGAAACATTGGAGATTCTAAGGTTTTTGCTGCTCCAGTTGTTCGTACCTTTGCAAGGGACGATATGGATTATGAAACATTTGTGATTGGTTGTGACAATAGTATCTAAACAAATATAAAGACAACTGTGATACCAAGAAGTATTTATAAGTGTAAAGATTTTTTTTGAAGAAGTTTAAATAAAGAAACTAGTCAAGATGATGTCCAAGAAGCAGCTGACCTGCATGCTTGCATTGCATATCATGTATTTGTTGGTAGGAGCAAGCATTTTCTACCATATAGAGAGCCCTCTTGAAGTCAAGCAAAGGGCCGAAGACAAACTTGAAAGGCTTGAAATTCAGAGTAAGTCAGAATTAATTTGTGTGTCTAATATATTGTTTATGCGAACGAATTTATCATAACACTTTTGCGTTGAAACTGTAAATTGTTTATATTTTTTCGTGTCAGATTGGTTTACTTTGAAAGAGAGGAAAATTATTTTTATATTTCTTAAGAAATGATATGTATAATAATAATCTCATAATAATGATATCTGAGGATACTAATTTGAAATGTTTTTAATAAATTCACGTTGCATCACAAATGGCTCGTGATTGGTTTTTAATTAAATTTAAGATTATTGATTAATTAGAGCCATTAGATGTGACAACCTAGAGGCAATATAATCTGATAAGTGAATAAAATCAATTTTCAATATAAATAGTTGAACACTTCATCATGTCTATACTCTATCGAAGCACTTGTGAAGAACTGTGCTATCTTGATAAAAATAAAAACATATAAAGAGCGTATTGTTTCGCATTACAACAACATTCTGTTTTCAAATAAATACTCGTGGCGAGGAATTCTCGTGCTTTAGAAAAAAAAAAACACAACACAAAGCCGACCAAGCAATTTCTACGTATTCAGCTTTCAGTTCGTTTGTGCTGAACGGCAAACTCCATTCGGTATCTAGGTACCATTTCAGAATCAAATCCAGGTAAGCCGAACCGCTTTTTATTCCATTTTGCAGCCCTTTTGAAAACGTGTGAAATAGAAATGTTTCACCCTTGAAATAGAAATGTATGCCACATCTTCGACACTATTTATACCCAATGTAAAGGGTGTAAATAGACCCTTAACATTAACGAAAGGCACTTGTTCTCCCCATCTTTGCGATATTTTTTTTGTTTTAAACCATAGCTGGGAACCTTCTAGTTACGGAGATATTGGGGGTCAAAGTTCCAACTTTTTCACATTTTTTTTTTAAATCCATGTTTTTAATCTAAGATTTTTACTTTAAACACCTTCACGACCCCCGTACTATTAAATCCATCCATCAGCACAATGCTTGGAGTGCTTTCCATCGAGTCCTACCGTAAAACGTAATTTTGACCCAAAAAAAAAGTCGATTCCCAGCAATAATTTTTGCGTCAAGTTACTTAGTTTGATGTACAGAATGCTTGGTTGAAGGCTATGTGAAGGGTCTGTTTACACCCTGTAGTGTTCAAAAATAATTCTGATCAGAGAGCCTTGACTTTAATTTCAATAATAACTTATCAATTGCCTTAAACTCATGATGATTAGCCTGAAAATTAACCTTTTTTTTCTACTTGCGGTTATTAATAGGTAAGTAAATAAACTGCGTTTAATTGTCATTGTTCTACAACGTGAGTGATTAAGGATATCGTTTTTTTTTTCCTGTAAACAGGTGCTATTGGTTTATTTTTAGTATCTAGTCTAAAAAGATCAAACAATAGTATATAAACGACATTTCTATATTGAAATCAATAATTGTTGTTATCTATATTTTTATATAAATATTTTGTAACATTTATATTTTCTTTTAATACCACAGTATTCGTTATAAATCATTTGTCACGTGATTCGCGTGGTCAGTCACTATAATACCTCTCAATAAATACTTAAATGTTCGACCTTTTTTTTTTCATTTTTACCATCTTTATTTATGACCCACTAAAACATAATAAAAACAATAAATTATTATTCTATTCTAACCTGCCGTCCCTAATATTTACAAAACTTAAATAATAAATAAATAAAACTAACTTATTAGGGAAAAAAACATAATTGTCAAAGTTTGGGCGTCTGAAAAGTTGCAAGGACATCAAAGATTAGCTGGCACTTCGATACAGTGCCACCAGCGACCAAATTGATGGAATAGTAAAAAATGTCTTGAATTGACAGAAGTTGCCGAAAATTCTTTTAAAAGTCGCTGAATAAACTCTTTGAAAGAAATTGCCACCGTTTAGGCCAAAAGAATACTGAATTGTGTGACGCACAATAAAAGAAAATTATTTATTAAACTCGCACAGGATAAAATTAAATTAAATAAAAAGAGAACAAAAAAAAATACAAAATTTAAAAAAAAACTTATTTAAGACGTACAATAAACTAAATTGGTCCTGTACGAGGCCAAAAGGCCCCAATCTCAGCAATAAAATAATAACAAATAATAATAAACCCTGTTCCCGATGCCGGTGGGCTACTATTTTTTATATTTTTAAATGTTTTTATATTACTTTGTATAGAAATATTTAAAAATGTAAATTATATGTATAGATAATAAATAAAGGAATAATAATAAATAATCGGTCGATCGCCGATCACCAATCGATCCGGATGGTAGAAACGACAACGATCGATCAATTGGTGTAGTAGAAACTGTCGATCGATGTCGACTTATCCATTCTACCATCGATCGATGGCCTCGATCAACGATCGATCGATTGGTGTGTTAACACCCTTAAAGAAAATTCTCTTGCAAAGAAAAGTTCATGCAATCCATCGACAGAATCTTTTCCTTTCAACCGATACGATTAAGCCTATCTCTGTCACTCTAACCTCATAACATAATAGTCAGTGTGTCATTCCATTGTTTAACCACGTGACCACATAAAAAACTTCAGACTATTGTCTATGGGTCTATGTGAAACTATTGAGTGCAACGTGCACTTCAACTTGCGAATCAATAGAGAAATGGGAATGGGACCTTCATGAACCCATTTACTTATTTTTGAACGAACACATATTAAGTAAAAGTTAACGCATACTCGAGGGGAAAACGCCGCAGGCATGGTGCAGGGGTGTGGTGGTACTCTTCTTCAAAAAGGGCGACAATGCCCGGCTGAAGAACTATAGGCCCATCTCACTTCTAAGCCATGTCTACAAGCTGTTTTCAAGAGTCATCACGAATCGTCTCGCGCGCAGGTTTGACGATTTTCAGCCTCCCGAACAAGCCGGATTCCGAAAAGGCTTTAGCACCGTAGACCACATACATACGCTGCGCCAGGTTATACAGAAGACCGAAGAGTATAACCTGCCTCTCTGCTTGGCGTTTGTGGACTACGAGAAAGCCTTCGATTCGATCGAGACTTGGGCTGTACTGCAGTCTCTCCAACGGTGCCAAATCGACTATCGGTACATCGAGGTGCTGAAGAGTTTGTACAAAAACGCCACCATGTCAGTCCGACTTCAGGACCAGACCTCGGAACCTATCCTTCTGCAGCGAGGTGTAAGACAGGGAGACGTCATATCTCCGAAACTGTTCACCGCTGCACTGGAGGATGTCTTCAAGGTTCTGGACTGGAGAGGGCTAGGCATCAACGTCAATGGCGAGTACATCTCTCACCTTCGGTTTGCCGACGATATAGTGGTCATGGCTGAGACCATGGAGGACCTCAGTACAATGCTCGATGACCTCAGTAGAGCTTCCGAAAGAGTGGGTCTTAAAATGAACATGGACAAAACCAAAGTCATGTTGAATGCCCATGTAACACCCACTCCTATCAAGATCGGAGACTCTACACTCGAAGTTGTAGACGATTATGTCTACCTGGGACAAACGGTCCAGTTAGGTAGGTCTAACTTCGAGAAAGAGGTCAATCGTCGAATCCGACTCGGCTGGGCAGCGTTCGGGAAGTTGCGTGGTATCTTCTCGTCCAACTTACCGCAGTGTCTCAAGACGAAAGTCTATGACCAGTGTGTGTTGCCAGTGATTACATACGGGACCGAAACGTGGTCGCTCACAATGGGCCTCATCAGAAGGCTGAAAGTCACCCAAAGGGCAATGGAGAGGGCTATGCTCGGAGTTTCCTTGCGTGATCAAATCAGAAATGAGGAGATCCGCAAGAGAACCAGAGTTACCGACGTAGCCCGAAGAATAGCCAAACTTAAGTGGCAGTGGGCAGGGCACATTGCTCGCAGAACGGATGGCCGATGGGGCCGAAAAGTTCTGGAGTGGCGACCGCGAACCGGAAGACGCTGCGTTGGAAGGCCTCCCACTAGGTGGACCGATGACCTCGTAAAGGTTGCAGGGATCCGCTGGATGCGAGACGCACGGGACCGGTCAATGTGGCGACACTTGGGGGAGGCCTATGTCCAGCAGTGGACGTCTTTCGGCTGAAATGATGATGATGATGATGATGAACGCATACTTCAATGGTGTATAGGATCAGTATCACCTAAAATCGAGCCGGTCGGGATACTGCAGTCAACACCACTGAGCACAGCAATGGCATCGCCTTGGATCAGCTTCGGTTCATCTTAGAATTTATCAGCAATCTGGCAATAATCAAGTCCTTAGTCTTTGTATAACCCAATTTACTAACTGGTTTTTGGAGGGCAGACAGGCAGTCGCTCCAGGTAAAATAATGGTGCATTCGTTAATACTGGAAGCTGACCCTAATATAGTTGGGAAAAGGCTAGACAGATGATGATGAGCAATACTCACGTCTGACTTTTAAGCCACAGAGCCAATGACAAGATCTTCTCCGATCAAGAAATATCGCTGTGGGAAGGGTGATATTATTTTGAAATAACTATTTCCGCATGAATTTAAAATAAACTTTTGTTCAGAATGAACAAACAGCAAATCATCACATCGGTAAGCGTGGGTTTAAAATGTTTTAGCTTTTATCAGAAAGTATTCAGATCAAAAACAGTTCGAGTTTAGGTTTTCATTACCATCTCGATAAAATACATAGATTATAGAGGTGTTGTTGTCCTTGTCAGTACCCTATTCATCATAATATTGTTTTTACAACTGCATAATACCTTGTTTACTACGACTCCCCATTACCTTGTTTACTACACTCTCATTTGAGCCTCATATTCATAAGACGTACCAGCCAATATTGACTGCTGGAAGTGCAAGAATATACTTTTGCAATTGCACGCTATGTAGCTCAATCTTCGGCTGATCTCCTGGACCTGTGAGATCTTAAACATTGATTATACTGGGTGTGGCGTAAGTAGTGGTCCACCGTTCAGGATTCGATGAACCAGATAATTAACTATAACAATTAAAAATTTTAACCATTTTTACCCAAGGGTTACGAAACTATTTCCTTTTTGTTTTTTATTCAGAAATTTCTATCTTTTTTTACAAATTTGTTTGTAGTTTCAACAAAAACCATTATTTTTTTATTTTGATTTCTGTTAATTACTGCTGAATACTAGAGCTATCATGATAAAGTATGATTTTTTATGTAAATTCAGCTCTTTTGAAGAAAAAGTTGGTTCTTCTCTAATTTTAACCCTAATTTTTAAAACACCTTCAAGTTCAAGAGCGATTTTTGTAAAAAAACGTCTTGGGTAAAAATTGTTAAAATTTTTAATTGTTATAGTTAATTATCTGGTTCATCGAATCCTGAACGGTGGACCACTACTTACGCCACACCCTGTATACCTATATAATTAGCTATACAGGATGTAAACGGACCCTCCACAAAGCCGTCAACCAAGAATTCTGTACATCAAACAAATTAAGTCTACCCAAAAAATATTACTGGGAAACGATTGTTTTTTGGATTGATAAATCACGTTTTACGGTATGACTCAATGAAACGCACTCACAACATTGTGCTGATGGATGCATTGAGTAGTCTACGGGGGTCGTGGACGTATTTTAAGTAAAGTTATAAAGATAAAAATCTTGTACAAAAGTTGACCCCCAATATCTCCGTAACTAGAAGGTTCCCAGGTATGGTCTAGAACAAAAAAATATTGCAATGACGGGGAGAACAAGAGCCTTTTGGCTTCGTCAAGGGTACTTTTATACCCCTTTTTTTTCCGGATGGGAAATCATCATATGACCGCCCCTCACCCTGGGCGGAGCGGAAGGGATTGTCAGACTTGTACTGACTAAAACCCATCCATGTTCCTTCTTTGCCCTTTGTGTTCCAGGGCCACGGTATCTCTTTTGAACAGTCCCGCAGCCCTACTTTTACACCCCTCCTATTTGTTCATGTTATGTATTAATTCATTTTACAAGTAAAACAGCCATAAAGTCAAATGCGCTTTAAACAAATACTTGTCTAATCTGCGATCCGTATAAAGTAAATAATAAATAAGTCACTAATGCATAATATTATAGCCTATAATAAAATAATCTCAGTATTATCCTATCTATGTATTATAATTGTAATTAGTTCCTACCTATTTCACATATAGGTGCGACTTGGTATTTCTATACATAAACTGTAATATATAGCCATAATTCATGTTGAAATATTGAATATTTATTTGGACAGGACAAAGGAACACAAGTGACGAAAACAATTAAACAGTAGAAATAACAAAACAGAAAAACAAACGTTGGAAACGTACAGTCACGAGCACCAATATGTCATTTTCCTAAATTTAAATGCCTTTTGTAACGTGGAGATAAGAGCTTTTTCATAAAAATAAGAGTTCCAGAATACTATGTTCGTAACAACATGAAATTTTAATCAGAACAGTAGGAGAAAAACACTTTGAAAAGTTGTTAAGTGTAAACATATTGGTGCTCGTGACTGTACACCAAAAAAAGAACCGCGTACCTATGTGAATCCTCAACAAACTGTGCGCAAATGTACAAGTTTCAACCCCTATTCACTAATCGCAGGGGATGAAGGCCTTAAAATAGTGCTCTCCGTCGTTATAATAAGGAACTTTTGTGGAAAATTGGATGCTTACCCAAAGGTTAAGGGGTGGTTGTCATTGTAGATAGGTACTATTGAGGGCACGGTTGGCGCAGAAGCTGACCGATTGGCTGCTACGCTGCGTGTCGCGGGTTCGATCTCCGCGGATCAAATATTTGTATAACCTACAGGTAGTTGTTTCGGGTCTGGCTGTTTGTGTTTGCGAGTTTAAATGTTTGTAAACGCACAGGATCAATTCCTAGTGTGGGGTATGCCTCGACACACCGGCCTAAAAAAAACTAAACTATTGATGAGCATTAAATTAAAACACCCACTTCTAATGACAACTATGTTGTGATTAGAAGTGGTTTAAAAAGGCTAAGCATATGATGACATTATTGGTGCGTTGAGTAAATTCTAACAAAAATTAAACAAAATGTATTTTGATGTCAAACATGTTTAGTTTTAATGTAGGATTCAGACATCTATAAACATTGTACATTTTAAACGAGTATGTTGCTCTGTAACTCAAAAAAAAACTAGTCATCTTGAATATAAAATTATGACCTGAAAAAGTAAATTATTTTATGATATTGTTTTTCATGCTTAGTTTCATTTAAAAATGTAGATCAGGTATTTTTAGCCTTGCCAATCATCGATGTTGTTGTAAGATACAATATGTTAGTAACCAGCTTCAGCTCGCAGTTTTACTCGCGTTAAGCGCAGGCTACACCTCCAGTTAGCGAGCCAGCTGGCGGACGACGAGCTAATCACAGCGAGCAAATCCACATAGTTTACTATGTGGATTCACACCTAAAACTACGGACGAGCGAGCGAGCGAGGCGGGCGGGCGAGCCGAACGAGCATCGCTTTACCTCTTTTCATACTTCGGTTCACAACGTTAACTACAGAGCTACGCAGTCTAGCTGAACGAATAGCATCGCTGGCATCGTCGGATATTTCGTTCGTATCGATTGTATCGCTGACGTCTTTTCTCTGTAGTTCGCGGTGTGAACCGATGTATGAAAAGAGGTGAAACGATGCTCGCCCGGCTCGCTCGCTCGCTCGCTAGCTGGCGGTGTGGCTTGCGCTTTATGGTCGGAAATTAACGTACGGGAACATCACCACACGTCCACATCTAATAAGTAGTTCAAAATCTAATGTTTTAATTATTTACCAACTAACATCAGGTAGATATGTACCAAGAAGGGACCTACAAACACAATTAATATTAAGCTCAAACATTCGATCAATTAAAAGGTATCTGTTTTGATAACTCCGAAAGTTGATTGAAAGAATTAAACCAGCACGCTATTATCCTAGATTATTTAAAAGCAAAGTTAAAGCTGTCAGGGAATTATGAAACGAAAACAATTGGTGTTAGTTAAATTTTATCTGAATATTATGAAAACAAATAAACATGTGTGCAGTTTTTCTATTCGTAAAGACGTCTGCAACTTGAACATCATTGACATGTGACAACAGAATTGAATTGTGAGTGACAGTGATAGCAGTACAGAGCGCGAAAAACGTACAAGAAAGAGGGTAGATTGATTTGTCTGCTCATAAACGCCCGCAATAACTGAAGTTTATCCGTGATCATTGTGCTTGCAACAGCGCTGAAATATCGGGTATTAAACAAGAATAGTGAACATGGTAAATATACCGTTTGTAGTGTTTATGATAGTATAAAAACACGTCAACTTCAAAGCGTTCGTGGTGCGAGTACCGAATTGTTATCTGCCCATGGTGATGGAGGAAGCCTTTTGGCCGCACAGACGTGGTGTCCCGTCACTTCAGCAGACAAGTTCCACTGGTCAGCCAGCACAAGTGAAGTGTTGTGCATTTTCAAAAAATAGTGTTACAGCTAAATTAGACCGATTTCAGATTTTTCATAGAAACAAATTTCCAATTATCTTTATTTTTAAAGACATTTCTAAAATGTTCTCTGATAACTTTTTAGACTTATGTATCCTGCTTATGCATATGAAGTTTCATTAAAATCGGTTCAGTTATTTCGATAAACAAGGACTTGAAAGTTTGTATGAAATGCCGTAAGTCGTTAACGCTCTTAAGTTATATACTGTAAGAAAAATTAAACTGACGTGTACAAAATAACGAAATCTATTGTATTTACTTTATGTTGTGGTATGGAAATTCCTCAACAATGCGGTTGACGTTATGTTGACTAACTTTTTAATGAACTAGGCTAATAATAATTTCGCATTATTGTTCAAGAAAATGGTTATATTCTGTTTATTTTAATGACGCAAAATACATTAAAAACAGGACATTCTAGAACCTAAGTAACTATGTATGTATAACTCTTTCATATAGTGTTTGTAGAATCCTATATTTTACCTGTTTTCTCGTTGTCAAGGAAATAAAGAGGTTATGTTCTTAGTCATACTCAAAGAAACAGTTAACTCAATAAAAACAAGTGACAAGCGTGAATGAAAGTAGAAGGGAATTCCCCAAGAGATTAGGTGGAGGCACATGTACTAAGTGTGTAACACACATTAACGACGGATACATTCCACGCTAAATTCAAATTGAAATCATTAAAATCATCAATACAACCCTCTTGAGTTCATTTAATCCCATTGTTGATTGATGAACTTAGAGGAGCATGAGGTCCTAGGTTCGATTCCTAGGTCGGGCAAAATGTTATTGGGGTTTTCCATCAGGAATTTCTCAGTAGCAGCCACGGAGTCTGGATTTGCCCGGTCGATGGCAATAGGCTCGCCCCTAAACATAACTGGCGAAATGTGAGTGTCCTATTAGGTACACCTCTGCCTAACCCTTCGGGGATTACAGGCCTGATGTTATGTGCATCCGGTTAGACTGGAAGCCGACCCCAACATAGTTGGGAAAAGGCTAGGCAGATGACATTCGATTCGTTTTTGTTGAGCAACAAAGCCGACCCATATGATTTTCTTCGGCTCATGCCGACCGGCAAACTCGGTTCGACATCCACCCTCACCTCATCATGTTTAGGCCGGATCTGCGCACATCAAGCTGGGCCAAGCGGTTTTTTGAACAGATTAAATTTTGCCACCCAACTGTGACCAATCGGGCCGACTTGCAAACGTGGGTAGACCATCTCATCATAATTAATTATCATATCTAAATAATGACTTGCAGGCAAGTATACTTATATACGGTTTGACATTGGAGAGTACTACGCCCCTATGTGATAGCGCAAGCCTATCAGACAATACAATTACTCGTACGTAGATAATCCGATATTTTTATCGCAATACTGAATTATAATGCTTCAGAATAGTCGTCATAGAAAAAAAATGCAATGAACTGCGTTAAAAGATCTCTTCAGATGGGGGTTCATGGACGGCTCAGATCTCAAATGTGTATGTGGCGTGTCTCCACAGACAATGGCCCATCTTCCATCTTGCGCTGCATGCCCTAACACCTGCGCACTTGACGATCTTATGACTGCATCAACGAGCGGAATTTGCGTAGCTGAGTTTTGGGCCAAACATATCTAATAAAAATTTGCCATCGACACGCTAAGAAGATTAAAAGATTACTTCAACTATTTCATTAGGAATTTCTCTGTAGCAGCCACGGAGCCTAGATTTCTGCCCAGTTGATGGCAATAGGCTCGCCCTATTACATGGGACTTAAACCTTAAAATCTGGCGAAATGTGGGTGTACTCTTAGGTATACCTCTGCCTAACCCTTCGGGGAGTAAAGGAGTAATGTTATATTCTACTTAAACTGCTCCATCCATTTCTTCATCGAAATCGTTTCCTGAGTAGGTATCTAAGTCATTTATTCGTTTCACAACGTAGGTACTAATTGTCCTTTTCAAAAAATTAAAATACAGGGTGTAAACAGACCATTCACGAAGCCGTCAACCAAGCATTCTGTAAATCAAACTAAGTAGCTTTACGTAAAAATAATTGCTGGGAAACGACTCTTTTTTTTTATTTACACCCTTTATAATTACTCATTCTCAGTTATGCCCCTTCAGTTTCATAAACGAGCACTCTAGGTAATATGTATAATTACGTATAAACTTACTTAGCTAATTTGGAACTTTCGACCAATCCCAGCGAACTCGATCGATGCTTGTAAAGGTCTTATTTTTTTTTTCAAGAATTCCAGTATCTTTTTATGTCATTTTTGTAGTTTATTTTCGTAATAATACGAGCAAAATGCTGTATGTTTGTATGCTTTGTATCAATCCTTGGATTTTCGCAGAACAAAATTGCAACACGGTCAAAATGTATCGAACAGCTGTTTTTTTTTAAATGACCCATGAAAAAATTTCTATGTGAGGCTCAGAATGATGTACTGAATACATGGTAACAGTTTTCGCGTCGGTGTCCCTTCCACTGTCACTTACGGGATATCTTCCGTGATAAGTGATTTTGTTTTGCCGTGACTAGTGTCGAGTTCCAGTAGTGCGCGTAGCAAAAGACAAAGAAAGAGGGTAGACCGATTTGTCTGCTCCTAACAATTTATTTTCCATCCACCCGCATTCTCCAGTCAACCCGCGATCATGTCGCTCATGCAACAGCGTCGAAATATCGGGAGCTCAAAATAACGAACAATCACGGAAGATATCCCGTAAGTGACAGTATAAGTTTAGTTTTAAAGCGCGAAAGCTTAAAACAGTGTTTACAGGTTGTATTTGTTCGGTTGTTTGTGGTTTTTTTGTTTGAAAACTGTAGTTATGGCCACACTATTGAATTAGGAAATACCTGTAATGATAGTAATGATGAGTTAATAAATAAATAAATAAATTTCAGGATCGTATCAGGTCAATTTAAAGCAGTTAATATTAACAAGTCCAATATACCTGATATATTTAGCCTCAATTATATTGATCTGTTATATTGTTTAGTTACCTACAAACAGTTATAGCTCAACTATCATCGGCCGTAATTAACGGTGAGTCCATTGTCATTTACCTCATTGTTCTAGCGTATATTTTCATGTCGACGTTTAAGTAGTATTGGCTTATATACTTACGTCTATTTTCCTTGTAGGCTGAAAATAAGTATCTATTACATCTGCTTGTTTGGCGTCTTCAGGTTTAAACGCTAAAGTACTGTTAATATTATTATTATCAGCCATTTTTTTCCACTTGTGTTCAACTTCAGGGCAAAGGCCTCCTTTCCCTCCTTCCACTTAAAGTTAATAAATAATATAATAATTCCAGTTAATATAGTTTTATAATAACTAAAGGTGTAGAATCTAGGAGCTAAGCCTAGTTGGATTTCTTTTATAAGGATTAGATTCATAATACCTAGGTATGTTTATAGCTAGCAAAGATTCTTGTCCGATGAAGTCCTATGCGATCTTACGACTCTACAATTCTTGACTTATAAACAAAAAACTACATGCAAAAATTTTAAACAAACTGGCATAGAGTAAGGCAGGGCTCTCTTCACGGAAATCTTTCTTTCTCTTTCTTACAAAATACAGTGTAAAATCTGTATTTTTTTTTAAATTGCATAAGCCTCCTCTTGACCTCAAATTAGTCCTGAGGACATAGATGAGGTCGTAGATGAAACGAGCTAACCCAAAAGAAGCCTATTAACTCGTGACTTAAATATATTGGGGTCATATGTAAATCAAAAGATTAAGCTTTCAGGATACAAATCCAAAAAAAAATTTTGAGATAAGATTGTCAGGTGGCCTAGCATAACTATACAGGTCGTTTAGCGCCATTCCTTTCCTACACTGGAATTACTCCTGCTTTAATCCGTCATAGTAACTCCCAAGATCCAAATAGGTACATAAATTATGTAAACTACATGAATACTCCGAAAGTTTTGTTGAATGAGGTTACAAAAATATAGCGTTATAAATAAACATGATACTCCGCGACTAATTACATGAACCACACGGAGGAGTATGTAACTCCAGAACTATAATAATCAAAAGAGGTTATGAAAATAAAACAACTAAGCACTCCATTTATGTTCCGGTTTGATTTCCTTCCTTGTTCCAATTAAATATTATCAAATTAAGTGCACATCAAAGAGTAATCGCTTTTTAGATAAATATATATGTTCTCAATTATATATCGCTGGATTAAATACTTTTTAGTCCAATGCAGTTTATGAGTTTGTTGTGAATAAGTTCGTTCTGGGAAGTAATTTTATTACCTGTCTGTAATGGCTTTATGTGAAGGATGATATGGAACGAAAGGAGGTGTCTGATGAGATGACGAGTAATCGAGAAGTATGGAAGAAGAAGACATGCTGCGCCAACCCCAAATCAATTGTGACAAGGGCAAGAGAATGATCATGATGACGTAATGGCTATGAAATTTAAAAAAAAGTCGTTTGTGCCATACATTTTGACCATGTAGGGTCACTACCAGTAGTTACGTTTGAAGGAAACAGCTGATTATAAAAAAATCGTCGAAAATTTTCTACGTGGGTGGTTCAGTATGATGTAGGTACTAAACACGTGGTAACCGAACTTGTACTGTCACTTACGGGATGTCTTTCGTGATTGTTCATTATTTTGAGCTCCCGATATTACGTGGTAACCGTTTGTGCGTCGATGTTCTTTCCACCCTGTATACTGAAATTCAGATGAATCGTTTAGACCGCAAAACCCCCACATCATTCTCCTGCCCTTATCCCAATTTATTTGGGGCCGCCGCAGCATGTCTTCTTCTTCCATACTTCTCTATTACTCGTCATCTCAACAGTCACCTCCTTTCTAGCCATATCATCCTTTACACAGTCCATCCACCGTTTTTTGGTCTTCTTTAGAAGCTGACCCCAACATTGTCTGGAAAAGGCTAGGTGATAATGATCAAAGCTTAATTAAATGATTAATTCTACATTAAAATCACTATCATCATCTGCCTTTTCCTAACTATATTGGGGTCGGCTTCCAGTCTAACCGGATGCAGCTGAATACCAGTATTTTACATAGAGCGACTGCCTATCTGACCTCCACAACCCAGTTAGTACTGGGTAATACGATACCCTTTGGTTTGGTGTGATTATACATTAAAATATAAATCCATAAACCTTACACTAACTATACATAATTAATGATACTAAAATAAAATGAATGATAGTCCTATTAGCATTATATTTATTGCAGGCTATTTATGGCTCCATCAGTATTTCATTTACACACGTATTAGTATTGTCAGTTGAAATTATTGTGTTTTAATGTTCAAATATTATAACATTTATTTATTGAGTGTCGTTTGTATTCTAAACCTCTACCCACTTTATACACTTTTTTTTTTTTCTTTGAGTCACCCTGGTAACACTGGGCAAAGATTGTGACATTTAAATACATAACAAAACAACTGTCCTTTCAGCTACTAACACTACCATAAATTAGTGCAAAGTTCGATGGCTCACCTTGACGCTGCCGTCATCACATGACGCTGGCAGAATGACGCTGGCAGAATAGTGGACTTCGGCTCAGTTGTCAAAGAAGTGGAAAGAAAAGTTTTAAGTTATAAATGAAATAATTTCAAATTATTTATTTATTGACCACAATGCACGAAATGCTTAAAATTTGCCTATAACGATCCTACTGCTGGGACTTAGGGCCTCCTCTGAAAAGGGAGAAGCTTACCACCCAATGCAGATCTGATGGATGTCACGTGTTTTCAACTTTTTGCCTCTAGGATATATGTACTAGTTTTCTCACAATGTTTTCCTTAGACAAAATTTACTTTAAATTCCTAAAGGTAAAATGTAATAATAATTAAACATTAAAAAAATGTTGTTCGTATTTTTTCAAATTAGAACGCATTCCAAAATGGTGACAGGTGACGACAGAATTGCCTATAACATTGTAATGTTGCCATCACACAAATTGCCAATAATTACTTTTATAGTCCAGAACAAAACTGATGACGTATGAAACATAAATGATCGTTTAAACCCACCGACACGTTTAAGTAAATGTAACCTGTAATTACAGGTATTTTTAGGCCATTTTCCTGATTGTATGTGGTAAATGTATGTATGTGTTGACGATGTTCTTGATCCTTATACTTAGTAGGTACTTACGTCAAGATTCTTTTCTGAGACTCGATAAAAGGAATTGTTATTTAGTACGATAATATCTTGTTCTAAATGGCTGTTGGTGTTATGTTTTCAAGTAGTTCGTTAGTATAAATTCTTTGGTAAACGTGTAGTTTTTTGTTTCGTTTATTATTTAAGTCAAAACACAAGTAAGTAGATATATTGTCTTCTCTACCCTCATAATGGCTGTTAGTCAATATTGCCAGTCTTGGGATTACAGATCTAAAATGTTTGAGAAGGTCTAGGACAATTAGTAATCGCTTTCAAATTATTTCGTATTTCTACCAAGACTCAACAGAATTGACATAAGGTCTCGGTAAAATATGCCAATTCAATATATTTTTGACTTTCGATCATCGTTGTCATCCTCATTACTCTACTTTTCATGAGAAATGTCTTTGATCTTCGTCTATTGATAACTCGTAGAATTTAGTATCATCAGCCTGTAATGGTCCCACTGCTGGGACACATGCCTCCTCTATATGAGAGGTAATGGGCTGTACCACATGCACCCTCCGTCCACCACGCAGGCCCAGTGCGGGTAGGTAGATGTCACATGTCTCCGATTTTTTGGTTGTAGGACATGCCGATTTTCTCACGACGCGATGTTTTCTTTTACCGATAAGAGTTCAGTAGTGATAAAAAATTCATAAAGTAGTGCAGCTGTCTGAGGTCGAATTCGACGTAAGTCAGGGGCCCTTATCACAGGGCCATCACCCAAAATAACCATTGTTAAATTCCATTGCCTCTAAAAGTAATACAAAATAAATCAAACCTGTACGGATTCAGTTCGGACAGTTAATTGTTTCTTACTACCACATAATGGGTGTTCGATATAAAAATGGCTTGTAATTAGAACATTTGTATTATCAAAGTGCTTCAGTGATTCATTGCTTCACTCAGTCGATTTGATGACGCAGAAAGTATAAGATTATACGCTAGTTCAATAATTAGTCTGACAATTAGTATGTTATTTTTATGATAGATTTTCCCAAGATACGCAGAGGCCCTAGCTCAAATGTGCGACGTAACTTAACGTTTATTCTGACGATTTTTAATAGGAAATTCAACTATCCTGTAGTATTTTGGTTTAAAGGACAATTCACAAAGATGAATAAAGGCTTCAAAACCAGTATTTTAAATTATTAAATCTTTTTGAATTTACGTTACGTTTGTTCCGCGTGTTCGGGCTAGGCTTACAGGTTGGAAACAGTCTAGTGGAAATAGCGTTGTCTCTTTCTATATATATATCAATTATACTTTGATGTTTATTTATACTGCAGTGTAATCTTATAAGATAAGATTTAAATTAGTTTGATGGTACGTCTGCAATTTTTTAAAGGATATCTTTTTTAAAATAGCATTTACGATTGGAATGTTTTAAGAAACTTTTAACTTCCCCCAAAAATGAAAATCGGAACTCTTGTCCGTCTATCACAGAGGTTTTCCTCGAGATCAGTACAACGAGTTTGTAGAAATGTACTGTTATAGTGGTACTGCCCAATTAACCATCTACTGAATAAGAGATCACTATTCATTTGCATCCAGATAGACTTCCAAGCCCATAAAGACGAAAAAATTTGTAAAGCGGTTCACAGAATAAATCTACCTACCAAGTTTCAACTGTGTAGTCCTAATAGTTTCTGAATAAAGTAGCTGTGACATATGAACGGACAGACACACAGACATGACGAATCTATAAGGGTACCGTTTTTTGCCATTCGGCTACGGAACCCTAAAAAGGCTATGAGGTTGAGGAAAGACCTTGGAAAACCCCTTCATAAAGTAAATGCAACCCAAAATAATCTTCATAGAGCCCACAATCAAAATCATATTCATAAGCATGACCGCGCATTATGAGTCAACTCAAGCGTATGTTTAACTCGTAGGTAATAAACACATTAGGGATAAACAAATGTTTATGTCTCCAAACAAGCTGGATTGCCTTAAAATTACAACTCGGTCATGAACAGAGCAGCACTAAACAGGTCCTAGAATGTTGAAAGACTGGATGCGTTACTCTGGTAAAGGAGTTTTTGAATATTTTTTATGTAGCAGTAGTGGACAAAGTATAGGTCCTTGAGGAACCCCAGGCTTATACAATAAACAAGACGGAGTCTTTCCTTATCAACTTTTAATTCAAATTAAATGATCGAATGACGCACTAAAATCGATTTTTAGTTGATGTTGGTGTAAACGAGAATCATTATGATAAAGATAACCCGAAGGTGACTCTTCACACTCTTGTAATTTTAACCTTTACGAAAAGAAAAAGATTTAGTTACACACAAAATGAAAAAAATAATTGTCTAGACTATTTTTATTCGGCTTCATAATATAAACAAGTTACTTATGGCTATAAAAGTTGGATTTGTGGACGGATTCATTACAAAATAAAAACTGTTTTAATATTTTTCAATCAGTGATCAATTCAAACTCGAGATTCCATTTCAACATTTTCAATTGTAGGGACTCTTATCTTGAAGACTATCATATTCTGTTAGGAATTAAGGCCAAATCTAATATTCATAAAAATCGGCCGACTTAGTTGGAACTGCGGTAAATTTAGTTTATTCTTGTGTTTTACTTGTATGTCCATACTCTATAACTGCATGTTCTTTCAATACTTCATCATCATTTTCAATCTTAAGTTCCTCAAAATAAGGTTCATATTCGTTATTTCTGTAGCTTTATAAAAAAAGTGTCGGGTCGAGTTTTTCTTCGTATTAAACTATAACCTAGCTTTAAAGTTCCCTTGTTTGGCGGGAACAACATTTTATCTGTCTCGTAGTGCTGATTTATGCAATCAACTTTTTCAACTGCATTTATGTAACAGGTATTTTAATTATAGATTTGTTTATTGTATGTATATGTGCACCAGCGATTCAAAAGTTCTAACTCGAAAACCTGATGAATAAAAATATTTTTGGCATTTTTTCACAACCTCGGAATGATTTAACATCATTAAACGAAAAAAACATTTTAAACTTAAAACTTGAACGAGGCAGATGCCACAAAAATCTAACCACTATCAAAAATTCCTTCACCCAGACATCAAAAGGACATTAGCCTTTACAAACCTGAATTTGACACACATTCAACTTATACAGAATAGCATCTATTGACCGGAGTATGACGTGACAAAAAAATACCAAAATTCAATTTCACCTTGAAGAAATCGCGCATCCAACCTTCTAGAAAACATTTCCTTGCTACAATTTCCTAATTCAAATCATAAATTAGGAACAAGACTCCCGTTTTATGTATGTAGTTGGGTACATTAGAATTCCTTCGCCGTGTGAGGAAGGCATAAGGATAATGTTGGCCACATGAGGCCGGTCATACAGACGGCCTTATGTGACGGGTCGGCACCTGAATCTTTGATGAAATATGAACATTGTTTCCTTAACCGTCTTGATCTATTACACTATTTCATTGTGTAACGTGTTCTGGAAAGCAACGGGTCAAGTTTGTATGTTAAAATGTATGACCCGGGCGTCTTCAGTTTAATATATGGTGGAGGAAAATGTTTTGTATACTCGTTACTTTTTATTATTGCTTCTGTTGACAAAAAGGGTCAAATAGGCATTGCCAACACTAAATTGGAAGATTTTGTGTTGTTTGTTATTTTATGACTGGCAATAATGATGGCGTCATGGTGTTCGACATTCAGCCTCTCAAACCTCTCTTCAGAAGTCCTCTAAATCAAACCAAACATAATATTGCAAACAGGCCAAAACTTAAAACTGTTGCTAGGCGAAGGCAGAAAGAAGATGATAGAAATGGCAATTCTTTCCTTTTCTTGGGAAGAAAAAATGAGGCAAGCTAAAATTTATCACCACCTGACAAATGTAAACTGATAAACAACATCTGTCAGCACCATACGACAAAATATTCGGGATCTTTTTATGTTAAGGAAACCAACATAAAACATTTTATTATTCTGCCCATGTAGGTTTGGTATCTGAGATCTGACGTGGTATCTAAGATCTACTACAGGTAGCGCCACTACAAGTCATGACGATGGGACATGATTCAACGTTGACCGCAATGATTAAAACCCAATAACGTAATCAATCTACATAGGTTCACGTGACAATGATCAGGATATGGGAATCCCAGAAAACAAGTAAAAACGAAAAACCTACTAAACGTACTACCACCGAACTTATTTCTGTAGCCAACAAGCTTTGCTGTAATCTGGTTTAAAGACTCAGTGTCAGTGTTCTTATGAGCACAACCATTTCGACTTTATCTCTGGATGGTGTTTGTTATTGCAGATTTCTAAAGGCGCTAGTGACAAATAACATTGGGTAGACCACCTGCTTCTTTGCCACCTCGAAAGATGATAAAAAAGAGGTTTTTTTTTAAATTGCATTCATCATTTTCTTTCCCATCGTTCATTTTAGTGGTGCCGTCATTTCATTATATGAATCAATCACTTCTGTCGTCCTAATTATACCATCTGCTGTTACGAGTGCCTTCCAGTAAACTTCAAAAATTGATAAGAAATATAATGATCTGATTTCAAATTAAAGTATTGTTTACTTTGGGTCATTCCCGCTGGTTAATACCCCGTGGTTAACACTATTAACTACTGGGAATGATGCGTTCTACTGACATGTTTTTCCCAGTAGTTAATACACTCGTCTCGCGAATAGATTGAGATTAGCGCGTTCAACCAAACAAACTCTTCAGCTTTATAATATTAGTATAGATATAGATTTATTTTTACTTTTCTTTAACCTGACTCCTGAACTATTCGCGAGACGAGGGTATTAACTATTGGGAAAAAATGTCGCGGTCGTCAACACTGTTAACCAGTAGGACGCATTATTCCCAGTAGTTAATAGTGTTAACCACGGGGTATTAACCAGCGGGAACGACCCTTCACTTCTAACCTTGAATGACCTCCAAGCTGCATTTCCTTAGATACAAGGTAGCCATCGCCACCACAGCATGAGTCCATTACCTCTAATATCTTTAATATGTTCATGTGACATCGTCTCTATAAGTAAACATACGAAGGCTTCTGCAAATCATGTGTCGTGCTCTGAAAATTAGCCTTAAATTAGAATTGTCGTCTGCCATCCTTGCTTCGACTTAAACGTCAGTTGCGCAAACAACCATTTTGTATATTTCCTTTGTTGAGATTTGGGATGTTGGAATCATTTGCCTTATTTCAGATTTGCCGGTGGCTGGTATTGATTCCACATTCTTGTGTTCATATACGACACTTTTAACTGTCCTCAGAAGCAAAAGTAGGAGAGGCCATTTTCACCGCGATTCTTATTATAATATTCTTAACGGTAATTTTATAGGTGGCTCTGAACATAACCTTGCAAATCTCATCTGACCTGGTAGGAAAAGTCATAAGGATTATCCACAGGTTTTGCCCTGAAGTCATTGAAATGGAAACTTAGGAAAGATGACGACAAGTTGCGGAAAATTATCCCTTGTGAATAATTGATCGTGATCAATATTTTCAACCACTGAGGTTAGTGCGTTGTGCTGTGAGAATATCAATTAAGACTGTATTTATGATAACAATACTTAACATCGTTATAAATTCTAGTGCCAAAGCAAGTTCTGCTTTCTGTACCGAAAGACAATTACATCAGAATCATTTATTTGTTAAACATAGGTATCAACATTAAGGATCGTATAAGTAAGGGAAGAATTAGAATAGTTTAAAACAAAATACCATAATGTCTTTGTTCGGGTAAAAGGAACATGGCCGAACCAATGATGATGAACAGATATTCTAATATAATATACTCGATACAATACTCAATACTTAAGTTTTTATTGCATTCCATATGTATTACATAGATGGTGTAACAAGGTAAAGATCAATATGGACCCTGTCGGGCACAGCAACATTAGGAGAGAGGAAGAGGGCTAAGCAGCAATTCAATAATATTATTATAAATTATGAATATATAAATAATACATTATATAATAGGTTTATTCATAAAGATATAAATATTTATTTATGTATTGCATAAGAATAACGTAGGTAATTATTATGAATAATACATATTATACATTTAATAATGCAAAATTATTTTCTACAGTAACACATTTTCCAAAATTGACTCTAACAATTTACGCTGTAACCTAGTTGACAACTATTACGTCCACAACAGCACTTGACATAGAAATCCCTTTATCCCTTTAATAGCATGTTAAGTATGTAACAAAAACTTAATTTGAAAGACCCTGACAAATCTAAGAAGGTTGTAGACCTTTTAAACTAATCAAATAGACCTACAAAAGGGTCTTTTTGAGGCCTTTAAAGTCATAATGAAAATCATGAAGCGTTCACGATTTCTCAAGTTCTTGTGTCACATGCTTAAGTAAATAGTAACGATATTATTGTCGTCGATAAAACGGTTAACACGTTAATTCATGGTTGATGTGATAATTACAACGTTTTGCCTGCTATGTGAGGTGCTTCCACATCACGCACTAGTGTTGCAAAAAATCGTGTGTTAATTTATTTATTCTTCGCGCTCAAATTTTGCTCTATATTCCAATAATTCTGTTTCACTGTACTGTTTGCAAACCTGTTGATCAATATTCATGCCTTCTTTGAATGAGACGAGGCCGTTGGTCTGCAGTGGGTCAGTAGTTTTACTGTTTTCTCGTATCTTCTTCTTCTTCCTCTTAGACCGTCATCGTCATCATTCTCCTGCCCTTATCCCAATTTATTGTGGTCGGCGCAGCATGTGTTTTTCTTCCTTATTTCTCTATTACTCGTCATCTCAGCAATCACCTCCTTTCTAGCCATAACATCCTTCACACAGTCCATCCAACGTTTATTTGGTCTTCCTCTATTACCGTATGTCCGGCGATAACGAGTTTGTGTCCGGTGAAACAAATATACAGAAGTTAAGATACTCAAGCGCTGCCCGCTAACCATAGATATTTAATCACGCTTCTATACTTTTCGGATCTTTAAGTATGTTTATCGTAGCATCACTTCTTCATACTAAAGGAGCTTTAAAGTGGTAAGAAAATCAGTGGACCCAATGTTTAAGAATGAATTTTATTTCTATTAGCTTTCTCTACTTGTTACTTTTAAAATGCAGTTTAAAGTTGTGATCATTCTTTCAGGAAGCCATTTAGCATTATTTCTCTAAAGATGGATTTAACAGATTCCTATGTAGGTAAAGAGTTTTTTGCAGAAATTATATTGACACAGTGTAAACACAGCCTTCCTAGCATTAAACACATGATTACCATGTACAACTAGTTGATTTCTGTGTCAGCTTCATTACCTTAGAATCGATTCTCTTATCTTGTTATCGAGTATGTATGTAAGCATTAATTGTCCTCGATTACTTAGGGTTGGCAAAGTTGTTCCAAGGAACCAGATTTTTGCTGGTGGTTAAGGTTGTAGATATGAAAGTTTTATGCAAACCATCTAGATTTTTTTTAAACCAACTGAAGGCTTAGAATGAGTTAGGATCCGAAAAATCTGCAACTAATGACTTCGCAATGCAGTAAACTGAATTCTTGAAGGCCAAGCATTCTGTAAGTGTAGGGCTAACATTTGTAGGTTTTCTCTATTTTATCATTATTCACATTACATACTATTACTTGGTACTTTTGCGAAATGTGGGTGTACTAAGGCCCTAGCATGACGGCGTCGTGTAAACATAATGTATGTATGTACGTCGATTTTTGAATCGAAAATCCAATTATCCTATCGCATTTTAGTTCAATAGTTTGAAACAAGCACAATCAGTAACATCCATAGATGAATATCTTCTTAAAATTATGAAAATATTGTATGTGAAACGGGTATTTTAATTTAAAAATGGACGTATTATTTACCTTACGTTTACACTGTGCGCTCATGCTAGGGCCTCAGTACTCCTCTGCGTTAAATGTGCTGTATTTTACTGTTATTTTTTCATGAATATTATTCACAACCCTACTCATTGACGCCACTGTCACTTGTTTATTTTGTATACGTTCAATCAAGTCCTCTTGATTTAAAGTATAGCAATCGAAGTTATAAATTCCATTAGCTACTGTATCACTTCTGATGATAGCTTTGTAACATTGTTATCGTCGAGAGGTTTTTGATGTATGTAATGGAGTCCTTCATTCAGTTTTCTGACGTGTGGTCTGGAATTCATAGCTGATAACATGAATTGAGGACTTGTGTATGAGAACGGAAAGCCCACTTGCAGATCATTTCATAGAATATCAGAGAATCTCGATAATGGAAAATGCTTTTTACCAAACCGGGGCATTGGCGTATGCACTATGCTATGTTGTTTAATAGATGAAGAAGGACTCAGACCAAGTTCAATGTAATTATGATTTGTATGGTAATCATGAGATCAGAGAAAATGTTTAGCGAGGCTTCAGATGTAAATCTGTGCTAATTCTTAGCTAAGCAAAATAAGGTTGACAATTTATGACGGAGCAATAACTCATGCACTGACATAACACCTGCTTATAATTTGCGAAATTAAATCAGATTTGTACTTAATCCAGTCAGATCTAACACACGTATTTAACCTTACGGAGTTTAAGTTAATTATTATAAATAGTAAACACATGAAACTCTGACCAAAATTAAAACTGTAAATCTAGTAATGGCTACGGAAATGTTGCCTAATAACTTAGATTTAATTATTTGAAAATCAAAGATGAAAACGGATTGCCGTGTTAGTCTTTCAGCAGTTCACGAGATAAAACATACAGAAGATATTCCTATTAGTTTTCCTTTACTACTATGAGCTTTCGCTCTGTCGTCTATTTGAATAGTAAATGTATAATTTGTTCAAGTCGCGCCCGCCGCCGCCGCTACTTATTCGGCTTGCACATCATAATTCAAACTTCACTCATTATAACCGTCAACCACGTTCATATTAAAAATCTATTAATCGTCCTTTGCTCCGGTCTTGGCAGTGACATCGACCTTCAGACCACAATAGTTCCATTCAATCGTCTCCTATATCGTAAATCGGTTTTATATTCATTTAATGATAATAGAACTACTATAAAGACCGCGCCTTCATTTCAAACGCATTGTAATGAGGTAGAATGGATGCTACTGTGCTAAACCACAAATAGCTTCCGTTGATATCAGAGGGATTTGGATTAATCAGGTTCTTTGGGACGACAAGTACACACACGATGTTCCTACTGATGAATTTCAAATGCAAAGCAACAGCAGTCGTGTTTGTAAGAGGCAAACTGAACTAACATCTCATAACAGCATTAGAAAGAAAGAAAGGAAAAGTATTTCTTTGACTCACACAAGACAAAACAATAAAACATAATTAAATAAAAAAAACAATAAGACTTATATTACCGTACGCAAAATACGCGCTTTGGACGTGGAGTTGCGGACACTAGCCCTTTGTACTCGTACCGTAGAAGACAAGACAAAGACAGACAGTTAAAGACAGAAGACAGAAATACACAAACAAACAAGAACACAAAACAAAACAAGACAAACAAAAAACACAAGACAACACACACACAAACACACAACACAAGAACACAGACACAAGAGACAGAAGACAGTTTAATTTTACGAGACCAAAAGGCCCAATCTCAACATAGTGCTGTAACATTAAAAAAATGTGACGCCTGTTTTTCCCGAACGGCTAGGCAGAGGTGTTCTTGCTCGTTTAAAATAAACAAAAGTGTGTACTCCGCAATTGCCTCCGTAGCTGTAATGTCTACCTATTGTTGTAGTAATAGTAATTAGTACCGTTAAAAGAAAACCTTTGCTCAAATCCCATGACTAAGAGACAAATTAACCATTTCTTCGCGCTCTAACAACTATGAGTAGATAGTGTGATTTCTAAGGTTCAATTACTACGATACGTTTCCTCTCATTCATATGAAAATCAATTACACCTTTTTGCTCGTCGACAGGGCAGCGCTCCTCAACTTTTTACGACCTCCAATCAATACGTAATCCCATACAATTTGTGACAAAAACAACTAATTTGTGTTAATTCGCGCGTAAAATTGTCATTTGTAAAAAGTCGGTTAACTGCTTAATTAGGGCCCTATATTTTCTTACTACCGTGGCCATTTTGTTAGAAGAGAAACGCTAAATGGTTCTGTTACGGACCGACATTGTTTAAAATTATTGGGTTAACAAGGCTGTCACGAAATTTTATAACAATATGTGTAATGGCATATTTTGTTGCTTTTTAACAACCTCGTTTGTTATTTATAGCAAGAAATTAAAGTTAACAATCACGACTATTTGAATGAGTATCACACATTCAAGCGGTCAAGGAAAACTTTTTATAAGAATTCCTGCCTGTGAATATATGCAACCAACATTTGCTCAAAGTGAAAAAATAATTTTGACCTAAAGTATTCCCAAAGAAATCTCTTCTTTTCATTGATATCCTTACTGTGGTCGGTTCCACTATGTAATGGTTTGGTTCCATATTCAATTTAAACCAATTTGAACCAAAAACATAGTCTTCTCAATCAAGTCACTAACCTAGAACTTTATCTTCTTCCAGACCTTTTATACGAGAACTACATTCCTGATGACCCAGAGAAGCAGGACACGATTCTTCGGAAGCTGTCCGAATACTGCGGCAAGTCCATGTTCAACTACACCACAGAAGATGCTGAGCCTCCTTTCAAATGGGACTTCTACCATTCCTTCTTCTTCTCTTACACCGTCGTCAGTACTATTGGTAAGTTTAAGATTATCAGCTTTGTAGACTATATTCTAGCACTTTCGTAGTTTTCTTTTTTAATCATTAGTGTGAATGCGTGTTGGCAATTTTATGATCTTTTATTTCATGTTAGGGTCACACTTTGTTACTGTTCTCTCTTGTAATTCCCCAATAGTAAAGTTAAAATTAAAGATCATGGTATGGTATAATAATAACCAGATCCAGAAAACTGGCTAACGTGACTGTCTATTTAGCGCAACGCAAGTCGGGGCGACTATTCGAATGTACCCAAAACTGTTGACCGGTATACGGCAACAGGGAAAAATAAAATTGAATTTGATGAGGATGCTTCTTAGAACTAATATAAACACTTTTATTATTTCTTGTGAACTTAATAGATAATTGCATAATTTGAATAAGTACCTAATGCAATAAATGTAGGTTCTAAGACCTGATGTTAACATTTATTATCATCATAATAATCACGTGCTTCGTTCAAGATTTATGAAGCGAACTCATAGATATTTTCCACTATTGTCTGATTTGCAATCCGAAGACTCTTATTTCCTGTATCATTAAGAATCTTATTAGTTACTTTGTGTTCAATATTGTAGTTTCTCTTTGTTTCCATTTCTTTTCAATGGCAACAATTCTTTGTGTTACTTGTATCTCAACAAAAGTAATAGTTGTGTTTTTGAGATTGCCATGGTGATGATCGTACACCTATAATCGATTTATTTCCAAGCAAATATCAACTTTATCTATTCCAGTTACTTATGATTTTTCTCTGTCATTTCAGGTTATGGTAATTTGGCGCCAACGACGCACTTGGGAAGAATTCTTATGATATTCTACGGGTTATTTGGTATACCAATCAACGGTATCCTGCTTGCAAACCTCGGTGAATATTTCGGCATGCAGGTAATTTAATTCTGCATTTTTGCAATTTCTATATTGTTTTCGAAAGGTGGATCTCCTAGTATAGTTATGCACAGCGCCTTTTCCAGCTTTGTAGATAACTTGCACATGTGTCTATTTACTCGAATTTTGTTTTGTTAAATTATATCAATTATTATAAAGTGTCAGGTATTATTATTATTTTTGTTTTCACACATTGAAATAACGTGTTTCATCATCATCTGCCTAGCCTTTCAACAACTATGTTGGGGTCGTCTTCCAGATTGAAATTACGTGTTTATTTTAATTTAATATTTATTAACCAGGAAATATCTCTCAATTCCAGCTAATATCAGTATACCGAAAATACAAGAGACGCAACGAGAAGAGAGCCCACAACCTTGGCTACCACTTCACCAACCTCGGCATGTTGGGCCAGATCTTCCTGTACCTGGTGCCCGGCTTCTTGTTCTTCATCTTCTTACCTGCCTGCATCTTCATGGTGTTCGAAGGATGGGACTACGTTGCCTCCATCTATTATGCCTTTGTTACACTTACTACTATTGGTTTCGGTGATTTAGTAGCAGGTAAGATTTATCTATTTCAATATAATTAATGCGCTACTTATAGGGTTTTTTTTTTTCTAAAGTAAATAAGTATCTTTTTCATTATCGATGACATTATTTGAACAGAAAGACGTCCATAGCTGGACATACTTAGGCTTACCTCCCGAGATGCCACACCAACTGGTATTAAAAAAGAAAAAGAAAAGGAAAAGGAAAGGGAGCCATAAAATATGGCTGACATAAAATTTGAATATAATTTTGTACAGAATTCATCACATGCATAACCAGCTTATTATTTTCCCACTGTTCGGATAAAGGCCTCCTCTCTATAGGTGGTAACAGAGAATTATAAAACAAAATCTCTTAATTCCAGGTACGGTGAACAATGGCTTTAAGTACGGCTACTTCTGCACCTACCAGATATTCCTGATCATCTGGATTACCTTCGGTCTCGGCTACATTGTCATGTTGCTCGGTTTCATCACCACTGGCATGAGATCAGAGAGAATCCACCGAATAGAACAGAAGTTTGCGTGCCAATTCAAGAACACTCAAAATAAAATCCTGCAAGGATTCACGAAGGATCTGTCAGCACTAAGGAAAATAATCAATGAAGCTAATTTAATTAAAATAAAGGTAAGTTTCACAATACTTTAGAAAACTGGATTCTCTTTTTGCTTAATTTCATACAGCATAATGAAAACTTCAAATTATTCAAATAACTGGAGTTCATGAACCCAAAATTCTCTCGTAATATTTACACCAATGTTTGCTGACTCTGAAAGTAGGTGAAAACTACTAAGAACTAATATTTATCTCTCTTTATCTTTTCAGCCAGTGTACGTAGAGGCCTTACCACCGCTGTATCGAAGTTCAAGCTGTCCTATTTTCACATATGACGTGGAACCAAGATTCCCTATCTACAAGAGAAAACGAGCCAATTCTGAAAATATTCAACTCTCTGCCAAAGACATGCTTCGAATTCAGTCTGACACCGATTTACTTGGAATCGATAAAGAAAAGACATTTACTGCCTCTGCTATTGTCAAACCGGCTGAATTGTTAGCACGAGTTGTAAATGTACTAGGAGGACTGGAACAAGCACAAAAAGATCGAGTGGATAAAGGTGTTCATCTATTTGACGATGAACATATTTTAGCAAATGAGAGGCCACCTAGGTTTAGCATAGGTCAAGACTATTTACCAAACAACCCAAAAAGAACTAGAGCATTAAGTGTAGCTGTACCAAATTATAAAAAGGAATACATACCTCAAGATATTCATGAACACACATGGACCAATGGTGAATCAGCAGAGAAATTCAGAAGGGAAGCGAACATTAGAAGTGGAAAGTTATCACTGCCATCTAAAGTTCTACCGGAAGAAAACTTCTCATCGCAAAACATAATAACGAGATTCTTCTTACGAAAACCAAGTACAAGTGAAATGCCAGCGTCAGAAGCAATTAATGAAAACGTCAAAGATAGCTCGAAGTCAAAACGAGGAAGTATGTACCCTTCATTTAATAAAGATCAAAGTGAAGCGGAAGCATACAAAGAAAAAACAAAAAGAGGTAGACACAGTATCTTCCCAACGTTTGACTTTAATGACGATGACGACGAGGATTATCTAGCCAAGTCTTACCTTGAGAAAACCAATCGTGGTCGGCATAGCATTTTCCCAACATTTGATTTCTCTGAAGATGAAGATGCAGCAGCTGCTAAAGCATATCGCCAAAAGAGTAAAAGACACAGCATTTTCCCTTCATTTGATTTTAGCGAAGATGAAGAAGCTAAAGCTTATAAAGACAGGACCAAATCCGGTCGGCATAGTATTTTCCCTACATTTGACTTCAGTGATCCCGACGATGATGCTGAACGTTACAGAGAAAATACTAAACGCGGAAGACGAAGTATTTTCCCGAGCTTTAATTTCAACAGCCGTTCAAATAATGATGAGGACACTGTAGACGAAGACGAGGTACAAAAATACCAAAATCGCACGAAAAAAGGGCGTCTCAGCTTGTTCCCTACTTTTGGCCGCTCTAAGAAAAACGATGACGATGTTATGCCAGAGAGTTCAGACGAATTAGTCGATTATAAAAATAAGACACGCACTGGTCGCAGTAGCTTATTCCCATCGTTTGGAGCATCTCGCAAAAACAGTTCACCTAATGTGGCAGGAGACTTGGAAGCTACCATAAAACAGTTCAATAGCCAAAAGAGACAAAACCGTAATCGTTCTCTTGAAGAACCTGGTGAATTCTCGAGTGATTTAGAACGTTACAGAAACAGGACGAAACACGGTCGTCCAAGTTTGTTCGACCCAGACGTTAACATAACTAATCTGCCTGAGGAGGAGCAAGTAGAAGTCTTGGAGAACACAAGTGTGGCTGATCTTCTCAGAGCCTTAGCAGTTTTGGAAACTGCAGCTGGTTCGTCTAACGACCCGCCTGGGTTATTGGACTTTATAACGGAACCCAGCGCTGTTACATCTAGAAGACGTGGTTCAATCAGACCAGACTTCTCAATACCCACCCCTCCCAGCAGAGATAGTCTGGAAGAGAATAAACCAAGGCGTTCAGATGATTCTGGGCCTCGACGGAGACGGGTGTCTGCAAGGGCTGCAGCACCACAGTTTACACCAACGTTAGCAACTGTAGTTGCTGGGGCGGAGTTGCAGATATCGACGGCAACTGCTGCTCGGGAGAGTCGCATGTCGATGTTGCAGCAGCCGCCGCCTCCTTATTCAGAGACTGCTTCCGAAGAAGAAGCACCTAAACCTCGAATGAGGAGATACTCCCCCGCTCCGGCTGACGCTGGGCGGTCTTCTACGGGTCCCGTACCAAGACTCTTCTCCCGAATGAGAAGAGAAAGTGCCGAAGAAGGAGATTCCAGACGTTGTAGTTTGACCGACATAGTTGTAGACAACTTTAAAGACAAAGACAATACGTAACCCAAGTGCCTTTTTAGCGAAATATAGACAATAACTATTTAATTTATAATTTATTTAACATAAGTTAGATTTAAGTAAGTGATGAATATAAGCCGTCCAATACATCATAGTGGTTTCAATGTTTGCTTCCCAAAATGAGTCTATTTGTTTTAAGAACATCAATGATTTCATTCAGATTTTATGCCAACACAAAGCAAAAATGTGTGTACTACACACGTTGCTCGTCTAAGAATTACTTTGCAGGATTGATGGCTATAGCATCACTGATTAATAAATCATATTATTACCAGCCTACACGTCTAGTACCGAATATGGTTCTACCATTGACCACTGCAATAAATGCCATCAAAGATGATAGTATAACGACCATGTTTGGCATATGAATTGATGATCGCAGTATATTTGTAAATAGCTACTGAACTAGTGACAACTCGGTTCATCCTATTATTACTAATATTTCATACTAGCACTTCGCTCGCGACTGCGTCCGCGTAGATTTCGAAAATAACGTCCATATGTATTACTCGCTGATATTGTACAACATAGAACACATAACTGCCCATGGCGGCATTTAACAGTCCAGCGCGTGCTTGCAATATATATTCTCAATTTCTCGAGAGGCGCTGCTCATTTACAGGGGCAGACTTCCGTATGGCGTACTCGAGCTGCTTTTGAGATTTCCTTCTAGGCATTGGCTTTTAGGCTTTTTCCTTTTACAACTTTTGATTTTAGAATTACAACCATTCAGCGCAGCAACAATCGCTGCGCTGAATCTGTCCGATATCCCTATAACAGAATTACAAAGCTTCGAAGAATGAGAACGAAGTATTCATTCGGGGTTTCTTAAACCGAGCGACCAAACCAATTCATTTCATTAAACCAACAACAACCAATGACAAACAATACGAAGATTCATTGAAGCTACACTTTTATTAACGACAATAACTACAAAATAACTGGAGAGGGTCGTTAATCCGCGGAAAATCTTAACACCGCGATTCAGAAAAATTACGTATTTGCACAACGCCATCTATGGGTAAATGGATAAAACGTCTAACTGTAAATGGATAAAAAACTAGACAAAAATTGTGATAGCTAGGCTAATATGCATGATACCAATATAATGTATAGCCTATAGCACTCACGAATAAAGTTGCTTTCTACCAGTGAAACAACTTTTAAAATTCGATCATTAGTTCCGAAGATTACTATATTAACAAACAAACATATTTTACCTCTTTATAATATTAGTATAGATTTGTCATTTACCTACTTCATTTTCTTAGTTATGGAGATCAGATAGACAGTCGCTCCACGTAAAATACTTGTATTCAGCTGCATCCGGTTAGACTGGAAGACAATCCCAATATAGTTGGGAAAAGGCTAGGCAGATGATGATGATGATCTGCCTCTCGGTAACCATACAAATCGTCAGTAGCATTGCCAATACAGACATGAGTTCGTGGTATAATAAAAAGACAGAAATGACAAGAGATTACTTTTATTTAGTACCTTCAGATTGTTTTAGACTTATAATAATATTGACTTTCAACTAGTCATTACACTAATATAGTGTACTTACAACAAAATAAATATCTATATGAATTTACTATTATTGTTTTATGGAATATCTAATTATTATACATTATGGTTTACAATTGCAGAACAAAAACAATTTGCTACATGCAATTTCTGTAATTCAGTTCTTTTACACTAGCAATAATTAATTTGTTCAACAATTTGATCAGAATCTGTTCAGCTTACTCGTTAGGTACTTGAAAATAACCTTACAATATAATTTTATAATAATTCATTACTGAAACAAAAAAAATAACACTATTGGTGGTGCCCAAACCTAACCTAGCATTGAGTATTTTAAACTTAACAGTAATACACATAGAGTTATAATACTATGAATTATTTACAAGAAATATAAACAAGTATAGGTACGTAGTCGTGAAGGGGTGCGATGTAAATGATCGCCTCAGTTGACATGTTTTTGCGATGCCCAACTTTCCTCTGGTCCTCAATTCATGCCTGCGTTATAAAGAATAACGCCTCCTCTTCATGCTGTGACTTTATCCATGCAAAGTTTAGCGTCGCATAAACATGCCAGCAGATCTGTACAGCTCAGTATTACTACTGAAAATGCATAACAACAGTACAACATCTCTGTGCACAGTCAATTCTCAAGAGATTTCTCTCTGATCGCGATACTTCAAGTATCAAAGCTATCTTTTTTATTATTCTTTTCTAAACTAACGTTTACGTTCGCGTAGCACTGGTCTATGTTGCCATTATCGTCTTTTATGAGAGATTCGAAGATTGAGATTAGGTTGTTCAGTCCGATGAGGTAGCCGTCTTCATGGTTGCCAACTTCCCAGACAGAATTGTGATCTATGTTAGTGTTGTCTGGTACAGGGACAGTCTTTGCGAAGTCTATCATCCAGATGGAGGCCCGCCTTTTGTCGTGGACGAAGAGTAAGGAGCTGCCGATGAGTTCGTGGGATCTGAAGAACGGTGACTCTTTCAGTGTATCCCTGATGCTCTTTAGTCTTTCTAAGTATTTCGGCTGTAATAGAAAAAGGGATGACATTAAAACAATGATACAAACGTTATCACACTGTCGGGTCAGTGTAAGAATTACATTTAGGTACTAAGAATTTGTAAAAACAAAATTGATAATTTGTAAGAATAACCAACAAATTGAAATTTTATTAAAGCTGTTTCGAAAATCCGGTGTATAAAATTAGAAAAAATTATGAAACTTACCGCAGCATTTGGAAAATTGCTTGTAAAATCTTTGAAAGATTCAACTATTTGTTCTCTAGTCTTAGTAGTCTTAAAGTCTTTGGAGCTGGTGCCGTCAGCTTTCTTGACACCGTCTATTCTGAAGCCGAGAGTCGCAGTGGAACTGATGGTCTCCCTCCAGATCATGTACCTCGGCTTCGTGACGCCTTTACTCCTGTGCTCTTCTTCAGATGGCGCTTTAGGGTCTATCTGGATCATCTTCTCGTACATATCCTGGAAAGAAGAGATTGATATCCTTTAGAATATTGTTTGAGTTTTGGTAATATCACATCGTTTTTTGTAGTTATTGAAAACCGCTAAAAGCATTGACAAAAAGGTTGAAGCTTTTAAGATTCAATTTAACGACCTTTAACTTGTGCAGTATTGTGAATGGCTTTAATTGATCCCAATCCACGCGTTGACACAAATCAAATATTAATATCCAAGACGCTATACATCACGTACTCATTGACCTTTCGACATACGTTCATTATAACTTCGTCTTCCCTTCCTATAATCTCTTCATAGACTGTTAATTATTTGCTATTTATACTGCATAATAACCAGCAAGTAAAAATATCGTTTCAATGATTATTATGACTCCGAGATTTATTTATATAACTGGTTTGCTTACAACATAATTACCGTTGTATATGTTTGGTTCCATATCATTGACGTACAAACTGGTAATTAAGACGGGTTTATCAATGCGTCCACACATTCTCCTGACATTGTCGGATAAGCAATGAACTCTATTAAACGATATTATGGAGGTCGCTAGAATAACGATGCTGATTTATACTTTCTATCAGTTGTTTAGAGGTTCTTTTTCATTATTACTTTAATAACGCGTGACGGTATTTTTTTTGTAAGTATTCATGACACATGGCACGTTCACAGCTGTTTACAAAATGAAAATGTAATAGGCATCCATCGGGACTTTAGGCACATTCATTCCATATATCACCAAACCTCTCTCATCTGTAACCTAAATCTTCTATTCTATTCACTTTTATTCAGTTATTTGAATTTATAGAAAAAAGTAACGATTTTCGTCGTTCTTCGGAACTGATGAAATAAAATCACAAAATCGATTGTGACAATGAAAATTAAATTTAGAAAACTCAGCAACAACATGTGACGTAGCAATGACGTAGATATGTTAAAGAATAAAGCGCACGTTTATACAGTAGTACGTGATGTCGTTAAAAGTTTATTGTAGGTAGATGATAATGTGAGTGCAATATTATGTTATCGACATGATGCAGAAACATGTGTAAAGTTTAATACTTGAAGTCAAAGTGTAAGATCATTGGCTGATGAATGAACTTTAGTCGCTGGACAAGGCAGAGTATAGGCCTTTGACACAAAAGTATTCGTTGATGAAAAATCTGAATTCAAAACATCTCAATAAGATTTTTTAATTGGGAAAACTAGGAAACAAGCAAGACTTCTTGAAACATGGATTCTTTTATAGTATTTGAAATAAAATATCAATTTGATTTCATTGATCCAGTAGAGCAAGGCGAAACAAATACAGTATAGATAGTGAAATCTGAAAAAGGACTGAAACAGATATGTATAAAGACGAGAAGGAACGCTTCATTTTCACACAATGCAGATTTATTGTCTGAAATGATAAACTGTACAAATTCATGCGCATATTGAATGCCTTGATTAAGGGAAACGAACAATTTACTTCAATGAGTCGCATCGTGTTATTTTATTACACTAAGTAAATGTTCTTTGAATCGCTCAAGTATCATTTTCACAGTGTTTTACATTATTATAGTCACCTACAAAGGGATTTATATTAGCATGATGAACTAAACATACTATTAACGACATGACAGGAACATTCTGTTCTAGTCTCCTATTAGGCCATACGTCAGAGGTATCAAAACCTACCGGTTTACAAGTTTAGTAAGCAGCAGACCTCTTATTCTATTGAATCTCTGCACTACGCTTCGTTAGGCCAGCTTAAGGTTCTGACGTTATAACTACAGTAACAATGAAAACTGCTGGTATTTCATCAACCTCTTTCGAAATAATAATTACATCAAAGATACTCACTTTTCTTAACTTGGTCTTCTCCTTAGCCTTAGCGAGCTCTTCCTCAAGGTACGTCCGGACTCCAATTTTGCAGTCCATGACACACGGGCTATCGAAATCGCTCAGCAAGTCTTGTAGTTGTAAATACACTGTAGGAATGCTTGGTTAAGGAAATATTCGTTTTATGGTATTGGATGAAATATTCAATGGTGTTTTAAAGATGATTTTTTGTTCGTGTGCAAAGATTATATAAATAAATATTTAAAATGGATGTTACTAGTGAACATTTCTTGCTAATGAACAATAAGTACATTTAAAAAGTTTCAGTTGGTGATGCGAACCCATGAAAGCAATGTTCATGCTTTTTGTTCTGGATCAAAATATATCGAAGATGTGTTAGTAATTAGTTTTGTAGTTTTGTCATTATTTGAAAAAAGGATACATTCTCCGTCTTCACAGGTGACTTGTCCTTTGTATTCAGGTACAAATGGCCTCAGAACGTCTTTCATCAGCAACTGGAATGAGAGAAAACAAAATTATTAAAACCATATTTAAAACACAGTAGAATCGGCGAGGAGATCTCGATTCATTCACATTTTAACTGTATATTACGTATTTATTGTAATATATTACGCGTTTGATAATAATAATGATTTTGAAGCAAAATAAGACATAATAGAAAGCACGAGCCCACTATCGATTTCTTCGCAGAAACATTATCTAATCTTTAGGCTTGATTTCCGTTAAGAGGTCAACAGAAATATAAGCTATGTCATCAGTAACATTGGCGCCATTAGCAGACACGTGCAAGAGGATAAGGCTGAAGTACAAAAGCCTTAGAAAAAAACACAAGAAGATGGAGACGAAAAGACCAAGGAAGGAAAGAGAAAAAGAAAATAAGCTATATTAAGTAAACTGCAGAAAAATAAAGTCGATCGCTAGTAATGAAAATGATGAAGTGAATTATGGAGAAGGTAAATGATTTAGATCCTGCCAAAGAACCAGATGAAATACTTCAAGGCAAAAACGATTTCAAAACTAAAACAAAGACATGGAAACGTCGACAAGCAAGTACTACACAAAAATTCAAATGATATTAGTGACGTGCGAATTACTAACATGCGTTCTTTTATGTAACGTTCGCAAGCCACCATGTTTTATTCAATCTTTGTAAACATTACACACGTCAAACGCCTGTCTTCGAAACTTAGGCCAACCCATTTTTCTCTATGACGCGCATTAACCTGACAAGCATACATTTAGTCGGTTTCGTGAAGATTTCCATGAAAAACGTTATTCAAATGAAGCAATTCTTTCTACGTGTCTTCTTCGTAAGTACAAAGTAAGCCTACGTACATTGTAACTTAAAACATAGAATTATTATCAATTTGGATATTATCATTTAAAGAAATTCGCACCTCCAAAATGTCCTCGTTTACGTTAAAAACTGGTTGGCTCAAACTATTATTATCTGTTGTCGTTTGTGCTTAATATTGTTATTAAATCTTATAATATTTGGTCTTTTTCTCCAAGTTTGTGATTCGTAGTCCAAAATTATCCGGTTTTTATAAAATAAACAAAGTTTTGATGCTGAACAAAGCCAAAAATTTTTTTGGGATTGTCTAAAACACGTTTGGTTTTGGATTTAAAGCTACAGCAACAAAACTGCGCATAATCCAAGATAGAAATGAAATAAATAATTATTAATAGTCACCTGTGGCATTTTGCGGTTTAGTCAAGGAAAAATAATAAATTAACAATCCAGCAAAAACTCAGTCACAACAGGTCATAAGTTTTTTGTTTAATTAAATCAAAGAGTCCTGAGTCTTATTCTGGAAGATATAAGGTTAATATTGGATTGAAGAAGAATAACGCGCAGTATATACCTGTAGGTGATAACGAGACCGCAACGTTAGAACAACAGAATGAGTACCTACTGTCAATAATAAAAGTTTGGCATGAAATAAATATTATTTTGCAACAGAGGCTATTCCATGTTTTTTCAGACCTATGATCTTCTAAAGCCCAAAGCAAAATAATAATGAAACCTCAGTTACAAGATTATTGATTATTATAACGGACAGTGACGTCCTTTTTTGAGGTGTATGACTTTACATCCATCACGGCTTTTGTTGATACTTTGTAGTCAAGAAACGTCAAGCGAATCTTCACAGACTTAATTGTTTCTTCATCGATCTTTGAAACAATTCGTTTGTAAAACCTCCTGTGCTTTTCATAAGGTATTAATCGGTTTGGACTCCAACAATGTTCAATTAGTTAAAGATCAAAGGTTCAATCGATTTTTCACACATTTTTTGTTTCCAATTGTTTGGAGGGCAACCATCTTTATTTCAACGGTTATTGACTTGGTCTAACCGCAACTTTTGGTTTTCAAATCTGCTGATTCACAAATTGGGCAACTTTTTCGTAACGAACTTTTGAGTAAATTAAGTGATTCACCTAATTTTCTCAAAAGTTCTAATTATTCTAAGCTCAAATTGATTTAGTGAATCATTTTGTGAAGTAAGTACCGGATGAAGTAAAGATCCGATAATCAATCACTCTTCAAACAACTTTTATGATGAGTTCAAATAACCGAACAAAAAATGGGCAAGTGATTTATGCAAGAGACCACTACAAATATGTACTGAACCATAAATACAATAGTGATTTGAATATATTTATCTCAATTATAAGAGAAGACATTTGCCGTACTACATAGATGAAGATAATTATGTTTCTACACATGAATGACTGCGCGTAACACAACCACGTGTCGTAAGTAGTAGTAGTAGTTTTAGTAGTAATGATTAATGCTTCCAAGAAGTTTAGATTTCGGAACTGACATACATTAACGTATTACGTAGGGTGTCTTCCCAGCGGATCTATGCGTCATACATACGGCTTCTAATTTTTGGAAGTTATTGACCAATTCTTGAAATGAAGTGGGCGGTTATGCCTGTACTTATTACAGCCTTTAATGATATGGAAGAGAGAGAAAATAAAGAATAGATTGAAAATATTATGGAAAAATAAATAGCTGAAAATTATTGACTACACAAACGGTTACAGACAGCACAAGATGAAGACCAATACAAGGTCCTTTACCCCAACGATTGAAACGTGGAATTTCAGTAATGTATATATTTGAATTAATACCCCATCATTCCTTACTGATCCCATACATATTGTATAAAATGTACATGCGAATGACGAAACAGAAATGTTTTATTGAAACGTACCTGAAAACATCTCTCCTCTTGCGGGCAAAGTTTTTTCAAAATTGTGCCTTGGTCAGGTCCCGCCTTGAAGTTGCCTTGATGACCAGCGAGCTGGATCCAAGGGTACCTCTGCTTCTTGTAGGTTTGGAAGAACGGCGTCCACTGCACAATGTTGCGAAGCTTACGCCATCTTTCCGATTGCTGGAATGGAGAAACAAGAAATTGAGCAAAATGTGGAAGTGTTGATTGATCTTACACTTATTGGAGTTGATTGAAACAATAAACAGTGTTTGACGTCTTTTATAAAATGCACATATTTTAGAGACAAGGCCGAGAATTAACATATTTAATTTGATCAAATATGCAATCTACCGTTAATGATAGGAGATGATTTGATTTAACGTTTTCATCTTGATGACAAACTGTTATTCAAAATCAGATTTCAACCTTGCCTTTTTCTTTTGAGGCAGTTGAGTACATCAAACCCCTTAGTACAGTTATAAATAGAGCTGAGTTCATACAGGACTAAACAAAAACAAACATTAGATGAAAACAATGGGACCATTGATAATTAAGAAAAAGAGCTACTCTTGCGGGCCCCCTATTCATTGTATTTTTCCCACATTACGCGTATTGACTATCTACTTGTTGACGTTATTATAGATAATTATGATTAATGTGTCGCTTGTATGTTTCCTACGACCCAGTTTTATATAGTTATTCATTTTGCAGAATTATTGAATAGGCCTGCGAATGACGTGCAGTGGTTTATGATTTTGTTAGAACGTTAAACATAAAAATATCGTTTGTGTCGTCAGACTGTATTTTATTGGTTTTGTGATAACAAACTGCTGGTAAAGGCCTTGGGTTTAGTTCCTAGGTATAGTTTAATTGGATTTGAGAATTTGATTTCAATTAAAGGTTGTCACAACAACGGGCCTAATATGGCGCCTTAGACAAATCCCTAAATTGTCCTTAATTTAAGATGGAAATAATTATCAAAATGATTATAAAAAGTATCAGAAATCAGAATTATTATTGATTGGTCAAGCAAAGAACCTGTCCAGTACTTATGATGTCACTCTACCCTTATAATCAATCATGTAAGGAAATCAAACCCTAGGCCTATTTCAAAATGTTCCAATTAATGGAACTAATCAAAGTTTATGTCATATACGGATAATAGAATTCTGTTAATTAACAATTATTATGAAGGATAAACAGGTAACTAATTAGTTCCAGTGACTGCAGATACAGTTCACAATAACACAGTTAAATATTAAATTTATAATATTTGTACTGGACAAATAAATTCCCCTTTATTTACTGACATTAATGACGTATTTAATGAACGTGGTATAGAATTGTGAGTGAATAATGCTGCGTAGAAATATAATGATAGTTTAGTCCAATTGACCAACTAAAGACTGTAATACATAGGAATGGAATGTGTCAGTTCTTTCAAGCCAGCAAATGTAAACGGTGAAGGGAATATCGTGACACACACTTTTAACATGGTGTCAGTAATTCTATGTAGTATGCTAATGAAAACCATATAGTTGGCTTTGCTACAAATACTTGAATGCTTGCTGTACCTAAGGAATTGACTGCAATTTCAACTATTAGTAATCCGTATGCTGAAACTTGATTCAATGTAATGCCACGCCCTTTTGTTGCTAAATTTAGTTGTTAAGTGTACTTTGAGTGTTATAGTAAACCATATAAGAATTAGCAGGCACAATTTTGTAGGTAGATTAGAGACTTACTTTGAATCAAACTCCTCCCATTCAAAATTCGAATAGCAACATCATTATGACCGTTGACATGATAATTTTGAATGAATTAAGGCAGATTATTGCCTAACATGTGGTTAGGAAAACAGGTACGGGCTTCGTCGGTTATGTAAATTAAGTTTTTGCAAATTAGAATTCTCATCAAGACATAAAAAACATAGTAGATAAAGATCTGATCCAAAGAAGAATAAGATAATATTTTATCTATGCAAGTTTAACAGCATACTTTAATTTTGAATTGCAGATTTTGCATAAATTAGTAAAACATAGTAATAACACTCTTGTAATTGTTAACATCTAATCTAATGAATTCATATAAAAATATGATTTATAAAGGAACGTGTTTACCAATAAAATGTGAATTTATTTTGAGTTGGTTAATGGTATACAAGAGTGTTTAAATGTAGTTGATATTGTTAGAGGAAGCGTTGGAAAATTCAAATAATGATGCCAAAAATATCTTTATACCAATACGCTGTAAAACTTTCACAATAAATTAATTATTTTAATGATGTTTTGTACCAGAACAATAAACGATTTGAAAAACCAACCTTCTTATGGCTGTGTACATAAGCACAGAAAACAACATCCATAAAGTCCTCCATAGTCACACAAATATTTGCCGAATACATTGTAGTAATCAAATCAATAACACCAGAACAACACAAAAAACGAAAGCACGAAACACGACGCCTGCGCAAGGATAACAGTCAAGTAATGTCTTTGCAACAACGGCGCGAAACACACTGAACGACCAGACCGCGACTTCGCCAATATAAACTATAATATCAATACACTGACTCATACGGGGGACGGTATAGACCGCAAGAACCATACTCTGACGTCAATGTATGCGTCGGATCGCTGGCCACATTAAAATCCATCGATTTACGGAAATCCAATTTTTCATCAGTCTGTTCTAAAAAGTTCGTAGCATTCTGTCAAAATTCCGACTATTTTCTTCATGTATGTTATGACGCACGTTTCAGGAATTAATTAGGTTCAATGCACTAATTAAAATGTACATGTTTTTGTGTTAACCAGTTATTGTCCGGTTTAACTTGAGAACATGCAAATTAAAAGGGTTCACTTAATTTATAGCTAACTGGTGTTTTTAGTTTTTACAGAGGGTTAGTTGTTAAGGTACCTGGACCGATATCAAATAGTGGATTTTCTGGTTTCGACGGCCTTGATATCTTCAATTTACAAATTCCATCATATCGTTTTTTTACCTCAATTTGATTTTATTCTCTTTATTTATTTGATGTGATTTTTGACAGTTCAAAAGTGTCTGTAACGGTGCAGTCTATTTGAAGTAAATGCTTCGATTTTGAGTTTAAAAGTTATCCAACGTGAGCTTTATTTAATGCATTAAATATAGGGTGTAAGAGCTTTCAACGCATATTTTATAAGCTGGGGGGTTAGAATCATGTACTGAAATCATGATAACTGATTTCTCGTCGATATCCCTTAACATCATGCATATATTTTAAGTTATCATTTTACTAAACTTTATATGAGTTTCAAAATCTAGAACATATTCAGAAACGCTTGAATAAAGTTTATCGATCTGCTACATTAATTGTTCTGGAATCAGAAGTATCTCGCACTACCACAATTTCATACTAAAAGCTCTGTTATAAAGATGACTGACCAGATCCCAGTAAGTAATTAACAAGCAATTAAATGAATTGTTTCTCTGAAGTGGCATATGTCATTGGAGAACGTCTTGTGATTTTCTCAACAATCCCACCATCACTTAAGAAGGATCTTGATTGAGGATGAGTCTACTTGGCGGTAATAAAAAGAATTGTTCGTAAAATTGCAGTTTATTTAGATTCTCATGTGTAATCGCTATTTATGGTCACACTTGTTTCAATGTTCTAGAGTTTTCTAAGCCAACTGTTAGGATCATCCATGTCTTTTATCATGAAATTATTGTACGGTTTCTGTGCACAAGATGTGGAAGCTTCTTTATCCATATAAACTTGGTCTTCTACACATAGTAAGTGATATGTTGATCTGCTGGCTGTTTGCATATGAGCCACCTCTGTATTCGTTAGTCGCCATTTATTGTACCTTTTTATAGAGAATAACAAGTTGTTGTCTGTTTAGATTTCAATAATGAAACGGAAAACTTTATAATAATTGAATAATACAGTTCCATGACCTAATTTTTTACCAGTTGAATCATACCTTCACAGATAGATTTACGCAGTAAGGTACTTGGTTAACGTCACCAACATTTTATTTGTCATCGAAATTGCAGCCGACAATGCAGCAGAATTTTATGCGAAATCAAAAACTCTTTGTGCGAAAACTTTTGTAATTGTACGTCCAACGTCAGAAGTTTATGATTACAATAAAAGTTATCAAATTCGTAAAAACGTTCATTAATTCTGGAGCTACATTCGATAAGGATGACGTTATGGAATTTTGTCCGGACGTCATTTCATTATTTTTCGAGACGAGGATTCGTAGCAGGAATTTCATTTGCAGCATTAAAGGAAAAGAATTATGCGTGAGGAAGAAACCCAAACAAAAATCAAAAATTTATTACATCCGGATAACGTTAAATTCAATGAGTAGTTACATTCCAAAAAGGAAGACTCATTTCCATAGCCCATGTAAGTAGCCTGTCCATTCCCACTGGATGGGGGCTTTTCCAAGTCTACACTTGGGAGGAGGATAATACGGTATGTACGTATAATAATGGTCACGCTTGCTAGTACGATGCCGTCAATGTGTCTGCGTGGTTTCATCGGCCCATTCACGTGAAATGACTCCTTAGTCATTGACGACTCATGAGCGTTGCTGTAATATCAAGCACGTAATTGGCGAAGCTAATACTGACCGTCATCACTGCTGCGTATGGCGAATCCAGGTCATTAGTGTTTCCTTTTGGCGTTAAATATTTGTCAGAGGAGACTTATATAACTTAGAAAGTACAATATGATGACGTTGAAAGAATTTGTAAATGGTTTTTAATTAACTAATAACCTACTGCTCTAGGATTCAAATATCGAAGGTGGAAATGTCTTCTAACAAGATTAATTAAACATACTACTAGCAATAAATGGGTGTAAAAATACCCTTCACGAAGCCAAAAAGCATTTGTTCTCCCGGTCATTGCGATATTTTTTGTGATCTGTCATACCCGGGAACCTTCTAGTTACGCATATTGGAGGCCAAAGTTCTAACTTTTATGTTATAGCTGTTCTTAAAATACACTCTGTGACCCCTGTACTATTCAATGCATCCTTCAACACAATCTTGTGAGTGCGTTACATTGAGCCTTACCGTAAACCGTGATTCTTAAACCCAAAAAAAAGTCGTTTTCCAGTCAAACCAAAAGTTTTCCAAAGTTTTTAATTTTCTTTAGGTTGATGTAAGTACAGAATGCTTGATTGACGGTTTCCTGAAGGGTCACACCTTTAGCGCCGTTGAGAGCAGTCTTTGCCTTTTCCACAAATATAATGAATATTACCTACGTAGGCAAAATTCCGAACACAACAGCAACCGCAGCGGCAAAGCCGTAATCTAACTAACTATCACTGACCGCAGACACACGACTGGTTTCTACGTACCTCTATGGAAACGGTTCCATAGATGGCGACGTTGACGTGGTTGCGGTCACCTACAAAATTGTATGTTTACTATTAAAGCGCCGTAAGAAAAATACAAAAGCTAAATTATATACTTATTAAATTACATCTCATCTTTCAAGCTCATCGTGCTGTGCTGGCGCTGCCGCTGCGGCTGTAGAGAACCTCAAGCGGCGTAAATATAACCTCAGTGGAAATTATCTATTCGAGCCCTTTGGAGTTGAAACTCTAGGGCTGTGGGGTCCGAGTGCTCACAACCTTTTGAAGGAAATTCAAACGCCTAGTTGACGCTTTCCGTGACCCAAGGGCTCGTTTCTTTTTTTTTTTGCTTGGCCAGAGGCTATGCGTTGTCATACAAACTGGCAATGCCTCCAGTCTCTTCGACACATTACCAGCTGACAGTGTTGAGGAGGAGTTTTGATGCCCTTTTATAGTTTAGTTCAGTAATTTTTATCGTTTTTAATTGTTAGAACGTAGATAGTTAGCTTTGAACATATTCCAATATTAAACCAATCCGCAATTAATTAATTCACTACAAAGAAAAAAAAAAGATAAGGAAATCAAGTATCTTGACTTGGCTCACGAGGTTGTCGTCATGTGGGATGTGGACTCAGCAATCATTGTGCCGATAGTCGTATCAGCAAATGGCTTAATTGACAAGAGCCTCGACCAATACCTGAGGAGGCTCTCGTTAGGCAGCTGGATCAAGGGCTTGATTCAGAAAGCGGTACTTCTGGACACGGCTCGTATTGTTAGGAGGTTCCTCTCTCTGGAGCCCTGACCGTCGGTAGCTTGGACCCTGTTCCCGATACCGGTGGGCTACAATTTTTTTTATATTTTTAAATGTTTTTTATATTGTTTTTATTTAAAGAAATATTTAAAAATGTATAAGATTTGTATGAAAATAAATAAAGGAAGCATGAAATCACTACAATAATTTATAATTAGTAAGTAATTGAGAAAGGCTCATTATTAAGAGGAGGTAGTTTGTAACTGTTAAAATATTGTGTTCAAAGGTTGATGAAATTATTGGAGTCATTTTTTGTGATCGTTATCACAAGAAAGTGACGTCAATGAAGAAGTTATACTTAGTTGAAATAGCTTCATCATTTGACGTCATAAAATGATAGCCTACTAGCGGATTTTCTCCCGTTCAAGACGATTTGGCATGACGAGTGATATTTATGTTACCCTATTTATCTTCGCCTCATATAAGTCATATGCAAGCGCAATGATCATGAAAACACACACAAATTCTACAAAAACGTTTATGAAACATCAGGAGTTCCCCAAGGTTTCATTATTGGTCTTTTCTTGTTTGCACTTTATTGATAGAATTTAATACAGGATATTTTATTACAATTACTACTATTTAGTTAACATTACATTGAAGCAATTGGTAGTGTTATGTAATAGATTTCTTTTTATTTATGTACTCAGTTTATATTCTCAGAATGCTTGTTGTTATCTGTATATTGTAATATAAAAATAAATTTAAATAGTTATTTCAAAAATAGGTAATCTTAAATCGAACCAAGGTAAATCTTTAGATGTCTGAGGAAATGGCATTGATTGTTTGACGTCAAAATACAATATATTCATAAGTTTAGAAAATCTAGGTTGAATACATTGTTTCTCTAGTTATTTTAATATCGTTATGTAAATGGACTGGTGTTGTATTTCTATATGGTAATAACCGTGAGAATTTTTAGTTCATTTTTACTTCCTGTCTTAAATTAGTGTCCACAAATGTCTATATTTAAATCACACACACACATTCTATGATGGCCTAGGCAAGCGGCAATCGCTTTCAACGCGTTTCTGACGTCCACAATGAGCTTCAATAGGATTAGTATAAGTTTTCTGGTGGCATAAAGCATAGCCGAATGCAATTAGTTAAAAAGGTGGAGTTTTTTTTAACTTTCTTCACACCTCTTGGAACTCAACAAAAAAAGTCCCATGACAATCCGAACACCATAAACTTCGTTCCACGTTTTGAGTATTTATTTGTCTGGAATTGCACTCGACTTTCAGTTCAATACATTTTTGACTTTTTCATCTCCGTTATGAGTCTATGGTTGATGGACTGTTATTTTGTCTATGTCTGGTCATGGATAAGTCGACGTCGATCGACAGTTTGTACTACACCAATTGATCGATCATCGTCATATCTACCATCGATCGATTGGTGATCGGCGATCGATCGATTGGTGTGGTTATACCCTAGTACTTCACTTCTCTGAACTTGAGGAGAAGATGACGATGCAACTCTTTTAACTTGTTCCAAAAAGTAAATAGAATTTCTACGTCATCGAATCCTTAGAAATAGATACTAAATTCTGTGACGTCTTCAAGTTCATTTTTTTAAATCAATTTCCTGTTTTGATAGACCAAACAACGAATAAAAACAAACATATTTTTTATACTTAGCATTAAAATATTCCTATCCCGTTAAATAAAACAAAACAAGGAGGGAAACCCCGACTGCACTGAAAAGGAAAAAAACATAGCATTTACCTACAATGATAAGCTATTTCAGATATCGTTTCCATGGGACCTGATTCCTGATGGATGCCGTATGGGTACGTTATGGATCTTTTAATATTAGAGCAAGATCCCAGTCAGTGGCGGATTTGCAGTCTTGACCGCTCTAGGCCCCGGGCCATATGCCACCCCTTTTTCAGCACCTATCATAGACTAGGTAGGTACATACTGAATTTACTTTTATCGAAATCGGTTCAGAAATTTAGTTAACTATAAGTGCTATGTCTTACAAAAATGAACAGTGGACCGAAATGGTACGGCTTTACGCCAGCGCGGGTGATAACCTGAACGAAGTTCGTAGGATGTATGCAGAGGTTAGATTCTCGAGTGGGAATCCTACGAAAACGAGCGGAGGCATGTGTGGCCGTAAATGAATCCCATTTTTTAAGATTAATGTAGGTAAGTGTAGATAGAAGACCATAATGTGCGCGAGAATTTAAAGTATTTAGGTACTTTGCATTTGAGTTATTTCTTGTTATCATCAGTGATTTTTTTTTCACGATTTGCCGCCCCTAATATCTGGCTGCCCTAGGCCCGGGCCTATTGGGCCTTAGGGCAAATCCGCCACTGATCCCAGTACCGCCAGACTTATTACTTAAGCACCTGACATCTAAAATTTGCCGTCGTTGGCACAAGTAAGCAGGTATGCGTATACGTTCACAGTACATTTTATTAACACTACTCGATGGCACACATTTTGTTAATCAGAAAATAAGTGAGGTCTGGCGGCCCTGGGATCTTGGACTATGTACTGTTGCCAGGTGTCTCCAGAAGATGGCAAAATAAGGTATTATTAGGTAAATTGTATTGTTCTTATTTATAGTGTGCCATAGCCCTGGTGGTCTGCTATATAGGTATGCCTAGTGCAAACACCTGTGTCACAAACTTGCTTTATTTATTGTAATTTTAAGTTTCATGGTTTGTGAAGATATACAACATTAGTTTTAGTATTTGCGAAACCTGAATATAGTTTGTTTAGAATAAGTAACTGAATCGATTCCAATATTTTTTAAACAATGTTATATTTGGTCCAAAAATATTTAAAAAAAGTTACAAGTTGGACACCGAGCGACATTAACTACCTATCGCTATCATTTAGGTGCTTACTGCCAAATTTTTATTATCAATGAGCTCAAGACGACGCTGAAGGCGCGCACGCGAGTGCGCTGCGTGGTGACCACGTTTTTATGCGGACAACCACCCAACAACCATGCGGGTAACAGAACAAGCTTATAACTTTTTGATTTTTCATGATACAGTTTTGAAATTTTGTACAGAGATTCTTTACATAAAAATACTAGACACGTGTTTCAGGTTTCGCATATACTAAAACTATTGTTGTATAAATTATTTGAATTTGAATTATACTAACATAGGTTAAGGTATACTAACGAATGTATGGGTAATCAGCCTGATTTAAAGATAAATAAAAAAAATAATAATAGGAAATATCATCTATTTCCTCTACTTCACCGTCATCAAATGATTTCCCCAAGGCTTTACTTTGAAACTGTCTTTAAAAAAAAAGGAAGAGGTTCTGAATTCGACTCTCCCTTTATTTTTTGTTTTATTTAAATATTTAGTTCTTCTTCTTCTTCTTTCTTTACTTTTTTAAAGAAGACTGCCTCGTTGGTCTAGAGGTCGCAAGTGCAATCGCTGAGCATGAGGTCCTGGGTTCGATTCCCAGATCAGGCAAAGTGTTATTGGGTTTTTCCATCAGGAATTTCTCAGTAGGAGCCACGGGGTCTGGATTTGTGCCCGGTTGATGGCAATAGGCTCGCCCCCTATTACATGGGACTTGACAAATCTGGCGAAATGTGGGTGTACTATTAGGTACACCTCTGCCTAGCTATTCGGGGATTACAGGCGTGATGTTATGTTTAAGAAGAGTGTGAGTGTGACCTTCCTACCTAAGTCGCGGTCGTATTCGAACAGACTGCGGGAGCGACAGCTTATTGTTTTAATCTTCATTTTAATCAAATCATTTATATTCTCTCGATCATCTTCATAAAAAAACTGTTTTAAATAACAAGAAATTTTCACACGAAACCCGTTTCAGAACTTGTTACTATTGTTGACAACTATTTGACGCAGCAGAGAGTGAAGGTTGTGTTTGAAAATATGAGAGATCATAATGGCAATGCTGCCAGTCTTCTGGGCACGTTTCCAGATGACAGCGATGCGGAGGAGTACTTTGACGCCTAAGTGTCCTATTGTCGTCGTTTTTTAGATGTTTATATTTTCTTACTTTTAGTCTTATTTTATCATTAGTTTAGTTTTATTTGTAGTCCGTATATAATGTAAATAAATGTTAATATAAAGATCATAATAGAAAATTTTAATTTTTAGACTGATCCCAGTACAGCGTGACATGGTCTTTCTCGAGAACTGGGTCGGGCACATACTTGTAGCACGGTATCTTAGATTCCACAAGTTTATATTTCAAGGGAAATTAAAGTTATTGAAGAAGGCAGACTAATAAATAACTATCGCTATTTACTAAGAATGTTGAACTTAGAAAATGTTAAATCTAAAAAAAATATAACAAAAACTTGAGACTGTCAATAATTAACACTAGACTGTATATGAACTATAGACGCTAACAAACTTTACGATTATATAATTGGTAAACCTCAAAAGAAACTCGTTTAACAATAGATCCGATGTTAATAAACCAAATTACAAAAACACACAACACCTAAAACTGACACGGCGTAACCAATTCTCTCATACTTTCTCTGTCCTTCCTATATTGTTGGAAGTCATTAGAGAGAGACGGAAGACGGTTTCACATGTACCGGGAAGTGGCCAGATGCCATTATGTCAAGTACATTTATGACGCACGTAATGCCTTTGACAAAACGCATCTGCTAACAAGTTGGTCCTCGTATTTTTGTATTTATTTGTTTATTATTTGCCTCTTTGAAGTTAAAGCGAGGTGATTTAAATATGATATAGGAAATATGAATTCCTCTTCGATATTTTGGGAAGGTTGGAATATATTACAAGGTCTCGTTTCAGGGTTAAGTGAGAGATGGTATGGATCGCTGACAGTTTAATGATCATAACAATTTGGAGCAATTTGGGGCATTTCTATTTAGTTTTGTCGGTAAGATTTTATTGAAACCCAGTCAGTATGAAGATCTTTGACAGACAGTTCTAAAGAGAAGTCTGAATGTCTGACAATCAGTCTTATCAAGGGATATTTTGATACCCAGTTATGGGGTTTTGGAGGACAATCTGGACAATTACTCGGTCGCTCCACAATTAGATCCTAGCCTTTTCCCAACTTTGTAAGGAGTTTGTAACTGTTGATGGTTCTACCCCATAATGAGGAATATTTCTTTATATTGCATGCAAATTTCGCAGATGGTAAATGTGCAAAAAAATGGATGGTAAATTAAAAATGAACGGCGAATGAATGGTAAATTAAAAATGGATTGTGAATGGATGGTAATTTGAATTAACTAGCCAAACTCCCACAGACATGATGAGTTTCTAGAATATTTTTTATTTTATTTATTGACCTTGTAGTCACCGCTTACGGACATCTGTATGAAAGTAATTAAAAACAAATAATATTGTGTTCAGCGCACGTTATTAGATAATATATTACCACATAAATGTTTACGTACGTGTCTCCGGCTATAATATAATAATATCGATGTCACGTAACCTTTTAAATAACTATTAGTTTAATACATTAGAAGGTTGTGTTATATCTTCAAAATAAGTGTTCATTGTGAAGAATGTGTTTTTTTAATTATGTGATTAAACCTTTTCTAAGCCGACTAAGTACTTCGAGAAGAAACACCGAAATCAAAAAAAAAATATCTAACCTTGGGAGTATTTTCAGTATATTTAAATAATAGTACTTGATAAAAAAATAAGGTTTAAAAGAAAAACGATTTATTGATTTACAACTTTGCTATCACCGACCTACGAATGTAAATTAATAAAAAATTAAATGTTAATACCAAAATAGCACTTAACAGAATTAAATCATAATTCTAATGTTCACAGCACCTATTACAATTTCCGTTCCATATATAGAAACAATGGCGTGCGCCGACGCATGCCGTTATACTCAAATTGATCCATTACATGAATTTGGTAAGGCCTTGATTCTAGGCCTTAATTCAATAGACATGAATTGAAACTGAATTATCTAGTTGAAATGTCAAGTACATAAAGCATTGATTGAATAAATTGGCGGTTGAAATATTATTGTAACTAACTGCTGTGATGGTTTTCGCACGAGCGCGCGGTGTAACGTAAATACGTCGATTTTAAAATTAAAAATACTCGTTTCAAATAAAATATTTTCATAATTTTAATATTTTATTATGATCTATTATGGATGATACTGATTGTACTTGTTGCTAAAAAAAACTGAAATGCTATAGGACAATTGTATTTTCAATTAAAAAATCGTCGTATTTACTGAGTTTACGCCGCGCGTGCTAGGGCTTTCTGAGTGGCTAGAAAAAGACAGGGATATTTCAGTGTTAAATGTGATGGAAAACTAAAAATGAACTCGTGTTGGATTGACATAAGCTAGAGAAAAGCTTATTTCGTTTACGGCTCGGCTATTGGCTTTCAAAAAGCCGAAGTTAAATACTAAATGCTTTAAAAGTACCAGAATCAGAATCAGAGTCAGAATCAGAATTTATTTGCTATGAAAATAGGTACAGATTAGGTGTTGTACATACATTAATGAGATCGGCTACAGTCTACCTTACGGCGGCGTGCAAATATTAATACAAACAAAATAATGTCAACAAAACAAAGAAATTAAAGTGAAGTCAATTAATAATATTATAGTCGGGTACATACATAAGTCTTACATGGTCAAATTTAATTAATATTTCCAAAGAAGTCATTTCCCAACAATAATTTTGCGTCAAGTTACTTAGTTTGATGTACATGATGCTCGGTTGACGGCTTCGTGAAGGGTTCGTTTGCACCCTGTATGTGTCATGAATAAACAGAATTTGAATTTGACCTGTTGTACTATGAACCCGGGAACCTAAACTTACGGTGTTAAATTCGCATAAACAAACACAAATCACATTCCTAGTACTAAATATATGATTTAGTGACGTCATATAGCCATATATATTCAATTTTCCTGTTCACTTTTTCCTTTTGAATATAAAATGATTTACGTCATCATTGTGATGATAAAACCATTTGTGTCAAATACTTGGTCGGCCCAATTTCTAAGAACAAAGAGTTAACAGGGATTCCCTTTGTACATTAATCTAGCGGTATTTTAAATACGTTTCAGTCAAAACTGTTAATCGGTCAAACCTGCTTTTGACTGGTGTCAGTCAAAATCCTTATTATGTTAACATGCGTTTTCTCCATTTAAAATAAATGTTGTTTCTGAACGTTGTAATTACCTGGTCCTAGAATTACTACAACATAATGTTTTGCAAAGTGTCACAATAAAAAACCTAACAGACCTAATAATAAGTTTCTAAATAACACTAGTTACTGTTAAAATAGTTTTCACCGGTCAAAAGTGGTTTTGACTGATTAACAGCGGTCAAAAGTAGTTTTGACTGATTAACAGCGGTCAAAAGTAGTTTTGACTGATTAACAGCAGCGGTCAAAAATAGTTTTGACTGTGACATATACATATTTTTACATACGTCAATTCGTAAGTATATAGAACTAGGGCCGTCCGTATACGTGTTTGGTTGACGATGAAGTCGGAACACATGGATGAAGATCGCTCAGAACCGGGAAATGTGACAAAAGAAAGGGAAAGGTTGGTCTAGTAGTCGTAAGCGCGACTGTCGAGCAGTGGGTTCCTAGGTTCGATTCCCGGGTCGGGAAAAATGTAATTGGATCTAAACATTTGGAATTTCTGAGTAGCAGCCACGGAGTCTGGATTTGTGCCCGGTTGATGGAAATAGGCTCGCCCCCTATTGCATGGGATTTAAACATAATTGGCGTAATGTGGGTGTACTATTAGGTACACCTCTGCCTAACCCTTCGGGAATAACAGGCGTGATGTTATGTTGAAAGGGGAGACCCTATTACGGGAGGGATTCATAAATAAATAAATGATTTTGTAATATTTATTTATTTAGAATTAAACTGATCAGTATAGTATGTGGCAACACTTGAGGGAGGCCTATGTCCAGCAGTGGACGTCTTTTGGCTGAAATGATGAATGATGATGATCAGTATGGAAGAAGACATGCTGCGCCGACCGCGACACCAAATATATTTAGATAAGGGCAGAAAAATGATGATGTTGAAAGTGATCATCATCATGATATTAGCCCAGAATCACGGCTAAAATTATGATAATGATCAGTTTAATTCTGAATAAATAAATATTACAAAATCATTTATTTATTTATGTATCCATGATCTAAGAGTTTAAATTATGCTAATATTAATATTTAACGATTTTAAGATAAAAATCTATATTATTTAGTTCACACGATCAAACGTGAAGATAGCATTCTATTTGAATATTTAAATTGTAACAGTATCTTTAAAACCTTCAATAATATTTACATTTATTAAAAACTGTTATTTTAGGTTTATTAAAAGCATGACCTATTTGTTCAGAATAATAATAATGTTTTATAAATACCAAAAAAAAAAAAAAAAAAATCAGACCATTGTTTGAATAAAAATAACCACAGCGCAGACCAATAGGTAATGACCTTTTGGAGCTAAGCCTATCTGGTTAATCTCAATAGGGAAAAATGCCGAATTACTGACTACAATGCGAAATCCCGTGGTTGTATGAAAACCACGTCATTACTGTACTTGACATATTTGTTAAAGGACGAGGCATTGACATTCTAGTTACAACCAAACCTTTGACATTGAATTCGTTTCGTGTTTTTGCGCCTGTTGTTGTTAAAGCAAGGTGTTGTTGTTGTTGTTGTTGTTGGTCTTACTGAGGCTGGAGATGCGGGACAAAATTCACTCGCTCCAATGATATTATAAAGAAAGATATGCTACGTTCATACTGAGCGGCGTTCCAATATCGTTGCGTTGTTACGACTGTGATAGATAATACGGAACGTATGATACAACTTTCTGTATAGCGCAAAAAGAGATAGCTATTTATTACTTGTATTAAGGCATTTAACCTTTTTAACTATAACAAGAAATATACAATTACGTAGTTTTGGAATCCCTATTCTTTTTTTAGGTATTTGCGGTGAAATTGTGGCTTGGCATTGATGGCACGCGCGTGCGTTTTAGCTTTGGCGTTCAAAAGGTTAAAACTGACACGAATAGTCGCCTGAATTCCTAATCACTGAAACTACTGACGGCCGCAATCGCATCTTGAGGCCCTAGCACGAGCGCGCGTTATAAACGTAACGTAAATACGTCGATTTTAAAATTAAAAATACTTGTTTCATATAAAAATATTTTCATAGTTTTAAGTTTTTTTCATATTTATGGATAATGCTGATTGTGTTTGTTGCAAACAATGTAACTAAAGTGCTATGCGATTATTGTATTTTCAATTAAAAAATCGACGTATTTACGTTACTTTTAAAGCTCATGGTAGGCCATCATCATCTTCCTGCCCTTGTCCCATGTTACTTGGGGTCGTCTTTTAAGACGAAACAATATTGCTAAAGCAGTATTTTATCTTATTCCAGAGTGGGAAAGAGATGGCACTAGACGTCCTCTATAGCTCCGTCTCTTTCCCACACTGGAGTGCCACTTTAAGACGTCATGGTAAGCCGTTTCAAACCCTTTCAGAAGATGTGTTTGTATCGTTCTTGTTATCATTCGAAAACGCTTCCAACGAAAAAGGTCCAGCTTTAATTATTACAGGTTTATTATGTTTTATTTGAATACGCTGACTCGCACCAAAGATGCATCTTGATTTTCTTTTGTGACACGAAAACATCTGTAGTAACTGTGGCTCTGAATGACAAATAATACCTATACTAATTGGCCATTGTTTCAGCCTGACCTCAAAGATCCCTATGTCTTGGTAAGAGTATCCGAAGTACCAAAACATTGCCAATACTTCAGTCAATTGTGTCAAACCTTTGACATTGGGTAAAACACGGAAAACTTCACTAAAATGACACATTATATTACAAGAAACGTTATTTATATGCTTTAGGAAATACCAAAAGATATGCAGAGAGGGATCACGTGCGTATGACAGTACTGTTATAATTACAATTGACTGTCATACACGTATAACTATAACATTTAAGCTAAAACCCAACCTCTGATGCTCCTCCTCTTTCCTTATGATGATGATCGTAGTTTCTGTAATTCTGCATTCTGTAATTCTAAGGGCCTTTTTCATGATATCCGAATAGCCACTACTTACCGAATAAATTCAAAAATGGAACAGAATTTTTGTAAAACTATCTGACAAGTAAGTTAACGGAAACTTGATCGTAGGTGGTGGAACAGGCCTTAAGTTATTTAAAAATTCTAAGTTCCTAAATGAAAATAAAAAATCGATGTGTAGTGACTTAGCACTATTGATGCCTAATGAATGTCAATTAATAAATTGCAATTATAAATTAATGTAAATTATTTTATCATTGCAATTTATATTAAATAACTAGCGACCCGCCCTTGTTTCGCACAGCGCCACCTATCAGTCAGTAAAATCATATCTAATGTTGCCTATATTGTAAGTTAAGTCTACCAGTAGAGCGGTGAAAGTGAAGTTTTTGCGTGATGCGCGTACAAACATACAGACAGAAAAACACAATAATTCTAAAAACTGTTGTTTTGGCTGCTGTTGCTCTAATAAAGACCCCCCATTTTTTTTTTCAATATCTTCAATGTACATACATCGACCTGTTACAATTTTATTATATGTATATAGATCTCATTAAGATCTTCAAAAATCAAAGTAAACACAGAAATATTTGGCAGCTTTTTGCGACACTGCTTGCCTACTTCCAGAAACGTTTTTAATGGTGACTTAAAATTAAGTTTGAATTTGCCCGTTAGATTTCGATTCTTCGGATTATATTTTACCTCAGCTACTGTACACATCATAAACTACTAATAAACAGCAGCAGTACATAATTCAACTCATTTATCGAAGTAATAAATCGGACATTTAAACCTATCTATATTTATATCTCCGGGTCTTAAAACCCTGGTAGTATGCCAGTTCCTTTCCCAGACATAAAGTGCGCATTGATGGACAGACAGGCAGACAAATTGTGCACTTTTTGTACATAACCTGAGACAGATGTAGAGATAGCCGTGTTTAGATACTTTTAAGTGTAACTAAATACCAGAAAATTGCGTTTCTCAGTCTTACATACAGGTATTGAATAGGTATCTAAGATATTTATTAACTTCGATTAAATTAATAAGTAGTACCTACCTTTGTATCATAGATTAAATTTGCTCTATTGCCTACCAAAATTTTTACACAGCTAGAAAACCAAAACCATAAAATTTATGTTCATTATATTGATTAATCATTTAATTTTAATGTACTTTATGATGACCCCTAATTTGTACGCCGGAAACGGCTGAATATTATGATCCTAATACATTATGAACCTAACAGCTTTGTACAATATTGTGACAAATAAATGCATTCATTCATTCATTCAGAGTTATACCGCAGTCTTATCGCTTAAGATGGAAGCGCCTGTGGGGAAATTCAATTTTGTTAAGTTTTTTTGCAATTTCCTGGTCACCAGCTTGTATGTTACTTAAAATATGAACCGCGATCGTAACAAATATGGCTTTAGAGAGTTATTATCATTAACATCATCAATACAACCTCTTAAAGTTCATTTAATCCCATTGAATGGCATTTTCATGAAATAGTGACCTGCAAATTGCAAAAACCGTAAGAAAATTTGAATTTCGCGAGCTACCTTGCCGCTTTTCCTACTTAACATATAACCTATGCATGGTCTGTGGATAGGTGACCCTGACCACATATTCATTACATACCGAGTTTCCTCCGTGCCTCGGAAAGCACGTTAAGTCGTTGGTCCCGGGTGTCATTTGTAGATCTCTGACAGTCGTTAGGTAGCCAGTGGCCCAAAAATTCTGAAAACCAGTCTTACGAAGGGGTACCGTATTACCTAGTACTAACTGGGTTGTGGAGGTCAGATAAGCAGTCGCTCCATGTAAAATACTGGTATGTAGCTGCATCCGGTTAGACTGGAAGCCGACCCCAACATAGTTGGGAAAAGGTAGGCAGATGATGACTTAACATAAAACCTTTCGATGGACAGAGAGACAATCGTAAGATTAATTGCAGGTGATATTCTGCTGATTTTGCATACTCCATGGAAAAATGGCATGAGTTTATGCATGTTAAAAAAGACCAGTCAAGCAATGCGTATCTTCTAAATTACTTACATTTATCTTTTATTTACATTTTAATATTTATTTAATATTCGTTAAGGTCGATTAACTTGACGCCTGTTTACCTATATCACATTACCAAACCTTGTTCAAATGCAAACCACAGACCGATAACTTTTAAATGACGTCAAAGTTTCGAATAATATAGTTAAAACCACAAAGTTTATGTATTTTAATTAATTACCGATAAAAATCGACACCAAAGCCTCTATTTGAATAGCATTCGTAAGGTAAGGTAATTCAACATTTTCTTGTAGTATATGGTTATACAGGGTGTAAACAGACCCTTCACATAGCCGTCAACCAAGCATTATGTACATCAAACTAAGTAACTTTACGCAAAAATTATTGCTGGGAATCGGTTTTTTTTAGGGTGAAAAATCATGTTTACCCGAAGGGTAACCAACGGGACCCTATTACTAAGCCTCCCCTGTCCGTCCGTCTGTCTGTCAGCAAGCTGCATCTCATGATCCGTAATAGTTAGGCAGTTGAAATTTTCACAGAATGTGTATTTCTGTTGCCGCTAGTAATAAAAATAAACTACTATTCAATCCATCCATCAGCACAATTCCTTGAGAGCTTTCCATCGAGTCCTACCGGTAAAAAAAAATCGATTCTCAGCAATATTTTTTGCGTAAAGTTACTTAGTTTGATGTACAGAATGCTTGGTTGACGGCTATGTGAAGGGTCTGTTTACACTCTGTACAATTACAAAATTAAAAATAGTAAGAATCTGACTCTATTAACCGCGAGGTAACGTTTATTGTACTCATTCCCACGGAAAAAACAAAACTTTTAACACTTACATATTCCAAGAACGGCGAAGAAAATCACACGGATAATTGTATTACCTGAAAACAAACAAACAAAACATTAAAAACAATTCAATTAAATCAATAAGATAAAACCAACACGGTAAAGGCCTAATTCAATTCAGTATCAACATAACAATGCCTTAATTCGACTGTGATCAAAGGCAACAAAAAAAGAACTGTCGCAATTTTCAAATGACGTAAATCGCCACCGGAAATTGGCGTGTCAAACGCGTATCTATTGAAAGGCACTCGTGCGCATCGAACCGAATCGGACACTGTCAATTATCACAATGAGATAGTTGCGGGATATAGCAGAAGGTTTTGACAAGGGACAATCGCTTTTAAAGAGTTTGGGAGAGCCATTAATTACTTGAGGTATTTAAAAGGGGGGGAAGGGGACGAGCTGAACCTCACTCAATCTTGCGAGGGAGAGAGGCAAATATCACGTATTTTCTTTTTTCCCGCAAGAAAGTGTAAAATTGCCTGGCTTGCTTTTTTAAGTCAGCTGCTAGTACAGCTACTGATTGGTGGATAAATCATGATCCTCATGTCTACGAGACTATTTAGTACAAGTCAACTTTTTAATTATTTCTGGAGTTTTTTGTTACCATAATCATGCTTTGTGCAAAATTTTTTTTTACTCGCATCGTCCTTTTATAACTTACGAGAGTACGCACAGTGGCATTGCCTTTAATTTGAGGTACAGGAAGTAACATCAACTATCCGGCTCGAAGGACCAAAACTATCGGCATTTCTTCTGGTCTAACTCAACTATTAACGGGTCAAATACCCATTTCTGAATGTTTATACTGGATATGTTTATGTACTACCTCATTTATAATAATTACCAGTAAATACGGTCGTAGTAGATGTCATTTCAGTCATAGCTTAGACAGTGTCTGTCGCACTGTTCGAGGAAGTAGGTAAAGGATACAAATTTTGAAAAGTATGTGTCCTCATTTAGTTTCAAGCTATCACTATACCTATTTCCTTGAGCACTGAGATAGTTTAAATAAGAGAACGAACAAAAATTATACAGACAGGCTTACATTTGCATTTATAAAAGTTGTTAGTGTGAATTTTTCATTAACACAGCTGGGTCTTAAAGCCATTACAATCCAAAACTCCCCGTTCATGTGCTCGCAATATTTTAAATAGTAACCTCTATGTAGGCCAAGGAAACGACCGTCAATGACGCTAATTGATTAAATTATGATATAATCGTTTTGCTTAATTAAAATGTACACTTACATGATTAAAAGATAATAATTACACGTCTCATGTTCTCCTAATTCACTCCGACATGTGAGACGTCGAATCCATATTTAATATTGTACTTAAGAAAATAATGTTGTCCGTCTATCTGTTGCTTTTTTACGCATAACGTCTGTACCACTTCGATAAAATTTAATACACAAGATATTGAATCTACATTAGGAATTTAGGACATAGAATGCTTTTTCCCGGTAGTAAGTTCTCGTGTGATAATTTTCGACATCCATGCGGGCGTAGCCGCGGGTAAAAGCTAGTGGGTTATAAAATTTAAAAAGAGAATTGTAACTGGTTGATATTTTGTGGCTATAATTATGTATGTTAAGTTATAATCAGCCAGTAAGCTTTTCGATATTTAAAATGAAAAAGAAAGTAGAAAGGAGACAGGGCATAAGACAAAACAAGAGCAACCTAAGAATGAAAGGCGACCATAATACCCTTGATTCTTTGCCGACCTTATCGAGGTAATTTCAAATATAACCTCATTTTGATGTATACAAAATGAAAACTAAAATATTGCTCACATTTTTCCCTTTTATAGCTCCAAGAAATCAGTCTGAGAAAAAACGAATTTAAGACAACAATGTTGACAGTATGAAATGATTTATGAAATCCCAGATAAGTAACATATCATATTAAATCATAGCTAATATGAATCATGTCAGACATATCAACTTCGGTTACGACTGTATTAGACTGTTACCTATAAAGCTATGTTGACAGCTACCTCCGTTACTAAGTACGTTATTCTAGATGATATTTAGTCTAAGAAAAAGATTACGACAATAGGCTATATTGTCGTTATCTTTGTCTTAGTCTAAACCCTCATGTTACTAACTACTGACTATTTGTCGTGTAGTGTGACAACACACTAATATCTAGCAGTGCATTTAGATAATTTACAAGGACTGTAACAAATTGAGTGCAGTAGTGTGTATACGGTGTATTAAGAAAGGTCTTCAATATGCAAAAGAGGACTGCGTGAATTTTATGATGACTACAAGGATGTTCAACGTGCAACGCTCTCAGACATACTGGCCTAGCCTTTTCCCAACTATGTTAGGGCAGCTTCCAGTCTAGCCGAAAATAGCAGTACTTTAAATTGAGCGACTGTCTATCTGACCTTTAGAACTCAGTTACTGGCTAACAAGATATTCCTTGGTAAGACTAGCCATCCGAATCCCGACCTTCAGAAGCTATACATATTATCAATGTTGAAACAGCTGGAGCCCTTAAACCAATAACAACTAAAGCTCCTAATAAACACATCAAACAGTATCCAATAGCCTTCAGACCACATAATAATATCAAACAAAATCCATCAGCTATTGTCACTACCAATCACGCTCCGGTAGTTTTGTTTAGACACACGTCACGCTTGATATTAGGGCAACAATACTATGTTTACATAGGTATACGTATGATGTAGAACTGGGCCAGAGATGACGTCAATTGTCATTAGCCACGCAACGCATAAAACTACTGAGAAATGCGAATTTTGTGTTGCGAAAATTGTTTACCTGAAATAAGACAGGAATGTGATACTTAAGGGTGAAATAATGACGGCAATGAGATAGATCTAGCGAATTTTTTGCAGGCCTTTTGGTTTGGAATGATTACCTTTTCAGCAGCGAAATAAATACTGTCAACAGAATGGTTATATCTAAAAAATATATTCGAAAGATCCAGTCAAGTCAGAGAATTACCGTTTAACTTTGCAATGGCTGACGCAAATAAGATTCATTTCATAGTTTTATGTTATGCAGCAATAGAAGGTAAAGACGATATTTTTGGTAAAAATCTTGAGCCACAGCCACATTGAGTTCTTAATAAGAACATAGCATTTAAATTCTGTAACGAAACAGATCCAGCTAATAATGATAATACATTTCTTGCAATAGAAGCGGTAAATTTAGTCCGCGTAAGATTGCCTTAGCAATGGTTGACGGTTATAATTTTGAAACAGTTTTAAGCACTAAAGTGATTTGCAAAACCAAACAATTTGGAGAGATGCCATTTCAATCACGTGTAGCTCTTAAAGGGAACCTGCAATACGATCAGACACGGCTAAAAGCTGTTACTTTTCACGAAACGACCAATGGTTTACAATTCATAAATATATATTGGTCATGTTAGTCACGTACTAACAGAAACATAGCGGAACGAATGGGATGACATCGTTTATGCTGAACAAATAAGTATAATTACCACAAGTATATAAAGTAGCAACAGTCCATTGACAGCAACACTCCGAAAATAATCTTATTGAAAGGAGAATAAAGATCACTGTGGTCTCATAGACTTGTCAGTGACGGTAACCGAACAGCCACCTTATTTTAATACTACTAAATATGTGATGCCCAATCAGAAGTAAAGCAGTGAACTGTACCTACGTAAAGCCAGCCAAATTTAACAGAGGTTGCTGTCAACATCGTTACATATTTGGCATTTACGAACAAGGTCGAGTTTTTTGCTCCAATTAAAGTTAATAAGCATTGGTTGGCACTGGCTGGAGAGATCCGAATGACATTAAAGGTAGTGAAAAAAAGGTGCTTATCTGTGAAGCTACGAAAAAGATCGATAAAGTTAATCGAAGAGATTGTTAGAGAAGAAAAAGTTACCTACAGCTTTAATCAAAGTAAAAAACTTAAATTGTTCCTATAACTGGCAGCATTTTGAAAATCACACACCATAAAGTAAAACTTATTCGATAGAACGATTCACTCAGTTGCTTTAAATGAGGTAGGAATTACGACGGACTTAATTCATGAAAGGCACATTCTTGGCATGCGGTCAAGAAAACACTAGAGAGAAAAAAAAAACCAACCATAAACCATTAAGAAAATGATTATGCGCATTAAAATGAACACTAAACAGAATATGACACACTTTAATGAACTAGCTCTTGCGCCGGTTACGCCTGCGCTGAGGTCATGAGCAGGATAAAAAGTATCCTATATCCCCAAAGCCAGGTCATGGTCTATCCGTATGCAAACATTCTAATATTAAAAGGTAACATACCATTCGTAATAATAGTATGGATTTAAGATAAAAAAAATTGATCAATATAACGCGGTACAGTAAAAGGTAATAAAGGTCATTGACCTAACAACTAGCACAAGGTAAACAAGGAATTGATGACACAAATGTTTATTGAGACATAACTTTTTATGTACAGCAAACCAATTTAATTGGTTTACATCGCACACGTCGGTAACTGTCATTGTACGAGCCGGTAATATTCATACAGCCGCTCATTATTATTGTGTGAGTAAACATATTGTACCCTACACGGGGTTTATTTTTTTAATCTTTACGCTTGTCGGGTACACTGGTAAAAATAATATAAACGGGTTTACAACAAAGCCCAACATTTTAAACTAACTTAACATGGTAACCATAGCCGATTGGTGTAAGCGCTTGCGTCAGCTAGTGATCTAACCTCGACGACGCGAGTTCGAACCCAACTGAGCAATTATTTTTGCTACTTTTTACTTTTTGTTTTTTAATAAATTTATTTTGTGGCCAATAAAATTACTCAAACAAAAAGTAAAAAGTAATTAAATATAACCAATGAAATAATTTGATTTTTTATTAGATAAACATTGGTTTGCTTAGCTTATCGCTTGGGTCATTAGCAAATTATCCGTCTCCAATATGTTCCATCCTTATATTGTTTGTTTTAAGGTTCAATTTGGTGGGGGCTGTATGTTAGAAAAAAAAACTTGTGTGGCCGATACAATGATTTAATACACTGTTGTTTACCTGTTTTTTTGACAAAGACAAAGTTTTTTATTGGCAAGGATTGACGTAAATAATTTGTCAAAGTAGGTAGGTATATAAATTGAATCAAAGTAAAATTAGAGGTGAAGTGAATCAACATGTTAGATAGTAAGAAATTATGACAACTTCTAATCGCATAACAATAACATCACTTCACCATACTTTCAATAATTTACGAGTTGTGGTTTTAAAAAAAAGTTTTATACCTACCTACTTATTACTAAGTTTTGTATTTTTTCTAATTTGCTTAACAAATATGAACATTATTTGCGTAAAAATAAGATTCATATTCGTCTACTAATTAAAATAAAGTCGACTAATAATGAGTCGATGAAGATGGTGTTTCTATTACTCCTTGTAACCTTCTGCTCATGAGATCTCATAGTTTGTAAGCACACTTTTATGCGGGTGGGTAAGAAGGGATCAGCCTTGTGCCTTGCCACGATGTCGTAGTGTCGAGTCGATGAATTTGCCTTTGGTTTTGGCCTAAGATGTTCTACGTCTCCAAAATACGCATATCGGCGGACCCATAACTGCACGGTTCTCCCCTGTGGATAAAAACAGTATTTATAATACTTATAATAATAGCTAATATTATAATAAATAAACACTATATTTTTATACTATGTATACACTATGTTTATTCAGTATACTTATATATACCTAATTAATATTACTTATAATAATACAATACATAAATATAAGATATAATACACTGACTTTAGCAAACATTATAATCTATTTTTATTTACGTTATTCAAAGGCTTTTCTTTAATCTGTCTAAAGGCTAGATCAAGCTAATTTTAGACCAAGCTAATTTTATCATAATCATCATACGATTACAAATTAAAAAAAAGAAACTATAATAATTCAGTTATGATAATATATTATTATAACTATGGTAGGTATACTTAAGTTACATTAATTATTTATTCCTAGTAAACATCCCTTTCAATGTTTACTAGGAATAAAGAGAATAGAGGAGTTAGTTAAAGTGAAGTAGGTATAATATCAATTTAATATCTAACTGTTACTCACCGATATCATTAAGCGCCTCGTAATTTCACTTCTTCTCATCGATACGCTAATCGATAACAATTCAAATTGAGTCAGCCCAAAATTTGGCGACGAGTTTGGCTCTTTCAGTAGCGTCCTGTGATGCATTTCACAGGAGCAAACAACAAAACAGGCAGGACACGATATAAAGTGTCCCATCGTTTGTTAGGCAGCACCACATTTACACTCACAATTTCACATAATATAGATACGTTTTGCTCATCCAAAACAACGATTTCCACCTCTTTGAACATTGATAAATGTTGCATGGTTGGATCCACAGAAATAAAACCACACACATGCTCAAGAGTAGTAATCAATAAACTCAGTCATGCAAATACTCGTAGATTGACAACTAAGAATGCTCATTTTTTTATAAATGAAGGTGTTTGAAAACAATATTTTTAAATTGTCGGTAGTTGTTGTCTAAACAGTCAAAATCAAATAGCCTGAGAGTTCAATGTTAGTCTCAAACGTTGGAATCGTTATAAATTCTACTTTAAATAATGTTTTAACAAAATAATGAATACAAAAAGAAAAAGAATATACTATTGCATGCATGATTTGAACTTACGACTTCTCGTTCAGTGACCAAAGACTATATCCATTGTGCCAGGATTGCTATAGTGACATCATGCAAAATATTATCTCTCCTTCAGCATCATAAGTGAATGATGACTATATATTGGTATATGGTAATTGATGTGCCACACGCACACTAATAAAAACTGAGCTCGCTCGTTTTATTTTGTGTTTGTGTGCATAACTATGACTTCACCCACACATATAAACTGTAAACCAAATACTTGGGTCCCGTGTACATATGTAGTGCGGACGACATTCGTCAAATTCTACGCCCCGATAGTAACCAATGGGTAGACGGCCTGTCACATTCGATTAAGTAATAAGAAACGACACACTTCCGACGTTAGAATGAATAAACGTTTCGATTTTAACTGAATAGCAGTGGCGAAGGTTCCACACAACTCGATTCCTACCTGCTTCCCTTTGAAAAATGGCACAGTCAGTATTCTATAGACAAATAATATAACCACATTAAAGATATGTACTACGAGGGAACGTACAAAAATTGACCCTTCGCTACTGCTGAATAGTATTCAGTAGGCAGGAGGCGAGGAGCTCGTGGCTAAATAATAACAGCCGCTCGGGTCGAACTTCAGGTTAAGCCGCACTTGCCTAGGTTGGCCCGTGGATGGTTGACTACCCATTACGTACCGAGTATCCTCCGTGCTTCGGAAAGCCCCGTCTGTCCTTCGTAAATCTTTGACAGTCGTTACAGGTAGTCAGTGCCCCGACAGTATGAAAACCAGTCTTACCAAGGGGTATCGTATTACCCAGTACTAACTGGGTTGTGGAGATCATGGAGATCATTGTGGAGAGAGGCCGTCGCTCCATGTAAAATACTGGTATTCAGCTACATCCGATTAGACTGGAAGCCGATCATAAAATACTTGGAAAAGGCTAGGCAGATGATGATGCGTATTCAGTAGACAGTCAATCAATCCATGAAATCCACTCAGCCTATCACAGTCCCCTGCTGGCCATAGGTCTCTCCCAAGCTACGCCACAACACCATGACCTCCGCCTTTGTATCCAGTCTGACCCAGACACGTTTTTGAGGTTGTCGGGCCATCCAGCTGAGGGGCATCTCACACTACTCTTCCCAATAAGCGGTATCCACTCCAAGATTCGTGAAGTCAGTCTCCTCATGTAAAATTGCTGGTTTATTTGGCATCCGGTTAGATTGGAACCTACCCTAACATATTTGGGAAAGGCTAAGCAGATGTCTATGAGCATTCTATTGGTAGTCTTCAGAATCACAACCTTCTAACGACCTTGCTGTAGAGTATCTTTCCTCAATGATCGAGAAATTACGATAACCTGACGCGTCGGCCAAACCGGTGTAGAACATTTTTTTATTTATTTGCTTTTTCGCTCGGACTTACCTCTGACGTTTTTGCCAAAGGTCCTTTCAACAAAAACATTTAAAACTGACGTCATCGTTTTGCACTTTTGGTTTTTAATTCTAAAGTCCAAATGACCATAAAATCGCTATTAAAATGATCTGTGAAGTTATTTTCTAGAATTATCTACAAATCCGGACTGTATAGAAGTTTTGTCCATATCCACGATGATTTTGTTTAAAAACCAGTGATTCTCGTTTTCATTTCCAGTTAGTAATTTATTTTATTTTACAGAATAGCTATACTTACCGATTTCTTGAATGGAATATACAGAAAACTATAAAATGGCTTGCCATTGCAGAAGTGTATAAGCTTATATAAAAGCCATTCCAGAAATGGGCTAGAGTCTGTCTTAGCCCCGGTCTCAGGGCGAGATCTAAAACCATTACTGAACACAAACTGAGTGCTATTTTTGTTACTGTTGCAAAACTGTCAAACTCTAACTGAAAACAGACACAAATCTAAGTCAAAATACGGGCTTAAGTATCATTTGACCAAGATTTTTGAGGTTGGATCCTTGGGTTACCATAAAAATGAGTAGGACACAAGGGAAAAAGATGGATGACTAGTACCTATTACTAGTAACCTGTTTAGAAAAACATTGTTTTGACTGATACGCATGATGCAAAACAATAGGAATTCTAGACCAATTATTTTTAAACGAGCATTTTATAAATATTGTAGCCTGCACATGTCTAGAACATTGCAAATGTGGATCCTTGATATCACTTTGAAACCGATAAATTAATTTACACTACGGTGTGAATGAACACTAAACTATTCTCAGGACATCGTTAAACACGGTAGGATTTCACATATTTTATAATGGCAATACAATAACAATATCAGTGTTATTTAAGTTTATGTAACATGGTGAGCTTATCAGTGACCTCCAGAGAGCCTCAAAGTGACATTATATCAGCGATAAAAATGCTGAAAAACTGGAAAAATGTATTGGAATTGATAATTAGCTATTAAAGCTGCAAGTCGTCGTAGAAATTCAGAATACTTTGATAACAATCGATACTATTCGAAGAGCCGAAAACTTTGCCAAATTAATGTTCGGAGCGGCTTCGTCTCACCTGCAGCCATTTGGAAATTGTCATAGACACCGTTAATATTATGAACTGTCACTTTGTGCCCATTTTACTAATTATAACGTAATTAATATATTATTATCCTCTTATGATTCTGCTAAAGCGGACATTTTAAGCCCCCAGCCCCCGTAGCATGACCACCGTAGACAAGGATTTCTTTGACGGAAGAATTGACAAAATGACAGATTGTGTCGACACAATGCAGATTTCTTTGCACTATCTAAATCCTTGTCTACGGTGGTCATGCTACGGGGGCAGGTAAATTGTAATATCAGGGTATTATTTGCACTATTAAAGTAAATAAAGGACATAATAGGTACCTATTAAACATGTTTACATTTGATCATTGTAGGCAAATATTGCACACAATTTAATTATAGGTATTTAATTAGACGTTTTATCATTAAAAACAAGCATGACAATACTAAAATGACTAGTCGTCATAATATTTCCTCCTGTTTTTCCAATAACTGCAATATAATCCTAAAAGGACAATGCACAGGAAAGTGGCTGGTGTTAAGGGATTGCCCGACCACGCAAAACACCGCAAGATACTACGTAGTTATGCTTATAGTACTAACCGCATGGCCACGACCCACACGCTCAAGCGTCAGGCGTCCCGCGTCAGCGACTGCGGTAAAAAAAAGGACGAGGAGCTCGTGGCTAAATAATAACAGCTGCTCGGGTCACCAAGCTGGGTCTGTGGATGGGTGACCATCCATTAGGGTTAATACCGACTTTCCTCTGTGTCTCGGAAAGCACGTTAAGCCGTCGTTCCCAGCATTTGAAGATCTTTGACAGTCGTATCAGTGGCCTGAAAGTCTGACAAGGGGTGTCGTATAACCCAGAACTAATTAAATTGTGGAGGTCAGATAGGCAGTCTCTTTATGTAAAATACTGGTATTCAGCTGCAGGCAGTTAGACTGGAAGCCAACGCCAACATCTTTGGGAAAAGGCTAGGCAATGATAATGACTGCTGTAAAAACAAATGAAAGGAGTTGCTTGGAGCATGTCACGAGTCACCGCGACGCGACGCTTGAGGATGTGAACGGGGCGTAAGTAAAGTAAGCGTTGTTTACGAATTTAAACATTATACAAATTAGAATAAGGTTCAATGGGTATATATATAAAAATGAATCCCTATTTTTCTTGGTCACGCCATCACGCGTGAACGGCTCGACCGATTTCACTATTTTTTTTTTGTTGTGTTTGTTATTTTCAGGAGAAGGTTCTTAGGTAGTGGGTAGGTAAGGGTAGGTAGTGGGTAGGTAGTGGGTAGGTAGTGGGTAGGTAGTGGGTAGGTAGTGGGTAGGTAGTGGGTAGGTAGTGGGTAGGTAGTAGGCAGGTAGGTGGTAGGTAGGTAGGTAGTAGGAAAAGGTGCATTGCAACGCATGCCGGAACAGCTAGTTAAGTATAAAATCTGAACGCCGAAGCGTTCGTGACGTTATAATAATAATAATAATAATAATTCATTTATTCAGGTAATTAGGACCCATTGCCATTTATCACAATACAACCATTAACATTACAATTTAGTCAACAATTAAAATAATAAAATAAAATAAATTACAATACAATTAGACATATAAATACAAATAGAATTGATAATTAAAAAAAAAAAAAAAAAAAAATCAAAAATTAAAATTAAAATTCAAAACATTAAAGCGCAAAACACAAAAAAGATAAATAAAACAACAATAATTACAATTTTCTAGTCGGCACTGGAACAGCAACATGCCTGCCACAACAATGCCGGATATAAGGGCAGTCCAGCCGGTTTGAGATCATTGCCAGGATGCAATTGGGGCTGGCCCGCACCCGGCGCACCAGGGACGCGCACCGCTTGCGCATAGAAGCGTAGAAACAATCAGTGCGTGCCATCGCGAACATCCCTGATGCGCTACAGAAACGGGGCAGCCCCAACACCGCCCGGAACGCGTTGTTGTACTGGACACGGAGGGCACTGTACGCCCTTTCACTATAGTCAACCCACAGGCTACACGTATATAGGGATGTGCAGTACGCTCTAAAAAGCGTGACTTTCACACCAGTAGTACAACGCGAAAACCTGCGGGCTATCATGTTGGCTCGCACCGACAGTGCCCTCCGCTCCCGGTCCATGTCATCATGGTCTTTAAGGTCCTCAGTGAGTAGATGTCCTAGATACTTAAATTGGTCCACTCTGTCTATTGGAACACCATTGAGATTGACATTCGGAACGTTCGCAGGGCTCGACACACCGATAGCCTGAAAAACCATGTATTGGCTTTTCTTCCCATTATATTTCAAACCATGTCCATGCGCGTATTCCGCACACGTACTGAGCAGTCTCCTCAGCCCACAGATCGACGCGCTCAGCAACACCATGTCGTCCGCATAACTCATATTGTTGACACAGACTCCGTCAATATAGCATCCGACATGTTGACTGCTGAGCGAGACGATCAGTTCATTCATATACAGATTGAATAATGTAGGGGAGGTCAGACCGCCTTGTCTCACGCCACATTCGTTAGTATAAGGATCCGACATCGCCCCCGCCCACCGGACACTATTGACCTGGTGCCCGTACCAGTACCGGAGCATGCTGATGAGTTCCCACGGCAAGCCCGTGCTCTCCAGCTTCCCCCAGAGGATGTCGTACGAAACGAGGTCAAAAGCCTTGGACAAATCGAGGAAGCACGCGTATACTGGGGTCTTTCTCTTCGTGTAGTATTTAACGGTGTGCTTTAGACACAATATTGCACTCTCTGTGGACAGTTTAGGTCGAAAACCAAACTGGTTATCATGAAGTGTTACATGTTTATTTAACTGTGTGTTAAGCACACCGTCAAATACCTTTGCCACCACAGTTGCAAGCGATATAGGCCTGTAGTTATTTTTATCCGCCAAATCGCCCGTTTTATTTTTAACCACCGGCACTACAACTGCCCTCATGAAATCCATGGGCAGGTAAGAGTGGCTCACACACAGCGAAAAGAACACTGCAAGAACTCTCGCCAAGTGTGGTCCGGCGTGCTGCAGGTGCTCAATGCTGAGTGCGTCGTGCCCAGGGGACTTTCCCCGCTCAATCTGGCTTATGGCTTTCGCAATATCTTTCGCGAGGAAAGCTTTTCCCACAATTTTACTGCTCGAGTCAGCATTTAGCACCCTACCCGCAGGACCGAGCGGCGCCCGAACCGAAAACTGTTCTCTGAAAACGTTCGCAATGCTCTTAGGATCACTCAAGCCATTGACGCTCCCAGGAAGACCAGGCCGCGAGTTTACTTTCTTCGTTTTTCGCCAAAAGCCACGGAAGTCACCCTTCGAGTGTAGTTCAGCGAGGGCGTCCATCCGAATCTGGTCCTGATTATTCTGGCACCACTTTAACCTGGACTTAAACACTCTTCTACTCTCTCGCATCTCCTCATACACACAACCGGACTTAGGTCTGCCACACAGTACCCACTCCTTAAGCCTCAGCCTGGCCACCCTGTGAGCCTCGCCCACATGCCTATTCCAACCCGCCAAGCGCGCACCACGCCCACACCTCCGCGCGCTTCCCCCATCCATCATTGCCGCGCCCTGAAGGGCAGACACAATGTCAGAGTACAGCTTATCTAGGACACGCTCATGGTCATGGTTACAACATAAATAATCCGCACACTGCGAACATTCCGAGGGAAAATCAATTAATTTTAATCTCCTATGACACTCTTCCTTATACCTTAAGACCTGTTTCTCATTTCTTATCCCCCATATAATACCCATATTTTCATCACAAACCGTACGTGTAGCTATCTTGGGCGTTAATAAATATAGATTGCATTCCACAATGAGAGGAAAATGTTCCGACCACAGAGTGTCATACCTGACAAAAACATTCGTAACAGACTGCTTCGCCGCGTGAGTTACAATACAATGATCGAGCCAGCTGGGCGTCCCATGCGCATCACTGATGTACGTATAGGTACCGGAATTTCTCCCTAACATTTCTACATCTATACACGACCAACTCTCCTCGCTACACACATTAATAAGTTCATTGTAAAATAACTCACCCGGCTCCGCATTAAAATCACCCATCACAAAAACGGACTCGATGTTACTCTCATCAACAATCGCACTAATCTCACTTAAACAGTCAATAAAATCCGGCAAATTGTTCACGGAGTTCGTTGGCAAATACGCACTTATAACTAGCACTGACCTATCGCCAGCCGCTATTTTAATAGCACAAATACGCTCACTACACTGAATCACCGACACTTCTTGGAAGGCATTGTAACGCCATAACACCGCGACGCCGCCGTAGGGGCGTCCGCGCAAAATGCCCGCCGACGTATCCACGGCCGACGTCGCCGTGTAGCCGAAACCGCTATCAATCATACCAACAAACGGTATATCGTGTGGGAGCAGCCAGGTCTCCTGCAAGCATATCACGTCACACGTACTGCACAGGCCTCTGATGTCGTGGACAGCTCGTTTCACATTTTTACAATTGTAACTTGCTAAGCGACAAGTCCGACTATCCATTATTTGGCTTATTTGTGCCGACAGCAGGATTATTCTCCTGACTCTTATCTCTTCGTCTGTAACTAACGAACCGTCGAAATATGACACCCGCCGGCCAAAGTTTCTCGTCCATGTACATAGGTAGATTACATTCCCGTATATAAAACTTATAGGCTTTATACCCTCGCAGCACTCGCATGTTTATAACTTCTAAAGATACAGTTTCCTTAGTTCGTTCTTTCTCGTTTCCTTTATACAATGGATAACCTAACCTTCCTTCCTTGCATTTTTTCCACGAAAAAGTGATCTGGCAATAATTATGTATAGGTGTATTATAACTATGGTAGGAAAATTATGGTAGATTGGGGAAAGCCTAGACAAAATTTTGGTCGAGGAAAGAAGGAAGGAAATTGACTGCAAATAGAACTGAATTATTTTTAATGCTTAAACTTTTCAAGATCAAGAACAAAATGACAGACATACCATATCATCACGCCTGTAATCCCTGAAGGGTTAGGCATAGGTGTGCCTAATAGTACATTTCGCCAGGTATGTTTAAGTCCCATTTAATAGGAGGCGAGCCTATTGCAACAACCGGGCACAAATCCAGACTCCGTGGCTATCTACTGACAAATTCCTGATGGAAAAACCCAATAACACTGCCCGACCAGGGAATCGAACCCAGGACCTCATGCTCAGCAGTCGCGCTTGCGATCAATAGACCCACGAGGCAGTCGTCACATAAACGACAAAACTGTGCACTCAGCAAAAAAATATGACACACCCGATGATGAGTTTCCGATACTCTGCAAATTCTTTATCCTTTCACATAATTAAGTATACAATGAATTGCCCACGTAAGTTATTTCAAGTAAACAGCGGTTGGTTGGTAACCAAGCAGCTGCCTGCATCAGCAAATTGTCTGTAATGTGACGCATAATATCTCACTGCTGGAATGCAGACGGCGTGTACTCTGAATTTACTAGATGATAATATCGGTAAGGCTTTGTCCAGGCTGGCATTAGTTACATGTCATGAGAGAATAAAATCGCAACAAATTGTCACTGGATCGGTTTTAAATGTATGTGTGGGAAAAAGATATCCGTGGAATACATAACTTCCTCATTTTCTAGAATCAATTTACGATTGATCTCACGAAATACTTGCGGTAACAAGGTAACCTTGTAATTTGAAAAAAAAACTAAAGGGATGTCATTAGGTTCAAGATTCATAATTCCTAACAAAAAAAAACATCTGACACGCTATCAAAAATCGTTTTTAAATTGTAGTTTTTTCAATGCAACAAAGCCCTTTTTTTTTTTTTTTTTTCGTTTGGGATATCATCAAATGACCCCTCTCACTCTGGGCGGAGCGGAAGGGAGTGTCAGACTTGTACTGACTAAAACCCATCCATGTTCCTTCTTTGCCCTTTGTGTTCCAGGGATACGGTATCTCTTTCGAACAGTCCCGCAGCCCTGGCAGGCATGCAACCAAGCCCTAACATTCATAGATCGTAATACAACTCTAGTGGTACATTAACAAATGTTAAATAACTGACTCGCAACAACTCCAGCACATAGAGAAACCCACCAATCGAGATTGTCAGATTAGATACAAAACATAATTGCTTATAAATACTCATAAAATCGTTTTTGTACAATTTATTGACAATTATTGAATAATTTAGTAAGTAAAATGATAGTTGTCGGAGTTTAGTCACGTTTTGGTTGCAATCTCGTGATTTTATGCGCGTACGCACTTGTCTTGTTTTGCGCACTCCATAAACATTTAAAGGTATTTAATAAACGAGGGTCTACTGCTGTATAGGTAAGTGTCCTTTAAGATTTATTAGAGATTTTATTAAACGATTTTATAATTTTTTTTCACGAATTGTTCCTTAAAATTTGTACTTAGCGGAACATATCCATATTTTGGTAATAAACGACTAAATCCAGATTATAGTTAAGCCTTTTTTTAGTGGAAAGTTCTTAGCTTTGCACTCCTACGCACATATATCTAAGTAAAGACATACAGAGAGTGCATTTAAAAAGTGTGTTCTAAGAATTTTTTCAATTCAAAATTCTCATCCTACATAGTTTCTCCGAAGACTAGACAGAGTTTTCTTCAATACAAAATAGCCGAATGAAAATGTACGTATAGCTCACAAAATCCATTTGTATATCAGCAATATAAATTGCGTTCTAAAACTCAGCTGGACCACATTAACGTCATTTATATGAGGCCAGACGACCACAATATATTTTATTTACGCTGTCGCATGTTCAACTGAACTAGTATAATGTTTTAATCAGCTCCTTACACAATTTATTTCATCGTTAATCTAGAAATACAGACGTTTGTGGGATTCTTGAATATATTATAGCACTAGAGGGTTGTTTTAATAAGAGAAACTCAAAAAGATGTGCTTATTTCGGTTTTCTATGCATTTAAATGTATTTTATATACAGGGGTGAATATTTCAGATGAGAATTCAGAATGAAAAACATTTCAAAAACTTGGCCTGCGTGGTGACACGGTCACTAATTGACAATTCATATTTTACCTCGTGAATGCAATCGACATCAGTATTCTACACGATTCAAGATCGTCACAATACTAGTAGGTACATTGACCTCAAATCTGAACACATCAATCAAATCGATTAGTCCGTAACGTTAACACCAATCAAAGCCCAAACCGATACGTATCACATTCAATTATTCTTCTATACAAACAAAAAATCAATGGAGCCGATTATCTTCCTAAATAAGGTTAGGAACGCGATACAATTAATCACTCGATTTATTAGCTTTAAACGGTACATGCCTTACTCCATAAACGTGCACATTAAAACTTTTTTCGGCAGCCATTTTAGATTCGTAGTGGTCGTATGTAGTTAAGTAGTTGCGACCAGTTACACTATGCTACGGGTGTGGTTCGACATACGAAAATAATGTTGGTCGCTATTAATTGAAAGAAACGGGTTGATATGGATCTCAGTAATTAGTAGATAATTTATAGAGAAATGATTGCTTGATACTCGTATATAATAAAATTCTGTGGTTTCTCCCTACCTCTGATGGTAAAAAGGCATGAGTTTATGTGTGTATAAATGTGTGTGTGTTTTTGGCAATTTCTCAAATAGTACCAGTAGCGAAGGGTCAATTTTTGTAAGAGGTAAGCCGAAGTAGATTATCTTTAAAATGATTATATTATTTGTCTACAGAATACTGACTGTGCCATTTTTCAAAGGGAAGCCGGTAGGAATCGAGTTGTATGGAACCTTCACCACTGGTAGCTACTTGTTATTGGCAAAATAAAAATGTGCGTACGTGAACGGGCTGGTGTCCGCAACTCCACGTTCAAGCACGTATACCAGGTGTTTTGCGTATGTAAATTATGTCTATTGTAATATGTAGCGGGTTTTTCCTCCAGGAATGTCTCAGTAGCAGTCTGGGGGCTGAACTCATGTCCGGTTGATGGTTATATAATAATGGTATTTTAGATGGCATGGTTGGCGCAGTGGCTGAGCGATCGGCTGCTGCGCTGCGTGTCGCGGGTTCGATCCCCGCACATAGCAAATATTTGTATGATCTACAGGTAGTTGTTCCGGGTCTGGCTGTTTGTGTATGTGAGTTTAAATTTTTGTCAGCGCACCCAGTGAAAAATTCCTAGTGTGGGAAAAAGTTAAAAAAAAAAAAATAGGCTCGCCACCTAATATATGGGACAGTGTAGTAAAGGTGAAAAAAAGGCTACTTCAGCCTCATCCATCGTGATACAAACGTGATAATTCAATTCAGCAGTAGATAAGTATAGTATTTTCATCCATGTGTTCAACCATGTGAACCGTACAGTGACGTGATACAGGAAGTACGAAGTTAGTGACATAAAATTAGTTACGAGTCACGAGGTGTTTGATAAGAAACATGGTGATACGTTCAACAAATCTTTGTCCAGTTCAATTATAACTGTACGCTGTAAATACTAAAGTCTATTATATATTAATTTGTTAAGGATATTTCGAAACGCCTAGTTCGCGCTTCCCGTGACCCGAGGGCTGGCTTTTACTTTGGCCAGAGGCTAAGTGTTGCCATACAATCTGGCAACGCCGCATGTCTCTTGGGCACATTACCAGCTGACAGTGTTGAGGAGTTTTTTGATGCCCTTTTATAGCTTGTTGTTAATTTATTTATTTTAGTGTTTAATTAATAATGTATAAAGTTAGTTTAATCTACTGAATAAAATATCTCTATTTGTTATCTCATTCATAATATTCATTTGGAAATAGGTTTTAAAAAAAAAATATAAATGAAAAAAAAAAATGAATGAATAAATATATGATTGAACTGTTACATAATACCAATAATTTAATAATAGAACTTATAAAAAAAATCATTCGATTATTTATTTATTTTATACTATTGGGGAAAGAAGGGCGGCGAAAATGGACCCAAGGAATCTAAAAATTAACGAAGCTCCATGCAAGTGTAAATATAATATAATTATAACCACAATTATATAAGATATTTATTTAAAAAATATTGAATTTTTAGAACACGGGAATTAAAAGTTATAAATATTTTAATTTACTCAAAATTAAGTAATCGTGCAGTTACAAAACGCACATCTTTTCCGATTACGTTCCAATCCAATGACATGTGTTTTTTCTCAAGGGTTTTCTTACTATAAATGGCACTTTCTCTTCGTTTTTATTCATTCTATAATGTACAATATTTATAAACAACATGTAAACTAGATATTAAAACGCCAATTAACAAGGCAAAATCAAGTTATAAAAATGAAACTATGGTGATTTCGTAATATATGTTATAAAGGAACGTTATCGAAGGTGATTGATTGAGTCCCGTCACTACTGTCACTAAGATTTGTGATGATCTATTCCAGTGTTTTTCAACGCGCTCAGAGGAGTTCCCCTAATGTTGTACCCACAACAAGTACAGAGGAAAGTACAGACCCTGTACCTTCTGAACAGAGAGCAAATTGTGGATATTGAAATGGTGGATAGTGCTTACAGAAGTTCTGCTGATTTTGCACACTCCCCAAGTTCAGTAGAAATACATCCTGTCCCTATTACCTATCCTATATTTCATGGCAACCACCCATTTATTTTACGTGCCAGAATTAAATCTATGCACATAGGAAGCAAGTCCTATTAAACGTATATCGTAGTAGATAGAAGGCTACAGGGGCGAAGTGGTGTATTAGGCTATTGTTGTCACTGTCCTGTTGGGACACGGACAGCGGGTTGTTGCTCTCATGTTATGAGCATATTATGGTATATGGGGTCTGCCAGACGCCAGAGCTATATCGCTGCACCAGCTTCCTTTTTAGATAATCTTTTAACTCGTTCACTGCCACCATAATTTTTTTGAAGTTCATAGCGATGCCGCCCTATAAAGCCACGCGGACACGCCAGGCGTGTCGGCGGCACTGCATTTTGTTAAACATGGACACGCTAGGCGTGTCCAGTGGCACCTCGATAGACTTAAATTCTAAATCCTGTCTTTTTTTCGGTTTAGCGATGAGTTTTAGTTAGTTTGCCATTCGCTGAGCAAGAATAAAGGTGGTTCAAATACAGTAGTGAGATTTAACCTGGAATTATGGCTGAAAATAGATTTTTAGGTAAGTAATTATCGTAATTTTGTAAGAGATGATAAACATTTTGTGGTTATTTTGAAATATTTCATAATATTAACTTAGATAAGTCAATTATTGCAAGTTTACGGCACGGTTGTCAATCCAACTAGTTGTTTGTTTACCGATCGTACCTACCGTAAATTATTTTGTACATCATTGGCCTAACCGAGGCAACGCGAGTTCACACAATAATAATTATCGTTCAGTCCTACTCGCCTTCTTATTTCTTGGGCTTCTTGACATTCAATAAATTATCTTCATATTTTAATGATTTTTGTTTATATGTACATTATTTGAGCTGTATTTGACGTCTTAGTACAAAGGTTGACAATCTATGATTAACTTGTTTAGGTGGACACGCCTGGCGGGTTCTCGGCATTGCATAATCACTTTTTAAAACAAAATACAAATTAAGAGATTTTTCCGGGGCCACCTCAAAAATCCTTAGGTTATTGCTAGAGGATTATATACTGAGAATTCCAAAAAGCAACTTGGCTTAATTTTCGAAATATCACTGAAACATTTAGGACACGACTGGCGTGTTCGAGGCGTAGTTATAGAAATTCGCAAGAACACGCTAGGCGTGTCGGCGGCATTGAACGTGTTAATAAGATAATATTTTTTTCTATAACACTGTTGAAAAATATAAAAAAAAAAACATGTAAAAAAACCAATAAACGAGATTTATTACGTCACATTGCACATTTTTTATTCAACAAACCCTGCCTTTCAATAGCTGTACTCGTACATACATAGCTAGTGAGCTCTGGCTGTTATAATTTATGTATTTAAAAGTATATCTTCATTCAGCGTAGTAAGAATCGTTCTACTTGACTATAATTCGCTTATAGATCCAAGTCGTAACAACATACTTTTAATAGTGATTAATGAACTAATTACTAGGTTAGTAATCAGTATAGTCTCTAGACGCAGTCTGGCAGTTTTATGATTCATCAATTAGGTACAGCCAAAAAATTCGGGTTTTGGCTTAAGACAAGTAAATAATAAGTACATCAGAATAATATAACATGACCCGAACCAAAATTATTACCTCCCCTGGCACCTGTCAGTTGCCTACTACCAAAAACCAAAGAGAACCAAAAAGCACAGAGCATCATCCAAAGAGGCCGTGTACAACGTGCCATGCCTTTTATACCCTTTTACTCGGACCGGGTAGGTTGGAAAGGGAATTATCTAAGAGTAGTTTATTCGAATCTTCCTTTATGATTCATCCTAAACATTATTATTTTTTTATTCATTTTGAATAAATAAGCAGACATTCACAGTTAAAAACCTTAACCGTAAGATTTTTAGGTTATCTTGTATAAAGACGTTTATCTCTTTTCTCCCAACTTGTTCGTCTTACTTTCCATTTGCTTTTTTGTTAGTCTTTAGTCGTTTTACAAGTGTGTATAAGTTGCCATAATGAATGCAACCTCTAAGACTGGGTCCCAAAATACATGGACTCTCGCCAGCCTTCTTTACAGCAAATATAAACAAATGAATTTGAAGGCCATTTATAAGTTTACTCAGATAAACACGATGTTACGATGAATACACAATGATTACGTCTTTTTGTTATACATTTTCAATATTATGCTACATTTTGCGTGTAAAATGGGCATTCATAACATTCAAAGCATACGATACCGTCATAAAGATTTTATTATCTCATAAATTGTTGTTTTATGGAAAAGTCAGCTCGATTATAAATTTTTATTGTTTATAGTAGTATGTGTGTTTCGTTATTAATATATCCTTTATAATAAATATAAACATTTGTAACGATTTACGTTGCGATGTTATTTTTAACGAAATACTATGTACTACATACGTTTAGACACCAAAATGTCCGGCAGATATGTATTCGTCGGATCCAGTCATTAGTACGGAGATAAAATGAATCGCAAGCGCGCCAGTGGTGACATCACGCGACCCGTTTACCAGTCTACCCACACCACAGCGTGCTTCTACAGAGCCCTGATGTTTATAGCTCGAGGCGAGGACGACAGTCATTGTCTGATCGCGGCGGAGTTGAGACGTCTTAGAACTGTACCCGATTCATTGTGCCCCTTGTTATTGTGTTAAATTGTAATTTCAGTAATTTGTTAGTTTAGTAGAAACAGTGTCTCGCACCCAGTGTATTTTTATTGCACGAAACCCATCGTCTGCCAACATGATGTAGAGCCTATCGGAATAAATCCTGACATATCCGACATATTAATAGGAAAGCTATAAAAATATAATAAATTCATTGTCAGCTGCAAAAGGGTAAATTAACATGCATATTATTTTAAAAAATACAACGGAAAGACGTCTTTCCGTAGTTTAAAAATACTACTGTTCGTAATTAATTATGTTTAATTAAATATTGACGCCATCAACATAAATTTTAGGATTGCCCAACGTCATTGCTGCACAATTCCTTTATTAATGTAGAGATTTCGGTGATATTAAATGCTAATATTATTTATAGTCATGAACACAAGCAGGGGTCCAAACTGATGATAAGGCCGTCTATAAAAATCTGTAATAGGTAATTATGTAGATTCTTCAGTTGGGTTCTTTTTCTATTCTAGAGACCACTCCGACCTACAATCGCAAACAACGGTGTTTGACCACTTTTCAGCAATGCTTATAATTTATTTCCTTTATTTATTTCTATATAAATCAATTATATTTTTAAATATTCCTTACAAAAAACAATAAAAAAATCATTTAAAATATTAAAAATTGGAGCCCACCGTTATCGGGAACAGGGTCCAAGCTACCGGCGGTCAAGGCTCCAGAGAGAGGAACCTCCTAACAATACGAGCAGTGTCCAGGAGTTAATAAGTTGAGTTAGTTTTTGTTCATATTGCGAACGGTGAAAACTGAAAATTGCTTAACCGCCGTTGTTCACGGTTGTACAGATTGTAGGTACTTAAGTTAAATAACTATCGCTTGTTAATAAAAGAAGTTCAGTGCTCTTTAATTTACAAATGAAGTCATTACACGTATTTATAATTTCTATGTTATAAAAGCATAGTAATTATAAATACGTCATGTTATTAGGAAAACTGTATGTCAAACTCTTTTTAAGTTATCACCCAATATTAATAATTATTTATCAACATTAATCCCCGAACTGTTTGTGAAAATCGAGTTTTCCCAAGGACTTCCATTGTCATGTCTCAACAACTCAAAGCATTGGTTTACTTTTCTTTATTATACTTATAGGATGGAAGACACAGACTCAAATAAAGGGAACATGGCCCTTAACATATCCGAAAGGCACTTGTTCTCCCCGTCTTTGCGATCATTTTTTTGTTCTAGACCATACCTGGGAACCTTCTAGTTACGTACGGAGATATTGGGGGTCAAAGTTCCAACTTTTTCACAAGTTTTTTTTTAAATATATGTTTTTAATTTAAGATTTTTTACACACCTCCACGACCCCCGTACTATTCCATTCATACAATCCATCCATCAGCGCAATGCTTTGAGTGCTTTCCATCGAGTCCTGCCGTAAAACGTGATATTTCACCCCAAAAAAAAGGTCGATTCCCAGCAATAATTTTTGCGTAAAGTTACTTAGTTTGATGTAGCGAATGCTTGGTTGACGGCTATGTGAAGGGTCTGTTTACACCCTGTATGGCTATTATAGGATTCATATTAATTATTATAATATGAAGAAGAATTCTACAAAGTCCGTGGCTTCATGACATTTACGACGGGAACCTGGTGGCCTACCATGACGTCTTAAAGCAGTATTGTATTAATCTTATTCCAGAGTGGGAAAGAGATGGCGCTAGACGCTATAGCTCCGTCTCTTTCCCACGCTGGGGTAACATTTCAACAATACTCCTTCAAGGCGTTATGTAACCCTCCTGAAGAGACTTAAAGGGAAAATGAATTAGAAAAAAAATCTATTAAGATAGGAAACACACACACGCACACACAGTGTTATTGATGGAATATCCTACAAAGCATGTTACTGAATAACAATTACGTAATTAAAATGGTATCATCAGCAGGTAACCTTAATGTCCGGTAACGTACCAATAAATATTAATTATTACACGCATTAGTTCATTAATAATTAATAATAATTGCTAATAATTGCTAATAATTGCATAAACAAACGGAATTGTTTATGCAATTAATTTGATAGGATTTCTATTAATTGATTAGACATGCTTTAGAATACTATTATATATTGGTAATGTCCGGCTTTTGAAGATAACCATCTTCAGAGGCCGGACACACCGATTATGAGTGAAATGCACAATACACGGAATACATGGTTAGATTCGGTGCATCATGCAGGGTGGCCAATTGTACTCCTGTGTGAGATGAGGCGAGAGCTCATATTCAATCTCATACATTCATATGGTCTACAGAAGTGTTTGAGGAAGCAAAACATCCCAAGTCCTTCTTATTTATTTATTTATGTACACACAAAATACTTAATAAGACATTACATTATATGATAGAAGAGCACAAAGGTACTGCTTCTTATCTAACTACTGGCTGATTAATATCATAGCATTTATATAAGGTGTTTTTTTAAACTCGGGCAGTACTTTAGGGGCGTGTAGAACTCATGAAAACAAGCAACTTTTATTATGGGACCGACCATGAAATGGCGAAAAAATATCAGCTGCTCCATACATTATTGGTCGCGTAACTCGAAAAAATGTAGGCAACGGCAAATTTTTAAAATCATATTTCATAGTTAGCCCCATAGTAAGAGTTGCTCATATTTATGAGTACTTAACTCCCTTAAAGTATTGCCCACGTTTAACCAAACATCCTGTATAATAGCATTTTATTTCTAGTTGTCTGTTTTGCGTATCGAAATATTAGCGATTCTGATGCAAAAAGAAGTTAAAAGTTCAACAGTAAATTGCAATTAATTACGAAATAAAAAATTGTCTCCCAATAGCTATACATTAGATGCAGACATACACGCACACGAATCCAATATATAAGACTCAGGCCATTCTTAAAGACAGTTTTATAGCCAGATAATGAGAGTCAACACAATGTGCAGACAATCTATTTATCCTTTTGAACGCCATTGTCACATATACGTGACAAGCAAGCGCGTGCCCTGTACTCCAAAAGACACAAATTTGTGACAAAATGGTAGGTGAAATTGTGGCTTGTCGTGGAGGGCACGCGCGTGAATTTATGCTCTGGCGTTCAAAAAGTTAAAGAAACCACTGTCATATATTGCAACGGTAATTAGACAAATGGAAAGTGTATTTCACCAGCCTGTTGACGTCAGTTCAGAATATTTATTTTGGTAAACCAACGCTATGTTGTTTTGTTTTTAAAACGAGGAAAAAACATTTTTATTCTGAGAAAATGATCAAAAACAGGGTACGAGTTGTGTAAAAAGTATGAATATTGAATATTGTTTTTTTGCAATATTTTTTGCTAACCTAAAATCTAGTATTTGGCATTCATTTTAGTTTATTATTTTGATAAGGAAAATAGCTAGTAATGATTTAATAAAAAATAAATCAAGACAGCTTTTGAATATTTAATACACACAGATTTTTTTTTCCAAAATGAGCATTTTTATCCCCATAATCGGTATGCCTAAATCAAGTTCTTAAGTGGGATGAATTAATTCGTTTGTACATATAAAACATATCCTTAAAATTCGCTCATATCGAACAAAAAGTCCTAACTGCACACATACATAAATTCTACAAAAACGTCCTAACTCCGAGAGCTTTCTTATTTTATTTTTTTGTACCTAATCCTAACTGTCCAAACGATATATAATATTATAAATGCGAAAGTAAGTTGGTTTGTTACCTTTTCACGCCTAAACCACTGAACCGATCATCCTGAAATTTAACATATATTATTATGAGGTTAGGTGTACAGAAACGGACATAGGGGATAATAGATGGCGCCACGTGTCTTTCGAATTATTACAACCGGAATTGATTGTAAAATGCTAAATGAACGCGAGCAAAACCGCAGGCAAAAGCTAGTGGCACTATAATTATTTATAATTATTACCATCATTGTGCCCGACGTCAATTACTTTTGTTATTCTACTCTGACAATTATCTATTAACTGAACTTCAACGTTCCATTGTTATAACCAGATAGCGATGAACTTTCTATTTTATTTTGTTATCTGTGACGTTGGTGTGATGTATGACTTCATTGAGGTTTATGACTTGGTCGTGTCGCATTAGACATACGTATTAGTATTTAATTACCATACAGAATTTCAACAAACCTCACAGGGTAACACGATATCTAGTCTTACCGAGGGGTAACGTATTACCCAGTACTAACTGGGTTGTGGAGGTTAGATAGGCAGTCGCTCCATATAAAATACTGGTATTCAGCTGCATCCGGTTACACTGGAATCAGACCCCAATATAGTTAGGAAAAAGCCAGATGATACAGTATTTCAAATAGGGACAAATGGTCCGAATTAGAATGGTCCGATATTGGTCCCGTGACAACCTGTAATTGGCTCTGTGTTGCTTATACAATTGTTACTCATTTATTACAGCTGTTGGTTCTCCTACTTACATATAAATAACTAGATCACACGCACATGCAAAACGTTTACACGAATTTCAAGCATCATCATCATCATTTCAGCCGAAAGACGTCCACTGCTAGACATAGGCCTCCCCCAAGTGTCGCCACATTGACCGGTCCCGTGCGTCTCGCATCCAGCGGATCCCTGCAACCATTACGAGGTCATCGGTCCACCTATTTCAAGCATACTTCAGGTTAAAGGTTACTCATTAAGTTGGGACCAGTCAGTCATCAATTCATCATCTCCCTGCCCTTGTCCCAAGTTACTTGGGGTCGGTGCAGTACGTTTTTTTCTTCCATTCTCCTCTGTCAACCGTCACGCTATTATTTACTCCTTTCATATCAGTCCTCACACAATCCATCCATCGTTTCCGTGCTCTTCCTCTCCCTCTCAATCCATCGATATTTGTAATCACTTTTTTTAGTCAGATGCGGTTTGGTCCTCCTCACAGTGCTACAAAGACTTTAGTTGACAACCCTAGCCCGTATTTAATTTCACAAAGGAACAAAGTTGGTTTACTAGTTTTCTTAGCATGTGGTCGTGTTTGACTAGACAAATTGCTTACTGTTCTCGATACCTACCTAATTGGACAGCCAAAGACTCGGCTCATTCACTTAGATAATAGGTACCTACACTGCTGATTGGTGAGCTCATTCATTTGATGTTGGTGTGTTTTTTATTCGTTTAGATTTTTAAGAATGTTGTGACCTATGACACTATTAATTCTGATAGAGGTTTGATATTTTTTTGAATGGCTTAATTTATTGAATATTGACAAAATGACCTTGTTAATTAATTCTTGAACATATAATTGTTGAGTTTCTAAAAATAATACGGCTCATTATTTTTTTCCTAAATCCTGTCGACTTATTTTTTTCCTAAATCCTGTCGAAAAGTAAAATTTTAGGTACAGACGCCAGCACATCAAGTTAGCACAAACTGTCAAAATTCTCCAAATGATTTTAAACCAGTAAATGTTCAAAATCGAATGAAAAAATTTAACAGTTTGTGGTAACTTGATGCGCTGGCGACTGTACATTCAACAAGAATAATTAATTTTATTTGTGTAGTTTTATAAAACATTATGCACCTACATAGACATGCTACCTCTCACTTAACACGATTATTCAAAAACCAACAACAAATAAACACGCCAATAAGGCATAATATCGAATTACGCAACACGAATCACGTACACTCGCGCACAAAAATGGCGCGTCTAATATCAGGGCCCACCGCGTCGCGTGCCTATACTGGTACAGAAGGTATACGTGCTCTGCGTACTCAAACTGCGTAAGTGCCACTTACACTGTTCCTTTAATTACGACTCTGTCCTAACTTTCGATATAATTTTGATACTGTGGTTAAGTTTTACTGCTATTATAAATGCGTGAGTTTGTGAGGATTAATGGTTAGATGTTTGTTACTCTTTCACGCAAGAACTACTTAACGTCAAAAACACCTTTTTTTTCGATTAGGAAGTCATCAAATGACCCCCCCCCCCCAAGCCGTGGAGCGGAAGGGAGTGTCAGACTTGTACTGACTAAAACCCATCCATGTTCCTTCTTTGCCCTTTGTGTTCCAGGGCCACGGTATCTCTTTAGAACAGTCCCGCAGCCCTGGCAGGCATCGGCCCTTGCAGACCCCTACATCATTGCTGACATCTCTTTGATGCGCGCGTGGAACAAGAACGTGCCGTCGACACGGCCTGTCGTCATAACACGGCCGGACGGCGAGCTAGCCCATAGCTCGCCGTCCACAGGCCCGCGCCTACGGTGGCCGGGAGCAACCAATCAAAAACACCCTCAAAGTTCATTTAATGGCATTAACCACACGATAAAGAAAGAAGATGATAATAATATGAAAAACGTTACAATTCTTAAAATGGTCACAGACGCAGTTAATATTATGAATTGTAACTTTGCGACCATTTTACAAAGTGTGACGTTATTCATATTATTAACCTATTATGATTCTGCTAAAGCGGCCATTTTAGGACCCCCTGACCTTGGCAATACTCTGAAATAGAACAGTTGGTTTATAAATAAACGTACCTATTATAATGTAATATCATAACAAGTATGCAGGAACGTGACGTAAATTAAATGTAATATGAAGTGCCACTTGCAAGTTATCTTTGGTTACAGTGCAAGTACAATGTTTACACTTTGATGTGTACTTGTAGACATAGATAACATACTCACTTCTCTAGTTACTTTTAGAGTCTTGTGAAGTTTTCCATTCATAAAAAGCAATTTACAGAATCATTGAAAATAAAAAATTTGTAATAATAATTAATGAAAATAAACTGGGTACAAGCAATTTTAGTGTCGCAAAAAGCTTGTAAACTGCGATAAAATTAATTAAAAGTATGAAGAAATTAACAAAAAATGGCAAAAACAAGTGAATGTTAAAAAATAACTAGCCAATTAATATTCAGCCAACAAACATTGCAATAATTTCAGGGTGACACATTACACGTGTTTTTCATGTATTTGTTCGCAGAAAAACACAGTTTATTCACATGACATTTCACATAATTAGGCTTTACAGCGGAATTAACAATAAAGTAAGTGTTTATTTAAACGAGGCAACAGAACAGAAAGTAAATGCCAAGCAATAATATTTACAAAAACACACCAACAGCAAAGTTATCTTAATATCTCATCAATAAACACTGAACGCTATCAAGATGGAGTAAACTTAAATATAAGGACATTAAAAACTCCGAAATTTTGTTTAAAATATTATTCTGTCGGCATGTTTTAGTACCCATAAGTTTTCACACACAAACATAACGTCACACCTGTAGTATCCAAAGAGTTAGGCAGAGGTGTAGGTACCTAATGAAATACCCACATGTCGCCAGTTATGTTTAAGCCCCTTGTAATAGGGGGCAAGCCTATTGCCATCAACCGGTCACAAATCCAGACTCCGTGGCTGCTACTTAGAAATTCCTGATGGAAAAACCCAATAACACTTTGCCGGATCTGGGAATCGAACCCAGGACCTCATGCTCAGCGATTGCGCTATCGACCACAACCTACACCAACGAGCTCTTAACAATTCAGAGACCAGAATGAGAAAAATAAAAACAACGTGCGTTTTATATAAAAACTAGCTGTGCCCGGCATGCGTTGCAATGCACCTTTTTTTTACCTACCACCTACCCTACCTACCATAGCGGTATGAATAATAGATAGTAGCCGATTCTCAGACCTACTGAATATTCATAAAAAATTTCATAAAAATCGGCCAAGCCGTTTCGGAGGAGTTTGGTAACTAACATTGTGACACGAGAATTTTATATATAAGATAAAGCCTCATTCTTATTGTTTGTATACGGAAGTATACAAAACTGAGCTAAAGCAAAAAATAATGACGCAAACGCCGACGACGTCCATTGACGACGGATTTCAATGTTATGACCAAGAGGACAATACCAAGACGTATGAGACAGATTGACGTACGACATTAAAAGTATAACAAATAGATGACGAACTTCAGCCCAGACTGTCTAGCAGAATCCATAGCATATTCACTAATTGTGTCACATACGATGTCGGGCTTTGTGCCTGGGACAATAGGCTCGCCCCCTATTACATGGGACTTAATGTCTGATTTTATACATAATGGCTGTTTGTGTATGTGAGCTTAAATGTTTGTAAACGCACCCACGATACAGGAGAAATTCCTGCGGGGCAAGGTCTTAAAAAAAAACAAAACAAAAAAAAATGTGGGGACATCTTGCCTAACTGTTTAAGCATTACATGATTTGATGTTACATTTTATTATTTATGAATTTAACGAAAACCATCGTCATCTGCCATAACTTTTCCTTTTAAAGCTGCTAAATACCAATATTTTACAAGGAACGCCTGCCTACCTGACCTCCAGAACCCAGGTAGTACCGGGTAATATGGTACCCCTTGGTAACTGGTTCTCAGACTTTCGGGCCACTGACTACCTGTAACGACTATCAAAGATCTACAAATGACAGCCGGGATCAACGGCTTCACATGGTTTCCGAGATATGGAGGAAACTTAATGAGAATATTAATCACTATTCTACACTGCAACAATTAGGTAGGTTTAGATAACACATTTATTTGATAGTATTTTATTAAATGACTTTTGAATGTGACAGTACCTAAGCTCAACACTGTTATTAAGAGACATAAAAGATATAATATTTATTACCATCCAACGTATCGATTATAATGGAAAGTCGTGAAAGCGTACTCGATTGGGGCCGAGAGCAGCATACGTCATCGTGATGACGTCACTGGCTCCATAATCTCCTGCTCCCGTTAAAAGATGTTATTTCGGAATTATTTACTACGTTTCATCACAATATTTTCGAACTCTTTAAGGTAACTTTTTCTGGTCGCGGGACTTATAGAATTACCGTGACCCTGGAACATAATGGGCTATTGAAGGACACCGTGGATTTTAGTCAGTACAAGTCTGACAGTCCCTCCCGCTCTGCCCTGGGTGGGAGGACTCATTTGATGATTTTACCACGATAAAAAAAAAGAAGGTAACTTTTTCTTGAAAGTTAATTCGTAAAAGAGATACTTTCGCTTATGGACGCCATGTTTTACCCAACTATGAGGATCATCAGCAAGATTTATCTACTTTGTGTGTTATAATAGGTTATTTCAACAGTCATTAGATACTAGATTTTTGAATATATGATAAAGGCATTTATTTTTGTAATACATAACATAACATCACGCCTGTAATCCCCGAAGGGTTAGGTAGAGCTGTACCTAATAGTACACCCACATTTTATCAGTTATGTTTAAGTCCCTTGACTGTAATAGGGGGCGAGCCTATTGCCATCAACCGGGCACAAATCCGTCAAAAATCCGTCGTAATCAGTGGCTGCTACCGAGAAATTGCGGATGGAAAAACCCAATAACACTTTGCTTAACCCGGGAATCGAACTCAGGACGTCAGCTCAGCAGTCGCGCTTGTGACCACTAGACGAACGAGGCAGTTATTTTTGTAATATACCTTTAAAAACTTTTACAAGTCGGGAAACTCCTCTATAAACACTAGTGCGACTAAGCGCTTTTAGTTCCGCCACCATCAATTAGACCCGCGAAAAAAAAACACTATGTTTGGACTAAGTATGTTTTTTGTGTGCATCGTGTTATCCGAAATGAATGTTCAACGTAGTAATTACTCGAATTTGACGTGTTTTCTTCAAAATTCGTTTACCGGAATAACTAGTGTTATTTTATTATGGCGTGCGTGAGAAACACGAGGCGGTGTTATACGTCATTTATTTACTTAAGATCGTAAACAAACTGTGATTATTTACTTCGAGCTCCTTCAAGATGAGATTGATTTGTTTATTAGAAAAACATTGTCTGTTAATGATCTTTTATTTACAAGCTCATTCACTGTAAAGGTGTGTACCTTCTTTATTGATCATAATAAAATTGTAATACAGTATTCTTACTTTAAAAGACTCGTTGGTCTAGTGGTTGCAAGCGCGACTGCTGAGCATGAGGTCCTAGGTTCGATTCCCGGGTCGGACAAAGTGCTACTGGGTTTTCCGTTAGGAATTTCTCAGTAGCAGCCACGGAGTTTGAATTTCCACCCGGTTGATGGCAATAGGCTCGCCCTCTATTACATGGGACTTAAATATGGATGTACTATTAAGCACATCTCTGCCTAATCCTTCGGGTATAACAGGCGTGATGTTATACTACGTTAAAAAGAAGATTTTTTTCGGATAAATTCGTAAATTGTTAAAAAAAAATGGCCGTTTTAATGATAATGATATAATCGACCACTCAGAAACCAGTTTGGATTAAAAAGAAAAAGACTGAAACACGGAAAAAGTTCCCTAATTAAGTTTTTATGCAACTCATTAGATGCCCAAAATAAATGACACAACATTCCTAATTTTAAAATCTGCATCTTATAAAAAAAGCCATTTTTATACAGCAAAACCTAAAATAAAATACACAGGGAACCTTTTAATTAATTGTTTTAATATTTTTGACGACATCATCATCGTCATTCTCCTGTCCTTATCTATACAACTAATTAGTTTTAGTATATGCGAAACCAGAAACACGTGTCTAGTATTTTTATATAAAGAATCTATGTACAAAATTTCAAAACTGTATCATGAAAAATCACAAACTTATAAGCTTGTTCTGTTACCTGGTTGTCCGCACAAAAACGTGGTCATCACGCGGCGCCGCCACTCGCGCGCCTCCAGCTCATTGATTATAATAATTTTGCAATAGATACCTAAATGATTGCGATAGGTACTTAGTGTCGCTCGTTGTCCAACTTTTAGCCTTTTTTAAATATTTTTGGGACAAAATATAACATGGTTTAAAAATTATTGGAATCGATTCAGTTACTTATTCTGAACAAACTATATTCAGGTTTCGCATAAACTAAAAATAATGTTGTATACAGGGTGTAACAGAAAGGGTATAGTCATATGAAAGGATATGCTGCAGACCACCAAACTGAACAACTTCCTCCATGGGTCCATTATTGTAAATGCGAAAAAAATATCAGCTGTCCCATACTAAAATCTCTAAGCTCACATCCATTATTTTAGTATTGGTTGACTACACAGAAGATGATGAATATGAATACACTTCAAAGAATTTTTAACCTATAAAAATACTCTATTTAGCATAGAAATCGTCTTGATGATAGCAAGTTAAGTTAATAACCACTTAAGGGAGAATTAACCGTACTTTAGATAATACTGTTCGCATAACTGTGCTAGGTATGGTCGAAATAATGGCGTTAAATGATATGCCTATTTAACTAGTTTTATCCATGGTTTTGCTTGTCATTAGAGATCTTAACTTTAAGAATACATGACGAATTACTCTGCCAATTACTGTGGACAAATTGGATTTTGTAAGTAGAAACATTCGCAAATATTATTTCCTAAATACTTTAAGTCCCAGGGTTGGGAAGAGCTGCTTGTTGTCTTTAATGACAATCAAGAATGATGATAGTCTGTTAAAATACATAACATCATCACGCCTGTAATCAGCGAAGGGTTAGGCAGAGGCGTGCCTAATAGTACACCCACTTGTTATGTTTAAGTTCCATGTAATATGGAGCGAGCATATTGCCATCAACCGGGCACAAATCCAGAATCCGTGGCTGATACTGAGATATTCCTGATGGAAAAACCCAATTACACTTTACCCGACCTGGGAATCGAACCCAAGACCTCATGCTCAGCAATCGCGCCTGCGACAACTAGGCATAAATAGATATACATAGGTACCTATTCAAAAATCTAATTTTAAATCTAGATTTATGCTTGAACGTCGTTCTGTAAAACCTATAAGCCCCAGATTTCACTAGCACACATGGTATGAGATTTATTGTTACTCACAAAAACACGTATCTCCACAATAGGGACATACTATGTTAGCACCTTCTGCATAAAGATTAAAGATAAATGCCTTATAAAAGCATTTAACATGTCTGTGCTAGATACGGCAGCCCAGCTAATGCCTAAGCTAATACGCCTACTTTACATAGGCTTTACATACGATCTATGTACAAAACTAGAACTGCTATGTGGAATATTCTGTGATCATATTAGGTGTGTGAGTATTTAAAAGGATTATTAAACTAAACGGTATACCTATATTATAACAGTAGTACAATAGTAGTGTATGTATAATGGGTGTAAAAAGACCCTTAACATATCCGAAAGGCACTTGTTCTCCCCGTTTTTGCGATCATTTTTTTGTTTTAGACCATACCTGGGAAACTTCTAGTTACGGAGATATTGGGGGTCAAAGTTCAAAGTTCCAACTTTTTCACAAGTTTTTTTTAAATACATGTTTTTAATGTAAGATTTTTACTTTACACACCTGCACGACCCCGTACTATTCAATCCGTCCACCAGCACAATACTTTGAGTGCTTTTCATCGAGTCCTACCGTAAAACGTGACTTTTCACCCCAAAAAAAAATTTATTCCCAGCAATAATTTTTGCGTAAAGTTACTTAGTTTGATGTACAGAATGCTTGGTTGACGGCTATGTGAAGAAAAATTTTTTTAAACGGCTAACAGCTGATAGGTCACAGGCCCGCATGCAAATTTCATACGGCTGTTATGTTATTGTGCTAAAAGTTTGTGTATAAAAAATGTTTCTTTGGGAAAGTTGTTTGTTATCATGACTACAATCACGTGTTTTAAAAGTATCGGTCACTAATTAGCAGTCACCCTATATTTCTATACTAAAAGTTCCGATTTCAGAAATAACACAAAACGGAGTGATTTTGTTAAGTAAAAGGGGAGAGTAGCAATTGGACCAATTTATATGCAACCCAAAAAGATACTTAATGACCTGGTCTTAGCTACTACATTCAAGTGATAAGATGAAGTGTCCTGTCTGTAGCCAGGAAAATAATAAATAATTACTAAATGCCTGTTTTACACTAATTTATCCAAGAACCGATGGAAAACCCCTAAATAAAAATAAAGAATTATCCTTAATTCAGGAAATTAGTTATCAAAAACTTGACGTAAATTGAAACATTTCCCTTACTTTTTCCGACCGCAAATTCCAATACGTAAAGGTGTGTACGTATTTACCTACGTAATAACATAATTGCTAATAGTATATAACTAAATCCAATTAATTACTTTAATACCTGGTAATTACCAATAACAAAATATTTACATTGGATCATTATTAGTTCCTTTATTTACTTTCCTTAGATACAATTTTACATTTTTTTTTAAACTTAACAAAAAAACATTAAAAAATGTAAAAAGAAATTATAGCCCACCGGTATCAGAAACAGGGTCCAAGGTACCGGTTGCCGGTTCAGGGCTCCAGAAAGAGGAAGCTCCTAACAATACGAGGCGTGTCCAGGTGTCATTATTATCTCCTTTATTCATTTTCTTTACATATTATTTACATTTTTAAATATTTTATTAACAAAAGATATTTAAAAAAACATTATTATACGTATTATGAGCATCGTCCACAGCCCTCAAAATCCTACACCTCGAGATAGGTTTCTCTTGGATTTTGTCATTTGCCACAATCCATTTATTTGTTTTTTTGAGAACACATGCAAAAAATTACAGATGTAGGAATTTTTTTTTAATTATTTTTTTTTTTTTTTACTCAGGTAACTAATCCCATAATGTAATTTGCAAACACTACAAACATTTTAAAATTATCATCACATGTGACTAAAATAGTGATGGATATGAATGTTGATGGATGGAGATGGGCAGGAAGTCCAAAGAAAAGACGGATGGATTGTGTGAGGAATGATATGAAAGAGAAAGGAACAAATGATGCCGTGACGTCTTTCAGAGGAGAATGGAAGAAAAAAAACGTTTCACCGTTCCCAAATAGAATGGGACAAGGCCAGGAAGAGGATGAGCTCATTTGATGCCTTAGTTAAAGCACAACGAAGCCTTTATCCTTCTGCCTAAGTACATACACTTGATTTTGACTCTAAACAACCACAAGAAGAGAGGAGTTAGGCTATTTTTAGGCTAGAATCATTCTAACGAATCCCCAACTCAATTAAAAGTAATCAAGATTGAGATCATACTCGTTCGGAGTTCAGATTGTTCGCCAATTAGTCTGACATTTGATAGCCGCAAACATTAGAGTAGTTGGTTTTTGTAGGGGTAAATCAATGTCAGGTTTAGTAGTATATTATATGAGTATAGTTAATAGGTATAATAGTTCAGAAAAATGATGATGATGAGGATGATATTGCTTCAGAATAAACTTTATGGCACATTAATACATACATGTTATGAAAAAGTGTCTTTCTATGGTCACAGAAGAGGGTGTCAGAGGCCACAAACCTCGTGACGATTTTATGGCTATGTTGACTACACTCAACCCAGTTTTTCAAAACCCCATGCAAAAACATCGTGCTCTAAACTACGCTGCTGATAAAGATTGCATCAGAGCAAGTGACAGGTTATCTCACCAATTAAACTCTTATCATTCTCCTGATAACGTTGGAGAAAGCCAGAGATGCATTTATCTTCACAAAATTATTTTTTCAAAATTCGAATAGAAGTTTCGAAAATGCTTTGTCGATGTTCAATTGTTTTTTGTTAATGATGATGCAATTTGTGATGCAGTCAGCGATAAACGAGATTCTATTCTAAAAAACGATGATCTGGCAGATAATGTAGCAAAAGGCAATGAATTTTCTATGCACAGAGGTTCATCGACAGCGGTCACCGTTCCAATGGAAGCCCTGCTTATATTTGGTCAAGAAGATGCTAATGAAATCTTGCTTACATTACAGATTTGCTCCCAAATGTTTGCCATTTTTTTCTATTAAATAGACCTACTCTTGATCTTAATCTTGTCTTGAGGACAGAGATGAGGTCGACGATGGAACGAGCTAACCCAAAAGAAGCCTATTAACTCGCAACTTAAATAGATTCGGTTTTCGGGACCAAATGTTGGGGTCGGCTTTGAGTCTAACCAGATTCAGCTGATTTCATGAAATAAATGCCCATCTGATCTTCACAACCCAGTTAATGACTGACACGCTACCCGTTAGTAAGACTGGTTGTCAGATTTTCAAACGTTTGACTACTATACAAGCTTCGTTTTTGTTTATCATAAACCTCTTACACAATGATCCCTATCAATATGTATATTGTATGTAATCATATTGTGCAGAGGTATAATAAGGATATGACGAGTAATAGAGAAGTATGGAAGAAGAAGACCATTTGCGGCGACCCCAAATAAATTTGGATAAGACATACGGAACATAATGACTAGAGGTATAACAACTACACAGAACGTTTTGTGAGCTGTATTTTTAATTAGAGTTCATTACCCAGCTGCCCAGGTAAAACGCGATAATTTCAGTACTAGTGTACTGAGCCATTCAATGTTTCATTACAAAACAACTGAAATGACTCAAGTGCAACATAACCGTTCAGTCACTGAAGGTGCAGTTACAGTGGTTTACCTTATTTTTGAAGTTAATTATTGTTATAGGGAAAACAATGACAGTCCTGATCTAGACTTCAGCGGTATAAAAATGTTCTGTTGTTTTAGAGATAATTACTATTTTTATGATTTACCCAATGACATGTGGTTGACCGCTGAAACTATATTTACTTGTATTGTTTATGTTAAATACTTCTAATGAACCAAAATAAAAGACTATAATACCAAATACCTCGGGTTTCTAGTTTTTTTTTTTTTATTTGGCTGTGGTAGTAGGTACGGTATCAACATAGAATTGTGGTTTACTGAGCAAAAAAAAACCTAATCACTTACAGACAATTTTATTGCTCTGTCTAAATATAAGAATATCAACCGCCGGTTATTTGCGCCGTCTTAGGAAATTTTCCAGTTTTTTTTCTAATTATATTATCAATTCTTACATTATGGGAATAAAGTCCAGTTTCGCGTGTACTTGTTGGACAGTTGACACCAATATAAAGTCAGACAGACCACAAAGGTTATCAAAGAGTTATAGGAGCAGACGACTGTTGCATAATTTAAGTCTGGTGTATGTTTGACGTAGTGTGTTTTCCAATTAACCACTCTGTGTCTACTGTGTTTGAAATAGTACTTACAGATATTGGTGTCACTGTTTTAAGAACTAATTTGATAGTCAATAACGGCCCAGATTATACTCAGAATGATACTACAGATGCAAAAGTTAGTGTATTTAAACTCTAAACCAATTTTATTGAACTTGGCAAAGATACAATTTAAGACTTCACAGGATATGGCTCGTTAGAAATAGTAATACATTAGCACAGAAATAAAGTAGGGAACGATGAACAAAATTTAGAAAATTCAAAGAATGATAGTAACGCTGATAAAATTATAACTGATAAAATCTAAATAGCTAAAGAAACATAGATGTTTTATTAGCTTTTGATCCCGTACGTCCCGTACGTTACAGTTGACTTAATAGGTTATTGTTTTACTATTTCATCTGTATTCATTTTATCTGTATGTGTCTCAGACCCGGATTTGAACAGTATCGTTGAGTATTTTGCTAATGTTAATTCTTCTATTACTGTTGCTATCTATGCATATTAATGTCTCCAACTATAATGGCTCTGTTAAATACGTGATCTAAAGGTAAATAAGAATCGTTTTCTATTCTTACCTCGTTTTATCTATTTGTGTCTAATATTGTCTTGTACTACATTACGGTCACGATTTTTACAATTTTCTGTTTATCCACGTCCGTAGTAACATTGGGTATATTTAAACATGTGTCAAAAGTCATATCGTTCTTAAGTATCAGGGTACCGTTCTGACATAGTTACATTATTACTATCTTAAATATTTTGTCCCAATTTTATTTCTCATTATTTATTGTATGAATTTTCGAAACATATACCAACTACTATTCCAATTACTATTAACTACTCTTCTATTTCCGGCGTTTTATGTTCAACATCAAATGTTACGGTCCGATAAGATGATAACGATTATGATGATGATGACAGTTATATCTAAACTTTGATCGGGTCCAAAATAGCTCTTTTGAGCTCTATTATACTGGTGTACGGTACATCTTTATAGAAAATTTAACTACTATTTCAAAGGCTAGGAGGCAATTAAGTAGGTACTGGATTGTTAATAAAATTTAGTGCCACGATGTCGGGATTACTCTGAGTATTTTGCTTTTCACGTTAAATATTTGTGCCATCAAGCGATAAGTATGTACTATTTGAAGTTTCAAATCATGATCATAACTTGATCAATTTCACCAACTACACACATAAATCAGCCACATATGATAATTCTAGAGAAACTAGGTACACTTGTCCGAATCCAATAGTGAAAGTTGAAATTATATGAAAGATATTTGCGAAAATGAAAGTGAGATTACAACTTTTACGAATCAAGACTTGTCTTAAAGTAATAAGTTCCTTAATAATATCTGTAACAAACGGTACAAAATCGTGGTTGAGAAACATTCGGTAATGGACTGGAGGCGCGAGTGCTGCGGAGCTGTTCCACCTCGCAAAGGACGAAGAGAAATAATTGGCGTTGATGAACCAACCTTCAGTAACCGGAGACACCAAAAGAAGAAGAAAAAAAAAATTCAGTCGACTTGATAACCTCCTCTTTTTGGAAGTCGGTTAAAAACCAAATAACTTTAACCTTTTCATGGCAACCAAATTCTTTTTTACCATACCGGTTCTACTCGTCTGTCAAAATGTGAATACGACTAAATTAATTTTGGAAGCAAAAAATTTTCGACCAAAATAGCACCATGTGTTTGATCCTACGTTACTAATTATTATGATTTCAATTTAATTGAGGCTATTAATTTATTATTAGACGTTTCATCTTTTTGTTGGGTGACTGGATTTGTATAGACAGCAAAAACTCGTAAGTTCGATCGGATTTGCTTCGCCGTTTACTAGATATTTCTCGATCATTCTAGTTAATTCTGAATATCTACGTTTTGGTCACATTTTTGCACTTTTGTTGCTAACCGTTAAAATTTTATTTAATAATAAAATATTGTTTATACTATTGTAGTCCTTTAATGATCTCAAAAGTTATGCTAATACACCCAATTCTAGCATTGAAGTTAAACTTCAAAACAAAACCGCAAAATTTGTTGAGCAGAAGTAATAATTTAAAAGTAAAAATAAACGTTTGGCGACTGCAAACAGATATAAAATTTTATGGCAAATAAAACTAAGAGAGAAGGGAAACCTACATTATATCAGTGAAGTTATTAAATTGTTTAAAAATTTGCTAAACGTGTAAATACTATTAAGTTGCTAGGTTTGACAATTATAATTGGTACAAAATCAACCATCAAGCTTTTCAAATACTAAGGTCATAGAACTGAAAACTTTGTGCCACGCTTCGTTACTGACGTAGTTCAAACAAGTGACAAATTAGGCCCGTCGAACGGGCTTAGACGGGTATAAAATTCGCCGACTCCAAATAATATAGGACAAGGTCACGAAGATGATGATGAACGGGCTTAGTTAAGCGGCGCTGTACTTAGCTTCAATATTGAAGTAGTTAGATCATGCGTGGGTTCGCTAAGAGCATGTCACCTAGCACACAGGGTAGCACTAAATAAAACCAAGCAACTAGTTTTGTGACTTCGACCACCCAAAGTAAACAGTCATATCGATGGTGGTGAAATTTCTTGAAGCGTGCTGCTCGATTTTTGTTTAGTGCCGAAAGTCAAAACATTGCTAATCCAACAGCACGTTCAAGGACCTTTACAGCATATCAAATTTTAATGTCCACAGTCGGTATTCCTATTTCAGTTACATATTCAATGTTCAAATTGAATACACATACAAATTCTAGAACTGCGCAGTTACGAGTTTTTGTACCAAAATTAATTAGATGTACGACGAGTACGTATGTATGATCTATTGTATTGGTGTTACACGTGGGTAGTTGTTCTACTCCAAATAGAATAATGGACGTATGAATTTGAATAATTGGTTTGCTACGTTTGGTTATTTGGTAGTATTGTTATGTTCAGCTTTAGGATTACCAAAAAAGATCTTGTTTGAGATACGGCATGAAGGAAATTGACATCTCAACTTCTTTCTTAGTATCCAAAGAATGAGGTCTACAATAAAATGTTTCGCTTAACAGACAGCTCTTTCTTTGTGTTCGTCTCTCTCCGTCTCTCAAACATGGCAATCTTTTTGTATTTACTAACCCTGTTTTATATTCTTCACTCTTTCAATCTTTATCTTTCTCTCACATCTTTTCTTCCATAGCAGCTCTTTTGACTTTGTCAAAATTACTGATGTAATATATTCCGCTATCAGTATTCCTCTAGTTGACAACATTTGTAAAATCATTCATCCATTCATTAAGCTTACAACAAAATTCATATTTATTAGTCGTACAATTCAATATAATGTCCATGTGAATATCTAGATGCAAAAGATCTTCAGTAAATATCTGATTGGTTCCAATTACAGTTAATGTAGTATGCTCGGAATCTCAGATTGTAATTCAATAAACGCAATTGAATGATTCTATTGTTATTTGATTTCTGTGCTCTTGTTTATCATTAACTAATGGATAAGAATCATCAGAATTGGCTTTTTCACATAATACAATTATTAAATCGATGATTTCAAACAACAGCATCAATATTTCTGTAATTTTATTTATAAATTTATGAAAAACACAATTCCAGTTACAGGTAAAGTGACTGCATTAATATTTTAATATGTCATCAATACATCATGGCAATGACATTAAACACAGTTCTGATGTAAGGTAATATTATTATATATAGCACCAGCTATATAAATAGATAATAACAGGCGCAAATAAATGAATAAATGTATTCTAATGGTGCTCCCTCAACGCGAGCATTCGCCTGTAATGTAACAGTCCAAGATTCGATTTTGTATGGAAACAAGTGAATCTGAACTGTTACATTACAGGCGAATGCTCCCAGTGAGGGAGCACCTTTATACAAAATCTATAAACCGTATACTGGCAATTGCAAACCAACGGTTTTAAAACTACAAGACAAGGATCTAAGACAAGAACAAGAACAAGTCTTTGGATAACTAAAGTAGACAAGTAACATCCAAAAATATAACATTAAGCAATTCTTAATGTCAGGATAATAGATGATATTTGGAAGTCTGGACGACCTATGGTATGGTAGGCCTCACATCAGTAAGAAAACCAGAAACCTATTGAAAATCCGTACTATGTATGTTAAGCCAGCTGGAGTTCAGTGTTATCACTATCACTGACGTTCGGCCTAAGGCAAGAGGCGTAGGAGGTGTAAAGATGAGCGTACTTTAAAAACCGGGGTCATATCAATCTAGTTTTCAGCGATTCTTGGAAAATCTTATGTGTTAGCTGGCCATTGTTTATAGTTTAAGAGTAAGAAGTTTTTCTAGATTTTCTGTTTTGGAGTTTAGTAGAAACTCCATTAGCTACCACGTTAAAAGTATTTCAAATTTATGGTATTTTAAGTCAAAAGCAATTTTGATAATATACTATGAAAAAAAACCTATCTGAAACGCTCACAAGACGTGAAACGTGGTGACAGATCAAAAAACAAAATCAAAATACAATGGTATGCCTGTATGAGGAGAGGCCTGTCTCGCAGTGGGACAATCATAGGCTGATGATTTCCCATCAGATAAAAAAGGACATGTTTTAATCCAATTGTAATGCCCCATTTATAAAGAAATGCGTTTTATTATTGTTGCCTGCCCACAATCAAACATACAAACGTCAGTTTGAATCAAAATAAACACCTTTTTATACGCATCTATTCTTAGAGATCCCACATTTTAAACGTTGTTAGTGTCTCGTGTAAGTAATTAAAAACATCATAATAAAGAAGCACGCTGTATGCACGTGATGCTGCGCCCCATTAACTACTGACCCTAGTAACAACTTAAAATAATCAATAATATAACAACACAACACGATCTGCCGCTCTCGCGCTTCTGCTTTACGTTTTATGTATTCCATTTTCTCTTCTTCTTTTACACACTATGTCTACATCTCTTTTTTAGTATCTCCTTTCGCAGGTATGCTGGAAGAGATTTCTTTAGAAATAAGCATTACCTTTGTACTATTTTCTGTTCCTTTCTTCTTTTCTGTATTTTAGTGTGTACATAAATTGTTAAATAAATAAATAAACACGCCTTTTACCCCGAATTGTTAGCAGAGGTGTGACCAAAGTTTGCCGGTTATGTTTAAGTACCATGTAATAGGGGATGAGCCTATTGCCATTAGCCAAAAATCCAGAATCAAGGCTGCTACTGAAAATTTCATGGTGGAAATACCCAATAACGCTTTCCCTGACCTTCACATTAAACCTAGGACCTAAAGCACAGCAGTCGCGCTTGTGACCACTACACCAACGAGGCACCAATAATTTCCATACTTTATTGTTTTAGCCGTAAGGTCGCCATTGGACTGGACTGATTATTCTGTCCTTGTTAGAACAATAGAGGGAGGACTAAGTACTGTAGGTATTATAAACAACGTTACTAAGTATAAGTAAACTAAAGATTATGATACTGTTGGTACAAAGTATGAATCTTTCCGGTACTTGAGTTTATCGGGTGCAAAATTGTAACGAGGACACGTTTTCGCATTGAAGATAACTTTGTTGAACGAAGTCGAATGTCGAGGTCTTTGATAGCAATTAGGCGTGTTTTTTCTTAAGTTTTTTTCAATAATTTTACCTCGCCAAAGGTATGTACGGTGCAGTGGCGAAGGTTCCATACAACTCGGTTCCTACTGGCTTCCCTTTGAAAAATGGCACAGTCAGATTATATTACAAATTTTATTATTTCATTATTTATTACAAATACTATAATCACATTAAAGTATTGTGCTCCGGCTTACCTTTTACAAAAATTGACCCTTCGCTACTGGTACGGTGAGTACCGAAGTTCTAGCTATATGAATGTAAATGTATGTAGACTTTGAAATAGATAGTTAATTAGATAAAATCAGTTGTATACAAATACTAGCGACCCGGCCCGGCTTCGTACGGGTGCAATTTTCTAGTGCAGAAAATAAAAAAAAAATTACGAAAAAAAAAAACTTTTGTATTTAGGTCCTGACAACTACGGGCACAAAAAAAAACTGTCAAATATGCGGAGCCAAATGAGCCGAGCATATATATTTTGGCTGTGTAGGTATTGCACTTTTGTAGGAAACAGCTGTTTTTTTATAACCGACTTTGAATTTTATATGTATAGATGAAAAATGTCTATGTGGGGGGCTCAGAATGATGTACTGAATAAGTGGTAACCGTTTTCGCGGCGGTGTCCCTTCCACCCTGTATAACGGCTATTAAAATTTATAATATATTTATTAATCACAAAACCGCAGTATTAGCGGGCGGCATACCAATGAGTTAATTACTAGAAATAACAACGAACCAGTAATTAATAACAATGACGTCATAATTTCAATGACGTCAGTAATTACTGCATTCATTGGTTCAATGATGATATGACACAAATTGTGGTCATTAATTTATGAGAAAATGTAATTAAACATGTTTAGTCCTGAAACTGCGCCAAGTTGCGGTCGAGCATTCAATTTAAATGAACAATATACCTACATATTAACAACATTTACATGGAGATTCTAAATAAAGTAATGAATGATTTATTAATGCAGACGTAAAACTTAAATATGACCATCCCTACTTCAATTATTATAAATACGAAACTAACACTGTATGTCTGTATGTTACCTTTTAACGCGTTAATGACTGAACAGATTTAAATCACTGACTCACAATAACTGCCTCGTTGAGACTACTAGTTGCTAGCGCGACTGCTGAGTTTAAGGTCCTGGGTTCGATTCCCGGGGCGGGCAAAGTGTTATTGGGGTTTTCCGTCAGGAATTTCTCAGTAGCAGCCACGGCGGATTTATGCCCGGTTGATGGCAATAAGCTTGCCCCCTATTACATGGGACTAAAATATAACTGGCGAAATGTGGGTGTAGTATTAGGTACACCTCTGCCTAACGCTTCGGGGATCAGAGGCGTGATGTTATGTATATGTAGATTTCAAGCAAATGTTGTGGTCTAACTGTGCCCATTTACACCATAACCTGGGCCAGGTTATCTTGGAATAAATTCTAATATTCACGCGGGCGAAACCGCGAGTACTTTTGTCACGAACTAGGAATGATATCACACCATTCTACTAGTGCAATAGATACGTATGTAGATACGTCATTAAATTGACATCATTATAAAAGTAGATTTCTTGATTTCCATAAAACCCATGCCACAGAATCAAATCAATCTGCATTACTTGTAATCTATTAATGACGTAATTTTATAGGTATCACGGATGCGGAATCAAGATATAATTACTTTATTTAAAGAATATTAATGGTTATGTGGGTGGCCTATTAACTCATTAAACATCGCTTAACCTTAAGTACAGCTGTTCTTTCTTTTATCCGTAAACTTTTTCTGTGGGCTTAGATTTTTTTTCTTTTTCCTGCCTTTGAACATCTTTGTGACATTACACATCACTAGAGGCCGGATTATATGCAACTTAAAATCATCGAAATATATATGCATGCAAATATGAATCATAAATGCTCGAAATGCAACAAAACTGAGAAAATATGCAACATAAAATTGAAATAAATACTACAAAATGTTTTTTTTTTAAATTTACAACAATTTCGACGAAAAACTATCGAAACAGATGATTTTTTTTTGTTTTATTTATAACCGATTACTGTTCCAAGTGATCACTGATCAGTAGAGCGATTGAGCCTTCTATAAAATAAAATCTTTTCATAACTTTAAAACAATGATGCTTCATTGACTTATGCAAAAAGAAGTTAAGGTCAAATTCTGCCCACTATTTTAATTTAGGTTATTTCGGCTGATACGATTCTTTTTAGAAATATTTCAAATGTCAAAAGAGTCATACACGCAGATACTGCATAAAAACACCAATAATGTTTTAGTATCTGACAGGAAATGGGTATTTCCCTAGTTGATTAAACTTGCTTGCTATCATAAACGGTTTCATGCAACAGGCATTAGGTTAAAACTAGCTTATGCCCGCGGCTTCGCCCGCGTGGAGTTAGGGACTTGCCCACTAGATCTTACTTCTGGGATAATAAATAATCTATGTATCTATCTATAATACATACATAGATTTACATGTACTTGCTTATAACTTGCAAATTATTAGTTTAAAGTTAGTGGTGGTTTGAGATTGGACATCGGATTTACTGGATTTTATCTGAAGAGTATGTACACAAATTTTCAAGTCAATCGACCCCGAGAATAGAAAGTTTCACAGAAAAAACCCCATTTCACCCTCTAAGGGGTAGGAATTTCGAAAAACTGATACTTACTCTACACAAAGAATACACCCTCCAATTTTCATATCTCTGGGACCCGCCCGCGGTTTGGGCTGTGCATTGGTATATCAGACAGTCAGTCAGGACGTGGAATTTTAAATTGGGGGATGATTTTGGAAAAACTGTGATACACGAATCTCGTCATTTTTTACTGAAGTATAAGTAGACACATTTTCAAGTCAATCGACTCGGAGAATAAAAAGTTTCACATAAAATTCAAAACCTCATTTCACCCTATTAGGGGTAGAATTTCAAAAAACCCTTTCTTAATGGATACATACTCTCCACAAAGAGTACATTCTCCAAATTTCATGTCTCTAGGACCAGCGGTTTCGGGTTGTGCGTTGATGACTCAGTCAGCCAGTCAGTACATTGAATTTTAAATTGGGGGATGATTTTGGAAAAACTGTGATACACGTATCTCATCATTTTAACTGAAGTATATGTAAACACATTTTCAAGTCAATCGACTTGGAGAATAAAAAGTTTCATAGAAAATTCAACACCCCGTTTCACCCTCTTAGGGGTGGAATTTCGAAAAATCCTTTCTTAGTGGATACCTACTCTCTACAAAGAGTACATTCTCCAAATTTCATGTCTATAGAATCAGTGGTTTGGGCTGTGCGTTGATATATAAGTCAGTCAGTCAGTCAGTCAGTCAGTCAGTCAGTCAGTCAGTCAGGACTTTGAATTTTATATGTATAGAAGAAAAGCGATAAGTCCCTTAATTAGACCCTGTAGAGAGGGCACGCCACCATAGTGGCGATAAGTCCCCTCTTTTGAGGAGTGGCTAGAGAGGCGCCACGGCGCCCTCACCTACCGCCTGACGCAGGTCCTCACCGGACACGGTTGTTTCGGGAGGTTCCTGCACTGGATCGGGCGGGAGGAAACGCCCGGGTGTTTCCATTGTGAGGATCGTGCGGAGGACACGGTGGAACATACCGTGGAGGTCTGCCCCGCTTGGGCGGAGCACCGTCGTGTCCTCGTAGCGGCGATTGGCGGCGGCGATCTCTCGCATCCGGCCCTGGTTCAAGCCATGGTCCGGAGCGAGAGGGAATGGGAAGCCGTCACCTCCTTCTGCGAAGCAGTCATGCTAGTGAAGGAGGTGGCGGGACGTGAGAGGGAAAGAACCTCACGTCCCAGCCGCCGCGGGAGACGCCCTGGGTGTCGGGGGTCGTAGGCGCGGGTCAGGCCGTCTTTTGACGACAGGCCGTGTCGACGGCGCGTTCGTGGTCCACGCGCGCCTCAAAGAGATGTCAGAGTGGGGGGGGGGGGGTCATTTGATGATTTCCCATCAGAAAAAAAAAAAAAAAAAAAAAAAGGCCCTGTAGAGTGCTAATGGAAAAACTACTTCAAAATAACGATTGGCCAGATCAAAATGAAGTACAGACAGGCAATAAAATAACACTCCGAGAAATCGCACGATTTACTTCGTTGACATTAATACATGCTCTCAAGGAGCACTTTGCATAAACCCCGTATTACACTACAATACACTTAAAGAGAACAATGAGAGAGGCGAAAGTGGGCTAACAGGCCAACCACGGTTAACGGTGGTTCGCCAACATCGACGAGAGAACATCGATAAACAATCGATCGTTGATAAATGGTATCGATATGTTACATCACCCGCAGACAACTCAATGCGGGTGCTTTTAGAGCTGTGAAACTTTAAAAGAATAACAACATCCGCAGGTATCAATGATGGAGTTTAAAAGATAGCGTTGAAAGAAAAACTAAAACAATATCTTCAAATTGGTTAAATTATACAGCCGTTCCATTTACAGAGATTTTAAATAAAACCTAAGATTCTTTAAATACTTAGGTTTTATTTACCAGACTCGCTTTCTCAGTCGACGCGAAAAATGCATTAAATAGAAAACGATATTGACATACTTCAACCAATATTTATTCAATGCTCGTGATTTGCTGATTCTAAAATGAGTATAAGTAAACCGGCACTACCTCCAACCACGTGTTCACCAGAACGTGAATTAAGTGTTCAAATTACAACCGTATATTAATAGACGCAAGTTACTAGAATGTATAGAATTAAAAAGCGGATACTGCGATGATAATAAACGAAGGACAATCTGTGAATTATAATAACTTGGTCAGTTCAAATATTCCGAACATACACGAAATACCAATGCTATTGGGTGAGGATCTTCCTGTCAATGAAACACGTTTGAATGGCAAGATTTCGATAAATTTTGATTTTTACTAAATTCAAGGCAATCCATTTTTGGTAGTTCTAGTGAATGAACTTGAGTTAGAGTAGCTAGTGGTCATTAATCAACATGAGATACAGGAAACTATTTCAAACAAAAACACAATATCTTGATAAGAAAAGGCTAGGCAGATGATCTTGATATTGCTCTGATGGTATTTAGCAAATTGCTTAAACAATTTGCAATAAACTTGTTTCAGATTTTAATCTTCAATTTAAAATTGGCCTAACCAAAGTGACCAATCACAAATCTTTTTATGATTAAATATATGGTTTTGATCTAAAAATAGACACGTGTGGTCTCGGAGGAGGCAAATCAGGTCAAAGTCGGTTCGAAACCAGTATACTTTAGACGGTTTATCAATTTTATGATTATAATAAGTACGCAAATATGCTTTCGTTATACGGACAATAAACATGTAAATCCGGTTTAATGACGAAATATATTCTAATAATTTTATCTCCAACGTCATCATTTACTTCTGCTGTACAAGTTTAGCCTGCGTCATTACATTTTCTTGTTTAACCAAAAATGTACACAGGTGGGAAAAATACTGGCCCCTCAGTTACAAATTCAAAGTGTATCTTGTAGAATTTGCAATTCAATGTTCAATGTTAATTACCTATAGAATTGTTTCGCCAATGTCTGTTATCACATCGATAGCAGTATGGACTTAATTGACGCTTTCAAATCTATTGTTGAGACAATCACCCATTAGCTTTATTATAAGCCCGACTTATAAGCAACGGATTGCTAGATTAATATCTCCATTGTAATTGTGTGGTTTCTCATTCAGGGTAATGCTATAAAGACGAATTGTATTGTCGATGGAAATAAACTAACGTTTGGAACCAGAAACCAGTTTCTCATGTATAATTTTAATTAAATTGAGCATTCATGGTTTAGCATAATCCATGAATAGTGACAAGTCTGATTCAATTGTATCCAAATGTTAGTGAATGAACTCTGAGCCAGACGGTTTTGTGTTCAATCAAGTCTACGTCGACTGGAATACTTAGATATTGGTCTAGTGATGCTATTTCTGGTCCAGCTGTAAAGGTGACACAAAGTTTTCTATATTTGATGTTTACCTTTGGAGGAGCTGGCTCAGGAACGTCGGAATCCCACTCCGAACTGAGATCATCACTGGATGGCTCCGTGTACTCGTAATCCTCCGCCCACGGCACTTCCAAGAGGGACATCTTCATCTGGTCGTAACCAGGCGACATAGTCTGCGGTCCGTACCCTGGTGGCAACGGACTCGAAGCCCTACAGTCCTCACAGTTACACGGTTTAGGTCCAAAACTCTCCTTAGTAGGAGAATCATCTTTGTGAACAGTCTTGCTTCTTTTTGTGTCTCGTTTACGCGCACTTCTAGGTGATAGTCTGTTATTGCACTGTGGTGGTATGTAATACTTGGTAGGTTCAGATGACCTCCTGCCGCTTCTACCGCAGTCAGGAGTCTCTATCTTCACGGGGGCCAGCAACGACATTTTCTTAGTGAGCTGCTGCCTCTCCGTGTCTGTCGGTCTGTCCTCAGCTTCCATGGTGTAGCGTATGATGGGTATAGTGAGCGTGAACTGTTCCGTGCACTCCGGCATTATTATGAAGAATCACTTCGCGTACTGCCTCCAAATATTTGGACGACAGGGTAACGACATTTTATGCAAGGTCACATTGATTGTCACTTGTGGTGCGCGGCTATGGTGCGGCGGACGCGAGCGTCGTGCGCGCGAGTGGAGCGAGCACTGCGCGTACGTGTGACCGGGAGGCTTCACGCGGCGCGCGCGCGCAACTGAACCGCTCTACCAAATACTATGTCGATGTACAAGATATGCGGGTGATAGCCCGACACCCAACGTTTATTTAGAAATCAGTAGAGCCTTGTGCGTGGCTTAAATGTTAAATTGCTCCAGCTTGTGTGTTGCAATTTGTATCGCTCTGTTTTTCGACGACAAATGTGGTATTGATCACAATTAATAACCGCGGTTTCCTTTAAGTCCTTGTATGGTTGGTTATACGTTATTGACGTATAGTCAGGCTATTAATTAAAGTTCGTGTGAGCACATTCCGAGTTAGACTCGTCATGATTTGCTACAGCTTCGTTTATGGGAATGATGTTGTAGGTTTGGTTAGTTCGCACATGTGCTCTAATGGGTTCGTTATTCAGTTTTTGGATAACTGCAAACTAGAAGGAGTTTGTTTTAGCAGTCGAGTCATTTATGTTGTTTTTGAAAATATTGGCGTAGTTCTAATTTTAACGGTTGTGGAGCAAATAGACGGTTAAGTAGAGATGATAATTATGTCAACAACGTCTGACTGGTTTTAATTGACGAATGGATGTCGATGATGATAATGATAACAGTTCTTGTTTCTAAACATGAACTGTGGGGCAAGGCGGTGGACTAGTTCGCGTTAATTCCGAGAATGTTATAGTCTGTTTTAATTAAAGGAATAAATGCTAGAAACACTGTTATCTTTATCAGACCTTCCGCGTAATACTAGAAGCTCACTGCGTCATAGACGACGATACAGAAGCAACAGAGTTACAGATATTATCTAGTTTATGATAGGCACGGCCCATATCCATAGAACTATTGTTTTTCTACTCGAATTTCTCAGTAACAGCACGAATCAGTCAAAAAATCAGTAAACAATATTAATGATAATGTTAGTAACCATGATAGTTTAAAATCTTATAACAGCAGGAAGACTAGATTTATGCCCGATTGGTGGCAATAGGCTCGCCCCCTATTTCATGGGCCTTGAACATAAATGGGACATTTGTGATTGGACCATAGTTACACCTCTAGCTAACCCTTCGAAGTTTATAGGAGTAATGTTATGATGGGTTGGGTTATGATATGGCCGCTTTTGCAGAATCATAATAGGATAATAATATGAATTACATTTCAAATCTAAAAATAGTCACAAAGTGACAATTCATAATATTAACTGCGTCTATGACCATTTCAATAATTCCATCGGGATTGATACTTGTATTATTATCCTGTTATGATTCTGAAAAAGCGGCTATTTTAAGCCTCCAGGTAATTAGATATTTTTATTTTAAAACAAATTGTATTCAGTAAACACACTAGTAGTAAAGGTCCACCACTGACCAAGCAACAACAATGGTCGATTTCAAAATTAACACACATTTAAAATTCCTTTACGCAGGTAACGGTTGCAAAATCAAGAACAAAACGACTCCTACGCATACTGAGGGTACAAAAAAAAATGTAACGACCCAATAAGATAATTGAGAATTGTTAACAACTGGCTTTTGCCCGCGGCTTCGCTCGCGTTCATTTAGAATTTGACAATCAATTCAATTTGTACTCAGCTTGTAATAATATAATTCAATCATGATTCGAAATACCTCGGGAACAGTACTTTTTTTTCGGGATGAAAGGTTATGTCTAATTCTGTACAACTGGCAACGTATATGCAAAATTTCGTGAAAAATGCAAAGGCGTGAAATGGTAACAAACAAACTTACTTTCGCATTTATAATATTAGTTAGTATTTCCAGGTTTTATTGCTTAATTCAAGAAACCTGCTTCCTTCTTCTTGCTTCTTATGAATCAGTCATGTTATTTACTGATGACTAGCGTGCCTGATATGGCGACATGTTGTGAAAAAACAAGATTTCCGAAATACTTATAAATGAATTGGACTCATTTTTCATTCATCTTATTCATAATTCATCGATCATTTTTAAAGGTACTGGAACGAATTCTCCAAATAATAATCAACCAATCAATCATTTTATTGTCAAGCAACTGAGGCCCATAGATAAAAATACACAAAACAATCTTATAAAATGATAAACTAATACCTACATAAAAAAAAACCTTATTTGGCTAAAACTAAACACGAATCGTTGACAGCGTCGTGTTTTGCTTCGTGGTGTCCTCGGAATCGTCGGTACACGACACCTTTCAGCTAAAAGTCCTCTTTCAAGAAGGACACAATGAAAACAGTTTTAAATTCCATGGTGCAGTTTGAAAAAAAAACCGGTGCTGACACACAAAGACTATACATATAATCACAATAACCTGTACATCATCGTCATCTTCCTACCATTGTCCCATGTTACTTGGGGTCGGCGCAACACGTTTTTTTCTTCCATTCTCCTCTGTCAACCGTCACGCTATCATTTACTCCTTTATCTTGCATATCATTCCTCACACAGCCATCCATCGTTTCTTTGGTCTTCCTCTCCCTCTCCATCCATCAACATTTATATTCATCACTCTTTTAGTCACATGCGATTCGTCCCTCCTCGTCACAATAACCTAAACACCGACATCATTAAAGGTTAGACACAACAAAACATATAGAGTTACAAATAATATAATTCATCATCATTTCAGCCGAAAGACGTCCACTGCTGGACATAGGCCTCCCCCAAGTGTCGCCACAATGACCGGTCCCGTGCGACTCGAATCCAGCGGGTCCCTGCAACCTTCACCAGGTCATCGATCATTCGGAATAATATAATTAGGCAAAAATATTATGTAATTGACAAAACTTTCCAGAGCAATTAAAATATGTTAAAAATTGCCTTCAACGTGAACTTTCAGCGAAGAAAATTGGAACATTTACTTGACAATTTTTTACATCACCTCGTTACAACGTAAAGGGCACTAGCTCCCGTACAATAGGTAATAAATTGTCAAAATAATTTATTACACCACTTTTAAAATGTATAATACCATCGTATAATATAACAAGCAAGACTTTACGATCTTTTCAATGTAAAATTTAAACAGATCATAAATTATTGGGAAAAAACTCGTTGACTTTATGCTAGACTAGTTGTGTCAGACCAAATATTTTAATGAACTAAAAATAAAATATCATACATAATTTATTCTCTTACCCTTACCCCAATTTATTTTAGGAAGGTTAGGGAATTAGAGAAACCAGAAATGATTAAAAATTATAAATGTAAATATTTGGCATTTTCCATTAAATACACTATATTGTAAAAAAAATTTACTAAGCATCATTTTAATCTTAATTACAATCAAGCTCTGACACTGGAAATGTCGAAACTTATAATAGTATCTAATTTTTTTTATTTAAAGTGAAATCTCCTACAACGAAATCCTTATAAAAAAGCCAAAAATAAAACAGTAAATTAAAATGTTTTAAATTTAACATTATAAAACACTTTCACAAGCATAAGCCTGCGGAAACCTTAACATTCTTAACCACTTTACGACGAGCGCCGAAAAATTTAATTCATACCCATCTCATTTTATTTTATTGCACTTGGTCGAATGTTTTATGTGTATTGTGCTGTCTGAACCTTAAGGTGTACTTATTTATCACTTATCGAGGTATAAATCAATATATATTTTACTTACAAAAGTTACAAAGATTTCTTCCTGTCTTTTATACGTTACTAGCTTTCGCCCGTGGCTTCACCTGCGCAATTATAGATTGATAGAATGGGGTTTATTTATTTATTTAACACTTCAAGCACAAAAGTACAGAGGCGGACTTAATGCCATAGGCATTTTCTACCAGTCAACATTTGGGTGATGCAGAGACAAACAGTGGTAGGTGTATACCAACTCCAACTCAACTTCCATTACTATTTGGACAGCAATGAGCATGCATCTTGATTATGGCATGATCGGCAGTGATAGCCTAGAGGTGTGACCGACTGCCAAGTCATAGGAAAAAAATATTAAGTCCTTTCAAGAATAAATGGTTAATGAAAGTTAGTAATTAATTTAAATCCAGGCGAATTCTGTTTTCTTTTGCGTAGGAATCGATTAACTTCATTAAATTACCAATAAATCAGAAGGTTTAAGAAATCGAAGAAGAATTTTCTGTTATATCATTTATGAATTTTTGAATATGATATTAGGTACTTGATCTCTAACATAAGAATGATATTGAATGATATTTCCATAACTTTATTGAAAGTTCATTGACATAACAACCATCCATAGACAATGAAGATCGTGTCGTGATCGATCGATTTGTTGTTTTCGAACATAAACATGAAAACAACTGTTTATTGTTGACTTATTTTCTTTAGAATATAATTATTTAAAAGAACTTCAAATGAAAGACCGGTCAAAGAAAAAAAAATGCTTTAATCAGTTGGGATAGAATTTATCCGTTTAAGCCGTTGTTTAATATGTCACCAAAGTTGCAGGGCCACTGGTTTAGGTTTTATTTGATTTTGCTAAAAAATGTTCTCTTCATACATTTTCGACGTAGGTAATTAATTAATTTAAAAAAAAAACATGACATATCATCAATCATATCCAAATAAAGGGGTATTCCTCAAAGCGCAACTATTTTTAAGAGCAACCAACTAAGCGCAACTACATTATTCCTCGAAGCGCCACCTAATAATAGCAATGGTTGAGCTTCGAGGAATAATTAAGTTGCGCTTAAAAATAGTTGCGGTTTGAGGATTACCCCCAAATAAAAGTTTCAAAAAACCACATGTCTGAGAACGACTTAGCACTTTAATTGTCCAAAGCACTAAAAGATTTAGGTGAGACATAATACCTAGGTATACCATACCAAAATCATAGCCAATTCTTAGCTCTTAATGTCTAGATTATAATCTCAGCTCATAAACTATAAAGCAGAACAAATATGGTGTCTTACAACAAAATACCAGTTTAAACCAATTTAGAAATTATCTCGATCGCTCGCAATATATAATGTAATTTATAATCCAATGACAAACAAAGATATAAAATTAAATAATACAGCTTATTCATTGACATTTCAGTCTTAAAAAAATCTGTATTGAAGTTTTTTTTTGAAAATCGGTCCACAGTTAATATTTTACATTATATACAAAATAAAAAAAAAATAAAAAATTGGTAGGGAAGACCCTACCAATTATGTATTTTTTTTTCTTTCAGAAGGTAGTGAAAATGGCTCTACGAATAAAACATGACATTACTTTGAAAAAGATGAACATTAAATAAAAGTGAAAACCAAAAATTAACGTGACTCACCAATCAAAGTTTCTCAAATCATCTAATTCCTAAAACTGACTAGTATCATGAATTTTGAAATCAATTCAAGAAATTAAATGAATCATCAAACAGGATCTTAATTGTATTATTCATAAACTAATTATAAATTTTGCAGGTCCACCTAATAAGAGATTTTCCAATACTTTAGGAAGGATTGAACGCCCTTATAATTATTTCTGCAAAATTAAGAGAATTCTCCCTAAGAATTAATCTCTCATTCGTTTAGATGCAGGTAGCTTTACTTCTTATGGCAATACCTCTTAGCTGTCTTACAGCAGGGCGAGACAGATCAATACTAATATAATAAAACTGAAGAGTTATTTTGTTTGCACAAATTGTGGAATTTAATCTCTGGAACTACCAGACTGATTTGAAAAAATCTTTTTGCATTTGATATCCTATTCTTGTGGAAGTTCATAGGCTATTTAAGGTTACGCTGCGACAGGTAAAACCGCGGGACACAGCTAGTAGTTCTATAAAATTAAATCCACCACCTCGTTACAGTCACTCTTCAGTGACTATCGATTATTATTATTTTTAATCCACCCGCAATCTCCAGTCATCCCGCGATCATGGCGGTTGCAAAAGCATCAAAATATCGGGAGCTCAGAATAATTTATTATCATGGAAGATATCCCGTAAGTGACAGAGTAAGTTTAGGTATAAACCGTGAAAGCTTGAAACAGTGTTCGTATAAAATTCAGGACTTCAGATAAATATTCGAATTTGATTTCCATTTTTTCAGATGCCATCGCAAAGTACTACTGGTAGCCGCTATTTACTACTTGCTATCAGTAACTAGGCGCACATGTTGTGTAAAGGATACAAAAAAATAGCCACAAAAAAAAAAAAAACTATAATAAATCTATCATTCCGGATATAGCACTTTACCATTGGGATTTTATCTAACGTCAGTGAACTTTTATATACTCCGCGTAATTTCTCACATTTTAAGCCCGTTGTGGTCAATTAATTTATGCGATTTGTGGTTTTTAAATTGAAAGCATTGAATCCCATTAAATGTTGGAATTTCCCAAGGAAGTGTTCATGGCAAAAGATATTTTTATAAAATCTGATAAGGTATAATCAGTACATGTATTCTGTTCTAAACTGATTCCCCGATATCATTGTGACCATGCAATGCGGTGATCAGAACCCATTATGTACTTGTTCTCAGACTATTTATATAACCATTGTGTATGAGAAGTATATAATGGTTACATAAACTTATCTGTAGGCCCTTGTTGTTTTATCTAAAGAATTAAAGATGGACACAAATAGTTTTAAGTGTGCCTATTTTGGTATTCAGTATCATCCGGTTAGATTGAAAGCCTAGCTAAAAATAGTTTGGTAAGCGAGGCAGATGGACTGCCTGCTTGATTGTGGCGTATTTTGTGGCATCCATGGCATAAAAAAGAAAATAATGACGGAAATTGGAACTAAAGTTACCATGATTTTTCAATACAATTTGTTTTTTGTTTTATGTTTAATAAATGAAACTAAAAAAAAAACAAGCTTCTATTAAATGCAAACAAGGAAATTAGATTTATCTATCAAAATTGAACACTTATAAAAAAATCGTGTCCATGCTTTCAACTGTTGAGGAGTTCTCTCGTGAGGAGACGACCCTGGCTGCGGGACTAGGTCATGTCTGTCATAAAAATGTATTGTCACCAGAACCAAAACTGTGTGCAAAATTTCAGCTTAACCAGTTGGGGGGAACTGGTTTATAATTCAGTTGCAAGATTTGATCAATGCACACAACAAACAAGGCAAGTTAAGTAAAAGCTTATAATAAGAAACGGCATGTATTTAACGCGCGACAAACTAATCTGATTTAGGGTTTTAAAAATAATTAAAGTGGGTAGCAAAAATAATAGGTTGGCAGCTACAATTAACCACTAGATTTGGTAAGGCGTAGTCGACGTAGCCCCGCTGCGCGGGGCTCCTATTTCTGTTTGCAGGGTTTAAAGTAACCTAACCTAACCTAGCTCTTGCTTCCTATATTCTCCTTGCCGCAATGACCGGATAAATAGTTACTTACTTGGTACAATAGTCGCCCATTCAGTATGTTGGTCGACAATTAAATTTTTATTCGCCCAATTAATTACTTCCCATAAAACAACGCCCCACTGTCAATGTCGTTCAGTCGCCAAAAGATCCTTGCAGCTTTGTGTTTTCGTTCACACTCAAAAAGGCTTCTAAGAACCAGCATCACCATAATCTTCCTGTCTTTGTGCCATGTAACTTGGGGTCGGCGCAACACGTTTTTTCTTCCAATCTCATCTGTCAACCGTCACTCAATCATTTACTCCTTTTTCTTGCATATCATTCCTCACACAATCCATCCATCGTTTGCTTGGTCTACCTCTCCCTCTCCATCCATCAACATTTATATTCATCACTCTTTTAGTCACATGCAGGAGCTCGTGGCTAAATAATAACAGCCGCTCGGTTCGATCTTTAGGTTTTGGTCTGTGGATTGGTGACCACCCATTACATACCGAGTTTCCTCCGTGCTTCGGAAAGCACGTTAAGCCGTTGGTCCCGGCTGTTATTTGTAGATTTTTGACAGTCGTTACAACTAGTCAGTGGGTCAAGAAGTCTGACAACCAGTCTTACCAATCGGTATCGTATTACCTAGTACTAACTGGGTTGTGGAGGTCAGATAGGCAGTCGCTCCATGTTAAATCCGGGTATTCAGCAGAATCCGGTTAGACTGGAAGCCGACCCCAACATAGTTGGGAAAAGGCTAGGCAGATGATGACTCTTTTAGTCACATGCGATTCGTCCCTCCTCATCACGTGACTATACCGATAAAGTCGATTCCTTTTCAACTTTTCGAAGAACCAAAGATGAGTTAATAAAATGTCAATGTCATCTACTAATTTGGCAAAGTCAAAAAAGCAATTAAAATGAGATCACCACCTCGGGGCTTAATAATAATACCTAGATAATGTTGATTAGTAAGATAAAATGAAAACTCTATATTCGCAAATACTCATTAGTATACTATTTTGATTTTATTTTTATGCTTTAAATTTGTTGGCTGCTTTGAATTTTTAATAGACTTCATTTTTTTTTTAGTTTTTACCTCATAACTTCGTGAATACTGGATTATAATATAATACACCTGCAAATAGCAAAAAACGTAAGAAAAGTTGAATTTAACGGGGTACCCTGGCGCTTCCATGTTAACGGTATATCGATCAGTAAGATACCGGAATGATCTATTTCTGATCAAAAACATGAGATGATAGAAATCGAAACCGATTGACGCTGATCTTAAGCCGTGTCGATAATATGATGGTATGATAATATCATCCACTAGCATACAATTTGAGCAACTGGTTTAACAGATGATGATCAGAAACGCATGTGCAGACGCCAGCTACCCAAAACTGTCAAATTTTGCTAATCAACCTTGAACCTAGTGCTTTAGCGATAAAGTTGAAAATCTCTAAAACAATAATTTTGTACTAACTCTGAGAATCCCAAATTCGATAGAACTTAGAAAGTGATTCCTATTGACATTCGCATATACAAGGTGGAGACGACAACACGACAATTTTGGCCAAAGTTTTTGAAGTAGCGAGTTGGCAACATGTGTATAACGTTTATACCGATGCGGGATTCGTTAACCTGTTGGTGGTAGCCTATTATCTACACTATGTAGAAAATGCTAAAAGTGAAAAATAACGTCCTGTGAATAAACTGCATACAAAATTCAATCGAAAATATCCAGTAATTTTCGATTGAATTTTTGTATGCAGACTGGGAACGTCATGAGTTACATATAGTTTAATTTATTGTCGCATTGTCGTCTCCACCCTGTATGTATTGTTCACAATCAGATCAGCCTAAACCGTTACTGTTAATCATGACATTAATAATACTCTGGTTTCCTCAACGTATCGAAATGCAGTAACAAAAAATCCCAAATTTTTAACAATTTGAGATACCCATGATCTAATGACATTTTATTTAATCTTTTACTGAGAATTGACAGTAGCAGGAGGGGGTACGTGGTTGATTTTTAATCAGGTCCGCCTAACCCCCTCCCACCTGTTAGTCACAATTCTCAGAACAAGATGAAAATTACCTATTAAATGGGACTCCTAGTGCCCGGTCTTCAACATACGGAAATGCAGAGATGAGGAATCCCAAATTCTTTAAGAACTGAGACACCTTATGACATTTGCATACATTTAAATTTATAATCAGATTCGCCGAAGTAACTACCTCTATTTCTCAGAAAATGATCATAATTTCGGAAAAATTGAAACCAAGATGGGTATACGTATGTTACCTACATAGGTATGAACATGTTTAGAAGACCAAGGTCATAGCACTCATCATCTGCCCTGTCTTTACCCAAACTACGTTGGGGTCGGCTTCTGGTCCAACTGGATGCAACTAAATACCAGTGTTTTACATGGGGTGACTGCCTATCTGACCTCCACAACCCTGGGTAATGCGATAGGTACCCCTTGGTAAGACTGGATGTCAGACTTTCGGCTTCTGACTACTCTTAACGACTGTCAAAGATGTATATGACAGCCGTGACCAACGGCTTAACGTCGTTTCCGAGGCAAGGTAGAAACTCGGTATGTAATGATGGACACCAATCCACGAACCAACCTAGACAAGCCCTGCTTAACCTCAGGGGTCGACGCGTGCGGCTGTTATAATTTAGCCACGAGCTACTAACTCTACTAGACATTAATAATGCAAACACTATCTACGTCAACCATTGCGTAATAAACTAGTACACTATTACCAGTGTATCTTCCAAACATCCAACTTGTTCAAACTGTTCTGCCAGTAAGCGAATGAATTTAAAATTCGCGAACGTGCTTCAACGGGCTCGGGAAATACAAGTTATTTCCAAAGCCCCCGACACAATGGTAGGAACAGTGGGGTTTTAGTTGGTAAGGTAGTGACATAACCCTCGTTCCCCCAAAAATTTAGATCAAATTATCTTGACCCAAAAACATAATTTTGGAAAAATAAAATAGCTACCTAATCTTCTCACAGACATGGTGATGTCTGTCTGGTTTTTACTGGACCTAAGTAATAATACAGCAAGCAGGGTAATAATAACAAATGATTCAATAATATATTGGAAGTTAAAGTTTTCCAATGAAGAGTCATATAGTGGATCATGAATGACTAACCTGTTTTCACAAAACTAAGTATAACTTGACTTAAATAAATACATACCTACAGTGCTGTATGAATATTTTGGCGTTTGTTCGACATTGTCGAAGAATTAAGAAAAGCACCAACCCATATCTTCCCGTGGGTGTCGTAAGAGGCGACTAAGGAACTTACCCGAGAATGGGCAGCAGCGTTGTCTGAGCTTTTTTAACAACCATACGATCGCCAACCCGCCTGCCAAGCGAGGCGATTGTGGCATAACCCTCGATTTGGGGGAGGCCTATGTCCAGCTGTGATCTTTCGGCTGAAATGATGATGATGATGATGTCATTTTGGGGTGGGAGGGCGCTGATAGTAAATATTTGTAAGTTACATAACATCACGCCTGTAATCCCCAAAGGGTTAGGCAGTGATGTACCTAATAGTGCACCCACATTTCGCCAGTTATGTTTAAGTTCCATCCATGTTATAGGGGACGAGCCTATTGCCATCATGAGCCCATCAGCCCGGCACAAATCCAGGCTCCATGGCTGCTAGTATTTCCTGAAAAAATCCAATAACAATTTGGCCGACCCGGGATCGAAACCAGGATCTCATGCTCAGCAGTCGCGATTGCGTCCACTAGTGGCACTAGTGGATTCCGGTTTTTGTTTTGTTTGGTTTTTTTTTCTGAGGAAATTGTATTGAAAATAGAAGATGGCAGCGTTGGATCTGATGATGGTCAAGTGCCAAAAGATGTACCTAGCCTACAACTATACACTTAAGCGAAATACGCACTTGGACGTGGTGTGCGGACACCAGTCCGTTATACCAATACACTTACGTACGTTTGACTTTGTCAAGATTGTGTTGTTTCACGATAAAGTGATTCAGAACCGCAACGAATAAAGCTATGTAATCTCAAGCGGTCATTGACGAAACACGGAGCATTGACACTGGAAAACTACAGGAAAATCAAATGCAGTCAGTACCTTATCTAAAAGTCAAAAGAGAACGGAAAATACATCGTCATCAGTCGTGTGGAAAAGGTATAAGATTTCTCCTACATAGCCCATAATGCCACCAGCCATTGCGGGCTCGAGCGTAGATTAAAAAAAAAACTTTGGTCGAAAGAAAAAAAAAATCGTCGATTCTTTAAAAAAAATCAACTGTTCCGTACATTTTGACCGTGTGTGTGTTGCACCTTTGTATGAACAGCTGTTTATTTTTTTAATAACCAAAGACACATTTTGACGGTGAGGGGGGTCTTGCATCATAAGCTGCATGGTAACCGTTTGAGCGTAAATGGCCGCTACACCATGTAAGCTGTATTTCAGTCATCATCATTTCAGCCGAAACACGTCCACTGCTGGACATAGACCTCCCCGAAAGGGGGTTTTGCCATAATCGCCACGCTTGGCAGGCGGGTTGGCGATCGCAGTATGGTTGTTATAAAACACAGAGAACGCTGCTGCCAATTCCATGGTAAGTCCCTTAGTCACTTCTTACGACACCTGCGGGAAGATATAGGATGGTGCTATTCTTTACGTCCGCCACCACACGGTACGCTATTTCAGTCATTCATTCATTCATTCATTTCAGCCAAAAGACGTCCACTGCTGGACATAGGCCTCCCCCAAGTGGCGCCACATTGACCGGTCCCGTGCGGTCGCATCCAGCGGATCCCTTCACCAGGTCATCGGTCCACCTAGTGGGAGGCCTTCCAACGCAACGTCTTCCGGTTCGCGGTCGCCACTCCAGAACTTGTCGGCCCCATCGGCCATCCGTTCTGCGAGCAATGTGCCCTGCCCACTGCCACTTAAGTTTGGCTATTCTTCGGGCCACGTCGGTAACCTTGGTTACTCGCTATTTCAGTATCGCAGAGATATAGAGAGAGATTCATGGCACCTAAGCAGTTTTACCTCAAAATTGAAGTTCTCAAAAAAATTGTTCATTGTTATCTAACTAAAGGATATTCTAAAGATTCTACTTATTTCCTTTATTTATTTTCAATAGGTACATATAATTTACAGTTTCAAATATTCCTATACAAAGTAATATAAAAAAACATTTAAAAATATTAAAAAAATTGTAGCCCACCGGTATCGGGAACAGGGTCCAAGCTCAGGGTCAGGGCTCCAGAGAGAGGAACCTCCTAACAATACAAGCCGTGTCCAGAGTACCACTTTCTGAAGCAACCCCTTGATCCAGCTGCCTAACGAGGTATCCTCAGGCTGCCTCAGGTATTGGTCGAGGCTCTTGGCAATTAAGTCATGGGATGATACGGCACAATGAAAATAGTTTGTCTATAACTGTCAATGTTATCACTTAATCAAAATTTTCCTCAATTTTTGCACAATTCTTTAGTTCTTAGCACAAAAGTTTACCTTAATGGTCACACAAAAAAACAAAACTATTCAGTTCAATCCGGTTAACACCAGTAAAACTACCTTTTAATTTTTTGTAGCACTCTTTCTTCAAAGAACAGGAAACCACATAAACAGTGGCTTCCCAAAAAAAATAACAGTAAAAAATGGACGATTGTCTTCGTAAATTCGACCCAGATTGTCTAGGTAATGACCTGTGTCCTTGTTCTGACCTGTCACGACCTTACAAGACTAACGGACACTTTTTTAAGGTCTGAACAATCATTCTTAGAACCTTCTGTGCGTAGTGTGTCTAGTTTTATGAAGAATTTTATTATTGTTGCAGAGCTATAATAATTAAGTAGGTCCGGTAGACCTTTTCAGGAATGGAAGCCGGATTTTGTAAACAGTAAACAATAATTATTGACTAGTGCAGTGACTGACTGTGGGTGGTTTCGGGGGAAGCCTTCAAAAGGAGACTGTCGTTGGTGATAAAACCAGGAATGAAAAAATCTAATTAGTCCGTCAGATTTCCAAAAAATATTGGACACGTATTTTTTCTTTTTTCACGAAAACTAAAAATGAAGGCGATACAGTGCGTCGAAAACTCGTGTGTGTGTGAACTTTTTACCGAAAAGTGACGCCACAGGCCCCCACTCATGATCGTTGATGCGTTTTATCTTCGTCAATTTTTATTGATTTGATAAAACAAAAAATACGTATCCAATATATTTCAATAATCTAACTGACGGACTAAATAGAATCATTTTTTTACACAGGAAGCATCCCTATTGTCGGATTCTTACCTTACTTCCCGGTGGTGACTTTCAGCTCGAGGAAGTTGGCACCGCTTCCTCTTTAAAGACTACCCTGGAACTGCCTCTGTGTTTCTTTTAAGGGCTCATCCACGGGGTGACTGTATACGAAAGCCCTTCACAGTCGCGGTTTTATTCACCAGTTTACATAAACGTCCTATATTTTACTACTGCATCCTACCTTGCGACCTTGCTTTCACACTTTAAATTTCTCAAGATTACTGATATTGCACTGGCCTATTGGCAGTCCAATGATGCGTAAAGTGGCGATGCACCAAGCCAGGTGGACAGAGGTCCTAAAAAAAAGGACTAGGACAGATTGGATGTGAACGCAGCTTGGGAGAGCCATATGTTCATTATCCAAAGAACTGCGAAAAATTTACTTGATTTATTCAAATGTTTGCAACACAGTCCATAGGACGCAATACAATACATCAGTATCTTTAGAAGGTAATACAGTCTACCAACTTTACCAGACAAACATATTATTATAACCGATATGTAAACCACACAAGCACATCGCCAGTTAACACATGTATAGACCAACCGCTTTAATAAGTCCTCGCGAAGGTATCAATTAAATTTGAAAAATTGAAGGTATAAATGGAATATTCTAGTTTGATTATGTTATCCCCTGGTATCTAATTGCACGTATTTACTTAAGTTAGTTTTAATGTTTTTGTACCAATTGGATTTTTGTTATAGTTGTTAATAGATTTACTTTAATTTCAAAACTTTTACTGTCCTAATTATATGATGCAATGTAAGTGATGGCCTGAAACACAGGTTTAAATAAACCTAGATCAGGCAGGTCGCTACCTAACATTTGAATTCGACATTTTCGTTACTTGCACCTGTTAATATATTTAAGTCATAGTTTATTTATAAGCGCTAATTAAAATTGTTTAAGAAATTACACTACAGCACCTAAATGTACTTTTGTAATATCTACTTTTAAATAAATTATTCTATTCTATTCTGAAGGTTGAACACGTATTGGTTCAATTAGTATCGTAATACCTACATGCATTATGGTTATTTTAAAGCAAATAACCTGTGGGATATTGTTAGGATTTTGTGGACGCTTAATGTGCCTTTGATGGGGCAAGGCGGAGGACTCATTAAAGCGGTCGGTCTATAGCAATTTTTTCACTTAACTTCTTTAGCGGTTTAGCACTAAATAGAAAACGGAGGCAAATGCCGTGACGCAAGTAAGTGAACCGTGTTCGCAAAACGTGTTCACGGGGACCTTGGAAAAAATTAATACGTCTTTGACTTCGTATACTGATATGAAATAGTTACCTATGTGGTTCTTTTCAAATACCATGGTTCTACGTGATTCACAGCAAAAACGAAATACAAAAAGAAGGGGATTATTCTAAGCCCAAAACGTCGAAAAAGCCGAAAATACCGCTAAATTATAGAAATGGTCTCTATAGAGAAATTACCTACGATGAACTCTGGGGCTATTTAAATCCCCTGTAGAAGCATTAATTGAGGGTTACAACTATACCCAACAGTAGCGAAGAGTCAATTTTTGTAAGAGGTAAGCCGGAGTACATATCTTTAATGTGATTATATTATTTGTCTATAGAACAATTGAAAAATGGCACAGGCCATTTTTCAAAGGGAAGCCGGTAGGAATCGAGTTGTAAGGCACCTTCGCCACTGATACCCATCGTACCTAATGTGCTATCGTCATCCATGAGGTCGTTGATCCAGATCTGGATTTTTTCCCCTTCTCTTCCTGGATTTCAAAGATTGACCATCATTAGTTTAAAAAGTCTCGCTGGTCCCGAGTTCGATTCCGAGGTAGTGCAAAGTGTTATTCCAACAAGGAATACCCAGTAGCAGCCATGGAGTTTGGATACGAGCCTGGTTGATGGTAATAGGGTCGCCCCCTATTGCATAGTACTGGTGAACATCATGAAATCCTGAAGCCGAAAGTCGAACAGCCAGTCTTACCAAGCGGTATCGTATTACCCAGTTACTGGTTGTGGAGGTCAGATACTCAGTTGATCCGGTTAGACTGAAAGCCAGCACCAGATTAGGTAAAGGCAAGGCAGACCACGATGGTTTAGAAACCTTAATGTTTCGGAAACTAAAAAAGCTAGTTTATTCAAATGAAATATACATGCTATTTTACTATACTGTACTGTATGGTGTCGGACGTAAAGAATAGCACCATCCCATATCTTCTCGTGGGTATCGTAAGAAGCAACTAAGGGACTTACCAGAGAATGGGCAGCAGCGTTCTCTGCGATTTTGTAACAACCATACTGCGATCGCCAACCCGCCTGCCAAGCGTGGCGATTATGGCAAAACCCCCCTTTGGGGGAGGCCTATGTCCATTAGTGGACATCTTTCGGCTGAATGGATGATGTAGATGAGTATTTTACTATGTTAGTGACCCGAATAAATGTCCAGTCTATTTAAAATATACCATGTTCACTGTTGACAGTTAAACTGCTTCTTGATATCCAATCATACCGTATTTGTATACAAATCGGTGTTGTTAAATATACATAAATGTAATTCTTCACACGTCATCTTACGTGTACATTTTACAGTAAGTATATAATTTGTTTATAATGAGTGTTCTTCACTTAATACTTCACTATTAACCATAAATGTTGTTCGGAAATCTGGAGTGTTTTGTATTGCGGTAGTTGAGTTGGCTACTGTCTATTTGTTGTGTATTTTAAAAATACGTCACGTTCGTTCTTGCCAGTCTTAATCAACCTCAACGGTACCTGAACATTACAGAGTAAAAAGTTATTTAAAAAAACAAATAAGGATATCGCTCGGATTCTGTCAATAGTTTGATGATGATTGAGGAAGTGACGAGGAAATAAGGATAATGTCGTGAGGAAAGTTTCGAGTTCGAGTTGTTTGTTTGGATGGGCATAAGAGTAGAGGAAGACCAAAGAAACGATGGATGGACTAAGTGAGGGATGATAAGGCAAGAAAGGAGGTGTCTGGTGAGATGACGAGTAATAGAGAAGTATGGAAGAAGAAATGACGGTTAAAGACAGAAGAATGATGATGAAAGGTAAAGTGATGTTTTAAATATGTTTAGCCAGTGGTGCAAGTGGGCCTAATGCCCCAAGGGCATTTTTATACCGATATCCGTAGTTCACCGTAGTCCAGATGTATCAACCAGATACTACCTGCACCAGTATGAACGTGGATGGAGTAAGAGGAGTATGTAAGGATCGTAGCAGGTCACGTCCTGTACTTTCTAACTACTCCCATGATAAAAGGCCGTGAGTTTATATAAATGAAATCAATAGTCTGTTTTTACATAGCCATTCCAAATCTTACTTCCCTGTGGTCCCGGACACATTTTGGTTAATTTTTGTTCATCAATTCACATACAAACATGTGTAATGTAACGATTTAAATATCGCTATTGTTCGTCATTGGAAGGTCGCGTCTTGTCGCGTGAACGTCAAGCAATTGCAAATGTGATGGGTCTACTACAATGTGATGGATGACGTCATTGTTCAAGTATTTTTAGTTATATAACATTTGTATCGAACTGTTAGAGGCCAAGGCTAGTAAACAACGATACTAACATTCATAAGGTTTTGTTTATGATAATGTAAACGTGAGTGATATCAAAACCGGTATAAGCTGGCCTTTTTTCTATTGAAACTCCGTATGAGACTTGGACTCCACCAAAGCGGAGACAAGCAGACATGTGTGAAGCGGAGGGATGCATAAGAGTTAGGGTGTATCCAGCGAAGATGTGCAGGGATGTGCAAAGCGGAGAGGAGAGGAGATGTGCACCGCTCACCGCAAGCCGCTTACAGCTCTCAGTACGCCGCTAAGGCTGCGGTTCCACTGAGGCGGAGTGGAGCGGTGTAGAGCGGGGCTGAGCTGTGAAAAGAGGTAGGCGTTTTGTTTGTGTGAGATGTGGATTTCAAGCTATGTGATTGGTGAATCGCGGCACAGCTAGTATCCGCTCTGCTCCGCTCCGCCTCAGTGGAACCGCAGTCTAACGTCTCTTCTCGTCCCTGCTGTGCGTCGAATACGGAGGCTGGCCTAAACAAATGTGAGACAACTCCTCTCCACTTTGCTCAACCGTTTCCACTATAGCTAACCGGATATCCTCCACCACTCTACGACTAAGTGCGGAAACCAAAACCCTTAACATAAAACCGGAGACGAGAAGTGTAAAATTAAAGAAAGAAACTCTGTTAGTGGTTTACAACACATCTCCTCTCAGGAGAGGAGCGGGAGACGAGACGACCTGTCGTCTCGTCTCCGCTGCGGTGGAGTCTGGCACTTAGTTTAGGCTAGCTAAAGGTCAAAGAGTTGCCACTCACGTGGGGCCTACTATTAAGAATAGATGGCGATAAAAAGAACATTATCATATCAAATGCTCATATTTATGGTGTTATTTTTCCTCCTTTTCCACAAAGCAACCTCATTGGCTGCTGCGAAACAAGCCCCCTACTATTACGTAAAAGCATCTAACATCCTCACATCAACGAGAACTTATAAAGCTATTACAAGAATAATTGCCCCAAACCGTTATTACATTTAATTCGAGACATTGAGCTACCATCCGCGGGGCAATTTTATTGGCATTTCATCACCATTTTTACTTTATTTTAATAATGGGCGCCAATCTTTGGAGACTTCGACTTTAAGGTCAATGAACTACTTAAAGTTATTTGGTAATTCATCGTTATTATTTTAATTTGACTTTAAGAGCTTTGATTTTACTTCCACTGTATTTACTTTTGAGGGCTTAAAAGGGTGGGTCAGTATTTGTGGCCGGTTTTGTATTGATTGTTTTTTGTTTCTTTCTGTCTTCCTGAGTTATTGTACATTATTATTTTGAAGTGGGTGTGTGTGTGTTTATGAAATTGTGTATATGGCTTGTTTCTCAGGCATTCATACGCTAATTGACTATAGTCTAATTGAATGACTCTGCATCATCTAACAAAGGATGAACTAAGGTCATCAAAAAGATCACGCAATGCGGAGCTGATACTTTTTTGTTTTTAAAAAAATTGAATATAAAAAAAAAACTGTCAAAATTAACGATAGACACAAAGAAACTGGGAATAATTTCACGTCGCATTTTAAAAATTTACCATCAAAATGTTGTAATGTCTAAATATAGGAATGACAAAACATTAATTCAAGTGCAACATTACACCCAGCTGTTTCTACAATAAGTATGTAAGTATGCGGACTTTAATGACACTCGCATTTTCTCATTGACGTCATGACTCTTATCACGCCTATGAGCGGTAGACACGTCTGTGACTTTCAAATTCTTGACATTGCTGATCTCTACTGTTTCTGCATATTTGCCTAACACTTTCTTAGTAACTTGTGGTTTACTATCCTTGAGTAATTTATTCAAAATGCTGTCATTGCTGGGAGGACCTCTTTGCTAAATAATAACAGCCGCCCGGGTCGACCTTTAGGTTAAGCCGTGCTTGCCTAGATTGATCCTTGGATAGGTGAACACCCACTATATAGGGTGACTGGTAATTAGTGACCGATACTTAAACAAGTGATTATACTCATGATAACAAACAACTTTCCCAAAGAAACATTTTTTTTATACCTACCTACTCGTTCACTTCTGTGCCAATAACATGACAGCAGTATGAAATTCGCGCTCGCGCACCTATAAGCTGTTAGCCGCGTGACGCCATTCTGTCTAAAAAAGTTTCTTTGGGAAATTGGTTTGTTATCATGAGTTCAATCATGTGTTTAAGTATCGGTCACTAATTACCTGTCACCCTATATATCTACTGAGTTTCCTCCGTGCCTCGGAAAGCACGTTAAGCAGTCGGTTCCGACTGTCATTTGTAAATCTTTGACAGTCATTACAGGTAGTCAGTGGCCTGAAAGTCAGACAACCAGTCTTACGAAAGGATATCGTATTACCCAGTACTAACTGGGTTGTGGAGGTCAGATAGTCGCTCTATGTAAAATACTGGTATTCAGCTCAGCGGCACAGTTCAGCTACGAATGCGATACCTCTTTGCAAGACTGAAAATCCGAGCTTAAAAATAAGTACTCCAAAATTACCTTAGTTTTTGAAAATCATCGTTTACCTGAAGCAAAGAAAAACCAAAAATTAAACACAAGAAAAACATAAATGATATAAATCTTACATATTGCTATAATAATTGACCTTGTTTTACTTTAACCAGGCAACACCACCTTATTCCCGAGCCAATATGAACCTTAAAACAAAAGAAAGCACTATCTTTCACTCAGCCATAAGTCACTCTTCACACTCATTCAAATTCCCTTCACCATTCCATACATCCGTATCCAAACAATGCCCTCGACCCTCGACCAATCACGTAAGCATATTTAAAACGTATACATATGCAGTTGAGATTGTCTGATGCATCCCAAAAGCGGCGCGAGCGCCGGTAGAAAGCCTTTCAAAGAGAATGACGTCACGATGACGCACGAGACGACCGAGTATTCGGAGCGTGTCTGTTGACGTCACAGGGTAGACTGATACATACCTACTTGTTCATATCGCGTATGTGAGAGAAACAGTAGACAATGTACTGAGAGAATTTCATTATTATCGAAACGCGTGAGAAGAAGAGAATGCTGATTAATAATGTACCTTAACGTTGATGGAAGGAGACAGAGAGAGGGAGACTTGACCCCAAGAAAAGATGTATAGACTCCTTGAGGGATAAATTAATGATAAGGCAGTGGATGACAAAGTGATAGCTGGCAGAGGATAATGCAAAAGGAATATAATAAACTAGCTTATGCCGAGTTGAGTGAGTTCAGTAATTATCCCACAGGATCGTACTACCTGGATAAAAGTATACTATATGTTACTCCAGGTTATAAAGTATCTGTGTGCCAAGTTTCACCCAAATTCATTCAATCGTTTTTGCGTGAAAGTAGAACAAACATCCACACATCCTCACAAACTTTTGCATTTATAATAGTAGTCAGAAAGATAAGTAAATAACATGGGAAAGTGGTAACTATTTCACAATCATTAACCCCTGGATTGCAATTACTTAAATAATATGAGTAAGAATATACTAAGGAGATGTAGGTAATCTGAAACAGGTAGCTATGTAATGCCATTGATTCAACGGTACTAAAATCTCTATACATGATAATGTTGTTCATGATTTTATTATTGTCCCATACACAGTGACTTTTTAGTCGTCTTACAACGGCAGCCCACTTCATGTATCCAATGACTACTAAACATTCATAAAAAAAAATAGGTATTAATGAGATTTCAATAATTTAAAAATAAAAATATTATTCAGTATTATGACACATGACGTAGTTAAAACACCCTGTTGCGAGCGATGATCTACTCGACTCGAGCGCTGGATAGGTATGTTCTCCCGTTTGACTCGTAAACATCATTAACAGGATGTTTCATGATTTTTCATGATTTTATTCTAATGTATTATTTATTTTTCTTTGTAGCTATAAAAACAGGTAAAAAAACGAATCGCACCTAGCGCTATTTTATGTCGGGTACATTGAGCGGACCACCTTTGTGTTCTTTAATTAACTTTCTAGCTTTATACTAACTACGTTTGAAGTCAGCTTCTAGTATTAACTGACAGCTGTATACCATGGCTTATGCCCGAATCGTCACTGTCCGAACTCGTCATCGAAAAACAAAAATCACAAATCACATACATGGAGCGACTATCTATCCGACTTAGACCTTTCCTCTCTTTATGTTTTCATATACAATAACTCTAGGACTGCCTCGTTGGTCGCAAGCGCGACTACTAAGCATGAGGTCCTGGGTTCGATTACCAGGTGGCCGGAACTGTTATTGGGGTTTTCCATCAGGAATTTCTCAGTAGCAGCCACGGAGTCTCGATTTGTGCCCGGTTAGTGGCAATAGGCTCGCCGCCTTTTACATGGGACTTTAATATAACTGGTGAAATGTAGGTGTCCCAACGGGTACACCTCTGGCTAACCCTTCGGGGATTACAGGCGTGACGTTATGTTATGTTTCGATTCGCCTTGGAACAACCACTATCAGCCTATCAGTACATCATGCATACCAACCAACCTTGCCTTCTTGCGCGTACGCTCTGGTTCCTTACGGCAGTGGGAGCCATAAGTTGAGCACGTGACGTCACACTGACGCACAAGATGGCCGCGGATTCGAACCGTGTCCGCTGACGTCACGGGACTGGATTGTATTGATGGAGAATATACATAGTATGTATGTAGTAGAGCAACAATGTTATAGATGTATATATTGGGACATTCAGAAGATGCTAGATTAGTCACGCCTAGGCTTGTACCACAAACGCTAAATGTATAATTATAGCTCTTGTTATTATTAAGTTCCTTTAATCCATTTGAATGACTTTTTCATGAAATAGTGAATTTTATCTGACCTCCACAATACTAAATAATAAGATACCTCTTGGTAAGACTGGTTGTCAGACTTTCGGGCCACTGTCTACCTATAACGACTGTCAAAGGTCTACAAATGACAGCTAGGACTAATGGCTTAACGTGCTTTCCGAGGGCCGGAGGAAATTCGCTATGTAATAGGAGTCACACACCAACTTAGGCAAGTGTGGCTTAAACTGAAGATTGATCCGAGCGGCTGTTATTATTTAGCCACGAGCTCCTCAAAGACTATCAACACCATAGCACTATTAAATACTTTGACTGTTTTAAGCTTTCACGGTTTACAACTAAACTTATACTGTCACTTTCGGGATATCTTCCGTGATTGTTCATTATTTTGACAAGTAAGTCACAGTATAAGTTTAAATACTATGATTTCATTAAAAGTATTGTTATTTCACGTATAGTACGTAAGGTATGTAATCCAGTTCCTGCTTAATTCCTGCAATTCCTTTCATATTCGTACCGTAAAGTGCGTCAGTAAGTCAGTACAACAGTGGATTACATTGATGACTAACGTTATGAACCCCTCAGTGCAAGCGCACCGAACAGGAAGTATTAAACACATGGGATTTATAGTGTACTAAGAAACTCATTAAATTCCTTAAAAAGTTCTTTAGGATATCCTGCTTCTGTTTGGCTACTCCTTAATAGTTCTCTTTGCTGAAGGTTTTGAAATCTCGTGGCATTTTAATTTAAAAATGTTTGTGTCTATGCCTACAATATGTTATTTATTTTATAATTACTTTATTTGAATTCAGTACGTGCATTATTTACGAACTACAATTAATAGATCTAAAATAATAATAAAATAAAAAAACATAACTAAAGAATTCTAAATCAAAAAATCGAAATAAAATAAAAATAGCTTTAATAAAGCTATTAAAGATATAGGTACATGGCGTCAAATAATTGATCCACATCGCTGTCAACCGCAAAAGTGCCCAGAAGCCTGGCAGCATTGCCAGATTAAATGACAATGCTGGTTCTTTGCCCAAAAAATAGGCCCGCCCTCTGGTCAGGTGAAGAGTCGACCAATATTAATACTAGGTGGACACTCGGACCCCATTGCCTAGTGTTTTTTTTTCTATAATTATGTAGATACGAGTTCTAGTAGAGCCCTAAAGATCTATTTGTCATCTGCCAGCAAACCTGAGTTTTCTACATAATGAAAACTTTTTACGGTTTCATATTTTCCTCTTTCGACATTTTGAAAATCACGTTGACTGTTTACAATCCTCGATAACAATATATTGTTTACGAAAATACTTCAAAGATGCCAAATGAATGAGTTATTTTATAAGTAAACATAAACCACTCAGGTAGCGCGTAAGGTTAAAAAATAATCAAATTGTTTTAATGTAAATACATTTTGTTTTTTCCTGTCTTTTCGAGTGAGATTTTGCTTGATATTTTTTTTTGTATTGGTTTTATTTAATTGCAAATCCACTCCAAACACGATGATAAGGTGACCTTTCCGATAAAAAAAAAACAAAAAACAAAACCATCCTACTAATATTTTAAATGCGAAAGTTTGTGAGGATGTATTGATGTGTGGAATTTCGTTGCTCTTTCATGCAAAAACTACTAACCGGATTTGGATGAAATTTGATAAGGTAAGATAAGGCTTTTTATTCCGGTAGTGTGATCCCGTGGGACAATTATCGATCTCCGCGCGGGCAAAGCCGCGGGCAAGCTACAGTACCTATTAAATTAAATAGGCAGATCGTGATTATCCACCATGTAGTACCTACACAGGTAATTCAAACCGCATCCCTGAATCCTAATACAGTTAGTGACGCAAATCTAGCTGCCAGAATGTCTATAGCACATTTGATTTATGTTTATTGTCGGTTTGACAAACAATGGTGAATTAGTTTTAATGAAATTAAAGGCTGTACCTGGAATACGAATGCGAACTGAATAAATACAGGTTTTAAAACAGCTATTCCATACATTTGACGGCAGGGTTGGCGCAGTGGCTGAATGATTCTACTGCGCTGCGTGTCGCGAGTTCGATTCCCGCACGGAACAAATATTTGTATGGCCTACAAGTAGTTGTTTCGTGTCTGGCTGTTTGTGTATGTGAGTTTAAATGTTTGTAAACGCACCCACGATACAGGAGAAATTCCTAGTGAGAGGGAGACAAAAAAAAAATTGACGTTGTGGGTATTGCAATTTTGTAAGAAGCAGCTGTTTTTTTTTCATTAAAATAATAGTACCAGCCTATTACTGTCCCACTGCTAGGCAAAGGCCTCTTATCATTCAGAGAAGGCACGAGCATTGATCAACAGGCTTGCTCAAGTCGGATTGGCGATTAAAGACTTACATGAATATTTATAAGTCCAGGTTTCCTCACGATCCTTCACCGATGTCCGTGATCTCCAAAATAAACTTAGAAAGTTCTTTTTTTTTCATTCCCTAAGAAAAATTTCTATTTTATTTTATACAATTCGGGAAACTTACAGCTAATATAAACAATGTTCTTAAACAATAAGAATTCGAAGGCGTTAAGGTTTTACCAAAAAGGCTAAAATGCAGAGGTAACTCTGCAGTACCTACCCTCAATCCAGTTAAAAAAAAAATAACATCGATAAAATTTACAACACTGACCGGACAACATCGATAAAAAATACAACATTATGAACGGATAACATCGATAAAAATTTGGAGCTACACTATGACAAATTTCCACAGATAAACACTTGAAACAAAAAAGACAACAAAAAAAGAAGTTAGGTACAAAATTCTATAACATAAATAAAACAAAAAAAAGCGAACTACAACCCAAAAATTAAAAAAAAACAAAATTCAGACGCAAACAATTACCTTTCTGTAAAAAAGCTTTTCACCAACAAATGCTTAAGCCGAGAAACACTGGTATTGAAAATGTCCAAATCATGTTCACCAGTAAGTTTATTAAAGCTATGTGGCCGACATAGAAATGTACGCCTTCATAATGATGTACTGAATTTATGGTAACCGTTTGTGCATCGGTGTCCTGAATAGGGGATGAAACTTTGTACAGAAAATATGTCAATTTTGCCAATTGGAAATCCCAACGCTATACTGCAGGTAGTGGCCATAATAATATTCATCAACTTATGGCCGGTCTTCTTACAGACATCCTGAATACCAATATGGCGTCTGACGTAAATCTAGCTGCCAGCATGTCTGTCAAATACTCTAATGTTCTTGTCACCAAAATATTTGTAAGTAGTGGTTACTTAAATATTCATGGGGCAAATTATTCGATTTCGTAGCACGATGCCTACTTTCGCACCTACTTTTTAAGACTTTCAAGTAATGGGTAGCACAATGACAACATTTTGAAACCACCATACATTTGATCGCGTGATGCCAACAATCGCATTTTAACAAAAAAAAATCTTAATACATTATTCTAATCGCAGCATGCCTACTTCGGATATCGTCAGTACATTTTATATGTAAGTGGCCTACAATATGATGTGTGGCCAATAGATATTTAGGATCCAAGTCACATTCTGAACTGTGGGTATAAGGTTCCCAAGTACAGTTGGAATTGCGTCAAAGACTGATTAAGGATCCATAGTAGCTTGTCAAAAGACGTGCCTCTATGCTCAATTGCCTGATATCAAATCCCATGAACATTTATTGATGCAGATGGTCGCAGTACTCAATGGTAGTGACTTGAGTAGAGTACTAGATAGTTGTAAAACCTGATGGCAATATCACTGAAAATCTAATCGTAATTTAGATAATTGTCAAAATGCATCTCGCGGGCTTTTTTTATTCTTCTGTTTCCTGAATAAAAGGCTGTCCAATTCATACATAACAACATCACGCCTTGAAGAGTTAGTCTTGAAGAGTTAGCCAGAGGTATACCTAACAGTACACTCACACTTCGCCAGTTATGTTTTAATTCCATGTAATAGGGGGCGAGCCTATTGCCATCAACTGGGCACAAAGCTGGACTCCGTGGCTACTACTGAGAAATTCCTAATGGAACAACCAAAAAACAATTTGCCCGACCCGGGAATCGAACCCAGGACCTTATGTTTAGAAGCCGCACTTGCGACCACTAGACCCACGAGGCAGTCCCAAATTCTTCTCCATCAATCTTGCAAGTTACCCAGACATGTCTGGAGAAATTTACCGTGATTGTGAAACTTAACATATAAATGTTAAGTTTCACATTCACGGTAAATCCGTGAAAGCTCGAAAGTAGTTTTTATATTTCTATAAAGATATGCAAAATATAGAGGTCTATATTGGGCACTGGCGGTCGCACGTGTGATAGATCATGTGTAATTTAGCACGTGTAGGCTCTACCTCATTTACCTGTACTTTTATGATAATATTCTCATGTCCATCCAGCTCCATACATGGTGATTGACGTAGATACTGACGCAAAACATCCAATTTGTCTTGCTGTAGACTTTTTTTATTTATGGTTCCTGAATAATAATTATGTAGGTACCCACATACTTACATGTACCTAAATGTATGTGTGTGTACCTAGGTACTTAGTATAGATATTTATATGTGAGTGATAAGTTAAAACATTAAAAATTCTTCAAACAATTATAATGTAGACCGCATAGCCATAACACGACCTTGTTTAAGGTTTTTTTTCCTAATTTCATGAAAATTCTATGTCTAAAACTATGGAATTCAGGATCATGTGTGAAATTCAATGTTTCCTAATAGTTCTCAGAACTAGATAACTGAAAATCATTTTAAAAAACGATTTTTCCGATTTAACATAATACTTTTATAACATAAACCGAACTCTACGCTGCACGAACGAATACCTAACAGCGCCATCTACATTACTAATCATGAACTAATACCAAACGATCGAGCCTCGGCTTGCAATCAACTTGAATTCTTTACGAAGCCCGCATCACGTTCACTAGATGGCGTTACTAGTACGTGAGTATGTTTTCTTTTACAATTCACACGTGTGGCAAACTACGTCAATGTTTACAAACAAATTAGTAAGATGTGTAGAATATTATTAAACACATGAACGATTTAGGCATCTATTAAATTATAATATTGTGTAATGTTTTAAAGAATAAGAATCTACTTAGGTAACTGCCTCCCAAACGATAATTACGTACAAAGAATACAAAGGATCTTAAAACAAAAAAAATCACGTCGATGATGACAAATCGAATAAAACTTATCGAACAAGAATGTATTCTTCTTCTCATTTAATAACTAGTATTAATATTATAGACAGGTATTAAAATACCTGATGCAGCCAAAGAGGGACACATTCTATATTTAGACCGCATAAGCGAACTTTTACATATAAGATAATGAGATAAATCAGATTCCACTCACCTTTCTAAGCGCCCTGTTCACTTCCGATGGACTGGGCATGTAGAAATCCACAATGCCTAGTAGGCAATCATCACACCGGCACACATCACTGGGAAGAGAGGACATCGACCCAAAACTGCTACAACTGTCCATAGAATCCGTCCGCACTAACTTCCCCGTACTCAACGCTTCCATTTTCGCGACCAAAAGCGACTCCATTAGGGACCTAGGTCTTGCTGGAGACCTTGATCTCCGAGCAAAGTCAGGGGATAATGGTCTGCAATGTTCTAAGACGTCTGGCGATAAAGGTCGATGTCGCGTGAAGTTTAAAGCCAGGTCCGGTGATAAGGCGCGTCGCGACAGGTCTGGCGATATAGGACACGCCGCGGCGAGATCCGTCGACGAAGTCCGTGTGAGGGGCGGAGTAGCGCTCCGACAATGCGAAGACGTCATCTTCGTCGCCCGCATTTGTACTGATATTGATTACCGCATCACTAGATTGATATTTTCTTTCCTTAACGGCGCTAGATGACGTCTTAATGGGAATATCCCAGCATATTCTATTCTTGTTTTTGATTTTCGCCTCACAGTCAAGAACCACATATAAACTTGAGGTTTTTTTTGCTTGATTATTGTTACATCCTGCAACATTCGATCGGTCAAAATGTTTGATTCGGTCACAGTTTTCGTTTTCGCTGATTGGGTTTCAGAACCAGACCTACAAGTGTATCATATAAAATTTCTTACGTCTCTTAAACAGCGTGTATTAGTAGTTATTGCCATAACTTCACTAAAATCAGCGTAAATCAATATCGGAAGGTTTTATAGACATGTTTGTAGTTGTTTATTGATTGTATCGAGTAGTAATTGTGGTGATAAATTATTTATTTTTGTGCTGTTAAAATTTTATCGTTCTAAGATCAACGTTAAAGGTATTACACGGTATTTATGTTTGTTAACAGCAGTTTAGTGTTGACTTTCTCTATCTTGGAGTTCATATTTGTAGTTTTGAGTACCGAGCTTATCTACTGCGGTAACAATTCATGATTTCGATTGTGATAACCATGTTTCTTGAGATTCTTGTGGTTTTGAATTCTTGGTCTAAAAAACCATTAATTTACTTTTACAACCTGTTAACTTTTGATAGATTAAATGCTTTCAGTCAATCAGAGTACCAAATCCCATAGCTCGATATAATTAAATCCTCGTAATTCAAGCACAACAATATGTAACTGTCAACTACACCGACATTTGTAACAATGCAGCCAAAAAGCCAGTTCAACTACTTACAAGCCTAGCCATAGTACCCATAGATCAGCATGACAAACTGCCCAACTAGCCGACAGCCACACTGCGTTTGTTTACATCGCACGGTTCAAAGCAGGAGGTTATTACTTATTCCGCACACATACAAAATGTAGCCTTCGCACACCGTCAGGCCACACCTGCGCTTGAGTTGAAACGTAGGTATAAAGGTTCTAGATGTGTTTGGAGCTTTTATGACTGTAAGCTCGGTTTAAAGATGGTTTATTATTCTCACTCAGAGGTCGCCTCGGTCGGTGGTCGGTCGTCTTTGTATGTGAGCGTTATCGGCTGATTATCATTTTTTAGTTAAGAGGGCCCTTCCCAGTCCGTCTATCGTCATCGCGAGCATGGTCGAAAAGCATGTTGTTTCATCCAGAGCAACAGCGGCGATGTTTTTTCAACCCTCCCGTCTCAGAGGGCCCCGACCCCGCGTGAATCGTCTCTCGCGCACCTCATACCGCCTAATGCGACAACATTGAACGAAAAATAGTGTTCGAAAATTTCATAAACTTGTTCCAGGAGATACGTGTTTTTGAATAAGGCTTACAAGTTTGTGAAATTAATATTTACTTTTACAATTTATGAGTACAATATGAACGGCCAAAGTTTAGGTAAATATGTGCAAAATAGCAGATTTTTAGAGGCTTATACTGAATTTGTTTCTTCAAATTTTTACTTTTTGCTTTTATAGAAACCTAGATATAGTGCACAAGATACCTATCAGTAAAAAAAAATCAAAGATAGATGTGTTACCACGGCTTAATCACGTAAGAGCGTTTGTATGCAAAGTATGACGGGTTTGCCGCTCTTAAGCTCGGTTTAAAATTTTTCACTGTTTCTTACTAAAACATAAATTCAACAGACTGAGAGTTAAGGAAATGTGTTTGGTGGTCTTGGCAAGCAAGGGAATTCAAATTCCGAATGACCATATACCTACACCTTACCTGCTATCGGCCTCTCTACGAGGAAAATCTTTGGATAGAAGATTTTAGCACGACAAAATTAATGGATTTAACGGTCGAACTAATAACTTCTCACAAGTCTTCCTCCTAGAATTGGAATATTATGTTTGGATATTATTATTATTGTTTGTTTGGTTTGATTGTTTGGTTTGCTAGGATATTATACCAAAGATGAATTATTAAAATAAGTGAATTTCCCAAATTGTAAAGTTGGTTTATTACAATTTTCCTTCCACCTTCTCTAGCTCCTCGACGGCTCTCGTAAGAGACCGTTGTATAATCGAATCTATGTTTCCTTTTCTAATGCACGAAGCGACAGATCTTAATTATATACTCTATTGATTCAAGATGCATTATTAATATAATTATTATATTTACAGCGAGGACGTGATTTGCACACAAACAAACGGCTATGAACGTCTGGGAAAGAATTCCCTTTCATAAACCTAGTAATTATGGCAGAAAAAACATGTGAACAGATGGTTAGTGGTACTTGAGAGGTATGGCGGGTTATTAAATATTAATTATTAGTTTTTATTCAGTGTTGCATCGAACGATAGATAATGGCAGCTTATTTTTTTGCCCATCTGATAACGCTAAGTGATCTCAAATTCAAAATAACTATAAATCTTACATTACAGTTTTAATTTTTTATTTAGAGGTCAGATAGGCAGCTGCTTCATATAAAATACTAGTATTTAGCTGCATCCGGTTAGACCGGAAGCCGACCCCAACATAGTTGGGAAAAGGCTAGGCAGATGATGATGAAGTTTTTTATTTACTACTAGCTGTGCCCGCGGCTTCGCTCACGTGAGCGCGTATTCTTTTGGCATTATTAGGGAACATTACATGGGAACGTGAAGTCATAGTATATTCATAATATCCTCTACAGAATAATCCATTTTAATATTATAAATGCGAAAGTAACTCTGTTTGTTTGTTACGTTTTCATGACTAAACAGCTGTTTGGATCGTAATGAAAGGCAAGGAGATAGATTATATTCTGAGGAATGATATAGGTTATCGTATTTTTCTCACACATATTCATCAAAATTTCCACGCGAACGAAGTCGCGGGCAAAAGCTAGTTGTTAATAGCTGTGCCCGCGACTCCGTCAGCGCCTCCTTGTGTGTTATTAAGTTAATGTATTGGTAATATTGTTTAGATCACGTTCACATGAGGCTTAAGTACCTATAGAACGAAAATACTTCAGCGCAAAGCTTCCGGGTAAACTATGTTGCAAGTTGACCCGTCCGGCACGTGAACATAAAGATTTCCAGAACTGCTAACCCGGGAAAGAGCGACGTACAACTGACCATGCGAGAAACAACTGACACCGAGATCTACTCCAGCAACACGAAAAGTCTGCCCTTGAGCCTTATTAATTGTCATTGCATAACACACCGATACTGGGAATTGCGTTCTTTTAAATTGGAATGGAAAATTATTTGGTATTATGGGAATTCTGGGAATAAAGACGGTTTCTCCTGCACCGCAACCTGTTAAAATTTGAGCCTCGATTATATTTTGTTGCAACTGGGTTACTTTTAGCCGAGTTCCATTGCAAAGTTGTGGTGGTCTTAAATTTCGGAGCAGAATAATCGGAATGCCAATTTTTAAACAAATTTCATGAGAAGGAAGTCCGGGCATATTTAAAGAATTTAAAAATTCTATCGGGTAATTAGTGGCTTCTTGTTCATCGACCATTCTATTTATTGAACTATAAACTTTGCTTTCCCCCTGTATATTCGACAGTATTTTATTATTAATCTCAAATGCCTGGTCATTGCGAGGAGTTAAAATGGATCTTTCGCATAGCCAAGAATTGTCCCTATTTAATATATTTGTTACGTCACCGTATACCGACGATATAAGATGTGGTTGGGATTGCACTATACAACATAACTCAGGCGTCAGAATAACTTTTCCTTGGTGTAGTTGTTGATAGGTACCTTCACCAATCTTTAATAATGTATCAGAAAATTGACGATCATCCGGGTTATCTCCAGTTCTCACTCGCATGTTTATAGTCAAATGCACCGATTGTATATCACGCCACAAATAAGAACTTTTCAGGCAAGCCCTAACCTCATCAGCTCGGGTTCCCCGTGGTATTACCGGTAAGGTTTGTCGGAAATCACCACAAAATAAAACAGTGATACCGCCCATTGGTCGATCATTTTGTCTTATATCCCTTAAAGTTCTGTCTACCGCTTCTACTCCTTTTCGATGGGCCATCGTACATTCATCCCATATGATTAAATTACACTCACGTAATACCTTAGCTTTGTCGCTATTTCTTGAAATACTACAGGTTGGACTTTCCGTGCGATCTAAATCAATTGGTATTTTAAACATAGTGTGAGCAGTTTTACCTCCTGGTAGCAATGTTGCAGCTATACCTGATGAAGCTACGGCAAGAGCAATTTTACGCTGATTTCGAACATAAGCTAATATTAATTTAGTCAAAAAAGTTTTTCCAGTTCCTCCAGGTGCATCTAAAAACCATATTGTTCCCAAATTATTCTGAACACTCTCGCACACGCGATCATAAACTGAACGTTGTTCTGCAGTCATCATTGGGACACCGTTTTCTAATGTCTCCAGCAGTTCCATTGAGTTGTAACCAATCTCTGTGGAATATTCCCTATTGGTAACCTCTCCGACTGAGGTTGGTGTTGGCAAACCATATTCACAGAGTGATTTACCGCCTACTGCTGTTAAGTCTTCCTGAAGAACTAATAAGCACTGATTTATGGCAAGATCACGAAAATTATCATTAGTTGCGCCTTCATCATTGTGAGATATATTCCGAAGAAAGTCTTCTGCAAATTTTTCTTTATATTTTTCCCATAATTGTACAGCATCTGACAAATTACAAAATGTGAGTAATGTTACAAATAAATGGCGTAACCGTCGTGGATTATCACTAACACAGGATTCTGCTAAAGCGTCATCCCAATGCTGATCGTTTTCAAGCAAATGACGTGCTTGGCAAGCTGCATGATAAGTTGGATAAACAACATCGTCTACTTTTTTCAAATCTATAAATGATATTGGTCCTCGCACTGTATGTAATAATAATCGCAAATAGAAACACTCAGCGTTGTTTGGGTGAACGGTATACACTCGACCAAGAACATGTTCTTTGAAAATACCTGACTCGCCATCTACAGGCCTACCACGGCGTCTACGATTAAAAATACCTCGTTGCTTATCGTAGGTATAATACGATGGAACTTCTTCATACAATAGAGATTTTGCAAAATCATCAGTTTGGCAAAGTCGAAAGAATGCTAATAAAGTTGTTTGTCTAGGGTTCTCTAATCGTTCTGTAATATTTTCGGCGTTGAAATATATACGTTGACCGCCTTCAAGATGAACATCAAGATGAGTCACAGGTGGATATCTTTCGTGAATGTTGAAACTTAAGATCCGCCACACAGCTTCTGAAGAGCTGATATATCTGCCTGACTGAAATCTAGTAACTTCATCATGTTCATTTCTCAACGCAAATGTAGCTTGGTCACTGCCCTTGTTAATATACTTACAAATATATTTTATTGACTCTACACTATTACACATTTCAACATTAATGTGAGCTTGAAATGCTCTAGACAACACAGGCGAATACGGAACGACCCACCTATTATCTAAAGTAACCTGTTCTCTAGACACTCGCTTTTCAACAGTAAAACCACCATTGTCTCTTGAACGGCGCCGATATAATGGGTATCCATCATGTCCTGTTACAGTTTCATCCACTAAGGCTTTTGGATATCTTTTAGTGCAACGACCGTCTTGCATGCAAGGAGCATTCCCGTTAAATGCACCACATGGACCATGTATCATATGAGTTTTAACAATGTCGTATAACACGGTATCTGCAATCGGATCTGGAATTTCAGCACGAATCAAACTGTCTACATCATTAGGTCGAACCTTATCTTTTAACCAAAGCAGGATATGTGCGTGAGGTAAGCCGCGTTTTTGCCACTCAACACTAAACATATAACACAATACTTCTCCAAAAATGTTATCTTTGGTAAGTAGATCTATCATTGATTTTAATTTTAAATGAAAAACTCTTGCGATAATATCATGGCGGTCATGCGGTGCTTGACCCTCAAGAAGCTCCCGAGTGATTTCATCCCACTTGGGATTGGTAGTTACAGTAATAAATAAGTCGGGACGTCCATATTTTCTTACGTAACAAAAAGCATCTTGTGTACGTTCGTGCATGTAGCGTGGACCACCAGTAAAAGAAGAGGGTAAAATAACTAAACGGCCCATATTCACCGTATCATTATCTTGCTGCATGGCGTCGCGAAGGTGCACGTATTCTTCAGCGCGCAGCTGCCTTTGATTAGATCGTATATAAACTAATCTTTCGGTTTCAATTTTTGCATACATGTCAACAATAAACTGATTGAATAAGCCACGAAAACGTTGAAAGTATACAAATCTATTCCTTCTCACTTGCAAGTGGTAACAATAAAATTGAAGGCATGACACCTTTTTGTTATAATTAGGTACGCCTGTACGCGGATCAGTTTGGTGTAAAGCGAAATTATAACCATCTTCCCCTCGACAGTATATTAAAGGATATTGCAAACTGTCGTAAGCCCTGTGGGTTTCGTAAATACGTTGCAAACGATTGTCTCTGGAACGGATAACGATATCACGCCTATCACATTCCTGGTCGACCAATACTACAGCAACTTCATTCGTGGATGGAGCGTTATAACGCCCAGGGTGTTCCTGAGTTGGACGCCTATCGGCATTTATAACAATTTTATAATTATTATCACCATCTTGAGGAAAAGCTTCTAATGCCGATTTAAAACTGCATACATACGAATTAACCTGATGAAACATGTTCTGAAGTTGTGAAATGAGTTCAGTATTTAAATTCGGGAAATATTGATTTCTTATATTCGACTGTTCGTTGTAGTCGGATACAAAATATATTTGAAGAAACTTAGGTTGGTCTTCAGGCAAAAGGGATCCTATCAAATGGTAAACCTGACCTTGTATCTTAAAAGTAGGCATGAAAGGACCTTCTGAGATTTGTTGAGCACCAAAGGATGTCATTTGAAACGCACTATTATAAGTGCGAATATTGTCGAAGAACTGTTTAGATTGCACATGTTCCCCTAAAAGAAGTGATTTCAAAGGTTCCGGTGGGTCTTCGAACGAAAGCAAATTTATTTTACCTCCAGAACAACAGAAACCAGCCGACTCCTTACTCCACTTTAAAGCATTACAAAAAGAACATACTACGTTCATATCGCCTATTACAGAAGATGATCTGTAATCAATTGTGAGGTTATAAGCAAACCCACTTTTATATTTGTCGGACCACACCACCGAATTCGTAGATTGATCTTCTATGTTTACATCTAAGTCATTAAGATTATGTCGAAATCTGTCTGCAGTAAGACGGGCCTCTCGCTGTTCGTCCGTTTCAAGAGACCGAATATTTTCAATTCTTAATCTTTCATTAGACAAACTTCCCAACAAACATTTCAGTCGTATAAATAAAAAATATGCGACTCAAAGTGTTGTAAACATCGCATTGAAGTAATTTAGCGTGTAATACGACTTAGAGCATCTTATTCTTATATAACATTTAGTCGTATATTACAGTCATATAGAAATCGTATTAACTTCTATACGACTATTTTTATGACTATTATACAGTTTTATGTAGAAACGGCGTCATTTAGTGGTAAAACCAGTGTCGTGACCTTAGTGACGTCTATATGACTTTTATCCCACCATTAATCGTATTAGAATCGCGAGAACCACCTTTAAGTGACGACCATTTAAGAGTGATAAATTGCACCCTTATACGGTTTTAAGCCAATTTTATAACTTTTATACTACCGTTAAATTACTGAGTGTTCTATTATAGTGCTTACAAACTGCAAAAAATAACCATCAAGTTTCGCTTCTTTTACTCAAAATGAATAAAAAAACCTGGGCAAATGTAAAAAAAAGTGGTGCTTTTAAAAGGAAAGTGAAAAAGAACTATAATGCGCTTCTCTTGTCATGTTGTGTTATAACGAATATTTCTACACGTAACGACAATAATGTACAAACTGAAGTTGGTTCCGTACAAGATTTTATGAATACAAAAGAATTGATTTTGATGAAGATTAGAAGTTACATTTAATATAACTGACGTAAAGTGCAAGCTAGTCACTGCAGAATGTGGCCTAAATATTTATTTTGTACCACTTATTCATACTTTGAAGTAAAGGTGTAAATAAAATTTAAAAAAAATCCAAGATTTTTGTCATATTTATTATTAATAAACGTATCTTTACAATCACAGTTTTATCATCTATACTTATAATAAATCTGTAGAGAGGTCAATTCTGTACATGAAATATATTTCCAAAATAACTATCAGGGGGTGATTAGGGATCGATACTGATGCCAAAAATGCAATCAGTAAAATTTTTGTCTGTCTGTCTGTCTGTCTGTCTGTCTGTCTGTCTGTATAACCGTTATAGAAACAAAAACTACTCGACGGATTTTAACGAAACTTGGTACAATTATTCTTCATACTCCTGAGTTGGTTATAGTATACTTTTCATCACGCTACAATCAATAGGAGCAGAGCAGGGAAGGGAAATGTTGGGAAAACGGGAGAAGTTACTCCATTTTTTAAGCTTCCGTCGCGTGTGCAACCTTAATGGTTAAAGCTACACAGAAATCATGTATGACGGAAATGTTCTCCTTAAAATTATATAAAAAATATCCCACGACAGCATATGTCTATCTTTTATGGTTGACTCACAATATCACGTGTAACTCCCGATAGCTTAGCAGTTCGAAGCTTTCTGATTATATTTGTCTACTCTTACGTTTATAACACTCTCAGTCATCCCTAATTAAAAAAGTTAACATTATAAACTAATCCATAAAAAAGAATCATAGAAATCGGTATAGAAACACCAAAGTTATACATGACATACGCTAATAATAAGCCATCGCGCGTGAATATTGAATCATGCTTTAAGGATTATTTTTGTTTATGGTCCGAGAATCGGTCGCCGCGCTCGACGCGGCTCGCGGCCGAAGGTATAAAAAGGCGAGGCGTCCGAGCGCGAGCTTCATACAATTTTTGCCTGTTGATGCGAATAGACGTTCAGTGCATTCGACCTTATTGACAGACAAAAAATTGATATTAACAAACCGTGCTTATCAGCGCGACTTTTAATCTTTGATAATTTATTTTTAGATTCTTTTTGTTGTTATTTTATAAAATAGGTATTAGTTATTTTGGTAGTGTTTAAATATTCGTTCAAATTACAATTATTAATAGTTTTTTCATTTTATTTCTTTTTAGGTGAAGTAGTAGTAGGTACGCATAGATTTTTAGATATTGATTGGTAAGTTTTGGCTCATTTACGTTCACTTTTTTTATACCTATTAGTTTTATTTTCATTTACGTTTTAGCTTTATTTTTATTTGCCTGCATCAATGCCACCTAAAAAACGATTATCTTTATCTCGAAATTCGAGAGAAGCTAAGAGAATGAGAAATAGGCGTTCTCAAGAATCGGCAGAGGAAAGAGCACATCGTTTAAACTCTATGAGAGTTAGTGCCTCAACTTCTCGAGCCAATGAAAGCTCTCCCGAGAGAGAGATGCGATTAGCAGCTGACAGAAGACGAGCTTCATCACGGGCGTCTCAAAGCTCTGCTCAACGAGAGCTAAGGCATACCATTGACCGAGAACAACATGTGTTATCCCGAGAAGCTGAAACTGCTTCACAACGAGAATTGCGACTCACAGCTGACCGCGAACGGCATACATTATCTCGCGAGTCCGAAACCTACACTGAGAGGGAATTACGTCTCACAGCTGATCGCGAACGGCATGTACTATCCCGTGAGTCCGAAACCTTCACTGAGAGGGAATTTCGTCTCACAGCTGATCGCGAACGGCATGTACTATCCCGTGAGTCCGAAACCTTCACTGAGAGGGAATTACGTCTCACAGCTGATCGCGAACGGCATGTACTATCCCGTGAGTCCGAAACCTTCACTGAGAGGGAATTACGTCTCACAGCTGATCGCGAACGGCATGTACTATCCCGTGAGTCCGAAACCTTCACTGAGAGGGAATTACGGCTTACAGCTGATCGCGAACGTCATATTTTATCTCGAGAATCTGAAACTTTTACTCAATATGAAGACCGTTTGACAAATGATAGGGTGCACCATAATATTATTCGATCTCTTGAAGATGAACATGAGCATGAACAACGACTAGAGTCGGGACGCGAATATTACAATTCTTTGAGACAAGAACGATTAATAAGTTTGTCTAATGAAAGATTAAGAATTGAAAATATTCGGTCTCTTGAAACGGACGAACAGCGAGAGGCCCGTCTTACTGCAGACAGATTTCGACATAATCTTAATGACTTAGATGTAAACATAGAAGATCAATCTACGAATTCGGTGGTGTGGTCCGACAAATATAAAAGTGGGTTTGCTTATAACCTCACAATTGATTACAGATCATCTTCTGTAATAGGCGATATGAACGTAGTATGTTCTTTTTGTAATGCTTTAAAGTGGAGTAAGGAGTCGGCTGGTTTCTGTTGTTCTGGAGGTAAAATAAATTTGCTTTCGTTCGAAGACCCACCGGAACCTTTGAAATCACTTCTTTTAGGGGAACATGTGCAATCTAAACAGTTCTTCGACAATATTCGCACTTATAATAGTGCGTTTCAAATGACATCCTTTGGTGCTCAACAAATCTCAGAAGGTCCTTTCATGCCTACTTTTAAGATACAAGGTCAGGTTTACCATTTGATAGGATCCCTTTTGCCTGAAGACCAACCTAAGTTTCTTCAAATATATTTTGTATCCGACTACAACGAACAGTCGAATATAAGAAATCAATATTTCCCGAATTTAAATACTGAACTCATTTCACAACTTCAGAACATGTTTCATCAGGTTAATTCGTATGTATGCAGTTTTAAATCGGCATTAGAAGCTTTTCCTCAAGATGGTGATAATAATTATAAAATTGTTATAAATGCCGATAGGCGTCCAACTCAGGAACACCCTGGGCGTTATAACGCTCCATCCACGAATGAAGTTGCTGTAGTATTGGTCGACCAGGAATGTGATAGGCGTGATATCGTTATCCGTTCCAGAGACAATCGTTTGCAACGTATTTACGAAACCCACAGGGCTTACGACAGTTTGCAATATCCTTTAATATACTGTCGAGGGGAAGATGGTTATAATTTCGCTTTACACCAAACTGATCCGCGTACAGGCGTACCTAATTATAACAAAAAGGTGTCATGCCTTCAATTTTATTGTTACCACTTGCAAGTGAGAAGGAATAGATTTGTATACTTTCAACGTTTTCGTGGCTTATTCAATCAGTTTATTGTTGACATGTATGCAAAAATTGAAACCGAAAGATTAGTTTATATACGATCTAATCAAAGGCAGCTGCGCGCTGAAGAATACGTGCACCTTCGCGACGCCATGCAGCAAGATAATGATACGGTGAATATGGGCCGTTTAGTTATTTTACCCTCTTCTTTTACTGGTGGTCCACGCTACATGCACGAACGTACACAAGATGCTTTTTGTTACGTAAGAAAATATGGACGTCCCGACTTATTTATTACTGTAACTACCAATCCCAAGTGGGATGAAATCACTCGGGAGCTTCTTGAGGGTCAAGCACCGCATGACCGCCATGATATTATCGCAAGAGTTTTTCATTTAAAATTAAAATCAATGATAGATCTACTTACCAAAGATAACATTTTTGGAGAAGTATTGTGTTATATGTTTAGTGTTGAGTGGCAAAAACGCGGCTTACCTCACGCACATATCCTGCTTTGGTTAAAAGATAAGGTTCGACCTAATGATGTAGACAGTTTGATTCGTGCTGAAATTCCAGATCCGATTGCAGATACCGTGTTATACGACATTGTTAAAACTCATATGATACATGGTCCATGTGGTGCATTTAACGGGAATGCTCCTTGCATGCAAGACGGTCGTTGCACTAAAAGATATCCAAAAGCCTTAGTGGATGAAACTGTAACAGGACATGATGGATACCCATTATATCGGCGCCGTTCAAGAGACAATGGTGGTTTTACTGTTGAAAAGCGAGTGTCTAGAGAACAGGTTACTTTAGATAATAGGTGGGTCGTTCCGTATTCGCCTGTGTTGTCTAGAGCATTTCAAGCTCACATTAATGTTGAAATGTGTAATAGTGTAGAGTCAATAAAATATATTTGTAAGTATATTAACAAGGGCAGTGACCAAGCTACATTTGCGTTGAGAAATGAACATGATGAAGTTACTAGATTTCAGTCAGGCAGATATATCAGCTCTTCAGAAGCTGTGTGGCGGATCTTAAGTTTCAACATTCACGAAAGATATCCACCTGTGACTCATCTTGATGTTCATCTTGAAGGCGGTCAACGTATATATTTCAACGCCGAAAATATTACAGAACGATTAGAGAACCCTAGACAAACAACTTTATTAGCATTCTTTCGACTTTGCCAAACTGATGATTTTGCAAAATCTCTATTGTATGAAGAAGTTCCATCGTATTATACCTACGATAAGCAACGAGGTATTTTTAATCGTAGACGCCGTGGTAGGCCTGTAGATGGCGAGTCAGGTATTTTCAAAGAACATGTTCTTGGTCGAGTGTATACCGTTCACCCAAACAACGCTGAGTGTTTCTATTTGCGATTATTATTACATACAGTGCGAGGACCAATATCATTTATAGATTTGAAAAAAGTAGACGATGTTGTTTATCCAACTTATCATGCAGCTTGCCAAGCACGTCATTTGCTTGAAAACGATCAGCATTGGGATGACGCTTTAGCAGAATCCTGTGTTAGTGATAATCCACGACGGTTACGCCATTTATTTGTAACATTACTCACATTTTGTAATTTGTCAGATGCTGTACAATTATGGGAAAAATATAAAGAAAAATTTGCAGAAGACTTTCTTCGGAATATATCTCACAATGATGAAGGCGCAACTAATGATAATTTTCGTGATCTTGCCATAAATCAGTGCTTATTAGTTCTTCAGGAAGACTTAACAGCAGTAGGCGGTAAATCACTCTGTGAATATGGTTTGCCAACACCAACCTCAGTCGGAGAGGTTACCAATAGGGAATATTCCACAGAGATTGGTTACAACTCAATGGAACTGCTGGAGACATTAGAAAACGGTGTCCCAATGATGACTGCAGAACAACGTTCAGTTTATGATCGCGTGTGCGAGAGTGTTCAGAATAATTTGGGAACAATATGGTTTTTAGATGCACCTGGAGGAACTGGAAAAACTTTTTTGACTAAATTAATATTAGCTTATGTTCGAAATCAGCGTAAAATTGCTCTTGCCGTAGCTTCATCAGGTATAGCTGCAACATTGCTACCAGGAGGTAAAACTGCTCACACTATGTTTAAAATACCAATTGATTTAGATCGCACGGAAAGTCCAACCTGTAGTATTTCAAGAAATAGCGACAAAGCTAAGGTATTACGTGAGTGTAATTTAATCATATGGGATGAATGTACGATGGCCCATCGAAAAGGAGTAGAAGCGGTAGACAGAACTTTAAGGGATATAAGACAAAATGATCGACCAATGGGCGGTATCACTGTTTTATTTTGTGGTGATTTCCGACAAACCTTACCGGTAATACCACGGGGAACCCGAGCTGATGAGGTTAGGGCTTGCCTGAAAAGTTCTTATTTGTGGCGTGATATACAATCGGTGCATTTGACTATAAACATGCGAGTGAGAACTGGAGATAACCCGGATGATCGTCAATTTTCTGATACATTATTAAAGATTGGTGAAGGTACCTATCAACAACTACACCAAGGAAAAGTTATTCTGACGCCTGAGTTATGTTGTATAGTGCAATCCCAACCACATCTTATATCGTCGGTATACGGTGACGTAACAAATATATTAAATAGGGACAATTCTTGGCTATGCGAAAGATCCATTTTAACTCCTCGCAATGACCAGGCATTTGAGATTAATAATAAAATACTGTCGAATATACAGGGGGAAAGCAAAGTTTATAGTTCAATAAATAGAATGGTCGATGAACAAGAAGCCACTAATTACCCGATAGAATTTTTAAATTCTTTAAATATGCCCGGACTTCCTTCTCATGAAATTTGTTTAAAAATTGGCATTCCGATTATTCTGCTCCGAAATTTAAGACCACCACAACTTTGCAATGGAACTCGGCTAAAAGTAACCCAGTTGCAACAAAATATAATCGAGGCTCAAATTTTAACAGGTTGCGGTGCAGGAGAAACCGTCTTTATTCCCAGAATTCCCATAATACCAAATAATTTTCCATTCCAATTTAAAAGAACGCAATTCCCAGTATCGGTGTGTTATGCAATGACAATTAATAAGGCTCAAGGGCAGACTTTTCGTGTTGCTGGAGTAGATCTCGGTGTCAGTTGTTTCTCGCATGGTCAGTTGTACGTCGCTCTTTCCCGGGTTAGCAGTTCTGGAAATCTTTATGTTCACGTGCCGGACGGGTCAACTTGCAACATAGTTTACCCGGAAGCTTTGCGCTGAAGTATTTTCGTTCTATAGGTACTTAAGCCTCATGTGAACGTGATCTAAACAATATTACCAATACATTAACTTAATAACACACAAGGAGGCGCTGACGGAGTCGCGGGCACAGCTATTAACAACTAGCTTTTGCCCGCGACTTCGTTCGCGTGGAAATTTTGATGAATATGTGTGAGAAAAATACGATAACCTATATCATTCCTCAGAATATAATCTATCTCCTTGCCTTTCATTACGATCCAATCAGCTGTTTAGTCATGAAAACGTAACAAACAAACAGAGTTACTTTCGCATTTATAATATTAAAATGGATTATTCTGTAGAGGATATTATGAATATACTATGACTTCACGTTCCCATGTAATGTTCCCTAATAATGCCAAAAGAATACGCGCTCACGTGAGCGAAGCCGCGGGCACAGCTAGTTCAAAATAAACATAGTAGTAACAAAGAAATTATTTTACTTAGTTTACATTGTCTTTGGATCAAAGCTATTAAGAATATGTTAATACGAGTGTTTTTAAAATAAAATTGGTGTAGTGGGTAATGGGTAGTTAGGATTGATATCAATTATATAGAAATTCACAAACACTCCTCTTTGAAATATATATTGTCAAATGTAAGTAGGTATAGATGATCAGTTGTTTTGAAAATAATCTGTTCTAATTACAATATTCACATTCATCCTCCGGATAATCATCGTATATGACAAAAAAGGTGCAGCATGGGCACCAGAGAAAATCATAATTAATCATATGTTTAATATTTTCCTCTGACACTACAAAATGTGCAGGTTTGTTTTTGTTGTTTGTTATCATAAATCCGCAACCAAAACAACGATCTGAACGTATAAAGTGAGTAGATATCCAGGGCCATCTCAAACACCAACGTGCAAGTGTGATGAAATCAGATTTGGTTAAAAACTTATCGATGTCCATTATATCACAAATCATTTTTATTAGATCCGAGGCCACCTATAAATAAATCACCATTTTAATTAGGTACGTAAAGAAACTTCAATTACTTCAACTTAAAAAAGCAGCTTTTGACAGTAGTTTTTAATATGATTGAATGAATGAACGTATTTTACTGACACATGACACAAATATAAAAAAATAAACAGTCTTCAAACCAGGAAAAGTAGGTCAAACTGTTTTTTAAACACTACAAAGGAACCCTATTTCAGTTAATATGGCTGACAATATTGAACAAAAAGTATGTGCACAGAATAATTAGTCGTTTTGATGTTGTAATATGGTTGTATCTTTAACTCTAAGTCGTATAGAGGTGACTGTTAGCACGTTTACTAAAAATATACTTGATTAATTCACTTAATTTAAAGAATTTGCATGGCGCGTTAATTAAATTGTCATTATTAGCTCATATTACCCGATAGAATTAATTTCCCAATAGATTAAATGGGCCCAATGAGTTTCAAAATCATAATTTTTGTACTCACCTTCAAATAGATCTGACAGAAATAAAATACTGAAGTCATGCAGGCATAATAATTTACGGCATTTATCTCACCATTTTATCACAAAATCCTGTTTAAAAATAATACTACGCTACCTATTTGCAACAAAATGCCGCAAAGCAGCGGTAATAAACACCTTTACTCGACGAAAACGTGGGTTTTGCGACTACTACACAACCACTATTTGACCAAAAAGTGGTTTATACGACGGTTACGTTACTCTTTTAAGACACTGATTCGTATAAAATGGGCCTATTCTCGGTGAAGCCAACGTGATGGCGACGTATTTACGACCAGCTTATGGAACCAAATGTAGAAATCGCCACGTTGTGGCGACTTGTCAAATGTTTGTTGGGTTATTAATCGTTCTTGTCTCAAAGAATTGTAATATTCGCGTCCCGACTCTAGTCGTTGTTCATGCTCATGTTCATCTTCAAGAGATCGAATAATATTATGGTGCACCCTATCATTTGTCAAACGGTCTTCATATTGAGTAAAAGTTTCAGATTCTCGAGATAAAATATGACGTTCGCGATCAGCTGTAAGCCGTAATTCCCTCTCAGTGAAGGTTTCGGACTCACGGGATAGTACATGCCGTTCGCGATCAGCTGTGAGACGTAATTCCCTCTCAGTGAAGGTTTCGGACTCACGGGATAGTACATGCCGTTCGCGATCAGCTGTGAGACGTAATTCCCTCTCAGTGAAGGTTTCGGACTCACGGGATAGTACATGCCGTTCGCGATCAGCTGTGAGACGAAATTCCCTCTCAGTGAAGGTTTCGGACTCACGGGATAGTACATGCCGTTCGCGATCAGCTGTGAGACGTAATTCCCTCTCAGTGTAGGTTTCGGACTCGCGAGATAATGTATGCCGTTCGCGGTCAGCTGTGAGTCGCAATTCTCGTTGTGAAGCAGTTTCAGCTTCTCGGGATAACACATGTTGTTCTCGGTCAATGGTATGCCTTAGCTCTCGTTGAGCAGAGCTTTGAGACGCCCGTGATGAAGCTCGTCTTCTGTCAGCTGCTAATCGCATCTCTCTCTCGGGAGAGCTTTCATTGGCTCGAGAAGTTGAGGCACTAACTCTCATAGAGTTTAAACGATGTGCTCTTTCCTCTGCCGATTCTTGAGAACGCCTATTTCTCATTCTCTTAGCTTCTCTCGAATTTCGAGATAAAGATAATCGTTTTTTAGGTGGCATTGATGCAGGCAAATAAAAATAAAGCTAAAACGTAAATGAAAATAAAACTAATAGGTATAAAAAAAGTGAACGTAAATGAGCCAAAACTTACCAATCAATATCTAAAAATCTATGCGTACCTACTACTACTTCACCTAAAAAGAAATAAAATGAAAAAACTATTAATAATTGTAATTTGAACGAATATTTAAACACTACCAAAATAACTAATACCTATTTTATAAAATAACAACAAAAAGAATCTAAAAATAAATTATCAAAGATTAAAAGTCGCGCTGATAAGCACGGTTTGTTAATATCAATTTTTTGTCTGTCAATAAGGTCGAATGCACTGAACGTCTATTCGCATCAACAGGCAAAAATTGTATGAAGCTCGCGCTTTTTTTTTTTTTTCGAAATGGCATTCTCGCAGTCATCATAGAAGATGGTACTGCTCAACCGGACTATCCTGTGGTTGCCTTGAGTGTAAGGCCTCCAGCCAGGGCAAAAAACTTAAAAGCTAAGCGACTACACGCTAAGGGCACCCCCTGTGGGGTACGAGCCTCGGCTTAGGGCGTCGCTGGGAGAGGACAGCAAGGGACAGGCTGGATCTGACTTGTATGATTTAGGGGCTCATTTAAAACTACAGGCTCAGCATCGCGGGCTGGCTCGAGCAAGGGTCGGGAGGGGCATGAAGTGGGGTGTCGCGACGGGCCTCGACGGCGAGGACGGAAGGACGGCTGTTTGCGTCTGGGTTTCTTCAACGTGCTGGTTTCCTTGCTGCTTTCCTGCAACAAAGTAATAGCGTCATCGGGAGTGGCAAGGGTATGTCTTGGACGTCGAATCTTGCTGATTCGAGAGGGTTCGTATCGGGCGGCCGATACGATCAGGGGGTTGCGGTGTTTTACCGCAGTATCAAAGAAGCGCTTGGAAAGGCGCTTCATGAATTGGAGAATGGTGGGCATTTTTAAGTCTAAATGTAGACGGTCATTACGGACGTACCAAGGGGCACCCGTGACTTTACGTAAGAAACGGTTCTGTACAACTTGCATCATATGGATGTGACGAGGCTTGGTGTGTGCAAACACTACACAAGCGTATGTCATTATGGGACGGATCACCGCGGTGTAGAGGCGCAACTTGCACCTGAGCGATAACTTACTCTTTGCCGTTAGCAGGTAGTGGAGCCTAGCCATAGCAAAGGCAGCTCGGTTACGAGCTGCTTTGATATGTGGCCCGAACGACAGATGGTAGTCGAGTAAGACACCTAGGTATTTGGCTTGCGTCTCCCAAGGGATAGGCTTACCATACATAGTGATCGGACTGGGAAGCTCGCGCTCGGACGCCTCGCCTTTTTATACCTTCGGCCGCGAGCCGCGTCGAGCGCGGCGACCGATTCTCGGACCATAAACAAAAATAATCCTTAAAGCATGATTCAATATTCACGCGCGATGGCTTATTATTAGCGTATGTCATGTATAACTTTGGTGTTTCTATACCGATTTCTATGATTCTTTTTTATGGATTAGTTTATAATGTTAACTTTTTTAATTAGGGATGACTGAGAGTGTTATAAACGTAAGAGTAGACAAATATAATCAGAAAGCTTCGAACTGCTAAGCTATCGGGAGTTACACGTGATATTGTGAGTCAACCATAAAAGATAGACATATGCTGTCGTGGGATATTTTTTATATAATTTTAAGGAGAACATTTCCGTCATACATGATTTCTGTGTAGCTTTAACCATTAAGGTTGCACACGCGACGGAAGCTTAAAAAATGGAGTAACTTCTCCCGTTTTCCCAACATTTCCCTTCCCTGCTCTGCTCCTATTGATTGTAGCGTGATGAAAAGTATACTATAACCAACTCAGGAGTATGAAGAATAATTGTACCAAGTTTCGTTAAAATCCGTCGAGTAGTTTTTGTTTCTATAACGGTTATACAGACAGACAGACAGACAGACAGACAGACAGACAGACAAAAATTTTACTGATTGCATTTTTGGCATCAGTATCGATCCCTAATCACCCCCTGATAGTTATTTTGGAAATATATTTCATGTACAGAATTGACCTCTCTACAGATTTATTATAAGTATAGATAAAATAAATTGGTGTTTTTAGAACGACCAATAGATGTCGCTATGTGAGAATATTTGCTAAAGCATCAACTGCTCATAGGTCTATCAAGAGATGTCGCTTAAGTTCTGCTTTTTGAAATACTGTCAAATTTAAAGAACTAAAAAAAGCAGCGTTTATTAATTAATTGATTTAAATTGATTATTTATGTGTTTTATTACAATCTTCGGAATTTAGACGAGGATGCAAAACTGCACCTTGTAGGACGCTTGTTGTTACAGCGTCAACTAAACATTTTATCAATAATTTTGGCGTAAATCGTACACTTACTCCACTTACAGTATCTGACAGAATACCGAATAATTTAATACCTATCTCTGTTTCCAATACAAGGACCAATATTACCGATCAGCAAATAACTCTACCTCCCAACATTGCACAATTTGTTGTGCAATACACACTAACCAATAATAGATACTAACCTCTAACCCCCAAAAGGGCAAAGTATTATTCTAATAGTAAAATAAACTGGCAATTTACCGTATAATTCCACAACCATGTAATAATTCCTCTGTCATAAATCGGTACGTGTTTTAAGCCCGTGACACACTGGCCACTGAAGCTAATGTAATACTACAACCTTAGGTAGGTTGTAGAATTCTAGTCTAGACAGTCTACTAGATATTAATTTTTCATGAATTCAAAGTGTTGGCTATACATTAAAGTAAATTTCCATATCGCTCTGTAACTTAAAGAGAACGGTTTAGAATTACATTATAGTGTCTCTACGATTATTTCTCATACATTAACTATTTCAAAATATGTCTATGACATCTTGCCATTTGAAGCTACGAGATTCTTCATATATTTACCACAATATGAAGAATCTCGTAGCTTCAAATGGCAAGATCATCATCATTTCAGCCAAAAGACGTCCACTGCTGGACATAGGCCTCCCCCAAGTGTCGCCACATTGACCCGGTCCCGTGCGACTCGCATCCAGCGGATCCCTGCAAAGTTCACCGGGTCATCGGTCCACCTAGTGGGAGGCCTTCCAACGCAACGTCTTCCGGTTCGCGGTCGCCACTCCAGAACTTTAATGGCAGGACCTACTGAATGGTATTCTGTATGTATATCATGAATTCATGACATATGTGCTGCTGCTAAACATTTTTACGTGACAACTGCTCTTTATAACAGCATTTAGGCTCGTCTTCCATCAAAATGGAAAGCATAGGAGATGTACCGGCTTAACAGGGAGTTTCCAACCAATGCGGAGCGAAATGTGAGCTGACGATATTCGATTGGATTTTTTTAAAACATCCCTGCTTCAGCTTTGGTGGAAACAGAGCCTTACGCGCCGGCGCAGCGGGTGGGCCGCACCGCCATGTTGTCTGTCTCGATCTGATCAGTTCATCTATGTTGGGCTAAATTATATGGTTGTTTATGTAAGCTATTTGTCTCAGAATGTTTATGTTATAAGGAGCGTAAACTTTAATATTGCATTTTCTAGTTTTTATTAACGAAGTTGGTAATCTCTTACCCGGTTTTGGAAAGTCTACCCAATTTATTCACACCGATGCAGCGGTTTGAATTAAACATAACATTTGAGTTTATCTTTTTCAAACTGATGATCAGTGTTTGTCCATTCACTTAGGAGGTAGGAATGTTAAATGATTGGTCATTGAAAAGGTCCAAAAAGGGGTAGTGAGATGACTTGGACGTATACCGGGAGTGTTTGAGTCGGCGCGGGATAAGAGTAGCTGGAAGAACTTTTCTCAGCAATGGGGCAGTGATGGCTTGGTAAAAAAATAACAAATGTAGGTGAGGCTCACTTAAAGAACTGGAAGAATTGGAGAGTGGAGGTGGTCCACCAGAACCGTTATCTATAAGTAGGTGAATTCAATTCAAGCATGCATTGAATTGCAATTTAATACTTCTTCTGCATATCCAACTATGTATGGACTAAAGTGAAGATTAGAAGTGTTGCTATAAAGGTAAATCATTTATTGTTAAATTTATACTTCAAGTGATGTTTAGACACTTGCTCGAAACTAGGATTAAGAAAAACCAAAAAAGACAAAAACCAGGTTCAACAATGGGAACCAGGTTCTAGCCATGTCATCCTTCACACAGTCCATCCATCGTTTCTTTGGTCTTCCTCTACCCTCATCAAAAATGTCCAAATAAAAAAAAATTGAAAAATGTCCAAATATGAACAATTATATTTGGACCCTTTTATATTTAGTATTTTTATTGTGTCGTGTTTGAAGTGCTCGATTTATCGACGCTCATCGGCTTAGCAATGAGAGTTCAAATTCCAACACTGCAATAATTATAGACTTCAAATGCCTTGATGTAGTGGTCGTAAGCGCAATTCCTAAGCATGACTTTCTGGGTTCGATTCCCAGGTCGGGTGTGACAGGAATTTCTTAGTAGAAGCCACAAAGTTTGGAGTTGTGCCTGGTCGATGGCAATAAGCTCGCCACCTCTTCATCAACTTCCTGCCCTTGTCCCATGTCACTTGGGGTCGGTGCAACACGTTTTTTTCTTACATTCTCCTCTGTCAACCGCCACTCTATCATTTACACCTATTCCTTTCATATCCATAATTTCCTTGGTCTTCCCTGTAACTGGCGAAATGTGAGTGTACTATACAGGGTGTAAACAGACCCTTCACATAGCCGTCAACCAAGCATTCTGTACATAAAACTAAGTAACTTGACGCAAAAATTATTGCTGGGAATCGACTTTTTTTTACGGTAGGACTCGATGGAAAGCACTCAAAGCATTGTGCTGATGGATGGATTGAATAGTACGGGGGTCGTGGAGCTGTGTAAAGTAAAAATTTTACATTAAAAACATTTATTTAAAAAAACTTGTGAAATAGCTGGAACTTTGACCCCCAATATCTCCGTAACTAGAAGGTTCCCAGGTATGGTCTAGAACAAAAAAATGATCGCAAAGACGGGGAGAACAAGTGCCTTTCGGTTATGTTAAGGGTCTATTTACACCCTTTATTACACCTCTGCCAATCCGTTCGGAGAAATACAGGCGTGATATTATGTTATTAGTTAAGATTTCGCTGAGTGTTATTGAAAACACGCAAAACACCGCGTTCGCGGAAACGTAATAAGACAGTGAATGACTGTGACAAAACTATTGTACGTACGGCGACCAAACAAGCTTTACAAATCCAGTTTATGCTGATCTCTCATAGTACGGGAAATCTATGCAAAGCGAGGCCATGTTATACTGGAATATACAGCTCGATGTGTCGCCGTGTATAGGTTCGTTGTGAACGGAAAGTTGAATATGTATGGAAAAGCAATACACTTCGTAACGCTGTTTACTGCCTTTCCGGGCAGTTCTCGGCTGACAGTACGTTTGGGGTGCGTGTGAACATGGCCTTAAGTGTAACTTAAACTCAAAAACCATCGACAAAAGTCCTGGAACTGTACATTACCTGTCAAAGTTGACATAAACAACGAGTTTTTGCGGCGTATCACATGCTTGTAATGTCCATATGTGTGAGATCGATGCCCTGTCCGATTAGCGATCGCGAGACGTATCATGTTTCACACGATCGATCATACTGACAAGTTTGCGATTAGTTGGGGTGGTGACGTCATCGGTGTGACGTAAGATACCCATGTAGTGTTCGATTTGTTATGGCTTTACTTGGATGTGAGAAAAGGCTACCTTCAAGTTCAATGGTTGAAGAAAACATGATAAGTGACCGGGTTTGAAGTCCTCAAATAGCCATTGATTCGCAAAAATTACCTTTATATGCGTAGTTTTTCTGTGTATCGAAACTTAGATGAATATTTAGGACCTCGGAAACCTGGCATGAATTAAAAACTCTGGAAAAATAAATCCTTTAATCCTATTAAGTTCTGAGGCGTCTACCGTGGCCCTGGAACACAAAGGGCAAAGAAGGAACATGGATGGGTTTCAGTCAGTACAAGTCTGACACTCCCTTCCACTCCGCCCAGAGTGGGGGGGGGGTCATTTGATGACTTCCCAAACGAAAAAAAAAAAAAAAGAGCTGTCTTGATCCATACCCATATGGGCGTTTTTAGTTAGTCTTTATGTCGAAACAATTTAGTACGGTCTATGCCGAAATAAATGAACAGAAATAAAATTGATAAATGATCCTTTCGCTCATCTCAACATCTAACAGCACACATAGATAATGAATCAATTTATTTATCAAGTCCTTTCGCTTGTTGATTTGTTATTTCAGTAACCAAATAGTTAAATTAATTATCATCCTAACACCAAAATAATACCAATTTCCTAAAGATTTAATTGATTCGTGACTACATTTAACCATTAACGCACGCACTGAAATTCAATTAATTGAATACGAAATTAAGTAACATACATTATGTAGTATTAACCGTAACTATTGCGTTTGAAAAACTTGAATTAATCAACATACATGACATGTTACAAATTATTATAATAAAAAACTTCATAACATACTCGTATATATACAGAAAGTGTACCACTAAAATGGCTTATGTTATTGAGGCAATTACTCATCGATTTGATTTTAATATTCTGGTCGAGTTGATTCAATTTTAGGAGCTCAATTATGTTTGGCTATAGAAAAAGATTAAAATATTTTGAAATGTAAATAAATAACGTTAATAGATTTCTTATATTTAGAAGTTAATAATAATCTTAATATTGGCCACATTCGATGGATAAATGACATTTTGTCCACATATTGTCCATATTCGATGGATAAATCACAATTTCGTCCATCGTTCCGTATTCGTTTCGTTTTTCGTCATCGTTGTTCATAAAATATATTGTCCACATTCGATATGTAAATCACAAATTGCGAAAACTAATTAAATTGAGAGCGACAAAAGTATGTACCTACTTATTTAATTTTTACTTATCTAATCAAATAAATACAAAAATATGTATTTCCCCGAAGGATTAGGTCAAGTTTTACTTGTACTACACATATACAGGGTGTAAACAGACCTTTCACATAGCCGTCAACAAAGCATCCTGTACATCAAACTAAGTAACTTTACGCAAAAATTATTGCTGCGAAACGACTCTTTTTTTTGGGGTGAAAAATCACGTTTTACGGTAGGACTCGATGGAAAGCACTCAAAGCATTGTGCTGATGGATGGATTGAATAGTACGGGATCGTGGAGGTGTGTAAAGTAAAAAACTTACATTAAAAACACGTATTTAAAAAAACTTGTGAAAAAGTTGGAACTTTGACCCCCAATATCTCCGTAACTAGAAGGTTCCCAGGTATGGTTTAGAACAAAAAAAATATCGCAAAGACGGGGAGAACAAGTGTCTTTCGGCTATGTTAAGCATCTATTTACACCCTTTATTATATAAATAATATTTAAAAAATTGACCACTACTCACCGCTATTGCTTATATTTCTTATAGCAGTAAAATCAAAGTAACAAGAGGACCAACCAGTTAACTTCGACAACAAAAACCTTAATAGCGGGAAGTGCCCAGCATGGCCGACATGCTTGCAGCCAATTAATTCCATTACCGAGAAACATCCACATTATTTTGTTAATCATTCCACTTCCATGTATTTATTAGCGAGCGGCGAGAAATTTGAGGAAAAAACTTGACCCAAATGTTGAATGAGTGACGGTTTACTCGTAAATATTATGAAAGACAAAACACAAACACTGGTTATGTAGAACTATTAGCTGCATGAAAGCTATACAAGCTGAATAAACAGTCAAGCTAACATACAGTTCACTTCAGTAGAGTCAGGAGGATTTTCAGAACACTGTCAATCCGAAATGTTTTAATTTTAATGTTTTGATATGGTTACATCTATTGTTATTTTGATTTATGAATTGAACATTTGACATTCATAACTTATTAATTTTGATTTGTTGTTATTTTTATCAATTAATTTTACCGATTGTTTTATTATTTTTACCGATTGTTTTATTATTACTTTTTACCAATTTATAATTAGAATATTTGTACGCCGTTGAAGGCAAGACATAGCGCTCCTTTTATTAATATTGACATCTGTACTTTTGTTTACCTATGATCTACAAATAAAATATTTGAATTTGAATTTAAGTCCCGTGTAATGGAGGCTATTGCCATCAACTGGGCACGAATCCAGACTACATGGCAGCTACTGAGAATTTCCTGATGGAAAAACCCAATAACACTTTGCCCGACCTGGGAATCGAACCCATGACGTCATGCTCAGCATTCACGCTTGCGACCACTCGACCAACGAGGCAGTCATCGTGTCATCCCTCACATAACCAGTATGTGACGGCAGGCAGGAAAAATAGAAGAAAAAACATATACCCTTTACTCCAAGAATCATAATCTGATGATCTCCAGGGCAGGCAAATAAGATAGACAGTAGGCATATGTATTATTTAATAAGAAGTTGTTATCATGTTGTTGTTATGTTGTTGTTGTTGTTTGTGATTCATTAATGACTGCCCTGCAGTGTAAATGTGGTGCTGTTCTACAAACGGTGGGACACTTAATTTCGTGTCCTGCGTGTCCTGTTGTTTGTTCACTTCAGGAACTGATGGATGCTACCGAAAGCGCCAAACTAGTAGCTCAGTTCTGGGCTGACACAATTTAGATTGCCATCGACACGCTAAGAAGAAGAGTTTTTATCCAAGGACCAAACTAAATTAAAACAATTCTGTTTAGAATGCAATATTTCAAAATGGAAGTGTTTAACCCTAATTTTATGCTGTGCACTACAAAAACAAACACCACAACTCTAATCCATAATCCGTTCCCTAAACACAATATCATAAATATGAAATATGTTAACATTCATATATTCTTTGGACAGTGACCATACGGCCATATATCAAGTAGCTGTAACTTGGATGCATTATACTATGAATTGCGCTCCAAGTAAGTAGTGATTACCTTACGTTATCGATACAACATGATGCGATACTCCGATATTTCGGATCGATACACACGAATACGCTTACTTGAATCGATACAAAAGTACCGGTATCATAGTTAACGGATCGCATGGTACCAAACAGTAGCGAAGGGTCAATTTTTTTAAGAGGTAAGTCGGAGTACATCTTTAATGTGATTTCATTATTTGTCTATGGAATACTGATTGCGCCCGTTTTCAAAGGGAAGCCGGTAGGAATCGAGTTATATGGAACCTTCGCCACTGGTACCAAATTATCATAAATGACGATCAGAAATAATTTAAAAGGATACAAAAACAGGAAGAAAGAGCTCAGAACAGAAAAAACCGGCCAAGTGCGAGTCGGAGTCGCGCATCGGTTCCGCACCCAATGGTGCAGTGTAATAGGGGAACCCACTTTAATTTACTTTTATTATTTGTTGTTACAGCGGCAACAGAAATAAACATTATGTGAAAATTTTAACTGTCTACCTATTACGGATCATGAGATACAGCTCGCTGACAGACAGACGCACGGACGGACAGCGGAGGCTTAGTAATAGGGTACCGTTGGTTACCCTTCGGGTAGGTAAAAAGAATTCCTGGATTGTTGCCTAGACTGTTTAATAACAACGATACGATACTTGCATTTTTATATCACAGAGGACCGATGATACAATACGAGCCGATCGACAAAACCATCCGATAGGATCCTAGAATCGTATCGCACAGTTGCGATCCGGATCGATCTATCGACAAATGAAAGTATCGTGCATCCGCACTATGAATAGAGCTCCAAGCTAAATGTCGCCCGTCATAGCTAAGTTACACTTAAGTTATAGCTCAGCCAGTATGTTGATCAAACTGTACTGGGTTATTAAATTGATAGGACTGGTAAGTGAATATGTGTTGCGAAAGTTGGCCGTTTGTTTATTTGGGTAAATCGATTTGATCTGCGTGAAATTAAGAGCATGACTGTTCACTCTGTCTACGGAAAATAGGGCTGCTTTAGCAGAATCAGACGCAGAATGGTACAAAAAAGGGAAAAAAAAGGCCTTAAGTCCGCCTCTGTTCTTTGTGCTTGAAGTGTTAAATAAATGGTCACTTTGTGACCATTTTACGAATTGTATCGTAATTCACATTATTATCCAATTGTGATTCTGCTAAAGTCAGCCATTTTAGGCCCCCAGTATTCATTATAGTTCTTCAATAGGACATGAAATGCTGATCGCAAAATTACTATTACAATAAATTGGGTCTCTTTAAAAGTTTTTCAACGATGGAAGCGTTTAAAGTACCGATAAAATTATCAAATGTTGTAGTTGATGAAGGGAAGCTTGTGGAAGGAATTCTTATAACTTTGAGGATCGTCAGACACCTAGCCAGGATGAACTAGAGCCTGGAAGACCCCGAAAACCTTCATGGCTTGGTCCTAAAGCGTCAATACAATGCCCAAATGCCTATGGCATTAAATCTGCCTCTGTACTTTTGTGCTTGAAGTGTTAAATAAATAAATACAGGTCTGCTTTCATAATACACTCGGGCTGGTACTCATAGCATATTGTGTAAAACATAACATAACATCACGCCTGTAATTTCCGAAGGGTTAGGCAGAGGTGTACACCCACATTTCGCCAGTTATGATTAAGTCCAATAAAATAGGGGGCGAGCCTATTGTCATCAATCGGGCACAAATCGTGGCTGTTTCTGAGAAATTCCTGATGGAAAAACTTTGCCCGACCTTGGAATCGAACCCAGGACCTCATCAGCAGCAGCAGCGCTTGCGACCACTAGACCTACGAGGGTCAATTCCGATAGAAAAGAGCCAACGTGCTAACTTCGTATTTCATTCCATACCACAAATAAGTACTCCCATACACGTGTCTTCAGTTCTCATCTCCTGAATACAAACAGGAAATTATGTAATAAAGTATATCAAATATTTCACATCACGTACCCCGTGACATTGGGGCATAAATTAATGTGGAAGGTGGCAAGACCACCGGCGGTGAACAGTTATATTTATAACTGTGCCGTATATGGGAGGTATTAATTCGGCATGTTTGTCGCTGTTAAAATTATTGTTGAGTCTTCAAGATTTTGTGGGAGAAATAGAAATTAAAATTATATCCAAGAGACAGCAGGAGACAATAGTAGAGGACTTTGTGGCTAAATAATAACAGCCGCACGGGCCAATCTTCAGGTTAAGCCGCGCTTGCCAAGTTCGGTTCTTGGATGGGTAACAATCCATTACATACCTAGTTTCATATAAGATTTTAAACTATCATGGTCACTAACTTTATTATTTATACTCGAAACGGGATATTTACCATGTTTGTTGTTTGTGTTTGTTTGTTTGTTTGTGTGTTTTTTGTTTTGTTTTACATGTTATATATCCCGTTTCGAGTATTTATACCTAGTTTCCTCCGTGCCGTGGAAAGCACGTTAAGCCTTTGATTTGTGGTCTAGGCTGTCATTTGTACTTTTACAGTCTTTACAGTGACCCGAAAGTCTGAAAAACATTGTAACAAGGGGTATCCGAGGCACGAGGAGAACTCGTTATTTAATGATGGTCACCCATCCACTGACCGACCTCGGGAAAACTGCTTAACCTTTCAGATCGACCCGTGCGGGTGCTATTTAGCCACAATACCACCTCTATTGGTTCTTTGTAAGCCTTATAATAAAAACGCATGTACTTTGCGTCATCCTATCATAGCAAAAAACAGTTGCACACGTCCACAGTTCATTTCAAATTCAACTCTTACAAAATAGCAAAATATTGAAAGTCATTGCACTTATACTGGCCAATTATATGGTCATAAGCGAGCATAATTTCACACCTTATATCGGCACCTGTGACCGGAACGGACACACCAATAAAACACTTAATTATATATAATTAGATGTGCCTTCATTCGCACACTTGGTTTCGGTTGCGACATGCTTGCAACGAGCTTGTTTAGGAAGAATGTTCACTGGGGGATATGTTCTCATAGCGTATTAAGCTGGACGCTAAGCAAGAGCTTAGTTTAGCTCAGCTCAAATAGCTAAGGGTTTTTCTCATTTGTGCTAAGTATGAAAAATTACCTTTAGCTTAGCTCTTGGTCTACAATCGGCTTTAGCCTGTGAAGCGTAGCTGAGCCACTTTACGCCGCAGGATAAAAGAATTCATCTAGGATTTAGAAATGATTTTAGAAGTTAGACTTCGATTTTGAAAGGGCTGCTTTACCCTACTCACTAAGTGAAAGTGCCTGTAAATGATTGAATTGACTGAAATTGAAATTAATTTAGACGTTGACTGTTAGTGTGTACTTTACTTTTAAAAGAGGAGATGTGAAGTCATGTCCAAAATGGACATCTACTATAATGGGTCTAAAAATATGCTTAATTAAGCTGAAAAGGACTTGTTACCTAGCAACCCTCTAGTTACGGACACATTGGGGGTCAAAGTTTCAAACTTTTAAATACACGATTTTAATGTTTTATTTTAACTTTACTTTAAATACCTCTACGACCACTCCATACTGTTCAATGCATCCATCAGCACAATGTTTTGAGTGTGTTACATTGAGTACTACCGTAACCCATGAGCCCAAAAAAAAGCATTTCCAACCAATAATTTTTGCGTAGAGTTACTTAATATGATGTACAGAATGCTTGGTTGACGGCTTCGTGAAGGGCTCGTTTACCCCTTGTAGGTATGCCTATCATAAGAAGGAACTTGCCAAATCAAGCTACGTGTTGACGTAAGTGACGTCTACGGCCATCTAAAATTAGCATACAATTTATCACCATTCTGTGAAACGAGTCATACACTCGATAATGGAGACAAATTAATGCCTCCCAGCAAACGGGACAATGGCAATAGTTCTGAACACAATGCTACGAGAAACAGTCCTCAGCACAGTAATCATAGTTTAGGTATGCGCGCTGCAACTTAAAGCTAAGGTAAGACGCGAGTGATGGCCTGAAGAAATTAGCTGGGACAGTGGATGCCAAGAGAAGCGAGGCAGATAGAAAGAAAGAAAGAATAAAGTTTATTTGACGTCAGTTCATCAAGCACACATAATTAAAATAATAAAAAAATACAATTTTATTTTGTATTTTTTTATTATTTCTATTATATTATTTAATCACAGTTTTTTAAAAAAAATAAAAAAATGAGAAAATAGGTACAATTGCGTAAGTTTAAAAGTAGGCCGTATTTTCTCTTGACACTAAGGTAAGAAAATTCACAGGGCTTCAGCAAGGCTGAGGCATGGGGCTGACATAAAACGAAGAGAGCGATAAAGTACCGCAAGGAAATCGAAAGAAAAGCACTCTTTTCTTGTATCCCAAATTATCGTTTGATTGTCGCAAGACTTATAAAGAACTTGTTCATAAAAGTAATATTTGCTGTCTGCGATTTAACGTGAATCATACTTAATGACATGGTCGTCTTGTGAGCTGTGACTTTGCACCTATAATTTTGATGTCATAAGCATAAAATTATGAACGGTGGCCAGTATTAGCAATAAGTTATTGATCTCAACTGTTTTATAAAAGCTTGTATGGACATAATTATAGCTTATCGAGGAGTGTAATTTTCTAGTTTTGATTAAATTAATTTCGACAGGATGTATTAACTTTAAATAGTAGTATTATATAGCCGCATAGCCCATATTGTGTGAGTACTATGTAATAGAAAGCTGTCATTCGCGGGAAACCTACGTCTTTTCTTGACTTGAATGTGCCCTGGCGGTTAGGAGTGTGTCATGCTCACTCAAATGTCTCGCTGATGGTGGCGCGTGTGTCGGATCATTTAGTTCCCTTCAAAATGGTTGAGTTGAATGGTGCTGATACATGCGTCATGTTCGTGAACGGGCGCTGTCAGTTGTGACTGGTCATCTCTTGGTTGCCACGGCTTATTTGAATTGTTTTTTTTTTTTTTTGAATTGTTTACTATGGACACTTTTAACGTACACATCTTGCTACATCGTTCTCACATAATGTACCATCTCAACATGAATGATGTAACCAAGAGTTTGTAAAAGTATACTGATTTAAAAGAGTGTCCATGGAGTTTCTTGCCCGTTCTTCTCCATAGAGATCTACGTTAGGGAATGGGCAACTACAGTACTTTCACAGTTTTTATGCCTTGTGACTGGGACTGTAGCTATAATAGTCTTTGTTTCGACAATTCAAAAGTGCCTGTAACTGGCCTATTTGAAATAAATGCTTTGATTTTGATTTTGATTGATTTTGAAATGTCTACGAGGATTTGAAGACCATTGGAAACAATTTGCATGTAAACTGGGTGCAAAAATTGCTTCCAAAACGCAAACACAATGATGATTAGCGTAGATAAATAGTACTACTTCTACGGTTATACAACATTATCTTTAGTATGTATTTGTAGTACCTGAATATAGTTTGTTCAGAATAAGTAACTGAATCGATTCCAATAATTTTTAAACCATATTATATTTTGTCCCAAAAATATTTAAAAAAGGTTACAAGTTGGACACCGAGCTACACTAAGTACCTATCGCACTCATTTAGGTACCTACTGCCAAATTATTATTATCAATAATCTCAAGACGATGCTGATTTTTTTTTTAAATTACCAATGAAAATTTTCTATCTGGGAGGGGCTCAGAATGTTGTATTGGATACGTGGTAACCGTTTTCGCGTCGATGTCCCTTCCAGCCTGTATACAAACTCCTTAAAGAGAAGCTAAATAAATACACGATATCAGTAAATAAGCAATTCACTTCTCGCTTTCCCGCGCCCATTCAATACGGTACCAATTAAAATAAGAAAAATACGTTGCCATTAATTCTCATTCAATTAAGAATTTCTCGAATTGAATTTAAAGCAAGTGATAAATAAATGACGCTCGAATCGAAGCCGCCACCTCGGGCGTAATCGGTTCGACAATCGAATCGCACTCGATTAATTCTGGGGGACTATCAACCTTTTTTAACAATGATAGTTTTTCTGCCTTTTTGTAATTTCTAAACTTTCCAAAGGATTTCGAAGCGGTTTTCACTCGCGGTTCTTAAAAAATTGTTCTAGAAGAATACACCTTCCTATAGACAACTGGCAGTTGCTTTCAAAGAGTTTCAGATTTATCCTCATACGTGTAGCGAGGGATGTGTATGAAATTAACCAATAATATAGCTTCTTTTTCACAGCTTCAGCTATTCTAGCTATGTGATTGGTTAGTTCCACACACATCCCTTGCTACGCCTCCTCGCTCATCTCTGCAGGGAACGCAGCTTAAGACATCATTAACTAACTATTTATTTATTAAAGAAATCTCTATGTTTTGTCAAGCAGTAAAAACAGTTCGAAACAGGGGCCGGTAGCTAGTACATAATTCAAGCTTTTAGTGATTATATTTTAAAGCTATTAAATGGAAATATACTTTTAGAAGGAACCTAATTTTAATGCATTAAGATTTTTATAGAAACGTCAATGCAGAAGGTTTTTATAGAAACGTCAATCAAATTCAGGAAAGAATGTTTGCTCAATACAACATTTGGCGGGAAAAAATAAAAGTTTGAGTACCACTGAACTGACGAATTATGGATTATACGCACACCATTTTAGGGCACTCAAGATTATTTTTAAACAAAGGCAATTTTCACATTATTCTTCGGAAAGGGTAATGTCATGTTATTATGCTATTATTTCATTTTTACCCAAATTGTGAGGTTATGAAATTGTAATAAACGGATAATTTACGAATTATGGTAATAAGCTGTTGCGGTTCGGGTTTTTATGTAAATAATATTTGTACTGGGTAGCATGGGTTTACCAACCATGTCCTTAGGAGCTAGGAAAGTGACAATCGATTTTCGTATTTCTATAACTTTCAACAGACGGTACAGAGAAACTAACTTGTCTACAAACGCATACGGTGCCGTATAATGGAATCGCACCCCATTTAAATTAATCCCAGATAGTCGATTGCAATTAGACACTAAGGTGGAACGAAGTTTATAGTGCTCGGATTTTCATGGGACTTTTTTTATTGAGTTCCTAAAAGAGCGGAGAAGAAATTTTTAAAAAATTACGCCGCACCCGATTTTTTTTTTAATTTCCTTTGGAATATTATTTTTCGTTTACGAACAACTTCAAGTTCGACAAATGCATATTGTGGCGTAATAGTGTCACCTGCGTGCATCCATTAAACGCCAATTTGGTCTGTTTCTTTGTTCATTATCAATGTAATGAATATTTCAAGTATTTTTGAAAATTTCCCATTTTCTTCAATTATTTCTACATGCATCAACAACAAATGCTGAATGTCACTTTGCTTAAAAACTTTTTAGCTGTAGACCAATTCAATTCTACAGAACCAAACTACACAAATGACGATCTCAATTTACCGTCCTTAATCTGCAATCTGAAACGATTTCATTTAACTGTTTTTTTTATTTTTTTAGTCACGAATTTACAAAAATAACATGTCCCTGATTTACGTATTGCAATTTTCTCAAAAAATTACGAAAGTGACAAAATTCCCAAACGATACTTTTGCATTAAAGCCGCCACTCACACCGTAAGAAAGCGGCGCCAGCAAGCATTAATCACTGCTAATTACGTTTGAACCAGTTCTTATTTATTCGGTGTAAATGATGTAATTGGTGACAACATTAAAATATTGTGATAGTCGTGTAGAATTTATTATTTTAATTCGAGGCCAATTTCTAAAATGGCCTAATTAATTGGATTAATTTAGAAGTTATTAATCGTAGGATTACTTTTATCGCTATGTTTCTTGTGTAGTAATTTGTGCAATGGTTAAGCGGTAAAAAAAGTACTAACTTGCTTTGTTAAAGTTGTGGTCGTAAGAAATTGCTTTATTTTTGTGAATTGGGAGCAATTTTACACTGTTTTAGAGGAGTTAAAATGAATATTAGTTTTGTACAATCCACTTCTGTTTTTTCAGTGACATAGGTACTGTGAAAAAATTAGTCATGTTACGGAGATTCCTTCGTGTCTCGGAAAGCACGTTAAGCCGTTGGTCCCGATTGTGAATTGTAGATCTTTGACAGTCGTTGAAGGTAGTTAGTGGCCCGAAAGTCTGACAACCAGTCTTACCAGAGGTATCGTATTACCTAGTACTAACTGTGTTGTGAAGGTCAGACCGACAGGAGCTCCTTGTAAAATACTGGTATTCAGCTGCATCCGGTAGAACTTATTTGGGAAAAAGCTAGGAGATGATGATGAACTTAAATAAGCTTATACCATCTTTTCGTGTAATATACACCATAAATCCTACCGCAATATCGTTTTACAGCCACAAAAACCAACCCACAAACAGAGAGAGTGAATAATACTGCACAACATCGCACTAAAAGTTAATTTCAATCGTAAAATTAAATGTACACCACATTGACATTTCAAAAACTCATTCCGTCTGGAAAAAACGTTAACACAAGCGGATTAAGGAGGCGCATTTATATTTTAGTGGACATTCATTACTTTTAAGACTTCATTGTACCATATTACGGTTAATTTGAAGAAATAAAATGTGTTATTATAGCAGGATTTAAGATACTTCAGTATGTTTTTTGACACCCAGTTATGATTGGTTGTTGCCAGTTGTTTTCTTGACATTACTGAGTATTTTATAATGTTTATGATTCCTCTCCGTTTTGACTTAATTAAGCCTGTAAACTTACATAAAATGCCACAATTATATGAAATTCGGGTGAAGGTAGCCCTCCCAGTTTTCACACCCTGTGTGCTATTTGTTGCTTGCTACTATAGACCGACCGCTTTAATGAGCCCTCGCCAAGGTATAAATTTAAATGGAATATACTGAAGGTTGATCACGTATTGGTTTAATTAGTATCGTAATACCTACGTGGATTATGGTTATTTTAAAGCAAATAACCTGTGGGGTATTGTTAGGACTTTGTGGACGCTTAATGTGCCTGTGATGGGGCAAGGCGGAGCACTCATTAAAGCGTTCAGTCTATAGTAGCGGAAAACAGTAATCCATTGTATGAGCAAGTGTGTCCTAAATTCCTAAGTCACCCATTGATGAAGAACGGTATACTAAACCGTTTTTTTTCTTTTATTCTTGTGGGAAGACCAAGATACCATAACCCAGGGCTGTCTTTAACCAATGATGGTCCTGGGTACTATAGAAAATCCCCTCCCCCTGTAGATTTTATTTTGCACGGTTATTTTAGGTATACTTGTGAGAGTTCATACAGAAATATCAGTAACTATTGACTTATGCTGAAAAAATAGAAAATTGCAAGAATGTAGGATGTAAAAGCGAGCGAAGCGAGCTCGAAAATTTTAGTATTCTGGGATAAGTAAAATTTCTTTTGACAGCTATGACACAGGAAATGTGGCTCCCTTGGGTCGTGGGGTCCTGGGCACTTGTCCAGAGTGGCCAATAGAAAAGATGACCATCAAGATACCTGATTGTAGGCCCAATAGCGGTAAAATGCTGACGCTCAAATGAACTGTCTTGTAAATTATAAGTATAATACAGATAATCTTAAAAAGTTTGCCTACTCATTAAATGCCTACCTCCATTAAACAGTTTACACTATCATTAACATCTATCCACATCAATAACTACCGAATAAACACGCCAAACATTTCTTGCAGCTCGCCTAACGGTACAGTTTAGCCTGAAGCATTTTGCGCTCCAAACAAGCGTATACATTACCTTATCTGTACGCAAATACATTACCACTAATTAATTTTAGGCGAGAGGCATTAATCATGGAGGTTTTAAACGTGTAATTATTGGAAGTGGGTTCTGTAGGTGATAATTGTAGTCGGAATGTGATTTTGTGAAGATTTATTGATTTATTTTTTTACTAAATTTTTACTTTTTTTTTTTGTTCAATTTCTTTGTCCCTTTAATTGTTTATGTGGGTGGTTGTTTGTGGTTCGAAATAAAGTTATTATTAGTCATACTCTTGTCAAACTTACAACAAGTAACTAAGAAAATCGTTATGAAAATTGTGAGACTTTTAAGCTGCCTTGGTTTCCATGCGTCTTTTAATATACGTATACGGGTGAAGAGGACAAAAGACCGGATTTACAAAAAAAAAACGGTAAGCAGTGAACTGAATAATTTGTTTATGTATTTTGTTTGCAGCCAGCCATAATGACATCAGCAATTCAGCATGTCTCATGAAAAATCCCCAAAAATGATTCGAACATTTTAGAATGTTTATCAAATCTATTTTTATTTTAAGGAAGGAACTCCAAAACTTTAACTAGTCACACAGCCGGGTATACCTAAGAGTGACACGCACCTGTAAATTGACACACAAACAAATGTTCTGCGCACGAACATTAATATAATTGCTTAGTGCTCTATTAAGATGGCTGATAACTGCTGCTGCTATTTGTCTTTATTGTTTTTCTCACACAAAGTAACTGACAACTTCAGAAGGTTTAGTCATCAACTTTGCTTGCCTAGACGTCTAGATTGTAGGCAGAAAGTATGTCTTCATCATCATCATTTTAGCCGAAAGACGTTATTGCTGGACATAGGCCTCACCCAAGTGTCGCCACATTGACCGGTCCCGTGCGTCTGTCATCCAGCGAGTCCCCGCAACCTTCACCAGGACATCGGTCCACCTAGTGGGAGGCCTTCCAACGCAACGTCTTCCGGTAGAAAGTATGTATTGAATGTAGAATCGAAGCAGCAAAAAATTGCGATTGGCAAAATTTAAATCGGGCGATAATGGTGGGAAACAGCGAGGCGGTAGACATATGGCTACACTGGCCTATGGGCTTTTAGCAATGAGAATACACAGGCTGATGGTAAACGGACAGAGATTATAGAGTGGATGAACGAGTCAAAGGGTAAGTAACAGAGTACAAACAACACGAAAAACTTATAAAAGTAACAGAGTTGTTACGCATTTTTTGTTCCAGATCCTACAAAACTTAGGTACGCACAAGCGATTATGATTTTTCATGCATTTTTTTTTGTCCTAATAATATGATAAATGCAAAAGTTTGTGAGGATGGACGGATGAGTGGATGTTTGTTACTTTTCACGCAAAAACTACTAACCGGATTTGGATGAAATTTTAAACATAGATAGTTTATAACCTGGATTAGCACATAGGATACTTTTTATCCCGGTAGTATGATCCCGTGGGACAATTATAGAACTCCACGCGGGCGAAACCGCGGGCATAACCTAGTAGTCTTTAAAATTATCCTTAGATTCTAAGGGGTAAAGTCTAGGTTTGTGTCAGTTAAACGAAATTAACCTTCTGTAGTTTTCTTTTATGTGCTCAGAGTATTACAATCTCGTAGTAACTATCCATCATTGATACGATTAAATCGTAAATTTTAATTTGTTTGAACTTTAATGACGATAGTAGATCTTATTTTAGTTTGATTGCTCGTTAAAAACTGCGGTTCAAATTAATGGATCGCCAGTAAATTCTTGCCTGTGATTGGCAAAAATTAGTAAAGAATTTGATGTAAAGGTAATTCTGATTTCAATTGCAATTTATTTAAATATTATACAAATAAGAACGCTGTGTAATAACAACAATATACATATATTTCCAGGCAACTTTGGCCTTATAGACTAACATACATACATATGATAAAATACTAATTGTGTTAGTGAAAAGTACCTTTTGTTTTTCGGATGGGTGATCAGTTCCAGGGCCACGGTATCTCATTAGAACTGTCCCGCAGCCCTGGCAGTGAAAAGTACCTTAAAACTACGTTGGTAACACTTCACTTGTGCACTATGTCACCGTGCGTTCACGTGGCACTTGCCCGTGGACGCGACAGAACACCACTCCCTGCGGCCAAAAGCAAAATATGCATATGCTGTAGTACAGCCTGGGAGAGGCCTATGTCCAGCAGAGGACTGCGAAAGGCTAAGTCTATTGATGCAGATGATGTCGAGGTTTTTAACTACGTATACAGTCAGTTAGTACTCGATGACTCGGCCACACATCAATTTACATTTTTGATACAGTTTGGTGCATGTCACATTATACCCAATACCATCATCATCAACCCAATCACCAAATAAAGTCACGATAAGAATTTCTCCTCAAACTTTTATTTTACAAATCTGTGGAGGTGGGCCTTATTAAGCCCACTCGACATTAAAGGGCCATTCCAATTTGTATAAGATTTTAACCGAGAATTAATGGGAAAATGTGTTTGAGAGTCATTTAAATTCTGAGCGCGTTTGCAAATGCCTTGAAAACGCCCATTTAAAGGCACCGGCGAGCAATACAATCAAATAAATAAATCTGCAAATTGTCGCGGCGCAAAAACTTGGGACATTTCACCACATACCTAACCTTACCAAAACAAGTTGGCAAGTATCACCTCGCACTTTAGGGTTAGCGTTTAATGCGTAATGTAAAGAAATACAAGCGTTATGGTTGGTCCGTTGAGATTTTCAGAAAACATGTAAAGCGGATGATTTATTTTTCTAACCACAATCGTTTTCCCAAAAATATGAAATGTGAACGTAATGCAGCTTAAATGTATGTGTGTGTGCTTGTATGTGTGTGTTTATGAGTGTGTGTTGTATGTGTATGTATGCTTGTATGTATGTGTGTGTGTTGTATGTATGTGTGTTGTATGTGTTTGTATATATTGTATGTTGTATTTCAGTTTTCTTTTTTCCTGTGCCTATATTGTCGCACTGATGGGCAACAGCCTCCCCAATAATCTTCCACTCTTCTTTAAGTGCGATTTTCTCCGGCCAATCTGTCAGAAACGCCCCTAAGTCGTCACGCTAGCGTTTGATAGGCCTCCCTCGGAACGACGCCCGTGTTCTGGCACCCACTGCGTGACGACTCTGGCAGTCCTGATGCATTCTAGACATGGCCCGCCCAATCCCACATCAACCGAGCAGTCTCATTGCCCACATCAGCGATTCCAGGTTTTGAGCGTATTGTGGCGTAATAGGTACTCATAATTCTTAATTCTGCGAAGATTTTCCTTTCCAGAAGACAATCGAGATGACCAATGGTACTCTTTTAAAACTATAGTGTTATTTGCGACCCCGTCTAGACCATTATTATGCAAAAGTTTCTAACGGATCTGAGTCTGTACGAGATTCACGGGGATAATTCTATTTGGTGCCCAAAACTGATAAATAATGTTAGTTGCCGCCTGAAACTGCGAATATTCCTTCATACTTCAAATGAAGCAACCACGCCAAATATAATAAATCCACTATCAACATCCTTACCCACGCCAACCCTAAGGCGTCCGATCACAAAGACAGTCACAGCCTCACAGCGTAACAAATCACTCGCACGCAACTTGTATAGCCATAACCGCAGAACCGCAGCATGGGAAAAAACAGCCCCCACTCTCGATCAACGTCCGAATCGATACTATACATTCTTGACGAAAACTGTTGGTGGACTGCATATGGTGCGTACTCTGTGTTGCTATGCGAAACGACTGGCTGGTGATCGGTAATGTGCTGTTGAGTTTTTTGAAGATATTTCCATCTTTGAAATTCTTGTTGTGTGGAAAAGAATTGGATAGAACGTGAGCAAGTGGCTTGAAGGATGGCTTATAAGAAAAAAGGTGAAAATTGTGGAAAACGTAATTCTATGGGCCATTAGGCTGTTAGCAATAGGATGACCCGAGTTGACGGTACACATAGCGAAAGGACGATAGTGAATCAAAGTGCCAAAGAAAGCCAATCAAGGAGAAACAGAATTACGGAGAGGATGATATGGCCAGGAAGAATGTGAGCACTGATATTGATATTACACAAATGTACTATGTTACTGATAAAATATATGATAAAAAAGACGAACCGAAGTTAAAGAAATTATGATAACTATGGACAGAACTTTTCTTTGTAAGTGTAACAGTTCACATATAAACTAAACATGTTTTAGCATCGTATTGGACTTGGTCTGTAATGTTGCTATGGTTGGTGGTAAATAAATAAATAAAATAAATAAATATCTCGTATCTCTCGGCAGATCTCGTAGAAGATGGCGGGACGAGCTGGACAAGACCGGCGACCAGTGGTCCACATTAGCTTTGGATCGAAACAACTGGAAGTCATGGGGTGAGGCCTTTGCCCAACAGTGAGATGACGCAGACTAACAGTATCAGTTTAAATATTTTTTCCATGTCATAATATCTGCAATAATCGTTATAGACGTTCTAATAATTACAAACAACTTCTTTTAATTATCCAGGCGATATAACCTGAATATTTGACAAACTACGCCCAGCCTACGCGAAGCTATTCTGATTTATTACTCGATACTAGTATTGAATCGATCGGATCGCGATCAAGACTCAAGACAAAGTTATGGCAATTATTTATTATACCAGTCCAAGTGGGTTGGCCGTATCTAGTTCATTTAAATACAATTCAATTTTCAAGGGACACTTGTCAATTTTACAAATTGCTTTTTGATCAGATTTGATCGCGATACGTTATGATGTCATAATTTTGATGCCTGTTGCAGTATAAATTATGGTCTTCAAGACTTCCATTGAGAGTTACGTTTATGAATATGGCACACGAGTTGGTCTTAGGACTGATATCAAAAGCAAATATTGAAATCGTTTCATGCTATCGTTTGACGTTGCAATCGTTTGACGTTGTACAACTGACGCCGGTGTAACCTTATTAAAGCACATTTTTACTGCGTGGGAAGAGTCCCAAGACGCCATAGGAATATTTTGTGACCTCTCCAAAGCATTTGATTGCGTAAATCACGACACATTACTTTTGAAACTTGAGCATTACGGACTAGGTAAACTTGCACTTAGTTTGATGAAATCTTATTTGAAGGATAGACAACAACAAGTTCAAATAAATGGTGTTAATTCACAGGGTTTAAAAGTAAAAATGGGGGTTCCGCAAGGCTCAATATTGGGTCCTTTCCTCTTCTTAGTGTATATAAACGATCTACCCTATTTATTGAAAAACCAACCTCATAATATGGTGTTATTCGCTGATGACACTTCCCTTATTTTTAAGATAAATAGACGGGCCCAAAATCTAGATGACGTGAATAATGCCCTACTTCAGGTCCATAACTGGTTCACAGCAAACAATTTAGTGTTAAATGGAAAAAAAACGAAATGCATAAGATTTGCTTTACCAAATGTTAAAAGTAGCGATTGTGATATAGTATTGAATAAAGAGAAGCTTGAATTTGTAGATAAAACAGTTTTCCTGGGGATTACGCTTGATTCAAGGCTACAATGGGGTTCTCATTTAACATCTCTTGCGGGGCGGCTAAGTTCAGCAGCATATGCTATTAGAAAAATCCGTCAATATACTGATGTAGATACCGCTAGACTGGTCTATTTTAGTTACTTTCATAGTATACTGTCTTATGGCATTTTACTATGGGGACGGGCTGCAGACATTGAGTCTATATTTATTCTGCAAAAAAGAGCCATCAGAGCCATATATAATCTTCGTAGGCGTGATTCTCTAAGGGAACTGTTTAAGGAAATTAACATCATGACGGTACATTCTCAATACATCTATGAAAACATAATGTATGTAAGAAAAAATCTACATCTTTTTAATAAAAGAGGTGACAGACACAATTACAGTACTAGAAATAGAGACCAATTAGTTCAGCCAGGCTTCAGACTCGCTAAAGTAGACTCATCTTTCATGGGGTACTGTTTGAGATGCTATAACAAAATTCCACAAAGTATTCTTGAACTGAATGAAACGAAATTTAAAACATGCATTAAACGCACACTGTGTAGGCAAGCATATTACAAGTTAGAAGATTATATCGTTGATAAAAATGCTTGGCTCAATGCCGGTCCTGCTCCACAAGGACAGGGGCGCATAAATGAATAGCATTACATATCCCAATCACCTGCGCTCTTGATGATTTATTTACTGCATCAGTGAGCGGGGTACACGTGGCTGAGTTTTGGGCTAAGCATATTTAAACTTTTTGCCATCGAAACGCTGAGAAGAAGAAGCATTAAATAGTATGTTGGAGCTGCTGAAGATTGTACAACTATCTTTGCTTTGTATAAATTCAATCTCTTTAGTATTATATAGCCGCATAGCCCATATTGTGTGAGTACTATGTAATAGAAAGCTGTCATTCGCGGGAAACCTACGTCTTTTCTTGACTTGAATGTGCCCTGGCGGTTAGGAGTGTGTCATGCTCACTTAAATGTCTCGCTGATGGTGGCGCGTGTGTCGGATCATTTAGTTCCCTTCAAAATGGTTGAGTTGAACGGTGCTGATACATGCGTCATGTTCGTGAACGGGCGCTGTCAGTTGTGACTGGTCATCTCTTGGTTGCCACGGCTTATTTGAATTGATTATTTTTATTTTATTTTTTTGAATTGTTTACTATGGACACTTTTAACGTACACATCTTGCTACATCGTTCTCACATAATGTACCATCTCAACATGAATAATGTAACCAAGAGTTTGTAAAAGTATACTGATTTAAAAGAGTGTCCATGGAGTTTCTTGCCCGTTCTTCTCCATAGAGATCTACGTTAGGGAATGGGCAACTACAGTACTTTCACAGTTTTTATGCCTTGTGACTGGGACTGTAGCTTTTGTTGTCTTTGTTTCGACAATTCAAAAGTGCCTGTAACTGGCCTATTTGAAATAAATGCTTTGTTTTGATTTTGATTTTGATTTTGCTAAATAAATATATTTAACGATTTATTTTTTTTTATTAAAAAAAAAAGTCGGTAAATGCTTCCACATTACATAGTCGCGCGGTAAAGTGCTCCTATAATTCAAACTTTATGGCGGCTCTGAAGCTAGCTGCGAGTGACGATACTAAGAAGACTGTTCTCACACAATAATGATGGCGTTTTCATGACAAAAACGTCAAGTCACTGCGTCATTGTGTTCAGTAGAGGTGTTAAAACAAAACAGAAACAGGACTTTAACATTTTTTAGACTCAACTCTTCACTCGATCTGATCATATTAGGGGTTAAAGTATGAAATTGCCTATTTGTATGAACGATTTCGTGAAATTGAATTGAATTTTCTTGGAAACGTCTGAACCGATTATGATGCAATTGCAAACTATAGAGTAAAAAAGCTGTGCTGCACTGCGTATCTTAAATTCTCAAAACACAGTCTAAGACAAAAATATACCTACTTGAAGTAGTGTAACTGACGGCACATTGAAACAGGTGTTTTGACACACTACCCTATGTGGTAATATGCAACTAATAGTACGGTTTTTAAACTCCAAAAGGTACGTAATTTAACAATTAATGGAATTAGGAAAATATATAACTATACGTCATAGTTACAAACGGAAAAATATGAGAGAGGGACAACAAAGTGATCTTATAAGAGCTCCGTTTTTGCTGACTGAGGTAAGGAATCCCAAAAACAATTTTTCACTAAGAAACACGTTAAAACAAAACTAAATTAAATTAAAAAAAATAATAATAATAATTAATTAAACAGAAGAAGAAGAAGAGTACCTGGAAGGATACGGGGAGGCCTTTGCCCAGCAGTGGGACATACAAGGCTAATAAAAAAAATTAAACTAAACGTTCTCTTTTTCATTAAACAATGGATTATTCGTTGCTCATTCATTATTACCTGCGTCAGAGAAAGAATGAAAATATTATTGTGATAATGACGTGAATAGTCATATTTACAGTCTAGTAAAAACTTGACAGAAAGTAGGCACCTACTAAAAACTATTTATTTCGTTTTGTTTTGAATACTTTGCTCGTGGCTAAGTAATAACAGCCTTTGGGTCGGTCATCAGGTTAAGCCGCGCTAGACTAGGTTGATCCGTGCATGGGTGACCACTCACTGTCACTCCATACCGAGTTTCCTCTGTGCCTCGCAAAATACATTGAGCCCGGCTGTTTACTGTAGATCTTTGACAGTCGTTAAGTAGTCAGTGGGCCGGAACTCTGACAACCAGTCTTACCAAGGGGTATCGTATTACCCAATACTAACTGGATTGTGGAGGTCAGATAGGCAGTCGCTCCGTGGAAAATACTGGTATTCAGCTGCAGTAGGTTAGACTGAAAGCCGACCCCAACATAGTTGGGAAAAGGCTAGGCAGATGATGAAGTTTAGAATGTTTTTTTTTTAATAATTAAGAATGAGTGCACAAACATAAATAGCATTAACATAAAAGAAGCCAGTTAAAAACCACCTTTCTGGAAATCTAATTTCTCAGGTCGTTTAATAATAAATTATTGGTCTACACCGGTAGCTCGGACCCTGTTCCCGATGCTGGTGGGCTACTATTTTTATATTTTAAATGTGTTTGACGTGACAACGTCTTATAAATCGATGGAGTTGGCTGCACGCACGAAAAAATGAGGCGTTACCTCGCTCTGAGGCGTTCCATAAAACAATTGCTCAACGCACATTCATTTTTTGAAAAATGCAACCATTCCATCAGTATTTTCTTATGACGTTGTCACGTTCAACTATCGTCAGTAAACCGACTTTACAGACAACCGATTTTTTATATTACTTTGTACAAGAATATTTTTAAAAATAAATGATATGTAAAGAAAATAAATAAAGGATAACTAATTGGTCTAACAAACAACATCAATGACATCTGAGGAGGCTCTCGCTTGGCAGCTGGATACAGGGCTTGATTCAGAAAGCAGTACTTCTGGAAACGGCACGTATTGTTAGGAGGTGCCTCTCTCAAGAGCCTTGACCATTGGTAGTTTGGACCCTGTTCCGATGCTGGTGGGCTACTATTTGTTTTATATTTAATTTTGTTTTTAAGATTTATATGTAAAATATAAAAGAAGTGTGTTAAAATAAATTAACGGAATAATATAAATGATGTAAAAATTTAAGTCATGCTGAACTGAAATACGCCGAAAATAACTCTAAAACAAAAAACTTCAAAGATTTTAAATTTATTTTCAAAACTGATTGTATGGGTGTATCAATTGATTTATACCTAAACAAACAAACAGTGATATCCATTACGAAGATAAACCCCGCCTCAATGTGTTCACAAGGGGCCGAAGTCCCGCCCAAACCAATTAATATTCGATCAGCTAAGCAATTCTTACAATTTGTCCAGGCCCTTATTAGACGAATTTATAACCTCACCTTAATAGGCCCATTTTACTTTATATTGTTGCCTTATTTGGTCCACTGATAGCTTTATTTTGTAATTTAAAATTGTGGAATTTTAAGTGTTGGTCGGTTATTTACGCCTATTTTGGGCATTATGGCTTGTAAATGGTTCCGTTGTAGCTATGATACTTATTCGGGTCTTATAAATCGTTTTCTTGGGGTATGTAGTTTGTGTTGCGCAATTTCTTGATTGTAAATGCAAGAAATACACGGGTTTTATTTTCCCTTAATGAAATCTATTGAATTAGTAAGTTAAAACGTTGTATCTACATACAATTCGATGGTATCAACAAATTCTATATTATGCTACATACAAGTAGCGAAGGGCCAATTTTTATAAAAGGTAAGCCGGAGTACATATCTTTAATGTGATTATATTATTTGTCTGTAGAATACTGACTGTGCCATTTTTCAAAGGGAAGCCCGTAGGAACAGTTGTATGGAACCATCGCCACTGCTACCTACATAATAAAGTTCATTTTAACAAACTTTGCCAAAGCCAGTACCTTATAGTATAAAGACCTACAGTGAAACTAAACTTAACTTTACAATCTTTAATTTCGTACCTCAAGACCGTAAACACATCAAAAGTGAAATACAACGTGAGAAAGAGCCACAAATTGAGCATTATCTTTACGGCATTACCCATAAAAAAGTTATCGAAGCTTTACTAATTAATGCCTTTTAAATCAAGGCAGCTTAAATCCGAGTTTTTTGGAGGCAACTTACAAAACGATCAGTATAAGAAGACCGATGGTGGAATACGGCACTAACTGAATTTTGTATGGATTTTGACAGGTGGTCCCCTCTTTTCCTTGACAAGCAGCGCCGCCACTAAGTGTCAAGCTACACTGGTCATGCTTCGATTTCGTCGTTCGTTTACCGTATATTCATAAGCTCGCAGTAGGACGTGCTTCAGGACTTAATTATTGGTTTCTCGTATTTATCGTCGATTCGATAAACTTTTTCTGAGCTCGTCGCGGTGGGAGATCGTTCTGGCATGCTGTGGGTAGATGAATGGAATGAGGATTTGAGAAGTTTCGTTTGGGAAAAATTTGGAGCCTTGAGCGTGTACTTTTTAATAAGACCATCTAACGCCCAATTTAAATCACACTTTATTTGCTTTTTACCACTTTATATGGTCTATCTCATGTTCACTCCTCTTTCTCATTTGATCACTTCACTGATTCACCAATTTGTCACATAATGCACAAAACTTTTTGTGTGCGAATTTTAAGTCATTCATAACAATTCAATAAAACTTCTGCAACCCCCTGCATATTGCCACATAACTCAGAATCTAAAGCAGCTACTGGAAAATAAATTAATTGTTAGTAATTTCTAGGTATTTGCGTTTTTGTTTGGCGGCCTGTCCGACTACAGCTGGACCGGCCCGGATACGTCAAGTGCCTCGCATTCACTACAATGAGCAATCTAACAGGGCCTGTACCACCTACTCTTATAGCAGTAGGTAATACTCTAACGTCACATCAGTGTGGGACAGAGATGAACCTAATAATAATAATCTTGTTCCGATCCAGCCTGTGCTTTGCTGTCCTCCCCAGCGACGCCCTAAGCCTAGGTTCGATATTATTTTTCAAGTCCTATCGATAGACACCCCACCACACAGTTCTATATATTTATTTATTTTTCAACCGTCAATTGCATGTATGGAGAGTCACCCTTTTATAATTTCACATCGCTATTGTGTTGCGGTTTCACACACACCTACTCTCTAAATTTCAACTGTGTAGTGCCAACAGTCTCGGAGTAAAATGGCTGTGACATGCAGACGGACACACAGACAGACGGACAGGACGAATCTATAAGGGTTTCATTTTAGCAATTTGCCTACGAAACCCTAAAAAAAAAGAGATGGAGCTTTACAAAACGTCCATCTTAATCTATTGCACCCACATTGAAGTAAGATTCAAATATTACTGCTATAACAGTGGTGGTAGGCCCCCAGGTCTATAAAAGATACGGCATTTTGTAAGACATAAGGCAGTGATGAAGTTATAGCGCCCTTTTTATGGCATCGTGTGTGGTCTGCAGGGAAAGTTTATTCTGCGAGTCCATATGTCTCATATCTTATCTAGATTTACTTTTGACATAACATACATAACATCACGCCTGTAATACCCGAAGGATTAGGCAGAGGTGTGCCTAATAGTACACCCAAATTTCGCCAGTTAAGTAATTATGTTTAAGTTCCATGTAATGGGGGCGAACCTATTGCCAGCAACCGTGCATAAATCCAGACTCCGTGACTGCTACTGAGAAATTCCTGATGGGAAAACCCAATAACATTTTGCTTGACGTAGAAATCGAACCCAGGACCTGCTCCAGGCTCAGCAGTCACGCTTGTGACACTAGACCAACGAGGCAATCATCTCTTTTGAATTCAGACACAAATTAAGCTTCCTCTCAATAAATGAACAAGAGTGAATTAGAGCCACCCGCATTTGTAGTATTGTAGGCTAAAGCACACCATTTAATAATTTACAGAGTTTTAGGGCTCGTACACATAAACGCGATACGACGTCGCATCGTCGTATCATCGGCAAAGACAAACAAACATTAAAGAATTATTCGCGTCGTAGCACGATGCGACGTAGTATCGCGTTTATGTGTACGAGCCCTAAAACCCTGTAAATTATCAACTACCTTAAATTTAGCACTTTGGCTAAATACCTTTGTGCTTATAACTTCTTGGAAGGGAAACATTTACAGCAGAGTCCTAATTGGCAACTATACCACGTTCCTTCACCAAACCCATAAAGTTATAAATGTGTCGCCTTCATAAGCGCATTAAACTTTATGATCCAGTCATTATTGGCACTAGTGATGCACGAACTGAACCGATACTTTATAGTATCGATACGACAGGGTGCAATACTCCGATATTTTGTATCGATACAAACGAATACGATACAATGCTACAAAAGTACTCCAATGCACGGATTATATAGTGCCACATTGTCCTAAATTGCAGGATCATACAATTTCTCTCATCATCAGCTGCCTAGCCTTTTCTCCCAACTTCATTCGGGTCCTCTTCCAGTCGTACCAGATGCAGCTGAATACCAGTACTTAACATGGAGTGACTGCCTATCTGACCTCCACATCTCAGTTAGTAGTCGGTAATACGGTACCCCTTGGTAGGACTGGTTGTCAGACTTTCGGGCCACTGACTACCTGTAACAACTGTCAGAGATCTACAAATGGCGGCCGGGACCCCGAGTTCCCGTGGGTTAATTTTCGACCATAACAGGAGCGAAGCTGCGGGCGAAACCTAAATTGATACAAAAAGAGGACATAAAAGGGAATTCCTCATCTAGACTCTAAGCAATTACTTACTTTTGTTTCGATACAGATCCAAGTATAGCGCATCCCTAATCAGCACAAAATCCTTGCCAACAACTAGCGTATTTCAAGTCGGAATCAACGCCAAAAAGCCAAGAAATACTCGTTAATCCTGCTGACGACATCGTTCTCGTTTAGAGTATACCGAGTACACATGACGAATGGCAACCAACAGTCCTGACCTTTCGAAATGCCAGTTGGAATCGGCGCAAGTAACGTAAATATCAGCGGGAACTTTCAATACAATGCGCAGAATTTTAACGAAGACAATGAGGGTTCTGGCGAGATCATAATCGAAACATGTTCGCTGTATGGTATCGTACTGGGGCAGGGTTGACGAAAGTAATCGGGAAAATGTTGCTTAATCTTGAACTTTTCCCGTGAAGCGTGCAGTCTGAAAGTTGTCAATGTCAAAATAACTGTAGTGTTTAAGTAGCAAATCATACTCAAAATTCTAGTACACTACAGGAGAGTAGAAATGAAAACAAACGATACAATCACTGTTTTAAGCTTTCACGGTTTACAACTAAACTTATAGTGTAACTTACGGGATATTTTTCGTGATAATTCATTATTCTGAGCTCCCACGGAAGACATGGAAGATATCGTATAAGTTTATGCGATACAATATTTCACAATTTAAGTCGTTGATCTATGCTCGTGCCTCTGTATGAGATGGGGCTTTTGCACAACAGAGGCATTATTACTTATAATTTCGTGATATTATCAACTTAACCTAAACGGTGAAATACATATTTGACAGCTATTTGCAACATTTTCAACTTTTAGAATGCACCCTAAGCTGCCCTCGCTAGACCTTAATATGTAACTAAAATTTGGTCTTGGTTAATATTTTATAAAATTAGGCACTATATATCGATTTTGCAAAGGCCATGGCATGAACCAAACCTTTTAAAGAAGAGACATTTACTAAAACCGTTAAATGCCACGAGACAGACATGACAGCAAACCTGCCGTTGCCTCTTCTCTCGTAGATATTAAAAGGCTAGTAGGACTTGGTTACACACAATTTCATAAATTTCCCTACAAATAACAATTAATCGGTAACCCTACCACCTATAACATTATATTTGAGTGAAATGTTGCTAGTTGATCAGTCCGATCTCCCACAGAGTACATTTCCTAAATCACGCAGAGTTGTACTTGAAACATGAATATGGTGGACAGTTCTTATCTTAACCATATCACCATATACGGCGAAGGGAATCCAGGCTATCAATATGTGCATCAGCAGTATCCAAACGATATACTGTTAGCTGTTAGGCTGTGGACACGTCCGGCTCGCAGTTGCCTATTTGCAGTGAAAATACTGACTCTTTGCTTAATTAAGGCGTAATTTATAAGTTTTGAGTCAACAGTAATGAGGATTTTGTGACTGCACGAGTGCAACTGTACTAAAATATAAATAGCGTTTTTATGGCATTCTGCACAAAGGTTATTTTCACGTATCAATCTAACCGTAACCGTGCTTTGGGGGTTAGGTTGAAAACAGCCGGTTTGCATCTCGACTGGAAGCCAGTTCTATTGCGACTGATTTGTAAAATTTCGAAGTTCTTAGAAATGACGTATTTTTTATAATGATGTGCATATAGTTGGTAGCTCTTAACAGTGTTATTAATCCTGCCCCAGCCATAACTAAAATAGGATTAGGTTACAATGTGCTCTACAAAACTAAAAATGTTAAACAAATTCACCAGTTTCATTTTTTTTGTCATTTTTTTTTATTTGCTGTTTGTGTATGTGAGTTTAAATGTTTGTAAACGCACCCACGATACAGGAGGAATTCCTAGTGTGGGGGCAAAGTTCCAATCAAAAAAAAAAAAATTACCTTCATTTATCAAAACAAAACTGCACAAATATTACCATTCTTTCATCAAAAACAAACAATTAATACATCATGTTCATAACATAAACATTTCACTTTTTTTTTAATCTTCAAGTGGTAGGATTGCGTTTAAATTATAATTTCTTGGTTTTTAATAACGCGATCTAAAGTGCCGACGAAATAACCTTATCAACATGGTTCTGACAGTTTACATGTATAACGAGTATCATGTAATAATTGTGTGGGTAGAATTTAATTTTATTATAGTACCCAACAGGTTTCACACGTGTTTTTCCTCAAATGGAAAGAAACTTATGAGTTTATTTTTGTCAAACAATTCGGTAATAAAAGGTGATGCTTTAATACATTATGGATACTAAAAATCAAGTTTATTAAGATTTGATACGTGCCAAGAGCGAGTACCTTGTATAAACATGTTTGTAGCATTTTCTCCAATGAGAATGTAGACTATTTTAACCCATTCCAGTACCAAAAGGCTTTTAAATATACCTACTTACTATAAAATAGACGGGACAAAGCGAACAAATCGTAATCTTAAGCTGCGTCTACGCTAGGCGAATTCGTTTAGCGTAGACTGCTTGTGCTCTGCTTGTGCTCTGCTCGTGTTCGGCTCGCCAAGCATAGACGCAGCTTTAATTAGATTACGATTTGTTCGCTTTTGTGTTTCGAAAGAGCCAACTGGATGCCGTCGCGTATAAATGTACACGTTACATTTACATGACAATAATTTTATTTTATTGTGTTTGGGTGGCTTACAGCTACCAATACAAAAGTTATATTGAGGTAAGCAACGACAAGCGATTTACAAGCGTCCATAGTAAAGTATTGTAGTACAAATTGCTAACTAAGCATAATATATAGTAACAAAGTATGGGATTGGACATTGCCAGAATTTGTATAGAGCTGTGCCCTTACAAAAAATATTCATGTACATTGACATACAGTACGTCATATTAAAGCTTACAGGTATGTATTCATAATAATTTAAGTTTTATGATCAGACAAAAAGCGAGAGTTACTATAAATGTGCCTAAACATTTTGAATAGCAATGATCCGAGACAAATAAATAAAGAAGTCGAATATTAAATTAGTTATTATGTAATTTTGCTTTAAGACATTTTCTATGACATTTCTTCTGATCGTCTCTCTGTAGTGTCTGAAATCTCTTTGCCAACGCCTAATAAACGTCGAGAAAGAAAATAGCAATTCTTTTCTACATGCGTACATATTTCTATGCCATGGCCTTTGTATTTTTTTCACACACATAGGTAAAACGAATGGCGACATGGCGTCAACCGCTCATTGTACTGTTTGACGTCAATACCCCACCTGGTTGATAGTATCGATAACCCTGACTACTCTTCATTGTCATAGAGACTTCAAGGTCCATTTTAAGACTTCTAAACTGAAGAGTTATATTCACAACTGAAAAGTAAAAACACAAAATGAAGTGGGGTACCAATTCACTAGCCGGGGATCGTAGAAGGCGCACTATTACCCACGATCCCCGATGCAAATGTAGGAAAGGAGCATCGGGGTGATTTTTAGTCACAGTCTGACAGACACCTCCCGAGGACATCCATGAGATTATCCACCGGGGAAGAAATAAGAATGAAAAAAAAGGGGTACTAATTCCGTAAACATCTAATCTTAATTCTTTAGTAAACCTAACTGTTGCAAACGACTTCGTCTGCGATCTAGAATGAAAACAGGCCTAGTTCTCGTACCCAGTTCCTAGCTTAAAAATCCGTTCAATGGTTTAGGCGTAATAAGGTAATAGATAGACAGACGGCGGTAATAGATAGTGTTAGTTTCGCATTAATAATGTTAGCATTGATTACGTCTAACTCCCTTAAATGATCTTTAACAAGTTAAGTGCTAACCTTTCTCTACAAAACACATTGTATAATAATATGTAATTAACATTAAACGCTTTATTAAATAGAGCAAACTAACTATATACATAATTAATTAAAAACGAAATAAACTAACAACAAACTATAAAACGGCACAAAAAAACTCCTCCTCAACGCTGTCAGCTGGTAATGTGCACAAGAGACTGCCGGCGTTGCCACGTTGTACGGCAACACTTAACCTCTGGCCAAGGTTAAAGCCAGCCCTTGGGTCACAGGAAGCGTCAACTAGGCGTCTCGAAATAGGCTATGAGCACTCGAAAACAGAGTTGAACTCAAAACTCCAAAACTCGAAAATATAGTTACCACAAAGGCTACAGCGCCAGCACAGCACGATGAGCTACGAAGATCGGCTAGAACGCCGACGGTTACAAGTGCTCGTCGGATGCTGTCGTTTATGTTCCCGTGGCGTGCAAAACGGCCAGCACTTCGACTGCATGACAGGCCGTGGTGGTCGAGGTTGTTGACATCTTCACCACACTGACAGCGATGAGGAGAACAGTAGGCGGCACCAAGGCGTAATGAAGCAGTGAGGTGATTTAGAAATAATAATATATTTATATACATATATTAAAATATTAATATTTAAGTGCCGAAAAAAGTTCGCGAGCGGACACAGTGAGTTTCGTGTGTCGGGAGCAGAATCGAGTTGCGAGTGACAGTGGTAGCGGTACTGAGTGCAAAAAACGAACAAGAAAGAGGGTAGACCGATTTGTCTGCTCATAAACACCTACCCGCAATAACTTCAGTTTATCCGTGATCATGGTGCTTGCAACAGCACCGAAATATCGGGAACTCAAAACAAACAGTAAACATGGTAAATATCCCGTTAGTATTAATAGTAATATTAATATTTAATTCTTTATTATCTGATATTGGATCAATCAACCACTCCAAATCATCATTATACTATAATAAACATCCTAATGATGGATAGACCAATCATCATCATTGCTACAAAACTTCGACATAATAGGTTCTCAATACAGAGATATTACGTCTTCGTAACGTCTAGTTAGTTCTGTATGTCTGTCTGTCAGACATACCGACAGACAACTATTGACAGCTGACAGAACGCATTGGCGCACGTTATGAAACTATTCGCATTTGCATGATCTGTTGTTTTGGTTTAATTATTATTTAAATTGGCTGTAGGTAGACGGTACAATCGGCAAAACAAAAGAATAGCTACATTTTTATAATTGGTTACAATAAACGCCCAGTATGATGATAGGCAGTCAATTTGAAACTGAACATATTCTATTTTTTACCATTTGAATGGAAATATGAAAATTTGTAAAAAAAAAGACGGGATTAAATGTCTTGGGCATTTTCTACCAGCCAACGTGTCAAAATCACAACAAAAAAAAAAAAATTGCCGAATTGAGAACCCGTTCTTTTTAGAAGCTTGTTAAAAAATCAAAATTAGCAGGTGCATTCTCGAGAAACTGGATAAAAATACAAGACTCATTACTAATTCATAGATATATACAGGTTGTAACAAGACCCTTAACAAAGCCGTCAACCAAGCATTCTGTACATCTAAATAAGTAACTTTACGAAAAAATTATTGCTGGAAAACAAACAAATTTTTTTTGGGGAGAAAAACCACTTTTTACGGTAGAACTCAATGTAACGCACTCAAAACATTGTGATGATCAGTGATAGGAATAGGTAGTGCCTATTTGCCTAAACTTCGAAGAACAGAGACAAGAAACGGAGACTTCCTTAGGACTAAATTTTTTCCGAGACATCTGTCCCGAAATTTCGAGACAACACATAAATACATTTAAAAAAAATGTTATTTGGAATAAGTAATTCGTCTATATTTACCTAAAGTTTGCGACTAGATATATCATTATAAAATAATAACATACACAGTCGGTATAACCATAAAATTTTCTGAATTTTTTTTTGGAGAACATTTTGTAAATGACTTGTTGATCGTAATACACAATGAATCACAATGTTTGAATAAGAAGCTGTACACGTTTCGAAGTAAATATCTTCTTTCTAGCTCACTCTCGGCTACGTTTAATGAGATTTCTAAAGTTCAAGTGTAAAAAAGGCATTATATGTAACACATACTATGAATCATAGTATAATATAGACGAATTACTTATTCCAAATAACAATTTTTTTAAATGTATTTATGTGTTGTCTCGAAATTTCGGGACAGATGTCTCGGAAAAAATTTAGTCCTAAGGAAGTCTCCGTTTCTTGTCTCTGTTCTTCGAAGTTTAGGCAAATAGGCACTACCTATTCCTATCACTGGTGATGATGGATGGATTGAATAGTACGGGGGTCGTGGAGGTGTTAAAAGTAAAAATCTTTGATTAAAAACATGTATTTAAAAAAACTTGTGAAAACGTTTAAAATATCTCCTCAACTAGAAGGTATGGTGTAGAACAAAACAATGATCGCAATGACAGAGAGAACAAGTGCCTTTCGGCTTCCTTAAGGGTCTTGTTACACATTTTATGTACATACCTACATACAGGGTGTAAACAGACCCTTCACATATCCTTCAACCAAGCATTCTGTACATCAAACTAAGTAACTTTACGCAAAAATTATTGCTGGGAATCGACTTTTTTTTTGGGGTGAAAAGTCACGTGATACGGTAGGACTCGATGGAAAGCACTTAAAGCATTGTGCTGATGGATGGATTGAATAGTACGGGGGTCGTGGAGGGGTGTAAAGTAAACATCTTGCATTAAAAACATGTAATTAAAAAAAAACTTGTGAAAACCTTTAAAATATCTCCTCAACTAGAAGGTATGGTCTAGAACAAAACAATGATCGCAATGACGGTGAGAACAAGTGCCTTTCGGCTTCCTTAAGGGTCTTGTTACACATTTTATGTACATACCAACAACATACATATAAACAAGTTTCCTTTTAGTAAAGCAAAATTCGTTATTTTACAGAGAAGAAACTTAATGTTATCGAAATCACTAAATGTTATGTCTTTACCGATTTTCCTTCCGCACTTGTTAACTAAATATTAACAATGCTGCCAGTCTTCTGGGCACGTTTCCAGATGACAGCGATGCGGAGGAGCACTTTGACGCCTAAGTGTCCTATTGTCGTCGTTTTTTAGTTGTTTTATATTTTCTTACTTTTAGCCTTATTTTTATCATTAGTTTAGTTATATTTGTAGTCTGTATATAATGTAAATAATTTGAAAATTAATAAATTAACACACTAAATATTTAACATTCAAGTCACTTTGTAAAGTTCCTACCTACTTGAAAAATAAAAACAAACCTATAAATTCCTAGTTAACTAATAAATAATGTAACGTGAACAAGAATCGATATGAATCAACATCTGTAAATGAATTTTATTACGCCCAGTTTCATTGCTTTATATTTAAGACAATAGTAATTAATTCTAAGATATTCCTCTCAAGATGAACATCGGCAGGAGGTGTGTTCTACATTGTAAACAAGAATGATTATTATGTAATACCTATGTGGGAATTAAATCATCATCTGCCTAGCCTTTTCCCAACTATGTTGAGGTCGACTTCCAGTCTAACCGGATGCCGCTGAATACCAGGACATTACATGGAGCGTCTGCTTATCTGACCCTCACAACCCAGTTAGTACTGGGTAATACGATACCCCTTGTTAAGACTTTTCGGCCACTGACTAATTAACTGTCAAAGATCTTCAATTGACAGCCGGGACGGCTTAATGTGCTTTCCGAGGCACGGAGGTAACTCGGTATGTTATTGGTGGTCACCCATTCACGGACCAACCTAGGTAGGTAAGCCCGGCTTTACCTGAAGATCAACCCGAGCGGCTGTTATTATTTAGCCAAACGCTCGTCTCTGGAATATGGGAATTAAATGAAAGAATAATATTAATTCATTTAAACTCACCAATTTCAGTAAAAATATTTACAACTAAATTAAAATCAGAATTACTTTTCGGTAAGTTATTTCAGTCCCATACATGTTTTATCAATCCTATTGTGGAGGCCAGATAGGCAGTCCCTCCACGTAAAATACTAGTATTCAGCTGCATCCGGTTAGACTGGAATCCGACCCCAAAACAGTTGAGAAAAGACTAGTCAGATGATGACACCTTTCATCAATCTCATGTATTTTTGACTTTTTTTTTCTTAGCCTGCTCTGTCCCATTCCTGGGCAAAGGTATCCCTTCACCCCGAGTCCAAGTCCTCGATAAACCGGACGTACCAAAAAACCATCTCATAATCAAAAACATTGTACTCATTGCACCTCCCACTCAATCAGATTTGTCTGTAAGAGGCGTTGTACCGTGTAACACAGACAGACAGAATTAAAGCTTTCGATCTAACTAACTTGACTGTGGTTCACGCCGCGGGATGTCGCTTGTCTATTTCGAATGTTGTATGCTCTGGCGCATGTTGTTTTGCTTATTGGATGTGATAGACGTGTTATTTATTTGTGTGTTCTTGAAAAAACATGAAATTATTATAATATTTATATATAGCTCCGTTATAAGCAACGATTAGATTGGATAAATGGAAGGGACTTTCTTCAGGTATCTTTCTTTCTAAAAGCCACGTACAAACGGTTGAAATACATGGCTGTTTCATAACGATTTTTTAAAGGTGAAATGTTCGTATGATCTCAATTTTTTACGGTAAGATATCCTACTGAACATCGACGTAAGAATGGGACTTATTTAGATACCACTCTAGATTTTTTAATCTGCAAGATACGGGCATATTATCGTTTGTAGTTTCAATCGTGAGGCAACATCATCATCTACAGCTGCATAAATAAATTCTAACAAAATTAAGTTATTAAAATCAATAATAGAAACAATAAGATAAGATCGCACCCAACGTTATCTATTAGTACCAAATAACGTACAAACACAAGGTTACAATCTATTGTATCAGTTTTTGCTTGTTATGTAAATCAGGACACATTCTGGGCCACAGAAAAAAAAACTTTAATTCAATTGTTGCATTCATACGCAAAGTGATTTTATTCATGAATCTTGCCGCTTATATGGGATTACGTGTACGGTGTAGTATGGCGAATGATTTTTCCTCTATGTTTTTTTTTATTTTGGTGATGGATTGATCTTTCATTGTTTTTCGGTGGTGTTTGCAAGTCTAAGCTGAGTAAAATGAAAGCTGGATCGTATCTTCATTTTAGGATACCGATTTTTTATCGAAGATTTAATATTTATTGTTTACTAGCTTTTGTCTGCGACTTTGTCTGCCATCCAACATATAACGACATACTGCCTATGGCCTTCTCCAGGTCCAAAGCTACGTATCTGTCAAATGTAATGACCTGGGGGTCTAAAATGACCGCTTTAGCAGAATCATAATAAAATAATAATACGAATTAAGTAACAATTTGTAAAATGGTCACAAAGTGACAATTCATAATATTAACTGTGTCTGTGAACATTTTAAGAATTTTAACGTGATTCATATTATTATCCTATTATGATTCTGCTAAAGCGGCCATTTTAGGCCCCCCTGTTCAGTGGCTAGGGCTTGAAAAAGTAACAGACAGGTAAACTTGCGCATTTATATTATTAGTATGGCACTGTGAATTTTACATGTCCCTTTGACATATACAGGTACTGCTTGGTAATAGCTTTGAGCCTCAGCCTCAATCATACCTGTTCAAGTATAACCCAAAAGTCATAATTATGATTGAAAGGGCACTAACTGTACCAACTTTCCAATAATAACTGTTCAATTCACCTTTCAGCTGATCAATAGCAATTATCTCTCTTTTACAATCTGTTTAACTGTTGTGTAACAGCCACGGAGTCTGGATTTGTGCCCGGTTGATGGCAACAGGCTCGCCCCTATTACATCGGACTTAAACATATTTTTCTCTTTCATTGCGTGTCTATGAACTCAAATAATACCCGACCAGTAGGTATACCTGCACAGCTCTTACTAACACATTAACAGGCGGGATGTCCGATCCTACGGAGATTACAGGGGGGCCTTAAATGGCCGCTTTAGCAACATGATAATATGAACTACGTTACGATTCGTAAAATGGTCACAAAGTAACAATTCGTAATATTAACTGCGTCTGTGATCATTTCAAGAATATGAAAATCATTCATAATATATTTCTATTATAATTCTGCTAAAGCAGCCATTTTAGACCCCCAGGTGCTATATGTATTTTAATAAATTCTGATTATTGGATAATTTCTAATAGCTAAACTCCTACAGCACACAAACACGACAGCTCCAACACAAGTGCTCACCAATAAACAAAACACGATAACTCCAACATTTACATTCAGTACAAACACTGCACTAAATAAAACCGTGTCCACGTCCACCTGAATGGCTAACGCATATATTCTGCATATGATTTATACGCCAGCCGTGCGTGTATTCTATATTAATAATTATAACTACGCGAATGTTTTCGCAAACTCATAATTGGGTCAAGATAAGTAATTATGCGGATAATTGCGTTCGTAGCCTCTGAGTAAAGGAGGTAAGAGGTAAATCATACTAAGTCCTGCATTTAGCTGGTATTTTGATTTAGTTTTTTGATGGGAAACTTGAGCTAGTTCAAATAATTGTATTTTTATTTTTTTTAATGTTGCTCCACACTAGTAATATCTTCTGTATCGTGGGTGCGTTAACAAACATTTTAACTCACATACACAAACAGCCACACCCGGAACAATACTATCTGTAGGCCATACAAATACTTGTTCCGTGCGGGGATCGAACCCACAACACGCAGCGCAGCAATCAATCGCTCCACCACTGAGTCAACCGTGCCGTCAAATTATGTGTCTTCTTCTTTATTTTTCTTTATGTCGTAGGTTAATTAAAAGATTTAAATTACTATTGTGGGTACGAAGTCTGGTGGAATTATTTTAGAAATAACTCATCCAAACTATCTAGGAGCTAAGAACATACTTTATCGCAGTTACTTCGAGTTTTAAATAATGTAGCGAATAAGGCCTAAAATTATGTTTTAGCTTATAATTTTGTTGCTGTAGGTAATTTGAAGAATACGTTCCTTGGAATCCATTCTTACAGATAAGTTTGTCAATATTAATTATAAGATTTTAAACTATCATAGTCACTAACTTACTTTATTATTAATACTAGAAACGGGATATTTACCATGTTTTCTGTTTTTTGTTCTGTGTTGTTGTTGTTGTGTTATAATATTAATTATTATGTTGACCGACGAGGCAAAAATAATCTTCATCTATATCATCATTCATCATTTCAGCCGAAAGACGTCCACTGCTGGACAAGGGCCTCCCCCAAAGGGGGGGTTTTGCCATAATCGCCACGCTTGGCAGGCGGGTTGGCGATCGCAGTACGGTTGTTGCAAAAATAATCTTATTTAGCTTTAATTTTTTGACAGCAACACAACTTATCTATCACAGCATCAAATCTAGGTTAACAAATTGCCGAAGAAATGAGCTCCTAAATCAAGTCAAGCTAATTAAAAGCGACATAATTCGAAATTATCGTCACACCCTATTAGTGTTAGCTAGATGAATGAATATAAATGTCATGGCATCTATGAAGCAATCATTTAGCCAATGGCTATGTTTTGAGATCTTTGTAAATACTAAAGTGCCGTGGGGTATGTACATGCTAGAAACAGCCCATCCTCATTTTACGAAAATTATTTACTTTACGAGACAATGCAGTGAACGATAGTCGTTTCCATTAAACTAAATAAATGCGCACTGATCTATTTTCAAGAGTGATTTAGAATAGAAGTACTCTGCGCTGTGTAATTTTTGCAAAAGCTTCTCATTAGCTGCCTAGCCTTTTCCCAACTATGTTGGGGTCGGCTTCCAATCTTACCGGATGATGCTGATTGCCGTATTTTACATGGAGTGTCAGCCTAACTGACCACCACAACCCGGTTAGAACTGGGTAAAGCGATACCCCTTAGTAAGACTGTTTGTCAGACTTTCGGGCCACTACCTGAAACGACTGTCAAAGATATTCAAATGACAGCCGGGATATAAATAGTTTTGTGTGCGTGTATATATTATCTTTAGGTGTGTGTGTGTATACGGAGAGAAATGAAATGCGACGGAACGTTGATATTTCTTTACTTGCGAAACGTGTTACCAATATTACAACGGAGTACAAATTTAGGTTGAAAGCGCGTCTATAGCTAATGGCGGTTACGGGCGAACTAATGACGCCGAGCGCTGCGCGTACGACGAATACAAAATGCTGCGTCAGCGCCCCTACAGTAGTCATTTTTGGGAAAGCTACTTACTATCTACTTTAAAAGAAGAAACGATTTGCCATTCCGCAAAAATCTACGTACTGAAATTATTATCTATTTTACAAACAATCATTTTTTCATGTCAACTTTGTTTTTCTGTTTTTTTTTCAAATTAGATGAGGTTCGAGTTTCTTATCCGACAATTATGAAAAGACGCCCGAAACAAACTTCGAAGTCACAATTTTTTTTAAGGCATTGACCATAGACTGAGGCAATATTTTACTCTCGTGCTTAGATTAATAAATTACATTAAGTTTGTTAGACATAAAAACTTCTGATAGCAATTAGCCATTTACCCATCATCACACTGTACAACAGTCTGAGACAACATGTGCTTACCATGTTGCCTATGCTCTGTTTATATTGCTAACAAACCGCCATATTTATGGTTTGTTTAATTTTTTTCTGACGTAAATTGTAACATGTTGATTTTGCTAATAAATACATAAATTCTAACCGATTTTCTTGATTTCAGGAGCTATGAACGATGGATATGGCGCGGGCTAGTTATTATTTTTTGATGGTTTTTTTTGAGTGAATGAATAAATGACATATTTATTTGCAAGAATATGGGTAGTTAACATAAAGTTATTAAGATCTATGGTTTCACTATATTTGCCATTTCAGGCGTATTCATATTTAGAGTTTACATCTTGGTTATACTTATAATATACATATATTTGAGCGTTCTTTTTCCGAATTTAGTACCTATTGATTCAGAGTCAATGTCCCTCTCATCGAGAGAAGGGCTATGTTCCAGCATTGGGAACATTAAAGACTGATTATGTGGAGTCAATGCAATTTCAATGGAGGAGAGAAAATGGAACCGAGAAGGTTTAATTTTCACTTTTAAAATTAATTTGTGAAAATGTCAGGTAATACAATGAATGACCATAAAATACTGCCTCGTTGGTCTAGTGGTCGCAAACGCGACTGCTGAGCATGGGGCCTGGGTTCCATTCCCAGGTCGGGAAAAGTGTAATTAGGTTTTTCCATCAGGATTTTCTCAGTAGCAGCCAAGGAGTCTGGATTTGTGCCCGGTTGATGGCAATAAGATCGCCCCCTATTACATGGGACTTACAAACATAACTGGTGAAATGTGGGTGTACTATAAGGGACACCTCTGTCTAACCCTTAGGGGATTGCAAGCGTGATGCTATGTACCCGGATATTAAAGTAAGCTTGGCATATTTAAAGCTAGACTTAAATTATCGCATCAGTTTATCCGTGATAGAAATAAAATACAGGGTGCCAGGGACACTTCCACCCAGTATATTTGGCCATCACTCTCTCCTCTTCACTTTTTCTTTATCTTTTTCATGAGCATCTTTATCATTTTATGGACTGTGATGCCAGGATTTATTGCTCTTTGATTGTTTCTGTACATAACGGAAAATACAGAGCGTAATCAATTAGCACCTCTTTAGTTTTTGATAATACACAATAGTGCAAATCAGACGTATCAACATTATATTGCGTCAAGCAGCCAGTTATGTAAATAAGTAGTAGTTAGTTTTCGCAGTTTGACGTAAAACCACAAAGGAGTATGTTTCTTTTTTATCGTGTGGTTAGTGCCTAACCTGGTGTCAGTTTTTATGCCGCCCATGGGCCTCTGACTTGGCTTTACATGCTGTCGAGAAATATCTCTCGGGCATGCTGGTGATAATTACACAATACGCACATGAATCCGCAAAATCAGAGGTGCGTGTTTTGGGTTCGAACTCGAGACCAATGACTTTACAGTCCGACGGTCACACCTCTAGGAGTATGCTGAAGTATCTACTAAACCTACATTTCATCAGTTATGTACCTCCTAAATACCTTGAAATACTCATGTCATAAACGAGAACTTCGCGCCAAACTTTACAAAACTTTTAGAAATCTCAATCAAAGTTTGATTTTTTAATATTAGTGCATAGACAGTAGAACTTATGTCTTGTAAAAAGCACTAGCAGGATTATACTTTGATTTGAGAAAAATGCTCGTTTAATCCATTTAAAAATAGAATCTTATCACGAAATTAAAAAGCAATTCATCTACTTCACACTCTACGATCGAGCGAGTTCTATCTAATATCTCGAATGTATCGTTAATCTAAAATAATCGAGATGTGATATCGATAAGCCGTTGTGGCAATTAGCGTCACGGTAAGCGCGAAGATCAATTCATAGATTACTTCAATCAAATATTCTTGATACTGGACCAGAAAGGCGGTCAATTATCGGTCAGATAAAAATACGGTGTTTGTTTTGTCCAATGTAAACAATTGAATGCCAGGCTGTTACATTTTAAGACGTTTCCGGTTTCGATTCGAATTGATTTATCGATCATATGATCGATTTAAGCTGCGATATTTTTGAGGTCAATTTATTTTTTGTTTTTAAATTGGACAGTCCTTAAAAAGTTGCTGTCACTATTAAATAATATAGATTTACGCTTGATTTTAGTGGAAAACCACAAATAACTCAAACGAAGTTATAGCAATAACACCAATATCTTAACCGATACGCTTAAACTTACTTCACATGTCACAAACTCGCTTTACGTCAATCTGCATTAAAATTTAACACAATACTGCACTGATTATGATTATCCGCACTGACAGTTGATCCGATAGTAACCGAGCACTGTCACAAATCGGATTCATGCACTCGAAATCGATTCATCAACACATCACTTTAAAAATCGAATTTTAAATTCGGAATTCGATCACGTTCGATGCGTGTATACAGTTCACTGGTTGTACAACTACTGGCTGGTAGTAAGTACTTGCTAGTGTTGTGTGTTTGCCCCGCAGCTTGCGACCGATTAATTCATGATTTAAGATAAGTTTTGCGAGACTTGAGATGGACGCTTCGAGACATCGCAAGTTTTTTGGCGAATAGGGACGTGTGGCGAGACGGGTTGTCTGTTAAAATTGTAACAGTACTTCTAGTTTTAATTTGTTGTTTGATGGATGGTCTCAATTAGTGTTGGGATTGACACTGAGTGATGGTAATCGGTTAATTAACAATGTTTAGTTTGGTTGATGGGCTGTTCCGGCGCTTAAGGTGTCTGTTGTGTCCGTATTGTTATAATAGTGTCGGGTCGTGAATAGACTCTTAATAAAATGAAATATGGGTGCAGTATCACGTAAGACTTGCGCCATGCTCTTTAAATATTATGTTAATATAGCGAAGCTTTTGTAGTTCCAGAAATTAGCCTAGTTATTCGCGAAGATCTTGCCATGATTTACGATCGAGGCACTTCAGAAACTAAATAAACCGGTTTCATGGTAAATAAAAAATGTTAAAAATATTTGATATACGCACTAATACCGGAGCATGCAGAGCAACTGAGGTTGGAGAAAGAACGAGTTATAGAATACTATACGTAGCATGTATGTAGCTACAGATTATTACATAATAAAAGATAGTATTGAAGCTAAAGTTTGCTAGTAATGTTACTAGAGACAGGTATAATCCACTAGGTAGGTCAATGCCAACATAACACCACGCTTGTAATCTCCGAAGGGTTGGGCAGAGATGTACCTAATAGTACACCCACATTTCGCCAGTTATCTTTTAAGTCCCATGTAATAAGGGGCGAGCCTATAGCCATGAACCGGCACAAATCGAGTCTCCGTGGCTGCTACTGAAAATTTCCTGATTGAAAAACCAAATAACACTTGGCCCGACCCGAGAATCGAACCCAGGACTTTATGCTCAGCAGTCGCGCGACTACTCGACCAGCGAGGCAGTCTGCTATTTCAAGGCATTTATCTACCAAAACATCTACTCTAATATCTATAAAAAATACAGATTCTTGCCTCATAGCAGTGGCGAAGGTTCCATACAACCCGATTCCTACCGGCTTCCCTTTGAAAAATGGCACAGTCACTATTCTATAGCCAATAATATTCCATACAGTGAAGATATGTACTCCGGCTTACCTCTTACAAAAATTGACCCTTCGCTACTGCCTCATAGTACTAACATCTTTTAAATAAATGATCGCCATTTAGTATTTTTCCTCCCTAAATCAGATATGAATAAATCACAGCATCTTTTCCGACTGCCTTATCTTTTTAATGTTCAACTAATGACTCTCCTTGGTTATTGTATAATTTTTATTTGTTTGTTTACATTTTCGTGGCCCTTAAATTAAGTAGCTAAATAAATTAATGTGTTTATGTAAATATAAAAAATAATGAAGATGCCTCTTCGTAATCATGTCTGCCGTTAAAATGTTATCCCCTAATTATAGGTTTGCCCCCTTTTACATGGGTCTTAATCATAACCGGGTGCTTCGTTGGTCTAGTGATCGCAATCGCGACTGCTGAGCGTGAGGTCCTGGGCTCGATTCCAATATGCCTTTAATTTGATCTAAAATTAATTATTTATTTATGTATATTATTTATTTGTGTATTTATTTATTTATTATCATATTCTATCTTATCTTACATCAAAACAGTTTGAAAAGCACACACGAAAGCTGAAAAACAAATGTTAATTGCTAAATAAATGCCTCTTTCTCGATAAAAATCTACCGTAAGCAATGTAATGAGCTTTTTTGCCAGAGGACATATTATAATAATTGCAATTAGTGTCAATCACACTGAAGCCCAATTTATTTCAATTACTTTTCGGCTATAATTCGGTTCATTCATTATTTTCATTATACTGTTCCACATAAAGGGAGACGGTATCTACCTTGTACGATCTTGAATTGCAATCGTAATGCAATGTTTTCCGACTTTAATTCGGCAGGCATTGCAAAGTACTTTGTGTCATCATGAAAGGCGAAGCTCGCCACTTAATATCCAAGCCGAATTGTTTTGAGACATAATCAATTACAAACCAATTTAAGAATTAATTTAAAGACCTTTTTGATAGCTTCTGAAATTCTTCAAGCGTGTATCATCGTCTCCCTGCCCTGGGCCCATTCTACTTGGGGTCGGCGCAATACGTTTTCTTCTTCCATTCTCGCCTATGAGACGTTACAGCATCATTTACTCCTCTGTCTCTTTCATATCATTCCTCACACAATCCATCCATCTTTTCTTTGGCGTCCCTCTCCCTCTCCATCAATCAACATTAATATCCATCACTTTTAAAAAATATGCATAAAGCAAACACCCTTGGCTAAATGCCAATATATATTATCAACCTGTAGTATTTCCACTGGTGGGACACCGGTCTCCTTTTTGTGAGAGAGTGTGGCAGCTAATCGGTGGATTAGCTGCCACACTCTCGTACCCGTACTGGGTCCGCCTCACCAGGCGGACCCAGTACGGGTACTAATTACGAATCGACACCTATATTATTAAGGGTGTAAACAGACCCTTAACGAAGCCGAAAGGTACTTGTTTTCCCCATCGTTGCGATCATTTTTTTGTTCTAGACCATACCTGGGAACCTTCTAGTTACGGAGATATTGGGGGTCAAAGTTCCAACTTTTTCACAAGTTTTTTTTTAAATACATGTTTTCGATGTAAGATTTTTACTTTTAACACCTCCACGACCCCCGTACTATTCAATCCATCCATCAGCACAATGCTTTGAGTGTGTTCCTTCGACTCCTACCGCAAAACGGGATATTTCACCCCAAAAAAAAAAGTAGTTTCCTAGTAATCATTTTTGCGTAAAGTTACTTAGTTTGATGTACAGAATGCTTGGTTGACGGCTTCCTGAAGGGTCTGTTTACACCCTGTAATTATTAAAAAGAAAACGTTAAGCTTATTCAGTAAAACAAAGCTCTACACACGGAAAGCAACTTTACTTCTTAGACTTAATAACTTATTTCTATTTTCAAATATTCACTAATGCCAGTCGAAAATAGTAAATCCACGTCTATACTCAAACCCATAGTAATAGTCCTCATCAAGTCACTATTTCCAACGCAACTGCAATATACAACGTTTGCAGAATCTTTTTTTTACTCTTCTATTGAAACCAATATGTTACTTGTTATGGAAACCCCTCAATATTGCGTAACGCTATATACAACGCTATATACAGCACTTAAAAATCAACAAATATTTACGTCTATTTACTTTTAGAGGTTTACAAAATATGGAGTACGAAAATGAAAATAGGTAGGTACATAATTAATTTATTATTCAAAATTAAGAAAACATTGTCAATTTGAAGGAGTCCAAAAGCCAGATACAGTAAGGTAGAAAATCGTAAAACAGAAGGCAAGGAGGAAATAAGGCGTTAACCATGACTTTTACAGATTAACATACATAATACAGGACTTTTTTTATTTCCTAAAAAATAATGTTGCAAATATTAGAAAGTTTTGGGAAATTTCGAGATTTTCAGTCTTAAACCTTTATTTTTAATTCGTCATTGCAGCATTGTTTAATGGGCGTTACCCGAAGTTGCTAGGGAACTTTTTTACGTGAAAACACTTTAATGATATTGGTGAAGATATCAATGTAATAGCCTAACATAATATGTCGATTATTAAAGACATAAAAATGGACGAAAAACAAAAGCTTCCATTAATTCAAAAGCTCCGTTTCCACACTTTCATAGCAGCACTCACGCGCACCAACATCGTCGGAGTCACGCAAATAAATCACGCGTTGACACCTCATATATCTCCCGCACCGATATTGTTTTAAATCGATTCATTTCGAACGATTCATTCCAATCGATACTCGACTAATATCGATCATTGGTATTCTCTAGCACACGCTCAACACCTAATATGAAATACGAGAAAATTCTTTAGATTTTCCAGAGACGAGCATTTATTTCGAAAAAGTTCTAAGTCCCTTTTCATTTTGGTTAATTTAGAACTTTGTCGAAGTGTTGTGTGTTTTGGTAAGTAAGTAATAACACTGTTTTTAATTATTATTTGCAATGTCATATTAGTTTGAAACAGCAAATGGCCGTAATTATTTCAAAGGGTGTGTTCGATCGGTATGGTATAATATTTTTATGACTAATTTGTTCTTTATGATGAAATTGTACAAACAACATATTTAATATATCCCATATCTTTGTCTATATACAGAAACTTATTGGTATATATTAACATTTGAATGGAAACTATCGATAAACAGTGACAGTTACCGATGGGCGTCTCTACGTTATCGATACCTCGATAGGCAGTCAAACTCCGACTGTCACAATATTTTATGTTATAGAATTGTCACAAATTGTAACGGTTCTTAATGGTAATTTGACGAACATTGATAGATTAGTTAAGTAGTTCGGTTGACGTGTTACATACGACTGGAGTTTGAGTAAGTACGTGCCAAAGTGGTTGTCACACACGAAGTTGGTATTTGTGGTGCACTAGCTTTTGCTCGCGGCTTCATTCCCGTTATGTACGGAAATTAACCCACGGGGAAATGTAGCTTCCCGTTAGTGAAAGAATTTTCGGAATCGGATCAGTAGTTCCGAAGATTACCCCTACATACAAACTTACCATCCATTTTACCTCTTTATAATATTAGTATAGTGGTGGATAAAGAGCTTTTACGAAAACTTAAAAAGGGCTTTATTTTTATGTATATCAACAAAATATTTAAATTATTGCCATCATTCTCCTGACCCTATCCCAATTTATTTGGGGTCGGCGCAGCATGTCTTCTTCTTCCATACTTCTCTATAACTCGTAATCTCATCAGACACCTTTTTTTTTGCCATATCATCCTTTACACAGTTCATCCTTCGAAAAATATTTAAATTGTTGACTTTTTAATATAATCACAAAAGGAGTCCAGCTAACTATTGTAAATAGAATATCAAGATCGTAGCAGGTGACGTTTTGAAGTTACTGCCTACCTCCATAGGAAAAAGGGATGAGTTTACGTCTATTTGTAGATAACATACCAGTGACGTAGCTAGGCCTAATAGGGCCCTGTATCAACATTTTTGGGGGCCCTACTGAATCGAGTGCGTCGAAAACCAAAAAATATGTAAATTAAAATAGCATTCTGAATTGTTGATTTTACTAAGATAATGTAAGAGTGAGCAAAGTGGGATGCCAGGGCTGCGGGACTGTTCGAAAGAGATACCGTGGCCCTGGAACACAAAGGGCAAAGAATGAACATGGAGTCAGTACAAGTCTGACACTCCCTTCCGCTCTGCCCAGAGTGGGGGGGGGTCATTTGATGATTCACATACGAAAAAAAAAAAAGCAAACTGAGATAGAAAATTGAGCTACCACGATTGTGCCTCATACCGGAAAAGCCTTCATCGAAATGAAAGGGGAGCAAGCTCGAAAAATTCTAGTTTTCTGGGTCACGATAAGTCAAGTCTTAAATTTTCATTATTGATTCATTTTGTGATTTTTTTCCTCTACACGTCGGGGCCCTTGTTACTCGGAGGCCCCGTATACGGGTGATACGGCGTTAGCTACGCCCCTGTAACATACCTATGCATACTGAATCGTTTTCAACGAACAGACAGTCGTATGTATTTTCATGCCTTTAAGAAAACTTAGAGCAACATTTTCCTGCAAGATATTTCTCTCTAGCAACATCATGCGCAGGCCTTATCGTAGCACTGACATTATTGGTAGGCGCTTGGTAGCTAAGAGTCTGGATTTGGGCCTGGTTGATGGCAATAGGCTCGCCCCGGGACACGGGACTCACACATATCTGGCGAACTGTGGGTGAACGTCAATTGCGTTTATAGAATTTCTTTCAGGAATTGTTTTATAGCCGAAATATCCATTAAAAACACATTTTACTAACATCTTCCTTTATTTTTCAGACACATTTCAGAGTTTGTGAATTAAAGTGTTTTTACAGGTCTTTTAAAAAAAGGGTTCCATATTTAATTAAAAATTGCTTCGTGAAATCCGGAAAAAGGTGTTAAGATGCTATTAGGTATATATATAAAGGCTTATGTAGTCTGTAGGTGGATCATCGTGAGCATTTTTGTGAAATTAGTCAAAAATATTTTATAAAAGACTTGAGATTGCAGCAAGCTTCAAGAACCTTTGATATATTAACCCTATCAGCTAAATCGATAATAAGTTTTTAGCTATAAGGCAAGTTCTTCAAACAAGGGATTTTAAATTGTAAAACATTTGCCCTACTGCTAGGATCGATAAATTATAAGTTTGATAACTACTCATCAAACTTATAATTTATCGATCCTAAGCATCAATAAAACAAGCTATTATTCTTGTTCAATCTCCGTCCATGCTGTAAGATTGTGGAACTCACTTCCGCCTAGCATTAGAGACTTAAAAAGCATTTCTATTTTCAAAACTAAATTAAAAGAGCATTACTTTTCCCCTCAATAGTTAATATTTAAATATTATGTTTATTTATGTGTGTATATATTTTAGCGTTATGTATTATAATATGTAACTGTATGGTTACATACTATTATATTTTATATGTTCTTTTAAGGGACACTGACGCGAAAACGGTTACCACGTATTCAGTACATCATTCTGAGCCCCACATAGAAATTTTTGATCGGTTATGTAGGAAACAGCTTTTTTTTTTAATAACCGATGAAAAATTTCGGTTGGGGGGTGGGCTCAGAATGATGTACTGATGCGTGCTCACCGTTTTCACGTCGGTGTCCCTTCCACCCCGTATATGATATGTAGGTTAAGACATTTACACTATAATGGTGCTCCCTCACCGCGAGCATTCGCCTGTAATGTAACAGTCCAAAATTCGATTTTGTATGGAAACAAGTGAATCTGAACTGTTACATTACAGGCGAATGCTCGCGGTGAGGGAGCACCATTATGTTATTCTCTTCCTGAATTTATTTTTTCATTTCTCCTCTCGCAGACCTGCTAGCTGCTGGTAGAAATTTCTTTTGAAATAAGCTGTGCCTTTGTACTCTTAGTTATTTTATGATGTTTCCTTATGCTCTCTCTCGCGTGTACATAAATGATAAATTAAATAAATAATTAAAATAAGTTTCATCACCAAGACCATAACATTACATATCGCACCAATAAAACCTACATAGCTATCTTAACACCATCTGTATCTATAAACACCTAACAATACTCAATAAGATAATTTATTAAACATCGTTTACGTCATACCTTTATGTAATTACATCTCATGCTGTAACCGACGTGTACGGCTGATTCAAATGCATCTATTGTTGATAAAACAAACGAGGTTTTTTTGCAATGCATACGATAGTGATGCACATTCGGATCCGATATTTTACATTATCGATACAACGGATGCGAAAATCCAAAATTTTGGATCGATACAAACGAATACGTTCGATGCTTGGATTCATACAAAACTGCCAGTATCAGGAATGAATGGTTCGCATCGTGTTTCAATTGCATGATAAGTATAATGAAACAAACAATAAACAAAAAAAATGTTGTTGTTGGTAAAAGAATACAAAAGGATTACAAAATAAGTCCTGGAATTTTGCCTAGACTCTTGGAAGGATTAATAAGGACAAAACGTTACTTTCATTACAAAGGTATGATTAGTAGCTACTACTTATTGCTCAGGCGAGGGAGTGGAGCAAAGAACTCCGCAAGATGGCTGGTAGCAACGGGATGAGTTGTTTTGTGTGAAGAGGTCTATGTTTAGCAGTGGACTGCTGTAGGCTGATGATAATGATGATGATGATACTTGCAATTGTCGATAGAAATGTCGATAACCAAATTATCGATACAAATGCAAGTATCGTGCATCCCTACAAAATGTTTATAAGAACATAGTAACAAGTTAATTGCGATTGTGTGTTGACGTAAAGTGTTGGTAAAAACTTAGATGCGTAAATAATGGCTAAACAATACATTATTGTAATTTCAACTCTCAGCACTGAGTTCTAAGTGTTCAAAATTCAACATTGCAGTTTAATTTCGATGTTGCCTCTTGCTAGTGAGCTAAGTGCTCTGCAGAATCACTTGATATTTGCTTTGGAAAATAATTCAGGCTCACTCGACTTGTCTTTCAGTATCTTACCAGGTCCTTCTTCTGAACTGGAGTAGATAAAGCTCCCCCGTTTCATCAGCCTTATTATAGGATGATGCCTAATTATGTTTAGAAACATTAGTACCCACTGCCGGGATGACGCTTATAAAGTTCAGTCATAAAAGCAAAAACATTTTTAAATTTTTCATAAGTAAACGAATTTCCATTTTTGCGAAAATTCAATTATTGGTGACATATAAACCTACGATCAAGTATTCTCATTGCATTATCGATGATTATCGATAGTAAAGCAACCAGTACTCCAGTAATACCTACACACTAATGACCTTTACAGTGGAAAAAAGGAACATTACGCTGAAAAGAGACAGCAATACTTATTTCGAATGCTTTTGAAATCGCCCCATATATCAAGCTGGTGTTAGAGCGAGATAGCTAGCATTCCCACGTACCGCAGCCGAGGTCAGTTCGCGCGTCATTCACGCATGCGTTATGTCATTGTGTGGAAAGGGCTTTCGAACAAAGGAAATTAGTTTTGATCTCCTGCAATCGATTTTCAACTTTATCGCTTTGGGTGAAGATAGTAAATTCAATGGTTTCGCTATTAATACGATTTGTGGTGACCTAATTCGCGGGTTTTGTCATAGAGTTATGGATATTATGTGTATCAAAAGGGCATTCTGCAGTGTTTACATAAGTTAGATGTTCATATTTTGATGACTTATGTTGTTTTTATGGAATATCACACTGAATCAATATCAGGTTTCATGAAGAGATATGTTTACCTCGTTCTTCTTCCAAATAATTATCTTGATTTAGCGAAGGTACCCTGTTTTATAGTATCGGACGAAAAAATGACAAAAAATATAAGTTTTTAAACTATCATGGTCACTTACATTATCATTAACAATAGAAACGGGATATTTACCATGTTTACTGATTGCTTTGAGTTCCCGATATAAACAATCAGTAAACATGGTAAATATGCCTATTTCTAGTGTTAATGATAACAATGATGATAAACATGCTCCTAATCCATTTAGGTTACCTTTATGAACTGACGCTTTAGGAAACCATGCCTTTAGTTCAATTCAAGTAAGCTTGCAATTAAACAGTAACTTCTATAAAATTACAAAAAACCTACGGAAATACAAATGACGCAAACGAAATAAACAATGAATAAAATTTATTCAGCATTTACAGAATAATAATAATTTTAACTAAAATAATAATTTATTTATTAATACACAATGCTGCTATCTGCACAAATCTAAAGAAGAAAACATTTTTTCTTCAGAATTTATTTCAAGTCAGAATATAATTAAAGAACTCGATAATGAAATAAAAGACATTATTAAAATGTATGGAATGTTTTTCTTTAATAATTATTAACCAAGAACATTATTACTATTAAAATAATCTCATAAGGCAAGACATTTTGGTATAAAATAATATCACTAAGGGAAAATTTTCAACAAATTACAGTTAAGAAATATTAAATAACTACGAAAATGATATGTTGTTATTCTTTGTTATTCTTGATTGAATGAATTTAATAATACATTTTTAAATAAAGAAAGTAATAATAAAATTCTACTCTACATCGTAATACTTTTACGGTAAAACAATTAAATTAAATAGAAACTAAGTGTAGTAACCGTTTAAAATTATGAGAATCATTAAAAATAAAATGTTGCTATAATAGTAATTTTCATAAGAATTGCATCGTTTCACGAATTTATAGGTTAATCTAAATTAAAACAAGGAAAGAGGAAAACCTAAAAGCGCTGAGTTTGAAGCATTTGTAGTTTACAACTGACAGTTATTTATTTATTTATTTAATATCCTCTAACTTATATTAACTGTTAAGCTCGACTTGTATAACTTGATTATAAGTGAAGAACAAAAAATTATAATTTAAATATTTCTAATAATTGCCAAAAGCCACAAAATCACAATCAAAATCAACATATCGACATGTTTAATAAAATTATTATTTATTTATAACTTTTTTTCTTCTTGTTTTAATAAAATTATGGTTAAAATTTTAAAAAATAAGCCTCATAAACGTCTTAGTATTTTATGCTTTAAAATCGGTATCTAAAAGATGTTTTTAATTAGTATACATTATAGTCTCATCGTTTTTGATAAGAATAAAGATCGAGTAGCAACAAGTTTACGTCTAATCACAATAATTATAACTTAGTATGTATAAATAATTAAAATAACAAACCTAACAAGCAACAATAGGAAAACAAAAACAATTATTATTTGGTCTTAAAATGTAGGTATTTTGAAATCCTGCGTATGTATTAACGATAAAAATAGTTTACCTGTTTTTATTAATACTTTAAATATTTTTTCTAATCAATAAAAAGCAAATCATGGATAATATTTTTTTGCAAGTGAAAATATAGGTATCATCATCACCATATTCATCATCATTCTCCTACCCTTATCCCAAATGATTTGGGGTCGGCGCAGCGTGTCTTCTTAAATCATGGGATAATATTAACTATAAATCAAGATGATACAATTTCTTAGGGGGCCTAAAATGACCGCTTTAGCGGGATCATTATATAATATTAATTACGTTTCAATTCGTAAAATGGTCACAAAGTGACAATACATCGTAGTATTAACTGCGTCTATGTCCATTTTAAGAATTTAAAGTAATTCAATTGTCCTATATTCATTGCAAAAGTGGACTTATTAGAGCCCCAGCTCTAATCTATCTATTTATAAATAATTAATATTTAGCCGTTGATATTAATTTAATCATCATCAACACGAAGTATTTTCTTTTTGAGAATATTAAACGTTGATCCTCACTAAGTTCAAACCAAAAATTACAACTAGGTATAAATTAATTTAATCACCAAAACATAAGTTTCTTTTAATAAAATATAGCTACGCTAACAGCGAAAAAACAAGTTTTTCAAATTCCAAACAAACATTGAAGCTACCTATTCTTTCAAACAATTATATTCTAGGACGCACTTACGCATATCATCCCAAAAAGAAAAAAGATATTTTAAAAAATCTATCAGAGTCTTTAGCTATAGAGTTCCATGTTTAAAAAGTAACCAATAACATCGCAGAGATTCCCGCGCTTACGCCACACTCGGCCATTTTCTTACAAACGTCAAATAGAAGATGTCACTGTTAGTAAACCGCATTATCTAAGAAATTCTATACATTATAAACTGAGTGTAGCAAAAGATTCAAGTTAGATCCAGCTGTCGTTGGTCCATTGCCGTCGCTTGCTGCCCGCAGGTCGCTCAAGAGTCCTGGCCCTCAATCAGCGTTTATCATCTGGAACAAGGAATTTTACTTTGTAATTTATTTCGGTAATATAAGCAAGGGTATCTTAAGAGTCCTGAGCGACCTGTTTTAAAAGGACACACAATAAGATTTTAGTTAAAACGTTATTGGTTAGCATGCTTTTTTCTAAGTTATGTTTATTATATTTCTCGACTCTTCTGTTAAGTTTCTTTGGTTATGGGTCGTTTCATTAAAACATTCGTTTTGAGTATCGGATATCTGAGCCTTAGAGCCCTACTAAATGGACATAGGCTTTCGATTTCCCGCTGCAAATCTGGGAGAAATCGAACTTAAGAAAGACGAAGGTGCAGACTCGTTTTCTCCAAGTCAGATATTTTAAACCAGCTTTGACTGTGGAGTTTTAAATTCCAATAGCTGTACAGGCGTCGCTCCAGGACTTGAATTAATTAATAATTTATATGTTATTAGAGTTTTGAGTTGAGTCACTGAATCACTTTGTCGGCACATGATGCAAAATAATTTAAATCATCATTTAATGATTATAGAATAATAATGCATCATGCTGACTTCTAAGCTACCCAGCTCCCCAAAAGTGCAGTTTACTTTTGTGCACTTTATCCATAGAGATAAAATAAAATAACAACATATACCAACATAACAACATACCAACATAAAATCGCCAATTTACAATGAAGCAAAGAATAAAAAAAATGGCCGACTAGTGTCGCAGCATTTATGCAAATGATAACTCATTGATTATTCCAGTGACATTTAAAATCAGGTTTCAACAACAGTAATTTCTTGTAGAGATGCTTCTGAACGTCAGGAAAAGTCATTCTCCATGAACTTTGATCATTTCTACCATGTGGCAGACAAAGGGCCGATGTCCAAGAATGAGGAAGTCGGCACCAAGTAATTGGTTTCTGATAGCTTCGAGAAACTTTATTTATTGCCAGTCATCCGGCTTATCTTTACATACTTGTACTTGTCTTACTAAGTGCAATAAAAAATATTGTTAAAGTACTGCACCGTTCTATGCAGACAGCTCATGGGTATTTTGGAGAATATACCTACGCACTATAGTTTCAATGACAGAACAGCTGATCATACTCTTAACATCCTATTCAATTCCTTCAGGATTATTGGAAGGACGTATACTGTCGTTCTAGTAGAAATCAATTTTATGTTTCTGAATGTATTGAAGATTTTTTTTTTTTAATTCTATGTGCAAAATTCTTTGCTTCTTAGACATCATTTTAATGAACAGAAATATCCCTCTTCTAACAATGATTCTTCTTCTGCATAGCCTTTTCCCAACTATATTGGGGTCGGCTTCCAGTCTAGCCGGAAATAGCTGAATACCAGTATTTTACATGGAGCGACTGCCTATCTGACCTCCACAACCCAGTTAGTACTGGGTAATACGATACCCCTTGGTAAGACTGGTTGTCAGACTTTTGGGCCACTGACTACCTAACGACTGTCAAAGATCTACAAATGACAGCCGGGACCAACGGTTTAACGTGCTTTCTGAGGCATGGAGGAAACTCGCTATGTAATGGGCGGTCACCCATCCACAGACCAACCTAGGCAAGCACCGCTTAACCTAAAGACCCGAGCGGCTGTTATTATTTAGCCACGAGCTCCTCTTCTAACAATGACTGAATTAATTAATTTTATTTCGGGCACAAAGAATCCATAACACCCAACCACAATACATCAGGCTTTCTGTCATAATCAACAACGAAAACTGACCTAAGCTATTCCTAACAGTATTAATAAAAAAAACACATGCCAAGCATCCATATCTCGTCATGAGAATGCGCATAGGATCAGTTATGGTGCCTATAAACCGAGAAGAGGAACATCATACGAATGCACAGCGCACGCACATGCACCGCGCACACACGCAAAGTTTTAACTGCTTATATAGACACAGGCCTGTATGGATATAAGCGATTTGACACTTGCTCAATACCCACAGGGTTGTCAGTTGTAAAGGAATTATAAATACCTACAGTACATAACGAGCTTTACATAGAGAATACGACAATGAGGGCCTACAACAATGAAATTCTATCAGCAAAAATGAAAATAACATAACGCCTGTAATCCCTCAAGGGTTAGGCAGAGGTGTACCTAATAGTGCACCCACATTTCACCAGTTATGTTTTAAGTTGTGCCATGTAATAGCTGGTGACCCTATTGCCATCATCCGGGCACAAACCCAGACTCCGTGGCTGTTAATAAGAAATTTCTAATAGAAAAACCCAATAACATTTTGCCCGACCCGAAAATCGCTTTGCCCGACCCGGAAATCGAACCTAGGACCATGCTCAGCAGTCGCGCTTGCGACCACTCGACCAACGAGGCAGTCAAAAAAGTTAAAAACTACTGAAAAGTAAAAGTCAATCCTATTTAAAGTCGACGTAGAACAGCTTTACGGAAGGTTTTTAAACCAATAATCACCATTTTACATTCATTTGGATCCATTACGTGTTCCCTGGTGTGAGTGAAACAGACGAAGCTATAAAACTGAACATATTATAGAACTCAATTTCCTTTATTTACGCCCGGCGACTGTACAATCAAGAGCACCAATATGTACACACTTTCCTAAATTTAAAAGCAATTTTCGCGAAAAATAACGATTGTAACTTGAATATAGGGTCTTTTTCATAAAAGTATAAGTTCCAGAATACTATGTTCGTAACAACACGAAATTTAAATCAGAACAGTAGGAGGAAAACACTTTTTAAACTTGTTCAGTGTTTACATATTGGTGCTCGTGACTGTACATCAAGCCTTAGGGACTTTCTTTTCAGAAAACCTACATGGATGGCCTAGGACCGAAATATTGGGCGCCAAATCGCGACAAGAATATTACTAGATGGTACAAAAACCTCAGCAGTAAGAGACCGAGTATAAAGAGTGATTGTTCTCTAATATGGATCTGACTAGGATATACTAGAATGAGTCAAGTTCAATGCATGACTGGACAGGCAGCTAAAATATATACATATTACGGGATGTAATAACGGAAGTACAGATAATAATTAATAGACTTTACGAATGCATTTTATGATTGAGTCATTCCAAACTCCAATCGCAGATTAATATTTATGTACTGACACTGTAAATTATACATTATTCTCTTATTAATATGGAACGCACGTGCACCTTAGTTAATAAAATAGAAATACATAAAACAACAAACAATTAAAATGCGCAAAAACTTCCATGAATGTACCGAACATACGCACATTTCATTACCTAATGACGTTAATTATTACCATAAAACTGTGCAGCATAACAATTAAACAAGAACAGGGAACTAGTCTAAGTAGCAATTAAACGCCTTTGATAACTGTTTCACACACCATAAAGCTGTAGACGATGACAGCCCTGCGCAAGCGCAAACGTGTTACTCACACATTGAAACCACAACCGGTCGATTGACGTCAATGATGGGTGGGACGAGTGAATAAAAAAAATATTAAAACTATCAGTTTACTACGGACGGAAAACGACACAATCATAACATGCCATTGTTCGTGCATACTCACGTATCGAAAACCAACTCGCCTACTTATTGGCAACTCGACTAAACACGTCGTTTTTTGTGAACCAACCTGTCTCGAATCCTATTGTTTGATCTCGATCACAAACACTATCGTTTGCATCATCTATGATGACGTCATTATCAAGAGTAAGAACGCTAATGTGAATTTTATAACCTTTAGTATGTTTATCTACGTCATAGAATTGAATGTATTATTAATGGCTCGAGCATCGTTAAATATGTAAATACAAATCGAGTGCGTTTGTGCAGCAAATCGATTTTACGCCGTTACTTGTGAGTATAATATTAAAATTTTAAAAGTCTAGTACGCAAACAGCTAAAGCCAAAAGAGGTGTACAATATACCTCCGAGATGCTAGAAATCCCCAATTTGGTTCAATCAAAAACTAAGGAATAGAAGCTACGGGCCACAGATTCAGATCTTTTCATGATTCTGCACAGGCTTCAATTTAAACTTCACAAACAGAATTTTGAACGACAATAAAACGATATAAGGATATTAACAAAGTAAAACCAAAAATATACTCTTATTTATAGAACAACTCAAGTTATTTTTGAAAAAGATACTAAACGTAAACAGATTTTTTTCTAACACAAGTCTAAAAAAAGACGAGGCACGCTGGTTTAAATATCTAACGTCAAACTTAATGAGAACGTCAATCTCAGAAAAACTGTAACAAAAACTAAATATGCGTCGTCGAAAACTAATTTATCTGGTGCTAATTTTAGTCAGGCCGATTAAATAATAAATCCCAATGCCAAAATTTACTAAAATTACAATTTAATGAAGTATGAATGTGATATGGAAATGAACAAAACAAATCATGAAAATAGGAAGAAACAGCTATAGACGAATGTAAATGAACTTTGTAATTTTATCGTTGCTAAAACTATTTCTCAAGATAATGCAACAACTATATTTAAAAGCAAAGCAACTATATTTGTATGCCTTAAAGTTTTAAGCAAAGAAGTGGCAAAAGAGTTAATAGTCCCGTGTAGTTCTGTGCTCGATGAGATTTTTCGTAGGTTAAACTACGAACTTCCATACAAAATTTTATTCACTATTTAACCCCTTTTGAAAAATACAAGCACAACAAAACTTATAAAAGTCTTGTACAAAATTTGATACTTTTAGACCCAGCGATATAGGCTGTATGTTTTCTGTCATTAAGTTCATGATATTTTATTGAAGTAGAGGTTCTCATAATACTTGATTGAATTAAAGCACATATAGGATTAAAAAGTTCATCGGCACCAACATTTTCATTCACAAGCGTTAGAAAAATAGAATTTTTAATAATAACAATAGTATTTGATACATCATCGTCTTAAAAGCCTTGTAAATTGTGACAGAACATCTCGAGGACGGTATTGACGTCAGAGAAACGGGTGTTCAAATATCATTTCGGCAGTTTGACCCCAGCCACGGAGTGTTTGGAGAGACATCCAAAATTAGCCACTGAAAGGTCATTATGGACGTTAGTAGGTAGATAATTATATGATTTTATGTGGTTTGTGACGATGGTCAAGTTTTTTGAGATATTTGTTATTTATGGACATAACTGTCAATGCCTAACCCTTCGGGGATTACAGGCGTTAGGTAATGTTGTGATTCATGATGAGAAGGGTTTGTTTAAAGAAGTATGCAATTGACTTGTAAAAGATGATAAACTCAGTGATGAAGTTCAGACTTTTTGTTTTAATTTAATACGTCACAAGGATCGGCCTACGATTTAATAATAAGCCAGAAGAGCTTAGGTTCTTTTAGAACCGGTTTAGGTAAGCAAGCATCAGTAATAGCTTTGAGGATAAATGCGTAGGCTTAATATCATCATCTACATTATAAGCAGCTATTTAAAAACTAACAAAAAAATCTAAAACATTTACCTAATCATAATAATATGGACAAGTCTGTATGAATGCATCAATTCTGAATGACTAAACAGTGACAAGAAACTAAACAAATATTAAGCTTTATTATACTAAGGAGGAATTTGATAATTCACTGTTTATGACTGCTATTGACGTAACACTTTGTTTATTAGTTTTTGTTGATTTTAAACTCGCTGTTATAAAAGCATGAGCTACAATAATAAATAATGAATGAGTTAATCGAAGTAGCTCTTCAAACAGTTGAAATTGCATCTATTGAAATGACGCACGTCACAGACATTTAACATAAAATAAAAGAAAATACACTCTCTCGACTATATGCATATGATAAATATGCGCCTGCATTGAAACAAGACAACACTTTCTATTAGAAATAGGAAGAATTCACTTCATTATACTTTAGAAAGGTAGCAGGTCCACAGGTCTTAAAACTAAGCCTACGCTTCACACGCTTAATTATGAACGCACGTATCGTGACATAGTTATTAAGGCTACCGTGATTAACGTTAATTATTTAATTAATGACTTAAGGAACTACACAAAATATAATCAATTCAGGAAAGAAACTTTTTGACTAACATTTGGCAGAGAAACTATTAGTTTTACATTTAAACTCAGATGTGCGGTCAACAAACACTAATGATCTAGAAATAAAAGAATGGACCGAAAGTTAACCTTGAGGAACTCCCATTAAAATAAACGCTTGTAGTATTTTAGTTTTGACCGCCAATTATAGCCAGCCAAATTATCTGTAACTACTTACTATTTTGGCTTATTTAAAGACATATTGACTCTTACCGACTGTGAATTGCTTTAGCTCATCACTCTCATACCAAATATCATGGAATAAATAGAACGTCAAAGTAAAATCTTGAATTAAAAAACTGACAATACACCATAGCTAAGAGCTATGACGGCTGGTTTTCATTACACACATTCCAATTGTACAAAAAAGGGACAGAAGCATCTTCGGATGATCGCTTTACCCATAAAGACCCTTGATGATGGACCCGCATTGAGCAATAATAAAGCAATCAAAATAACGACTGCGACGAGACTGTGACCAATTGAAATGCAACCATTTCTATTACTTTTTTTATCCCTTACAGTTAATATAAAGCTTTCTTTAACTGTGAATGAGCTAGTAAAACAATTCACATTAAGAACGAAGTGGTGAATAGGCTTTAACAAGTCTTAATTTCACACCTAATCAGTGAAGCAATTAATGGAGCAGCTATGCGGAAATTATTAGATCACGCGATCGGAAGGTGGCAATTTATTCTATTACTTTTCTATTTGTTTGACTTGGAGTATACGGGTTTCATGGTGTATTTGAAAACCTAACGAAAGCAGGAAAGGAAGTATTACATCATGATCCCTATCATATTTATGTTGGTTGAATTATGAGAATTAGCACTGTTTGAAGCCAAAACATTTCTATACCAAGTATTTGAATTTTGGAACCGTGAATGTTGATGAAAATGAAGACTTGCAACATTTTTAAAAACTACAGCCATTTCCTCAGGTAACGATCTACAAAAAGCTATACCTTACTAGGGACGCTTACTACTCAAACAATGTAAAACAATTGTCAATTATGTACAACTGCTGTAACTAATATGTTCCTGCTCCAGTTACCATGTACAATAACATTGGACACGTGAATGACGGATGTGGGCATCCGCTTTACATACAAATAACTGTAACCGACGGATTATAGCATCATAGGATATGTGGAATCAAACATCCTGGCGAGACGATTATCTGGTGCATGGAATGTAACTGGTGGGAAATACTGTGTTTTTGATAAGAATTTTAATCCCAGCAACAATAAATGATAAGTGGTATTTATTTCTGTATAATGCTTTAAAAAACTTGTTGTCATGATATATTACGTTTTAAAACTAGATGGGTTCGGTGTTCACGATAGGAAACCAAACTAAAAAGGTCTCAGTCTCTTTTCCAATCCAGAAATATCTTGGTTAGGTCATATGAGGACCGTGCAGATTAATATCAGAGATGGGAATAATTTCATCACAAAGATTTAAGTGAATCTGTCCAGTCTGATCACTCATTTGTCAGATATCTAAAATGTAAAAAAATCCACTACTTTGAACATTGGACAAAAAAGGTATGATCTAGAGTTAACAAAACTACGAATTGTGTATTAAAAAGTGGATCAAACTAAGTATTAAATTAACGAAAATGTGAACTCGAAAGTTAAACTCATATGATGTCAATGCCAAAAATCTTGTTAATGAAACTCAAAAATACATAGATAACCATCAAGATAAAGATAAAATATTCTACGTAGATAGGCGTAAAATGCTAATTCTCCGATAAATTCACGATAGTAGTTTATGTAGCGAATATCATTCAGATTTGGAGATACGGACGGAATTTGGTTAAGTGTTTGCTCCGATTTTAGATAATTAATGATCAAAGGAAGATGAAACATAAATCAAAAGAATTTTAAAAGAGTAGAAGATACTTTGAATGCTCTCTAACCTTCTAGAACCCCTGGTTTGCTTATAAAAAAAAGGTTAAAGCGTGTCTCTATAATAGAACTAGCAGGAATAAACAAAAGAGCTAGCTTTAGTGTAAAATCCTTAACTGCTTCGGAGGTTGGTTCATCTCTTTCTTATTCGTCTTTGTCAGTATAAGTCTCTTGAGCTTTTACTGATTACAATAAACCCGCAATTTTTTTTATTCTGGCGTGCATAACAAACAACCAGTTTATAAGCAAATAAAAATAATTAATTGACGTCACTAACAGCTTAGTTAAATAAGGAAAACTTTTTATGGATGAAGAGTTAAAAAATGTTTGACGGTCGACGTTAGTCATTTGATTGGGATTAAATCGATTGTTTTGGATTAGAATAATGAATTCAGATCGGTGAAATTATATTTGGCTCTAGGAATCCTAATTTCATTGACTGCATTCCAAATCATGATGACGAAGTTATTTGAGATGACATCAATGCTAATAAGTTCATTTCCATTGTAGATTTAATTAAAGGCAATAATGAATGCAACTATTTTATAACAATCTAGTTTATTTAAGTGTTTAGAAAGTGACTTCTGGCTTTGTGCGTCAGCAACGTACCAAATTACTTTTTAGAAAATTAGTATCCTGTGACAGACAATATTATGCAAGTATATTATAATTAACCTTTATAATTAACTTCTTAAGACACAATACACTTTGTTGGGAAACTGTTTATAGCTGTGAATTTCACATCAGCCCGCGTAGCATGACCACCGTAGACAAGGATTTCTTTGACGGAAAAATCGACAAAAAGACAGATTGTGTCGACGCAATGACAGATTTCTTTGCACTATCTGTCATTTTGTCGATTCTTCCGTCAAAGAAATCCTTGTCTACGGTGGTCATGCTACGGGGGCTGTAATAGGTTTACTGAAAAAATCGGATGGAATTAAAGAAAACTCACCTTTTTCGGCAGGGTTGGTGACTCGAACTCGTCGTCATCGCGGCTGGACAGCGTGGAGCACGACGAGCACGCGGAGTCTGCTGACAGCGACCTGGACCTCAGCCAGTCCACCTCCTCCTCAGTCGCACCCACCGCCACCACGCCGTCCGAGTAGTCGCTCACCACCACGCTGGGTGTCCTCACGCATCGCCCCCTGATCTCACAACCCTCGCTACTCCTTCGCCCCAGCTCCACGTCATGAGCCTCAATCAAAGTCCTCTCCCGCCTAGGCGACATCGTGTCAGGAGGAGGCGTGATATCCCGAGGATGTGAGTGTCTCCGCAGACGCGTCTCTAGTTCCACTGCGGAATCGTCACTCAAGTCGCGGCTCCGGCGTCTGACTGCGGCTCTGTCGTCGTCGTCCGAAGATGATATATCTTCTAGTGGTGAGGAGGCCCGCGGTGGGCGGAGGTACTGCATCGGGGCGGGTTCGAAGCGGCGCAGGAGCTCGGAGACGCGCGGTTGGGCCTGTCTCGTGACGCGGCCGGTCGGCGGCGCGCGCACGCCCGCACTGCCGCTGGTCCTGCGCGGCGCGTGCGCGAGCGCCTCCCGCTTGTGCTCGGGCGACACTCCTGCGCTCAGCTTCAAGTAGAACAGGCTGTGGTTCAGCGCTTTTTCCCTCAACACGCGACGGAAGTCTTCGGTCCCTGCCGGTTGTCGGTTATCGACACGCGGCATTTTTGCTGGAAATTAAAAACGTTACTTATAAAATTGACCTTTTTGAAAGTTTTTTTATCATTTCAGTCATTTGCATTTACGCTAATTCAAATTGAGTCCAAATGAATAGATTGGAATAATTATGCTACCAACATGTAGGTACTTCTTCTAATTTATTACATGTCACTTTAAACATTATCGGCCTTGTGGCCTTTAAAAAGTGAAGGAAATAGAACAACGCAACTAATGTATCTTTCTGTGGATGTGGTATAAGGCGAGTTAATTTGTTAATTTTAATTAGTAACACTATGACTACTGACCTTGTTCTAATTTAACTGGTACTCGAAAACCGTTTCAATAATTGAACATTTCAGTCTTATCTGTAACAAGCAAATAACAGTTAGGATATTTTTTTAAAATAAAACAGGATGCTGATAACGATTTGCGTCAAATCATTAATAATAATTATTGTGATTCAAAAATCAGTGCTTATCATTTCGCTGATACACCTACTCGTGCCAGCAATTATTTATTTAAATTAATCCGTTATTTTTTCCGTTACTGTGGAAGCTTTGTAAAAAAATGATAACAACTGTGATTTCCCCTGACAGTTGACACTATAATGACAAAAAAACCGGCCAAGTGTGAGTCGGATTCGCACACACAGGGTTTCCGTAGCACCAAACAATTTATAACAATAAATATTCTAATAAACAAAGTTACTACTGCAGTTTCACGTAAAAGTCCCATATTTATTTATTTATTTAAAACTTTATGCACAAGTAACAAAACTGCACAAAGGCGGACTTAATGCCATAGGCATTTTCTACCAGTCTACCTACCATACCACCATACCATACTCAAAAACGAAATGTCAAATCTTATTGAAACCAATTTTCGTTGAAAGAGTAATTAGTTTTTTCAACCCTCAGAAAGTTACATGCCTCCCCTATACTTTTTTTCATAATTTCGCACCACTTTTGGGAAGCGGTTCATAAAAGACACCTACTCTCCCAACTGTGTGGTGTCAACAGTCTCGGAGTTAAATAGCTGTGACATACGGACGGACAGACCGATAAGTAGACCGACGGACAGGACAAATCTATAAGGGTTCCGTTTTCTAAAAAAATAATTCTTGACCAGTTTTCCGACTCCTACCAAAACCAATCAATAACTCGTTCGACTTAATTCTTAGGAGTATCAAAATGCCCAGAATGCTCTAGCCGACACTGTACGCTAAAGCAACAAAGAAACACTATCTACAATTACATCAGACACAACTCAATACTCCTCTGCTCACACAATCTGTTTTCGCTCATAAAACTCTAACAGATGTGTGGTATATAAAAATTTCCATCGAACAGGCTCACATCAATTGTTCGCAGTAGATATTGATAAAAATATACAATAGGCAACAACAACAATAGATGAATAAAAGATAGATTATGACGTAAGACTAGCGGCCCTGAAGGTCCTATTGGTCTTATGATCAAAAGAGTCGTAAATGCTAGTCCAGATTAATGAGCCTATAATGTGCCCATAGCTGGGACTCAGGCCTCTTGTCTATGAGAGAGATTGGGCCGCAGTCCAATGGATTCTTTCTAATCCATAAACCATATGATAGAACCTGGTCGGACTAAGTTTGAGACATTTATACAAGAAGCAGAAGATACAAAAGGTCCTGAGATTCTGGATTCTAATTTTGAAATTAGATAAAAAAAAAGAAAGAAAAAAAAAATAGACTCTGGATTGAACCTTATCCTAAAAGAGTCATTTGGGATAATAGTAACACATTGTTGTCTAATAAAAGCACAGGAACTCTCAGTAAAGACTGTTTATGCGACTGAATAGATATTTACAGAATGTTTGGTGAAGTTAACGATACTTTGGAAGTGTTGTGTAATCGGGCTGTGTTTGATGATGAAGATGGAGCATACTTTAACAACACCATAAAGAACCCTGGCGAGATTCCATGTATTTTGGGACCCAGTCTTAGAGGTAGCATTCATTATGGCAACTTATACATACTTGTAAAACGACTAAAGACTAACAAAAAAGCAAATGGAAAGTAAGACGAACAAGTTGGGAGAAAAGAGATAAACGTCTTTATTCAAGATAACCTAAAAATCTTACGGTTAAGGTTTTTAACTGTGAATTTCTGCTTATTTATTTAAAATGAATAAAAAAATAATAATGTTTAGGATGAATCATAAAGAAAGATTCGTACTCTTGGATAATTCCCTTTCCAACCTACCCGGTCCGAGTAAAAGGGTATAAAAGGCGTAGCGCGTTGTACACGGCCTCTTTGGATGATGCTCTGTGCTTTTTGGTTCTCTTTGGTTTTTGGTAGTAGGCAACTGCCAGGTGCCAGTGGAGGTAATAATTTTGGTACGGGTCGTGTTACATTATTCTGATGTACTTATTATTTACTTGTCTTAAGCTAAAACCCGATTTTTTTACCTGTAGGTACCTAATTAATGAATCATAAAACTGCCAGACTGCGTCTAGAGACTATACTGATTACTAACCTAGTAATTAGTTCAATCACTATTAAAACTATGTTGTTACGACTTTGATCTATAAGCGAATTATGGTCAAGTAGAACGATTCTTACTACGCTGAATGAAGATATACTTTTACATAAATTATAACAGCCAGAGCTCACTAGCTATGCATGTACGAGTACAGCAATTGAAAGGCAGGGTTTGTTGATTAAAAAATGTGTAATGTGACGTAATAAATCTCGTTTATTGGTTTTTTTACATGTTTTATTTTAATATTTTTCAACAGTGTTATAGAATTTTTTTTTATCTTATTAAAAGATTATCTAAAAAGGAAGCTGGTGCAGCGATATAGCTCTGGTGTCTGGCAGACCCCATATACCATAATATGCTCATAACATGAGAGCAACAACCCGCTGTCCGTGTCCCAACAGGACAGTGACAACAATAGCCTAATACACCACTTCGCCCCTGTAGCCTTCTATCTACTACGATATACTTAATAATAATAAATGATAATGTTTAATAGGACTTGCTTCCTATGTGCATAGATTTAATTCTGGCACGTAAAATAAATGGGTGGTTGCCATGAAATATTGGATAGGTAATAGGTACAGGATGTATTTCTACTGAACTTGGGGAGTGTGTAAAATCAGCAGAACTTCTGTAAGCACTATCCACCATTTCAATATTCACAATTTGCTCTCTGTTCAGAAGGTACAGGGTGTGTACTTTCCTCTGTACTTGTTGTGGGTACAACATTAGGGGAACTCCTCTGAGCGCGTTGAAAAACACTGGAATAGATCATCACAAATCTTACAGTGACAGTAGTGACGGGACTCAATTGATCACCATTGATAACGTTCCTTTATAAGATATACTACGAAATCACCATTGTTTCATTTTTATTACATGATTTTGCCTTGTTAATAGGCGTTTTAATATAAAGTTTACATGTTGTTTATAAATATTGTACATTATAGAATGTATAAAAACGAAGAGAAAGAGCCATTTATAGTAAGAAAACCCTTGAGCAAAAACACATGTCATTAGATTGGAACGTAATCGGAAAAAAAGTTGCGTTTTGTAATTGCACGATTACTTAATTTTGAATAAATTAAAATATTTATAACTTTTGATTCCCGTGTCCTAAAAATTCAATATTTTTTAAATAAATATCTCATGTAATTGTAGTTATAATTATTTTATATTTACACTTGCATGGAGCTTCGTTAATTTTTAGATTCTTTGGGTCCACTTTCGCCGCCCTTCTTTAATTCAACCACAACACAAGATATAGTATGACCACTTTAAGTGTGCACTTCAAGATGGCGTTGCTTGGCGCGAAAATTTGCATCGATATGTCAAACTTGGTTCATTTACTTTAGTTCTGTGTCTTCCCGCCTGCACAGATAAGTTGGTTGAAGTGTAATCTGTTTTGACAAACACTGTGTCAATGGCAATATCCTCATTTGTCGTTTCCTACAACAGAAATTAGGGGCCCATGAGTTAACAGGTCAATATTGGGCTAGAACGCAATTCAGGTGCGCAGTATTCGCTACCGGTGGGATGCTTGTATGAACTGATGTATGAACGTGGACGAGGTGAAAGAAGTATGCAAGGAACGTAGCAGGTCATCATCATCATCATCATTTCAGCCGAAAGACGTCCACTGATGGACATAGGCCTCCCCCAAGTGTCGCCACATTGACCGGTCCCGTGCGTCTCGCATCCAGCGGATCCCTGCAACCTTTACGAGGTCATCGGTCCACCTAGTGGGGGGCCTTCCAACGCAGCGTCTTCCGGTTCGCGGTCGCCACTCCAGAACTTTTCGGCCCCATCGGCCATCCGTTCTGCGAGCAATGTGCCCTGCCCACTGCCACTTAAGTTACGCACGTAGCAGGTGGCGCTAAGTAAAGGAGATTATGTATGTCTTGTATTATGTTGGGCTAGTAGTTTCATCATCATCTGCCTAGCCTTTTCCCAACTATTTTGAGATCGGTTTCCAGTCCAACCGAATGCAGCTGACTACTAGTATTTTACATGGAGCGACTGCCTATCTGCCCTCCAAAATCTTTGGGAGTTGGGCTACTAGTATGACGATACTTTAGGGTGGGGCTGCTAGATACGGCAATAGTAAATACCTTATTGCAATGTTTAATATGAGGAGATCTAGAATTAACCATATTTATTCGAAGCTTAGATATTATCTGCTCAAAGTCATAAAAGATATTACGCTAGGAAAGCAAACTGTCCGTGTCTAGAATGTGTAATTGTCTGACAATATTATTGTTGATTCGTTGTTTGCAAACATTTATTACTGCGGCGAGGTGGATAGCATCATTCATTATTCTTACTAACATTCTTATGACTTGAAATCATACTATGGAGATCGTCATCTTTCATATTTTTGGAATTTATACAGAAAACATTGAAAACCCGTTCCAATAGGGACATCTATGTCCAGCAGGAGACTGCTTTGGGAAAGAAGATGAAGTGCCATTCCATCCCAAGTTATCATCTGCCTAGCCTTTTCCTGTACCATGTTGAAGTCGGCATGCAGTCTAACCGAATGCAGCTGAAAACCAGTATTTTGCATGCAACGACTGCCTTTCTGACCTCCACAACCCAGTTAGTAGTGGGTAATACCATACCCCATTCATCCCATGTATTGACAATTAATATTTTAAGGGTTTTCTTAGCCCAGTACCTGAGCTACGTGAACTTATAACAGTAATATTGCCCTCGATCTTTAGCTTGCAGACTTAAGGCTCCTATTAAATCGCCATAACTGGCGTTTGGGTGTACTATTAGGAACACCTCTGCCTTGCCCTCCGGGGGTTGAAGGAGATGTTACGACACAGGCTTATGAGTAAGCTCGTCTCACATCATTTGTAGATCAGCATCAAATAATATGACTGTAAGGCTCGCATGCACCACAAATGATTAAATACAATTAACGAATTGAAAGCATGGTTCTATTTCTGCCAAGACATTCAAATATTTACGAGCTATAAACGGGACAAGACGAAGATAATCGTAATCCAATACTTATTAATACTTAGTAACAAATCTGTCTGTCTATCGAAAATGTTCGTGATCAAAATTGTCCGTGATCATGGTGCTTGCAACAGCGCTGAAATATCGGGAACTCATAGAAAACAGTAAATATCCCGTTTCTAGTATTAATAGTAATGTATGGCTTTATTCCAAATGCCCGCAATCAGACAATCGTTTGAGAATGACAGAAGCACAAAAATATTTTTTTCGCAAGCGAGTCTAAGAATTGAACCATAAACAAATACAGTACTACCGGAATTCTAGTTCCACGCACTAATAAAACATCAATAACCCGAGGAATTCTAATCTTCCTAAATCTTTTTATCATCGTAGGACGGAATATCATTATAAAGGGTGTTAATAACGAAGCCGAAACGTACTTGTTCTCCCCGTCTTTGCGATATTTTTTTTTTCTAGACCATACCTGGAAACCTTCTAGTTACGGAGATATTGGGGGTCAAAAATCCAACTTTTTCACAAGTTTTTTTTTAAATACCTATTTGTTAATTTAAGTTTTTACTTTAAACACCTCCACGATACTATTCAATCCATCTATCAGCACAATGCTTTGGGTGCGTTCCATCGAGTCCTACCGTAAAACGTGAATTTTCACTCCAAAAAAAAAAGTCGTTTCCCAGCAATAATTTTTGCGTAGTTTCTTAGTTTGATGTACAGAATGCTTGGTTGACGGGTTCGTGAAGGGTCTGTTTACACCCTGTATTATAATGTTTATCCATCCACTGTTTTCATCTCATTCAGCGAAAAACAACTAGTTATGTCGGAACAATGATTCGCTATTAGAGTACTCGACTTTCAAGTTTTTCTGTGTAAAAACTACGTAGTCTGATGACAGGTAATTGCATTGATGTTTCTCGTCGCCAATTAAGATTATTATCAGTAAGTGAGAAGCTAAACACACATCTTATTGATTCTTATTACTTGGAAAGTGTAGCAGTTTCTTTAGTGCAAAAGGAAGTTTCTGCCTTTACGTACCACCTACTAAATTAGATAATCATGGAATCAAGAAGTCATGGCAAAACTAGAACAGGGTGGCATTTAAATCATAGGATAGACAGGTTGGTAGGTTTACTAATTGGAGGGCTGTAGCTACCAGTGGCGAAGGTTCTATACAACTCGATTCCTACTGGCTTCGCTTTGAAAAATGGCACAGTCAGTTTTCTACAGACAAATAATATTATATGTAATTACATTAAAGATATGTACTCCGGTTAACCTCTTACAAAAATTGATCCTTCGCTACTGGTAGGTACCTAGATTAGATAACTATTCTTATTGTTTGAAGTTTTTTCCGGGTACCAACATAAATCATCTGCCTCATACACCTAGCCTTTTCCCAAATATGTTGAGGTCGTCTTCCAGTCTAACCGAATGCTGCTGAATACCAGTATTTTACATAGAGCGACTGCCTATCTGACCTGCACAACCCAGTTAGTACTGAGTAATACGATAACTCTTGGTAAGACTGGTTGTCAGACTTTCGGGCCACTGACTAAGTATAACGACTGTCAAAGATCTACAAATGACAGCCGGGACCAATGGCTTAACGTGCTTTCCGAGGCACGGATGAAACTCGGTATGTAATGGGCGGTCACCCATCCACGGACCGGCGTAGGTAAGTACGGCTTATCCTGAAGATCATCCCAAGTGGCTGTTATTATTTAGCCACGAGCTCGTCCACGTAGCTGAGGATTTAGGCCCTAAATAATCCTATGTTCTAATCCTAATCTAATATCTTATCTAGTTTCTTCATTCGTAAAAATATCTAACTAATTACGACCCGAAACACAACAACCAACCGGAAGCAGCAAAATCTTCCAAAAAAACGACAAAAAATCCACCAAATATTCCATTCACATCCACTCTTGCATACGTATAACGTTATTATCAGCTAATTGTGATGTATGTGGCGTTTAGCGTGCGTGCGCGCATCATCTGCGTACGATCCACTGATATTACGCTAATCTATGGGAGCGGACGGCACGTGCATAGAAATCTTTATCGTTGCAACAGCTTTGGGCTTAGTACAAGGAGGTAGGTTGATAAAAGAAAAAATAGGATAGGATAGGATACGCTTAATTATATTATCTAGGAGCTTATGAGTTTCCGCCAAAAAGAACATCTTTCCTCATCTTTGATAGCTAGCTGCCTAGCAGCAATGCTGCAGCTGATTGAATGAGGAGATCATTTTCCGTTTCTATTTGCATTTAGGCGTGACCTAAACATACATATAACTAGTGCACAAATAAAATCTCACTGATAGATTTTCAACGCTCGCTGTGAAGAAAAATTAACAAGAATTTTTGTGGTATACAACAATTAGATTAGATTAAATTCGGGGTTTACAAGGTAAAATCGACTCCTCCTATTGTTGAACACGATAAAAATGTAGCCTATGTGTACCCCAGCATAATGACGAATCGATTGAGACCTTATTCATCAAAATCGGATGAATAGTTTAGGCGCTACGGAGGAAAATACATAAATACAAACATACATACATGGACTGTTAAAATCATAACCCTTCCTTTTGGCTTCGCCGTAGTCGGGTAAAAATAAAACAGGCATAAGAGCAGAGAAATTAAAAGATTCGTTTAAAGAGAAGATGGCATAGATTCATTCGCTTTGTTATTATTTTAATAACTGAACAAACTCCCGGAACCAACTGTGCTTTTGTACCGATTGAAGTAAAAGAATTATGAGCTCAGCGAAAATTCTCCAATTAACATTCTTCCAAGCAATTATTTCATCTTTAAATGAGCTAATGCAATTAACTGGATTCCTTTAGAGTTTCAACAATGATAATGAAACATAATTATGATGATAGTGAACTCTATTTAGAATGGAAACTTTTAGTATTTAAAGGAGCAGATTTTATTTGAGAATAAGTCTTGATTTTCAAACAGCAGCACAATTAAACTAAATTCTTGTCAAAGCTAACAATAGTGTTTTTTGCATTGCATCCCATTGCTGATCTTTACTTACTTACCCTCATTTTTTGCCTTAGGCTTTTCTTAAAGGGCGCTTATCCTATTTCAGTCAAAAATCATTCCATTCATTGGGACAGTGTAATTCTATTATTAATACTCGAAACGGAATATTTACCATGGTTACTGTTTTTTATGAGTTCCCGATATTTCGGCGCTGTTGCAAGCACCATGATCACGGATAAACTGAAGATATGGCGGGTGGGTGTTTGTGTGTGTTCCCGTTTCGAGTATTGATAATAAAGTTAGTGACCATGATTGTGTAATTCTGTTGTATGAAACAGAAGGTTTATTTATAACCGACAACAAAAGGTAAACCTATTGGGTTCTAGAATCATGTGCCAAAGTCAGGGTAATAACCTGCGCATCGATGTATTCTACAGTGTATTATTTTCATATGTCAAAGTCATCCTAAAAATAACCTAATAAAATAAAGTGCCGCATCCACTCCATGCCAGCTCTGTTCACACACGAGCAGTCGCAGTGTCCTCAATCTGTGACGTCAAACGCAGCCTTGCCGCCGTAAGGGCAATACAACACGCACCAAAATAGCTTAATTTAGACAACTCCACGCAATTTGAGCTTGATTGCGTGCTGCTGAGGATAAACGCGCCAAAAGTGGATGTTTTTGGTTAAGATACAGGAAATGTGAAGTGTTTTGGATTTTTTTTTGAAGACAGTGTTGTTTTGAATTCAAGGCTAAGAGAGATACATACAAACTAATGCCTTTTTCTAAGCCATGCGGGTTGACAAAAACTACACAACGCCACCTACTACGATCCATTAATAATGATGACGATTAAGGGAGATGTCGATAAGAAACATGGCTGACTTTCTTCTTCGACAGATCAGAAGAAGTGACGAAAAGATTATAAATTACAACAGTGAGTTTTTAAATAAGGAAGACAGTAACAAACACAGCATTGCAATTCTCTAGTAACACAAGAAATTCACGGGTTGCAAAGAGTTGCTGCAACCATGCTGTCGTTGCACCAGCTGCTTTGAGCGAAGAAGTCTTCGCGCAACAGTCATTTGCTTGCGTCGTAATGTGCAACGTTGCAGAACGATACATAACTGCATATTTGTTATCGTGCTGCAATTTACCTGTCTCTCTGACTTCTATTGCTTTTGGTAAAAAATTGCCTATAATGTTGTAATAATTTGCCAAAAGCAGAAGAAATTTAAAAAATGCCCGTGTGAGATTGCCTTTAGCTCAAACCAGAACTTACATCCCAATTAAGTATTTATTTCATCCGTTTACTTTTTTTATACTCCACTGTGTTTAAAGTCCAAGTAGTTTCTTGAGCAAAGTACAACAAAGCGTATGTGTCGAATGGTAACAAGTGCATTAATAACGTTTATTATGATGAACTTATCAGTTCAGGATTGTCATCGATGACAGTCTTTATGATACCTTTTATCCGCGGCTTCACTCTCATCATCATCATCAATTCAGCCGAAAGACGTCCACTGCTGGACATAGGCCACCCCCAAGTGTCGCCACATTGACCGGTCCCGTGCGTCTCGCATCCAGCGGATCCCTGCAACCTTCACCAGGTCATCGTCCGCCTAGTGGGAGGCCTTCCAATGCAACGTCTTCCGGTTCGTGGTCGCCACTCCAGAACTTTTCGGCCCTATCGGCCATCAGTTCTGCGAGCAATGTGCCCTGCCCACTGCCACTTAAGTTTGGCAATTCTTAACTCTCGTTACGCTCGAAAATTATCCAACGGGATCGTTTTAAAGTCCGTTTTAGTTCAGGAGATCCCTACATCCAAACCTACAAATTTTGTCTCTTTATAATATTAGTATAAATTGATTATATTCATAAAAAAAAACAAGACAGACAAAGAGACAGGTTGACAAAAACAACATCTTCCTGCCCAACCACGCCCCATTCTATTTGGGGTCGGCGCAACACGTTTTCTTGTTCCATTCTCCCATGTCAAACGTCACGGCATCATTTACTCCTTTCTCTATCATATCAGTCTTCACACAATCCATCCATCTTTCCTTTGGCCTTCCTCTCCCTCTCCATCGACAACTAAGGAAAACCAAAGAAACGGTGTACGGATTGTGTAAAGAGTGACTAAAGAAGCCGACGGAGGAAGATATCATGTGGAAATCCCAAATAAATTGGCATAAGGGATGATGAAGGTGTACAATGAGAAACGGACCTTGAAAAAACTTGAGGGAGTTTGAGTCATCCGGAGCCCACCTTCCGAACCTTTTTTTTTTCGGATGGGAAATCATCAAATGACCCCCCCCACTCTGGGCGGAGCGGAAGGGAGTGTCAGACTTCTACTGACTAAAACCCATCCATGTTCCTTCCTAGCCCTTTGTGCACCAGAGCCGCGGTATCTCATTCGAACAGTCCCGCAGCCCCTGACCCTAAAGATTATCGGCCCGGACCATTTGAAAACCGGTACTTTTCTACGAAAGACAAAAAGATCCTTGTTAATAATCCTGTAGTGAAATTACCATAGAATGACTGCAAAATGCCATTATAACTTAAAGCAATTACCCGACTATTATAATTCTTAAGTACCATGAGTGGTTAACGAGAGTGTGTACTCATTATCTGCTTCTAATAATAACAAATATTTATGTTTGACTTATGTAGTACACTGTTTTACCCTTGACTAGTATTGGAGTGGTCTTTGAAGAGGGCTTGGTATAGTCGACCTAGTAACTGATTTACCAGTTTTGACAACGTTTCGCAGTAAATTGAAACTTCTTTGAGGTAAAAGCGCCGCCAGGGTACCCAGCGAAATTCGAATTGTTTTTTGCAGTGTTTCAATTGGTTTAATTATTTAGGGGCTGATTTAAAATTACTGGCTCAGCAAGGTGATGATGATAGGAACACATCCTGCTGCTCTGTCCGATATTATGATCGAAATTAAATAGCCTTCTACAGATCTAACATTGACAGTGAAGTAAGTTCAAGGCAAATATGTACTACAACCAATCCGGAAAAACCTGAGTGTGACTGACGCTGAATTTTGTCTCCGTATTTGGATTTGAAAGAGGCAAATTTAAAACCGTTCACTTTTTCAAGACTAGAAGAAGAAAGAAATAGCTTACAAATAAAAAAGTTGTCGTAGAATCAAAATTTCAGAAACTCGAGAAAAGATCTATGCTACATGTCATGTTAGTATGTATACAGGGTGTACCCGGACCCTTCACGAAGCTGTCAAAAACGCGTTCTGAACAGCAAACTAAGTTACTCTACGCAAAAATTATTTCTGGGGACCGATTTTTTTTTTTAGATTAAATATCACGTTTTACAGTAGAACTCAATGTAACGCACTCAAAACGCTGAGTTGATGGATGCATTGCATGTATTTAAAGCAAAGATTTAATATTAAAAACTTGTTTTAAAAAAAAACGCATGAAAAAGTTAGACATTTGGCCTCTAATATCTCTGTAATTAAAAGGTATGGTTTATGCACAACAAAACAAAAATTGCAATGACGCGGACGTGCAGAACAAGTGCCATTCGGCTTCGTTAACGGTATTTTTACACCCATTTTAATAACTGCTGTACCAAGAAGTTTTGACGTCGGCGTCGCCAAAATCAGAACTCACTCCGCCATCTTGTTTTTTTTTTAAATATGTTTTACAAAACAATTACACAAATACTTACCAACTGCCCTCCTGACAATGGTATTCAACCGCCAAAAGATCCATGTATCACTAACTCACTGTATTGGCGAAATGTTATTAACTAATCAACAATAGACGCAATCTTTTTCACTTAGCTCAATCCTGCATCTTCTAATGGACCGAGTTTTTTGCCATGCCACAATAGCCACTATCTTCACATCACGAGTAACTTTTTCTACTTTTCAAAACCTATCTGTATCTACGTTCTAAATGCCTAGCTACCTAGTACGTTCACCCACAGCACTTGAGGTCACAACAAACACTACTTGCGGTGCAACGAATTGCTCACCACTCGCATATTATACAGCATGTAACAAATACAAAAACTTAATTGCCAAAAATATTACAAAAAGGTTTTACATTGGCCACAAATTAGGCAAAACCTGTATACTGGCCATCAATACAGATCAAGGGATTTTTATTTCCAATGATATACTACTGGAAATAAAAAAAAACCGGAAAGAACCGTTTGGTCAATATTTAAGGGTGCTTTAAAAACCATCAAACTGAAAAAGTCACTACATGGGACCAACATTGTAATCACGAAAAAATAATCAGCTGTCAAAAAAACTTCAATATCTACTTGACCAAAATTTTATGGAACGGCTGAGTGTTATTCGCGATTACGATGTGGGTCTCACGGAAAAATATGTTCTGTTGGATCATCTTTAACACACCCTTAAAAATAACCAAACTTTTCTGCCACACGCTGTAGTGTAAAGTCGTAAAATCTATGACGTATTACTGAATTGCGCAAGCCGATTCATTAAACTCCAAGTATTCACGCTTAATGTACCATTAAGTACTATAAAAGATGTTCTTTTGATTACAGTGAAATATGTTACACCTAATTTTAATTCTATTTTTCAAGACGTGTGTCTTGTGTCTTCGGAATCCGGTTGGATTCCGAATACACAAGACAAAAGAAACGGCTGCTTTTTCTTCAAGTTGATGATTCCCTTGTTGGAGTTAAATGAGCTTCGAACTGATCTGAGCCACCTCATGGCTGAAGACCAATCATGAATCATCAATAGGTCACAGAATATAACAAGATCATTTCCTATATTTCAAGTTTGGTCAACTGAAACTGAAATTAAAAAATAATTTGAAGTAAGATGAAACTCAAGACGTGGAAATACCGAGATACCAAGAATTTAAGTTCCAAAATACAATTCTATAAAATCCTGTGACTGCTTAGTGACCACTGAAAGAGAAATCAGAAAATAATAGGAGGAAGATGAAGACCAAAGGTCAACACGAACGTACTATTAACATAGCGAAATTGTTGCCTACCGACCATTGTGGTTGGTAGTTCTTACTTTTTTTGCTTTATACGTTGTAGGTCAAAAGAGCAACTCTGCAATCATGAGTAGATATTCTCAGTAATAAGTCTGTGTCGTCGTTCGAGTGTTCGCAAGCGCGACTGCTCATGCTCAGCAGTCGCGCTTGCGACGATCTTGCTACCTCGGTCCTGGGTTCGATTCCCGGGTCGTGCAAAGTGTTATTAGATTTTTGCATCAGGAATTTCTCAGTAGCAGGAAAACATTTTATGCAATAGACAAGAATTTATACGAATTAAGAACTGTCAAAGAAAGCAAAGCTAAGAATTACAACTTTTGACAGTTCTAACTTCAAGCAATAACTTAACTATAGAATAAAAATCGTATCATAAAATAATAATTGCTTTTACTCAAAGTAATCACCTTGACTTCTTTATACATAAATACGGGACTATGGGTGTTGCTCGAGGCCAATTCCACAGGGCCACGACTGCTCCCTATATACGCTAAAGACCATAAACAAAGCAAAGAAAAACTGCAACACCACTTTTCATTTCGCAAACACTTAAAACCAATTACCCATTATCTATAGATTTAGACAAACGATTTCAAAATTCTAGTAATTAGGTATAGTTAAAAATCTATTCGGTTCCACAAGAGCAGCCGGGCGAGAAGCTTGTAGCAAGAGGACCTGACGGCCTAGATGTGGCTGATAAGGATAAATTGGAGTGATAACGCATGTAGGTACCTACGCAATATGACATGAAACAATGTTGGCCAAAGAAAATTCTAGACTCATCCTTGAGTCACCTCATTTCACCGATGATTAAAAGCTTTGTAAATCCTGTCGGAATCCGTTATAGAAAAACGAAACACTTTAAAAGTGATTGCTACATGTTAACCCGGAAAATACAGTCATTCGGGCGTTATTCATAACAACTACCATTTCATCTATTTCCTCATGAATGAAATGAATATATTCGTACATTTACCCCAAGTAAGTCTTACATCACACTCACAGTCATGCATATAGTAACCCGTTACTCGCTCCCAAGAATCGTGCCAGTTGAGGTTAAAATATCGTTTACATACTACTAAAATGACACGGAAACCACAAATGACTTTGTGTCACATTTATTTTAGATATTAGGCGCCATAAAAATACTCCATGTTTCTATTCTAGGAAGTTCATACCTATGTATCAAAAAGCGATCTTTACGACCTAATAAAAATACAGGAAAATATTCAGTGAACAAAAGGTGTTCTTGATAAAAAAATAAATAATTTGGAATGAAGTTTTACAAGAAATCTTGTTCCATTCTAAGTAATAATTATTTATATTTTTTTTTTTATCGGTATTTATAAAATACCAGGGAAGCCAAGTTTCCAGATGTTATAAAATTGTAGGTTTTCCTTGAATTTGTTTTTTGTGCTGATTTAGCTGCTAAATTATGCATTCGATTCCGCTAAATTATAAAAAAGGAAAAAAATATATATAAAAGTACAATGAAATAAGGTTGTAGCCCCAACACTTTTTCACAATAACCACAAAGCAGTACCAATATTCAGCAAGAAAGAAATAAAGACAAATTAAATCATGAGAGATGGGCAAAGATCGTCAATTTTAACATGGAGCGATTGCCTATCTGACCTCCACAACCCAGTTGGTATTGGGTGATGGGTATTACGATACCCCTTGGTAAGACTGGTTGTAAGACTTTTGGGCCACTGACTACCCCTAACGACTGTCAAATATGTATAAATGTCAGCCGGGACCAACGGCTTACACGTGCTTTGGTACTCTACCAACTCGGTATGTAACGGGTGGTAACCCATCCACAGACCAACCCAGGCAAGCACGGCTTGACCTGAAGATCGACCCGAGAGGCTTCTATTATTTAGCCATGAGCTCATCATAAGACATCGCTGATTTATTTTGTTTTCACTTACCCAACAACACCTTTCAAAGCTAATTGTTTTTTGTTTCCCAATTATATTACAATAAGGTCGACGATTGAAAACAAACGAAGGCTACGAAAGGTTTGCAAAAAAAAAAATATTTACAAGATGCCTTGCACAAGCAGTCGTAGGGTTAGGGATCAGAGGCGAGATAAACTGAAGTTATTGCGGGTGGGTGTCAGGGGCGTGCCGTCCATAGAGGCAATTAGACAAAGCCTACCCTACCATTCCTACCAACAACGCTAAGTGCATTTATTTTAACCTATGTAATAAAATAAACAAAATATTTAAAAAAAAGTTAAAACTCCTGTTAGAACACTTATAGCAACTTGTCGCGAACGGTAACGTAACTCAAAATTACAAGTAAGTTCGTGGCTATCAATTGTCAATTCTGTTAGGCACGAAGTGATCGTGCCTACATCTCATTCAAAAACTTACGCACACTGTTGCATATTTTTGTGTGTATGAACGCCATGAACGGCACACATGTATAGATTATGGGCGTAAACTCCGTCCACTGTAGACGATCACAACGTGCTATGATTGGCTAATCGCGAAATAGATTTATGAATGATTATGACATTAGAGCAGTGTTCCCAATTTGAGGACATTTCCCCGAACTGCGGGGAATTCGAGAAACAAAGATAGACATGATAGTTTCCTTAAAAAACATGGTCTTATTGTCGAATTTAGACCTTCCACAAAAATGATAAATTGTATTTGTAAGATTTGCAAAAACCCCCTATAAAAATAATTAAAAACTACATGAATTTTATTTTTCGCTCTGATTTTTGGGGTGTTTGGAAATTAAGTAATGACAACACCACCGTTACTGTCGTCTGTCAGTACTATTATCCGGCAAAATGTTGTTATGCGCCTTTATAAAGGATCATGGTATGACAATGATGCATTTTATTTGGTAGTGTTTTTTTTAAAACAGATTGCGAAATATTTTTTTCTTGAGTAGCCATATTGTTTATTTGTTTCATGTGACAAGCAATTTATATGCGATCTTGAATGTTTTTATATCTTACTAAGTTATAACTTATAAGTAATTGGTTTTGATACGTACATTAATGTAAATATTATTTGTTAAGTACATTTACACTTAAAGATGATTTTCTGTTGTGAAGTGTGTAGTGATAATGTGTTTGTTAGAAGTTAAAAACAATAAGTTTTCGCAATTATCGTTTAATGATAAGATTCAAGTGGTGTCTAAAGGTATACCAATTGCGAGAATTAATCCAAAAATATAATAATTCACCTCGTACTCGTCATTTCAATCCTCAAAATTATGCAACATTTAGCTGGCTGTGTGGGTGTTAACACACAAATAAATTGTATTGTTTTCCGTGCATTTTGTTTAATACTTCCAGTAAGTGGAGTGAGGGATATATTGATTTGGATAATTTTCATTACTCGTCAAAAAAGCATGACATATCAATAGAATAACATCTAGAGGCATGTTTAAAGTTAAATACATTTGGTAAATCACGTATTGAAACTAGTTTGCATCGTCAGAAAATCGTGATTTGAACCTTCAGAACCTTGAATAACGTGGTGAGTTCTTGTATTTATAACTTTTATTTTTACAGGCTTATTTTCAATGTTTTTTTTTTTCAAATTTTTACATCTTTTTTTTTTGGTTAGGTTTAGGTTTCCTCAGAGGTGCCCTCCGGCTAGCCTAACCTCTGAGGAAACCTACTGCACGCCACTGGTGGGTGTGGGTTTATCCGTGATCATGGTGCTTGCAACAGCGCCGAAATATCGGGAACTCATAAGAAACAGTAAACATGGTAAATATCCCGTTTCGAGTATTAATAATAAAGTTAGTGACCATGATAGTTTAAAATCTTATATTACGCTTATTATCCCTGAAGGGTTAGGCAGAGGTGTACTAGTACACCCACATTTGTCCCAGTTATGTTTAGGTCCCATGTAATAGGGGGCGAGCCTGTTGTCATTAACAGGGTTCAAATCCAGGCTCCGCGGCTTCTACTGCTAAATTCCTTCTCTGTTCCCCGATCATTATAATCTGGAGAACCGGTTTCGTCAAGGCAAGCGTGCTCCAACCTAGGCCGCATCATCGCTTCACATCAGGCGAGTTGCGGCCAAAGACGGCACATTGACTGCTGCATTGTTCGCGCGTCTTATTCCCGCACGGAACAAATATTTACAAATATTTGTTCCGTGCGGGCCTGCAGAAAGTTGTTCCGGGTCTGGCTATTTGTGAATATGAGTTAAAACGCACCCACGCGATACATGAGAAATACCAAGTGTGGGACAAAGTTTAAAATGCTTATTTTGGGTAGAAAACGTTTAGTTAGTTGAAGATTTTTTTTTTCTTAATTATTAGTGGCAAATCGTTGGTACCTTAGCCTATTTATTAAGCAAAATAGCGCAATCGCTTTTCCTTGTAAAAAAACAGGTAGGTATTTATTTTTCGAATGGATTTTCAGACGGTATTTCCCTCTAGAATTTGTAATCATTTCAACTGAGAAGGCAAAGGAATGAATCTAATTTAAATAGAACAATTCTTGGAAACTGCATATTTTTTTTGCTACACAAGCTTGAAGAAGACTGAGTAATAAGAATTCCTATCATTTTGCATTCATATTCCTTTGTTTTCTTCGGAAGAATTGCATAAAGTAATAACAACGTTGTTTACAACAGACTGATTTCTATGAAATTGATTTATATTTTTTGTGTTATCAATAAAATATTTGTAAGTTTAAAACCTAAAATGGTCGTCAGCAAATAAGATACTGAACTAAAAAACTTGAAAAATTCTTCAGTTTTTTTTTTAAAAAAAGTAATAACCTTTGTACCTATTTTTCCGTCCCTTTTTGCTTTTGTGTGTACATAAACTGTTAAATAAAACGTTAATTTAAACGCTCGGGTCATGGGGCCGAGTGCGCGTCTGCTTTTTAAGGAAATCTCTCGCCGACTGGTCGACACTTCGCGTGACCAGAGGGCTGGCTGTTTCTTTGGCCAAAGAATTAGCATGTCCATTCAGCGTGGCAATGCTGCCAGTCTTCTGGGCACGTTTCCAGATGACAGCGATGCGGAGGAGTACTTTAACGCCTAAGTGTCCTAATGTCGTCGTTTTTTAGATGTTTATATTTTCTTACTTTTAGTCTTATTTTTATCATTAGGTTAGTTCTATTTGTAGTCTGTATATAAGTTAAATAAATAAAGATGAACAACTTATAACCGCAGATTTTTGTACTAAATCATAAAATAACAATTAAATACACAATAATTTGGACAGTAGATAATAATAAAACGAAGTAGTAGCACTTTATAATGCACAATTAATAACACACCTCTTCAATCAATTAACACAATGACATATGTAACAGTTACACACATAACACATTCCAGTCTTAAAACATGCGTAGTAAGTGTGAAAATCGTATGAAAGGAACAAAACAAAAGGCATTAAATTAACTAGATTAGAAACCGTAACGTCCATATGAGATAGTCTTGGTTATCGCAAAAGTAACTGTGCATAATAAATTAACTTTTCCCACGTCAGAATGTTCGAGAAAGTATGGCACTTAATTATTTTCTCTGTAAGTAATAAAATGAAAAGTTTTTTTTTAAGAATTTTTGTTTGTTTAACTTTCTTTATTAGATAAGTACTTCAGTTGCGTAGACCTAATTGTTGTGTAAACATTTAAATAAAATCTTTTTAGGGTTCCGTACCCGAAGGGTAACCAACGGGACCCTATTACTAAGTCTCCGCTGTCCGTCAGTCTGTCTGTCAGAAGGCTGTATCTCATGATCCGTAATAGGTAGACAGTTGAAATTTTCACAGAATGTGTATTTCTGTTGCCGCTTTAACAACAAAAAATAAAAAATAAATTAAAGGGGCCCCACTACGACGATGGTAGCTTCATGAGAGAGTCCGACTCACACTTGGCCGGTTTTTTTACGAACAGTTTCAGCCGGTTTTCATTCAGTAGGAATGTACGAAACTTGGACCATCATCATCTGCCAAGCCTTTTCCCAACTATGTTGGGATCAGCTTCCAATCTAACCGGCTGCTGTTAAATACCGGTAGTTTACATGGAACTGCTTACCCGACCTTCACAATTCAGTTACTGGATGACAGGATACCTCTTGTACTGAATGGCATACAAACGCACAAAAATTAGTGAGCAAGTTATTAGTGAACTGGACCACTAGGTAAATTAAAAAAGCCTCACTTTCGCAACAACCTATAAATATGCTCTACTAAACCTGTGAGGTGAACAAGAACGAAAATATGTAAAAAAAAAACCTTACGATTACAGTAAAACACTGTTATTAGGCCTCATCAAAAAAACCAAAGGCCGTTGTATTTGCAATAATTACTTTCAAAGTTGTTTTTTTTTTTTAGCTAATTAACACATCATAATAACAAGTACTTCAAAAACCTTAACTCGCCATGTAATCTAATGAGTTTATAGTGTATGAAGGTAACTGTGAAGAAATGCGTAGCTACCTTTGTTTTTATTATTTATACATATAGTTAATATTTCCTCTAACCTCGTTACTGGTAAAATTTATCTTTTAATCGTAAATTAGTAAAGCTGTAAAATATAGGATGCGTAAGGTTTATTTTGTAGGCAACCTCACTTAACGTGAACGAGAAGAAATTTAATTTTTTTTTACACCATGTTACACGAAGCATTCTGCATATCAAACTATGTAACACTACGCAAAAATTATTGCTGGGAAACGACTTTTTTTGGAGTGATAAATCACGGTTTATGGTAGGACTCAATGTAACGCACTTAAATCACTGTACTGATGGATGCATTGAATAGAACAGGGTTCATGAAAGTATTTAAAGTAACATTAAAAACTTGTTAAATTGTTGGAATTTTGACCTCGGATATCTGCGTAACTAGTAGGTTCCTAGGTATGGTTCAGAACCAAAATATAATCGCAATGACGGGGAGAACAAGCGCCTTTCCGCTTAGTTAAGAGTCTTTTTACACCTATTAGATGAATTGCGTAGGTACTAGTCAAAATGATACTAGAAAAAACCCACTAGTTGAAGATATCCATGATTGAATGTTGAAGAAAAAGATAAAGACCCGAACATTTGGAATATTGGATGCCACTTGAGTCCCGAATCTCGTGACTTGTGGTCACAGGCGAAAAACTTCCATTACCGGGTGAATCGTAGACTGGATGGAAGATGGAGAAGAAAGTGCTGGAATGGAGACCACGGACGGGACGGAGGAATGTGGGAAGACAACCGACTAGGTGGACAGACGATGTGATTAAAGTGGCCGGAAGAAACTGGATAGCCATGACACAAAACCCCCAAAAATGGAGTGATTTGGAATTGGGTGGTCAAGGGTTGAAGAAGAAGAATCAGACAGACTATCTTCCACTTACTGAAAGTATTTTCTTCCCTCAAAAATCAGTTAAATAAATCAACATATAGGCTAATTAGACTTAAAACACAAACACGCTACACATACATAATATATTATTATGTACAGACAGCTTACATAGCAAGGAGGGCAAATTCCTAGGCCTCTTCTACGAATCCATTGATTCATCTAACAGCGAAAAATATCAGCCATAACATCGAATAAAGCACGCGTGGAATGTTCCTAGCAAAATATTCCACATAGCGCGCAACGACCGCAAACAAACCAACCACACCACACCCTAAACTACATTCTATATCTATGACGTTAAAGTTCACAATCACTTTGTCATTACAGTTATGTATTACGTCTGTATTTACAACCCTTATCAGTTTATTCATTAAACAGTGCTGTGAAACTGTTTAAAGCTGGGAACACACTGCCGTGTGGTATGACGTCAAAAGCATTTCAGCTTCCAGTAGCGAAGGATCAATTTTGTAAGAGGAAAGCCGGAGTACACATCTTTAGTGTGATTATATATTATTTGTCTATCGAATACTGATTGTGCCATTTTTCAAAGGGAAGCCGGTAGGAATCGAGTTGTATGGGACCTTCGCCATTATTAGCTTCATATATTTGTATTGCGTCATCACCTGCCTAGCCTTCCATAGAAATACGATACCCGATGGCTTAATTACCAAGAGTTTACCTGTCTTAACGGGCTGTCAAAGTTTCACGATTATTTACTACCCGTAAGGACTGTCAAAGATCCATAAATGACAGCGGGGACCAACGGCTTACCGTGCTCTCAGAGGCATCGAGGAGTCTGGATATGTAATGGAACTAATGGATGGACACCTATTCAAGGACCTTACTTGATAAGCATAGCTTTAATTGGCCAGTGCAGTTATTATTTAGCCACTTGCCCGAACATTTTTATAGTGTAAGAGTGTGAGAGCTCCTGGCTAAATAATAACAGCCGCGCGGGTCGATCTTCAAGTTTATGCCGCGGTTGCCAAGGTCGGTCTCTGGATCACCATCATTACATACCGAGTTTCCTCCATGCCTCGGAAAGAACGTTATGCCGTTGGACACGGCTGTCATGTGCAGATCTTTGACAGTCATTACAGGTAGTCAGTGGCCTGAAAGTCTGACACCCAGTATTACCAAGGCGTACCCTATTACCCATTACTAACTGAGTTGTGAAAGTCAGATAGGCAGTCGTTTCATAGACATAACATAGTTGGGAAAAGGCTAGGCAGATGATGATGAGTGTGAGACACAATATTTTACGTTCGCCAGTAGTGTGTTTTCAGCTTTAACCATACCCCATGATATGTCGCGATAATTTCAACCGGGGTGACGATAAGGCCCTAATTGAATGTACCTAGCTCCAACATTATGGTGGTTAAGATAACATTTGACGTCATTCACATAGGGAAGTTTGATAGTATTGTTTTGAAACTGTTATGAAATGATAAGCTCTTGTTTGGTTTAGTGTTATACAAGGTGGAGACGACAATACGACAATTTTGGCCAAGGTTTTTGAAGTAGCGAGTTGGCAACATGTGTTTAACGTTTATATCGATGCGGGATTCGTTAACCAGTTGGTGGTAGCCTATTATCTACACTATGTAGAAAATGCTAAAAATGAAAAATAACGTCCTGTGAATAAACTGCATACAAAATTCAATCGAAAATATCCAGTAATTTTCGATTGAATTTTTGTATGCAGACTGGGAACGTCATGAGTTACATACAGTTTAATTTATTGTCGCATTGTCGTCTCCACCCTGTATATTATGTTTAATTTGAAGTTACACGTGGGGTTAGTAACGTTTTGTTTGAAAGAAAACAATGTATTTTGTTGGGTTTGATAAGATTTGAGATAACGAAAGACAATCACATCACTGGTAATATACAACTTTGAGACATATGAAGCGCATTGTGTTGTGGGTATCCTGAGTAGTTTTTTTTATCTTTTTTTATTGCAAGGAACTTCTTCTGTATCGTGGGTGCGTTTACAAACATTTAAACTCACAAACACAAACAGCCAGACCCGGAACAACTATCGGTAGGCGAAACAAATGTTTGTTCCGTGAGGAGATCGAACCCGCGGCACGCAGCGCAGGAGTCAATCGCTCAGCCACTGCGCCAACCGTGCCGTAAAGTAGTGAAGCACTATGTTTTGTTACGGGAAGTGAAACTAGGGTTTGTCTCCAGTGATTCACCGCGCGTAATATTCGGCCAGTGTTGTACTCTTTCTAAGTGGATCTTCAAACAAACAACAATCAGGATAATATCCACACGACAAAAAAAACATTGATTTTTTTTTTACTATGCGAGACGCACGGGACCGGTCAATGTGGCGACACTTGGGGGAAGCCTATGTCCAGCAGTGAACGTCTTTCGGCTGAAATGATGATGATGATGATGATGATAGATGTTGAAGCCGTCCCACAAAATAAAGCCAATTCAACATCTCCAAAGATCAAAAGTTCCAAATAAAAAAACTTAATGCAGTTTATGTGCAGACATTAATATTATATAACTAGTATTCAATTCCATTATCTAATAAACGAAACTTATCAATTTTTACTTGTATCAAGTCATAACTACACACACCGGCACAATTAGGGGAACACAAAAAAAAGGTTGATTTTTTCTAACATTGTCGGGTATTTTTATAAGTAGTTTGTGTTTAAGTGTTAATAACTTCATAACAGATTGTTTTAAGTACCCCCAACTTTAATTTTAAGTGTTTTGACAAGAATTTATGATTGTTTAAGAATTTGCTCACTTAACGTTTTGTACTCATTCTGATAAGAACTTTAGTGGATGCTGCGAATAGGGACTGTGGGTCATTTAACTGTTTACATTTGAATAGTGCACATTGTTCTGATACAAAATGAGTGATTTACCAGCAACTTCTGTGGCTAGGGCTGTAACCATGATCGAGGAAGGGCACACCTATCGCTCAGTCAGTCGCGCACTGGGTGTATCGACATCGGTGATTCATCGCGTCGTCCGACGTTATAGGGAGACTGGATCGTTCGTGCGCAGACGAGGACAGGGCAGAAATCGAGCAACTAGCGCCTTGGATGACCGTTTCTTGGTCATGCAGACTTTACGAAATCGTCGTCAAACAGCTGTCCAGACCCGAAATCGTTTAGCAGAAGTCCGTAACGTCAACGTGAGTGAAAGGACTGTTAGAAGACGGTTGAATGAAGTTGGCTTAAACTCGTACGTGCCAGCAAAGGCCCCAAAACTCGAGGTAGCTCATCGTGTAGCAAGATTAGGATTCGCTCGACAGCACCAAGATTGGACTAATGAGTGGGGCCGTGTTTTGTTCAGTGACGAAAGCCGATTTTGTGTAAATTTCGTGGATGGGAGGGAAAGAATGTGGAGACATCGAGGGGAACGTTATCACCAAGCAAATTTCACTGGAACTGTGTCGTACTGGGGAGGGTCAGTTATGGTATGGGGTGGCATATGTTTGGGAGCCCGCACGGAGCTAATGATCATCAGTAATGGATCGCTAACTGCACAGCGGTACATTACAGAAGTCTTAGAACCCCATGTCATGCCTTTTGCCCCATTCATAGGCGAAAATTTCATTTTCATGCATGATAACGCACGCCCTCACACTGCGCGTATAGTGAGTGACTACCTTAATGAAGTAGGCATCACTCAGATGAACTGGCCAGCGCGATCACCGGATATGAACCCGATAGAACATGTCTGGGACTACCTGGGAAGAAAGGTTCGACAAAGAAATCCAGCCCCTAATAATGTGGAGGAACTTAAATTAGCGTTAGTGGAAGAGTGGAACAATTTGTCCCAAGAACTCATTGATAACGTTATCCGAAGCATGGGAAATCGTGTACAGGTTTTAATTAGAGCCCGTGGCGGCAATACCCGATACTAAAACTCCTTTTTTTTGTCATTTTTGAAAATGTTTACAGATTTCACTTTTAAGGAAAAAACGTTCAATTTTCATTTTTTGTCATTTTTGTTTATTTCTTCACGTAGAAGTATTGTGTGAGTCACTTTAGCGTTTATTTCAGTTAGTTTGAGTGCAATTAATTATTGATTAACTAAAAAAAATATGTGCTACATAAATTTGTTAAGAAAAACGACCTTTTTTTTGTGTTCCCCTAATTGTGCCGGTGTGTGTATTTATAACCAACTTACATCATCATCTGCCTAGCCTTTTCCCAACTATGTTAGGGTCGGCTCCAGTCCAACCGGATGCAGCTGAACACCAGTATTTTACATGGAGCGACGGCCTATCTGACCTCCACAACCCAGTTAGTACTAGGGAATACGATACCCCTTGTTAAGACTGGTTGTCAGACCTTTTGGGCCACTGAAGACCTGTAACGACTGTCAAAGATCTACAAATGACAGCCGGTACCGGCTTAACGTGCTTTCCGAGGCACGGAGAAACCAACTCACATGGCTTCGAAACCGATTATCAATTGTCTAAGGCCCAAGTTGCAAGTGGTGTTTACAAGCGTAACTACAAACTACATCTAGGTACTAGGAACGATCTTCATTCAAGCCAGATCATGTTCGTCATGTCACGCGACAACTTCTGAGAAAACAATTAATCTTATTATACACCATTCACATCCGTTACTCGATATGTATGACAGTTACAGTGGCGACGTCCATCTTTGTCTTGATTCAAAACAATAAATATTGTTTTTCTCAATGGTTGAACCAAGTCTGTGAATGCCGTGACTAAGGACATGTATTCAGACTTCAGAGTTCAATAAACTGATCGATTCTTAGGACAGAAATCATAACATCACGCAGAGTTAGGCAAAGGTGTACCTAGCAGAACACCCACATTTCGCCAGAAATGTTTAAGTCCCATGTAATAGGGCAGGAGCCTATTGCCATCAACCGGTCACAAATCCAGACCCGAAATCAAATTCCTGATGGGAAAATTCCTCATGTTCAGTAGTGTCAGGTTAAGCCGCGCTTGCCTAGGTTAGTCCGTGGATGGGTGACCACCCATAACATACCGAGTTTCCGCCGTGTCCTGGAAAGCACGTTACACCGTTGGTCCCGGCTGTCATTTGTAGATCTTTGACAGTGATTACAAGTAGTCAGTGACCCGAAAGTCTGACAGTCAGTCTTACATGGGAATCGTATTACCCAGTACTAACTGGGTTGGGGAGGTCAAATAGGCATGTAATATACTGGTGCTCAGCTCCATCCAATGAAAGCCGACCCCAACATACTTAGGAAAAGGCTAGGTAGATGATGATGAGGTACAACAATGCTTAATTAACAAGCAAATTAATCAGTCAATCGCCCTGTACTTGATTGATTAATATACACAGGAAAATTGTAATACTTAAAATTATCTACTTCCAACTTCCGATATTTCGAGGCCTCAAACCGATAAATTAATTTGATCTTTAACAGGTTCTCTATTATACAAAATTATAAAACAGCTAAGTGGGTACTATGTCTTGCGTGTAAACACAGCATTAACTATCAATGAATAAATTCAATCAAAATCAAAGCATTTATTTCAAATAGGCCAGTTACAGGCACTTTTGAATTGTCGAAACAAAGACAACAATAGGTACAGTCACAGTCACAAGGCATAAAAACTGTGAAAGTACTGTAGTTGCCCATTCCCTAACGTAGATCTCTATGGAGAAGAACGGGCAAGAAACTCCATGGACACTCTTTTAAATCAGAATACTTTTACAAACTCTTGGTTACATCGTTCATGTTGAGTGTACGTTAAAAGTGTCCATAGTAAACAATTCAAAAATAAAATAATCAATTCAAATAAGCCGTGGCAACCAAGAGATGACCAGTCACAACTGACAGCGCCCGTTCACGAACATGACGCAAGAATCAGTACCATTCAACTCAACCATTTTGAAGGAACTAAATGATCGAAACACGCGCCACCATCAGCGACACATTTGAGTGAGCATGACACACTCCTAACCGCCAGGGCATTCAAGTCAAGAAAAGACGTAGGTTTCCAGCGAATGACAGCTTTCTAGTACATAGCACTCACACAATATGGCAATCAGTCTAAAGTGTGAAAAACCACCTCCTTTATCTTGGGACTATACCCAAAAATGGAAAAGTATACAATTCTACATACAAGCACATACATCATTTACATTACATATTACACATGAATGCATAAATTGAATAAAACACGAACTGTGCAGTTACACCATGATGCACAAGAAAAAAAAACTGGAATTTGTACTTAGATTCCTGTTTAGCCCGTTATGAGAGTTACTGTGATGAAAAAAAGGTTTTTATAATGTGGCTTTTATGGTGGTGGTGGTAATGGTGAGTGGTGGTGGTGATGGTGTGGTGGTGGATGGTGGTTTTTTTTTTGTTTTTTTTTTTTTGTCTTAAACAGTATTTACGCATAACGTTTTCATTGAACCGTTAAAAGATAAAACTTGCTTGCTGCTGCTTGCTAGTAAAACTCTGGTTACCGCTGGTCAAACGCATATTTCTCTTCATTTTCCATCACACTATTCTTCATTTCGTTTTCATATCTCCTTTCATAGGTCTACTGGTAGAAATTTCGTAATAATTAAGCTCCCTTGTACTCAAATATTGATATTTTCCTGTGTTATTTACCGACTGTTCATAAATAATGAAATTAATGAGTAACTTATCAAATCTATGAGAATGAATATGACCTAATCAGAATTTAGTCTTGGAGTTAAAAAGGAAAACTAGAATAAAAAGAAGCATTTTGATGCAACCTTTCAAAAATGTCAATAACGCTGGGTATTTTGTGGTAAGGTATATAACAACTAATCTGCCAGTCGTGATGATAATAAAATAATAATTTCGAATTTCCAAAAACGTAGCTCTGTCATCAAAAGATGTGTTACTGATTTTATAGCTGTGGTTATGTTAGTTCTTCGTATTTTGGAATCCTTACAAGGATTTAAAATAAAAGGGAAGTACCTAAAGACATTTTAACATTAAAAATAATCACACGACTTGATAATTTCCTCCTTTTGGAAGTCGGGTAAAAAGACAAGACATTGCCGTCGTGGCTCAAAAAGCACGTATAGCGGTCCCAGCTGTCATTTGTCGCTCTTTGACAGTCGTTACAGGTAGTCAGTGGCCCGAAAGTCTGACAACCAGTCTTACCAAAGGGTATCGTATTACCCAGTACTAACTGGGTTGAGGAGGTCAGACAGGCAGTCGCTCCAATTAAAACACTGGTATTCAGCTGCATCTGGTTAGACTGGAAGTCGACCCCAAGACAGTTGGGAAAAGGGTACCTACGCAGATGAGGTGGGACAATGCGAACAAAATCGTAATCTACTTGCTAGAGCCAACTGGCCATAGCTCTCATGTTCTTGTGTAACGTCTCAATATGCATTAATCTACTTGCTTCAAGGCGTCATCGGCATAGGCGTCATCTGAGATATGTTTTCTTTGACATTTCTTCTGGTCTTGTCAAGATGGGTCCTATCTTCAAAAACAACTTCCTTATTCAGAATAGTCAAGTCTGATAAGCCTTTTTAGTTAAAATTAAGTAATTTAAATGTCTATTTAAGTAAAGAAAAGTACCAATTGCAATCGCGACTACTGAGCATGAGGTCTTGGGTTCGATTCCCGGGTCGGACAAATTGTCATTGAGATTTTCCATCAAGAATTTCACAGTAGCAGCCACGCCGTCTGGATTTGTACCCGGTTGATGGCAATAGACTCACCCCCTTTTACATGGCACTTGAACAAAACTGGTGAAATGTGGGTGTACTGTTAGGTACACCTCTGCCTGACCCTTCGGCGATACAGGCGTGATGTTATGTTATTAGAAAAGTACACTACATGTCTTACTTTCCTTTAACACACTATCAATCTGTTTACAACACTTTTTCTCAGTAACAACTGTGAAATGAACTTCAGATTACTGTTACGGAACGTCTCGTGACTCAAGCTCTACGTTAGCTAGCACCGCACTTTATGCAACCATGTTACATTAATGCTTGTAACTTATATTACCATAACTACTTCACTGCACGACTGTTATGTCAGATTGATCAGTTAGATAGAAAAATATACGTTTTCGTACACTTACATGACTTCAGAAAGAAGTCTTGCAAGATTGGTGTAACATAATTAATCGACTGGTCTCATCTGTTTTTTTTCTTCAAATAGTTGGGTAATTGAATGTTCTCACTGGAGATACTGGAAAACTGGGAAACCACGAAACAAAGAACTTGTTTCGTGGTTTCCCAGTTTCTTTGTCGAGTTATGATATCGGTTAAAAACACTGTTAAAAATTATTACAGATGCCTTTTCTTTCCGCCTTTGGATTGGCACTCCTGTTGGATTCAATCTCAACCTTTTGCCGACGCTCTTGCTATCACTCAAAATATATTGTTAAACTAGTGAAGTCAGCCATTGAACAGACATATAGAGTAAACTGCTGGGTCTAAAAACATGTAATTTTTTATGAGTTCCTGATACAGGGTTCCAATAACTTAGCTAGCGAAACTCTGCAGACATGATGAGTATCGTTATCTATTTCAATAAAACAACTAAGGGTAGAGTAGAGTTGAGGAGCTCGTGGCTAAATTATAACAGCCGCTCGGGTCGGTCTAGTTTGGTGTGTACATGGGTGATCACCCATTACATACAGAGTTGCCGCCGTGCCTCGGAAAGGACGTTAAGCCGTTGTTCCCGGCGGTCCTCCGGCGGTGAACTGTGGAAGTCAGATAGGCACTCGCTCCATGTAAAATACGAGTATTCAGTTGCATCCGGTTAGACTGGAAGCCAACCCCAACATAGTTGGGAAAAGGCTAAGCAAATGGTGAACTAAGGGAAAGTAACCAACTACAAATAAAATCGGGGATGAAAGTTTGTATGAAAATTCGTAATTTTTAAAAGTTATAAACGTAGTTGTTTTGTTGGTAAACCCCATCAGCCACACAGCTAATTAAACAAGTTATGAAATATTTAGTACACGAGTCAGCTTTCAGGTAACAAAGTGAGTAATATAAGCTGCGTAACCACTCCACCGTCAGTAGCGGAAAACCAACTACATTCGATTTACGTCAATGAGACACTCATCCTTTAGGAATGGTGGCATTTCCGAACCACTATAGGTACCTGAAGTTACCTGCATTTTAGAGGTAACCTAAAGAGAATTCGCTATTATACAGATTTGAATCTGCCTAGCCTTTTACGAACTATGTGAGGCCGGCTTCCAGTCTAACCGAATGCAGCTGAATACCAGTATTTTACATGGAGCGACTGTCTATCTGATCTCCACTAACCAGTAAGTACTGGTTAATACGATACCCCTTTGTACGACTGGTTAACTTAACAGAGTTTCGGACCAACCAATCAGTTAAATCATTTATTTGCAATGAATGTAGGTTAAATTAAAATACAGGTGGAGTAGAAAGGTGTGAGCCATGTACATTCTGCCTGGAAATAGGCACGCAAAATTTAAAATAAAAAGAATGTCAAGAGTATCTAAAAAAATTAAAATTACAAATTACGAACTCGCCAACTCCAACTCGTAACGAATGATCGAATAATGACAGTCACCAGTCTTACTGACTGACTAATATTTTTAATCGGTACTAGTTAAACACCCTTACTTCACACGAGTGGGTGCAATCTAATGACGTGACGGTGACAATATATCCAAACATTGAGATTTAAGTGCTTGTGCTATATCTAGATCTAAGCTATACATTATCACATTATTATATCGACACATAAACTCCAAATAATAATACAGGGTGTAAACAGACCCTTCGCCTTCATAGCCGTCAACCAAGCATTCTGTACATCAAACTAAGTAACTTTACGCAAAAATTTTTGCCTGGAATCGACTTTTTTTTTTGAGGTGAAAAATCACGTTTTACGGTAGGACTCGATGGAAAGCACTCAAAGCATTGTGCTGATGGATGGATTGAATAGTACGGGGGCCGCGGAGGTGTGTAAAGTAAAAATCATACATTAAAAACATGTATTTAAAAAAAAACTTGTGAAAAAGTTGGAACTTTAACCCTCAATATCTCCGTAACTAGAAGCTTCCCAGATATGGTCTAAAACAAAAAAAATGATCGCAAAGACGGGGAGAACAAGTGCCTTTCGGATATGTTAAGGGTCTATTTACACCCTTTAAATCCATTGCATAGTTGAGAAGACAAAGAAACACAGACGCATCAGGTATGTTTGCAGACGCTCAAGTGATACATCGCAAAGGAACTCTCTCAGAAACTCAATGTGTTGTGTTGTTTGTTTGTTCGTATTATAATATTTAAAAAACATGTATGGATGAGTATAATGAAATTTATCTATACATATAAAATTCAAAGTCCTGACTGACTGACTGACTGACTGACTGACTGACTTATATATCAACGCACAGCCCAAACCGCTGGTCCTAGAGACATGAAATTTGGACAATGTACTCTTTGTGACGAGTAAGTATCCACTAAGAAAGGGTTTTTCAAAATTCCACCCCTAAGAGGGTGAAATGGGGTGTTTAATTTTCTGTGAAACTTTTTATTCCCTGAGTCGATTGACTTGAAAATTTGTGTATTTACTCTTTACTTAAAATTATGAGATACGTGTATCACAGTTTTTCCAAAATCATCCCCCAATTTAAAATTAAACGTCCTGACTGGCTGACTGATATATCAACCCCCAGCCCAAACCACTGATCCTAGAGACATGAAATTTGGACGGTGAATTGTTTGTGAAGATTAGATATGCACTAAGAAAGAGTTTTTTGAAATTCTACCCCTAAGAGGGTGAAATGGGGTGTTCAATTTTATGTGGAACTTTTTATTCTCGGAGTCGATTGACTTGAAAATATGTATACATACTCTTTAGTTAAGATTATGAGATACGTGTATCACAGTTTTTCCAAAATCATCCCCAAATTTAAAATTTAATGTCCTGTCTGGCTGACTGATATATCAACGCACAGCCCAAACCGCTGGTCCGAGAGACATGAAATTTGGACGGTGTACTCTTTGTGACGAGTAAGTATCCACTAAGAAAGGGTTTTTCAAAATTCCACCCCTAAGAGGGTGAAATGGGGTGTTTAATTTTCTGTGAAACTTTTTATTCCCTGAGTCGATTGACTTGAAAATTTGTGTATTTACTCTTTAGTTAAAATTATGAGATACGTGTATCACAGTTTTTCCAAAATCATCCCCCAATTTAAAATTAAACGTCCTGACTGGCTGACTGATATATCAACCCCCAGCCCAAACCACTGATCCTAGAGACATGAAATTTGGACGGTGAATTGTTTGTGAAGAGTAGATATCCACTAAGAAAGGGTTTTTTGAAATTCTACCCCTAAGAGGGTAAAATGGGGTGTTGAATTTTCTGTGAAACTTAATATTCGCTGGGTCGATTGATTCGAAAATTGATGTTCACACTCTTCAATTAAAATTATAAGACATGTGTATCAGTTTTTCCAAAATCATCCCAAATCCAATCCAATCATCATAAATAGGGCTTCGAAGCTCACGTAGAAGGGCGCATGCCGCGCAGCGTTGCGTGGGGCGTGCGGGGCGCGGGAGTATTTACCTATAACTAAGTAGGTAGGATTTTTCTGAGGTAGACGTGTCTGTGAAAATGGTTTATTCCACCGATTTTCACGTTGGCTCGCGATACGGGACATTGATATTAAATATTATGTCAAAGTATTATGTCTATAAATAGATTCCTAATAAATCATTTGATTGGTGTCCCGGTGTGTAATTGATATTACTATGAACAAATATTTGCAACAGCAAGTACACGTAAATCTATGTATGTACTGTACATACATAGATTACTTATTATCCCAGAAGTAAGATTCCGTGGGCAATTCCCGAACTCCACGCGGGCGAAGCCGCGGGCAGAAGCTAGTCTGAAATAAAATTGAATTGAATTGAAAAGCGACATTCATCTTTACCATTTAAACTTAACTTTAATGATCACAAGAGAAAAAGAAAAAAAACATCTTACCGTCTAAATCAAAGACTTAAAACTTGACATAAAAGGCTGCTCTCATTATGTTATTACTTTATTATCACGTTATCAAGACACTCGATGATAAGTGATAAGTAAAGCTAACATGTGAGGCGCGCCCCGCTTTCTTACACATTCTTGCACCTAATTACACACTACACTTGACTTCTAGTTAGCTTTCAACGATTTTATCTTCAAGTATGGGCGGCGATTACAAACGGCTAAAGATTCTAGTTAAACTCTGTGTTATAGTCGTTATAGTTTGTGGTCAAACGAGTTTTTTGTACGGTTTCGACTGGAATGATTTTTGTGAATACTGAATAAATTTTTGTGAATATTTAAGAATTTTTTGTGAATTCAGTATTCACAAAAATTTCTTAAAATTGTGTGTGGTGCAAACACCGACTCCAAATAAATTAGGATAAGAGCATGACAATGATTTTCTCAAGGCACCCACAGGATAGTCTGGTTAAGCCGACGACAACCTCATGAAAGGCGAGATGCCACACAAAAAAAAAAAATGATTTTGCCTGGCAAAAAAAAACGCTACCTTTTTTTCTGGAAACAACTAACTGACATTTTAAGTTTACAGTTATCGCCACGAAAAATAATATTAATAGTTTCTAGACGTAGAAAAAATAATAAGCTTAGTTTTGACAAATCACTTTTATTTATAACAACCGTTAGTTGCTAAAGCTAGGTCACAGTGGCGAAGGTCCCATATAACTCGATTCCTACCGGCTTCCCTTTGAAAAATGGCACAGTTAGTATTCTATAGGCAAATAATATAATTACGTTAAAGATTATGTACTCCGGCTTACCTCTTACAAAAATTGACCCTTCGCTACTGCTAGGTCAGCTATAGTTTTAGCTGACCTAGCTTTAGCCAAGTGCGAGCTGAATTATAAACAAATAAACTAACAAATATGCACCAGTCAAGTTTAGCGAACAAGTATTTCTTGTACCTACTATAAACAAGATTTTCAGGTATGTAGGATTAGACATTTAAACGTTAAAATAACGAGTCATAGATAATAAATTTACATTTTTAAGTTCGTTATGCCAACTGTCAAAATTGCTATAAGAAAGAATACCCTTTTTATGAGTTATAAGTGCACATGCACTTATTTACTAATAAGTGCATGTGCATGTGTAATGCCAGTTTTAACTGACTCTCTGAGTGACACCTAAATCATCATCTGTCTAGCATTTTCCCAACTATGTATGTTGGAGTTGACTTCCAGTCTGACTGGATGCACCTAAAGGAGGAAACTCTGAATGTCCTAGTCTTTTTTTTTTTAAATAGAATGCTTTTAAACAGGTCACAAAAAAACCTACCATCCTAATAAGTTTCTAAGAACATTATCATTAACACTAGAAACGGGGTATTTACCATGTTTACTGTTTGTTTTGATTTCCCGATATTTCTGTTGTTTATCCGTGATCATGGTGCTTGCAACAGCGGCGAAATATCGGGAATTGAAAACAAACAGTAAACATGGTAAATATCCCGATTCTAGTGTTAATGAAAAAAAATTCTAAGAACATGTTTTGTTTAAAAAGTTTTTAAATGGTCAAAACGTAGTTATGACTGTGACATATACATAATTGTGCTCATGGCTCACGACTGTGTCCACTTTCCTCTCACCAATTCGGTACACCACACAAAAAAATGAGAAAGGGAACAATCACACTTATGAGAAGTAAGATAATCACATCACATCATACCAGATATCACGTACACTATCAGACGGAAACAACATAGTTTCATCACGTAACACAATGCCGATGAGATCTGCATGAGAAACTATCTCTAATGGTAATTGGTTCTCACGGTTTTAGGGTCCCGTTAAAGTGACAAAACCTCGATGATAGTCGTACTTACTTCCCGTCAATGAACAGTTATGTGTGACAGGTAATTAATAATGTCAATGTTAAAAGTGGTGATGTTGTTATGAGATTTTTAGTTGAGTAATTAAAGTTTTTCTTGTCTACTTAATAATGGGACAGAATGAAAATTGTAATTTCAAAAATCTATATACTCGTATATAAAATGGTAAACTGACTGACTGAATGGGTGATGTATCAACACACAGCCCAAACCGCTGGTCCTAGAGACATGAAACTTGGAGGGTGTGTTCTTTGTGAAGAGAAAGTCTCCACTAAGAAAGGATTTTTGGTTCCACCCCTAAAGGGGTAAAATAGGGGATGGAAGTTTGTATGAAATTCTGTCAGTTTTGAAGTTAGGATCTTAAAATTTTGTGTTTAGGCTGACGATTGAAAATTAATTTATACGTGTCTCGGCGTTTTTGATATTTACGACATCCACGCGGGCGAAGCCGCGGGCAAAAGCTAGTCTACAATAAGATTATAAAGAAAAGTTTATGAAGTAAAGTTTGGTTGTAGGAGATAAATCTTCAATTCATCCTATTTCAAAAATTATTTCGTTGATTGTAAGCTACATTATTACCGAGTGCAGCAGGAGGCCGAGCAGGAAGTCGTAGGCATTTGGGTATGTAATTGTAATGTGTATGTGTAATTTATTTTTTATTGATTGTTTTAATGTGTGTTTAATGTGTTTTTAATTTTTATAGGGACTATCTCTGAAATAAATGATTAATAAATAAGCTAGTAATTTATTATCTTGTTTGATGAAAGAACGGAAAGAAAATTGGAAAACCAAAAACATAGACGCCTACATACATATGTAAAAAAATAAAAAGACTGTTAATAGTCATGAATGACAAAGTTATCCATAAAATATACTTCATCTGATTGGATTAAAGGATAAATATTGCAACAAAAGACTGTTTCAAAATATCTATTCTATTTATCAAACGGTTGAATAAAATTATTTTTCAATTGTTTTTTTCCTTATTTTGTTTCAGATTTTGTTTATAATGAACCAAAACATGCAGAATACCTGGAAATATGCGATGCCTCAACAACGTTAATTTCCTTACAGAACCAGTACAAACTACGCATCAACTCAGGCTCAGGCACAATCCAAACAGTCTGGGTTCGGACGAGCAAATCGTCGGCGTCGGCGTCGCTTACAAATCGTCTGGTCAATTGGACATAACTGGTAACTAACGGATGGATTCACTTTTATATTCCTGTCTGCATACTGATGCTGGCCGTGTATCTACACAACGCAAATTACCGGCACTTATCTCGATGTAGACGTGTCTCATGTTATACAGACGTAGATGATACCGAGTGTATTCTGTTGGACATTTTTGGATTGGAGTTGTGTTTTTTTTTTTTTTTAACCTGTTAATATCATCAAATGAGTCCTCCTACCCAGGGCAGAACGGGAGGGACTGTCAGACTTGTACTGACTAAAATCCACGGTTTCCTTCAATAGCCCTTTATGTTCCAGGGTCACGGTAATTCTATGAGCCCCGCGACCCCGGCAGGCTTTGGCCCTCTAGAGGGGGGGCCCTAAACGGATTAAAAATTGCTCACTGTATTGCCCATTGCAAAACTGTATTTTGTAGTAAATACTTCAAATAAAACAAAAAGTTATGTTTAATCACCATATATTCTTATTTTTTCCTGTTCAGTAGCTTCATCATACTATAATATCATTGCTAAGATACCACTTAAGGGTAGAGTGAGACAGCTCCGACACAAGTACTATTTGTAACTTACTGGGCCTGCCTCAGTTTATGTATGACACAATGTTTTGAGATAAAATAAGTAAAAGTAAAAATAGTTTTATTTAAACATAGGTTCGCTGAAATTTTCGAAGATTGGAGCAAAATTCAAAAAAAAAAAAAAACAATGACGCGAAAAAGATACCCACACAAAACCGCAAACATAATTAGAAATTTATAACATAACATCACACCTTGTAATCCCCGAAGGGTGAGTCAGAGATGTACCTAATACCACCCACACACACCCACCACACACACCCACATTTTGCCAGTTATGTTTAAGTCCCATGTATTAGGGGGCGAGCATATTGCCATTATCCGACCGGAAATCTAGACTCCGTGGCTGCTACTGAATAATTCCTGACGAAAAAACCCAAAAACACCTTGCCCGACCCGGGAATCGAACCCAGGACCTCAAGCTCAGCAGTCGCGCTTGCGACCACTAGACAGTATAGGAAGTATCTTATGGTCATTCATTGTATTACCTGACATTTTCACGAATTAATTTTAAAAATGAAATTGCATTGACCCATACACATTATTTTATAGACGTGTCCAAAAACAGTAGGCGGCTATTTTGAATAGTTATTTTTACTTATATTTAACACGATCTATATTCAAACGACTAAACACAACTACTTAAATCTCCAATATTTTTTTTTAAAAAAGCACGTGGTGGTTCTCGTATAAGCACGTGCTATTTAAGAATCTACTAAAAAGTCAGCCAGTATGCTAATTAGGTTATAGACCAGTATATATTTTTTTTGTAAAATGTTTTCTCTGACGTACATTGAAACATGCAAAAAAGATATAAAAATAACTTAATTGATAATGTCGGGACAGCCAACAGTAAGTCGAAATTTTGTTTTATTTTTAATAATAAACACCCAATCTGGGTGTGGAATTGCAAGAATGGATAAAGAAATTAGTATATTAGAGAAAATTTGAAAGCTGTGCCAGTAATGGGGGTTAAAAGGGAATCGTCTATCTTGGTATGGACATGTGATGAGGTGAGGAGGGATAAATGCAATCTGACTAAAAGAGTGATGAATAAAAGGTGTAACAAGACCCTTAACGAAGCCGAAAGGCACTACAATGTTCTCCCCGTCATTGCGATAATTTTTGACGTGACAACGTCTTATAATTCGATGGAGCCGGCTGCACGCACGAAAAAATGAGGCGTTACCAAGCTCTGAGGCGTTCCATAAAACAATTGTTCAACGCACATTCATTTTTTGAAAAAGGCAACCATTCCATCAGTATTTTCTTATGACGTTGTCACGTTCAACTATCGTCAGTAACCGACTTTACAGACAACCGATTTTTTTTTGTTCTAGCTAGAGCATACTTGAGAACCTTCTAGTTACGGAGATATTAGGGGTCAAAGTTCCAACTTTTACACAAGTTTTTTTTTAAATACCTGTTTTCAACGTACGTTTTTTACTTTAACCACCTCCACGACCCCCGTACTATTCAATGTTTTGAGTGCGTTACATTGTAGTCCTACTAACGTGATTTTTCACCCCAAAAAAATGTCGTATCCCAGCAATACTTTTTGCGTAAAGTTACTCAGTTTGATGTACATAATGCTTGGTTGACGGCTTCGTGAAGGGTCCGTTTACACCCTGTATAAATGTTGACAAATGGAGAGGGAGGAGGGAGACGAACCTAAAGAAAAGATAGATGGTTCGTGTGAGGAATAATATGAAAGAAAAAGGATTTAAGATAGCGTGACGGTTGACAGGAAGAAAAAAACGCGCCGACCCCAACTAAAAAAATGGTTACCTAGTTACCACCATTCATGAATAAATAGTATGTCAAACGAGTTCGATGCATTTTCAAAATTCTTGTCAGTCGTATTTAGTTCACATTCGAGTAGTCTATAACTTAATAAAAAAAAAAGATTCGAGACTTGTTTGACATTTCGCTGTCTGAACTTGAATCATATCACAGCATAAGTAAGCATACATACCTAATCAGTCTCCTCTCTGTGAGGGACAACTTTTAGATGAAAAGTTCAGAGGAATTAGGTCCTTGTTGGCGTGGCGTGCTTAGAGGCCAACAATTCAGTAAGCCCATAAGGGAAGCAGACTGTCCGGAACCCTAACATCATGAAGAGTAATAAGGGCAAGCCAAGCTTTTCGGCTTGTATGAGAGTACCGCCAACTATGTTGGGGTCGGCTTCCAGTCTAACCAGATGCAGTTGAATACCAGTATTTTACAAGAGCGACTGCCTATGTGACCTCCACAACCTAGCCAGTCCTGGGTAATACTATAGCCATTGGTAAGACTGGTGGTCAGACCGGACTACGGACTAAGTACCGCTACTAATTGTTGTACTTACACAAGTGGAAATCTCTTGGAAGCGAACTAAAAGTAGGTGCAGTTCTAGAACAAAATACTGTACCAATCTACATAACATTTTGTACTCAAAGTCAACGGGCCGTAAAATAATTAAGCGTCATAATTGCTAAGACATGATATACAACGTCTACATAACAAGATAATATCTCGCATGTTTTAGATAAAGAGATTTATCCTCCTGTCAACTCTCACACGACGAAAACTTTTCCGTGAATTCTCTCCTTTCTAGAATAGACACGCGCTTGCGCATCTAACACGATATATACGATTAATAATAACCACCGAGTAATTACACGCGATTCAGAATTTTCATGTAAATTAATTGCGAAAAGAATATTTCGTGACATGAACTTGTTATGGTAATTTAGACGTGATTTAAGTGCATTTATTTTAAATTCACAGTCATCACCTCTAAAGCCTTAAAAAAAGATTTAAAAAACCAGACTGTTGTTCAAAATTTCAGTGCGTCAATGTTATTTTTTTTAACAAACCTGTTTCCTGTAACGAGTACAAAAAAGGAAAAAACTAAACCGTGACACTGATACTCATTGTTATATTGTTTGATATTTTGTGCAAAATGGCTAAAAATAAACGCTAACAAAGACAAAACCTTGACATTTATGCCGGACAAAACAATAGGACCAGTAGAGGTGCGGTCTGATGGTCTTAATTCTCACTCTTATTTCAGGTAGATGAACTGTGAAACAATTACTTTTAATTAATAGTGTCACTTTCTGAAATACATACGCGGAAATATTGGCTTTAAAATTTTGGAAATACAGATTTTGCAATATCCCCGATATTGCAAAATCGGTCGAAAAAATGAAACGAAAGTAAAAAAAAAAAAAAAAAAAATTAAAGTAATTTTAAAAATTGTACCAAATTCACATCTAAAAGAGGTACATTTTGGATGTAGGAAGTAATCTTCGGAACTACTGAAAAATTCCGAAAATTCTCTCACTAAGGAGAAGCTACAATATCCCCGAGTGACATAAGCTATACTTAAAACGGGAAAATTTCTGACCAAAACGTGAGCGAAGCCGCGGGCGCAAGCTAGTTCATTAATGTTGCTTGTGCTGTGTGTTTTCGTATTCATTCATTGAGTCACGTAATTGGATCTACGAGAGAAGCATTTTAACGTGTTAATTTGACACAAATGAGATACATTAAAACAAAACAGACAAGATAACAAGACAAAAGCGAGAGAGCAATTACAATAATTTCACATGAACAGAAAAAGATCAAACAAGACTTAAAAGTCTTGGTTTTTAAGGGTTGGAAGATACAGTAAGATTAAACAGTAAATTACAGTCACGGAAAAGCTGTATAACTTCGCCTTTCTCGGCCGGATGTGTAAGAATTTCCTTACGCAAAATGAGTATAAAATAAAGCCGTCAGCTGTCACTTCTTGATTGAATAATTGGTAAAACATAATGACCCATTCTCTATTACCTGGTAACGGGCAATTAGCAAAAAATAGCAGTCGGAAGACGTCGAGACGGTCGTTTGTTCCGCGCAGAGTCACGCAATTTCGCGCTATTTCGCGTATCAAGCCACCATCGAGCAATATAATCGATTCGATAGCTTCCGTACGCGTGTGTTATCTATAATAATTTAATTATCATTCGAAAGTTACCGTCGCTATTGGAGGTTTTTGTTAGCGGTCAATGCTGGCTTTTTTTTCGTATTGATTTCGGATTGACGATTTTTCTTGGTCAACTTGTTGTTGCTGTTGGCCAAAAGCACGAAAATATTGTCTGGTCTCGGCTTATTTTGTTTAGTTTTTATAGGAATTGTTTGTGCATTAATTTGCGCCTTTAAATTGACGAATAATATTTTCAGCCAAGTGAAATATATTTTGTTAATTCATATCTAATTTATGAATCTAATGACTTATTCTATTTCGTTTGAGGAAGTCAACATACAAGAAATCATACAGGTAATTAGTTACCAAATTGGCATACAAAATGACAACGAACTCGACAAAAAATATACACGATCATTGACTGTTATGACATCTTTGTCGTATTTTTTTTTTTCTAGTTATAAGATCCAAATTGAGCAACGTATACTGGGACAGCGGAACCTCTAGAATATATTGCAAGTGTTTTTATTCACTTTAGAGATTAGTATTTGTGATTGCATCCTATGACTTATAAAAGCTAACTTTATTGTGGGAGGAAAAAAGTGTGTAACTATAACTTATCGAAAGTTCCCATTGACCCCCGAAATACTCATTCAAAATGTAAAAAAACCCGTTTAATATTGCCTACAACCACCCACCCGCACTTGACTGTTCGGTGCTGATAACGCTGATATCATTAAACAAACCACAGTGGTTGCATATTTTATCAAAAACATCGGTTCAGACATTTGTTAACTTTGAGTACCAAATAATACTAATTTTTCAATTTATTTTTTTCCAAGTCGTCTGATACCTGTTGTTATCAGACGTGGGCTTTGATTTTGTTATTCGCATTCCAGAAAAAATTATACAAATGTCTAAATGTATCCAGAGCCTGGTCTACTTGTAGTAAACGATGGAGGGAATATGTGAAAAATTATTTGGCTATAAAGGGGGTGAGATACCGACAATAGAGAAAGTATGGAGAAAGAAGACAAGCAGCGCCAACCCCACAAAAATTGAATGGGGCAAGTGAATGATGAAGAAAACGGATAGTGTGATTTACTTGAGGGCTGAGGGTAGTTTACATAAACTGATATAGTGACATCGTTGATACCAAGTGGCAAGGCTTAGTAACTAGGTATGCAATTAAGGATTTACTGTGTACGAGACTTACGATCGAGTTTACCTCGGCCCCAATAAAAACAATAGTTTGCTTTTACGAGCAGAGCAAAACTAAGGAATACATTACGTTGACATTCTTGAATATTATGAAAAAGCAATGTTTATTCAAAACCATTTACTTTGCCGTGCACAAAATCAGTGAGAAACTTAAAGAGACTCTAGCATAATCATCATCAGCCTCCCACGTTACGTTCCTACAGATGAGACACCGACCGGCCTCCTCTCTGTGATAGGGAACGGAAGCACGTGGGTTAGTAGGAGGATTGTTTTTTTTGTTAGCCTAACTGTCCCACTCCTAGGCAAAGGCCTCCCCCCCATTCCTTCCACTTTTCTCGATGTTGCGCCTCTTCTCGGCAATAACGAGAAAGTCATCCAAGATTAAATAATGTACGCCACAAAGGCTCTGTATTTTATGTAAATTATTTAATCTTGGCCCATTTAAAAAGCAGTTACAGTAGCAAATAAGAAATACATTTCGGGGAAACCAGCATGACCTAGAACCAAAAAATGGAAGACATGACGTGACATCCAGCAACCCGAATTGGAGGAAAGGTTATTTCCTCAATAACAATGAATATTCAATTATTGGTAAATACGAATGTTTTCTATTATACTAATTGAGTTATAGTTAGTATTCAAGAATTTTCAAATATGCACAAGAGCAAACGGGTTAGTTTTTTGTTTAGTATTATTATGTCTTTTGATAACCGGCTTTAGTTCGATATTATTAGTTTTAAATGTAGTTTGTGTCTTAGGTTTAAGAACCTGTTCAACTTTGAGGAAAACTTGATTATTTATTAATACTTTAGTCGTTTTCTATAATCCCTTTCTACATTGACAAATGTCATCGGGCGAAGTTTTACCATTCTTAATTCGTCTTACGCCCGTATCTATATAAAAAAGCAAACATTTTTAGGCAGTAGACAAGAATTTAAACGAAGTAAGAACCGTCAAAGTAAGCAAAGCTAAGAATTATAGCTTTTGACAGTTCTAACTTCAAGCAATCACTTAACTACATAATAAAAATCGTATCTTAAATAACGACTTTTACTCAAGTAAATACTTTGACTTGTTTGTTGATACTGGTGTTACTGTTGTTTTTTTCTAGTATTCGTATCATGTAACGTACCAAACATCATTAATTTCTTTTTTGTTCTCATTACATTGGACAAAAAGTTTAAAAAAAGTTGACCATTACGGAAATGACACTCTGTTGTCTGTTGTTGTCTGTTGTTGTTGTTGTCTCTGTTGTTGTTTGTTGTTGTTGTTGTTGTTTGTTGTTTGTTGTTGTTGTTGTTTGTTGTCTCTGTTCACTCTGTTGCACTGTTGTTGATGTTGTTGTCTGTTGTTTCGCTCTGTTGCTGTCTGTTGTCTCTGTTGTTGTTTGTTGTTGTTATTTAAGTTTTTATTAAATGCCAATCATTGGATATTGATCAACAAATTCTATGAATTTCTCTGAGTCGTGCACTATTCATAAACATTATTTTTTGCTGAAACAGTTAAAATTCGAAATGGTTAAGAGAAATTTCAAAAAAACGTTTCACATTTGAGTGATCCGTCACTTTCTTACAAAAATGTCGTGGCGTTCGTGTTTCACAACAACATTGAATTGCTTTAGTCACGAAAATCACGTGAGATATACAAAATAATAAAAAAAACTAAAACGTGAGCTGTGCTTACTCATTTCCTTACTTATGTGAACCGCTGATATTTTTAGACACGAAACATAAACTAGTGGAGCAGGCAGCACAATAACATCCAATTGATTTACAGCTTTAATCAGTAATTAATAAAACTAACAATTGCTTCAAATAAGTCTGACCGAATTTAAGCAATGCAATTTAACATTAAAGAGAAGTAGTGCGATAGCGGGGAATAATGAATAAGACATATTCATTATACTGCCGATAGAGAATCTCTAATAGGCATTGTCATCGAAAAATTACATCGGTTTAAAATTTTGCCGCGGTTTTTTTGTGTTATTCAAAACAATGACTTTAGCAGATAACGGCATTATAGTTATACCACGGCAGTATAGTGTAATAATGTCAATAAGAATTATTTTCCGAAGAGAATGAGAAAGAAATCAGATAAACTAAAAGGAACGACTGAGCGAACTTATAGCTGCGACCAAAGACAACATACATACTATCATACCACAAATATATATGATTTACTACTTACTACAAAAGAAAGAGAGAGATATACTTTTGCCAAAGGTATCATGTTGCCCAGTAAACTAGATTGTGGAGGTCAGATAGGCAGTCGCTCCATTTAAAATACTGGTATTCAGCTGCATTAGGTTATTACTGGAAGCTGACCCCAACATATTTGGAAAAAGGCAATGATGCAGATGATGACTTACAAAAGATACCGTACAGTGTACAGTGAACTCACGAAACAATTGATTCAGGAGAACATAATCTATCTTCTATAGCTCATAATGTGTGGCTATTAATCTAACGTCATTGTATTACTGTATTATCACGTCGCTTGCTGTTGCAAGTAGAACGTTAAGTGCTATTCAAATGTCAGTGAATCGACCGAGTTTGTCATCAAGGCATTCTTTGGAAGTTATGGTAATACCGTACATTTTCGTCGGTGAGTTTAAAAATATTTGCAACACTTTCGTTTCATTAGATATAACACACACGTAGTAAATATGAATTTTTCTCTGCCGCCCGCATTGAGTCTGTCCCACCCGCCATTGAAGTCATCATAACAGACAGTACTCGTAAGAAAGAAATACATCTTATGAATCAGCTTTCTTCAATTGTCCATCTACGTATAAGATAACAACACAATGATGCATAAGTTATTGAAACGTACAGGACGTGTCTTCACTAATGTTACATCCTGGCGTTGCTTTTCTTTGACATCCTGACTAAACATTCCAATTATCTGCGTTTTCTTTTATAATTCCTTCATTTTTACTTTCACAAGCAGATGCTTGTGAGATGAGATCGTATCGTCTACTTTTACCAAGGATTCAAGTGCTTTAATCTAGACCAGGGGGTCTTTTAGCAGTTAGTTAGCTGCGAAATTAATTAGCGGCGAAATATTTCTAATAAACTATCTATTTCTGTTATAGAAACATTTGGTTCATCTTATGAACTTTTAACCCAAAGATGAAATTCTTAACGTTTCACATATTATTATAACGTAACACGTTCAAGAACTGAATAGTAATATTGTGAAGTTTTGGCCATGTCATGACCATGTAATTTCTTCTTGTATCCTTATCCCAGGGGTTACAAATCTTAACACAATTTTTAATTTCAAGTTGCTCTCAATACTAAAGACACGCTCGTTCACGCCAGGATGACATTGCGGGTGAATGTCCTCTTGTTTGTCGTCGGATTGTGATCTGCACCGTTTTTGCTCAGCATCCGTAACGTTCGGACGAATCGTACGTGATTCGGTTGTTGCTAAAATGTGGATGACTTTATGGATTGAAATCGTTTTTCTGTAAATGGTTTGGTGGAAGCTGGCAGTGGTCTCCAAAATTGAAATCATTAGAAGTAGTATCTTTTTAAGTGTGGCTTCTCGCAGTCGCAGGTCATACACCGAGAAGGTTATTTATTTATTTATTTATTAACACACAAGCACAAAGTGCACGGGCGGACTTAATGCCATAGGCATTTTCTACCAGTCAACCTTTGGGTGATGCAGAGACAGACAGTGGTAGGTGCATAAATTTGCAAAAAATTAATTGAACACTACACACACACACACACACACATTATCACCTGCTTAACCGGACTACCAGTACCTCATAAATAAGGCCGGGCCCCAGTTAATGTTCCTTTGTCAAGACTGTTATTCTAATTAGTTTAAGCAACGTGAAGCCCAATTATTTCGCTGATATTGGGACTTATTTGTTGATTTCTGACGTACCGTTCCTAAGACGAACTTTTAACCGACGTTTAAGATGTAAGTATTCATGCTTCATTAAATGATTTGTATATAATTGGGAGTTTAATTAGTTATGTAAACCAATTATGTTGGCCCTTCATTGCAATATGGTAATGGACAAACAAATTAGAGCAGCTACGTTAATACTAGTGACAAACAAATTACTTTGAGGGTAGATACAGACAGCATGCCATTTAATAGTATAAATATTGATAACCGTCGCAATCGTTTAAATAAATTGTATCTGAAAAAGTCTTTACACACTTGTCTACTTCCCTTACTTGTCCCACCATTTCCCACCGTTTATTATTTCTGAGAACGCGTTGATTTCTTACGTTTTACACGTACGCGGTATAAAAGATATGTTATTTGATGATAATATAATATGCTTAATTTTGTTTGTTATGGATAGGAACAGAACCATGTGTCTATAACAATTAATTTACCAGTGGAAACATCACAATAGCCTTAAATACCAACAGGTTGTCAAGCCTATCGTGTCCAATACAAGCGCAATTATTATTTTATTAACTGTCAGTTGAAACTAAGAACACTCATTTAAAATTTCAATTTCAATCTCTTTATTTACTCATAACCGGTGATTTAAATTTGGAACGCAGTTGTAAATTTAAAAAAATCAGTGGTTAGGCTCGTGTTTGTATTTAGAACAACATTACATATTCGCGGAAATTCAACTTTTCGTTTCTGTTTGGATAACAGTGTCAGTATCTAGCAAACATTATGTATTATTCCTTTTGTTCAATTAATAGAACTGTACTGTAACCACAAAAATGCGGTTTGACCTATTGTTAAATCTCACAGCACGAAAACAATAGGCAATCTAAGAAAACGGTATCCAAACGGCACAGATCTTTGTACCATTAAAATCACAAACAACAAAGAGCAATATCCGATAAAGGGTCAAGCTTACCTGCAAAACTAACTCCGCTAGTACCGTTAACACTGTACACTCACACTTAAACACTTAAAAAAACAATTAGCCGAAGCAAAATCACGACCGTCGACCACCGGTTGCGCCAACCGACTACAACAACTTCACATTCGCGGTTCGAGCTGGCTCAGATAAGTGAATCTAGATAGTGCAGTAAGGTAAAAGCGGGTAAAGGCGGGCACACACGAGTTCACTGACGTTGATGGAACGTATAATATTGAACGTACCGTGTCCACGACCTAAAGCTTCGCATAATTTCTAGGTCAGTTCACTTTGTTTTGTTTAAGTTAATTCATAACTAGTAAAAAATTTGCGATGAAACATTTCGAACTAAATAGGGATGATCAAATTGATCAAGCATGATTCTGGATTCAAATCTGACAGATACAAACTACTCACTACTCAAATCATTTTCAAATATTTGAATTTAGAATAGACTTCATTGTTGTGGTGATTCAATATTAGAGTCATTAAAATTCGTATATTTTTAATTCTAAATACAATACAAAACAAAATTATTGTTACGAATTCGGAATCTGTTTGAAATGCCTCTGTCTTGAATGTGGAAACAGTTACAACCACTTCTAAACATCGGCATTGAAAAATGGTTCTTAAATTCAAGTAACTGTATTTGCGTTCAAATAATTGAAACAGACTGGCATCAATATTTACTCCATGGGTAATTGGGCACATTTAGTAATATAACTACTAACTGTACTGCGGTAATTGATTTTGATAACTCGGAATGTGCTGGTTTGGCCATGTTTTGGTATAACTGTCTAGTCTAGCATCACGCATTAAAATACCTTTTTTAAGAAGGTGATCAATTAAAACAGAATAAAGCAGTGTTGCAGTGGATACATAGGTAATTAGCGTTGCATAACTCACTAACCCAAAAACGATTGATAAAAAAAAAATGAAAACACTAAGATGAGGTCATACAAAGAAAACGAAAATGACGGTTTTTCTCATTGGACTTTTAAATCTAAAAGTCCAATGAGAAAAACCGTCATTTTTGTTCAGACAACCAAATAAGATCGCAGGAGGGAATTATAAAACCAAAATTTGTATTTATTCAAATTTGTACATTTTGGAAAAGAGAAAATACCGATGTAAGTAGGTATGTAGTTCAAGTCTGTTCATAAAATCCAAAGTATTGTAAATTGTTTTAAACACAATATTGCACAGTTTGCAACGCCACAACATCACGTACTTTTCTCCTACCCGCGTCGAGCACCACGGTCGATGACTCGGCCATCTACCGTGAAAAATGTACCGGCTTTGAGTAAAACATGGTACTTCAAGTAAAAACATTGTAATCGAATCATTTAATATCGAAAATAGAACCATTACAATAAGAAAGCAGATTCTAAATTCAAATAACGACGACAGGGATCGATATTTGAATAATTGACGGTTAACGTTCAAAATAAAACCAAATTCCGAGCTACCACAAATTAATTTGTAGAATTCGAACCAATGAACATCTACCTTGAAAAACCACAAGGTTATAAAAAGAAACAGGCACTTATGTAAGGAATTCACCTTTTACAACTGATGCAGCAAATTGATAGCATGACGTCATGAAAGAAGACCCATGTGTCCTGACGTCAAGGCTTGAAGACCATTGTGGTGAGAGCATGAGAAAGAACACATTGCAAGATTTTTTCTCAAACAGGCAGACACAAAAACGACTTTAATTTATAAACCGTACAGTGTAAGTATTCTCTACTACTCTTCAATATTCCTTCTTTCTTGATTTCCACGCAGTTACCTACTACCAGTACCAGTACCTACTAACAGTAAATATTTTCAAGTATCCCAATTAAATATCGGTTTTGTAATGCGAAGGAATGACTAAAATGTGGTTAGGAAAGTTTTGAGTGTGAATTTGGGTGGCTCCAAAGTAGGGGAAGAACAAAAATCGTTTTTTCGGTCTTTCCCTACTCTCGTGGACTGAATGGAATGAAAGGGGTGAAAGGGTGGTACTGAGATGAAGACTAATAGAGAACTAGGAAGATGACATGGCGTACCAACCCTAAACAAATTATGTTGAATAACAATCGGTCTTATTTACGTTTTTATAAGGCCGAGGGAATCCACTGGATGCGAGATTCACAAGTCTGATCACGAGACAGCTCCGCGAACCTATATCGGGTGGAAGGGACATCGATGCATAAACGGTCACTACGTATTCAGTTCATCATTTCGAATCCTCGATCATAGAAATTTTCTCGGTAATAAAAGTCTGCTGTTTCTTATAAAAGTGCAATACCTACACGGTTAAAATGTATGGAACCGCTGGTTTTTTCGTATGAAAATATGATGATGACGTTTCGTCATCATTCTATAGTTTATTTATCTATTGTTGGCTTCACCGCCATAAAAATCATAAGAAAAGACGGATATCAAGAGCATAGACACAGTTTCACGGGTCATAAGCTATTAAACTCATTGTGTTATGAGAAACGAGAAAATCTTCCGTCATCGCGTGCGTGCGCGCACTATTGTTTGCTGAAGATTGACGAAGTATGTAGTTGACACTGTTTTATGTATAACTAGTTTCTATTGAAATAATATTTAAGTCATAGACCCTAGATTAAGTGAGATTCTATCGGTGGTAACAGTTATGGAAATGACAAAAATGTATTGAATTGACATAAGCTAACAAGCTATTCCAAAAACAAATATTTATAAAAAAAGAACAGAACTGAACATAATAGTTGGTAGCTGCACGTCGCGTCGTGACTGCGACGAAAAGATTTCCACTCAGCATGATGCTGTGCCACGGGGTGCCCACAGGACAAGGCTGGTTTTCATTGGTAAACCGATAACAAAAGTAAGTAAGCAAAAAAAAAAATTCCAAAATAAAATAAACAGAAATGGAAAAAAATGAAAAATAATAATAAAAAAGAATATAATGGAATATATGTAGTATTATAAAACAATCAACTGCAACTCCTGATAGCCAGAATCGACAAAGGCGATATACCGGCAGACCTAGCCAAACTGATATTCTATCAGCGATGTGGATGTAAAAGTCAAAAATTTCACTTGTCCAGTCTTGACTGCCTTGTTGATCTACTGGTCGCAAGCGTGACTGTTGAACAAAAGGTCCTGGGTTCGATTCGGCAAAGCATTGATTGTGTTTTCTCATCAGAAATATCTCAGTAGCAGCCACGGAGTCTGAATCTGTGACCACTTGATGGCAATAGGCGAAATGTGAGTAATATTAGGTAAACCCCTGCCTAACCAGGATAACAGACGTGACGTTATGTTATGTCATGTGTGTCTCACTCACATTATTTTGATCACAGCAGAATTTAATTAAGGCTAAGCCCGCACTGCTGTAAAAATCGACCGTAATTTCTGCTACACCTTCTTCATGATATCATAAGTATATACATTCTACACGCACTTGCGATTTAAAATTCGCTTCTACAATAGCGACCACCTGACGTGCAACGAAAAGTCCCGCATATATGCGGGACTTTTCGTGGGATTTCCCTTACATGAGTAAGTACCCGAGTTTTCTGAGAACATTGATTGATCGTAATAAAAAGGTAGTGACAGATGACTTGCTAGTTTCTATTCTATTTCTAAAAACCACATGTTTATTATAAAGTACGTCATGTTCATTCATCGTTTTTAGTGCAATGACGTTAATGTAGACACTTAAATTGAAGATGAAGATGTTGACCAGTAATTTCAAACCACAGACAATAACGCGGGCAAAATGTAACATTCCACCATGCTTAGGCTTCGCCAGTTAGGTACATTTCCTGTAAATGTTTGAAATCGGGAATCCCCATGAGTTAACAAAAACAAAATATTCCTCAAGCTCTCTCTGTCTTTTCAAGCAGGGCTACCAAAAGGGACTTAAGATGTTAACTTCGCACGTTGATTTTAATTCCAGAATTTATGAAAAACTTTCTACCTATCTATACGATGCTTTAACAATAGATTCATAACTTCAAAGTAGTTTCCAGAAGACGTATATTAGAGCCTACGCAGGTTAAGAATACTTAGGGGTTGAAAGAAGAAGTATATTGGGAGCTTCACTAGCAACGAAGAAGATAGGAGAAAATATAAAGCTGACTTAACAAATTAAAACCTAAAGGGTGTAACAAGACTCTTAACGAAGCCGAAAGGCACTTGTTCTCTATGTCATTGCGATAATTTTTTTTGTTCTAGACCATACTTGAGAACCTTCTAGGTACGGTGATATTGGGGGTCAAAGTTCTAACTGATTCACAAGTTTTTTTTTAAATATATGTTTTTAATGTTATGCTTTAAACATCTCCACGACTCCCGTACTACTCAATCCGTCCATCAGCACAATGTTTTGAGAGCGTTACATTACATCCTACCGTATAACGTGATTTTTTACCCCAAAAAAGAAAGTCGTTTCCCAGCAATATTTTTTGCGTAAAGTTACTTAGTTTGATGTACATAATGCTTGGTTGAAGGCTCACTCAAGGAAGTACATTGGGACCTTTGATACCAATATCGAGAAGACGTCAAAACACCTTATGTAAGTGTAAAACATTAGTAAGGTTCTTTAATCATGAAAGTCTCATCAAAAATGGCAAATTATGTAATTTCTAACAAACATTGTTTAAGATTTCATCACAGGGGTTATTAGCTTATTATATTAACTTTACAATTAAATAAGTATTTGCTCATAAAGATAACATACAAACAATGATAGTAGAAAGCATGACATGTGTGTTTATTGCAGACAGTAAACGGCGCAAATTTTGCGTATGACGCAAAATTAATTAAATTGTTGTAGTTGGTTTAAGCAAATATGTGATTAAATGATTTGATTGTTCTATCAGGACTTCAGGAGGTACAGTGATATGATGCGTATGTTGACTAGAAAATAGTAGATTTTAATTTGTTATCTTTTGTAGACTGTCTGGCTTCCGGCTGGGAATATAAAATCACCTTACCTTCAGTACTCTTCGTATTCCTTGTGTCAAGTTGACCACAGATATAATTTAAAGCACTCCATCAATTTTTTTTTGCGGTTCGTCAGGGGCTACGGACCACAGACTTACTTTAATTCATTTCATCTCATTTTACTTGACTTACCTATGGCCATAAATACCTTTTACTTGTTATCTTTTTGAGAACTTATTTTAATAAGATTTAGTTCGCCTGTGTAATAGAACAGCGAGAGAAAGAGGGAATCATCACAGGAGAATAAGACGGAAAGTAGGCAGGGTTTCGCTAGAAAAAAATAAAAATAAAACTTTTGAAAACTTGGGAAGACGGCAGCATAGTTGGCTTATGTTGGAGTGCAAAGCCAGGCTCAGAGAAGACCACCCTTTACATCTCCCTTGGAACTCAGACGTTGCACAAAGGGGTTCCACGGTAGCTTTTTAATATATCCTTCCATGTAAAGACGGCGACCAGCGGGATGATTTTAGTGAGGTAAGAATCTCACACTTCCCATTCTTGTACCTAAAACTCAGACGACTTTGAAGGTTTCTCTCCTACAATAAAACGGTAAAAAAACACGATCGACAACCCTACAATTCACTTGTAGTGTTAATTACAAACGGGCAACTCCCACCGGCTTAAAACGATGTGCGTACGTAAAAGATGGCGGAAAATGTCTGATAATCCTCAAGCAATGACGTACTTAACAGAGTAGGTTCAGTGCTGTCATAAACTTTTTCGCAAGAATCTTGCAGCCCTTGACCTCCTAACAATTCCTTTTTAGTTAAAAAAGCTTCTTGCCTTCAAGCTTGTAACCTTTATAACTAGTTCTGGTCCAAGATGAATCAGTAAATGACAATGTAGCTTTCGAAGAGCAAGTTTTTGGTAAAGACTAACAAAAGCTAGGAACATTTTTAATTAATCAAAAGTAAGGCACTGATAATAACCTGGATAAGGCTGGCACAAGAGCGTGAAGCTTAGCATCAGCAAAGAGAGACCTGTACCAAGCAGTGGGTGAAGTCGGGCTGTCGATGATGATGATGATGAAGCTACCAGTAGCCAAGGGTCAATTTTTGTAAGAGGTAAGCCGGAGTACATATCTTTAATGTAATTATATTATTTGTCTATAGAATACTGACTGTGCCTATTTTCAAAGGGAATCCAGTAGTAATCGAGTTGTATGGAACCTTCGCCACTGGACCACATATATCCAGAAAAGAAGTAGCCGACTTGCATGCAGAGTTAACAAGCTGAAGCGCCTAGTCTAGAAGGCTAGTCATGTTTGTTGAAGAGCCAATGACCGGTGGAGTAAACGAGTCCTGGAATGTTGATAACGGCAAGCGTAGCGTGGGACGACCCCCATCTAGGAGGATGAACGAAGTTAAAAATATGGCTGGACAGGGAAGGCGGAGGTCAGAGAGTAGCCTGAATTACATTTGAACATAAAATAATTGAACAGCCGATAAAGAGTCAAATAAATACTGAGAACCGAAATCTACAACATCGCTGGATCACTTCATTTTTGACGAATTAATTTATCAGTTGTCTGAAATCTGCCTTACGAAATTAATTGAATTAGGAAAAGAGGACATCGATAGCATCGGCCCATAAAATGTTCTGTCGTAATCTGAAGTAAAAAAACCGCTTAACAAATGTGTGAAGTCAATAATTGCCTGAAAGACACAACACCACGTCTAGTGCAAACAATATAATTTACAGGCGTAAAATACAGATTAAAACAGCTGTAAAGATAAGCATGCACATTACCTCATCTGATATACCTACCTCATCACATTATACTAAAGCAATTGTTTATGCAGTTGTCAATAAAACTATTGCGTAGGTACTTGCCTAGAAAGATCTTGAAAGTATTCATGTACAGTCGCCAGCGCATCACCTACCCGAAACTGACAAATTTTCCCAATCAACCTCCAACCAAATGCTTTAGCGAGTTGAAAATCTAGTAAAGAAATTTGACAGATTGTAGTAAATTGATGTGCTAAGTGGACCGATGACCTGGTGAAGGTTGCAGGGATCCGCTGGATGCGAGTCGCACGGGACCGGTCAATGTGGCGACACTTGGGGAAGGCCTATGTCCAGCATTGGACGTCTTTTGGCTGAAATGATGATAATGATGATCATTTCCACTTGCCTAGGCCCTTTGGATACATCCTGTAACTGGACATTGGGCAAGGAGTGTTGAAATTATTCATCGCTTCTTTTCAAAAAAGATGCTGGTGGAATACATAATCTGCTCCTTTTTAAGGAGTCGGTTAAAAATACTAGCTAATTCACGTGCTTAGGATATCTCAGTAACGTTTTTTTTTTATTATTACTGCCCGTTAGCATAGTCTGACAGTTAATAGGTTAGATTAGTCGAAGAATACAATCTTTCCTCAAATAGTAACGTGAGATTTATCAACATTGTGACGTCAGAAACGCGTGCGCACCTACACTACATCAATCATTGCATACAAATGAGTATGAGGAAGGAAAGTAGGGAACAAATCAGAGGAAAATAATGATGGAAAAAAATAAAATGTAGTGCAGCTGTCTGTGTTTATTTTTAGCTCAGTCTAGTGAACCGGGACTTTTTATGGGACAGTACAACAGTCTATCAAAGAATATTTACACCAGTTAGTTTATAAATTATGAATGGGCGTTTTAAAACATGCCATTTCTAAAAAATACAAAATCAAAGGCGCAAAACTTAAATTTAAAAATTGTTAAGTGCGAAAACGTCCATGAAATAGCAATCTTCTGCTTGTCCTTCGTATCGCTAGCAAGACTGTATTTCTTCCGCGATGTCGTCGGCGGCAGTGCAGAGGTAACTTTGACTGCATGATTTGGGACACAGATTATAGTACATTTTGATATAAGTGGGGAAACTTTGTTATAGCATTCGAAGCGGAATAAACATCCGACTGAGTTTGTTATGAAGTGGAGAACTGCAGTAACAAATGCCCACGTGTTTCAAACGACATTTTTCAATACACGAAGGAAAAAAAATAATAAGTAGAACGATAAGTTTGTCATAAATTATTAGAAAACCGCGCTTTGCTTTTGCCAGGTTGAAGAAGAAGGAAAGGTATGAAGCCGCTAAACAGCCTAATATAAAAATAAAAAAATTCAAATATTTTTGAATTTAGAAGATAAATAAATGTTAATTTGTTCATAAAAGTTAATATTTTTTTAAATAATCATGTTCATTATCATATTCTATTTCTAAACTCAATTTAAATATTAAAAAAAACTATTGCGCCGTAAAGACGCATATCTCTTTGCGAAGAATAAAAAAAAAAACACCGCTGACAATCATATTTTAATCAACATACAACCCTACACCGACCTGCAAAATGCAAAAAAAAACGTAAGAAAATTTTAATTTCACGGGCTACCCCGGCGCTTCCACCTTAAGAAGAAAATATTATCGAAATATCTTCGATTTTTAACCGACAAAAACAAAGAAGGAGTTTCTCAATTCGACGCGTATATTTTTTTACAAAGTGGTCCTATAACTTACTAAGTACTCATAAAAAAACTCCAGCGCAATGCGGTAAAAGCGTTCGACTTCAACCAGGGGGGTTAAAATGATGTTTCAAAACAGGAATAATTCCAGTGTGGGAAAGAGACAGAGCTGTACACTGTACAGGTCGTGTAGCGCCATCTCTTTACCACACTGGAATTACTCCTGCTTTAAAACGTCATGGTAGGCCACCTGAATACCTGATCAAAGTCCGTTACTTCCTGTGCTTTACTGAAGTCAAGAAACTGTTCTGCTCACTGAACAGGTCTCGCTCATGTGATGAAGAGGAACTTGGGACGTTATTATATCGGACGTGTATTAAACGTAGTTTGCATAAACGTTGTGACGCCTGATTACGGAGATATTGGGGGTCAAAGTTTCAACATTTTCACAAGTTTTTTTTTTAAATAAGTACGTGTTTTTAATGTAAGATTTTTGCTTTACACACCTCCACGACCCCCGTACTATTCAATCCATCCATCAGCACAATGCTTTGAGTGCTTTCCATCGAATCCTACCGTAAAACTTGATTTCTCACCCCAAAAAAAAATTCGATTCCCAGCAATAATTATTGCGTAAAGTTACTTAGTTTGATGTACAGAATGCTTGGTAGACGGCTATGTGAAGGGTCTGTTTACACCCTGTAAACATCATTAGTTTTAGTATATGCGAAACCTGAAACACGTGTCTTGTATTTTTATGTAAAGAATCTATGTACATAATTTCAAAACTTTATCTTGAAAAATCACAAAGTTATAAGCTTGTTCAGTTACCTGGCTGCCCGCACAAAAACGTGGTCACCACACGGGGCGCCCGCGCGCACGGCCCCATCGTCGTCTTGAGCTCATTGATAATGACAACTTTGCAGTAGGTACCTAAATGATTGCGATAGGTACTTAGTGTCGCTCAGTGTCCAACTTGTAGCCTTTCTTAAATATTTCTGGGACAAAATATTACATTGTTTACAAAATTATTGGAATCGATTCAGTTACTTATTTTGAACAAACTATATTCAGATTTCGCATATACTAAAAATAATGTTGTACATAGTAAGTCACACCGAAATCCTCGTGTGCATGGAGTTGTTCGGAATGTTATAATTATTCCATAATATAAATTTTTCCCTCCATTTCTTGTTTCTAATTGAAATATCAACTTTACTGATGTGCAAATGAAGTCAATTTCAGAATGACAAGTTTAAACACGTAAAGTATTTAAAAAACAAATTGTTTGCGTGTTTGGAAACTATAAACCGACCGCTTTAATGAGTCATCTGCCGTGCCCCATCAAAGGCACATTAAGCGTCCACACCTTATTCGTTTTAAAATAGCCATAATCCACGTAGGTATTAGGTACGATACTAGTTGAACCAATACGTGATCAACCTGCAGAATATTCCATTTAAATTGATATCTTCGCGAGGACTCATTAAAGCGGTCGGTCTATACCTCAGTCTAGATGTGTGACAAGTTGATGGCGATAGGCTTTCCCTCTATTACTCACCTCCACTTGAGACGTAACATTAGTTACTGACGAATCTAACTTGTAATCCCGGATTTCAGGAAATACAGAAATGATGTCATGTCCGGCATGATTTGGCATACCTGGATGACAAAATCGATGAATTTAAGAAAAAGACGCTTAACTTAGCTTAAATTGTTCCGAGCTGACCTAAACACGATCCAGCGGTGGTATAATATGCTGAACTTGGTGATCAGCACGAGTCGAATGAACACCAAATAATGTGTCGTAATTGTTGTACAACCATTACTGCCAAAGTACTGATGTGCAGAACCGAACACGTTATGTACAAAACCGAAACTGTCAAATTTTCCCAATAAACCATGAACCTAATTCTTTAGCAATAAAGTCGAAAATCTACTAAAGAAATTTGACAGATTGTAGTAGCTTGATGTGCTGGCGTCTGTACCAGGGCTGCCAGATTGTATAATTGGATACAAAAACTGTATAATTTGGTTACTGATTGTATCCTCTTTGTATCCTGGACCCTCATGTATAGTTGGATACGGAAAGCCTAAATTCTATTATCTGAGTTTTTTTTTTTTGTATAGTTTCAAAAACATTGCCGAATAATTTAAAAATATCTACTGGCAGCCCTGGTCTGCACCATTAGTTTCTATCCATCTCGTATATATATACTGTACTCTTTGGCTATCCAGTCAATTTAGAGGTTAGGTTGGGCCGTTTATGCTAGATAAGTTACCCTATGTTTGCGATGTGCCTATGTCTACGAAATAGATAATGAAGCGAAATCAACCTTGTGGTACGTAACTACTGCCACCAAATTTGATGTCAGCCATGTTAGCTAAACCTTAATATTTTTATCATATTATTTATCACACAAATGACGTCTGTAACAACGTAATATCCCGCCACCGCTCCAAACTTACTTCGTCCATGCCCGCTCGAGCGCCCCCGCACCCCGCTGCCGCGCGCCGCTCGCGTCGGGAGTCGGCCTACCGGGTTACGAGAGAGTGCCCACGCTCAACTGCGCGGCGCCGGTAGGCCGACTGCCGACGCGAGCGGCGCGCGGCAGCGGGGTGCGGGGGCGCTCGAGCGGGCATGGACGAAGTAAGTTTGGAGCGGTGGCGCGATATTACGTTGTTACACGTCTTATTTACAATTCTTGACCTAAATATAACCAAGCAACCGCGAGAAACCTTCGAAATATTTTAATTATGGTGAAAACTTCTTACATAAAATGCTCTGTAGCTAAACTTTGTAAATAAAATGATAACAAAACACCCCTTATCTCCGACAGTGCCAAATTAAACATCGTTCAACTCTGATTGACGTACCTACTATCAAAATCTTTCTTAGAACAAAATTATGTTTACTACATTTTCTAAAGATTAGTTATACACGTCAATCTGATAAAATACCCGTGTATCACCGCCGTTTACTGGGATTATCTTGTTAACATTGGATTAGTAGGCTGTATGAGCTGTCTCTGGGGAAATGGGATAAACAAAAGCATAAGAGTAGGTAGGCAATTGAATGACGCCATTGAAACTCTTCGTGAATTGAGTTTCAATGTAAATGAAAAGGTTTAAAACACTTTTGAGAAGGATCTTCCGTGTTCTTAACGTTTCCCATATTTGATGACACTGTTCACGTTGGGTGAAATTGGGATTATTACATAAGTTTAACTCTTTTAGTCAGTTCATGCTTTCGAAATTAGTTTGTGTTAGAAACTGTACCTAACAGCAGCCTTTGGCGTTTGACCCTTTTTTTGTTGGTCTATTGATGACTTCCCATTCGAAAAAATAAAATAAAAAAGGTTTTACCCCAACAGATAAGTTGGGAAAAGGCTTGATAGAAATTTTTAATATTTTATTTCACTTAAGAAAACCTACTTGGGCACATTTGAAATGACAGAACATAGGCACAGGGTTTGAACTCATGGAGTTTAGTGCCGCGACCATGGTTGATGAAGATACCTACATAAATACGAAGGAAGTAGCTGGGCGGTTGCCTAAAGTAGATAAAAAAATCATTTCCATAACACACTCCAACCTTGCTAGACACAGTCGCCAGCACATGAAGTTACAACAACTGTCAAATTTCTCCAAATGATTTTAAACCGTAATGCGTTGAAAGTTAAGTTCAAAATCGAATGAGAAAATTTGATGCGCTGGCCGTGTTCACTGACGGTCTAATACTTTTCACCCTTATGCTCTAAGTAATAAGGTTTGAAAGTGGTCTACTACTTTAGATGTAGGGGTTTCCCATTCAGACCACAAATAACATTGCATAGTACGTAGGTACCCTGATTTGTCCCATAACTAAACTAAAATTTAGATAGGCATATTATTAACAGTGCGTGCGCAACGCAACATAATGAGAAGTGAAAAAGACCATCCGGGGAAGACCCTTGTATAACTACTCGTACGTTCGAGTCAACATTTAAATCACAAATTAATTTTGATGAGTGAGGTAGTTTCCCGTTTGGCTAACAGATGTGGTAAACTGAGGGGGGTACTGCTCCCGGAGTCGCGCAAAAATACTCAATGACTCCTGTATTATGTTTCTTAAAGGCTAGTCGCAATCGCGACTGCTGAGCATGAGTCCTGGGTTCGATTCCCGGGTCAGGCAGTGTTATTGGGTTTTTTCTATCAGGAAATTTCTCAGTAGCAGCCACAGAGCCACTTGATGGCAATAGGCTCGCCCTCTTTACATGGGACATAAAAAATAACCGGCGAAATGTGGGTGTACTATTAGGTACACCTCTGCCAAACCCCTCAGGAACTACAATCGTGATGTTATGATATGTGGTGCTTTTGTCGTCATTGATTGATCCGTCAGTGTTTTGGATTTATTGAAGGGTGGTGTTTGTTGTGTTGCTCTCAACACAACAAACACCACCCTCTCTCCACCACGCTGTCTCTAGAGCCCGGGAGTGTTATGTGCTCGGCAGCACGCTCTGTTTCTCTCGTCTAGCAAATGACGGTTCTAACCGCTAGAAAAGGATAGGACCTCGGAAAAATGCAGTTCTGTGCTGTAGATGTGGCGCAACCCTTATATTGAACAAACTGAGAGTAATCAACATCTTACGACTAGACTTGATATTGTAACTGCAAGTTTTCTTTATCTAGGGGGTTAAAGTTTCAAATTAAACACGGTGTATGATCAAAAAAAGAAAGATTTATTTACTTCAGTAACAGTCTTAATATTAACTCTTAGAATAAAGCCCTAAGCCCCAACCCAAGGCCGCAGGAAGATTTCGGCTGTCCTCAAACTTCACGGCTAAGTAAAAAAGTGCTATCTGAAAATTCTTGGTGAAGATTCATAAAACACGCTGCGGCTAGCCCACTGAGACTAAGTCTAGAGGTTCCGCCACAGTAATGCCCAGTCCATTGACTTGCATTATGAATATAACAATCTGGTTCCGTACAAACCCAGCATTGTACCATCAAGCACTGAAAACCTGCCGATCTTTGAGGAACTTAGCCTGTATACCCATCGACACTGCGGCCCAGTTCGCCCCCAAACGAAAGTATAATTAAAATTAATAACGACTATTTACAAATAACAAAATCAATTTAAATAATAATTGTTACGTGTCATTCTTTTTTACTATTTTTAAAACAAAATAGAAGTGAGTACAAATAGTTTTTTTTTTATATAACAAATAGCATCTGGTTAGAGTTGAAGACAATCTCAACATCTCTTTGTAAAAGGCTTGATAAATACAAAAACTTACAATCAAATGTTGTAGGCATTACATAAAATCATAAGTACACAAAATAATTAAGAAATCTAAATGCTTATGCATCTTCAACCATACACAATTTTCATATTATGCTTGGAAAGTTTACATACAATTGATATATTTATTTCAAAGACAGAGGTACTTTTTTCAAGAACTTTTTCAAAGATGAAGCAATTTTTTTTTTGCCAAAATTTCATTAAGAATTTATATAGATGATCGAGCGATGTAGTGCCATAACAAGCGACAGCAAGTTATTACTATGATTTACAGATGTTTTTATAAATCGCTTCTTAGTCAATTACATCGCACGATCATCTAAGAAAATTAGTATTGATTACAATTACAATCAATTCAATCACTGTACAATCAAAACTTTAAAAACCTTATACGTCATTGATTCATGCAAGAACAAAAACTTTACTCGTTTTTCTTTTTAAATGAATTGTTGTTTTTTTTTATATAGGAACTTTTTTTATTACCACAATTCATAGTAATGTTGAAAAAACCAAACGAACATAACATACATAAAAAATAATCCATGGTGTCTTCCGTAGTGAAATCTTCTAAATGATATAATCAAGAGGACTTTCCTCCGTAACTGTTCAAAGTCCTCTTACATAGAGGGCATTCTAGACGTGTTTATCTAGGATCCATTATTACAATTACGGCAAAGCTCATGTAATTTATGTAGAAAATATAAAGTGGAGTTCATTATTTTTCCTTATATCGCGAATCGCGACGCTCATCGGCCAATTTAGCCGTATATTTGATCCATATTGAATGTTGTGATGTGCTTCTGGGTTGGTATTGATTATCATTCAATCTTGTAGCTTGATAGAACTTGACGATATTCTTATGTTATTCCAATTTCCGATCATAGATTTTTTTTAAAGTTCATTGCATTTTCCAGAATATTTCGCCTCTTCTTCCATTCTCTTGATTAAATATTATTTTTACATCATGTTTATTTTCTTATCTATTTTCAACATTTAAAACAATGTTTTTATTTTTCTTCAGCATAATTTTCATTCATTTTTATTTTCAGCTTCCTCAATTAACTACAAAATCATTCATACCACACTTCGCGGCAGTAAAATTCCACAGATTAAGTGAGCATAAAAACTCCTTTCACTTTTCCATACATAAACTAGACGACAAGAAGTAATATTTTGACTAAAAAAATAGTTATTTCTGCGTAACTAATATGTACACTGGCACAGCCTTATTTTAATGTTTTGTGTTCATTTGACGAACGCTTCGGGAGGGATCTTCCCTTCTGAATTTAGTTGGGTGAAGACGAATAAAGCTCGTTGAAAGTCCCATCCTGTTTGTTGTAGACAGCTGTAAAGAAAGTAATACATATGAATACGATAGACTACGAACCGTTGATCGTACAACATAAAATGTTAAAGAATATCATCATTCTGATGTCATTTCTTAGCAATTATGACTAGATGTTCTAGATTATTGTGTCTACAGGGCGCTACACTATTTGAAAGATCCTACACTAACGTTCATATAACATCGTGTTCATGTTTCATGATTTCAATCTTGTTTTCATTGATGTGGATAGTGGCAATAGCTTCTCGATCATCGAGTACCGTCCAGTCGCGTCCCGCCAGCAATTTACATCGTTACAAAATGTATGAAACTATCAGTCCCACGATATCGTGTCTTTATCGTTATCGCCTAATGTGAAAACGGTCATTCTTTTCACTGGTTACGATTCTGTATCCATAGCAGTATAAATAATTTATTTATCATAGTTGCTACTCACTTGATACTCCAATGGTCGTTCATGCCGGTCTGTTGACTGAGCGTGGCAAGCATCAACTTCTGCGTTTCGTCCTGTGATGGTTGTGCCACCATGCCTGGTGTGGGCGTCGGCGCAGGTGTAGGTGGAGTCGGCTCTACTGTGACTCCAGAGGCGAAGGCTTTGTCCTCCTAGATTGGAAAACATTGTTTTGTATTAATTTACATTTGTACTGCCTCGTTGAACAAGTGGTCGTAACCGCGACTGCTGAGCATGAGTTCCTGGTGTCGAATTCCTGGTCGGGTAAGTGTTATTGGATTTTGCCATTAGGAATTTTCTCAATAGCAGCCACGGAGTCTGGATTCGTGCCCGGTTGATGGTAATAGGCTCACCCCCTGTTATATGGGGCTTAATTATAACTGTTGATGGGCCGGTTGTTGTGGCATTGTATTGCATTCAAGTGAACATCTTTCTGCTAATTGATGAAGATACTGCTGACTTTACAGATTTTTATTTTAGGCAAGTAACTTGAGAGATTGAGGAATTGGGGGAGGCCTTGGCAGCAGCTTGACCCAGCAGTGGATCAGTACAGGCTACTAAAAAAAAAAAAAACTTGAGGGATTACCCCACCAATTGGTACTAGCTACATTATGCAAATGTTGTTTTTTTTTAAGACGTTTTTAATCTAGACAGATTATGACACCCCCATTGTTACAAACCAACTTCTAATAAGTACTAAACAAAATTCAAAATCATCTTAAACTACTTCTGTGATTAATGCCGCTAGTAAGAGCCTGGACAACAACTTGGCTGTTTCCGAAGCAGGGCCAGCCAGAACGCTAAAACGCGTGGAAAATTCCGGCATAATACGCAAGATAGATCGGAAACACTAGTCATATACAGGGTGTAAACAGACCCTTCACTTAACCGTCAACCGAGCATTCTGTACATCAAACTAAGTAACTTGACGCAAAAATTATTGCTGGGAATCGACTTTTTTTAGGGGTGAAATATCACGTTATAAGGTAGGAATCGATGGAAAGCACTCCAAGCATTGTGCTGATGGATGGATTGAATAGTACGGGGGTCGTGGAGGTGTGAAAAACATGTATTTAAAAAAAAACTTGTGAAAAAGTTGGAACTTTGACCCCCAATATCTCCGTAACTAGAAGGTTCCCAGGTATGGTCTAGAACAAAAAAGTAATCGCAAAGACGGGAAGAACAAGTGCCTTTCTTTAATGTTAAGGGTCTATTTACACCCTTTATAACTGTTATCAAACCATGCCAAATATTTTCAGTCACTTTGTCCAGCTGTATAAGTGCACAAGATAGTACAGTAGTATATATATAAAAAGCCCTTACCTGTTCCTTAGTAGTATTAGTGATGAAGAGCATATCGTTGATGATGCAGAAGCCGCCGCCAGCATTCGGCACGATCACGAATGTGCGGTGGAACGAACGGACGGGGTTCCCACTAGTCGTGGTCTCTTTGTAGACGCCGTTCATCGCTAGGACAATCATGGTGGGCTGTGGAAGGTAAGATACTGTTAGAATTTTCAATATGGTTTGCTCCCCGTAACCATGGAAATTTATTTAAAGCTCATCGCTAATGTCGTGTGGTATAGAATGGGCTAAAATCCCCCTTCCCCCCCAAAACCTCTGCTTACGTAATACCTACATAAAATCCACTATTCTGTCTGTGCTCTTTGTCCTAACGAAGTTGTAGGTTAAGAGAGCCGACAACAGGTTTCATAAAAGCTGTCTACAAAACAACTGTCTTCTACGATTTCCATAAACATTTGCATGGTGATCAGGGGGTGCTACAGACTTAAGATTTATAAAGGAGCATCTCTCAGCATTTATGAGATAATATCATGAGAACTAACAAACAAACACTTTGAATAAATTCTAAGATTCTGTTTTTTAACACAAAAAAACTTCACTTACTGTAAAAACAAGTAAATCCACAGCGAATCCCATTAGGTCGTGCGTAGTCTTCGGCAAGTCTGACAGAAACGAGACGACCTGTAGCCTGCCCGCGCGCAGGTATCGTCTCCGGGACTCGCGCTCCGTGATACGCATGATATTACGACTGTTTGTGATGTAGGAGTTCAGTCTGGAAAAAGATGTTGATTGCATTAAGAGCTAAAAGGATAGTTTTTTGGCTGCTAAAGAGAACGAGCAGCTAAATAAAGAGGCCAAGAGGGAAAGCTGCGTAACTGATTCGTTGCTGGATAAATAATTTATTTTAAAGTTAATTTTACAAAAAAAATTGAGCGATTGAGTAGTACTTCATTTTCTCTCCATAATGTCCCGTTCTTCACGAAAATTGATTCACTTAATAGTTCTTACTCACATTTTTTGGTTTTTAACTATCATCATGGTATTTTTTAAATCTAACTATTCATCGGTACTTAGATTTTGCCATTTCATATAGGGCGATTGGTAATTGGGTGAATTCCGTTAAATGGGTGCTACTAGACCTAATTTGCAATAATTTTGACCCCATTAAAAAAAAAAAATATATATATTAAATCAAAACATAAGTTATACATACCTTTGAGTAGCAGCATTTCGGCTATCATTCGTCAGGTAGCTAGCAGCCATAGACATCGTCGCATGTTCATGATAAGCCTCAAGCAAAGGTTGCCTTGACTCCGCATCATAAATTGCGAAGTACTGAGTCAGAAACTCTCGAACTAGGTCTTGGCCTGCTGGGTCTACTAAGAATGATTGCTGACGAGGTGGTAGGTGAACGTCTTCTAGGACATCGAAACCGATGGCTGGGGGCAGGTCCACTCCATCCTATCAGGAAATTTTTAGGTTAGAAATTTCAGGAAAATGTGTTTTATTTTTATTTATTCAGAGGTTAGTATTGCGCTTTTCCTCAAGCAGATTGGTAAAGACAAATGTTAAACAAGCTTTAGATTCAGAGAATAATAGAGAACTGGCCATAACCAATTATTTGTTAGAGAAGGAAGAGTGATTGTAGTTAATTTTGAGCTAATTTCATTAACCTTTTCACCGCCACGGACTTCAATAGAAGTTCCAGATTTCCGTGCCACCAGCGCCACGACTTCATCAGAAACTCTTAATTTTTAACTACCTATCAAACATAAAAGTACTGTATTTAAAGCGTGTAAATCTCATTCATCGATATGACGATACCTTCATCACTTCTGTTTACTGTATACTTCGTTATACAATTATAGCTTGGCGCTGGCGAGGCATCGCGTTCTGTGTACGTTGACGGTGAAAAGGTTTATGCTTGCATTTTGGTGACAAATAAATTTCTTAAGCTTTATTTACTATGACAACACGCAAGTAAAGAATTTGCGTTACTATTTTGAGCACTGCAGTACTGAAACATTATTCGGAAATTCAGAGTTTGACACAATATTGAAACCGTGAAACGCAAATATGTACATACATATCTACGTATGTATGTTTATACGGCGCCCTACTTGCGCAGTGTCATAGTCAATCAGGGCCCACATCATACCGTCATCTGCCAATCGATGGTATGAAACAGAAGACTTCAAACTGGTTGACTGTTCAGCCTAACCTGTCACACTCAAAATAATTTAACAAAAAAAAAGTTTAAATAAAAAAGTTTCTTACCAATTTGGTCAGCTTGGGAAACTTCTTCCGGACATCACTGGAGACAACAAATAATATGGCAATGGCATGAAACATAAATATCTCTGAAACTCACAACAAGTTAGTTTCAGTATATCTTAGGGTACTAATAAGACAAGCTATGGAGCGCGTTCACGGAAATCTGCACTTTATTGCTGTAACACTCCTAATGACAATTGCTTTCATTTCGAAAATATTTTCAAAACTTGAACCATTGCTTCAATATTTTGTTTGCTCGACAACTGTATCAGTGTTATGTACATATGTTGTTATATTATCAAAATGAAAGCCATTGTAGCTACGAGTGACTTACGCAATTAGAGCGCAGGGCCGAATTTCAATGGTGGCACCACAATCAAATGAATGCAATTCAAGAACTCCACGATGACGTGTACGTTCTCGTATCATAACTTGTCCTATTTATACCTTAAGGACACAATAATAAGAAATGCAAGTCCTACTATATTTCTTTGACCAGATGTTTATTGACTCTTTTGTTGTTTAAGCAGCAGACTCCTAGTATGTATAATGTTTTTTTAAAGCATTGCGTACGTACCGTGCTTGTTGTTACAGGCCTACCGTTTAACTCAAGACGGTGCCTGAGGTAGGTGCGCAGTGCAGGAAGGGGAAGGGAAAAATGACTGAGCTCTTCGCAACACGTCAAAACAATCACCGCGCAGTTACCTCAGGCACTGTCTCAGTTTACTGGTGGGCCTTTACATTACGTATATTGATAAAATCACCGAGACATAGTCTTGAACATGTAAAAACAAGTATGACTGTATCACACATTTTGTGTCTATCAGTAATTTCATATATCTACCCCTGAATATGATCTATTTCGTCGTACTCTAATAGTAAGTGTGAATACAGTATGAAGAAATAATAATAAACAGTTAGTATTTTTCTGGATGTACACGCAGGAAAACAAATTGTTTAGCAGATTGACACTCTACATTAATTTGCCTTTTATAGCCATACTATTGCAGTAAGTATCGGAATTTACTGACAAGTAGATAGTCAATATGCTTAGAAATAATTTTCCCGTGATTTCGGTGTAGGCTGCGTTTTGGTTAGGACACGGGCATGTACTGCCGGACAAACGATTAAGCTGCGTTTCTACCAGAGATGAGCGACGATGCGTAGCGAGGGATGTGTGTGTAACTAACCAATCACATAGCTAGAATATCTCAAGCTGTGAAAAAGAAGCGATATTTTAGTTAGTTTCACATGCATCCCTCGCTGCGTATCCCCGCTCATCTCTGGTGGAAACGCAGCCTAATCAGTTGTCCGGCAGTACATGTCCGTGTCCTAACCAAAACGAACGACGCGCGAACATGCGACCGTCTCGTTCATTTTTTTCGGCGAACCTATCGCCGCTCCAATTTACTGTAACCGGAAGGCGTCTGCCTTTCCGTTTTCCGAACAATAGGTAACATACGAGCGCAACGATCGCATACTCGCGGGACCGATCTCTTCTTCGTGTTTGCTATAGCAAGCAAGCTCCAAGGGGTAATTCAGTTTTATATTACAGTCCAATAAGGGCTCACAGAGGAATAATTATAATATTTACCCAAATATCAACCTGTGTGTATTCAAAATAAGAATGCAAAATCATAAACTAAAAAGAAACATCATAGAACAGAGCCTGCGAGAAGTAGATCATCTCAGAATTGAAAAAAAACTAAGGTCAGATAATAGTCAAAGAAACATTTCTTAGCTTATTTGTAATGAAAAAGAAAATGTATAATTCTACACATCGATAAATTTTACACCATGCACAGAATACATTTCCTTATACGCAACAAATTATACGCGCATAGCAGGATACCAAAAACCAGAATGCAAGATACCATTGCAAAATATTGTGTAACCAAAATGACATCATATTAATACATTCTTTTTCACCGATGCGCAACCTGTTGCCATGATTCAGTTCATGATTTTAGACCTCCCGCAGTAAAATATTTCATCAGTTTTAAAATAAATCGGCTGTTTGATTAAAAAAAAGTAAAATATATTATCTGCACCCAAAATGTATGGCAAAATCTGTTTTTTCTTTGCTGGGGTGTAATAATTATACTGAATTAATGGTAACAGGTTGCATGTCTCTTACATATTTTTTAATATTTGTTATTATACTTCTATCACAAGTGTACATGAAATCTTGCATTCAAGTTAATTGATGTATGATTGTATAATAACATAGTCATGTGAGTTATTCTGCAAGTTGTTGAACCTGCGACCGTGTCCTCGACCTAGATTTACCAGGTTCGGGAAAGTGTGGTTGCAGTTTCTGTTTCTGAAATGTAATAAAAAAACAAGAGCAAAACAGTCTTGAATGTGAGAAAGTACACTCGCGGAAAGAAAAGGTTACACAGTTTTGAAATACATTTTTGACCCTGGTCACCTTTTGTATAGTTGAACAGTACTTGTATTTGACATTTCTTATATTATTGTCAGCTGCGGAACAAACAAATTTTTTTACTGTGCAAGTAAAATTAGAACCTTTTCATTTCGCGACTATAAACGGTTAAAAGAATTTTATGGCAAGAATAATAAAAAAAAACATCAGCTTGTTACTTTAAAAAGATTTGAAAATTAGCTTGTTTTGCTCCTATTTGAATAATTAAACAAGTCACTGCAGAAATATGTCAACCAGGAAAATAACTATTGATTGATGAATGTCATTTTTAAGAAAAATCTAAGTAAAGTATTCTCCGAGAGTTTAATCCCAAGACATTTAAGTATTATCCCTGAATGAATGTTGCTAAGAAATCCAAACTACGTGGACCACAATTTTTAACTAATATTTGTTCCACCTCAATAGAAATAACTCTCTCTTTACTTCAGCTAAAGACATTTGCAAATTCCCTATCACCTTACAAATGTGAAGTATACTACAATACAAGGTTTTCCACCAATACATGTTCTGTAACACTACCTGACATAGATTTCGTGATCGTTAAACCTGGTCAGCAATGGATTGCCTTTCAGGTACAGCTCCACCAGTGGTAATGACTTCAAAGGCTCCAGGGAACCAATGTATGGAATCTAGAAAGAAAATGAGATGATATTTATTTTCATATGCAGATCCAGATGGAGATAGCGGGATGAGTGGATCTTTCTAAGAACGATTGGCCCCATTCCTTTCATCTAGAGCTACCTAGAAGGCAGCATGTGCGCACTGCAGAAGACCATATTACTTGCGAGATGAGAAGAGTAGGGAAGCCTTTGGCCTATACATGGGCAAAAGCTTTCAAAAAAGTAGATAGTCCAAGACACTTTAACACATAGAATTAGTTAACGCATTCAAATGTCTGAAAAACGGTTCTGGTGCAGTAAAATCCTTCATTTTATATTTTTTATTGCAATTCAAACTTACCCGGTTATCACCCATATACAAAATTTTCAAGCTCTTCAGTTTAGTAGACATAATTTTGAGATGTTCAATGCCATGCAGTTTGTTGTCATTGAGGTTTAAAGCTTCCAGATCAGGAATGTTTTCAGCAATAATATCAATAGCAGCCAGCATAATAACCGGGCGGAACAGGGCACAGAAAATATCAGTCAGCTCTGAAAAGAATATAAAGTTTAAAACATCAACATAGAAATTTAGTTTGTCTATTATGTCAACGGCACATTTCTTAACCTGTAGTATTCCACAGCACAGATGGAGGTTTTGTCACCATAAACAAGTTTTATTACTTTTCTTTTTCAAAGTAAATAAATCATTATTTAAATTTTATGCTCATATTTTGAATATCAAATCACAGGTACAAAAAAAAATTGGTCCACGTGGACATTTTCCATTTTAAAGACCACATGGCTGTTGTGTTTTATATGAAGCCTGTTTGTCAGAATAATATAATATTTATGCACATTACACATTGAACACAAATGATGTGTACAAGGAAATAAAGGCACTGTACTATCACATAAGCATGCACAATGGTCCACTTAAAGGACTAAATGCAGAAACCAAACATAGATAGAACTATCACTTATGAATTATGATGATATTGTTATGATTTGAATTCTTCCCATGATTCCATGATTAAGGTGAAGTTTTTTAATTCAATATTAATATTTTTTTTAATGTTTCTTACCCGGATCTGCATGAAACTTGGTCAAGTCCAATGCCTTAGTGGTAGCATTATATCTCTTTGCCATAGCCAGCTTCATCTTTTCCTTCATTTCAGCATCAATAGCGACAGTTGGTACAGCATTTCTTACAATCACCATTAACTTGAAGCCATCTGACATGGTAACCTTTCTGTCAGCATGGAATAGCTTTTCAGCAAGTTTGACGTCATCCACATAGAAGACTGCAGCATTGCCATTGATCTTGTAGTAGTGTGGCACAAAGATATCTGGTGAGATGTAGCTCAGTAAGGTCCTTAGAACAACATCTTTCTCATGCTTTGCTCCGTACGGAATGATAATCTGATACCATGGCAGCGGACCTGGGATGAACTTCTTCTTGATCATTCCATGACCTGATCTTGGTGCAGGGGAATTCAGCCGACCTCCACGGCCTCTGAATGCTCTATTGCGATGCATATGTGGACCTCCAGCAGATCCTGTCATGTCAATGTCATCGTCCAACAGCAGTTTAGCATTGTTCCATTTGTTTTTTCCTTTATTCGTGCCTGGTTTGAAACTAACACGACGTGTGTTGCTAGTTTGCGTTCTGTCGTCATGTTCTGTAATTACAAGTTTATTTCAGGAATGCTTAAAGTTAGTGTTAGTTTAAAATTTTGCCTTTTTTAGTGCTATAGTCGCAATGGGCATAGAAAAACCAGAAAATACCACATTTATTACAGTTAATTGCGTCACGAAAGCGATGACGGCTGATGGGAAGCCCCATTAGCCAAACAAAAGTTAAAAACAAATCTTGAGATGAGAAAAACACTTACCAAAATGTTCACTGTTTTTGAAATTTCTAATTCTTCCACCGTTTTTAGGCATTGTTCTATTATTATGCTGAATGATGTAGGATAAACACCACAGTAAGTAAAGTGAAATAAGGTTAAAGTTATGACGCACTATGCGTCCCTCACGTAGTCAACGTACGCCTCTCACTAAATCCCGGATTGTGTGTTAATTTATATCTAAACTTCCTCAAAAGATATAGTGAGCAACAATTTTACGTTTTCTTGGTTGAAAAGTAGGAAAACTTACGAATTCGCAACAAATTCTCCACGAAATTACGAGAAACGTAGGACCAAGAGATGACCCGAACGTAGAATGTACGAATTGAAGTACTGAACGAAAAACGGGACTTTCCATTCGCTTGTGTCAGTGTCACTGGTGATTTCTATAGATAAAAAATAACAATAATGAGTTTCTAAATGTTTCTTAATTAATGCTCTAATCACCAAAGAAACATTTCCTATTATACTCTTTAACGGTTTAGTTTTCCATCAGTTAAAGACATTTAAAAACTGAAAAATGTGTAGTTTCGGAGATTACCACTAACATCCAAACCAACAAACTTTACCTCTGTATATATAATTAAAAGTAAAAAAAACTTTTTTAAACACAAGCTTTAATGAAAGCTTGCTTGCTTGCTTGCTTTTGCTTGCTTGCTAGCTTGTGTTTGTTTAGCGCATTTAAATGTAAATGCGCTAAAAAGAATAAATAAACTTTTCCTTTAAAACTTTTACTATCAACATAGAACGTCATTACACAATTTATCTGATATAAAAGCTTGCCCCGAGATTTAAGTACTCGTATTTACTTAGTTTGAATTTTTTTTTAAATTTAAATCAATTGGATCAAGTTATTTAATTTACTTGTTTATCTACACAGGTAAATCTCGCGACAAGCTTTTTGTTTTAACTCGCATTCGTATTCTCAGCAAGTCCTTTCATTTGATACCCTTACTGTAGGAAAGCATAAAAAACAAAACTTAGTCCGCCATCTTTAGAAGTTTGCCATAATGGATTTAGAATGACGTCACTTTATTTTTCGAGTTATTCTCAACAAGCCCTTTCATTTGATATCCATATTGTAGAAGTGCATTAAAAATAATTAGTCCGCCATCTTGGGTGTTCCGCCATGTTGGATTTAGAATTACGTCACACAGCTCCATGCATTGTCATCTGAAATAAACGTGTAGGTATACAAAATTTCAGCTCGATCGGTTGAAGATATCTGCTTCAAAATTGAGTTGCAAGATTCCACCCGAACAAACATAGTTACATACATTGCATGTAAAATAAAAGCTTGTAAAAATACTACTATTAATCACATTTATTTTACTGAAGATAAATGAGATTAACATTTCTGGGCCAAAACACCGCCAACCTTAGCATTTTGTTCTAAGCTTGGTTGATCGGATTTCCGACCAAGCGGTGAGGTTTTAAAAAATTCTCAAATCTTATTTTTTTAATAAGAAACAATTTGGTATTTGATTTATTAGTGATCAAAATGATTTTCTGCCTAATTTATTATGGCAGGTAATTTTTATTTAGGCTCTTTATATTTTTAACACCCCACGCCACCTCTTTGCAAAATAATTTTATTAATATTGCAGAATGAATGAACGAGCAGTTTCATAAAATGTTATTTTTAATTTCTGGCAATACTAACATTTTTTAGTCTATGACTTCTTACTGCGTTCCAGTACAAGCAAAATTTTATTGATTTTCTGTGTTTCAATAGAAATCATCAAGTTTTTTGAATTTTATCGAGTGTATAATTTGTTTCTGCCTGAATTGAATAATGAAAGGAAAAATTCTTGTTTCAATATTTAGATGCACTATTTTCTACTCTAGAACAAAGAATAAAACGTGTTCTCATCGAAATTATTCAATTTATTTTCTGTATGAAACCAGAGCGTTTAAAAATAAAACGACCATAGACAACATTCGTGTGCTTTTCGAGTCTGCCATGTTTTGTCCTATTTGTCGCGCTTGATCAACGCGTTCGCGTTTACTGTTCAAAACTGTTATTTTCTGAATGTATTACGAGCTGTGTTTTGTTTACAAATAGTGTAGTTATTGGTGTTGTAATTATACTGTTTAAACTTTTGATCAGGCAATTCCTTGGATACTTGTGAGTGCGACGGTGATGTTCGTATTTCATAAAATTTTATATTCGTTTGCTGGCCATCAACTGTCTGCATTCAGAGGCATTTCGTCGTAATTTTTGAAACATTCTGATCGGTATAGGTGATTTCATAATATTTTGTCGGTCCTATCTGTGACGCAACCCACGTGCACATATTATAGCGAGCATCTCATGCACATTTGTTATTATTTTGTTCGCGAGTTCGATTCGGAGCAGTGAGGATCGGATCGGCGAAGGGAAACCGCGTCGCGCGTCTTGCTCGCTCGCGTCGCGTTCGGTTGAATTAATTAATTTGTGGGTTTTATTGGACGGTGATTTCTAATCGGGTGTGAATTAAATAGTGCGGGATAGTGTTGTTGGTCGATGTGATTAGGTGCAGCGTACATAGCGCACACGTGACACGGGGCGAGTGTTTGGGTGTCAGTCGGCTGCGGCTCGCGGGCGCCGCTACAGTCGCCTGCAGTGCGGAGCGCGACGGGCGTTAGAGGTGAATCACCGCTCGGTGCCGTTTTGATCGTGCTTGTTTACCCGCGTGTGCATAAGTGCGTGGAGCGGAAGTGCAAGGCATGTGCGCCGCGCGTCGGCGCCGATGACACCGCCGTCCGGGGCGACGGCGTTTTGAGCGCGAGTGTGTGATAGCTATGTTCCTTGGGTTATGAGTGTGTGACAAAGTTGTAGTGCGCTGAGGACACTGGAGCCCCTAGACGGAGTTGGGCCCGCCGGGGCGGCCCTGGTGCTTCTCGGGGCTCCTCACGAAGGCAAAATGGCTGCGTGGAACCGCCACCACCATTTCAACATGCTCATGGATGAGAATGCCAAAAATAAGTGTAAGTATAATGAAAACATTCAAAATCAGTAAAAACACCACCAACAAACATGATTCTGTAGCATGTGTCGCTCATTTGGGTTTGTAGTTAGATTATATAGACAAATTTTCCTCCTTGACAACAGCATGATTCCATAGATGTACATTTCACATTTGCTGCCAAACATCACCATATCAAAAGAGATTACATTCTGATTAGTCATTCCTGTAGATCACAGGTATTTTTATTAGTAATATCACTTAATTTTGCCAGAGTATACTTTTAGCATTTGTAGGGTAGTTGTATTTTTTTAGTAAGTTTGTAGAATAGTTCAGTAATTGATCACAAATCCTTATCTAAACGATCTTCAACTTGATATTTTCAACCCCTGTGTACTAAAAATACCAATATTTTAGATAAATAGAAAAAAATAAACAATTTTTTTAACTACCTGCTTTTTACATGAGTCATTGACCACTAGTTTCAAAAAAAGTTCAGACCTTTTAAAAGCTAGGGGTGAATTTGGTTTCAGATTAGTAAATCTATTGTCAAACATCAACAGATTAGCTACAGTCATTTTAGTTGAAAGGAATAACTAGCTGCATCCAATAAAATTACTGAAACAATTCACATGTTTTACAGCCAATTTTAGTTTGACACCAGACCACCATGTAGTTTTTTTATACCTATTGGTACCAGTGAACAGGTATTTTGTACTTAACATCATGGTGATTTTTAACTGAAGCAAATTTGTAACAAAATATTAACCCAAATATAAAGTCTCTAAACTATCATGCTCATTCCCTTAACTATGTGTTAAACAATCCCTTTTGATCTTACCTCAGTCAGCAACTATCCAGGTGAATCAAATCACATGGGGCCCTTCATTCATTGGACATAACACAATTTTCCATGTTATGACCTCCTTTAATGGTACAACAGGGTAAACAAATGCAGGTGAATAAAGCCCTGTGGGTGTACATTGTTGAATGCACACAGCCCTCTGTGGACTGTGACCCACCTGTAGGGTATAAGTACATCCTGCCCTCCATCCCTTTGACCCCGATTTTCACTGGCATTCTGTTGAGTTGAACTGTTTTCCAACACAAACACCTTAGTTGATTTTACACCTGAAACTAAACCATTTGTTGGGCTGTAATAAAACCTCGTATGTATTCCCACTCACAGCATTCCATATATTGGAAAGCGGCGAAACCAACTCAAGAATTTCGTATTCCGACATGAAAATATTACGCCGTAATTAAAGTCTTAAATTCGATGTCCTACATTTGGAGGCATCAATCAACATCAATAAATGACATATAAGCCAGTTGCCGCGTATGCTACAAATAACCTAACAACAAATTATTTTTACATTGTAAATAGATAAGAGATTGTTTTATGACATAATTTAGACTTGATTTTGGGGCGAATTATGATCGGTCCGTACAGCCTCGACCCTAAAACTGTTTAACGCGGCGTCGACCTCTCCAACCTTTAACCTAATTCTGTGTTCAACCCTCGCAGATAGGGCTTGCTGCTTGCATTGATGCTTTTATTATAACACGACTTTACGTCTTTGGTAATAGCTTATCGAATGCATCGGGCATATCGATTGGGTGAATCACTTCATTTGTTGCTAATATTTATTTGTTTACAAACGGCTTCAGGAACGTTATTAAGAACACAGTTATTGCAGTATAACGATCTCAAACAGCAGTTTTGTCAGCATGATGACCTGCTTTAAAGTCGGTAACACCTATATTTTATTCGACTTTCCGGTGGTGTTGCCCGCGACTCTCACCTCCCACGCTTTTGGCACTCCACCGGAGATCGTTGCATTTGCCAGTTCTAAATAACAAAAAGACTGCTCTTAATACCCAGTTTCTCGGAAAATCGGGAAACGTTACCCCAGATTAAATTAACATTTAATTTTATAGTTCAATAATTTTCACAATATCCGATTACGTAAATAATTAAAGATATAAATGCGAAATCGAAATAAATAACATTTATATTGCAAAATTAAGCACTCGTTACCATACCATTTCATATTAAATAAGTCGTTCACAAAGAATATGAACACGGACACTTTATTTCGAATATGTTACGAAAAAAAAGAAACTAGGTGGCCACCTTGGCAGCTGTTTGCACTGTTTACGGGTGAACGTTCTTTGTGTAAATAATCATCAGGGATTTCCGTAGAAGCCGTCTAGCTAAATGCGAAATCTTCCTTGCTTATAAGGATAAGGATGAAGACTTCAGATAAATTTGCTAACAACCTATTTGAGATTCATGAATGCGAAATAAAACATGCTAATTTATCTCAGAATGTTTGAGGAAACAAAATTTTAGTAGAATAAATTAGAAGGAGCGAATTTGCCCCGCGACATAAACATTAAAAAAAAGAAAAGTGGACAGAGCTCCGATGTATAAAAAAATACTGTGGTACTGAAATGCCGATGAAAATTGTAATGCGGTGGTCGCACCGCAGCTTGGGATCCGAGTGCCAAATATTTACGGCGGTCGTTTGTGCCGGAACCAACGGCAGTCTCGCATTTTTTCCGACGCGATCAACTTTCATTCACTGTCTGAAAGCTGTTGCTACGCGGATGCTGGCCTCACGGTGCGCTGTCATTAAAACCAAACGCTCGTGCACCGCCGTCATGTAGATGATATCGTGTTGTTTGGAAAGTGGTCGCTTACAAGACTTACATTATTTAGTTTTGTACTTTGTGCCGATACCGCCTCGCTGTTTACAAGATTTTGAGAATATATTACAGCCAGATTGTGAATCAAGCATGAATGTCGTAAACTTGCGTTACTGTGTGATTGCTTGAGTTCAATCAGGGTCATAAAGATGATGATTTGAAGAATTCCCATAACTTTTAATCGTTGTCTTTAACTGTTGAATCGAACGGTATCTGCAGAGTGTACGAAAACGATAAAAAAAAATGTGTTCACATGATAACGAAGCCGATTACTAACCAGTTACTTACACGTTGGTGGGAGCGCAGCCGGGCCGCCTCGCGAGTCACGCCGGCCGGTGAATGGTCACCTTTCTCCGACACACAGTCTAGACGACTTCGTTACGACCCGTGAATGAATTTCACATCGGAATGCGGAACGACGATTTATCGTTCCCCACCAAAATTGTCTGTACGCATTGTGCCGGTGAAATTGTCTCGAATAATTAGAAATTTCTTAGGTCAGAAGTCGTAATAAAGTAACATTAAGCCCAAGAGAGCGCCGCGTTTTAATGAAATTCAGAGCAAAACGAAATTAAGTTAACGCGATTGTTTGAACAAGAAATATATTTGTCAATCATCGTGCTATACAGTCGGGAATTCTACTGTTACAAAAATACAATATACATGGCTAATTACGAAACATTTCCGTCAATAGGCTCACAATGAAATATCAGAGTTCAATAACGAGTCATTCGGGGTAGTTATTCATACATGGCAGGCGACGACAATAAGCGGGCAGCGTGGGCTAAGTGTGTGGGCATTCAGGTACCCTGATGCAAACGGTTAAGATTTCTCCGGCAGGCCAGTGATCGCGTCCCATTATTTTCTGCGACCACGATTTCATTGCGCACTAACTGGGTATTTACATTTTAATTGGATTAAGCCTCTCCTAACACAATACACATACACATTAAACCTTACAGTGTCTCACATATTAAATATTTAATCTGTCCTCAACAATTAAAACGCTGTCTCTATAAAAATCTTGGTCTTTAGAAAGTGTATCTGATATCAATAAGGTAAAATCTGAAAGTATTAAGTATGTACAGGTACACGCTAGTCCCACTCAGTGCTTTATTATAAGGAAAATAATTTAAGTATTTTATTATAACTATGGTTCGAAGTTGACGAAGTATGACGGAGCCAGCCCTAAAGTGCCCCTCGGTGTCATCGACCGACAGCTAAGGTTTTTGCGCGTCCAACGGTGCTGTTATTTTAATAATTGAATGAGTATGGAAAGCATCATGACTTAACGGTAACTGGATGAATGTGTGACGTCTGATGATGGTTCATGTTAAAAAGTTTGCACTCACTTTTATTTCAGAACAACGCTAAAAAGTAAAATAATCTTGATTACCAAAATGTTCATCACTTAAGTAATTAACTTAGTTAATTACCTACATCAGGCAATGTAAACTATACACAGTTTTTCATCAGTCAGACAAGCCGAAACCGATACAATATTTTTATCAGTTTATCCGACAGTGCCAACTGTGACACGTTTATTTATTTTGCGACCTTCACACTCGAGTGTTCATTGCCCTTAGCTTGACTTCCTGTTCGAGACCTTTCAAGACCAAGTTAAATTGATCGTCATTTAACGGATATCAGAAAACAGTCTTTAACTTGGAGGTACATTTAAAATAATAAAGCCTAATTATTATTTAACTCGTGACCTTAAAATCTGATTAATAATTGAGTAATTGGATCGTTCGGAGGTGATTCAAGTATGTTGAACTATCTTATTTCGTATCAAAACATTAAATATTATGAACAATGAGTAATGCCGGTGTCCGTTTTGGTGGTGTTGTGCTAGCGCATCCCCATCGGGCCCCAGCGTCGTTGACCGCCGACGGTTTTTGCACATCGACGCCGCAACGGTGGCCGCTTGCACAATCTAGAACGACACACTTATCTCGCTCGGATGCTGGACAATGGTCTGCGTCGGTGTCTTGAGATCTTAAGTAAATTGGCCGCCGAATATCTATGACGCATTGATATTTTAAACCGGCTGTGAGGCTTTACTTCTTGTTTTAAAGGTTAGTTCTACAAAGTTCGATGTTTTCGTTGCTCTTTGAACTGTTAAGAATGGATAATCCAGTTTAATTTTAAACAAAATAAATTGTGAATAAGTTGAAGTTGTTCACGATATCAAGTTAATAAAGTTCTGTGCAGTATCTAATACGTAGCAGACATACGAACACCTACAATCGCGCTTTAGCCAAAGAGCGGCTCTTTGATGCAAAGAAAACGCTGGTGGAAAAGCGAGAAAACGCCGCGATAAATGAGGTTACACCGCCTTCAGACCTTCATAAACTTATTTCTGGTTTAAAGACAAGCCACGGATCCAGGCGATTAATTAATATTTACCAACGTAAATATAATATCTGCTGGCGTAACAACAAAGCGAAGAATCAACCACGGCCGAGCTCAAACGAAAGTTAATTAACAATACGGTGTTATTGTTTTCTGACAATCTTTATCTTGTTTGACAGACAAATTGAGGAAATCGCGCTAAGTGATTTGTTGGGATTTACGAGTTCAAAACAATTGAGTGAACTGTAAAAGACCCTTCATTCACCGAAGATTAGCCAAACCGAACCAGACCGCACGCCTTTTTGGTAAATATTCAACTCAAGTGCTGAACAGCTGTTCATCCTAATCACACGGGAGGCGTGTTTAATTCATTAATTTCTTCGGCGTAAATCCTTTGTGGGAAATGGTCGTAAATTAAACTACTTTACTCTTTTGTTTCGTTATGAGATTAAATTTGAACTACAAGCGATATGAACGCTCTAGATGTGAGTGAGTTATGTGCTGAATGGGTTGCTAACCCACCGCCGGCGGTATCGCTATTCCAATAAACAATCTACATTTTAACCAAGAAAAATATTTTAAACGAGTTAACACAACTAAAAACGCGCCAAATGTCGATCACAAGTCAAGTTCAACAACACTCGTATAGATTTTGGGGTTTGATCCAATCCATCGCTTAGTGATCGATAAGATACACAATCGTGTATCGCTTCCTTGTGTCTGCCTATGCTAGTGTTGTGTCCACACTCGGTGCGTTTGCGCCGCGTCCTTTGCGTTCCGTAAGAAACGGAAAGAGATAACACGACAAAGGAAAACGTTTGGCTATGTGTGGTTCGAGCGTGAGGCAATAACGGCGCGGGCGCGGTGTTTTCGCGCACGTTTCGCCCCCGCGCGGGCCCCGGGTGAACGGCCAGACAGGCGGGCGGCCGGCCGTTAAACCTGCCTTGGACCCGTCCTGTGGCCTCGCGGGCGTCGCGTGCTACCATCTGCAGCGTGCCGCGCTTGCCACACCGGCGCCGCCGACGACGTCTGTGACGATGTCACGCTGACGCACTGACAGCGCAACTCTTCTATTTTTAATTAATGACATCCTTGCATCCTTTTTACGACCTTCGTGGTATGGAATCTCTTTGATTTGTTGATTTATTGTAGCCTGTTTTATATTGGCTTTGTCCAAACTTAAGTTTCTTTCTACTTGTTGGATTGTGGCGAAAACGTTGAACAATTAAAAGGAGAGTGGGCAGGAAATTATAGAGACACGACACGAGTACATATTTGTCACTTAGGTTAATGAATTATACGCTTGAGTTGTTGTACATAACTTAAATATGTTCTTGCCTCAAATTAGACATTCGCATTAAAATTATATGCGAAGCTTCTCGAATAAAAACTTAATGGCGCCAAATGAGGCTCCCCAACAACAGTGTAATCGCTACCACGTTAATGTGACGTAAAACTAATCAATACTGTCAGTCTCCCAGTCACCGCTGTTGCCACTCACGAAATAAATTCAATTAGAACAATCACAAATACAAGATAGTACCCGTGTACTTTAGCATTGTTTACTAATGAGAATGATAATTTCATATGTCATGAATTCATGATATAAATTAATACAGATTACGTACACAATAAGACGTCCACATTTGTTATCGCACACTTCATTAAATGGGTCACATTCTGATGCATTCGATTCTATTTTCCTCTCGGGCCGAGCGTGCGGGCCAAGGTGATGTTTATGCGACGCGCCCGCCGACCCTGCCACTATGAAAATGTACTGGATGCATTATTCTCCTGCCTAAGTGCTTAATAGAATACTCGCTGAATAATTCACAAGTTGAAGACGGCTAATAAAAGCGTGCTCGACAAGACGGTGGCGGTCGATATGTAAAGAGATGAGATCTATTCAGGAATAATATCATGGTTGTTTACGGTGCGGCTCTCGGCTGGATTGCGTCGCAGCGGTCGCCAGTTTGCCCGCAGCTCAGACGGACGCGATGGGGGGACACAGGTGGGATGGAGCGAACGTCTGCGTCGGTGCTTTTTCATTCTTTGTTTGCGTCGAGGATTTGCATACAATCGGAGAAATTGCGTGGCTGGCAGCAGCCGAGAAAAAAGGAATCCGTGTAGTTTTATGCATATCACTGTTCGAGGTGCGGGTCCTGCACTTTTTCCCCCTAATACTTCAAAGGTATTTCTGAGTAAACGCTAGAATTTCTTTCGTTTTCGTTTAGAAGTCCTCTTAGTAGATAGAGAGAACTTTTGGAAATAATTGAATTTTTTCTAGATTAGGTTCAATTTATTCTTATATTATTAAGTAACAATGCTACATCACAGCTTGGAAACTTGTTTAAAAAGTAAAACAGCGTAAGTAATAATTTCCCGACATGGAGATTTGATAGTAAATCGTTCACCGATAAGCGTGGCTCGATCGGCCGGTCAGTGTATAGTTTACCGACGCGTTTGTCATCTGAATCACGTGGCCTTCCGTTCGGTTATTACTAGCAAGCATTGGTTTCGCGCGTTAGTTGTGGCGGGCTGGCCGCGCCGACATAGCGTGCTTATCGACGGAGACGTGAAGTGCGCATCAACGCCGCCACGTGTATAAACATTGTTTCACAACAATAACACGCGGGTGACGCGGGCAAGGACGCCCGACGATGCCGGCCCACCGTTCACCGACGCATTGATTCTTCAACAACTACGTTCTGTGCTCATCCACAAAGAAATACTCAAGTGTCCACAGTTTTGGACGGTGTAAACACGATGAGCGCGTTTGCTTGTTTGCGTCCACTCCGGACGCTCCGGATTTCTTACGATGTTTGGATTACTCTAGTGCATCTTTGTGACTTAAAACGCTAATTTTGTGATTTTTTGTGTAGTGCAATTTACAGTTTAGTTTAGTGCAATTTACAATTTAGGTTAGTGTTGTGGAAACTTGTGTAGTTATGGATACCTACTACGAAAGTGAACCAGGCAATAGTAAGTTTCACATTGTTATCATGCATAGTTCCCCGAGTGACATTGCTGCCAGCAATGAGTCAAGGAGATCGCCTTAATGGATTCCTCGAAGTCTCGACTCGAGAACTGCGCAGTTACATCGAACTACGATCGGCCATACATTTTACTTAAACTTCCATGACACGGTTTTAATGCGACCTTGTGCTTAATAATACTAAATTAAAGTTCTTACTGGACCCACAACAAATGTCTTGCAGCTCATAACAGAGTCAAACGCAGTTATATCCCTCGTTATGTATTTTCTTCTAAACAAAGAAGCCCAAGTTGTTAGATTTGTCATTTAACCATCACATGATTTCCTAATTTAAAAGTCATTAAGCGGACGTAATCTGACGTACTTAGTTAATTTCATAACGATATCTATTTGTTATTGGTTGCTAACCACGAGATAAACATTTGGGCACAAAACTTAATTAAAAACAATAGTAGAGTATGTGGACATAAGGCGTTAATTTAATTTACACTGAAACTGCAATTGCGGTTCATAAACAGCGAACGCTGGTATCTTGCACCTCCCACGCCAAGCTACCGGAGGCTAGTCACATTCCTGACATACCTACCACAGGTTGTCGGCCGGCAGCGCGGCCGGTTCCGAACGTTTGCAGCACAGCGATGACGTAGCGGCGCGTCTCCGGCCGTTCGTCGGCCCGATACCTTCGTCACATACAGCCTTTCCACACCTCCCTTCGCACCACGACAATCCGATCTCGAAGGGGGAATACGACCTTGTCGCAGAGGTCTACGTACCCTGGACGCTTTTACTGCGCAGTTTAAATCCAAACTTGTTATAATATCACCGATCGTCGTCGCTTGGGTACAGAAATCGCGTGCGCTTTCGCCGCGTGCCGCCTTTCTACGCCGAATTGTCATATGGTCCTAATGTATTTATCGTTTGTGTCATGAAAGGGAAACAGCGTTGTTCCTTTTTGCCATTGGCACATAATCAAATCGATACATATATATCTAAACACATAAATTAAATTGAAGTGTCTGTTTTTAATATCAAAATAAAAGATTTTTACTGAATGCATAAGAAAATATATAATTGAAAATATAATATAGGTACTTATAACGAACACACATTTTTTTTATTTTAGTCTGTCTGTTTGTTCCGGCTAATCTCCGAAACGGCTGGACCGATTTTGACGGGAATTTTACTGGCAAATAGCTACTTTTATTTTAGAAAAATTGTTAGGGTTCCGTACTTTAAACGATTGAAAGGAAGTCGTTTGTCTTGGTATGGACATGTAATGAGGAGGGATGAAACGCATGTTACTAAAAGGGTGATGGACATGAATCTTGATGGATGGAGAGGGAGAGGAAGGCCAAAGAAAAGATGAATGGATTGTGTGAAGACTGATATGAAAGAGAAAGGAGTAAATGATGCCGTGATGTCTGACAGGGGAAAATGGAACAAGAAAACGTGTTTCACCGACCCGACATAGAATGGGACAAGGGCAGGAAGATGATGAGTTCGGGTTCCGTGCAGAACAATTAAATCCATTGAGATTGGTAACAAAATCCGATTCAAAAAGAGAATTAATATGTTTTATAATAATTTCACGCAAACGAAGGACGCGGGCAACAGCTAGTAATGTAAGATGTGTATTGTGTTGACATGGGGAGGAAGTTAATTGGATAGAGTATCGATTTTTTAATGTGTTTTGGTAAAAACAGGCTTGAGAGAAACAAAGATGAATACAATTTGTTAGATGTTCAGTCGTTTTAGTACGGAACTAAGAATGTTTGTAATGCTAATAGGCGGATGCGGCCTGATTTTCAATCGGAGCGGAGTCGTACATCCATTCATCTGAGCGTCCGGAGAGTTGAGTTATCCGGATGTAGATGATTTTAACATATTTATGTATGCCACGAGAATGTTATTGGTTCAACGATTCTGTCATGCGTCTTGGTAGATGCATTCTATTGACAACTGACTACTAGTCTTGCCATGTTCGATTAACTGAAGACTGACTAACCTACAAAAATATTAATTCTGCCGTCATTCTACCAATGCAAACATGTTTTATTATGAATCACCACGAGTATCTCTGATCGAGAACTCTTAGTTATTGCTCCATATAAATCTTATCATCTCTTATTATAAAAATCATAAAGTCATGGCTAGATAAATGAAAAAATAACTAGAAACTAAAATGCCAAATGCAGAATAGTTGGTTTGTTTAGATCCTATCATAATTAATGAATGATAAATTGATTTACTTCAAATCATGGAATCCAGTTTTTACAATACATTAATCATATCCATTAACTCTGCCACTGCATTTCTCAGAAGTTCATGAATATGATGTACGATACTACACTCACATTCATTAATCACTGTCACATAATGATCACAACTTTTAGACCTTCACCTGGACCATTACAGAATGTAATCATCACGATCAGAACAAAACTTTTATCAACCCTTGACCCAATATCCCAACTAGCTTGCAAACAGCACTAAAATGCAAATCTTTGTATTAAAACAAACATGTTTATTTGCACCTTGTCAAATAAATACCCAAGTTCGCAAAACCATTTTCGCACACAACAGTACACATTTCACAATAAACTACGCAGTTGCATGCTAGATGGTGCACATGTGTGTGTGACGATAACACAACGAATGCGCGAGCGCATACGTACTTGATAATAGGTCTGATAGCCTACCAATATTGACGTTACGTTTGTTTGATCGTGTGATTTTTTTAAACTGTGTAATTTTAGTTGAAAGTTGTGAGGAACTGTTGCCTTTACATGCTACTTCTGCTGCTACATTTGACTAATTAAATCTCGATTGAAGGTGTTTTCTGTGTCTTTGGGCGTTCTTATCGGCAAAAGTAAAAATTTGTACTTAGTAAATGTAGACTTAGTACTTCTAAGGCAGTCTGAGCCTCGCTTAATAAAAGCGACCGGTCAATTGTTTTTCCTCATACTTACCCATCGACAGATCAATGATAAATCCATGAGAGTAGAAGTTGCCTGTTAAGACTACAGGCGAAACGTGAACAGCAGATTTCTGTTGGCTAAAACTAAACTATTTTAATTGGCAGGTATGTTCACTCGAAACAGTTACATACAGAAAGATGTCTAAGGTGAACGAAAATTGGCTTAGCATGTCTTTTGTAGGGCTGTTAAAACCTAGATGTGCAGAAGCAGCTTAACTAGACTTTCCTCTTCACTTACTGAACTAGAAACTTGCTTAGATAATGACTTCTTGTCCGGAGAAAAGGTAGTCATGTTTTATAAAAGAAAAGGTAGTCATGTTTTATAAAAGAAAAGGTAGTAAAATTGTCCAAAAAAATCTGTTACTTAGTGCAACAAATTGGTTTAACCCTTCGTTCCCTTTGCCCGGTAATATTACCCCTCTTTTGAATTAGCACGAACCTTGCCCCTTGCTGTTCCCTGTAATACCGGTTTATATCGACTCAATTCTAAGAAAAATAAAGTAAACAGATTACAAGAACTCATTAAATTATTGCAATTTAAAACTGCTGTGAATATTTTTATATCCCTAAAACTCTTGTTAATCCGACACTTGTTGCGTCGATAAAACGAAATGGCTTCAGAAATTAGGTCCAATTAAATAGATACCTGTGTACGTAATGAGAACTTGTGAGACGTTCAACAAACTTTTCGCTCAGCAAAAGTACGTAGCGAGCCTCGAACGTCGGTGTTTTATTATGAAATGTCACGTCGTACCAGACGGTACATAAATAAGACTAAATTAACTTGTCTGCGACCTCTGGATTGAACACGATAAAGTTCACATTCACACCTTGGATTACTTGTTAAAATGAATTCGACTCTTCTAACAATATATTAAACAAACGTTGATTAACATCTCTCTCACTACCATCTTTTAAAATTTTCAACTTAACTCGACCGAGGATACTTTGTTTTATGGGGTTTTATTTTATTAGGTGATTTAATTTTACGGGTTGAAATGAATTTTTTATTGCGAGAAGACGTTATGATCGAAATTTACGGCCATTAAGACTCGAATTAGTCGCGTAATTTTGTGTGAAGTTATTTTAAACTTGGTAAATCCTGGAGAAAGTTACATTCTTGTTACTTCACGGATATTATATAATCAGTAATTTCCATAAAATTACTTACCGTTTCCTCAATTCTATGAGAAAAAAATATCACCGACCAAATGTTGCAAAAATTTAAGATTTCACCAAGCAGGTGTTTTTTCCTGTAAAATATTTAAAGAAAAACAAACATTTTATAGGTAAAAAGTAAGAAAATGACACTACGACAATCTTACCGCAGGTTTCAGACATGTAGAAGCATCCCCGGAGGACAGTCCGATGTGAGAACTTCGGCGATACGATACTTAGCGACTTGTTCTACGGCTTTGGTGGAGCAAGCCTGGATTCTTACAAGCAACTTAACATGCTGTAAAGTTTAAACTACATTGTTTTGCTCTGTTTATCTATGGAAATTGTAACTCTGCAAAATACCCTGTAGACTTTGAGGACTCTGGTCTCAGCATGAGCAAGCAGCATTGAATTTAGAACCCAGTTTATTAATGACTGTTCCAAATTATCCCATCGCTAATAATATCGATTTCTAACGTATTTCCATAAACGCAGAGATGACGTCGTCGTTCGTAGTCTGTGAAACAAGTCAATCCGGAATGATTCATTCACCTTTAACATACCTACCAAGTATTTGGATCCGGCAGTATGTGGGCGGCAATCAGGTGGATAAAGCTTGTTCACACGGCAATTTGAGCTATTACGATACCCGATTGATTGAGATGCGACGCCCGCGCCGTCTACCGATCTAATAATGACTAAGTTTAATACTGGTTTTTATCGAATTATCGCCATGAATCTCCAACGAATAGTTCTCTCCGCAGTTTTTTCAAACTTTAATAACATCGATTAAAGCAAATTGAGGAATACCGAGCATCCATTTGCGGCGATATAAAAATATAGTCCAAAAATAGATGTGTAAATAATTATAAATCATTGACCATTTTATTAGCTGAATATCTAAGTATTTGCTCTACTGCATGAATAGTCAACCGTTGTGTTTGATATAGCAGTCTTGAATAGCAGTTGAAGATTTTAGCATATGTAATGTCGGTGTTGGAAACTTGGAAAAGTTATTTGTCAAAGATTTTTATAAAGTTAACGTTTATTTATAGGTAAGGATGAGTTTATTTAAAGTCGAGTTATTGGATTACCATATTTGCTGTCTGGTAAAAATAATATTTGGCAAACTTGAACTTTTTTGTATTGTGTCGTTCTATTAAGCTGCTCTGATTTTGCAGGGATTGAAGTTTGATCTTCAGTGTAGTGTTACATAATTATACGATCGATGTTTATAATTGTGAAGTGTCGCAGGGGTGTTGGTGTAATGTAATGTGTGTTTGTTGCAGTGGGCGTGGTTGGCGGCGGCATGCCTGAGGCAGCCGGCGGCGAGCGGCGCCACGTGCCGCTGTACGGGAGACTGGTTGCCGAAGACCAGCTGGCGTCCATGTCCGCGCCCTCAGACATTCAGGTGAGCGCCACTGTGCGCGACCCCCGAGCTTTCTGCTGCTACCATACCCCTGCCCAGGTAAATGATGCACGAGGCAGTTTGTGGGACTAACGTCCTGAACACAAATTAAATTTGCTACTCTTCAAACTAAAGCTAGGGTCCCGAGTAAAAGTATCATGTATGGTCGCTTCTAAACCCAATTTCATCAGAAGCGGGACATAATGCACTTGCATATACTCAAAGTTTCTTAAACCCGTGACCTCCGCGCGCCACACCTATTGTTTTATTAAAAGAGCCATTAACCACGCGCGTCTAGACATTACGCGCAAGTAAATAAATTAGTCAGTAAAGTGCCACTAATTACCTACAACAACTAAGTTCTCTTTAACTGAATCACCAGTGATGTATTTAGGTAACGTTGAATACGAACTGGCCACGATCGATAGATACCCCTCGTCTAGACTGGGTTAATTAATAAATGTGTCCGACTAGTGTTTCTCGCGCGAAAATATTGGGTTTCCTACTTATTGTCAGTATCCAATGTTTCAATACAAAACTTTGTTAGATAATCTACGATGTGCGCGTCTTGTATGCCTGGTGACGTTAATGGTCCCGGGACTAATGTACGGTTATTACCGACAGTGATTGCGTTAGGGATATATTGTAGTTTCGCCTCAGGTGTGAATCGATTGTTCAACATTTTATTGAATAGATGTTTATACAAACCGTCTCGTGTATTAAGGCGTCTACGTGCGTCTCTTAGCTTCATGAATCTTATGATTTTGTATTTTATTCTACCTTTTATGTTGCCTTTCATTTTATAAACCTTTAAAATCTTTTTGGTGGAATATATTTTGCAGATTTCACCTTTTAACGTGAGTTCAAACACCTATGCTTTGTTTTGTTGTCTGTAGTGTAGTAACGTCCGAACTGCCTGAAAAGTCCTTTAGCTTTTATTGCTTTCTTGTCTGCTTTTATTTGTTGGTCGTTTATTAATGAATACTTCTCGCTTGCCCAGGCAATGCAGGCCCGAATACCACATCACTTTCGCGACCCCTCGACAGCACCGCTAAGAAAACTCAGCGTTGACCTCATCAAAACCTACAAACACATAAACGAGGTAAGTGAACGTTTCATACTTCAAATAATATATTTAAATTTAAAAATAACTCTCTTCTCACACGTGTTATATTGAATGATTACACGTAGGTAGTCGATAGAACATCGAATAACAATCGATCATCGCATCGAATAACATCCGATTGTTCGATTAATCCGGAATTAACCGGTGTCATCTGCGGTTATTAATTTACTTACTCCGTACCATATATGCAACCGCCATTGTTGATTCTCGCTCGAAGCTATTAAACTGCGAGTACTTTCGTAATTATTGTTTACATGTCGTATGCGGAAATTGCTCATCAGCCTTGCATCATGTTTTCATTTTTAAGCCGCTGTTATTTATAATACAGTTCATTGCTCGTTACTGTTTTGAAATCGATCGAGTTGTTACACTCGCTACATCCCACATTGGCGTAGAAGGCGTTACCAGGTATATTATACATACCACGCGTTGTCAGTTCCGACCTTTTTCGACATCGTTGCATGGAGGCGTCCCGAGGTCGCGTGGGAGCAGATATATTGCATCGTAAATAAAAAATTCTCAATGAACTACTGACTGTGCTCTTCAATGAAGCGGTGACCGGGTTAATTCCGGTGCCATATGAATTTCACGGACTCGATTCGTGTTCTGTTCTGATTTTACCTGCAAAAATTATGTAGGGCGCGCCTTTATTGTAAAATGAATTGCAGATTCTTGATTTACGGTGTTATTCACTGTACATAATATTATTCTAAACATAATTTGCGCGATACAATACCTTAATAAAATGTAGATCTCTCTACAGTAAAAGGCCTTATGATAAACGACGCGAAACATTTTTGTTTACATGATTAATGTCTGCTCCAGAAATTAAAACATTTGTTCAGAAGTCAATCATGTCGTCGCCTCACGGCCGCACAGCGCAAATGGGTTCCGTTCTAGGAAAACGATTTCCTTGTAACACAGATTTCTTTCGCCATCAACGTCTTGTTAACGGCAAGTATGAGAGTACTGAAGTCTATTCAAATCCTTGTGTCCAAGTAATGTTCCTTCCACTTAAACGAATATCAACTTTTTGAGAATATAAATTAAGTTGAATTCAGAATGAGTAGTAGGTAGGTACTCAAAACGCAAACTAAACTGTAAAATAATGTGCGACTTTTTTCCAAAAAAACATTCATGTACATGTAAGAAACTAAAGCGCAAACGCAGTATAGCTGTACTAGCTCGACTATAAATGACCTTTGCAGTCACGTGCATGTTAAGTTTCACTGCGGCTTTGGTCTCTCGCGCATTAAACGCTGCGTCACAATTTTCCTTTACACGAGCCACAAATGACGACACGAGAAACGTGGAAAGTTTGACGTAGTGGAAATTGTTTTCTAATATTGTTTTAAAGGTGCACTGCTCTTTCCTTTGTGTGGAAATAACGTCTTCCACGATCCGTGTCAACCTTTATCTCAAAGTCTTTATGGTTCACTAACATCGTGATTGCAAAGTCATTATTACTGATGCTGTCATTCATAATTAGAATCTTTGTGAAATATCTAACTGCTTCTCATCAGCACTGATGTAAAGTGAATGGACCTCACACACTCCATATAGTTCAATAGATCACAACGTATTATAAAGATTATTCTTACATCATCTCCCTCTTAAGAGTAGGCATCTTACATTATTTATATTCTCGTAAATCATGTAATATTCAGGCGAAACCAAACATCATAAGCCGCCGTATTAGGATAAAACATTCTATTTGCAGCCCCAAACAAAGCTCGTATTTACGATCTAAAAATAGGTTTAACAAATCAGTGTTTACCCCAGGGAGCTCGGGACACCTTTATTTTTATCTAACACAATGACAAAGCAAAGACTGCGATAAAATTAGTTCATGTCAGTCAATCTGTGATGCTTCGACTGTCCGATTTTAAGGACATGAAAGCTACTTATTTTAGTTTTGAAAGAAAGCGCACTTTAATTGCTAATATAAATTGAGTGAGCTTGGTCTCCAATCCATTTCCAAACATTTACTGTTGCCGTTCTGGAGCGGCGGCAATTAATCTTAGTATACGGGAGACACGTGGTGTCTCCCCTCGCTTTCTATTTATTTTCGGGCGCGATTATTAATAGAAAATATTCTATTTGCGTTTGTAAGGTGGTCATTGCCCTATTTGGTGGTGTGTTTACATGGCGCCCTGCCAGATTCGTGACGCGTCATATGCGAGTTAAAGGTGCACGGGTATTAGGAGTCTTAGAACTTGCATGAGTATGGCTGCGATAAACTAGGCTAGGAAACGGAAGATAAAACTGAGACGCTTTTAATCCTTTCATGCTTGGAACAACAGCTTTCATTGAAATAAAAAGAAAAATATTCAGCATGTGATCTCCGATTTTAAATGTAGCAGTAAGGTCAGCAGAAAAAACGAGTTGGCAACTGAATTTCAATGCATTCTTCGTCTCGTATTGCAATTTTTAAGCGCAATACACATGCGTATTTTATTGGTTTACGTAATTCGTTTACGCAAGCGAAGCCACGAGCTAAAATAGTAGAGTGCTATTAATGCACGGGCTTGTGCTAAATCTGGCCGTTTGTATTGCTCTGTCAATAACGTGTAAACAAAGAAATTCCACAGTGCTGATGCTAACTGACCAATATAAGGCCAAGTCTGACGTTGCTGTAACCGTTTTTTCGGGTCAAGCAACGTCACTTCCCGCCGTTTTTTCCTTTTCTCGGAACTTGATTTCTATTTCCTCTCGGCCTCAACATTTGTTTCGACTTGATGAACGACCAAAACAAACTGGACGTTTCGTTGTAAATTAGACTCAGTTTGTTTCTTTGGCGCCAAACAATTTAACCAATAACGATTTGTTTATAAATTCCCTTTTTTCTCAACTTTTATTGTGTTGTTACCCTTTTCCGACAATCGTGAAGAAAAACCGCATATTAAATAAATAATTGTAAAGTATGTTTGTATTCGTCAGTCGGTAAATAATCTTGAATAATAATCAGTGTCTGTCTGTCGGTAGTTGTCTATTAATATCACATTGCGGTTTCGCCCGCGAAGTTATTGGTTTCGAATGACCCAATTGCGTCATGTTTTTTGCATTCCGCTGACGGACAATAGATTTGTACATTTGCTTTTGTGAAACTCGGATTGACCCGAAAAACAATTGTCAATGTTTTCTTTTCTTTTCTAAATAATAACAGCCGCTCGGGGGTCGATCTTTAGGTTAAGCCGTGCTTGCCTAGGTTCGTCTGTGAATGGGTGACCGCCCATTACATACCGAGTTTTCTCCGTGCCTCAGAAGCACGTTAAGCCGTTGGTCCCTTGTCATTGGCCCAAAAAGTCTGAAAACCAGTCTTACCAAGGGGTATCGTATTACCCAGTACTAACTGGGTTGTGGAGGTCAGATAGGCAGTCGCTCCATGTAGAATACTTATATTCCGCTGCATCCGGTTAGACTGGAAGCCGACCCTAACATAGTTGGGAAAAGGCTAGGCAGATGATGAATGTTTTTCTGACACAAATTATGCATTAATTATAGTAGGTATTTCGTGTTGTTTATTTATGCATATAGTAGACCTCACAAGAGTTCTTTCTGTAACTTAATTAGATGTTACGCTTCAGACAACTTGTTTGATATTCATAGACTAAATTTCATGCAGCGCAATATTTTTATCTGAACAGGCATCGCTGTAATGAATCAAAACACTAAAGAGTCGGAGCGTGTTACCTAACCACATCCAATACCTCATCAATACAGTCTCAAATGGAGCATCTAACGCTGTGTGAAGCAACGGCTGTCTGCCGGCACTGGATGCAATAGGCGACAATGACTAACGCCTGCGGCCTGTGGGCGAATTTCGCAACGCGCCGACCCGTCGATGCCAATACAAACCGAGTCAAGGAGATAGGCACTGCTTTAAGATCGAAATCTCACTGTACAGTTAACCACTGCGGTTGCCTTCTTTTTTATCCTTATCTCGGGCCTAGACTGATCGAACCGAACTACGATAACATAGATGTACACTGATTTTGTAGAATCGATATTTTATCAAATGAATTGCTTCATCTCTCTGACATACCCAAAAGCGTTACGTTTAGAATACAATTTCACACCACAATGACGTGCTTCCTCATTTTTGAAAGGCTAATGAATCTGCTAATGAGTAAACATTTATAAAAAGTTCCTAGACTTGTTACATACGCAATGTATGTAATATTTTCCCATCTGTACGCACATGGAATTTGTGTAAAAACCACGCGTCACGAGCCACGCTTTCGCCCCATGAATATGATCGTGTTGATACGACACGAATGGCAGAGCATCAGCTGTTTGAGTTATCTGCTTGCAATTATTGCGATATCGCCCATTCATAGCGCGGTTAGTTTCACAAGAAAGTGTTCTGTTCTCTTACATCAAATAATAGCTGTAAGTAAATCGTTTGCCATCCAATCATTGAAAGATAACCCATAATATATTTTTATCGCTACTATCAAGTTTTTTTTATATTAATTTTGTACATTTATAAGGCGATCGTGATGAAGCACATACGTTGAATATGCCATACAAGCCTCTTTCTCTAGACTAATCACGAGTACACGTCGCAAACAGTGTAATGCAAACGGGCTGACTAAAGTGAGTCAAGGTGAGTGTACGACGTCACGCTCGTACTGTTGCCACCCGGATTATTGTACACGACCCGGCGCCGGCAGGCCGAGGTGCGGTCTACGGTCTACCTACTCTTGGAAACTCTCGCACCGTTTTCCATCAAGACAACACCCTTAAAGCCAAAATGAACTCACCACCACTTACGCGTAGCGCACAAAACGCTCTGACACCGACGACATTGTTTCGACCGCTTAGCGACAGATACATACCATGTAACGTGCTGTACTGAAATAATATGTTGTGTTATTATAATTACATGTCTGTCGGCTAGAATAGATTACCTGCAGTATGTGAGCACCGCTTAAAACGCGAACGATATCAGTCGTAATTTTTAATTAACATAATTACTTAAACATTTCCGTGTTACTGTATTACCACCTGATTGATTTGTTGCAAACAGTTTAAACACAATTTACATGAATATACGAATACGGCCATTACATTTTACATATTAATTATTTTGTTTACATCACGTTTATGAAAATGTTGATTGGAATTTGTGTATTTATTTCATTGAATATCACGCAATTTGGTTAACTAAAAAAAACATTTTTACAAAATAAACGGTTGCGGCTATTAAAATAATTTTCTGATTGAAAGGAATTAGAGCAACAACATAAAAGTTTCGTTATACCCTGTCTATACGGTTCGTAACCGACAGATTGCGTGTGCAAAAACAATGATCGACATTTTGTTAGCAAAGGCCTATTACGGAAAAAAGCGCGTTAAGCAGCGAACAATAAAACTATCCGCGACCTCCCCCGAAATACCGCGTTAGACTGAAACCCCGGTTGCTAGCCTAGAACGGAATTTAGCGGGTGGTTGCGGACACCGCACGCGTCCCTGAAACACCCAGTCAATCGGTGCCAAGGTGTCCGACGGGCTACTAATTGCGTGTTAAAATTTACTTGACATCGCTCAACCTTCGTCGATGGCCAGTGCATCGAGAGCTGCCTCAGCTGCTAATTTATTGTGGTACACAATAAACGCTAAGAGATCTCATGAAGTTGGTCATTGTTCATGATTTACTCGGAAACGTTCACGTTTACGTTTCTCAGGTGGTCCTCTGCTTACAACCTTGTCACAGATAACCCCAATAGCGAGGTATTGAAACTTTCGCGGGAATGGGGACGCGGCTTGTCACCGCCGACTGTAGCCGCTTTGTTTAATTAATGAATCGTCGCCAGTTATTTTCTTTCATGAATGTTCGGCCAGTCTAAGTGATCGATTACACAATGTTTCACTTAACGGTTCAATATGGCTTGTCGTTTCATATGCCGCTATTGGTAACGCTTGAAATACAAAACAACGACATACGGCAAATAAAATTCTGCTAAAGTTGTAAAACTTTTCTAGTCCTGTTCAAATGGTACTCCGTGTAACTATATACAGGGTGTAGACAGACCCTTCACATAGCCGTCAACCAAGCATTCTGTACATCAAACTAAGTAACTTTACGCAAAAATTATTGCTGGGAAACGACTTTTTTTTTAGGGGTGAAAAATCACGTTTTACGGTAGGATTCGATGGAAAGCACTCAAAGCATTGGCTGATGGATGGATTGAATAGTACGGGGATCGTGGAGGTGTGTAAAGTAAAAATCTTACATTAAAAGCATGAATTTTAAAAAAAACTTGTGAAAAAGTTGGAACTGTGACCCCCAATATCTCCGTAACTAGAAGGTTCCCAGGTATGGTCTAGAACAAAAAAATGATCGCAAAGACGGGGAGAACAAGTGCCTTTCGGCTATTTTAAGGGTCTATTTACACCCTTTATATAATAACTATTTCATAAAGAAGTCATTCAATGGGGTTAAATGAACTTAGAGGGTTGTATTGATGATTTTAATGATTGTAATTCTGTAACTACATACGTGTTACTTGCGTGACTCATTTTTCATCAACATACAAGCTGACACTGACCTGCAAATTGCAAAAACGCAAGAACATTTGAATTTCGCGGGCTACCCTGACGCTTCCATTTTAATAGTGCAGAGAACACACCTGTATCATTCACAGCACTAAATGATAGGACAAATAAATAATTTATTTACATGAACACAACAGGCGTGTCTGTGGCACAGAGTTTGTTAAAAACTGGAGTCCTACATGTGTAAGTTAACGGTGTTTACTATGAAATGTATGTCACGCCCATAACCCGTCTGATAATAAAGTGTTTCAAGGAGACGATTAAGTAACTATATGACTTATTACACACTTGCGTGCACTATCCAATGCGACGCCGACACTTCAGTTTTATCACCAAGTACATAAGAACTGTTTTTGAATATCTTTTCTGTTGAAACATTAATCCTTTTTACCGGTGTCTTTGGGAGACTGAGTGTCAATCAGTTGTATACTCCTTCAATTAACGATACGTATAAGATGACGATTACGTAAGTAATCATCTTAATTTGATCTTTGTTACGAAACATACCGTCATAGACTCATAACCAGTGATCGGATAGTCGGATGCATATTTACCTAAAGTGTAGGTGTTGGCTATTATGGAATGCACTTCTGTATCAAAAAATACCAGGAATTCGGAATCGACAAATTTAGTTTTTCTTACTATAGAATCAAATCGGGTGTAGGAATATTTACTTAGTTTAGGGTGTTGGCTAATATTACGGAATGCACTTTTGTATCGAAAAAAATCCCGCGATTTCGGAATCAACGAATTTACTGTTTTTATTATAGAATCAAATCGGGTAATAAAATCAAATTATATTGCTGCTTGTGTGCAGGTACCCGAAGGAAGCTCCTATTGTTCATTTTTAAATTAACTTCAATTATATACACATTAATAATTATGTAATCCCCCTGTTTTTTTTTAAATAAATACCACATGCTAAAGACGAAGTTTCCTCACCATGTTACAGACTAGTTTCGAATTCCCGAATTTTCTGGAATCCCGGGATTTATATTTAAAAAAATATGTTTTAAGAAGCCGCTTCCATAATTTCCTAACCAAAAATGAACTTTAGGCAAATATGCATCCGATTATCCGATCACTGCTCATAACAGTATCCGGAAGAGCATAGATAAATACCTACATACGAAATTACACCAGTAATTAAATATAACAAATTCAACGCCATAATTTTCTGCGGTTTGCACAAGGTAAATTGAAATAAATTGTAGCTTTCATTATCATATGGTGGAATAAATAACGTGTTATTACAACAAATAACAAAAGCGTCCGGTAAGGTTTCAATAATTAAGTTGAGGCGTGTAGTCGAGCAACCCACGCTCCATGGGGCCTCATTATAAAACAATCGATTATTTCCCCACGTACTAAATATTTTCATATTGAATGAGATGATATCATATCGTATCGAACACACGTAAAAGTCAGCTCTCTGATTACCTACTCCAACGCACGGTGTTGAGAAAATATCGCAGTCATCTTGATAAACAGATTGGCGATCATACCATAAAATTCTGCCTTTCCTACTGACAATGCGCACAATTATTATATTCCACTTTGAGAAAATTAACATTTGAAAACAACCCGCTTTTATTTCACCCCCGAAATAATGTCTTCATTCAATTTCGTGAGAAATATAATTTGTCGTCCCTTAATTTATAATTAATTTCTAAGTTTGTTGGATATTATTGTGCTGCCACTCGCCGCTAATTTAGGATTTTTGTCTCGAGAACAAGGAGAACTTGGCTCCCTCAATTTTCATGCAATGCTTACTAATTACTATATTCGTTTTGGAATACCTGAAACGAAAATTAGACCCTTATCAAATCATTCACTCATTTGTCTTTCGTGATTTATTCCAGTAATTTAATATATTGTATGCAAATTAAACTGTAACTCAATCGGAAACTTTTTAAACTCATTATGTATGTAAAGTGTCAGGAAAAAATGCGTTTTACATAACATTGAGTTACACGTGGCGTTACAAACGCCATGTTCTATAATTATGTGTCATTGTGTGTTACAATGTTAAGAATCTCTGGCTCGAAATGATATGTCGACATAAGGACTATCGCATTAAAGAATGACGATGTGTGGGAGATATCTGTGAGTATAAAGGCTTTAATGTAATGTGTATTCGTATGTAGTACTTCGACTTTCCTCCTTCACTCAGTAAGCAGCTTTTAGCAGAATGAGGTTTAACCATTTCACTGCTTAATTGACAGGTCGGTAGCCTCTTATCTGTACAGTGCTGTAGATTGACCTATTTCCTTCAAGCTCCTATTGTATCTATTATTATTGTCTGACTAGCACTTGTCTGGTTTTTCTCTCTTAAATAACATCCCCTTTTAGTAATTAGATTGTGTCAGGGACGATCGGGCCCAATAGCGGCGGTCCGTAAAAGACTTTCGTGTTCCTAAGTCAGATTATTTAATGTGTTAGTGCTTATCAGTATGTTACTAAGTGGAGATTTCATTGTATGTTTATATATAGTAACGATTACCTTGAAAGTAGCTGTTAGAAACTATATAAATGAGGGATTGTTTGTGGTTTGAAATAGTTTTGCGTAAGTAGAACTTTATTTATACAAAAGATGCCTGTGTTTTTCAATTATTGAATTCTATTTTAAATTAATAACATCTCCTAGTGACTAGTCAGAACCTGATTAGTGTTATTTATCTGTTGAATTAGTCTTAAGTAGAAGGCATCACAGTACACACTCCCATACATCTGTACATAGCGGCGTACTCGGATGCACTGCAGGTAATCACATTTGTACGGCTACCGGCAATTAGCCGCCTCTGTTTTCTAGTTGGCCGTCTCTTGTAACTGCCGCCTGTTCGCTCATGTAGCTGTTTGGGATTAGAAATGAAAAAAAAAAACATACTGTATACATTTTTTTGATCGCATGTGCATCTGACGACCGCGACGGTATCAAAGTCAACGCGTTGTGTGGTCGAAATAGACGTAATATAAGTCAAGTTTAAATCCAAACTAGTTTTTTAGAGGACGTTACATTGATATTTTTGTTGCATAAATATATTTTATTACTGCACTTAACTAAAACACTCTATCCAAACAAGACAGTCTAGGACATCAGCGGCCACTTTTAATAGTGTTGATTTTACGATGATTACTTAGTTGCTAATTAAAATGTTATCTCGGCGTTTCCCTAATAAAATAAGTCTATTAGTGGTGTTGTAAAAGGAATGAAACTGGGGTGGTAAACAGAGCCATCCTCGTTTAGTGCCTCTACAGTGAGCGTTAATCTCGTTTTTCGCAATTAGTTGGCGGCTGCCTCTATTGCCCGGTGGGGGTAAATACGCTTCATCTTTTTTTACTTTTTTTGTTTTATATTTCTTTTTAAACGTGTTTTTATGTCGACCACATCTCGGCTGTGTTTGGAGGAGAGGAGCTCGTGGCTAAATAATAACAGCCGCTCGGATCGATCTTTAGGTTAAGCCGTGCTTGCCTAGGTTGGTCTGGGGATGGGTGACCACCCATTACATAACAAGTTTCCTCCGTGCCTCGGAAATCACGTTAAGCCGTTGGTCCCGGCTATCATTTGCAGATCTTCGACAGTCGTAACAGGTGGTCAGTGGCCCAAAAAGTCTTAACAACCAGTCTTACCAAGAGGTATCGTATTACCTAGTACTAACTGGGTTGTGGAAGTCAGATAGGCAGTCGCTTCATGTAAAATACTTATATTTAGCTGCATCCGGTAAGACTGGAAGCCGACCCTAACATGGTTGAGAAAAGCCAAGCTGATCTCGGCTGTGTTTTATAGGTTTTTGTTCGATTTACACTGTACAAACATACGCTGTCATTGAGAAAACTAGTTTCGTACCAGCCTTACAGGTAGATATGAAGACTTCAACTACAATTTGTGAGTGCATAAAATTTTTCATCCCGTCATGCTCAGTATTTCAGTGTTTAAAATAATACCTCTTTTGGGAAACTAATAGAAATAATCGCGGGTTCGACAAACTATTGTATTACTCGAGTGCGGGTCACCTTCGCCTTCAGGTCATTGATGTCACCTTGTTTCGGAAACTTGATTGGCAACAGTTATCGCACACACAAACTAACTGACTTTCATTCATCATTGTTGCTTCTACGTTTCGTTTTCATTCTTTAGTTCGCGTTCGTGAATAATATCACCGAGAGAAATCGCAGCTCAGTTGGCTTACATGTAACATTACAAAGATATCATGCTGTTGTGTTTTAAAAACAAAGTATTACTTGATTTCTTACATGATGCATGTAACATGCAAAAATACTAATTATTTCTTATGTATATAAGAGTGTTATTACTTCATATTTACCTCGAAATATCCTTCAGTCAAGTAGGTGATTAACGTTACTTGTGTATTCATTCTCACAGTCGGTGCATGCAAGGCCGCTACTCGACGAATGAATCAGCTGATGCCAGTCACTGATTCACTGCTTCGCTGCCGCACCGCACCTTGCATTGTCTAACAGCTGACTTTGATGTACCTCTACTAATATAGACATTTTAATTAAAATTTTCAACTTGTAACTCCTTATTCGACTTCGTCAAACATGTTGCTTGTCTAGACGCTTTATACTTTATCTAGTCCTCAAATGGCGTTGCGGTCAACGAAGCGAATTGTTTTAGAATTCTGTAGATTTCGTAGAAAGAAACTGGGTTTAGAAAATGCTGTTTGGAATTTAATTCTAAGCCTTTGTTCATTTACCATAAATAGAATTATACTTCATAAATTATTCCAGTAGAATATGTTCATAAAGTCCGTGAGCAAAACAAACGATTATGGTGTTGTAAATGGTCACACAACAAAAATATCGCAATTCAGTCAAGTTCCGTCCAGTGTTAAATACGAAAATAGGTTTGACCTAGCTGTTGTAATCGCGTGGGATTGCGGATGTGTCACACGGGTTTACCGAACCGGAAAAAACGGGATGTAATCCACCAATGCTGTTACTGTTACCATAGTACCTAATAATGACAGTAAAATGCATGGTGTTACATAAATCGCTCGAATTGACGCCTGTCTGGCTGAATATAAAGCAGTTATGACTAGAAAGTTAAGTCATTAACGAAGGGGTTATGTCCTATCGAGGCATAACACGAGTCTAGATTTAAGGACACTAAAACAATGGATTTCCCATTCGCAGTCGCCGCTCAATGAGTCAGCTGATGTAGCAATGGCCTCAGTGAGTCACTGCTGATCTCAAACAGATACGAATGTACTCGGATACGGCATGGTGACCGAACCAGCTGTCATCTGCACAGTGAAAGCTGTATGTGACGAAACTCTTTAAGCTGCAACTTATAAAGACTGCATAAATATGACTTGATTGACTAGTTCAAAGAAATGTCTCTGCAACGATTATAAAGAAACGTTTCTTCATACAGCATCTCATTCGGATTTTAAGTCATAATATTGACGATAGTGATGAGATAATAACTTATTTTGGTTTCGAAACCAGGACACAATTTAAAAAAATAATTCACAGTTTGGCACATCCAATCTCAGGTTTGATTATTTCGGACATGACCGTCCGCAACAGGCGAATGCGTCCGCAGATTTCATAGCGTCCTTGTCATTAGCGACGTACTTGAAGCGATTATACGGCCGGAGCCGAATGATTGCCTCGTTAATTCCCTAACTTGCGTGTCACCAATTTGCTTCAAACCTTGTCTCTGAGAAATCTTGCAATTATTTAATGTTAAACGTAACAGCTGACAGGAAATCGCTGATTTGTTCACGTTTACGGGCAAATCACCTACATCATAGTCATCCAGATTGTAAATGATCTAATGAACAATTGTTTCGATAAACAATCGGTTCTATGAAATGTAGGCTTACGCAAGTTTGACGTAATTGACGGACGCAACGCGAGTGCGGTGTGACGTTGAGAGTCGCGGGCGCCTCTGCGATAACCACCCACTCTCGTTTTCACGCTGACGTCGGCCGTGATAAGTTGATGAATCGCGTTTTGTGCACTTCAACTAAAGTAGAGCTATGGAGCTTAGGCCGGCGGAGCAACGGACGTTGCACTTGCCACCTACGTGTGACAATTCTTGCTAAGCGAACCTTGCTTAACAATACTGAGAACCTCTTTTATGACGAGGCTAAAAGCTGCATATTTTTATGTGAATACAATTTTTTATCAACAATTGGAGTATTTTTTATTGATTGTCCGATCAAAGTCAAGTGATTGAACTGAGCTAACCGGGGAAAATTCACCTATCTGTTTGAATAAACATCCGTTGGGTGCGATATGTAGAGATCACCTTTGCTATGGTTAGCGGTCAGAGCAATGCCCGATAATCTCCGTATTGACTGCATCTTATAGGTACCTATTTTGCAGTAGCGAAGGGTCAATTTTTGAAAGAGGTAAGCCGGAGGCCGGAGTACATATTTTAAATGTGATTATATTATTTATCTATAAAATACTGACTGTGCCATTTTTCAAAGGGTATCCGGTAGGAATCGAGTTGTATGAAAACTTCGGCACTGCTATGTATATTATATTCAACATTAGGGACACTGCCCAAAAAGGAATAAAGCGGAAATCTTTCAAAGTTGAGGAAACATAAATAATAATGTCTCACAAGCTCAACATTGATGTTAAAGGTAATAGGAGCTTCCCAAATTGGGTTCAGAAAAAAAATACAGGAAATATCCACCCAAGCTTCCTCCTAGACGACGTCATTACAAATTGTATGTGTGTGAAATACTCGCGTGCTAATTTGTTATGGAATGTTACAGGAATCGTGGAAGTTATCCTCATAATTACGTTTGTTGATCGGCCAACTGGTTTTTACCAATTTCGATAACTGACAATTAGCATTCTGTGCCGGCAATGCCTGCATCCGGCTTGTATATAATATTATCAAATTATTTAGTTGGCAACACAAAACAATTTACGTGCAGCCAGACATCCGGTAGGTGTCATTATTACCCGGCACTAGCTCAACTCAATTACTGTTTGACATTTAAACCCAAAGGGCGTATTGTTGGAGCGCCCTTTCCATTTGGTAAGTAAACAGAGACAGTACTGCTGCTCACTTCTGTTAACAATTACTTCTGAAGATGTTTTCCTATCATTATTATAATTAGTTTGACCGCAGTCCACTCTTGTTAACATCCTTTTTTTAGTCTAACTAAAAACAGTGCTATTCGACGCCTACGAAGGACAAACAAACGGAAGAAGCAGCACTAAGGAAATCATCAATCCTAATAGGGCACGCAGACTAAGTTCTATAGCCGATAGAAGTAATAGTTATTGTGTTTTTAATCTTAGTATATCGAATAGGCTTGTGTGAACAATGCCACACATGGCCAAACATCCGGTCTGTTATCGCGCGAAAGTTCGATAGAAATGTGGCACGCACTAATCTTTTATGAATGGACATGGTTACTTTTTTATTTGTGCCCGCGTTTCCTCTAGCTTTACCGTTGATATTTTTTAACCGTGGCCCTCCTTTTTTCGCAAACCGCACCTTGATATCAGCCAAAAAAGTAGCGATAACAAGAATGACATTCAATGGAGTCGAACTCGAAATTCAATAATCGCGTGTGTGAAAAAGTAATGTAAAAGTAGTGAACCGAAACTACTTTAGTACGGGACAAGTAGTATTATCATCGCTTTGTTGTTAATTCACAGCATCTACATACATTTATTGCTGCTGTTATAATTTACAAATATTTATCATGGACGAATATAATACAGTACTGGCATCAGATTATCAGTCGCACAAATCGATATTATTTATCATAACAAGTGGCAGTTATTGTTGTTGGTAAATCCTTTGTTGCCAAGCACCTCGGTTCCGACATGCCATTTAACAGAGCCAATAAAATGTCTGCGTCACACAATAGATTAATGACATTGTCGGAAGCGCGGTTCTAGATCTTGCGAATCTAGTCTGTTACCAAGCGAGGCGGCCGGATGAATGGCAGTCTCCATGCGCGTGAGTGGATTGCGCAACGGCCGGTGACGCAACCTGTCGCGCCCGCGCGGGACCGTTGCTTGTTAGTATGCAAAATAAGTGAAATATTCGTGTCGGCCGGCCATGGCATGCGCTTACGGTTTCGCTCCCTAGATGTGCGTGTAATTGTTTCAGCGTGAATTCGTTGTCGTTTAAGGTCACCTGTTTTTCCTTTTTTCTCATTTTCATTGTTTGAAAACGCTTTATCTGATTGTATGGTAGGTTAGCGGTACAAAGTACAATGCTGAAAGGACGTACACTAATTACAATAAATCCTTGTTAAGATTTTTACCGTTTTGATTTTGTATTCGTTTCGTTATACTACGTAACTTTTCTACGTATCGGAGTCTAGGAAAAGGTCCGACTACTCGACTCGACTACGACGAAATTGCACGACATGGGAAGCTCAACGCATCGTGAAGAGAATGTCGAGTTTCCACGGCTTTCACTAGGTCGGGAATTTTTATTAGTCATTTCAACTTGATGTTGTCGTAACTCGCAGAGCTTTCCACTGTGTGAAAAATATATTTGAGAGTTTCGTGATTCATTGTTTCTAAACATTTAAACATGTGCTTTATAGAATTAGAGATGTATCCACGTGTCCACAGTTAACCTTGGTGTGGTTTAAAATCCCGCCCACAGATATTCGTATCGTTCGTTGTTTCATAACAAATTTCTTTAATAGCTTCGGCATATTCAAACATCCATAATTTGGAAATAATGTCTTGTTATTTTTAATTAATTACTTTTAAACAGAAATATTGTCATTTAATTATCTTAGTTGGAATGTAATTTACTAATTCGTATGTTAATTAGTGTTGGGCTGAGGAGTTCCAATGAAGTTGTGGTACAATGTGTTACGAGAATCCTACAATAAGCTAGTGGTCGTCTGGCGACACAAGCGGGCTGTGGAAACTTTGCTCATTAGCCGCCACGCTTTTATGACTGATAACGCGCCGTGTCGCGATGCACACCAAGGGTTTCGGTGTTCGGCTCGCGGCCCCTCGGCTTTCGGCCAATTGTTGCGTCGATACTCTTTAACACTTCAATGCCAGGTGTCCTAATTAGATCAACTTTATCGCTTTCGTAACGGGCTGGGTCTTTAAATGGTTCTTCTTTAATTGATTCTTAATTGACCTGTAAATTAAACTGAGGTTTAAAGCGCTGCTGAAAACTTTCAATTTACCGTTTTTCGTTGAATCAAACTTTTTCCCTTCCTATTCTTGTCTTCTTGTTTATACTGGGTGTAAACAGACCCTTCACATAGCCGTCAACCAAGCATTCAGTACATCAAACTAAGTAACCATACGCAAAAACTATTGCTTGGAATCGACTTTTTTTTTTGGAGTGAAAAGTCACGTTTTACGGTAGGACTCGATGGAAAGCACTCAAAGCATTGTGCTGATGGATTGATTTAAAAGTACGGGGGTCGTGGAGATGTGTAAAATAAAAATCTTACATTAAAAACAAGTATTTAAAAAAAAACCTGTGTAAAAGTTGGAACTTTGACTCCCAATATCTAGCTAACTAGAAGGTTCCCAGGTATGGTCTAGAACAAAAAAAATATCGCAAAGACGGGGAGAATAAGCGCCTTTCGGCTATGTTAAGGGTCTATTTACACCCTTTATGTTCTTCCAAACGTCACTGAAGTTTAAAGTGCGTAAAAGGTTGTAGTAACACTGCTACATACTGTCAGTTGCGAGAAAGTTAGTTAAGCCGGTACTTTATGTGTCTCGTCACGTCAACTTATGCTTTCTGACAGTTTCACGCTTCAACAAACTATATGTTGTACAGGTGAACGTCTTTGGTTACTTTCCTTAAGTTATTATTAACAACAAAAGATATTTGTGTAGATTTGTTGTTTGTTATGAGTACAAATAATAATAGATTTAAAATTACCTCAAAGGCTAAGGCGCATTTTATAATATTTGCGGTACAGGAGCGCACAAAAGCTACTTCGCTATTTATTAAATGTTAGTTCAACATTGGCAGTTCAAAAATGGAAACAGAAAAAGAAGCCTCATTAAGTAAAGTAGCTTATTTCACTCAATTGACACTACCTACTTATTTATGTGTAGGGTTGCCATACGTTCGGAATTTTTTTCAGACAAGTCAGTAATTTTAGCTCAGTGGCCAGAATGCAAAGGGCAATACAAATATTTTACATGGAGCGACTGCCTATCTGACATAGACATTACAATTACTGGGTATTCGATACCTCTTGGTAAGACTAGATGTTAGACTTTCGGGCAATAACTACGTGTAACGACAGTCAAAGATCTACTCATAACAACCGAGACCCAACAGCTTAACGGGCTTTCCGAGATGCGTAGGGTACTCGGTATGGAATAGCTGGTCACCCACCCACGGCCCGACCTCAACAAGCATTGCTTAACCTTGAACATCGACCCATGCGGCTGTTTTGAATAAATTTGGTAAAATTTTACTGCACAATAAAAGAAAAAAGTTCGGAATATGCTACGAAAAAAAAAACAGTAACGGCAACCCTATTTACGTGGGAAGGTAAATGGATAAACTAAGCGATCTGCTTTTCATCCATCAACAGATGAAGATAAAATATAATCTTCGTGTTATCGTATTCGACTATTCGTATAGAGCAAATTTAAAAGATTGTGTCTGTGAAGTTGTAACAAAAACAAGTTTATTAACCTCATGGTCAATGCCGCTTTTAGGGGCCAGGTACCAAATCATAAGCATCTTGCGAAAAACGGCGACAAATCCGCGCTCCCCATTACCTGAAACAAAAAAAGAACCTTGAATACTAAACATCTATTCAACAACCCTTAGCTATTATATTCGAAGGTCACTATTTGATTTACGACGTAACTACCAGGAAAAAATCTGCACCAAATTGGCTCGCCATAACACAAAAATATTGCAAAGGAGACCGATGCATTCCGGGAACTGCATTGAAGCGCAGTGTATAGGATGGGCGATCCAACTATCTGGCGAGCCGCCACGCGGTATTGTGACTTGCGCCGCTTTGTGTTGGGCCGATATTCGGCTGCCGGCGACGAGACGCACGGTGGGGCGTTGGCCTGTTGAGAATGTTTGCCGCTGACCTAAGTGGTCAATAATGATCTGTTATACAGTTTATACTACGTATTTTCTTTACTGTTTCTCGATAATGCGAGAAGAAGTATTATTTTTAAGAGATCGCGATACTTTTGATGTAGCGATAGCGGTGTATTTTTGTATCTTTTTCATATTAAAACGAAGCCATTGCTGTTCTTACCGCTCAGTGTAATTAAAACGGCATCGCAAGCGAACTTCATTATGAGACTTAATCAGTGCACAGCAAGACAGTTACCTTAGGTACTGAAAAGCGAGTACGTAAAATAATAGTTTCGCTTTTATGAGCTTATTATTCAGAATCCAATGCTCGAACATTGTCTTCTCGTAATTAACACAGAAATAAGCGCTCCTAACGGAAGTAATTAATTAACAAAAAAATCAAATGAACATCTACAGAAATATCATCTAATTTTGTAAGCATACGGAATCTGTATGCTCACTGTGTAATTAAATATGCGCGCGAATTGCTGTAGCAGTTTTGTCATCGCCTGTACGTGGGTAGTGCAGCGCGTCCTAGATTGTCCGTGCTGGGTGGTCGCCGGTCGACGTAGGATTGTTCTCGATTCGCCACTTTTTACCTGTTCATCGTCGATGAAAACGCCCGGTGCAGTCAGCCGAGATTGCTTTTAAACTTTTAAAACTTGGAATATTTCACTTCTTTCCTGCACCGATTAACTCCGGCAGCCAGTCTGTATTGCAAATTAAAATAGAGCAATGAATCATTAAATTCGATTTGGCGGCTTTCAACTTGGGGGGCGTTTTGGTTTTTCTTCACGACTACTAGAGGGCTGAACCCGTGTTTTTGAGAACGTTTTGCTTTACAATGTTTTTGCTCGGTGTGTATCTGTCAAAAAATACAAGATTGTATTTTTTGACAGATCTATACACACCGAGGTTTGAAAGCAAAACGTTAAACGTATTTTGGCAAGTTTTTGACTATCGTCGCGACTTAATTAGAACGATTATTATATTATTTTAAACACGAGAGTTGGCATTCAGTTAAATTATAACGTTTTATTATAAAGTGTGAGAAGCTCAATAACTTAAGATATGATTAAAAGCTTTCTCAGTAACAGTTTGACCTGGATCAAAGTGTAGTCGGGCGGTCTATGAATTAGCGGTCAGCTGTTCTGGGCGTTGTGGCGTGTGTCGGCGTGAACGCATTAGCTTTTTTCTTATTATATTCCGTGATTCAATTCAATTTTTCTTCAGCAGCGCTTTCCTGAAAGTTAATCATGTTAATATAGGTAAATAATAGCCTATTTATTTACATAGCATAGCTATGCCTACCAGTAGCGAAGGGTCAATTTTTTAAGAGGTAAGCTGGAGTACGTGTCTTTACTGTATAGAATATTATTGGCTATAGAATACTGACTGTGCCATTTTTCAAAGGGAAGCCGGTAGGAATCGGGTTGTATGGATATTCGCTACTGATGCCTACTCTTGCTTCGTAAATGGATTGTTTCTCTTTTTTTCCTGTTCTCTCAAACTAGGTTTCTTTAACTAACGTACACTAAAACTAACTGGTTGTATTGAAATAGTTCCAATGTTAACATGTAAAATTCTTGCTATTTTCTCATCTGAAAATATATATACAGTAGTTTGCTGAGCTGGGCCTATTTGGCGCAGCCGTGAGATACACAATATTATCTCTTTTTTTTTCTGTTTAGTTTTAACCTTTTTATTGTGTAACTTTTAAGTTTTTTTATTTTTTTTGTTTGTTGTGTGCACTTGTGGCATGTGCCAAATAAATATGTTTTCTTTTCTTTCTTTCTTTATAATGCCGATATTTCTAAAACAATGTTATTTTGTTTCGCTACAGGGATAAACAAAACTATACATAGATTATGGCAAGATTTGCTGTATTCGACTGTTATTTTGGTAGACTTGACAAATAAATATGCTATAGAAAAAAGACACTTACCTGAGTCCAAGTCCAAGGTCACTTTGACCTAATATACCCGTGGATCTACGCGTACCTAAGGCTCATGACAGACGGACCGCATTTCAACTGCAATCTAACCGCAAATTGCAGTTTGAATGCAGTTGATACGACTGCAATAGAACTGCAAACCAAAGTCGGTGTGCAGTTCACACGATTGCACGCCGACTGCAATTGAACTGCAATCGGACTGCACGTTTGGTTTGCAGTTCTATTGCAGTCGTGTCAACTGCATTCAAACTGCATCCGAACTGAAATTTGCGGTTAGATTGCAGTTGAAATGCGGTCCGTCTGTCTAGAGCCTTATGCTTGAAATATTATAGAATACTAAATCAATTCATTGATAAAATCATATTATGCAAATTTACCAGCTTTAACTTCGTCTAAACAACAAACGCCCACCCCCTAACTTCCCAAGGGCGTCTAGATAGAATTGGATAACAGATTTAAGTTAAAAATACTTTACCTCGTCTATATTTAGACGAAACTGAATATGGCTGTGGTAATAAATAAAATAATACATAAAGGGTGTAAATAGACCCTTAACATAACCGAAAGGCACTTGTTCGCCTAGACTTTGCGTAATTTTTTTGTTCTAGTCCATACCTGGGAACCTTATAGTTACGGAGATATTGGGGGTCAAAGTTCCAACTTTTTCACAAGTTATTTTTTAAATACATGTTTTTAATATAAGATTTTTACTTTACACACCTCCACGACCCCCGTACTATTCTATCCATCCATCAGCACAATGTTTTGAATGCTTTCCATCGAGTCCTACCGTAAAACGTGATTTTTACCCCAAAAAAAAAAAGTCGATTCCCAGCAATAATTTTTGCGTAAAGTTACTTAGTTTGATGTACAGAATGCTTGGTTGACGGCTATGTGAAGGGTCTGTTTACACCCTGTATTTAGACGAAACCGAATATGGCTGTGGTAATAAATAAAATAATACATATTTATTTAATTTTATATAGCTAACATTAATGGCGGAACAACAATCCCTTAAATTCCCAAACACGTCATGAACCCATGATACAAATATAGATATCGGTACGGATCTGAGTTAAAAATAACCTTACCTTGTACCCATCTGTATCGGGACACGCGATCCATGAGATGCGTAGGCGTTGCCATGGATACTCTCCTAATATAAAACCTATTTATAAACGATAAATAGAGAGAAGAAAAATATGATTTATGAAGTCAGTAATAGAAAACAGTGATTGTGTAATTTAGTCAAAGTATCGTCTTACTACAACCTCCCACTCGCTGAATGAAAACTGAAAATAAAAAAGGCGTCTAAGGTCGCCTACGCAAATGTTTTTTCTAAAACTTAGAAAGGTCATAATAGTGGGTAGAATCATTCTCATTTCTGCTATCATGAATAAGTTTCAAAGCGTGATGGTTAAAAGACGTATCTCTATAAGATAATACAGCACAATATGTCGGCCATTGATGTTCCAGTCTTTAAGCTGATATGGAAACTAGAGTACCGTAAACCGGAAGCTTTAATTAATCGTTTATTGCTGTTGACATTTTTATTTGTTAATGGCAGCGGTAAAGAATGTTCATGCTTAAAAATTCCGTAATATACAGAATGAATTTTTCAAGCGGGTGTGGATGGGTAAATTTGAAACTATGAGGAAGCAAAAAATAATTAAAGGAGTGTAAGTGGTGTAAGGCCCGATTTTAATGAAAACTAAAACTGCATCTTTGGAAAATTCCTAGCCAGGAATCAAACCCGTTGATTTTGAAAAAAAACACTGTATTGTTACACCATTCGAGAGTGTCGCTTATAAGGACCAAATTCTGGGAAGTTGAATATTTTTCACTATTCCTTATGAGGAACTATGGTTACGGATATGGCCATCCACGCCCACCTGAAAATTCACCCTATATACGGATAAATAGATACGGATCTACGAATGTAGCCGTTTAGCTTTCATTTTCCTACAGCTAAGTACAACCGTACCGAGATCTGCCATATGACATATAGCCAGAATTTAGGGATGAAATTGGGGTCACCATTGATCGTCACCTAATCCTATTTCTCGTTTCACGTGTTGACTTGGCGCGCGTGGGTAGCGAATGTAGGCTTAGCTTCCGATTCCGCTAACCGTGCGTCATGCACTCGATGCTGTGACGTAGACAGCTCATTATGTACCCATACTTCAGTAACAGCAGCGTATTTTACACGAGATAAACGTCACGGGGCTTTTATTGTTTCGTGACGTGTTTTTTTTGGCTGATTAGGTCCTTTTTCGCGGATTTTCCATTGTGAGTCCGAATGATTCATAGATTATTTTTTTGAGCTGGGTAGACTTCAACCTTACCTGTACGTCATCGGGGAGCCACAATAAAGGAGGTTTGGGATGCTACCCAGCCTTGGAATGACACAGGCTAGCAGTAGCGAAGGGTAAATTTTTGTAAGAGGTAAGCCGGAGTACATATCTTTAATGTGATTATATTATTTGTCTTTAGAATACTGACTGTGCCATTTTTCAAAGGGAAGCCAGTAGGAATCGATTTGTATGAAACCTTCGCCACTGCAGGCTAGAATAGCATAGAGATTTAACACAAGTTACTCAGATCTGGATCGAGTAAGATAATGTTAAGATGTAACGCCAATAAAGTATCGATTTGTATGTGCTCCATATCCTTCGATTCGGACGACGGGTGTCGAATTCTAATACTAACATGAACAAGCTGAAGACCTAAGAAATAATAATAGAGCTTTCTAATAATTTACTTCGCCTTCTGTTTCTTTCATTTATTTCCTCATTTACATAGCGCCTTCCTGTAATTGATAGTTTGCTCAAATTATACGATCTTACCGGCGACGCTGAAGCGTTTCGTACGAAATAACTATACGTTGTGTTCGTAGGCGCACAAGATTAATTACAGTTATGTCTCCTCATTGGCAGCTTGTAATTTGTGTAATGACGTCATTATACCGCCTTTTCTATTTTTAGTTTCGAGATAAAACGATAATTTTCTTGTTGGAACGATTACGTTGGCTTTTCCCGACATTTTTTTCTTGTATTGTGTAATGCAATTCCATAGGGCGCCACGATTGTTGTATTTAAATAAGTTACATTGAAAAAGTAATGTGTTTTTCTTTGAGTGGGGCAAACCAGATGGATATTATATGCAGGCGCCTTCATTGATTTTTTTTCCTCAACTAAATTTATTCATTCCGAGCTATTTATAACGCAACGCATATAATGCCACGGTCGCCGCCTTTAATGATACCAACCAAGTGTTTATTAATATGTCCACGTGTAGACAAAGAATCTTATGTCAATGCTATTTGTTCTACGTTTGCATAATTATAAGAGATGAAATTGTAATCTTTATAGTAAAAACCAACCGCATTGGAGGTCTGAAACATCTCTAATCATCATTCATCATCATCATCACTTTAGCCGAAAGACGTCCACTGGCGTGGCGACACTTGGGGCAGGCCTATGTCCAGCAGTAGATCTCTAATCGGCCTATCAGTTTTAGATTCAATTCAAAACATTCAAAATAAAAAAGAAAACCAATAAAACTTTCAATAACCAAACACTAAAACAACATTAATTTATGTTTACAAACGTTGTCATGTTCAAACGATCAATCGTCAGTCCATCGATAATTTTATTTCCGTTCACAATTACATGTTGGCGGAAAACTAACCCAACCAAGGGTTTGCAGCCGTTAATGGTTTCGGAGAATTAAAAAAAAACCCACAGGGTCTGATAATACTGCAGTTTGATTACCAAGAACTGCGGAGGGGTGTTTATTGAGTGCTCGACTGCTGGCACACGGAAGAGATAAAGTCAGAAGTTTCATACAACAAGTGAAAACTTGCGCATGGACACATATATATATATATATCACCGGAAAATAAGCCGGCCACATTTTCGCAAATCTCGGGACTTGGGGCACCCCGACTTTAGGTTAGGTTACTTTAAACCCTGCTAACAGAAATAGGAGCCCAGTGAGGAGCCCCGTGCGAAAATGTGGCCGTAAAATAATACAATTTATCTCTCGTTTAGAATCCTACGAAAGTTTATAAATTTCCTAGAAAATTTATAATTTGACGGTTCTTGTTATTTTCCGGTGACATATACACGAACGTACGGCGATCCCCTACGACTGTCAGTCGCGGACAATCGCGGGGTGCGTTTGCACTGGTTTAAGTGCGCTTGCACTGAAACTAGTACAAGCGTACTTACATTTCTCACTGTACTCATAATTGCATGCCTGTTTATGCGTGCGTTTGTTGTTCATTGTGTGGCTCTGACCTTCTATACAAATCTATTTTGTGACAATAACTTATCAGTTCTGAGTTCCGATTACTGTTGACATTATACAGTGTGATTCGCTTTAAAAGAATATTTATTGCCCTTTTGACCCTTTCTGTTTGTTTATAAGCTGCTCCACTCGGCCGGGTATTATTATACCCTGGAATTCCCCATAGTAAAAATTTTATTGAGGTTTTTTAGTACTATTTTATGTGTATTTGTTAGATACTGTCGATGTGGGTAGTCGATGTCACAGTTATCATACGAGCCCTGTGAAATATTGCCGGTTTAATCAATTATGTGTGACTTTCCTAACCTCAATTTACGATAAACAGTCGCTGCTTTCCTTAAAAAGAGTATTAAATCATTTTAATAAACACTTACTTTTTCCTGTTTTTGTTTTCATTTCGCCAGAGAAATGAGTCTATCGATGGTTCAATACATAAAAAATAATTATGTTTATTGACATTCACAATACATTCCTTTGACATTAGTTTCTACTTTACTAATAAGGGGCTCTTATTTGACGTATTTCCCGAATGAACAATCGAACAGTTATTTTATTTGTTTTGTCGTTTTCCCTGTGATTGAACTATTGGCCCTTAAAATATAATAAAAACAGGTTTATTGTTTTGTTGTCACCGATTCCGAGTATAAATTAAAATGTACTCTTAATTAAGCATGCCTCTTAAACAACAGTATTTGCAGCTAGTCGGGTAAAAAGATACCTACATTAATGTTTATAATTATCTGGGAATAACAGGAAAACCGAGGATCCTTTTTTTGGTTTATCAGCCGCACTGGACCTTGACTTTTTACGCTTGCTCGGAAATGTAAAAATATGGGATTAATTTGGTTAGTTATTTAAAGGAGAAAACAATAATTTATACTGAATACCTTATTTTAATTAACCAGTAATCCTATCTGCTGGTAAACTCAGTTTAATTTGAATAACAACAAAAAATGTACGAAAATGTTCCGAAGCGTTAATCATGAAAATCGTGAAAATGCAAATAAATTAAGCAGATTCCCAGTAACCTCTATTTACGGCATGACTCACACTTTAAGGTGATATATTGAAAAAAATGTGGTTTTTCTATTTCGTATAACTTGTTAAGTATGTGGAATAGGGATTCAACATTTTGGTATATGTTTTTTGACTCTTTGGTCTAGTATACTTAAATAAGGAATACACGATTCAATGAACTTTTCTCGATACAAAAAAAATGCAAAGTTATATCTATTTTTTTACTTTTTTCGACATCACTGCGTAACGCTTAAGAATTATTCAATGGGATTTACTTTAAAACATAGAGAATTATTATTTCAAAGTTTACTCATTGTAGTTTTAAATTTAATTCATTTTTTATTTTAAAAAAGGAGTAAATTCGTTTTGGCACGTACGTCGTTTTATTCCGAGCGCACGCACAATATAGCCATCTCTTTTTTTGCGTTTCAAAAGTAATTGCATCACTTTCGCTCGCTTACTAGATCAGATGCCCGGTGGGCTTCATCGACGTGAAACCTATGTCATTTTTTGACAGATCGGTGCTATCGGATTTTCGTGATTTTAATAATTGTATATATAGTAAAAGTTTGTAGATTGTGTTAATTAGTGTTAAATATGTATATAAAGACTATTCTTGTGATTGAACAGTACCTATAACGTATCGTTTTTCTATTTGTGACTAGTTTTTAATTATTTATAAATAAAAATGGGAAAACATATGAAACCAACACTAAATAAAGTACAACGGCGGGAGTACCTGAGGGTGAGGGCTCAGAAAATGAGAGAGAGTAAAAAGTAAGTATATACTTATGTACAATTATGATTAGTTTCATTTTTATTAGTTATGGGCACGTTCTTGACTGCAATCATGCCCGATGGAAGACAAAGATGACATCGAATATAAATTATGAGAGAATATATATCATCAATATATATGTATCTTATAGTACGATTTTATCGATGGACTCATTTTACAGGAAATCAGTATCAATAGCTGATAATAACAAAGAATCGAAGTCGCCACCTTCACTCATAAATTTGGATAATCAGCTACAACCTATCCTCGCCTCGCAATGTAATAATGGGTAAGCATTCTATTTGCTAAACAAAATATCTGTTTTTATTTTAGTAAGTTACCTATAATTGTTTATATAATGAAAAAGGCTAAAATGTACTTATATTGCATTTTAGGTTAGAAATATGTCAAAAATACTTTGATTTAAACAATACGTCAAGTAATATTACCGCCGTATGTGACAGGCTAAGAGTAAGAGCACAAAAAGGAATGCAGTCGCATTTGAATTGCGAAAAAAGGTGAGTTTTTAATCGTAATTATTTTTTGATCTTTATTGAGGTATGGATTATTGTGTGTGATTTAATATTGTACTTTATTTTAGTTTATTAATCATTTCAGTTTTCTAGTCGATTTTTTTGCGATTTTTAAAAGTCGTAGAACAAAGGTTATCAAAAATAAAAAAAATCTGGCTCCACTTGAATGTTGATGAACGTTTTTATTCTAGAAACCAACAAGAATTATTCAGGAAGCAACAAAATGATGTCGATAACGGAGATAAGGAAGAACAACCACTGCCATACGAAATCGAACTTGAAGAAAATGTGAGTTCTCTTATTTTATTTACTATTTACTATGAACTTTCCAGTATAGAGCTTGGCATTAATAGCTTTTTTCCAAGTTGACTTATACTTTTTGTTTCAGGAGTCCAAAACTGCCGAAATCAGTGGCCACAGAGTTGTTGATGTAAATTACTTTTTTAATGAATTACTTAAAATATCGAGTCACCAATCAATGTTCCAATGCGGCCTTACAACAATTAAATTAGAATCAGAAAAAGTTTCTGGCCTTACATCTGAGTTCACATTTTCTTGTCAATTATGTAAAACAACGTTTAAAGTACAGAACTCAACACAAAGGTTGAATAAAATGGCGGTGGCCGGGATGATGGCAGCTGGTTGTGGTAACGCTCAACTGAAACAGTTTTTGGCTGCTGTCGATTTACCATCCATGTCGGAATACAAACACAAAATCTTACAAGATGAAGTATGTGACGAATGGGAAGTGACGGCATGGGAAGAGATGAAGAAAGCGGGGGAACGCGAGAAAGAAGCGGCAGTCAAAGAAGGAAAGGTTACTAAAGATGGCATACCAATAATAGATGTAATCTTAGATGGTTGTTGGGCTAAACGTTCATACAGAACTAATTATGCTGCACTATCTGGTGCTGCGACAATTATAGGTAGACGATTTCGTCAAGTTCTTTTCATGGCAGTCAAAAACAAATACTGTTGTATTTGTGCTAGAGCGGAAAAACGAAATGAGGTAGTAAAACACCATGAGTGTTTTAAAAATTATAGCGGATCTTCAACAGCTATGGAATCTACTATTATCGCCGAAGGATTTAAACAGTCCATAGAAATGCATGGCGTTATCTATGGAAGATACATAGCTGATGGAGATAGTAGCACTTATGCAAAAATACTAGACACTCGACCATATCCCTCAACCACGGTTGAAAAGATTGGTTGCAAAAATCACATATTAAGAAATTTTTGTAACAAATTGCAAAACTTAAAAACGGATAAAAAATATGCTATAACAGAAAGGAATTTACTAACTACAAATAAGATTTTAAAGATACGAAAGTACATATCTAACGCCATAAAATATCATGGCTTACAAAATCTGCAGCAATCAGACAACATAAAAAATCTGCACCAAGATATTACGAATGCCATTTATCATGCATTTGAACACCATGATTCTTGTAATAAAAATATATGTAGTGAAAATTCAAATGGAGAATCAAAAAATATATGTAACACACGTCTCTGGCATCAGGTGAAATATTTAATCTGCAATGTTGCATCACATTCAAGGAGCTTAATTGAAAATGTAGACAGCAACATTGTAGAGAATTTTAATGGAGTAGTTGCCAAATTAGTTGGCGGCAAAAGAGTCAACTACGCTCTTAAACGGTCTTATCAGGCAAGATGCGCAGGGGCAGTAGTATCATTTAACTCCGGGAAAATATTGACTACCGTCCACAAAACTATTCACAATACGAGCCCTTTAGCAAAAGTCAAGAAATATGAAGAACAAATAGAAAATACAAGAACGTACAACCAAACGTTAAAAAGAAAAAAAAATCGTAAATTGTATTCTAAGAAAATAGATTTTAATTATGGCGAAAATGCCGACAGACCCGATGTGGATTCTGATACATATAACCTCACAAAATTAACGTTTTTGAAAAATTTAGAAAAATCCGATGAAGAACGCAAAGAGATACAGGAGAGGACAATACTACAGAGTGAAAGTGGGGAGTGGCTAGAATTACGTAGAAATCTTTTAACAGCGTCTAATTTCGGGAAGGTGGTAAAAAGGATAAAAACTAATAGTTGTGCTAATATGGTGAAAAACATGTTGTATAAGGCAAATATCGACCATGTGGCATCTATAAGCCACGGGAAGAAATATGAGAAAGCTGCTATTGAGCAACTGTCTAATTTAGTACAGGTAAATATACATCAATGTGGTCTTTTCATTGACGATAAGTACCCGTTTTTAGGGGCAACGCCGGATGGGATTGCTGATGACATGCTTGTTGAAATCAAATGCCCTATTGCGCCTTACAAAATAGGAATTGACGCTGCGATTCAAGAGGGCAAAATGCACTTTTGGCGTTTTGATAAAAAAACAGGAGAAGTCAGTGTGAATAAAAAATCAGATTGGTTCATACAAGTGCAAGGTCAAATGCATATTTGTAAATTTAACAAATGTTTATTAGCAGTTTGGTATGGGGAAAATAAAATAAAGACCGAATTAGTTTTAAAAGATGACAATTATTGGCATACAATAATGGAGACAAAATTGTTGTCATTCTACTTTGACTGCCTTTTGCCTGAACTTGTCGACCCACGTTATACAAGAAACAGACCGATTCGAGATCCTGAGTACGTTATTACAAAGAAGAGACCAAATAAGAAAAATGAAGATGACAAAATAGGCACAGATATCGATGATGAAAGAATTCAGGTAAAAGAAAATATTGAAGTTCTGGAACAGGAAAACTCTACCGAAAAAACCTACGAAATTGATTTAGATTTCAGTACTTTTTAAATAAAATATAAAATATATGGTAATAAGGATTCAAAAATTAGCCTAGATAAAAAAAAAACATGTTTTTTTTTTAATTTTAAAAAGGTCTACTAAGAACTAAGAACTTAGAAAAATAAAACATAGCATTTAAAATTTTAAGGAAGGTCACTTATATAAGTTTCGTTTTCAATACAATGCCATCAATAATTCTACAATGAATATCTCCTCCTATCTATCCTAAAAATAAGGCGAAAAGCATCTGGGTGATTTTTGTCTCCGACCAACCGTTTGTCGTAAAAACGATGTCGAAGGCGAAAGGATCGGTTACAAAATGCAATATTCCTGTACCAGGAGAATTTAGGATGCAAGAGTGAGCGAAGCGAGCTCGGAACATGGGCCATCCCGACTCGGGTTATTTTTTTTAAACCACCCAGAAGTTTCGCGGGGCTCCGTCGATATAACCTCCGGAATCACTTGACCTTGACCTCAAAGTCACTTGAACTTGACCCTTATTCATTTTAGTGCTAACATTGTCTATGTGCTCTTTCCAGTTAACGTCTTTATCTATTATTACACCTAAAAATCTGGTACGCGTTACTTCATTGACTTTATTAATATTGAGTTTAATGTCATTTTTGGAATTATTTGATCGATTAAATTGGATGTAAACGGATTTGTCTAAATTTATCATTAAATGGTTAGTGTCTTGCCAATGCAATAATTTGTCAATTGTATTATTAATGTCAAGTTCATGTTCTGAAATGGTATTTAGTTTTTTATTAGATGTCACTATAATAGAAATATCGTCAGCAAATAATACGCATTTATGGTTAGTAATTTTTATGATGTCATTTATGTAAATGAGGAATAATATTGGGTCTAGCACACTTCCCTGTGGAACACCATATTTATTATGTTTATATTCCGATGAATAGGATATTATGACATTATTTTCATTTTTTTTAGTGATGATGACACATTGTTTTCTGTTGCTTAAATAGGACGACAGCCACTGAAGTGCCGGTCCTCTAATACCAACAGCTTCCAAATTTTGTAGCAATATGTCATGTGACATGTGACACCACATCCAAGGCTTTCGATGGATCAAAAAAGAGGCCTGTAGTCATAAAGGGTTGTTAATAGACCCTTAACATATCCGAAAGGCAATTTTTCTCCCCGTCTTTGCGATCATTGTTTTGTTCTATACCATACCTGGGATCCTTCTAGTTACGGAGATATTGGGGGTCAAAGTTACAAAGTTTTCTTTTTCACAAGTTTTTTTTGAAATACATATTTTTAATGTAAGATTTTTACTTTAGACACCTCCACGACCCCCGTACTATTCAATCCATCCATCAGCACAATGCTTTGAGTGCTTTCCATCGAGTCCTACCGTAAAACGTGATTTTTCACCCCAAAAAAAAAAACCAGCAATAATTTTTGCGTAAAGTTATTTAGTTTGATGTACAGAATGCTTGGTTGACGGCTATGTGAAGGGTCTGTTTACACCCTGTATAATTATTATTAATTAATTATTTAAGGGGATAAATATAATGACCACCAAAAAATGCTTTGATACCCTTAGTTTTGTAACCAAAAATATCTACTTAACACCAGAAAAATAAAGTCTAAAAATACAATAGTACCAGCTATTTTAGTCACGACTCCACTTTAAATTGTATTCGACCACCAAATTTAGTAAATGATCACCAAATCTTGACGACCAAATTAATGTATTATTTTTGCCTAAATAAATCACTGTGATTGCCATAAAATGTAGGCTTATTATCAAATAAAGTATTATGATGCCATATTAAGTTATGTCTCCGGCTTGCAATCCCCTCCCACCGCAACGCAAGCGCAACTTTATATATATTAAATAGGCACAACGGTAATTTTAATTAACGGAACAACAAATACTTAGGAATCAATAGCAAGCGAAGCAAACTCGGGACTTGGGGCACCCCGACTTTAGGTTAGGTTAGGTTACTTTAAACCCGGGGGGTGTACACCTCACTCCCCCCGTGGATTTGAGGAGGCCCGCAGATGCGGGCCGGCACTAGCCGGGGATCGTGGAAGGCGCACTAGTTCCCATGATTCCCGGTGCAAGTGTGGGAAGGGAACACCGGGGTGGTTTTTAGTCAGTTTGAGTCTGACAGACCCCTCCGCCCGCCCCAGGGCGGAGGACATCCGTGAGGATTTTCCACACCGAAACCAAAAAAAAAAAAAAAAAAGGTTACTTTAAACCAAAAGAATCAAAAAAAATGTTTTGGGTTAACAATGATTTTTTTGGAGTCAGTTTGCTTAAATAGGAAAGCAAGATGTAAAAACTTTGGTTATAATTTTACATTAAAATGCTGTTTTAATTTTGGTGATCATTTACTACTTTTGGGTTAACAATTATTTATTCGGAGTCATTTTGCTTAAATAGGATAGCAAGATGTTTGGTTATAGTTGAGAACTTTGGTTATAATTTTACATAAAAATGCGGGTTTAATTTTGGTGATCATTTACTATTTTTGTCTGTTATATATTACTATATCTGGTGGTAAGTTAAACATAAGCCATTATTTAATAAAAAAATGTTCTTAGTAAAAAAACATTTGTTATATGCCTTCATTACCTAATTAATTTTTATTACATGTTGTACTTAATAAAAAAAATGGTTGACAATTAAAAATTTGTATTATTTTTCTACTCCATACATCCTATGTGCTAAAATTTCAAAAAATCCAAGAAGTGCGTACTCGGTTTTCCCGATGTCACCGCGTACACAGCATTCGCCGCTCCCCGCACGGGGGGTTAAGCCACGCCCATCGAGCTACGATTTATTTTCGAGGTAGCGCCTTAACCTTTGGAAGTAGGTAACAAATCTAAAAATACCCGGTATTGTTATCACGTGCATGTTGTTTACATTAATATTCCCACTACCGAGAAACTTTACTATCGATTTTGTCCAGTCTGAGTGCCTAAACGAAAACACAGTGCGTGTAAGTTTTACGGCGTAGGTGGTAGACGGCTTGTGCACTATATTCGATTTTTGAAAATGTCACGGGGTCATCTAAGTCTTTTAGTATGGAGATGTCACATCCGGACAGTAAAGTGTAGTGCACAAACGGTCATACTGTCCTTTTTCCTCTGATTTTGACCAATTTTGACCTCAGTGACCTTTATTCTCGTCGACAAAAGGTGAATGTCAGAGGGAAAATAACTGTAAGGACTTAGGCTTCCAACACATTATCAGTTTTGTTAACTTTTTTTTCCACAAATTCTCTATGTATCTTGGCAGCAATTTAAAAGTCTCGTAAATCAGGCTGTCTCAGTTCGTTGAACACTAATTCAAACAAAGTCTAGACTAGTCAATAGCTAAGATATGCAAATGACCTGTGTAAGCGCACTGTTGTGAATGCTGTACAATGCTTCAATGAGTACCGCCAGTTAGGTCAAGATAACAGGTGTTCAACTTTTACCTAAATGGAATTTATATCACTGATTTTGGCGCCCGCTGTCCAAATAAAGACCATCTGCTCGCAACTGTTACAATAAAAGTTCAAAAGCTTTAAATTTTTACATTTCGCAATTTGAATAATCTCAACATTCGTCATAAACAACTGCTACTAAACGTTTCAACTTTGAAATTAATTCTATATGTGTCGATTACATCCTCAAGCATAATCTTATCACCAACTTCTTGAACTACTTGAAAGTCTTAAAAGCTTGCCTGAATCTGAAGTAATATTTGAGGAATCTTCATGGTAACAGATGTATTTCAACGGACATAGGAGCTAGTCGTAATTATGTGCGATGAAAGCCAAAAGATTGACCTTTTCCTGGGTCGCTTTTAATGGAGATTTGTCTGGCCCAAACATGACCTTTGGACGGTTAACCTCAAACGATACATTATAAATGTCTTTGTTTAATACTAACGTATAAAGTTCTATTCTTTTTGCAACGGATGAAGATATCTCAGATATTTTTACATGACTTACTGATTTTATCATTGGCTTGGCGACAGCTTTGTTATCTTTGATTAAATTCACAGAAGACCTGCCGGAACAAACAACCATTGGGATTTTTATTTGCTCGTTGCATTTCAAAGTAATAAGGAAGCTTGCATCAGATATAAGAATTAGCGCCATAAGGATACAGATATGTGATTCATATCCTTTCGGAGAACTTGAGACCATAAATATGAGTCTGCAAATCATCGTCTAAAAAATCCCGATGATATCATGTGACTTTCTGTCCCCCAAAATGGCTCATGAAAGCTTTTCCCCAGCGATTATTATTACAAAGAAGCCCGCATTATCTAATCACACTCATTAATCACTACATTTACTCATCCTTGACATGGTTACTTGATATTTTAAAACACATAGTTCCGTTATGTCGGCTTGTAAATTCAACACCGGGACCGCAGCGCAGGGCAACGCGTTAATATTTCACATACCCGTCTATTGCCTCTAAACTATGAAAGGAAAAATGAAACCCCCGCTAGAATTTACTCTATGAACCTTTATGTACATAGGTCTATTGTTATTTAATATTCAACGTAATAACAAGGGACGTGGGACTGTGTACCATTTTTGTTAAAGATTACTTTATATTTAGAAATTATACTTAAAAAACTTTCGATTGTTGATAACATTTGTTTTGTTCGAAAATAAATAATTTTTTTTTTTTTTTACCACACAGTTTATTATTGTATACCTAACAATTTTGTTTTTCGTTTCAGGTATGTACCTATTCTGTGGACTTCGATTCGTCATTGGTTGACGTAAGTGCAAATAAATCATGTAGATTGTACAACCTTCACAGGGCGTTTCGTCGAGACGCCATGTAGGTAGTTAAAGGGCTTAGTCATAAATACTTAAACCAATAAGGAAACCTCTAAAACATTTCCGCATCAACCTGTATAAATATTAAAGTCCCACTTCCCATGGACGAGTACACGATTTAAAATCGAAACGGTCAAAAACTCGTGCGTGCGAAAAGATGAATTTCTTTGAACAACACACGGCTTGTTGCGCCGTATGTTGATAAAATTTATCGCCAAACAAAAATAGCAATTGACAACAACCTGTTGCCATAACGCTTTATCAGCACGTAGCGTTGATATCGAAATTCCTTTAAGGATAATTCGAGTCGTTTTATCTCGATGCCGCTTCAATACAATAATACATCATTGGAAGACCGTGAGTCACCAATTTTTATCGAGTCTATCGACTAGCGCCACTCCTTGTTTCGTCGGCTATACTTTGCACCGGACTCCGCCAGCAGTGAAGTTTAATCTTGTTGATTACAGAAGTAGACATTATAAAATAATCACTAAGTGGATTACAGGCGCCCGTCTGTGTTTGTGCACAACTGTGTACGGACTTTTTATTTTACTATTTCCACTTTTGTTTACATTAATGTACTGTCAGAATATTTCGCTGTGCATTTTAATTGTTTACTTGCGGTGTTTACAAATGTATACAGGGTTGTTTTTGTTTATTATTAATAAACTTCCGTTTATCTTTAATTTTGTAAATGGAAACATCCTATTGTGAAAAATATCCAGTATCCAGGCAAGTCCAAAAATGTAGTTTTGTATTTTCTCAATGCAAATGATTCTCCACGGTATCTGCTCCAAGGTTTTGTAGACTTTTAGTAAGTTATTAATTTGGTTTTACCCCTCTAAATACTTCTCTTTGATACAGAACTTACAGTATCAAGCCGAACTCTTTCAAATAAATGAAAACATGACACTGTAAAAAACTCAAAAATTCCAAATATAATAGTAACTAATGTGGTCACTACATTATTTACCTAGAAAAAGCATCAAATTCTTAACATAACTCAATCAAATAATTTACTTAAAGTTGTTGGCTTCAACCATAAATAATAATCACTTGTGGCCACAAAGGTTTTTCCGCATGACATCAAAGTTTAAACAAACAATAATATGTATAGAATTGATAAAACAAATATATAAAAAAATAACTCTTTTTTTTTCCCCGATTACTCACTGTATCTAACTGATAGCAAAGTTTATTGCAACACGAGTTAATAGCGTGCTCAGTAGGTACACGTGCACTCGTGGTACTATTTTTAGTTTTGTTTACTGTACAATGTATGTTTTACTCTGTGACCCAGTAATCGCTAAGCCAAAAATATTTTTTGTGGCGAATTCCGGCTTAGAAACAATGTCCAATGTCCTTTCTTTCACACCTTTTTGTTGAAAGTTCAGATTATTTTACTTTACTATGTGCTGTATTTTATATTTTCATGCTTGCTTTGACAGTCAAAAGATCCCCAAAAACTAGAGGAATGCTCAAATTACAGCCATTGCCAGGAAAACTGCTTGGCAACCCGCAGAACGCTCGTTAGTCGTTCTTCTTAGTCCTAGTCCTCTCTAGCCCTATTTCTCTATTATACATTCATACTTGGCTAAGTGACAACTTAAATAATTTCGAGACTCTGACAAAACGGGCAACAGGACGTTGATATGTCACACAGCCATTCAGTCAATCACCTTTACTTTTAAAACATTTTAAATGGCCCTGTTTTTTTTTTTGTGAACGTTTATGTTCCTGCAAATAGATTTATTACACTGAAACTCATTTGACAAATAGTAACATTCGCTAGATAAAACCACTTGCCAGCTAGCTAGAGAGTTATGCGATATATTATTTGTGTCACCAGATTATGTGAACTATAATTTACGATTATTGTAATGTTCCATTTGGTGTATCAAATGTTATGCAAAAGACATTTTTGATAAAAAAAAATATATCTACAGGTTTGTTAATAAAAAATATTTAGAAAAATATCAGGTACCGACTTGTCAAAACGAACTTTATATGACGCGTATATTTACTTACGCAGAATGATTCAGCCAAATTACTGTTAGGCGCCAAAATTAATCTTATCATTCATGGAAACTAGTTCATTACATATCAACCTGCAGACGTCAAGGCGAACCTTACCAGGTAACAGGTTGAAGATAACAAATGTATTTACTCATTGATAAATAAATATATTGCAGTACGCTATGCCGCAAACTTTGTTTACTTGATAAGCGGACGATTGCAATCATTTTATAAAGCCGCATCCAACCCGTTGAGTAGCTTCATGTCATGTCGACCTAGAGATGCAACCAATTTAAGAATTATCTTCAAATTAGAGAGGACGAACAAGTCAACCTTGGATACAAAAACTGGTATTCATTCACTGTTAATCGGTATAATCATGCATAAACGCCATGTCCGGAAGCGGCCATTGACAAGTTGTACAAATTGCTTAAAATGTTCCCAGACAAATGTTGTCTGTCGGATCAGAAATTCTTTAGTTCCACACACGGACGATGATACAAGAGCTGATATTCCCGAAACAAGCGTGGAGTATTCACATTCCTGCTTGACACGATAATATCGACTCTTCCGATCCCATCTCTATCCGTCCTCATAACAATGTAAACACTTTGAATACGAAACGTCGGGAGACGTTACACGTTGAATTTCCCACGTCTGATGACGTTACCATAAGTAACAAGTTGTAGCGAAAACGGTTCCTTCTCAGAAACTGTGAGAAACTCGTATCTGGATATATCGATACCAGCCAAGTTATCTACAGCCTTGTTTGTATTGAAATTTAGTGAAGTGCCTCCTTGCTAAGTTATTCGCTACCCGCTCTTAGCTTGAACGGTTATCCGCCGTTCGTCAAACCGCCCCCGGGGAAATTACGTGCCACCTAGCAATTCCTACGCGTAGTGCTACTAGAAAATGTAATTAATTTCATATATTATTATAAAACAATGAACGCTTTCGAACGTCCGTGTACGGTACATGTTCACATTTCTTTACACAAGTACATGTTTTTTGTTTGATGGTGGTTTCACGGCGCGCCTAATTAACATGAAAAACAAATTTTTACTCGACTACTTCTTCCGAAATATTTTTACCGTTCACTATTAAGTTACAAAAAAAGCTCATTAACGGTAGCTAGCATTTCTCAAACACCTGAGCTGGCAGTGAAATGAAAGCCGATAGCGTCAAACAGTCGATTTCTGATAATTAAACATGTCACTGACTGTCTGTGGAGTAGATGAGTTGAGATGCCGCGGACGGCACGCTTAAGGCCGCAATTATAAAGGAAAATAAACAAAAAACAGTCTTCGATAGGCCTGGTGGAGGGACACCTGTCTCTATGAAACAGGTTTGGTGCGCCGCCGCCGCACCGCTCGCGTCCAAACCGTGTGAATGGAAGTGATGAATCTTCTCATATGTACCAAAACTGGTTTCGATGAGAATGAAGTATAATCAGCATTTTAGGGTTAGGATAATTCGTTGTTGGAGATAATTGAGCTATTATTGTATTGTTTTGTTGTGTTCTAGCCCCAAAAAGAAGAGGCATAGCTCATGTATCCTCCTCACCTGACATGTGGATTTATTTAATAAACAACAAAATAAGACAGAACGTAATAAAATATATCCAGCAACGTTTTCCACATCGTCACTGCCAGGATATAGAGCTAGGCGTTGCTTTGTGTCCTCGCTCGATCATTATCAATCGTCCGAAGACGCGAGGACCTGACGAATTGGGGCTCATTGGTCCTGTACCAAGACGGACCAAGATTAGCAGCTGTATTGCTTGCTATAGACTTTAGTTTTATGAAACTGTAAATACACCGATAAATATGTGAGCTTTACTGGTATCTACGGATTGGTAGTTGCTTCACGAATCGTCTAATCAATATTACGTTGTTGTTGTATAAATAAATCAAAGATTAAGTCGGATTAGTAAATTGCTAGACTGATAATAATGCTTGTGTCGTTATGTTGATAAAACAAATATCGTCATAATCCACAGCCTGAATTCACCAACTGCTGGGTGTAGGCTTCTCTTTTCTTGTGCCAATCTCCATGTTCCTGTGCCTGTGCTGTTCCTCATCCAGGTTTTTCCCCGATGGCAACTATGTCGTCTGCCTATCTCGCCACCGGACGATCCACATTTCTTGTCCCAGTTCTTGGACGCCATTCGGTCACAGCTTTACTCCACCTGTGGTCACTGCGATGTGTCCTGCCCAACTCCATTTGAGTTCCATAACGCGATGTCCAATATCGAAAACGTTTATCAGTCTTCGGATTTCGACGTTAGGAACTATCTATCCACCAGCTTTATGCCGAGCATGGAACGTTCCATGGCTCTCTGTGCAACTCTCAGTATGTACACAGCCTCCTGCGTGAGCATCAATGTTTCATCACCGTACGTCATTGCAGGCAGGACACACTGGTTATAGAGGTGGGACTTTAGTCATAGCGGAATTTTGGCTGAAACAAACATACCGCCTCGATTTTTATTTTTTTTTAAATTTCAATGGTAAATAAAAAATTTCATAACACAATTTTAACCGACTTAAACTGTTATTGCACACTTAAAACGGTACATTCCCTTAAATGATTTAACCAATACATATTTCCGTTTATATCCCATTGTGAAGCCAACAACCGTAGTAAATGTACGAGTACCACGTAGTAAATATTTTTATAGAGTCACAGTAAATTGCACGTGCACAAAGTGAAATACCTATTGTCGGGAATCCCCCGGCACGGCGCCGAATCATGGCGTGATTGGACTTATTCCACTGCCGTACACGAAACTTGTGGTTTGGACTGTAAAATTTAAATAAATATTAAGTACTCTGTTTGATCGCGACTAAATGCCATAGTTTACGAATTATTGGGGCGAATGCGTTCCGCTTTTGGTTTCGTGGATTTTGAAGTGAATTAAGTTGAGTGTTTTTTATACATCCTATATTTAAAAAATGTACAGGGTGTTTAAAAAAAACTGCGCAAACTCAGGTCTATGTTAAAGTTTCTTCAATGTTAAGCTGGTGTCATTAACAATTGATTTATGTAACTCTTGCTGAGCTAACCCTGAAAAAGTCGGTCAAAGTTGAAAACCTCGACCTGGCTGAATTGACTGTTCTGTATGCAGAATCAGATGTAGTAGAACTTTAAGTTAAGTCGGCTCAGCTTTTAATAGCTAGTACATTTTTATTGTAGCTTATAAACCTTTTTTTATTGCGGCGTATTTGTTCGTAATCTCTTTGTATTTATAGAAATTAACCTGTTAAATTCTTATCTGATATCAGAATTGATTGACGTCAAAAAAGTCATTCGCCTTGTAATTATTTACATTATCTGAAACCAATTAAATAAATATTAAATGTGGTAGACATAACAACGTATACTTACGAAAACGAATCCTTTCAAGAATATTCGTCGTTTTTGTGTCCGTTAGTGTGGCCGCATTATTATTCTGAACTACACGACAGATTTTGATGCAATTTTCAGTACAATTTAGATAATTTATTCCAGTAGAGCTTATGTATATAATAAATGAGTATTAATTTTATTTACAGTGTGGAAGGGACACCGACCCCCATCGGTAATTTAAAAAAAAAACTGCTTTTCCTGACTTTCACAAACAGCTGTTTTTTAAAATCAATGTGGGGTTCAGAATGATGTACTAAAACGTGATAACGTTGTGTGCGTTGGTGTCCCGCCCCACCCTGTATAACGAAGAAATCTTGATGTTTTGTCAAGTCATGGAGCAGGGGTCAGGCGCTTGTTTGTTGATAAATTAAATAATTGCAATGTTTTTCACCGCATAACGATATCGCATGTAATTGTTACAGAAGGTCTCGTGTTTTTAGGCCCAGTACGTGCCGACGACTGTAATTGTGCCACTATATCCCTGTACTAAATATTTACATTCATTCCTTTCCGTGGAGATTGTCTTATTTATCTTTGATTGAGTTTTGCCGTCGGTGCAGTTCGCAATGTCCCTGTAATTAGTGATTAAAATCGAATGTTCCATAATGACTATCATTTCTGTGTACTACCGTAGTTCCAACAGTTTTAAAAATAGACACGGAGCTAAAAATGTTGGCAGTGACGGTAACCTAAACACATGAGGCCTTCGGCAACTATATTTGATTTGTTTACTAACAACATCAAGAATTTCGTTAAAAAACTCAACATAGCAACACAATGGAGGTAAATCAAACGAAAAACGTTACAAAATCGTACAGGGAAACATGACATCCACACATTAGTTTAAAAATAGCAATAAAAGATCAATACATTTATACATCCACAACAAAGGTTCTATAAATAATCGCACGCCTAAGAATTACGCGATAACATGTTTATGTATTTATATTAAAATAGACGCGTCACGTAAATAAACGTTCAACACAATTAAGGGTACAAGCTTTTATATGCGAATGACGACAACAATACATAACCGTGCGACTGTACCAGTTGCATATGACCAACAATACACAAATGGTCGTCAACAATTGCTCGTGCGACATAACATCTGTTTATGTATTATTTGACGACGACCTGGGCCGGTACCACAACCTCTTTAGCAGTACGTATTACTTTAATGTCACTTTAATGTGGGACGGAGATGGAGCTATACAGCATTTCATTGTGTTAGAAAGATGTGGTCAATGTGGTCTTTTTTGAGGATGAGGTGTAGACCATCAAACTGAACAACTCGTTAATGGACCAATATTGAAATAAGCAAAAAAACATTTTGTATGGGACGGCTTATAATATTTTTGCGATAACCATGATGGTCTCATGGAGAAAGTTGTTGAGTTTGATAAACTCTAACATACCGTTAAATATGACAAACCATTCAGATACACGCTGTATAGGTCTAGCTCCGTCTCTTGACCACACTGAAGCAAGATACTTCTATAAGAGGTGATGGTAGGCCCCCTCAACGCAGGGAACTAATAATTTAATCAAAAGCATAGCTTGAAGCAACCATTACGGTGGGAAGTGATTGCGCCGAGACAATCTGGACGCGACTCGTTGCTGCCTCGTTGGTGAACGATGTATTTTATTATTGTTATGGACCACAATTGACTCGAAGCGCCTTACCTATTGTAGTTTAGGGCCTCAATCTCGACTTTACGAGTTTTAAATCTAGTTGTAACCATACTGTTTTGTGTTGTTATATTGCTGGTCAAGTGGCAAGGAATACATTGTAATTCATGTACTTGATTCTGACCAGTAATTTCAGCCAATTACGGTATCAAATCAAAAGCAATTTTATACGTTAGTATGAGTAACTGGTTTAAAATACAAACCGTGATAAGACACTAGTTGAGGGGCGATTAAAAATATGAACAATGGAATAAAAAGAGAAACAGTGAAATGTTGATTTAGTGTTACATCAGAATAAGATTTACATGAATACAATACTTATACGTCATCGTCCGATAACTAACGTCCGACCGTGAAGACTTCTAATACTAGTGTTCCGTATACACGTATCGTTTAACGTCACCGAAATAGGGTAACATGCCACGGTACTGTCATTCTATACCCAAGCATACCGGGGCTTCTCTCACTATTCTCTTTGTGTAACCGAACACGGGTGTTAGTTTGTGTAATAACGTGATACCTTTTTCATTGCCCGATTTGGGAGCTAAAACAACTATCAGATACCAAACAAGTATGGCTGGTAAAGAATAAAATGTAAACAAAAACAAAACGCAATGCCGACTGGTATTGCGATGTAGTTTTTTCAATCCAATAATGACGAGAAAACGATAAAATGATCGCATGTCTATCCGTAACCACGCGCATTGTGATGAGTTCTGAATAAGTATAGCGAAATATTTAATCGAAATTAATGTGCTGTTTTATTTATAACTGCAAAATTGTCTACCATTCTCATTGTACCCTTAATCTTTGGAGAAGCCATCTTTGTCAACAGACATAGCATGTTATTCGCCTTGTTACTCCTGATTTGACTGCCTCGTTAATCTGGTTGTCGCAAACGCTGCTGCTGACCATGAGGTCCTGAGTTCAATTCCCAGTTTGTGCAAATTGGGTTTTTCAGGAATTACTTAGCCTCGCCCTTTCTTTTAGACTCGCCCCTATTACACGGGTCTTGAACATAACTAGCGTAATATACCTCGATTCAATTTTATACCAACGTCTTTTCCCAACTTACCATAGAACAACAGCAAACTTTGACGTCTGAATCTCGAATAAGTGTACACGGCTAAGTGGGCCCAGGCCTCCAGTGGGCAAACACTCGCCCCCGACCCAAATTGGCCCACACTTGTCACACTCCAACACTGTATTCACACTTCTCGCGTGACTAGCAAAAAATAAATCTGTATTACTCGCCCTTATTGGCACAATTAGCCACTAAGTAGGCCGCTTAATGTATCGCCATCGAAACTGTGTTTGCTGGTCATATTTTATTCGGGTGTTAGCTTGTACGTTTAGTGATGGATTCCGAGTTTCTTTTGTGTTATTCGTATATTGTCTTGACTGAAATGAGCATTTTCCGGCTAAGAGTTTAATTGAAACAAAACAGATTATCATTAACACTAGAAACGTGATATTTACCATGTTTGCTGTTTGTTTTGAGTTCGCGATATTTCAGCGCAGTTGCAAGCACCATGATCACCAATAAACTGAGGTAATTGTGGGTGGATGTTTATGAGCAGACAAATACACAGCAAACATGGCATGGCATGACATGGGCACTGGGCAGTAAACATGGTAAATATCCTGTTTCTAGTGTTAATGATAATGTTAGTGACCATGACAGTTTAAAAACTTAACAAAACAGATGTTCAAAAGACTTTCTCTTCGCCTTGATACCTTTCTCTAACGTCTAAAGATCCTTCTCAAACGCAGCCTACAGATCTCATGGAAGATTTAAACGGATAAACCTTATCCGCTACACCACTGCCCTAAACTGTCTTCTAATCCAGTAACTAGATAAGATTAAAACCTTTAACTTGTTTATACGTTAATTCAATACGGCTCGTCTGTTTCCAGGCCTTTTGATATCTCTGCCAAGTGTACCGTCGAGAATAGATGCAGTGAATGAAATAAATAGGACAAACCGAACGTAATATGATGCACAACACAACACAGTTCCATTATATCGTTTACCTTGGAAAATCCTTCTCGAAGACGTATTTGTAGTGACGTGTGTCCCCTGAATTTGCGAGTCAATGGTTTTATTTGTTTTCAGTATGGTTCAATTAAACAGTAACATAACTACCAATTAAATACAATCATTTAATTGGTAGTTATGTGTTTGAGCTGTTTGTGGTTGAAACACTATAGGGTCATGAGGTCCGAGTGCCCACCTAGTATTTCGGGAAATCGCCAAGCGGTTGGTCGACTCTTCACGTGACCAGAGGGCTGGCCTATTTTTTGCCCAAAGAATCAGCATTGCCATCCAACGTGGCAATGCTGCCAGGCTGGGCACTTTTCCTGTTGACAGCAATGTAGACGAATTTTTTGACGCCCTCCAATAATCTTCTATTTACTGAAGCATCTTTAAAATATTTTTTAACCCAATCTATTGCTTCTATTAATTTTTTATTTGCAATTTTAATTAAAATAATTTTTAGCAACCCTTTTGATACTTGTACATATTTTTATTACTATTATAGATTTGTAGTTAGTTAACAGTTCATTATTATTCAAGTGTCAGATACAGAGGGAATAATTGTATGTGGGAAGGTTTGGCAAAACGAATTCGTTATGCCTTTGTTTGTACATGATCATTGAATGTTCGGCTTATAAAGTGCATGCTTGCAAAAATTTTATGCGAAACCTACGCGGAGCCCCAACGAATTTGCTCATCGGTATATTTATAGACAAACAGGATATTAACAGTGCGTTGACATCGGGATACAGGTGCCAGATCATTCATTTTCAGCATCGTAATCACCAATTACTTAAATTATTCATCGTTTGATAAAACCTGTTCGAGTTACCACAACTTGAGTGAATACAATGTACGTGTGTTGGACTGTCGGTACTTCTATTTAGGCTAATCTAGCTCAATAAACACGGGTATTGCATTATATTCTGATTTTCAGCATTTTCCGTATTAAGTGAATTTGTAAATTTTATTGTGTCTCAAAAGTGGCTGTTGTAATTTTCATTGGGTACTTTTAATATTCTGATTTAAAAGAGTGTCCATGGAGTTTCTTGCCCGTTCTTCTCCGTAGAGACCTACGCTAGGGAATGGGCAACTACAGTACTTTCACAGTTTTTTTATGCCGTTAGCTACATTTCGTTGCTGTCTTTGTTTCGACAATTCAAAAGTACCTGTAACTGAATGCTTTGATTTTGATTAATTTACTGCTAATAATAGAATCAAACAACACTTCACCACAAAAAAAAAACATTTTCATTATTTCCCACAAAAATATTTCAACGACAAACACAGACAGTCACCATTATCCACGATTCTATAATTCGCATACCTACATATTTTTATAGGTGTATTAAATTTATCACACGCTAGTAACCTATTACGTTTGGATAAGAGCGGTTTTATCGGCATTTCGTCCGCGCTGTCACTGGGCGGGCGGCGGGCGGTGTGCGTCCTTGACTCGCCTCGGTCGTTGACGCCGGCGCTGCGGGGGTCGGCCCTACATTATGCACACGCGACTGCCTGCGCTCCCTTCTGATCGTTCAAGACGTGCTTTGGCGCCGTAGACACGCGTCGCACACGCGGCGACCAGAGGGCTATTCAACGGATAAACGCAGCGATTTTTTTTTATCGCGCTTTTTGATGCGTTCGAAGATTCGACAAATTAGAGCGAAGCAGAGTTGCAGTAGTAGTGGAATGCTTTTGATTTATGACGCAATAATGCTGAAGTTTGGACTAAAAGTAATGTCAGCTAAAATATTTAAATTGATATTTTAATCCGATCTTGATAATCCTTTATTTATATTCCATCTAATATCATTAACCTGTTCAATTTTAAGTACGAACCGAGTTCAACTGACCATCAATTATTCAAATTCTATTTGATAGCTTTTTAATCCTACAAGTCTGATAATAAACGTCGCGCGTCGTCGATAAAAATAAAAACATTTCTCAGACAACTCTGATACCGGCAACATCAAACCCGCCGAGGACACACACGTAAACAAAAACAAAGTCGCCGCTAATGTCCATGTTCATTGACGTTCACGTCCATAGACGAGGATTTCCCGAGGCGAACCTCATCCCAAAGGAAATTAGCTTCTTATGTTTCACGCGTTTCCTCTGCCTGCGGACAATTGAATCTTCCCAACGCAAATTGATATTTTTTGCGACACTCCGATTGCCCGATGCAATTTCCCAGCGTCTGGCCTCATCTACTTCCATGCTTCGTGAATCAAAAGATGCCGAGTCATCCTCCGTACAGTTTTTTTTTTAATACCGCTCTTTCTAACCCACATCTGTATAACGGACTCTGGTCGGCGTTTTCATCATTGAATTAAAAGCTTTCAAATAACTTGCTTTAGCACTAAAATACTTTAGCAATGTTTACGACAAAAAGCTCTTTCTTTAGTTCCACATCTAAAACCCAAGAAATATGAAACGTTCAACATAACATTTCCACTTCAGTAAATTGTACCAAGTCAAACACCATAAAAGGGTGTGTAGAACTTTCTGTTGACAGATAACTTTATGAGACGCCCAAACTTGGTGTAAGCAGCTAGGTATCGAACAAAATAAAACTGTCTGTACTTAATTGTTGTGAGTCTCACGCAACTCGTCTTGTTTTATTATTTTTGGTAAGATCATAAATTTGACGGTTCTCCGTTGGATTGTCTTCGGGTGAAGCCAATGAGTTTCACGACTCCCTTCGAACGTCGCATTCGACGCCAATGTATTTGATCAATGTTTGTAACGTTGGTATGTACTTCGTTTTATGGTTCATAAATATTTTTTTGTTCCGTGACCCGTCTCAAATACCAGAATAACCATAGGATAATCGATTCAGTGCGCATGTTACGTGTTTCAGGGACCCCATAAAGCTGTGTTTCCGCACTGCGCCTATTATAACTGTTTTACGACTGCCGACTAGGTATCCCCGGCGCATGCACGTCTATTTCCATGGACGGTTTTCGAGTACACCAATGTCTCGATGCTAAACGTGTAACGGTATAATCGCTCTCGTTTTATAGGGGTTATATTTGGGGTAATTGCGCCCCGCTGCGGCGCTCCTACCCTCGGAAATGCTTCGACTAATGCCGCCACTTCAACATGTTGCAATACATTCTTCTGCGACCAATACCACTGATTTCATGAAGTAAAACAAACTGAAACGGGTGACTTTTGATCGCGCTTGACTGCCTGACGACAATAATTCAGTTAAATATTTGAAATGGGAGTTTCGAATTTCTAACCCTTTGTCGGCGATTTGTGGGCGTGTAAACGTCTACCTCTATTTATCGGGCTATAATGGCTGTTTCAGGCCGACAGTGGTACTTGTTTGACCGTTCGCGCACTATATCAAAGTGATTGCTGAAACATTAGGTCGCACTGCGGTCAGGTCGCCCTCGTCTAGACGTCTACTAATTTTGTCTCAACCGCCTGCCGATATTTAGTTAATCCGGTCTATAAATGTTTTGTTTCTGTATCACTTGAAATAGATCTTTTAAAAAAAAAATAGTAATTTAATAGTGCATCCCCGTCATCATCAGCCTTCTGCCCTTCACCCAATTTGTTGGTGCTCGGCACAGCATGTATTCTTCTTCTGTATTTTTCTCCACCACCATTGAAACGAGTTTTGGCGACAGAAGAATCGACAAAATGACAGATTTCTTTTGTTGATCTGTCAATTTGTCGATTCCTCCGTCGAGAAAACCCGTTTTGTTTTCAGTAGTCACCTCGTTCTAGCCATAAGTATCATCTTTCACATAATCTTGTTACTAACCAAAAGACAGCCACTTCGTCATCCTCTGTATAAAATACCTAATAGGTATTATGTGGAGACTAAGGAAGCCGGGTTGCTATTTGTGGAATGCGTATTCGGGAAGGCCTGTTACATGCACGAAACAAACGGTAGGGATTACGCACATCGCATTAGCATATAATGGTGTTATTTGCATTCGGCCACTGAGGCTTATTTTACGCTCGTTTATTTTTCAGAAATCCAACCCGTTCACTGCAGCACAGTAATTTATGCAAAATACCGCACATGATTGGACGGCGGCGGACCCCTTTTTGCCTTTTTAAGCCTCCTCGTTTATAGTTCGGCTGTAATATGTGCCGACCTGACGAATTATATGGTTGCTTGGTCAATTTTCCAGGTCGATGTCGAAATGTGATATTTCTTTAATTTACTGCTCCCGCTGCCGACAGACCTTGTTGTGTTATAATTTTCCTTCCTCGTTGAATTCAGAATTTTTGGTTTTAAAAGCATTCTTGTTTCTAACAGGGAAACAGGTAAATTAAACAATCATTGGGCTCAGAATCTTCTATTTTTATTGCAAGTAATAAATTAGTTGTGAATAAACCCACAAAGCTTAAGAATTTTAGTGCGAACCCGCTGCCATCTCGAATATCGGAGATGCTTCTAGCTGTGTGCGCCCGACACGCGGGCCGGGAAAGAATTTCAATAAGTTGTTTTCATTTGCAAATTGCGCGCCGCGGCGACACCTAATGGAATAGGAATCTAGGGGGCCGCATGCCGGCCGTCGCACCAGTTCCGCTTATTGGATTATAAAGAGCTCTTTCGATGCGTTCACGCTTGCTCCGATTTTTTTCGACTAATGCGATTTGTTTCCAAGAAAATTAACAAGGTTATTTCTCCGAAACGTCTCGCCGGTCTCGCGCTCCTTGCTCACACTTCCTTAATGTTTAGCTACACTATTAATTTTCAAAGACCTGTGGTGGCGTTCGTCGCCCGATGAAGAAGGATCCTTGTCAGGAGGTGCTCTGGTGAAAAATGCGAGAGCGTTATTAGCATCTCGGGGACGAATTGGTATGCCGCGGGCATGTTCCGTTCGACCGTCATTATTCATTTATTCATGGGGCTCATGTACTAAGCACCAACGAGAATTTACTATGGATATAGTTAATTATGTAGTAAATAACAAAAGTTATTGGTTATTCTGATACCTTCCGCGTTAAAACGCTTCTATTTCCACTAAATATAAATTAAACTACAGCTTAGTAATCGACAACTCTCTACCATAAAGTTGAAATACCCGGAACTTTCAGTTCGAACAACTTGTTTGCCTTTGGTAAGACACGTGAATGAAACAATGATTTGCTGCTTACCTATAGAAATTATAGCTATAAGTATTGTAATTAAAAATTCTCTAGTTACATTGATATTACGAAAGGATGAACTGGTTGCACCAGATATTTGGACAAATAGACTGGCTTTATTTTTCTGAAAATAGAAATGCAACAGTATCTCGATTTTGTATTAGTGTATAACATGAATTGGATAATGAAAGGCCGAAAGCATATGCCCCTCATTGCATTCATTCAATAGTATTCAATACTATTTCGAGAAACGTCCATTTCCCAAAAACTATCTTATTCATTACCCAAGTCACGTCACCTTTATTTATCTCAAAATGTGATGAGTACAACCAAAACCTACATTTGTCCAGCATTATGCAAATACGTAACGGTACTGGTCGTGCCAAGGAACGCGGAAGCATGTTTTCCAATAAAGCGAGCAATAAACGCATACTCGGGGCCACCATCGATGTGTGTACTCCTAGTACTGCGCGGGCGCCGGTGGACACATTCCAACTGACTATTCAAAAGGTTCCACCTAAACAGTAAAGACTAAGAATGAATAACGCGATACTCGGAAACTTACACATAAAACTGGGAAACCTTGATACGAAATCGACCAAGTTAATTGGTTATGGCGAAATTTTGGAAAATTTAAGGTTATTGTCGAGATTAGCCGTGAAAAACATATGCACCATGTGATGAGAGGACAAGAAGTATTCACAAGAAACGGCTTGTTATTTCCTTTCCTTCTCTGGACTTTCAGAAGTAACGCATCGTCATAATGCTACGTTTGATTGTTTTTTGTCATCCAATTACATCAGCTGTATGCAATTTGGTAGCAGATTTGATCCGGAAGTTAAGAATTTGGAGAACTAAATTACGCTTTATACACTCAAATTAGTGCGGAAGCCTAAGGAAAAAATAATATCGCACGCAACTATAGAAAATCGTACGTGCAAAGACCCTTTTCGGAACACACGAAATCTCGCGAATCTTACCGATATTATAAAGAGGGAAAGTTTGTTTTGTTTGTTGAGGTAATCTCGATAACTGCTCAATTGTTTTCGATAGTTCTTTCACAGTTTGCCAACTTGTTTCGTTCCGTTCCCTTTGAACACAGGGTGCGAAGTTTTTGTTCTTCGCGATTGTGTCATATCTGTGTACGATCTACAAACAAATTGTTGGCGAAATATAATATTGTAAGCTGAAATTGTTAGGGGCTTTATTTGATTGCTATTGGTTCTGTATTGCCCGATATAACGCAATAGCGATCTTTATTTCAAAGGAATGTTTACGTAGACGTGAACGGTAATTGGCTGATGGTGTTCTGCAAAAAAAGTAAAGGATGCTTTCTGTCTTTCATGTCACAAGAGCATCAAACAAGTGCATTTCTGAAAGCAATTTATTTTTCATAGAATAAATGCGGCGATATCAGACGGTCCTCGTAAACATGTCTTCAATAAAGTCTTAGAGTGACCCGTGCTCGCCCCGGGCACGACATTGTTCCCCGGTTTATAAAATTACATCGTTAAAGGAGTACGGGATTCAAAGGAGCCTTGGTACATGCTTCACTTGCACGGTTGTTGCTAAGTACGTGTATGTTTTCGGAAGTTAGTGTGGAAGTAATAGTTCCATATTATGCTCGAGTACTCTCGCCGAAGTTGAATTATGTTTTAATTATATTTTCCAGAATTGGAACGGTTTGATTGAAAGAAGTTTTCCGTTTAGTTATTCAACTTTTGGGAAAAAATATTTTTTGTTGTCTTACTTTCTGTACCATGTACTAATCAACGAATCGATATACGAATCAATATAGACATTTTAAAGGTACTCGAACAGTTTGAAATTTGTGAGCGTCTTATCACAACGCATCGTATCTTCTCATGTCTTCCTCAACAATTTTGTCATTTCCCTTGAATACTTGAGTTGCTGCTCGTTTAACGGGCCTAAATAATGTGTGGAGGCTGTATTCGTCGTGTGATGTGTGTAAACCAGCAACGTGTGCGCCCGATAAGTATTCAATACACGTCTCCACATAAATTAACCAACAGGTGTGTTCTCCCTGAAATGAACATAAATAAAAAACAGATCAAGCTCGAAATGGCAACATTCGCAATAAAGGTTCCAATGCTATACGACTTTATACCACCTTACCTTTTGAAACGTGTTCTGCGGGAACCTACAATCGACTATATCATTTCCAAACCGTTAAAAAAGCTGATCACAATGTATTTATTTCTTTATCCGTAGTTAAATTAACAAACAGCATTAAACAGCCATTTGCAGGGCTTTTAACACGGACTGTTTTTTCACGATTTATGTTATTGAACCCTAAAAACAGATGAGAAGTGCTAAACGTCGCGCGCTCCGTACCTTTATTTATATTTAGTGCCTTTATTTATACCCGGTTCGGTGTATGCTAATGTTCCGAAACGGGATGTAGACAGACTGAAATAGCTCCTTACTTGTCACGACAGTTCGCCCTTAAACCAGCTTCAGTGAGCCTGTACCGTTATTCCGCGCTATTTCAAAATGTACAGCATGCAACCGAAATTACCTGGCGATTTTGTCGTTGTAATCTTAATAGATGCACAAAGTTTCAGAAAATGTTGGACTTGGACCTTACCTAACCGCTAGCTAGGCTAACTGGCGCAAACTTTTGCTAAGAGAGAGAAATTGCGTAGTTTTAATCAAATTATAAGTTGCTTTGAGTAACAGTTTCGAACCGGACTCTGCTTTTAATCTTTTCATAAAAAGTAAAGCTATAATAGCTTCTTCATGATCAGTTTCTATTGAGTTTGATTCGGTACAATTTAAATGTTTTTCCATACTGGTTCTATGCATTTTCTACATGCTGCATTGCCATGCACCGTCATAAATTCTGTGAACTGTTGTCAAATTCATATTCAAGCAATTGAAGCAGTAATCCATAAATATGCAAAAAACAATCGCAGCGCAGTGCGCGCCTTCTTGTACTTGGTCTAGTACTTCTCCGTGACCTATTTCTGAATGGATATAAAAGTGCATTTTAAAGGCCGTCTCTAGAACTATTAGAAGTGTTCTGAAGACTTTCTCGGAGACGTTTGCGTGACATTTACAACGAGTGCTAATTGTCGCTCGACGGTTGCGGTTGTTACGGGAACAGACCTGTATCGAGTGTACTTTGCCGTGGATTTCTCTTGTCTGCATCTGATTTGAGCCGATGCAACTTTCGCTCCAGACACGATCTGGTTTTAACGACGTTGTCTCTCAGCCGACTGCATTTGTTCCTTTGAATTCCAGGTACATTGTTTCGTTTTAAATGCTTTTATTTCGTTGCTTAGTCATGTCATATTTATTTGGAAGAAGTCACGTATTTTATGATGATCTAATCGGCGCCTGCAATCAAATGGTGATAACAATTGAGTTCGTGTTATAGGTACAAGTTAAATTCATGATTGATATCATTATCAACACACTTACCTAACAAGCTCTGCAACTACGAAAGATTAAGCTTGATGTAGCTGTTATAAGAATGCGTATGAATGTGAACTTCGATCGAGCAGCTATTGCTCAATCCAAACGTTTCGTCAGGCGTTGCCTAATCGGCCCAGAATGCAGTCACCGGTGTCGTCTGCTTGTCGGACAAACTTATCCGTGGGCGTACGTGTGCCAACAACAAACAACACCAATAACTACTCGTCGAGAAACAATCTAGTTGAAATTTATAATCACAACATTAATTGAAACCAAACGCTATAAATTACTGCCAATTTTTACCCCTAACAATCCATATTCATTGAAATTGTATGCCGTTTGCATTGCTAATTAATTATTTTGTGTTATTTATCTTAGCGAATTCGAAATTATAATCCAATCCGCACTTATTTTTTCATCGCAAATCGATATCCATAATTAGTTCCTGTATGGTAATAGAGGAAAAAATTCAATATTGTGTTTAAAGGCCACCGTTACGGCTCATAGGTCTCACGCCAAGCTACCTGGGATAGCTTTAGTGTTTAGCTATTTTAATTTAATGCAAAGTTTATAAATAGACAAGTTGCATTGCCTTCGTATACTCTTAACTACATCTTGACTATCCATTGATATTTCTGGATAATTTTTTATCTTACTTTGTCATTTAAAACATGTAAGTACATAATTTGTTTCTTATTCTGCTTTTATAACCGAGGTGCCCCATATCGCTTACGCACAATAAAACCTGTATCGCTTAGAAGAATTGTTTATCATCATTTTATCACCGCTAAATAAAAGTATCTTTAATCGGAACATTCCAATTTGGCCACTTTAGTTGTACAAAAAGAATTTCAATATAAATCTTGGTGATTGTTACAAAATGTTACGATTGTTTGTATTTCGAAAGTGACTATTTAACGGATCGTTTTACGTTGAGGTAGAATCGAATCTGAAGGAATTTAAATAGATTTTTATAATTGGATGAAATAGTCGTTGCGGCCTGCGGCTGTCGATAGTTAACCCAACCGTGGATATTTAGTAGTTTTCCAAGTTTTCCCCGTTAGCGATATTGTGTTGGTGCGAAACTGCGAAGTTTGCGCGGGGTCCCTCAGGGCGCGTCTCTCGCAATAATGTTTTCTTTCCTATAATCTTTGCTTGTGATAATTTAAAACGTGTTTGCTTACCATCGGGGCGGAATAGGGCGCCCTGCCCTTAGGTCCACAACAAGGACGGGCCCGTAATAAATGTTTATCGATATTAATTTTCCAAAAAGAAATTCCATTAGGTTCGTTCAGGCTATAACTGCGATGTTAAAAATAAAAGTTGGTGTTGGTTGTCGAATTTCCTTGACACAAATACAATGAACGAGTTATCTGAAATCTGATAATTGGTGTTAATGAAATCGTTTATCTTAGATAGACGCCATAAAGATTGAATTGTGTCGGATGTTATAAATCATTTCAATGAATCTACAAGCAAGTAATTTGTTTGAAATAAATCACGCATAAGTAAACGAAACATCTAACGTCCACTTTTGAAACTGAAAATGTGCCAGAATTTTTTCTACAAATCTTCACAATAAAACATTAAATAAAACCTAATTCTCTTTCATAAAGCGTCGAAGTCATTATAGCAAATAAGCAATATATTATACGTTCGCTAGTTTCTCATCATTTAATATCTATCAAGCGTGTTATATGGCTATTGTCTTGTTATATATGTCCAGCTAATTGGCGTGGCTTGTGGCGACTGGCGTCTGATCAGTTGCTAGGAAGCGTGACCAAATGCCGTTACCTTACCGACGACCACTACTCATTCCGATTTGATGAGCCCAACTTGATTGACTGCACGGCCACATATAAAACCTGATTATGTGGACATATTTTCTTTTTTCGATAAATAAGTCTCTCGCTAAGCTGCGAGGAAATTGACATGTCTATGAATTTATGTATTTCAGAGATATTGTGTTTGTACTGAGAACTGTAAGGACTTATCGTTGCATTGAATTGCTTTGACTAAAGCTTAGTTCACATCAGAGTCAGTCATAATAAATCATACCCATTATTTGAATAAGGAAAATCATAATAATCCCCGTAGTAATAGTAACCCATTCCTATTTCCTGGATTGCCGGCTGGTACTTCCATTCTGTTCTCAGTATGACGCAGCCATGAGAATAATAATGCACATGATTATTAGTTATCTAGCGCATATGATCACGACCGCTAATCCATACGAAATTCAAATTCAATACCGTATCGCTGGCTTCGTATAAAAAGAGTTAATATTCAAACTGATGAATAAACCATCCATGCATGCCAGAACATGCAAAAGAAACGACGTACTCGATATCTGACCTTTGACAGAATTTAATAAAGTGCACGCGGGTAAAAACATTAGGAACAATGCTTGAAGCAATATTCAATATATTAGCATAATTAAATAGCCCATGGAGTGACCGCGCGACAAAGCGTGTCCACATGACAATTCCAGTAATAACTTTCTCATTGTCGCTGGCCAGCCAGGACTATCCCTCGCATAAGTTTATATTATAATGGAACCAATATAAGCTGTGTACACACTGTATGCGGGCGCGTCGCTGCCTACATAAATCTCTAGTGATAAATTAGACAATTCCATAAGATAGGGTGCACGCGCCTCCCTACGGGCCACATGCAGAGAGGCCGTTGGGATAATCGACGGGACTCATGCAATTTGGCATAGTATTTATCGTTCCACGTGTGTGTACGCGCTTTTATGTTACCGGCCAACGTTTTGTTGTATTAACTTTACGAGCTGTAACGTTTACAAAAGGTTGACGGTGATGAATTGATGTTTGAACGCTTTTCTATTTTATTGTTGTTGTGATACGTACTTTCGTCACTAATGTCGGTCTTGTTGCGTCTTCAACGCGACGTCATCAAGTGTGACGTGATTTATTATGTTAAACATGCTGTACATCATCTCGACAAGTATGTTTGAATTATGATAAACTAGGTTTGACTGTACTCCCTTATCTGATGATCCGCTGAAAAGTTCCCATCGTTTAGTTTGAGTCAAGTCAAGACCGCTTGAATCCATACAATGTGCTCAGAATGTCTCCAGTTTGTAATGCTTTTCACGAATCACAATTGCGGGGAAGCCATCAAAGCACTTGTTTTGAAACTCCGGATGAGAGTCAACAATCTCTATATCGACCATACTCGAGATGGGCAAGTTTAGTTTAAAGACTATTGTTTTAAACTTGATAACGACAACAACGGCATAAAACTTGAGTCTTTTCAAAGACTACCGCCTAAAAAAGCTTTTGAGCAGAGTGTTTCTAAAATTATCTACTTTAACCTCATCCCAAACTAAGCGCCAACATTCTTACACCACGGGGAATTTTATACAGAGGAAAAAACAACCACGAACCTAGAAATAAACAAAAATTACATCACATCGTCGTGTTCGGATGATTCACGACGCACAACGTAACAAAACATCAATTTATCGTGAAAAAAATTCTTTCACAGCAAAGCTGACCCGAAATAATAGCAGCTTTATAGACAGTAGACGTCATTATGGTGTTCGGTACGTCAAAACACGCCGATGTTGACGACCCGAATGACTTGCATGATTCGCCCGGCCATCTCATATCGATCCCGCTTCGCCCGCCAACTCACTTCACAGTTTTATACGTCAGAATAAAAACCTGTATATTAATAATGTATTTTTGTTTGTTTCAGGTAAGACACGCAATTGATAGAGTCCTTTTGTGACGCTGAAACGTAAGAAATTGACTCCCATTCCTCAAGTTTTGTTTCGTATGTAAGTAGCACAACTCAAATGATCAATAAAGACAGCAGTATCCCCCAAAACAGGACAACAGAAGCCACTCGATTTTATTAAAGCCAATTATCATAAATCAGTAATGAACCTCACGAATACGTCATAGGCTCAATTTGACCGATATCGATCCTAAATTTAAAATTAGGCCGATGTTTGTTGCCAACCCAACATAATAACTTTCATAAACTTCTTGGTAACACGTTTCTGAAGTTCAGAATCCAAATGGTAAATACAGTCCAAAAATAGGATGTAAGGCCTTCACGTAACTAGTTATATCAAGGACTGTTTGCTGAGCACGTACACAACCAATTCTAGACTTTTCTTTGATCCCTTAAAAAGAGGCCTGAAAGCTGTTAGGTAGTTCATGGCTGCCCCAAATTTTGAATCCGTCCTGCAGTTTCAAGATGTAACTAGGATTGCATCGTCATGTGAGATTATTTCGGCCCCGGCTGTCACGTGGGGCACCGCTACTACTGCTAGATATTTCAATCAGCCGGTCAAGGAACTATTACATCGCCACCGCGGCACCATTATCTTGGCCCGGAGATTGATGGCCCAATATCGCGATGGACTCCGATATCCATACATACAACGCTTTACATATACAGGGGCCTAATAAAACGCAATACGGAACGCGTAATGTATGTCAATAAAAAATGTTTTTCTCTCCAGCTATGTCCGGTGTTGGACTATTTATAGATAGTCGTAAAACAAACTAATTTGATCTAGATTTTATGTTTTTATTTGGACGATTGAATTGCTCTGATATCAGACGATCAATTATGTTTGTCTAATCAATTTTGATTTACGCGCTAATTTTGTAGTCATTGCCCTCTTCGTGGTGTGTGGTATTTGTTTATGTCCTGGTATTGACAATTTGATTCGTGTTGGTATTAAAAAGGAACTGGTTCTGTCTGGGTATTTCCTCGCGTGATATTTTGTTGTTCCGTTTCATTATACCATTATTTAAAGATAAATGGCTGATATCAATCTGCAGACTTTGTTTTTTTTCTTCAATGTCTTTCGCTTTAATGCTTTGCTAGGATGTTCACTGTGATCACAGTAGAGCATTGTACTTTGAGACAATACTAGAACCAATTTGCATTGACGCAGATTTATTTATACTCTAGATGTTCTTAGATATCTTGAAGTGTGATGCCGTCAATCAGTAAAAATAAAAATGCACCGGTGGTGGTGCGACAAATTCGCCTCTCTATTCGAATAAAATTGATGGGAAGGCCAATATCGTAATGCGAAACACGGGCGTACACTACCGAACGACTATTTTGAGACCGTATCGGAACCCCGATCTATTTGATGGACTCGGTAGCGTGGTGAGGAATAAAACCCCCTATGCATTGGACGCTAATCACGTTATGTGATCTAACTTTAGTGTTTTGAGTAATTGGGAATTCCCGAAATGTTTTCTAGACCCGTTTTGTTGTGTCCTATTCTCATAGTGTTGAATTATCGATTTGTAGCACTAAAAGTTTGCTTTATTGCTGTAGCATGAATCGATGAAGTAAGTTTATCGCTTCTCTTAGCATAATTTCCATGTAAACTAGATAGGAAGTGCGCATGATTAACAACACAATCAGTTACGACTACTTATCTCTGTCCAGACGTGTACGTTACACGTTATAAAAATGTATATTTGCAATATGCTATTTGAATTTCAAAACGTCATAATGAAGTTAGCGGTAAAGGTGGAACGGTGGAACAATATAAGTGCGCGCGCGCCTGCCCGCCGCTGGCGCCGCAACGCTCCAGTTGCCGCGTCTGGGCATCCAGCTACCAGACCAGATACATGATTATACAGGGGTTACCACAAGCTTTTTGCATGCTAAGCCAGACACATTATTATCAAGCAGTTGTTATGTTATGACTGTCTGTCTTGCATACAGACGTGCATTTTCTTGGAATTACAAATTGAAAGAGTTTAGACTAGCTATTCACCGGTAAAATATATTCTTCGTTAGACAGCGTCGGTTATTTAAGACTACACGTGAGTCACGTGCTTGCAGATGTTGAGCATTTGTTCCAATCTTGTTCCATTTGAATTTTAAAACTAGTAAGAGGCACACATTCTCAGAAAGTTAAGTCATCCCTGTTTAAAATACTATCTGTTCTCTCAAAAGTTTTGTTGTCAAATAATTCTTCGGCGATCGCCAGCAATTCATGTGAGTCATACTTTTACTCTAAAAATACGCTCCAAATTAGTTTAAAATAGAAGATCTCTCTGAGCGCTCCACTCGCAAATCTAAATAAAGAATTATCAGTTTGACGTTTGCTCCACTCATGTCGTGTGCCCGATGACGGCAACTATTTGTTTTCGCTAATTATATCGTTCCTGCGACTAGACAGTGAGTTACTGCCATGATGACCTACCTAAAAAATGTAAGACAATTTATGTACCTACCATCTATGGAATCTGCCCTTCTGCTTCATTTACGTGTTAACTAATATAAACTTTGCTTACGTGCTAATATTTAAAGAAGAAAGCTATCTATTTTTGTGGTAGTATCATGCATATTTGTAAATATAAAAATTAAAAAATTCTGAAAGTATCTTACTAACGTCTGTTTACTCTATTTACTGATTACTGCAATTGCATGTGTTGCAATTGCAGTAATCAGTAAATAAACTTTTTTTTTTTACCTTAACGTTAATTTCACTGGGAGAATCTGTCTTCAGTATCTTTCGATTTAGGGTCTCTATTTAGGTACCGTTATATTCGGTTGACAATTTCCTTCGTTGACCCTTCGCCGGATGGACCACCTGACGGACATTCTCGAATCGGCACAGACAAATAATAAACACGCTCTATTAATACTTGAAACAAATGAACTCGCATGTGTTTACGTCTCTCATTTTTCGTAACAATATATTTTTGTTTTTCGCTGACCGCATTACGGTTTTAATGGACTGGAAACTGGAAAAAACTGTGTCTGTCAAAAAGTCTCTATCTATTTGAAAAATAGTTAAGAATATTTTCTCAGCCGTGAAGCAAGGCATCGCTCAATTAAATGAGCGGTTAACGCGAGAGTTTACAATCTGGCAAGTTCCCACTTGTTAGTCGAGTTCGCAAACAGTTGACACGATTCGTCGGCCAAGATCCGGCCCCCTTATGCACTTTTTTGGTCTTGAATTGCCACCAATGGAAACTTTCACGTACACTTCCGCTGTCGAATTGCATGTGGACGTGATAGCGAGTGCATTTTTAAATGATGTCAATTGATACACAGTACCGCTCACTCGCTAAATATGTTTGGTACAACAAACCCGAATATGAAATAATTAACGGTGTCTTCAAACACCCGCCGACTACATAAAAACTTAATGATTAAGGCAGCGCTGAATCTCAGTTTTCGGAATCGATCTTCGGAAACCCTCATCATCTTCGAATAATTTATAATTAGACAAAGGTGCGCGCCGATTTCAAAGGCATTGTAAGATATGCGACGGGTCATAAAGAGGGCACAGGTCGGCTAGCGACCTTGCGGGTGTATTCTGAGCGGCCGCGAGAGCTATTTCGGCGCGTCGACATCGATCCAAGCCAGCTAACTGGAGCAGCCTCATTGGCACCTGAGATGCATCAAGCTACATCAACTATTGCGAGATCGACGTATCCCAACCACGTGAATCCTGCTGATGCCAATACCTCACCGCCTTTATTAAAATTGTATCTTTCACTAAATGTATTTTTGAGGTGAAAATTCATTGCCAAGTGTCAAAGGCACAACTTTCAGACGACACAGCATTAAAGTTTTGATACAGCCTCTAGAGAGTAGCGGTTAAGTTTCAATTTTGCATGGTTTTGCGGTGTTTTCTTACGATGTAATTGGCGTGAAACTTCAGTGCTCGACGACAATGGAATACTCGCTTATTTTTGGCACGATCGTAGTATGAACCCGGTAACAGAGTGTCGCGGTGACATTTAATTATACTATTACGTACGTCAACAGTCTGGTCGCGACTGGGGACGGTAATCATGACGTTTGCTCGAATACACATGATCGAGCATGCAGAACTGTTACGTACTTGTTATGTATGAATTAAAATTTTGTTGCTAACCTAATATATAAATAAAATATACATATAAATAAACGTCTGTGTTTAAACACGTAATTAAACAAACGGTAGAGGACACCATAAGGTGTAATACGTTTAATGTAACACCTTTTAATGTACAGTAGGTGTCTCATGGCATGCATTTCCATCGTTTAATATTTATTTCCTATCATCAAGTTACTTAGAATCAGTTCTTTATCAAACGTACACGAATTTGGTTAAAAGACTAGATATTTTCAAACGTAGCAGATAATACGTAAGTTGTGTAGAAAAAAATATTGAAAATTGTTAGTTGCAGTGGCGAGGTAGATTGCTCAAACATGTCTATTAGGCACAATACCTGATTAGCATTACCTCAATGCACTCGATCGGTCATCGTACCCAGGTTCGCAGTATAACCTCATCAACGCAGCTAAATTACGATAAGATAGTATGACATTGGCCAAAATTCTCTCGTTCACTTGAGTGGTTCGTTGGCTCAAGGTGACCGGCGGGTGCGTTGACATTCAGACGCCTTTATCAGAACAGGCGAGTTCACGGCGCGCCTATGTTTATTAGCGGCCGGGTTGCCGACTGATGCCGATACAAACCCCCAACAATCATCTATAAATCACACGACACGTCACTGCTATCGCTCCTAATCAATACAATAGAATTCCTAATAGCCAGGATTCTTTTTAAATATTGTCCTTTGTTGTTTGTTTTTCGTGGAATCAAACACTAAACTGATTAAGTATGCAATTTGGTGACTATCCCGTATCCGACTCCCATCATCACAGACGACGCATAATAAGTTCAGCTTAGACGCACAGACGTCAGACGAAGAATTTATCGTCATTTGATTTACATCGAGCACATTGCATAATGATGTGATAACATTATACGCGTCTAGTTAGCAACGGCTGTGTATTTGCATTATTCTATTTTAGTGCACCGCTTGAAGGCCGGTTGCACTGTGGCATCCGTCACTGCGGAATTCACCATCGTCTTGCCTGCAGCCAATCTGTCGGCTAATAGCTCGAATTGTACGTTGCACTGCGAAGCGGTGGATTTATTGACCGATACAGCCAGATTACACGCCAAAGGGTGGACGACCTCATTCGAATTCGAGGAGACAAGACTTGGATGTCCGAATCATGTTATACCAATAATTGATTCGACTGCCTATTGTCGAATTCGTGGATATCTGAAACCTACTTGATTATGTTTCGACAATCTGATACGAAAAGCCCGACCCAACTTGGCAGTTTCTACGTGAGCCTTTTGACGAAAAATAGTACGCTACCTTTTTCGGAATTAAATCATTAGTTCTTTCTCGGGGCTTGTCGAGAACGTGGTTCGATCTTGCGTCGTAAATCGCAGCTGTCTGCGCCTCAATTGCGAACTAACAGAGGCAATGATTGAGTGCAGCAAAGAACTCTATTAAACCCGAGATGGTATCTCAATGCTGTCACGTGATCCGATCGCCTGCGGCCTATACGAATCGCTGCACGATTCTGTGTGCTCATGGCATTCAGTCTCCATTGCCATGGCAAGTGCGAGTATATCAGCACTAATACCAAAGCAAATATTATAGCGTCATATGAGTACGTAAACAATAACTGGTGTGTTTCAAGTTTCCCACGTGCAACAACTATTAAAGATAATGTGAATTGTGATATTTATTGTTGTTTGTTTCTGTTAATTTTATGTCTCTAGACTCTGACCCCTTCGTAAGCGTTTAAGGATAATGTAAGACGCCTTCTAATAAATTCCCAGCTACATATTCAAAACCCAATTTCTTATACTCGTCAAGAGTGTACATTTTTTCTCGTACAAAAGCACATTAATCATAGCAATAGCAACAAATCTCAATATGTTTACTTGACAACAACTCTCGGTTGTCTTCGTCAACACAGCCGGCGGGCGTCGCGCGGCGAATAAAGGAAATAATGGAAATTATTCGCCGCGTCGCGACCCGCGAACGGTTATCGATGGAGGCAATTTGCCGAATAAATGGCCCGGTAATGATTGGACCCCTCCCGGCTTCGGTAACCACTCTATGTGAGGTCTGTTTGCGTACTAACATACTCTCTGTGCATTGTCCGTGTGCTTGAGGGATGTTTGGGAAACGCCGGTTGTTTGTTACGTGGAATAAAAGCTTTTTAAACGGTTTTGAGATGTATTAGAGACGGATACGGGGAAGTGTATTGCCAAAACGTCAGGCTTTTTTCGGAATACCGTCAAACACTTCACTTATGACTTTCACCTGGTCTTTAGATACTCGTGACATTTTGGCTACCAGGGTTTTGCTCCAATTCTGTTTTATGAAGAGTTTTTTCTTCTCCACTTGGAACCTTTATTATGATTATTATTTTTCGTCGTGTCGATGACCAGAAATGTCATGACCCCTTTAAAATTAACGCCCTACTTGTGATCAACACATCTCGCTACTAGTACACAAACAAATATTGAATAATTTTGGACTTTGGACGAAAACTGAAATTGAGTAGGCAGTTATTTTACAGAGACTTCAGTCACACCGTTGCGTAATTCTTACGTAACATATTGTGTAACGCTCATAACAATACACTTACGTTGAGTAATAACTAGCCACAACCTAAGTATTTGTTTTTAAGTATGTATATATAAAACAATAATTGTTCTTGTATTACACGTGTAAACTATTAGAGCAGTTAAATCGACATTTTCCGCGTAGTTACTGACAATAACCTGTTGGTTGATGAGATCATTAACTCTAGGTATCTGACGGTATTATCTATTCCGCTTTATACCATTTACTTTATGATATACCTACTTAGTTAACAAATCAGCTGACGTACTAAAGGAATGCATACAATTTGCATGATATCGTCCGATTTGAAATAACTTCGATCGATATTGGAATCGCTTTGAATAACATAATTTAAAATATAAGTATAATAAAATATTTTTAACTCAGTTGTCGACTGTCTCACGTTAGGTTGACTGAACCTATATCCTTTTTACACCAACACTATTTAATACGGTATTTCAGCTGTAGACGTTTTCAAAGAATAAGTTTTGCAGACCAAAAGACAAACATAAATCTGAAGCCCGATACCAAAATCGTTCAGGTTGAATATATCATGGTTGATAAACCGTGATTAGCGATTCTCAAAGTTTAAACACTGTTGTAAGCTTTCACGGTTTACAACTAAACTTATACTGTCACTTACGGGATATCTTCCGTGATTGTTTTTGTTTTCTCAACGTTTGTTTTCATTTTTTATTTTTGTCATTACACTTCGGTGTGAGCGTCAGCTGGCGCCACGCTAACGTGGCAAAATATCTTGCCAAGCGTTTTGACGTTAATTACGGAGCACGCACGCCGCGTCACACTTCGCCCTCTGACCAACCAACCACGTTTAATGTGTTTCCTCATTTGTACACGCCGATACCTTCACACAACAGAAACTAATTTTTGATACACCACAATTATTATAAATTGTTATTAAATATTTTACACCCACGAATTAGGGTCTTAAAAAGTTGAAACCATACTCCCTTCAACTCCAATAGCACCATTTTAGTCAAGAAAAAATACATATTCCGAATCCGATTATAAGAGAGTAAAAACACCTGACGCGATTTTATTTCAAAAAACAATTAATATTATCGTAAGACACGAAGGTATGTATGTATGTAATCGGTACCGCACAATGAAAATTGAATTCCATTTAATCTGAAGCGGATGAAATTAAATTCTCTAAACAGCGTGCTCTATCTAGGAATGGTCGGGATGCTCAGTTGCGACGACGCGACGCCTCTCTTATGCATTTCCTTTATTTATGTTCGTGTGTTTGCTCATACGTACGTATCTAACGTCTGTTTATGTACACCATTGGACAAAGAAAACCGCACGGGATTAGTGCATATGGACGCTGTTTGAATCTGTTGTGATTTTTCAGTCTAAATGCACGGCTATGTGTATTGTGTAGTTTGGGAATGCGCCATAAATATTCACGAATGTTCTCGAACTGAATGTGGTGTACACCGTTTTAACGACAAGAAATTGCTTCGATTTTTGACTGATAAGAAATAGCGATAGCGTGTGCCGATTGACCGAATGAATTGGGTCATTTGTCGCTATCGCCTCGTTCCTGATAAAATTAATCCAAGATTTTCCTTTATTGCTATCTTTTACACTGATAACGATATAAAATTAAAAATGTATTTACAACATGTAAACATTATAATATAAGTGATTAAACTTATTTAAAAAAATAATTGTATTGAAAATTGTTGGTAGTAACTAAAGTTGATGCCAGTCGAGCCTGCAACGAGATGTTAGAGAGTACATCGAATAAACAGTTGAGCAAAATATGCTTTGAAGATATATAACAGAAGACGGTTAGCGCTACATCTATTAGATGACGCCAGGAATTCCCGGAATTCAATTCTCTATCAGCGAACGGTAGCGCTCCTTCACCAGAATATTATTCATCGGTTATACCTACTAAGACAGACATGTATCGCAAATACCTCTACTACATAAGCCCCTCCAAGTCACATTAAACAACAAGTTTTCTATATTACTCGTATTCTTAGAACATCGTCGACCTTTGGTGCGGTTTTCCCGTATAATTAAGTAACATTTAAACTCGGCATCTTTTGATATAACTATCATACATAACACTGATGTAAACCTATGTACTTCCGTTTCATAATTGAACGTTATTAGATGATAATATTACCCGTATAAAAATAAAGCACAAATCGCAAGGCTTCAAAAACGATCAAGATGTGTATCGAAGTGGAGTTGTTGCAATTTTCTGTGATGTATCTCGTTAATCTTTATTTTTCCGCCAACTCCACCACAGAGGAATGTGGATCGTTTGCGATTCCGGAAAAATGCCCCTGTCAACGACCGACCACCCGATATAGTCCGGATCCGTTATATTAGCCGAGTGATCGACCTGGACTCCTGCCACGATCCCGGCGCCCCAGCTAATTATAAACACTCGCTCATAGAATAAACAATTCCATGCTAATACCACCAAGGAATAAAATTGCTTACACTAACGCGAGCATCACACAATTAATGAGCTGTTGGAAGCTATTCTATATCGCGTATGACGCGCTAATTGCTACATTTCCAATACATTGACTTGTTAAGGCCGTTGAGCTCGATAACTCATACATTCTTGTCAGTGAGTAAATATTATGCTTTGATGTTTTTATTTTCGTAACAGAATTATTATCACATCCGAAACATCTGTCCTTAATCTAAAAACTTAATGCTCCCGTCATCCGACCTGGCAGAGATTAAACGCAGCTTTGTGTTCAACAGGCCTAAAGACTATTTCTATACTGTTACTGCCGAAATCTTTTGCTCTCAGAAGTGTGTTGGTGTTGACGTGAGAGATACGTGTGGAGTCCCAAAGTGGCGCATGTGGGACGCGCGTCAACTGACCAAAACAACGAGGTCGGTCTTTATTCACGTATGCGGAATCGTCTACTTGAGCTGGAGAATAGGTATCGCAGCGATAACGAGCCAGTCGTGTCCTCGCAGCCGATTATTGCGGTTGCTACATCAATATATTTGTTCTCGTACATTTTAACCGCTGAAAATATAATTCGCATTAACAAGAGCCTCGGCGCGCGCTCTGTGGAGTCAGGTGTCGGTTGAATATCTGCGTCTAGCCTTGCGTTTAAAACTGTCAAGGCGAGTGTGGAGGGAGTGCAACGTGTGGCTTGTAAACTGTGTGGCTTGTAAACTCGTAAGCACTGGTGCAGTGACCCATCAGCCGTGCGTGAAGACGGGACGATGGTGCGCAAAGGGGAGAGGTCCACCGCCACCCTGCTCAGGACTCTGGCCGACACGCTCCGCTGGCAATCTCTCCGCGCCGTCACTTTGGTGCGTTCGGTAAGCAACACTGCAACACGCTTCAACGCATACCGCCATGTAACCAATAACACTTATGCTCTTTGTTCGATTAATTATGTCGAAGGACAATTAAAAAATGTAAATTATAAGCTTAACGAATGGTCGTTTCTACTGGTATAATTGTAATTATCCTATAAGTCTATTATTTACAATACACACAGGTGAACAACTGTTTGTCGTTACTCGTTATCGCTGTTTATGCTTACTTCTCGGTTTATTGACGTCACAGTATTGTGTAAAACTTGGAGGAAATTCGATTTATTATCAGATAAACGATAACTCGTATGCTGGTTATATCGACTGACGTGTGGTACTCAATGTTTTGACATGTGCTCACGATGCGTCCGTGTGCCAGTCTCGGACAGTTCACGTGCGTTTATCGGAATGTATCGCAATCTGTGACCTCAAGGGCTTCATTACGAAAGCCTGACCCGTAATGTAATCATTATGACTGTGGATTTCACGTTAAATGCTTTGTTTATCTACACAAATGATGTTGTAAAGTTTAAAAAGTCTTGGGAAAGTGAGAATTTTCAACGAAAGCAATACCCCAATGTCAATAAACATGGACTATCAACAAACAAAAGATTTTGGCACTCGGACACATTCACAAGAAGTTGATACACAAACCAACGAACCGATAAATTAGGTCAAATAAACGTCGAGTGCGATGCATATGTAACCTAGAACGGTGAGCGAATTGTCGCATTTTGTTTACATACATGTGTATACGTAATACGAGAGCACATAGATACAGGTGCGGCGTAGACATTCGGCCCGGGCCTTGCTCTGACCTAGTTAAACCCCCCCATTTCTAATCTATTCTACTAGATGCAGTTGGGAATGACCAGTCTAGAAGGAACTTTGCTTCTTTCCATGTTAAGTCCTGATGTGCAAACTAGTAATAGTCTAAATGGCGCAATTTTGTCTTGAAAGTTTGAACAAGCTGCAGACAACGTTGTTATTGCATTGCACCACTCTTGCCAAGCAAATGGCGAAAAAGATCTTCCCGCTAAATTTCAAGACCGTTTCAAACTGTTCACTGACATATTCGAAATTCTTTAAAACCAGCTCTGGGTAGCGGAATAAAAATCAAAATTCAAGGAATGAATATCACCTTAAAGGTTGTCCCGTTGGCCGTTCCGAGAATATGATCATTGGCATAGTTAAACTTTGTGTTAGTTAAACGAATAAAAAAGAACCTACCTTTACCTAGTGAGGTGTTTTCAAAGTTATTGTCTAACTAAACAAATAAATCCGTTAAATTACGGCTAAAAATAGTCATTTTATGAAAGGGAATATTAAGCTTAACTTGTTTTTCTTAGATCTTAAAATAGTTTTTTTTTTTTTTTTTTTATCTTGGTAAAATCATCAAATGAGTCCTCCCACCCAGGGCAGAGTGGGAGGAACTGTCAGACTTGTACTGACTAAAATCCACGGTGTCCTTCAATAGCCCTTTATGATCCAGGGTCACGGTAATTCTATAAGTCCCGCGACCCCGGCAGGCTTTGGCCCTCTAGAGGGGGGCCCCGTCATAATGCTGACACTCTTTGAGGCGCGCGTGGAACACAACGCGCCGTCGACCCGGGCATGGTCCATGGTCGGACAGCGAGTCGCCCATTACTCGCCGCCCGCAAGCCCGCGCCTACGGTGGCCGGAGATCGTCTGCCGACGTCCGGCGCCGTGGGCGTCTACCACTGCGGCTGGGGTGGAGGGAGGACGCTGTCCTCTCCCTCACGCGGCCCGCCTCCTCCTTCGCGAGCATGACTGCTTCGCAGAAGGAGGCGACCGCTTCCCACTCCGTCTCGCCCCGCAGCATGGCCTCGACCAATGCCGGGCGCGAGAGGTCTCCGCCTATCGCCGCCGTGAGGACACGGCGGTGCTCTGCCCAAGCGGGGCAGTCCTGCACCGTATGCTCCACCGTGTCCTCCGGGCGGTCCTCGCAGTGATCTTAAAATAGATTTGGTTGGGTTTAATAAAATTTTAGACGTCTTTTTGCTCCAACATTTTCTCGTATGATTGCAATATTAAGTTACTTTTATAAATTGTCAACAACTGACTTAACACGCTCATCATGTTGTCACTGTTGAAGGTACATTCTTAGCCAGAAACCACACTTTGTATAGAGTAACGGCTTCCGAAGAAGTCTTCCTCTCCTTCAACCAACTGCATGGATTTTACGCATTTCATACATTCGTTTTATCGCCGAATGATCTTCTTTTACCATACGTTACTGCAACAGATTCAGCGGATCTTGCGTTACCAACATCTGGTCTGCCTAGATTAGAGGTAATGTTATGGCAAATAATACGGTTGTATTGTTTGTTTTTGCAATATCTCCCGTTTAGTGGCAAACGCACGATTCGCTAAAATTGATGGATGTAGACCCATCTTAACAAGTGATCTAGGACGACTAATTACACAAATACATTGACGAAGTTATCATTATTATTACACTAGCTGACCCCGCAAACGTTGCCATATATTTTTCTGGATAGGGACATCCTAATCAAGTTTTCTACTTAAATTGGGGTGAACGGGGTGTCTCTTAGCTGTGGAGTTTTGCATTGTCCTAATCGTCGCGGATCGAGGTGGAGAGAATGACTGCATTATAGATTCTGGAACTAAATGTCATCTTTTAATTGTTACAACATTACACGACGTGCCCAGTAATTTCTTATGGGTTAGCTGTGCCCTGCGACCTTCGTCCGCGCGAAATTAGCGGTGTGAAATATATTTACTTTACGACCTATTCTCATAATTACCAATTATACATAAAAAAATCAATAAGAATCGGTCGAGCCGTTCCTGAGGAGTGCGACCACAAACACCGTGTCAAGAGATTATATTATAGATATTCAACACGACCTCTTTGTAACACCGGCTGTTAGTCATAGAAAACGTGTCAGCATCGTTGCATCAACATCACTGCAATGGCAACACTGCCTACACGACATTGACTAGCTTACAAAGGATTCGAACCATCTGGAATATCATTAAGACTAATCAAATAATAAGGTTATGTCTGCATCTGCAGCCTTTGTCTAGTGGTGATAACTCACAACACTGACTCACATGTAAAGAAAGAACCTCCGACATTGCTATATTTTTTTCAACCTTTAACAGCATGTGTCACGTACATCTAATACGATTTGACTCACTCCATCTGTGAGTATATGCTTTGCATTATGATCATCACCATTAGTCGGCATTCTCTTCGGGCCGATAGGGCTCAGCTGTTGTGGCGTCTGGGTGCTATTAATAAAGCTGTTAGAACCGTCACATACCAGTAGACTGCTGTCTAGTGTTTAGTTAGGCTGTAGGGAAATTTTGAGACTGGCTTTTAAGTTTCATGGTGTTATTTCAGTTGTTGTACATCTGAAACTGTTTTGCCAGCTTGTGTGGTCTCGTTTGTGGTAGGAAATGAAAGTTGTCTGTATGAATTCCGAATATTTACCTTTGAGTTGGTTGCTAACTGAATGATTGCGTTATTTTGACATATTTAGCGCTAGACGTAAGTGCGTTGACGATATACATGGGAAAAAAACTGAAGTCATCATCACTAAAGTAAAGAGTTGTTGAAATATTGAGCTTTTAAGAAAAATACCACGCATCAGCATTACCTTCCTTGAACTGCGCTTTGTTTAAAAAAGATAAAATGCTTGATATATTCATTATGTATGTTGCATCCGTCCGGCATGCATGGGCCGTAAAGAATGCTTTAAATGATCCTGTACGGGTATCGTACCTGGTCGCTCGTGGGCTGGCAATTTGTGAACCGTTACCTCATACACCCTCTAGCAATTTGTTGTTATTCAGAGTTTTATTAAGCCTACGTAAAAATATTAAGTGGTAGGTGGCATTTGATGAATATTTTGCGTGGTTCTCGGGAACACCCACCATCTTTAATATCAGTGTGGGTGGCAAATTATTAAGGTGGCCACCGCTGATATATTAACCAATTTCCAACTTAATCTTTAATCCAGAAATATTTATTTTATTCCTGCACACTATGTTTGCAATAATTTATTGCGATAAATCTACGGTTCCCGTAATAGACGTCAGGAATGCTGTAAACTTCCGAACAACTTTATTTAATCTTCGGTCTCTTTCTGACAAAATTGTCGCTTTTAAATTTGTTTCAAAACTTCATTTACAACTTCCGAGATTCTCCGCTGTACAGTTCATAATAATTCTGACTTTCTTGTTATGTAATTCGAAGGTCGAAATCTGTCTTGTACCGGGCACACTGTTAGTGAAAACTGTTTGTTTTTGTACGAAAATATCATTAGTCGGAATAAAAACCTATTCTTGTCATCTATTTGGACTTGTATATGAGCATTGTAAGAAACCAAACTCGTTTCTCCGATACAAAAAAGAGCGTACAATATAGCTTAAAGCTGTATAAAATTGCAGCTGCAGTGTGTGTGCAGGGTTGATCAGTGTTCGGTTCGTTATCGTGGCGGGCAGCAATACATTGGATCGGGAGCGCAGCGGAGTCTAGTCGACGTCGGCGGCGGCGTGCCGTATCGCCGGAGCCGCCATCCGCAGAGATGACTATGCTCGCTCTCATTCATTAGAGGGGCGGGAGGGCCGGGGCGCAAGACGTCGCGCGCCGCCCGACGATATCGATTTTGTCCCACTCTCCCCCCGCGCCCGGCATACACCCCCGCACTCAGCATCCGACCTCGAGTGCTCTCCTCTCGCGCCTACCGAACACCTCCGACAGAAACTACGCCTTAACGACATGACGCCACAGCTCAAAATTCCAATCCTCGACGCCAGCCTGACGTCCTCCCGCCGATCCCTAATGGACCCTCCGGCCGAAAGTCACTCGGTCGAGATTACAACGACGCCTCCGCCGTCCACGCCGTTGGAAAAAATAAGCTTTTTGTTACAATTAAAATGGTAAATCAAACCAATTTTAGTAATTGCGAGGTCAAACTTTGAAGTGGCGGCGCGCGCTGAGGGCGGGCTTTTTAAACGCGTATGATTTTTAATGGGAGCTCTTGTTCTTCTAGTTGTATGACGGACTGTCGCGAAAATTTCACCTAATGTGGAATGCGCAAGTCCAATGCGACATCGTATGATTAAATTATTAGTTTGAATACCTCGATGGCGAGACTTGAAGGATTTATCTACTCCGCAACTGTTTGTTACTCTTCACTGCACAGTTTGAACTCGACGTCTCGCGAATGTTTTAAGCTGAACATCTAACCAGAGCCAATAACGCCAAGACCTTTTTCTTCTTAACTTCGTTTATTCTTCGCTCTGATATTCATAATTGAACTCAAAAAACTTTCAATATAATTAACTTATGTCATTGAGATACTCGTTTACTTCCATGACGGTTATTATGGCACCAAAATACATAGACAGAGAATGTAATTAAACTGTATTCATTAACATGTGACCTATATGAAAACAAAACCAATAACCTGTTTTTATTCAATTATCAATAACAAAACGGTTACACTTGATGACTTCAAGAACATGTTGCCCTAACATGTTACAGGCGACATTGCCACTAACAGCCTGCAAATAGAGCACTACACACATGTCCCCATGTCACTAGAATACTACGAAACATATTCTAGAAAAAAATGCGTTCTATTTCAGTCCTAGCTATTTACGTTACAATTACAAATACAACCTTTATCGACATAGACCGCCCACATGTAAAGCATACGTGCACGAAACATTGCATTGGATAAAAAAAAACAATTTCACTATTTAGTTCACCGATCTATGAGAGATTACAGAATTCTTGTTGCGGTAGGTCCCCGAAATTATGCATCGTTTTCATTGCTAATCATCGTTTAATACTGACATTATACCAGAGTTTAATATAAATTGCTCACTGCTGCTTTTTTAACGTAAAGGTGCATCTGGTCGTTGAAAATTTAATGGCACTAAATTGTCAGGCCAAATGACTTTGGGTAAGAAATTATTGAGTGCTGTGTCTACATGTTTTTGTTAAAACGATTTCCATAATATTATCATGAATTACGTTCGTTTTGGGTCCTTAGATTTTATTATATGGCATATCAGTTAGCGAAACACCAGCACCTGCTCAATGTGTGTTATCCTCTTTTTGCGTCTCTTCGTATATTTTCACGTGTACCGGCTCCACGTGGTCACATGAAATGCACAGATTTCATCTGCCAACACCTGCAACGATTTCAGAAAGATCTGATTACAGATTTACTGATCAAACTCATATTTAGGATTGATAAGCCAGGCTTGCCCGATGAAATCTTGTCTTACCAAAATAACAACTATCGATCATATTTAGCTGACATGAGATATGACAAAAGACTTTCAAAGCCAGGGTAACTCCTGAAAACTGGTAAAAACCAAATGCAAGATAAAATACACATTTTAGTTTATATTCTAGTCTTTTCACTTGGATAAAACATTGTACTTTAATTTTTTATTAACATAAAACAAACTGAAATGCGACTTTAGTTTTCATAATTTAATTGTTCATCAAGAACTCTGGTCCTTTGGGACGCATACGTGACAGTCATCACGGCAGTGGTCGTTTTGATTGAAAACACGCTGCTTGTAAGGCTAGCCGCCTGGCAAGGCTAATAAAATGGCTGCGAGTGTACGTTAAAAGTAGCGCGGATTTCCCCATGGCATTAAGGAAAAAGACCGCCTTTAATCGCTTCATCCCAAAAAAAAAAGTTGCCCATAACGGACTTATAAGATTACTTTCATCGCGGGAGATCAAACAGCTCCTCAAGGCAGTACAAAAACCAGATTAACAACGCTCGAAGTCACAGATAAAATCTAGCATAAGGCATCGGGTCAGAAGCAGGTTTCGGCGCCTTCAAAAAATGACGTCACCTACAAACAGATGGACTTATTTCCAGAAAGCATATGGAAATGACGTATATTGTAGCAAACATAAAACCCAATGATTTATGTTCAAGATACGTTTAAGCCAATTCTGGCATGGGCGTCAGGTGGGCAGAATAAAAAAACATCAACCGTGTAAATAAATAAAAATCTTTTAAAGGTCAACAACCCGAAATAAAGGTATAACAAGAGTCCAATTTTACAGAAATAATTTCTCTAACAAGAATCGTGTTAAGGTATAGGTAATTGCTTGATATTACAATCATAATGTTCTTACACCCACGCTTACATCCCTTGAGAGGCAACAAGAGCCTTTAGCGGCAAACTATGCGCCTTTAGAGACCTTTGGAAACATATATCGTCGTTTTGTTGCTCTAAAATCGGAAGTTTCTATGTTTCCACTAGGTACGAGAGAGCTCTCATCAGCTAGTAACTGAATGTCAACTTTTGTAGAAAAAGATGACAAAGCTATAAAAAATACAGCTGTGCCATACAAAAATGCATTGACTATACAATGACATATCACCATCGAAATTTCATGGAATTTGGACCTGTAATAAAAGTTGTTTGCGTTCACTCATCACAGCGAACAACTTTTATCAGATCAACAACTCTAGAAGGTTGTAACTGCTTAACCGGACTATCGCCAACAACTTTTATTAGAAGGACACTCCCTTCAAATATATCCTAGCCTCCTCCACAGTCGGGTATAAATCTCACTCGCATAATTATAATTATCCACTGAGTCTAATTTGTGGAGGCTGTTGCGGGAAGACCATGAAACAAATTGCTTGGCCGACTGATATACTGGGTGTAAGGGACAGCCATCCACAAACTGATGGGGTAAATTCAGTATATCATACTAAGATGACCGGTGCAAGAAATTGTTTCAGGAATTTTATGAGAATCCAATAAATTTGATTAGTTGTATTTCCTCATACGCAGTGTATCGTTACCGAAAAACGCACGTAGCGAACGGCAAGCGCGACGACGAGTTCGATGAACTTTGTAGCTGGGCAGGAAGTGAACAGCAGAATTCACGCGTACAACAACAACAACATCCAATGTTGGATTTTTTATTTTAGCCGTATTATTGACATAAATGGAATGCTGCGTACAGGGAATGTAATTTTACATTGAAATAAAGGAATAGAAACTGAAAAAAAAAGCAAAAAATCCGGAGAAAAATTCCGGTGGAATATGATTCAAAATAAGGAGCTGAATGCACTCTGGCAGTTTGTGGAGGGCTGACCCTTACACCCTGTAAAGCCAGCCGCATCGACAACATAGTGACTGATTTAAGAGTAACCTGATTTAAAAGGCAAGGAAAATCACCACGGCAGTGCTCTGAAAATGATTGCTGTTAACTTTTTCTCTAAAATCTCCCAAGCTCAAGGAAAACAAACACTGCCCTAATAGACTTTTTGCATCTATTGCTAATTTGATTTTTTTTTCAAGTCTTCTAATACTGACCGAGATGTGGAGGTCAAAGGTAAAATACTGGTATAAAATACTATATTCAGCTGCATCCGGTTGGACTAGAAGCCGACCCCAACATAGTTAAGTTGAGATTACACATTGACACATTAAAAATTAACTTCTTCTTAGAGTGTCGATGGCAAACTAAATCGAGTCGGTTACAACTTACAACTTTAACATCTGTATGAGACAGAGGACCGATTTCAATTGTCCCATCGTTTGTGAAACATCGCCGCCTGAGGTTGTTTTCCTTGCTTCGGTCAACCTGGGCCTATTCTGTTAAAAGATTTCCAAGTTCAAAAAATGACTAAGGTCTGATTTTTTTAATTAGATGTCAAGTATCAATTAGTTCCACATCTTAACAGATAATAAAACACATTTTTCACGAAAAATAAATGATCTAAAGCAGTTTTGTCTAGCGAACATCCAAATGTTTGTAATAATAAACTTGCATTATGATTTATGAGACCGCTGAGAGCTCCTACATCTAGACGTACTTAGGAGCTTTTGAAGTCGTTATCGAAATGCTTGAGTATTTATTTACACAAACTGAATACATCTTCAATAATCTTCATTACTCCTTATCAAAATATTAATGTCACATTATCATTCGGAATGTTAGTTATTAAATTAAACGGTCCAAATCCCGACTGACAATTTGTTTATCAACTATGTAAACATAATAAATACATTCGATGCATGTTATTTATTAATGAATAGTATCTGTTAGCTCGGTTATTATGGTAATGCCCCATCAAAGGCGTCTGCCCGGACCTGCCTCAACGAGGGGAAGGCTTGGGGTAGGTTATGGTATTGCACTCGCCGATCCGCCGACTGCAAGGGTGGTTTTGCATAAGTATACCTCGGCTTATAGTTTACAGCCCTGAATGTGTCTGTCTAACGGCTGGATTTATGAATGCTGCGGTGCAATTATGACGTTTCGTACTAGTGTGCGTGTGTGTGTTTACGCTATTCCGATTGCTATGCAAACTTTTGATATACGTTTACGTGCTTCAAACATTTTACCTGATTTATGTTTACCTGTGCCTGTACTTTCCCTCCGTCTCAACATTACAAATATTTGTACGTAGTTGTTTTCAATTATCGATCTCACGGCCATTTTAGTTTGATATAAATTTTAAATCAGTTTATCTAGACTGGTACCGAGTTGAAAATAAACAGAGATCGATATAGCCCCGGTATACTTCCCTGGGTGCCTCGACCTTTTAGGATCACACCTGAAACGTATTAGGAGCACGTTACAGCGAAGCACTACAACATCTTAAAACTTAGGCGAGTACCTGTTGGAGTTTTTTTGCCGGGCCGGGTAATCCGACAGATGATTAAAAAAGCGTGCGTGCCCACTTGACGCAGTGTTAGCTTTTTTGTGTGTGTGTGCGGTGTGCGGTGGCACTAATGAAACGGGCCCCGGCGTGCGTCGTGGCGGCCTACGTACGCGGGCCTTGCATTGGGTCGGGTCAGTGAACCTGCCCGCCCACTATCGGGGTAAATATGCCGAATGCACACAGATGCGCGCGCCGGCCCCGCACACCCCCCTCCCGCCCCGTCGTCGCCGCTGCACTCTGCACGCATACACCCCCGACCCCTCTTAAAACTCCTAATTGATTGCACAAATTTTCTTGCAATAACTGTCTTTTTATGGTGTTAATGATGTAAACTTGCGCAGTTCCGCCGCTTTAATTGATACTCGACGACGTGATAAGTTGTAAACCAGAGTACCTAATGCGCGACGAATTCTCATTTGCATATCACCGCGGTGTCGTCGGCGGGACTATGAAAAATTAATTAGCATACGGCGAATTCTCTTTTTCGGGATTCCGTTGCGATCTTTAGCTTTCCGCTACGTTGGATAACCAGACGTAAGTTTTTTTTTGTCGAAAGAAAAAGTTTCATTAACGCTCGTCATGGTCTTTTACTCTTCATGCGAGCCAGCGAAAGCATAAAATGTAGGAAAATAAAACAAATTAGTTCTAGGCAGGTCTTTACTTCACAAAGTTGATTTTACATTTTCCGCCAGTGTTTTCTCCGATGAAATCGTTCGATTGAAATCTTTTATTCAGCATTCATTAGTTTTTATTTAGCTAAGATCAAAAGCAATCGGCGTCTTGGCACGAGTTTACATAACTCTGGTACAATCAGAAGAAAAAGCTCCAGACGATCTATTATAAGTAGGTATGTACACGAGAAAGATAAATGTAGACAGCTGTGTATTTTGTTATAGAACCAGAATAATTTGATAGCGCAATCGATATGCCGATGATCTAAGCGTTACATCATCGAATGCATTCGGATGACATCACGGTGACGTCACGGCGCAATGCGTATAAATAAAAATTTTACGCGTCCGTGTGATGCCAACATCCCTCCATACACAAAATAAATACATGCAATAAAAATCGCATAGAATTGCAATGCCATCATAAACGCGCCCGTTTTGGCATGATTGCCGCACAACGCGGTCCTTTAAACATTTTGACCTATTCAATTGTGTGATACATTGCTTATTTTATGTTTCTATGAAGATCTGCGACTGAGAGCGAAATATTGTCATTGTTATTCATGCAGTATTCAGTAAGAAAAGAAAAATTGCATACATATTCAAATACACTGCACCGTTGTTTTGGAACTCATCAAATCAGTGACACATGACAGCAGATGTTATAAAAGCTGAAGTATGTTTGTTTTATAATGAAAAAAGCCTATCAGTATACCTTCATACAAAAGGCGGTTAAATTACGACGGGATTTTCATAACCTCCTGAACATTTTCGCTCGGCTTTTTCACATCACAACACTGCTGTATAAAAATTGGCGCCTTAATTTCAAACAACAATATTTTCGGGCGTTAGCCAAATAATTTTTAAAAGGATTTTAATGTAACAGGTGCAAAGTTTTACTTTTTAATGTTTGTAAGTTTAAATAAATATAAAAACTGGCAACGTTTCTTACTCCCGAACTGGGTATCTGCTCCTCGAGACTAAAGTTTCGAAGAACTACTAATTGCAAGTGCAAAATAACAAAGTTTTAATTGTTGTTTAACTTGAATGGCAATAACTGTTGTAAAGTGCAACAATATTGTTACCCATTAATATCTCAATTAGATATCGCTTTATTTTCTCTTTCATGGTTCGAAAATTAAGAAATCGCGTGCAAATAAATAAGGAGATATTTTCTAGATGGAGAGTCCATTACTATTGGTCTATTATTCTTGGATTAGAAGAAAAAAAACAGCAAGAATAAAGATTGCTTAGGTTTATCCGGCTCGAAGGACCAAACACCTAAAAAAACACAAACAGCCTAAAAAGTTAACTTCTTTACATTAGCAAAACATTAAAAAAATGTTATTGAATAACAAAACATAACAATACACAAACAAACTTAACCCCTATAAAACTCAATAAACGAATCACCACCACGAACAAACCCCATTACTTTTAGTATCGACATGCTATAAAAGTTTTATTGGGTTAAATCAACGCGACCCTCGGTTATCGTGGTCTCCAGGAAGTGCATGCCAGCAGCATGGTGCTGGTGAATAATTGGGATACGCAGCGGTGCACCGCTCACTCCTCATTGGTCCACCCCTAATTGAATAAACTGACGATATAGATACAGAGATTTAGACTGGCTGGAAGCGGCATTGGTTAGATTTTGTTTTTAGTTTTTGTAGTATTTCTTTGTTTTGATGTTACGAGTATATCAATTGAAATTATATTTTCATACTGCCAGTTACGAACACTTGGTACTAAATTAAATAACGAAATACATACATACCGACAAAATGACACTAAGGCATCGAAAACAATTAGAAGTATTGTTTTATTTTTATTACCGACTTCTAAAACAGGAGGAGGTTATTTTTTTTCATTTTCTACTCTAATGCAAAATTAAACACCGAATGTGCGACATTGTGGAGTCTATGCACTGGGACAGGGCTATGTTCAAATAGCTATAACTCTTAAAATAATTGGTGTAGAGTCAATATTTTGATATCATTTTGTAGGTTGACTCAAATACATCTGATTTAACATAAAAACATACGCAACATTCCGGGGTTAATATTGCACTAGAGCAGAAATGTAAAAAATTTGTAATTTTGTTATAAAATTTCGTAATTTCTTATTTTTTTAGGCTCGTTTTGCGTTGCCCGAGGTATGGCCCAGAACAAAAATAATATCGCAATGACGTGGAGAACAAGTGCCTATCGGCTTCGTTAAGGGTCTTTTTACACTCATTATTTTATCCAGTAAATTCTAAACGACGACGTACAACAAAACCTGTTGTGAACGAGGAAATAGTTATATTGTTAAAAATGGACTGTACTGGCCGTCTGCTGGGTACCTATCTTCTTAAATCTCATAAATGTAAACCTATAATAACCACAGTAAGTAACTCAAGGCTTTTCTAGTTTTCTACCTACACCTTTCTAACTGGTGTCGCGACCTCTTCTCGGAAGTCTCTCTTGCAAGTCGCAACCTATGATGCCACTAAAAATATTCTATAATAAATACTTAAAACTGTAAAGTTTACATTATTGAAAACATAACTTCATGAAAGACAGTTTGAATAGCAACAGTATTTGGTACTAGCTACGGCCTACGTCATCTAGGCGCTACAAAGCGCTACGTAGCGCTACGAACTGCTACGCAGTTTTTTCGGCCTACGCCGCCATGACGTCATGCTCACGCAAGACTAATGAATTAGAGAAAACATCGCTTGTATAAGAATGTGATCGTTATTATCTAATGTAAAAATATTTTTCTTGTATTAGATTATATCTAATTTTGTAAAAACTTACTACTAACATAATATTTTTACATTTTCTAAGTGACGCGAAGGTATGAAAGAAAAGATAACAACAGTAGAGGTTTCGGAAATATCGGGAACTCATAACAAACAGTAAACATGGTAAATATCTCGTTAGTATTATAGTAAATTCGTAAATAAGGTTTGGCAAGAACAATAATTTTTCAATATATTTTCACAAGAAGCAATACAAATTTTAACAAAATTACAACACAAACAATGTCTCAAAGGCAACCAAGCATGGGTAGACACGTTTATGAATTATTCGCCTACGGATTAACAGAATATTATCTCACATAACCTGTCATAGTTCCTAGTAGCTAACATGCTATTTTCGCTACATATTGAGATAAACAGCTGTTTCCGTATTGTTTATACAGTTTGCGCGCCACGCTTATGGGTTAAGACGTAGTTAGCAGATTTGTATCGGGTTCGGCTTGCAGCGACAACTTCCTACCTACAGGTTGTGCAAGTTGTGCTCTTCGCGTTTCCATCTCCGGCCATGTTCATTAGATAGTTAACCGTCGACCGAATAGTGGATCACGACTCGCTATCAGGTGCGCTGCAAACAAAACGCTCAATAGAGGCCGGGTTAAACATGCACGACGGGTGTACGGGTATAATTAAAGTTTAGGAGACGCTCACGTCGCCCGTTAACCTCGTTATCGGGCGCTGGAAGTGGGTGAGACGCGGTGGGGAGGGAGCCAGCCTCGGGGTTGGGGGGAAACGGGGAAAATCAATGACAGCCGCCGCGCGCCGTCTCTCCCCGGCCCGACGCGCTCATCTCGCGGCCACGTGCCGCGGTCACTGGCCTGACTCACCATACCATCCTCTCCCATAACCATCATTATTTGTCTCCTCGCATCCTCATCATTGCCCCTCGACCAATCAAAATCCCGCATTTCAAATTGTAACTTGGAACTATCCTATTCCGACGTAATCAATCATCAAAAAATACTGCAAATTCTTTGAGCGCACGTGTTATTCAGATGACCGGCACAAATCAAAGCAAATACCTCGACATCGGTCAACAAACAAACAGTTCAGTGGAACAGATAAGTGTGCGGTTGTACGAAGCCTTGCCAGTTGTTGGGGGCGCTCGGTCGCCTGTAAAACATACAATGTAATATGTAGGTCGCTGTCAGAAATTTGGGTTATCGTTTGGCCGCGTCGATATGCGACACTTCCGTACCACCGCGATGCGAATGCTATGCACTCGCCGATATTATTGCTATGTCATGCTTCCGGGTTACGTAATGCTGGCTTCTGAATGCCAGATGTTATTGGTCATATGACGCACTCTGACGCGTCAATATATCATGCGTTGCTACCTAGTTCCGATATAATAATATGACAAGGACTACCAACCATCGGATTACCACCCTCCTAAGACTTTTCCAACTGAAAAAAATGTATTTCCGTCGAGTCTCCGAAGTTACCAACCAGTCGCAAAACAATGAGTCATACTCGGGGCGAGTCTCGCGGTGCCTCGTAAAAATCGGTAGCAATGAACTTCCTAGTCCCAAATCCATGCGTCGGTACCTACGTCGTCGGTAGGCAGTCGGTACAAATGTTTTATATAAGCATATCGCGACCCGTCGTCGATCAATGTCAGCCGCATATTTGGGTCAACGTCCGTCAACCGAGAATTCCCGCGTTCGTCTACTCTTCATTTCCTATAACGCATATGATCACAATTGTGCAATGTTAAATGTTTAGGAATAGATCATTGTATTTACACCTACGTTTTTGGTTTTATAACTTTTGTTGCAAATCTATTAGAATACTATATTAATTATTATATCGAACCTTTGAAAATTAAAACTCTTTATTTGACAAACTGTCAAAAAACTTTGAAAAAGCTAGCAGTAGCAACGCTGTCAAAATTTACAGCCATCGATTGTGCAAGTTTACAAAAAGCAAAGCAAAAAGAAGAATGTAACAAAAAAATCAAAGCCAGCCAATGATTTCGTAATATCTACAAACTTTACAAACTTACACAAAGAAACTGGGCAGTGTATCTTCAGTGAGGGTGAAAAATGAGGTGATCTACGATCTAATTATTCCTGATGTTCTCTGTTTTTCTCATCTTGGCTTACCATTTCATTGGGCTGGTAATGAAGTTGTCTTTCTAATATATTTACTCGACAACTGCTTTTCAAAGAGCGCATCACCATTCTGCCGTCTTATCCCAATTCATTTGGGGTCGGCGCAGCATGTTTTCTTCTTCCAAACGTCTTGTACTTCCCCCTTTCTAGTTTTATATCATCGTTCAAACAGTCCAGGTTGTTAATATTAGTTCCAAAAGACGAATACCAATACTAATCTTCACCTATTTTATCCTCAGGTATATTACGCGAAGAAAAAACGGAGAGCGCAACAGTACCTGGGCGAGGATGGCTCGCACAAGAAAGAGCGGAAGTTATATAACGACGGCTATGATGATGATAACCACGATTACATCATCAAACAGGGCGAGAAGTTCCTCGACCGGTATGAGATCTCCTCGCCGATTGGGAAGGGATCTTTTGGACAGGTGAGCTTTTACTACTTTGCTTTCATTCAATCATTTTTAGCCTATTGGAGTTATTTACTGGACTGACCCCTAAGTTGAGGTCTGATCTCAGGATTGAAACTCTTGCAGCGATGATCTTATATTATTAAGCCAATAGAACCAATGCCGAAAAGTTCTGGAGTGGTGACCGCGAACCGGAAGACGTTGCGTTAGAAGGCCTCCCACTGAACCGATGACCTGGTTAAGGTTGCGGGGATCCGCTGGATGCGAGTCGCACGGGACCGGTCAATGTGGCGACACTTGGGCGAGGCCTATGTCCAGCAGTGGCCGTCTTTCGGCTGAAATCATGATGATGATGAACCAACTTCTACTACGAGTGTGTTTCTTCTAAAAGTGACTAAAACAAAAAACACTTAACCCGTTCGCTCATTCATTTCCGATAATAAATTAAACGGGTCAAATGTACACCAAGAACTAATACAATGTATGACTTATCAGGTGTGTTATAAACGTTCTGAGAAAAATAAATAAAATATGAGTAACCGTTGCACTTAGCGGTCAAGTACGTGATTCATACGATACATTGTAATAGTTATCCTGTTATCAGTTCAGTACTAGCTACTTACAGTCAGATTACTGAACTTAATGAGGTTCTACTCATTGCCCTAGTAGTAAACACAGATTAGGAGCACTTCTGAAAACTCGGAGTTAGCAATAGGATGTTTTATTGATTACACAGAAAAAAAAACAATAATGGTGATAGCTGGCTTACAAGAAAACATTATTTAGCCTGAAACGCTACTTTGAGCTCAAGCTACAGAGCTTTTGGTTAAGGATGAATACAAGCCAGTACCTTAGTACTTTTCTCAATAGATTGACCTGTCACATTTGGGTGACATCTAAGCTAAGTAAGAGAACTTTGGTACGTTACAGTTCAGTCACTTGGCTCATAGTATCTGTCCAAATGGAAATGTTAACAAGGTACGGGATCTTAGAAGTCTGATTTCATGCGTGTAGGTCTCAAACTTTGGTATAATCCTGTTAGCATTCGGTTGCCACAAATGTCGAACCGTTGTCATTCAAGACCTCGATTCTAGAAGTAGCCAATCAGAGCACCTACTTTACTATGTACTTTTGCAATATCACCCTGTGCACCCCAGTCCTGGCCGTTCTTCCATACATCTGCGCAATCGCTAGTTACTAATAGTATGTTTTTCTATATTACAGGTTGTGAAAGCGTATGACCACGAGGAGCAGTGTCAAGTAGCGATAAAAATAATTAAGAATAAGAAACCCTTCCTAAACCAGGCACAAATAGAAGTCAAGTTACTAAAAATGATGAACAGAGCGGATCCTGAAAATAAGTATTATATAGGTAAGTTTTGAACTTGAAATATAATTCAACCGGTCTTGTTAAAAAGATCGCTTAGCCGACAATTCAACAAAAGCAAAGAAATTATACTAGGTTAGGGGATTTTTTTAAGGGAACGCAATTAAATTGTGGGGCGAAGTAAGTTACAACAGCTACGATTGGTGATCAAGATAAATTATCTACTACTTCTAGAATTTTGGCCACAGTTCTAATTTATACGAAAAGAATTTTAGCAACATGTAAACGGGACTCAAACTTCTCAAGTCATCCTAAAAGTTGATTGGATTTAAAATACAATACAACAGTTTTCTAAAACGTTTGTAATTTTATAATTTATCAACCTACAGACAATATTGACTGTGGATGTGGATACGAACCGTAAACAGACCGTGATTCACTCTAATGTTTACACTTCTTCGACTGCAATGTCAATGCAAAACACGTGACTTTGCGGTCACTAATATAATATTTATGCTAATATCGACAAATCTAAAATGAGACGCAAATTGCCGTCTACGTAGTGGAGCAGTGGGCCAGCATTTTTGATCCCAAACAACTAATATGTACGAGTTCATTGAAGGTCTGATACTTTTCACCCTTATTCCCTAAGTAATAAGGTTGGAAAGTGGTCGACCGTCAGTAAACTCGGTAGTACGAGGACCATACAAAACTTACATGAATTCAAAAACCCTGGTAGACCACAATAGCGCTTGCGACTTGCCCTCGATTGCAAGATCTATGCCGTCGTCGCCGTCTGGGTATTCTTAAAAAAAATCCAGTTATTATTTATTCCCAAAGCGCTTTGGTGCATCATGGCTCACATATAGAGTGTTTGGTTCTTCTAAAAAGGAGGCTTTAGTGTGAGCCCCATATAGATAGATAAAATATTCCTTATTTCCTATGTACAGCATATAAATTTCAATTTCAATTTAAAAAAAAAACATTTCACATAGGATAACACAGTCTTATCGCTAAAAGCAATATTTTCAAGAAAACTTTTGGATGGATTAGAGGAAGAGGGAGAACCGATACTGCAGGCAGTGGCGTGCCTAGGGGCCAACAATACAAGCGAGCCCATGAGGCGAGCAGACTGTTCAGAAACCCTTACATCATAAAGACTAGTAGGTTATAAGGACAAGCCAAGCTCTTAGGTTTGTATGAAAGTACCGCCAGTAACTGCAGGTAGTCTGAGACCTGTATAGGCTGAATATGTTATTTATTTATTGTATTTAGTATTAATATCAATCAAGCTGCGCCATAACGCTTCCTTCCATCCCTTATCCAGTCTGTCCCAGCCATCTTGTGTTAATAATCTTCTTCTTAATTTCCAGTGAAACTGAAATGCCACTTTATGTGGCGGAACCACCTGTGCCTAGTGTTCGAGCTGTTGTCGTACAACCTGTATGACCTGCTACGCAACACCAACTTCAGGGGCGTATCGCTCAACCTGACGCGCAAATTTGCGCAGCAGTTGTGTACAGCGCTACTGTTCCTTAGTCAACCTGGTAAGACTCGCAAAATAAGACAGCGTGAAGGAACAACGAAACAAGCGACAACGCCTAAAAAAATTGTTTTCAATGCTAATAGCAAAACTTTAAAGCTCATTTTGCTCGTCGCTTGATTCTTTGTTTCTGAACGCCGTCCAATTTAAAGTTACAACTTACTACAGGCCTTTCTTTTACCGGAGACGATGCCTGAGGTAAGGTAGCGTCGTGGTGCGGTAGGGGTGCTGGCGCCCGGCAGCGGATGGCTGAGCGACTCTTCATCACATACTCCCGAATCAAATAGCTACCTCAGGCAGCTGTACACCTTGTCCATTTTATTACAAAGCAGATTTAGTTCAAAGAGACATCACCCATCTTCAATGCCGTTGTTATTGTAGATCTCCATAGGCGGTCGTGAGCACATACCATCATGTGGGCCGCCTATGTGTTTTACTCTCATCGCCAGTACAAAAGTCTGGATGAACTTTCAAACCTCACCCTACTACTACCTTGATCTGCTTTAACCTTTTGAACGCCAGAGCATAAACGCACGCGCGTGCTCCTTCCACGCCAAGCCACAATTTCACCGCAAATACCTACTAAAAGAATTTTGGGATTCCGAAACTATTTCATTATTTATTTAGTGTTATAGTGCACCGCATTTTTTGTCACATATTTGTGTCGTTGGCGTAAAGGGCAAGCGCTTGCTTGTCACGTATATGTGACACTGGCGTTAAAAAGGTTAAATATTAAATGCTCATGTCTATAATATAAAAGAAAAACAGTTATGTAATTGGGAACTATACAACCTCTATTTAACATAATACCCGAACCCAGAACGTAACTGACAGACCCTCCGTTTACAAAGATGTCCCAAAATTCCATTGTCGAGCAAATCTCGATAAGATAGCTGTTATCTGCAATACTAATACCTCTCTTTTGTATTCCAGAACTAAATATAATTCACTGTGATCTTAAGCCCGAGAATATACTACTATGCAACCCGAAAAGGTCAGCCATTAAAATTGTGGATTTCGGGAGCTCGTGTCAACTAGGTCAAAGGGTGAGTCTGCTTTTACTAATAGTCTAGTCCGTTTTCATTAACTTTAGTTGACAGCTAAGTGTTATACCGGCAATGTTGGATTTTAAACTCCAATCGCTGTGCCGAGCGTTGAAAATCGCAACTGTCCGGTCTTATTTAAGCACTAGCTGTGCGCCACGGTTTCACCCGCCGCTTCTGACTTGTTTTATTTTTGTTGGGCTCCTATTGGTCGTAGCGTGATGTTATATAGCCTGTACCCTTCCTCGGTAAATTGACTATCCAACACTAAAAGAATATTTCAATTTGAAGCAGTAGTTCCTGAGTTTAGCGCGTTCAACCAAACAAACAAACAAACTCTTCAGCTTTATAATATTATTATATATTATATATATTATATGGTATAAATACAATTTAGGTGTCTTCTAGTGTTGCTGAAAACATACATAACACACCACTGTATTTTAGTCTAGACTTAGTTTCTAGAATAGACATGCTGTTATTCAACATTTTGTTTAAAAAGTGGCCTTTGTAGTCAAAGCATGTCAGTATTTAAAATTCAATTTAGATGTAGATGTCAGTTTTAGCCTCCCTTAGCCTGAGGCTAAATATGTTAATTGTTTACTAAGCTGTCTTATTTTTAATCACAAAGTGGGAGTTAAAATATTCTTGATGGTAACATTGAAACGATAAAAAAACAACAACAGTTTCAAACCCACGAATTTGCTCGCATTACTAATTTTAAACTGAAACTATCTACTTAAGAGTTGAAATTATACATTCTTCACTCCTTGCCGTTAAAATATTAATTTGCAAGTATCAAGAAATTCAATAGAACACGCTAAATTATTGGAGTGCACCAAACGCGACTCCACTAATTTACAGACTCGATTCCCGTACACGCTAATTGCTGAGATAAATCACATCGGGGTCGTGTGATTCAGCGGTAGAGGAGGCCAGGTTATCGCCTACTCTCACATATACTTAAAACGTAATACTACCTTCCACAACGCGGCGATAAAACTCATTCATGAACGATGTTATGTAACTTCATTTATTTGGAATTATTCAGATTTTATAAATCACTTTTTTTGTAATTTGTTGATTTTTAACATTCGATACCCGAAAGTCTGACAACCAATATACAATACCAAGGGTAACTAACTTCTTGAGTGTCACATGATACACCATAGGTAAGTGCATAAAAAAACGCTCCAAATGTCTAGTGAACAGGAACACCACAGTTGCATTGCCTATTGGACGTCAGGGCGCGATATTGTCGCTTATTAGACGTTGATATTTAACGTTTATTTGCTTAGTAACACGATCTGGTTGTATCATTCGACTAATCGATTTATTATTTACTAGCTGACCCGCGCAACTTCGTCTGCGTCACATAAGAGAGAAAGAGAACATATTAAAAATGATGTTGATGTTGTAGCCTATATTCTTTCTCAATAAATGGGCTATTCAACACTAAAAGAATTTTTCATTTTGAACCAGTAGTTTCTGAGATTAGCGCGTTCAACCAAACAAACTCTTTAGCTTTATAATATTAGTATAGATTTATACTTGACCCGTTTTAATAACATTTTACTAGGTAAACAGAAGTCCATCAATCGGACTCAAACCCAGACTCCGGTTTTTACTGAAAAGATATTACTTGAAAAAAAATCAAGGCCTTTGACATGATGCGCGGATTGAACCCGCGTCCCACGTTCGGCGGTCCCGCTAGCTAAAAATAGAAAAATACAAAATTAATTGAGATTCTATAAATAATGTTTCATATTCCGCATCGTAGCTTCCTTATAATCATGAATGGAAGTATTTTTAGACATTTTTTGGCACTGATTAGGTTAAATATAAATGTTTCCTTATATTTATTTCGTTATCAGCACAGTAGAAGTGCTAATTAAGGTCATGGAATGGACTTGGCCCTTGTTATCTTTCTTGTTCTGCTTGTTCTCATTCTGGAAGTGCCAGTTAATTGGTACTTTACTTACATTGTCGTTTGATGAAATAGTAAACTGAGATTGCACTCAGATTGTTGAATAAAACGTTGGCTGATGATTCAATTGCAACATCATCATTCTCCGGCCCTTATCCCAATTTATTTCGGGTCGGCGCAGCATGACTTCTTCTTCCATACTTCTCTATTACTCGTCAGCTCATCAGACACACATTCAATTGCAACATGGCTGAGCTCATGCTGATAGCTGAGAACATGTTAGAATATTCGCAATTTTTATGTAGCCGGTCTAGTACCCAAAATGTAACTAATATTGTACTGTGAAATGAATAACCTGCGAATGCCCCTTAGACTTTAGGTGCCTATAATTTAGCAGAGCGATAACGATGATCCTTTTAGCGCCTTTCCAAAGCTGTAGTATTAAGTACGTAGGTACTATATCAATATACCAGATAACCTTTGCACTCTGATAAGCCAGTAGTTTGCGTTTAATCACTTTAGGACTGTAACAATCATTTTGTTGGTGTGATAACTGCATAGGCGGCTTAAAACTATGGCAGAGAGTATCGACACTTCGATTATTATTTTTTTTGTGAGAAGGACTAAACATTGATTTGGGGATGTCCTTTTCACAATACTATTTAGTCAGTCTTCTTCTCTGTTGTATTTTAACTACTGATACTAGTAATAAGTTATATTATTTGTTTACTAACATGTTGGATCATTGTCGTCCGAAAATAAAGAATATAATAACAGTTCATGATGAATCCCCTACAAGATTTAAAAAAAGTGACAAAACGTTCTTTAGTGTTGAACCTCACCTAGCAGCACGGGATCGCACTTTTCCATGCTCCTGTCCTTTTCGTGAGCTGCCAATCGCACCGTCAGCATCGATGCTGCCGCGTGCGACAGCATTCCCACTTTGTTTCTCGCTCTAGCAAATGACGGGTCTGAGCGACAGAAAGGAATAGTACCATGGGAAAATGCAATTCCGTGCTGCAAAACGAGGTTCAACCCTTAACATTTAATACTTCTTCGTTCTGGCACCCGTTTCCCAAATAAAATGTATTGCACTGATAGGTTTTCAAGGTTAGGTAGGTTTTATAGGTTTTAAAAATCCAACAGTGCGCTTTGCTTTTACGCATAACATTTTAGTGTCGCCTAAAGTTCGTGAAAATGGGCATTGATTGAGCTTTCGCCCTAAACCATACGTTCTACCCACAAATAGAGTAATTGTGGTGACCAAAGTACTAATTGCCATTTTCTAATATTCCAGATATACCAATACATTCAGTCAAGGTTTTACCGGTCGCCGGAAGTTTTACTGGGCGTGCCGTACGATCTCGCGATAGACATGTGGTCGCTAGGCTGCATACTCGTAGAGATGCACACCGGCGAGCCGCTGTTCAGTGGCGCCAACGAGGTCGATCAGATGAACAAAATCGTCGAGGTTCTCGGCATGCCGCCTGATCATTTGTTAGACCAGGTGAGACTAGCGTACCATATTTTCTGCTGCTTTTTTAAACCTTAATATACAGTGGTGACTAACTACAAAAGCTCTGAGACAATGAATCTCGGAACAGTCCCAGGAACGGGCTTGGAACGCCATTCCAAATGAAAATGATTGAGACAAGAAGATTAGAGAAGAAGGAAATAAACTGTCTTCCCTGTTTGGGATGGTAGCGGTGGAATTTTCAAAGGTTGCTATGAACGGCCTCAGCAACATTAACTGTACTATCCCTGCTAAAGAGAGTGATGCGCGTACTAAAACTGGGTCGAAATCACCACAATTTGATATTGAATTTTCCAAACGCCAAATTTTCAAGGATTTCGCACAAGAGCCTTTGCATATCTATTGATCCTGATGAAGCTCAAGAGTTTCTTACATTTTGGTATTTTTCTGTTCACAGGCACACAAAACAAGAAAATTCTTCGACAAATTACCAGCGTCAGAAGGCGGTGGTTATGTTTTAAAGAAAGTCAATGGAAAAGACGGGAGGTGAGTTTTACTAAATTGTGGCATTATTGTACCATTCCCTCCCGTTTGACATATGAAAACACAAGTTAATTTTAAAGTCAAGGTTATCTAATTCTTATAAAGATACAAGTTACCGTATTCTCGAACATAAGCACAATCGAAAAAAAATACCCACACGAAGATTCTCCTCGAAACTTCGATTCTTTTGACGCATGTTTTGGAATCTGTACTTGGATTCTACATCACGTGTCTCATCTTTCTGTTGAAACTTGTGCGCCTCCGCGTTGATTAAAACCAGCCTGTGGAACTCACTGTCGGCTTCCTCTGTTCCCCGATCATTATAATCTGAATTCCTTCAAAGCTCGAGTAAATCGGTTTCTTGTAGGCAAGCGTGCTCCACTCTAGGCCGCATCATCGCTTCACATCATGCGGCCATACGCAAGTCTATTTCGCTAAAAAAAAAACTGGGCACAGAGAGATCTCGTAGAGATTTCCTAGTTGTAAGCTCAAAGGTTGTTTGAACACACGTATGACTCTATATTGATGTGTGCAGCGGTTACAGGAAGTACCGGCTGCCGGGCACGCGGCGGCTGCACGACATCCTCGGCGTGGAGGGCGGCGGGCCCGCAGCGCGCCGGCGCGGGGAGCCCGGACACTCCGTCTCCGACTATCTCAAGTTTAAGGTGAGTGGACTGAGATTACACTTTTGTTGACAGAATTCAGTCTGCAGAGACCAACCTTTCATAACACAGAAAGCAATGTTTACCTTCCTCTAAATGTGCTGTAAAATTATGCAGGTGGCCTACAATGACGTCGTACAGCAATATTGTTTTAATCTTATTCCAGAGTGGAAAAGAGATGGCGCTAGGCGTCCTCTATAGCTCCGTATCTTTGCTACACTGTAGTGACATTAAAACAATACCGCTTTAAGACGTCATGGTAACCCACCAGACAAGACAGCGGACTGGCTGGAGACACCGGACTTTGACATATTGTTTAGTACATTATCAGTCTAAGTCCCCTGTCCACTCTCCAGTCGTCAGTAATCAGGTGTAAAGTCCATCCACGTTTTACCAGAGATGACGGGACTCATGAAAGAATGGACTAGTCTGAGCTGCTACGTGCGATTCGCTAATTGAACATCCCTGTAACACTGCTCGATAGGTTATGAAATCAGATATCCAGAATTTACCACTAAAAACTTGACATGGCTGCATACAGGCAAGCGGTTTGAAAATTTTTCGTGTTTCTAACGAAATTACACCTTAAATTTGTCATCAGAGAGAGTTTTATGAAAAACGTCTGTAAAAACACTTCAAAAAGTCTTTTAGCCTTAGACCATGTTATCAATACTTGTCATACAACCGCTAAAAAATTGCTTACGATTTCCAGGACCTAATCCTCCGTATGCTGGAGTACGACCCCAAACAGCGCGTAACGCCGTACTACGCGCTACAACATAATTTCTTTAAGCGGACTGCGGACGAGTCCACCAACACACAGCAAGCACAGTCGCATCACCAACACGGTTAGTTTCACTTTATTATTTACTATTTCTGTTTCTTTATTATTTATTTATAAACTTCGTGCAACAGTTCTGGAATATTCTCTAAAATTCCCGAAGGTTTCTCTAATATAGACTAACTTTATAACTAGCATTCTCAAAGGATCGGCTTGCTACTAAGAATGACCCAATGTTCCTATCCATATTCCAACGAAGCTAGTTCCTTGTAATAACTACTGGGATTTTATTATTTCTACTCAATGAATTTGCACAAAAACGAATGTTTGAATTTTGCTATTAAACGCACGAACAATATCTAGAAATTGCAAATCATTGTGCAATAGTATGGGGGAGATAATTTTGTTTTTTTTTCTCACTAAAAGTCAAAGACCCTTAGTAAATATTGTGCAATTTTTATGGTGCTTATAAAAAAATAACATAACAGGGAAGGGAATCAATATGTTTCTAACAATTTCATAGTAGTATATAAGTCTAAAATGATCATTTCAAGCTTCTGTCGTGTACTTTGCTAACATAATACGCTTCATCATTTCATTTTGCTAAAAATTGCAAGTCTCAAGGATGCCATGATTTTATGAAATAAACGGAAGTTACAATGTAGTCAAGCAACTCGGACCTTTAGAAGTTATCTTTATAATTTAATAATCGGCAACATTTTTCTGGCTAGAATTGTTGCCACATTTAAAATGCTACCTTGTTTCAATTGTCTCTCAGGCTATTAATAATTTGGAATAAATAAGCTTGATGAACTAAGTCAAAACTACCCTTGCTTGAAAAAAATATGTTTGTTTGCATTATAAAGAGAGGCAGTATAAGCTCGCCATTACTGGCAAGCCAAAAGCGCAGCCCCCCCATAAAGTCAATGGCCCAGTAACTTCCATCGTGTGTGTGTACATTGTTAACATTGGCTATGTTGTGGCGGCAGATGGCCCGTCGGACCCGCGATGACTAGAGCGGTCCGGCGGCCCCGGCCCGCGACACTAGCGCCGCCACACTAGTGCCTAACGATATCGTGCCAGGTCTGCCCTCACTCTACTCACTATCGGAATGTTATGCGCCCCCTCCGTAGCATGCGAGCATGTGGCACGCATGGCTTATGTGTATCGGCGATCTGCGGCCTACGTTTGCGACAACCTTAAAAAGATACTGTTATTTATACCAAAGTCACAAACAGATCTTGGTGTATCTGGCATAAGGTCAGAACTGTCATTGTATAAAAAAGTAATTAATATAACTTTGACGAAGGTTGGCCGCAGATGCGAACTGTTTTTTTTTATGTTTTCCATGTGTTTTTATCTATTTACAAATAACAAATATTAGACCCCTCTATATCTCTATTATTTTCTAGATTTTATAGCAACACCCTATTTTTCACTTTCATATAATTGTGAATGTTCTTTTTTTATGTGTCAACACTCGTCGAGTGCACTTTAGAGGTGTGCTGGCGCAATAGATTTTTATTTCAGCAACCAAGCCATGTAACCGAATTATATGTTTTAGGTGACTTGTAGTATGATTAGAATGCAGGCTAGGTACTACACAGATACTTGTCTATTGTCCAAATTCTTCAATACCTTCACGCTCAGTACATTGAGGAACAAATCTGTGAAAGTAATGGCGCTGGCTTAGCTTGTTTCAAACGTGGCCATGTGTCATAAATGGTCAGATTGCTTTGACTGACCATCCTCATTTAAAATACTTTTGAGTGTAATGTTGAAGTGTCTGTGCAGTATGTAGCCTGTAGTACAATGTAGTGTTCGTGCGGTGTCTAACTAGTGTTGTTGTGCACAGTGGGCGCGCGCGTGTGGGGCGTGGGCATGGGCGGCATGGGCGGCGCGGGCGCGGGCGCGGGCGCGGCCGAGCGCATGGACGTGGAGGCGGCGCGACGCTCGGACGAGCTGCTGGCGCCCGTGTGTCCGCTGGCGCACAGCCCCGTGGCCATCCACTAGCCGTGCCTAGCCGTGCCTAGCCGTGCTGTACGTGTGCTGTGGCCCCCACTCCTGGACTGAATCCGATATTTATGATTCTATATTTTTATTTAATACGATAAGTCTGACTGTAAAGAAATATTATGGTGACGATTTGTTACGTTGTACCGTGTATTTGTATTATTTGTTTCTTGATCGCTTCACCGACAGTACTTAGAGAAACGTTCCGTGCGATCGCCGACGATCCCGTTCAACGCATCCGGACGCATCGAGGGCATCAGAGCTAGGTTTTTTTATTGTTACGCGATGCATATCAAGGACGCAATATGGTAGAAAATAAATATTGTATATAAAATTTAGGAAACCGACTAATCGATACAGACTGCGACATAAACTGGATAATCTATAGTTTAGTTACGATCTATGCTAGTTAGGCTTTCGTTCGGTTTTTATTATCGCAAGCTTTATATTCTTAAAGTGTCGGCAACTGATGACTGAAATTCAAAGGGCCAATGAGAATTTGTTTATACAAACGAAGAAATAGATTAAGTATTTTTGTTAATGCACAAATTGATTCGAATCGACACAATTACACATACACACTTAAATTATTTAATTAAAACTATGCCCTCGCATTTCAGAGTTGTTGTATAATGTAAAAATGTTTTATTTCCAATGTATAATGCTTGTGATTTAAGTCTCAAGTGTTTCATTTAACGCGTATAGGTTACTTTGACCCATTGGAATATTCAGACGATGTGTAAAACAGAGAATAGTGTATAGGTAATTCTATAAAACACAAAATGTACTTGTAGGTTATGAGAAATGTTGAAACATATATAAAAAATTTGGGTATTTCAGATAAGAGTTAATAAATTGAATTAAACTGACTTGTTCAACCTTTTTGGATTTGAATCTACAATAGACTAACCTCATTGCAACAGACTGGTTGAAACTTTCTAAACGGAGATATTTTGTATAGCAAACACTGAATCACTGCCTTATTGTGCCGGAACTTTTTATGTGTAAGGCCCGCTACTAATTAACGACTTTTTGGTCGCTCGATATTAAATAATCAAATTATTGTCAATATTTGGTTATTAATTTTGTTGACTTTTATTTGTGGATAATCTTAAATTGCATTTAAGATTGATGGGAATGTGGATGCACACATTCTAGATAAAGGTTAGCAAATATGATGTATAATATGAGGAATGGGTGATGTTGTTATCTCAAGTTGTAGATACTACCGAGTATGATTGTGTACTGTTGTCCATTGACGAGAAAGATCTTGTTAGTAGCGGTCCTGGAGCATAGCTCCTTTATTCTGATCATGTCGTGATATAGTAAAATTTTTATGTTGAATTATTTTTAGTTAAAAATTGACTGAAATGACCATTGTTCAGAATAAAGCAGCTATATTATGACGAATGCAACTGATAGCAAATTATTTCTTATCGCAAAGTATTGTTGCGAGTTTTTATAAAAACCTTCCTAAAATGGATTTATTTTTAAACAAAACACATGTATGGTATGGCTATTCGTTTACATGAAGCATTAAAGTATTTTTCTATATTTAATTTATCTAATAGTACGTGCTATCACTTTCGTTACATTGTAGATTTGAATCTATTTCTAATCTCGCGGTACTGTACTATAAAATTTTCAAATATCTGTATAATATTTACTGTAATACTTTTCTGCTTCATGAGATATAGGGTTGTTAGAAAGAGTATAAGGAATAAGTATGGGATACACGTTTAATTTGATAATGATAGAGCAATAACGAAGTAATCGACAGGCAGGTTTCCAAATGTATGTAAAAATTATTAAATTGTGTTCATCAAGTGTACCTAATTGTAATATACATTATTATAATTGTTTTAATATTTTAGTTCCTTTTAACTTGATAACTATGCTAAAATAGATGCTGTATCCACCGTATAATATACAGTTATATGGTTTACTCACTGTAATACTTGTGTATAACTTAAGACAATTTTTAATTTAATTTTGTGACATACCTACCTTGTTATGGTACCAAGTTCAGGAAATCTGCCGTGACAATGTTTATATTTGACAAACTAGTCGGGATGTTAAGTGATAAAGAACACGTAAAACACCAACCTTTGATGTAGTTCTAACTAAATCCATTACTCAAGAATGGCCCTAGATGTTTGCGCTTGAGTATGTAATATACTATACTATTTATTTGTACTGTGACAGCATGGGATTATATGGAATGTGTGAGTTGGCATGTGGTGGTGCGCGAAGCGATGAGCTAAAATGTTTATTTCCTATCGGATTGTCAGTTCGCAGGCACTGTAACAATAAAAGGATAGAGCTTTATGTCACTAAGTTTTGTATTTTAAATCAATAAACGATAGCAATTGATCTACCTACTTTTATTGTCCTTATTTTTTTCATGCAATGGAAAACAGTTGTGTGCTTACAATATTTAATGTCCGACCGAAGGTTCGGTTTCGGCCAAAAAAATCTAGTTTCGGCCACCATCCTGTTTCGGTCGGACACTAAATATTATGTCTTACACTTTCGACGGAGACCTTATCAAAATTTAGACGATTCTGGAATTGATTGGAGCTGAACGTGTGATAGAAGCCTATGCCATTGGCATGGGGTTATGTTTAGTGTCTCACAAAGCTCGTACCTATTGGAAACGACACCCTATAGTAATGAGGTTAATAACGATAAATAAAAATAAAAAAAGCCCATAATAAATACTCCACAGGGTTGTACTTGGGATACTGAAGAGAGAAAACTGTTTTCTAAAGCTAGAGAGAGACTGACTATGCTTATCAGTAGATATGAGACTGAGAGCAACGATGGATTGTGTGAGGAGTGAATGATCATCATAATCATTCTCCTGCCCTTATCCCCATTGATTTGGGGGTTCGTTCCCACAAGTTCTACTGAACAGTACTACGGTCGAACTAATGGGAATATTTTTCCCACTAGTCCTACAATTTCAGGTGGTACAAAATCGTAGAACTAGTGGGACCAAAAATTCCCATTTGTTCTACAGCTGTTCTATTACACAATTCTAATTTAAAACGAATGGGATTTTTGTTGTCGTACTACTATGTTTTGGCTTAGGTCGTACATTCACACCACAGATATAGATATACCATATCTGTGATTCACACTCTGCAAAACTCGCAACAATTTCCTACTGCGTAATCTTCGAGTGTAAACTCGCACAGTAACCTGAGGCTATTGGTGTATTCCCAATAGACTACTTACTACCTATCAAATCCAAAGTGGGGTAAATTCGTACTGGTTTGGAGTTTTGCAGTGTCAATGCATGTACGACCTACGCCAAAACATAGTAGTACGACAACTAAAACCCCATTCGTTTTAAATTAGAATTGTGTAATAGAACCTGTAGAACAAATGGGAATTTTTGGTCCTACGATTTTGTAACACCTGAAATCGTAGGACAAGTGGGAAAAAGTATTCCCATTAGTTCTACCGTAGAACTGATTAGTAGAACTAGTGGGAACGAACCGATTTGGGGTCGGTGCAGCATGTCTTCTTTAATACTTTTCTATTACTCGTCATCCTCGTCAGACACTTCTTTTCTAGCCAAAGAGTGAATGATATGAAAGAAAAAGGAGTAAATGAAAGTGTAGAGACACTGTCTGGTCAGAATGGAAGAAAAAGAGGTGTTTCAGAGCCGTCCCCATGTAAGTAATAACAAGGGCAAGCCGTAGGGACCGTCTCCACGAGCGCGAGAATCGCGGCGATATTATCGTCGTGGCACGTATTTCTATACGATAATATCGCCGCGATTCTCGCGCTCGTGGAGACTGCCTCTGAGTGATTCGAAGCGACGACAGTTAAACTTTCGCTGTCGTCGCAGTGATGTACGGATCATTCACTATGGAAGTTTTTTAACAGACAACACTGCGCATACGACAGCTGCGACGGGCCGCAGTGCCGCTGTAGCAGACACTTGCGCAAAAGCGCGCACGCTACCGCAACCTGCTTAAGCTTGTTAGCTAATGAATGAGTAACAAATGTGAATATGATTGTGTGAAGTGGGAATAGCAAAAAATGCAAGTAATAATGTTATTGGAGTGTGGCCACCCCTTGGCTTCATAAATAAGTTACCTTGTAGAAGTCTTACCCAATGAATGGTGAAGCTGAATGTTAGCGCTCTCGTTCACGACCTGTTTTTAACCGGTCTGGCGCGGCGCCCTGGGTTAAACTTGTACACATGGTACCCGGTTTCAAGCTGGAAGGGGACGCGAATTTGTTTAATGCGCCTTATATACCTCCGACCTCAGAAACAAGTGCTCATAAGCCCGTGCCGGAGAGATGATGAGATGATTTTAGATACCTACAGCCACACCGGGTACCGCCTGAAATTGAATCGGGGCTGGCCTCGGCGCTGCGAACAAGACTCCGTAGTACTTTATACATAACTGGCGACCGCCGCCCGCGAGCTCCAACATTTGGCTAAATCCCATCTTTAAAGGTAAGGGTAAGTAAAGATTTGCTGGTGTCAGGTGTACGACTGCATAAACTTGGGAGAAGGTTATTGAGCGGCGATGACAAATGAGAGAGAATGTTCGGCCAGAGTGTCGCCGTAGGGGCGTTTTTTTAGCCTGGTAGCTAACAACGGATAATAATTCGCTAAGCAAGAAATACGAATTTGCACACGGGACTAACAGGTGTGCCTTGGATGTGTAGTTATAGATAGCGATGCACAATGCTAAACACGAGTGATGTAGGTACAATCGACGTAGTTCGCGCATGTACTGGTTGCTGAGAAAGAAAATGGCCTTCGAAACGAGATTGGAGGTAGGAGGGCTGGTGGATGTATAATTTTAGTCTGTCAGAGTCAGAGGTAAAATCGCTAAGCCTGGACGCGTTTCATAATGTTGGCATCATAGACGTATGGTTGGCTTGAATTAACCAGAACGGGTGTCATCGGAAAGTTTCTTGAAATCGATCTACATTACACAACATGATGAAATGAATAAAAATACAAGTTTAGACAGTAACAAGAAGATTACAAGCGTCAAGACAACATGCAGTGCAGAAAGATATACAGACTTTTAATATACAGCGTTTTATGAAGATGAGCAGCCCACGTCCATTACAATTTTACGTGGTGAGTGAATGAATGGGAAAGTTTTATTTGTAACTGGCCACATTTAAACCAGAGTTATCAATACAGTTGTCACTGTCATTGTCTATTTTCAAGATTTCAAGATAATTATTGTCACTGTCACTCACATAGTCAATATTGTGTTTGATTGTTTGAGACTGCCAGTGCCATGGATATTCAGTAAATGATGAATTAAAAGTATATGTTTTTAACTATTTATCGAGCCTTGCCTGAGGATAAATAACAATGAGAAATAGTGAACGGGCTAGACAAGCTCAGTTTGAGTTAATGGTATCATTCATGGAGCGGTGCGTATTTGATTTTGGCGTAAAGATTCTTTTTGGAAGTTCTTACAACGAACAAACATTTTATATAAATCTAATATAGTCTAAAAGTCCTTCTAATATAAAGTTATTACAATGTTTACTTAAGTGAAATATATGCTCGCTTTCATGGAGAAGACAAAAGCATTTGAATAGTATTCCTTTATATTGTTTCTCTATCGAATATTTTCAGACACGGCGATATTCAGTACCTCTCGAAATTAGAATGCGACAGGAAATGGATTGAACTTACAGATTTATTGAACAACAAATCGCTTGGAGAACCCAAACCTATTGATAAATGGAGGAAGGTTTGTTAAACATAATTTACCTAAAACCAGCTTTTGCCCGCAGTTTCGCTCGCGCTATGTTTGGAAATAATCCCATGGGAATGTTTAAAATATGGCCTTTGACACTCGAAAGTTCCCTGTTTTTATTTTAAGCGTGCACCATATTTTTATTGAACTAAATATTATTTATTACTGTTTAAAAAGATAATATTCTATTATTGACCTTGTCACTTTTTCAATATGGCAATTCCGGATGTGTTTGAATTCCCTCCGCATTCCGGACACTGAGGTAAAATTCCAGAGTTGTCCTGAAAAATATGAACGTATGGTACGGCAACCCTACTCGGGGGTAATTTAGCTTCCCATTACTGAAAGAATTTTTGTAAGTGCATCACTAGTTCCAAAAATTACCTCCTTCATTCTAACTTGAACTCTTTATAATCATCTCAGTTCATTCAATAACCCACCAAAATATAGTTACGAAATCCCAATCATTACAACTGTGTAGTAAACCAATAAATACCTTTTATTTTACTCATAATACTCATCACTCTTTGAAATGGGCAGCTACAGTACTTTTACAGTTATTATGCCTTGTAGTCACAAGGCATAATAATAATATACCCAGTCGGGTAGCTTCAGTTTTACCTGGCTATGGCTAAGCCAAAGGGAAAGGTTATGATTTTAACAGTCTATGTATGTATGTTTGTATTTACGTATGTTCCTCCATAGCGCCTAAACTATTCATCCGACTTTGATGAATAAGTTGTCAATTGATTCATTATTTTGGCCTAGGTAACATAGGCCACATTTTACCCGACTTCATCAATGAGGAGGAGTAGATTTTGCCTTGTAAACCCCGATTTTAATTAGAGCGAGATTTTTCAGTAGTCGGTTTTTTAGTTGTAGTATGAGACACATATTCTTGGTTTTATTTCGACAATTCAAAAGTATCTGTAAGTGGCCTACTTGAAATAAATGCTTTGATTTTGACATCATTCTTTCATTATTTTCAGTGCTGGAGTGACTTCAAGAACAACACAAAAAGAAAAGAAGTAAAAATTAAAAGTCAAGACTGTAAAGCAGGTCTATCTAAAATTGAGAAGAGGCTACTGAAAATGCTAGAAAACAAAAAGAAAAAATCAACTGAATTGGACAACGAAACTGCAGTGATATTTAGGGTATCATATTCAACCTTGCTTTAAAAACGTTCAGTCTAACCGGATGCAGCCAAATACCATTTTACAAAATCATAATCAAAGTATTTATTTCAAGTAGGCTGGTTACAGGCACCTTTGAATTGACGAAACAAAGAAAACAATAAAATGTACCACAGTCCCAGTCACAAGGCATAATAACTGTGAAAGTACTGTAGTTGCCCATTCTATAGCGTAGATCTCTATGGAAAAGAATGGGCAAGAAACTCCATGGACACTCTTTTAAATCAGAATATTGTTACAAAACCTTGGTTACATGATTCCTGTTAAGATGGTACATTATGTGAGAATGATGTAGCAAGATGTGCATGTGTAGATGGAGCGACTGCCTGTCTGACCTCCAAAACCCACTAACTGCAGTGCACAAACATATAAATTAATTATTCAAGTCAATGTCAGTCACTACCAACTTGCTGACAGGCTAATCTTTTGTTACAGTATCAGCTCATACAATCTCATATAGCTTGTGGACTTGCAAGAAGTAGTTAAGTAAAAATGGAAGCCAGCTACTCCTACTCATAGATAGTTAACATAATTTTTCCTAGAACAGTTAATATTCCTTTGATAAATTAGTGTTAACACACTAGCTCAGGTAGCCTACCTGTGTGGGAAAGAGATGGCGCTAGACGACCTGCATAACTCTGTCTCTTTCCCACACTTTAATTACTCCTGCTTTATGACGTCATAGATAGGGGCCGTCTCCACGAGCGAGAGAATCGCGGCGATATTATCGTCGTGCCACATATTTCTATACGATAATATCTCCGCGATTCTCTCGCTTGCGGAGACGGCCCCTAACCCCCAGGTGTCAGATTATACAAATACATGAAATTATTAAGAGCCAACATTGTTTTTCCAGCCTGAAACAGTACCAGAAGAAGCGTCATGTGAAATGCCACCATCACCAGTGTCACCACGGCAGAACTACGTTCAAGATGTTGAATATGAATTGATTGATCACAGAAAATCATCGACATCATCATTTGCCTCAGACACCAGCAATGACATTGAAGATGCACCAATTCCTGAAAAAAGAAAAAAAACATTCAAAGACAACATTAAAGACATTGCTGAAAAATACCTAGAATTTGAAAGGGAGAGAGAGAAGTTGGCACATGAGAGAGAGATGGCGAGAATACGACAGAGTGATCAACTCATCACAATATTTGGAAAAGTTGTCAATGTTTTGGAAAGACTGACTCCAAGTATACAAAAATATTTGGGTCATGATACCAATCAATGATGATAGATAAACTATCTTCTACAAATTGCTATTTTGTATACAAAAGATCTCATGTGTTTTGTTTAAGATAAATAAGATGTTTAAATGTAAGTGTTTTAGTTTTAAGAAATTAAAATGTTATAAGTATAAAATGTTGGGAATTTAATGATAGGAAGAGAAACTATTACTGAAGAGTGTTTCTTGGTTATTTTTTTATTATTGATAGGGGGCCGGTACGTAAGCACATTTATTACAATTATTTACCCCCCCCATCCCCCTTGTCAGCAAAGCTCTTACCCCCTCCCCCCATGCTTACGTAAACATTTTTCAATTATAAATGTATTTTTTTATATTATAATTATAATTTTAAAAATAAGAAAATAGATTTAGGATAGAGTTTAGACAGGGACAAAAATATTATAATCTTACGAACATAACAAACTTATTTTTAAATTTTTGGTAAAAAAGTAAATAACTACCGATGACGTAATCGTCATCTAGACCCCTACCCCACATGTCATCCAAAATAAGCAAAACAAAGTCCCCCCCACCCCCCATAGTGCCTACGTAATACTTGAACGGCCCCTAGGAACTGGACCTTCTTTGTGAAATTGGCACTTATAAGTACTTATGTATTTACTTACTTAAGTCATTTATTTAAGTTTGTTTGGTACCATAGACAATGTTACGTTATTCAAGTAATATTAATGGAATTGTCTATTTAGTTTTCCTTCTCATGCTTCTTGTCTCATGAAGTCTTACAAAGTATTTAGTTATTTTGAAAATCGCATATTGTCTCTTCAGTTTGAATTTATGAAAATGCAGCTGTCCTATAAATGTGAAAGTGTACAATCTTTGTGAATTGTTATTTCATTGGAAAATAAATAGAATTTAAGAAACTTATTTGGTCATATTTATTGCTGAACTTTGTCGGTTTCTTATCACAGTCTACACATTGGATCACATAATCCCAACTCTGAATTGCAGTAAATTGCCGTTTTCTAACACAACGTAAACTTTAGTTACTTATAAAGCACAAAGATGACAGTTGTAAACTTGAAAAAGTTTACTCAACAACTAAGCAATCATTTTAAATACTTTGTTTTTATTTTTTTTATAATCTTTGTGATTTTGTTGTTTTAATTGAACTGATGACATAAATATAATTGTCAAAAAACTATTTTTTTTTACCGAAATCAACCTATTGCAAGCGTGAAGAAGTTGCAAGTTTATTCGGGACACAATCATAAAAAGCAATAGTAAAAATAAAAAACACGAAAAGCGCTGCTGTAGACGAACACATTGTAAATACGTAACATACTTTGATAGGGATTAGAAATTTCGAAGTGTCTTGTACTTGCTCCAATAGCCGTGATCGTCTAGTGGTTAGGACCCTACGTTGTGGCCGTAGTAACCCAGGTTCGAATCCTGGTCACGGCAGTGTCAAACACTGTTACGGCGGAGCTATATTTTTATACATTTGGATTGATAAGCTGAATAAGAATACAAATGAATTATTAATTTTTTATAGATTTTTAAACAAGTACAACAAAAAAAAAATATTTTTGAATATAAAAGAATTCTCTATGCCTAATGACTATCTATTTACGAAAAAAAAACATTAAAAAAAATAAGTTTTAGAATTAAATAACGTTATTTTGCTATAACTTTTGCTAACCGTTCATTAATGGTCCTAAAATAATTTGAATACAGCGCCATCTAGGTTCTCCGATGCAATTGTTAGTTTACAAAAGTTCACCGGAGTGCATTGACACCGAGCCCCACATGCCTCTCTTACGCAAAAAGTTCCAACAGATGGCGTTACGGGTATTTGTTTTGGTACAACACACGCCGCAGCTGTTCGCTATCACAGAAATCCGTGAGAGAAAAGGAGTGGTGATTAGGTCTGTCTTTGCCTAAAAAATACGTTTTTTCTATGATTCATCAACATTTTGTGACTGGTGACCGTTATATGTGCAAGTTAAAGTTGTTCTACATGTGATATATTGTTCGCAACGTCGAAAAACATCGCCAAATAGTGTAATTAACGATGTAAACGTTGGTTATGACGTTTACTACGGTGTATTTGTGTGTGTGTGCGTGAGTGACAGCATTGCCGACGACCGTTGAAGCGAATCTTGTAACGGCATAGGTACCTATTGGATGTGAATGCTGTTTTCGGTAAGTTATATTGTTTTGACGATGTTAGACCTAACCTATTTGGCTCATGCCTGTGTTGGGCCGCTCTATATAACTACGTACCTATATATTGTTTGACCTCGATACGCGGCGCGATCTCGTTCGCTATTTCCCTTTGAAAGGCAATTTCTCGCGTTAGTAATTTTTTCTGCACCGACGATGTTTCCGCACGAATGTTCTGTTTGATTAGCTAATTTATAGTTACGACTGTAACGATGTAAAATAAAAAAATAAGTGGTAGGTAGGAAGTATAAATCTGTGGGCCTTATCACCTCTATGTTGTATGGAATAAGGTTGTTTATTGGTTTTATTTTCGACAGCTGATTTTATATGTTGCGGGTCGATTAATTTTTAGTTTTAGGAAGCTGTCTACAGTCTTATTAGATGATTGTTAGATAAATAATTAATTTGGTTGGTATTTCCTGTGCTACATTATAAAGTTTTAGCCGTGTGCACTTGCCTGTATCGAATCGACCCCACATGTTGAAAATTGATATTCCCTACACTTGCCGGTCTGTCGAACCCGGTAGTCGTTGCGTCGACACCTGCACGCTGTAGTGTAGGTACCTAGCTACTTAATTAAGAGCAACCATTGAACAATTATAACCGAGACCAACTAATTAGTTCCAAATTAACATTTATTAGATACGTAGGTGCTTTGAAATACAGTTTTAAATTCGAATGCAGTCTGACGTGATTCGTATTGAAATAGATCGACGCAAAACTATGCAATATAAATTAAGTCTAACCCACCGGTATTTGTACCAAGAAATTAACATTAGGGGTCATGGAACCCATAAAATCACAGACGTGACCAACTATCAGACAATCTACATTGCTATGAACTTATTTAAATCGAAATGATATTCTGTGCCTACTCGATTTTGCTGTGACTTTGGCCTCAGCCTTTGGTGGTCGGAAAGAATCCCTCAGGAATGTGCGGACGGACGGACGGAAAAAAAATAAAAGTATTTTCTTTCTTTCTTTTCTTTCAAATTTCATCACCCAACCAAAACCGTTCAGCCGTGAAAATCTCGTTCCTTTCGCAGATAACATTATCATAATTCTCGTGCCCTTATCCCAATTCATTTGGGGTCAGCGCAGCATGTCTTCTTGTTCCATACTTCTCTATTACTCGTCATCTCATCAGACACCTCCTTCCTTGTCATATCATCCTGTACACAGTCCATCCATTCGTTTCTTTGGTGTTCGTCTACTCTTTATAGGTACCTACAAATACAAAAACGTTATTGCCAAAAATATAACAAAGAGCAAACTAAGCAAAGTCTGTATCCTGGGCACCAATACGAGGATTTAATTTAGTAAGGACTTCTTCATGTTTTAGATTGACTGCATTCCATACTCGGCCGAAGTAGCATTATTGCTAGCAATTTAGTGTCGATCAGAGACTAATTGAGTGGCTGCTCAAGACAGAATTATTCATCGCTTCAATCTAGCCTTGTAAATGCACACACTAACATACCTACACGCACTTATAACCAGTGAGCGGTACATAGGTACTTACAAGATAAATTAACCCAAGTAACATCAATATTTCAATCAACATTAACGCCGCAATATTCTCAAATGATGATGCAGTAATAGGTAAGTTATAAGCAAAAAGTTCAAACAGGTTTTCGATGCACGACGTTAGATGATGGCATGCTAAATATTTGATCATATCGCACTAAAGGATCTAACCAGTTTGATTTGTGTCAGTACCTATTAAAGTATTGTTTTCGTTTCACTGTTGTGAAATATTCTTGTTTCTTTTATCCGTCTAGAGTTTTCTACATATAACTGCACACCCAACTTAACACAAATACTGTTGGTTGTCAGCTAGTGGCTAAATAATAACAGCCGCTCTCCGCCATCTTTGCCTTGGTCGGCTACGATGTCACTGAACGCTTTCCGGGACCTACATTTTGCCACAATACTTATATATGAATACTTTTTTAATATCTTAACTTAGTCTACATCAAAGAAAAAGATAATCTTTAACAGTACATGGACAAAAAAGATCTAACTTTATCTAATCCAGATTACTTCAGTATCTTCTCAAATTCTGCTTCTGACGATAAAACCCTTAATTATTCTCGCATTTAGGCGCTCCCAAAACTAGATTTCAGCCTAGATAAAGTATTAAATACTTCAGTTAAAAATTAAGACAGAGGATTGTTTCTAAAACACGGTAATAAAACTATACTATTCAAAGTATAGTTGACCTACCCATTTAAAGAAACTAACTTTAGAATTACTAGCTATTTCTATAATTGGTACTAGAATCACCTGTTGCGATAAACCGTCAATTTAGCAATAGGCCAGTAATGACAGGTGCTGAGCTAAATCCATCAGCTCATCACACATAACGCGAGTGCTACTTACGAATCTGTAATTTACATTCAGTTTAACTTGATGCCCTACAATTTGTATCTTTGTGTCTATTTTAGCCTTCAACGCTGAATACTGAATTGCATGAGTGTTCATAATAATGTGTTGAGGCTAGCTAGCCTCGTCATTATTTTATTCGTCGGCTCTCTTGTTGGACTTAACAATTATAAAATGATTAATGATTCCACTGACGGATGTTACCCCTTTTAACTTAAAAAAAACAAAAGCTTCCTTCTGGACTCCTCTTCACGAAAGAGCAAGCTCTGCTAACCCACTAACAAAGAAATACGTAACCTAATGCAGCTATGCAAGTCTAAACAACCTTCTGCGTTTAAATATTGTAAATATTTATGAAGCTAGAGGTTGTTGATCTCAGACCAACTGCTCTCATGTCGGCTAGTGCGGGACCATTGGCCTACTCATTATTGTCTATATTCATGTGATATAATAATTACTTAAAAATCGGTAAAAATAAAAAAAATCTGTTATCTGTAAAGTCGGTTTACTGCTGATAGTTGAACGTGACAACGTCATAAGAAAATACTGATGGAATGGTTGCATTTTTCAAAAAATGAATGTGCGTTGAGCAATTGTTTTATGGAACGCCTCAGAGCGAGGTAACGCCGCATACGTCATGTTAGTTCGTGCGTGCAGCCGGCTCCATCGAATTATAAGACGTTGTCACGTCAATAATTTGACTAAAACACTGGTCGTTGATGTTATGTAGATAATAGAAATTATAATTATTTTGTAAATCAGCACGAAATTGGGCTGAAAAATTTACTACTCTAAATAATGTCAACTTTACATGCAAATCCTCAAAATTATATGGTCCAGGCATGACCTCCACACGATATTTAATACAGATACCAATTTAATTTCACCCATTCAAAAGGCAAATATGGCTGTTAAAATTGGTCACTCCCATCGCATGGAAAACCATGATTATGATCGCAACTTGCATTCAACGAAACTAGTTAATTGGAATTCCAACATTTTGCATTTACGATCACTATTAACTGTTTCAAATAACTTCGATGCCGTCATTTATTTCCGGTTAGTTTGGAGTTTTTACTGCATTGACTCCGCTAAAGTAATCATCTAAATTATGTAGGTTTACTTTCAACCTACGCACTTTATCGTCTTGTGGGATGACTAGTAGGCGACTGAGTAGGCGAAATTATTTCTTGGAATAAGTTTCGTGATTTATGATACTCTAACAACCAAAATCCAATTAAAGCCTATAATTTTTGTCACATAACTCAACGAACTAAAACCATGGAGGTTTTACAAACAAAACCTACACTACTAAAATAATAAAATACTTTGACTGGCCGAATTCAGTCGAAACCACAGAGACACATATATAACTTCAAATAGTGTCATTCAGTCAAATTCAAAGCAGGAAAAAAACCACCAAAACCATATTTCAACTACATTTTATCTAAAAACGGCAAAATTTTCCGTACCCGGACTAAACGTGTTCAAAATATCGTGAAGAGTTTTTATAATAGAGTCACCATGGCAACTAAAAAACCTCCTTTCAGAAAGGCACGTGAAGTAGCTGACAAATCCGTAGACCTGCCGGAGGTGGCTCTAGCTGCTATCGTATCCTATAAGAAACAAAAAGAAGTAGCAGATTTCGTAAGTTACTTGTTAGGAGCTTTAGAAAAAAACTCTGACTGGCTGAACACCATCGTAGGAAGGCAGAGCAACTTCAGATGCGCATTAATGGTCGGATCAGGCCCAAATCGCTTCCAAGTCCAAGAAACTATCTACCCCTCGGGAGGAAGCGACATCAAGCTAGAAATTGAAATGAAAGATTCTGAAGACCATGACAAAATTGCCATCGCTGCTTTAGTCAAACTTACCAATATGGAGTTGGATCAGCTTCTGAAGTACATCAAGACTCGCTTAGGTGATAACAACCCTCTGCGCGAAGATCTAGTAAAAGGCAAAGCGTTGGGCGTCAGTTTTGCCGTTCTGAGACCCCTTTCTGATACACAGTACCGTGTGATGGAGAGGATCGTTATCGGAAGTTCTATAAAATGTGTAGCTCCCACCACGATCAAAAAACGTAGACGGGATGAAAAATTATTAAACGGACCTCCTTATAAAAAAACTAGAAAGGTCACATAGTGCACAGAACAGAACTATAGTTGCAGGGTCTATCTATTTCAAGTGGGTAGTGCCCGTTAGTGTTGCAGGTTCAAAACATTTTTAAACAAAATGGACAGCCGTTATATTGTACCGCAGTGTCATGTAGCATGTAATGGCAGCAATTTGGGTCGACTGTAAAATGCGAAGCTCACAGTAAATTATACTCATTTTTGCAATGATCGCTTCCGATTACCTATGATGGATGACGGCGCATTTGTGGCGAAATGGCTACTACATTTTGACGGATATTCAGTTCTTTTTACCATTGCAATATAGTACATAAATAAATTTAATCAAAACCCATGCTTTGTTTGTTTTACACATTGATGATATTATAGCTGATGGACGAAGTAATTAATTGACCCATTAATTAATATGTTAAGCTAAATTGTTTACGAAGGGCGTTAAAAGTAAAGAAAGAAAGCGTAATTAGATTCTGGTGTTCCCTTTCGTTAAACTGTGATCGTTTTTCTTCCGTCGTCGGAGCGCGTCCGACTTACAAAGATCAATATCTGCGGAATCAGGGCACCGTGCGCGGCTAACTTATAGCCACAAATCCTCCCGCCAATAACTTATTACAATAGCACTCGGCGTTACGCAACTGAAGACTGAAACAATAGTTTTTCCCACTCCGTGTGAGCTTCTGGAAATGGTATAGTTGGGAAGTTTTCGATCTGCTTATCGGCGGGCATAAATCAATTTGAATCATGGAGGCTGAATATAAGTTGGGTCGCTTCTGAGCCCTTTTTTCTAACTTGGGACCGAGCATACGGATTAAGGGAAGCCTGACCGTTGCGTAATTGGCGTAATAGTTACGTGATTTATCTTATCTTCGTATTTCTATGATATCTCGTATTCGTAAAGGAAGAAATAATGATTTCTGTCGTATGTTCATCTCCTATGTTAAAATAACTATGTCAAAACGAGAAAAGAGCAACAAAGTCTTAAAATTCAATTAAACTGTGTGGCTCATTAACTACTTACTTAATTAGTGTATCGAATAGAACTATAAATTCTTCAGTAGTAAAAACTTTATTACACTTAATTAACTCTTCTGCTCACAGCTTGTTAAAAAGAAAATGGTGTGCCAGCACAGCATGACCAGCAGTAATGTGCCTACATAATATATTGCCTATACCCTGACAGCTAGCAGCTTAGCCTAGGCTAACTCAATATTTTTCTTCAATAAGAGTATGTAGTTCAATGTAGTATGAAGAATTATAGCGGCTGTTCTAGATATAGCCACTGAGCTCCCTCAGACGACTTATAACGGTTGTAACCAGAAGAATGAAGAATAAACACTAACCTAAAACTTACTTACAAATAAACATGCTTTATATCGTTCGAGCTAGGACTTGAACGAAACGAACCGTGAAGGAAAGATCCTAAAAGCGTCCTTTGTTCTCAATATTTATGAAATGTTGTGCAGCTATGGAGAATCGAGTTTGGGGAACAAGAAAGAATTTTAACTTTGAATATCTTTTATTTGTACTTTGGATTTTTTGGGGAGATGGTGTCGTTCGGGCTTAGAAAGGTTTTATTGCATCCGTCAGTCTTCTTTTGATGAACAGTGGTGTACACCATACTTATAGCAATATACAGGGTGTTTTTTTAAACGTGGGCAATACTTTAGGAGCGTGTAGTACTCATGAAAATAAGCAACTTCTACTATGGGACCGATCATGAAATCGCGAAAAAAATATCAGCTGCTCCATACATTATTGGTCGCGTAACTCGAAAAAATGTAGGCATCAGCAGATTTTAAAAATTATATTTCATAGTTAGCCCCATAGTAAGAGTAGCTCATATTTATGAGTACTTCACTCCCTTAAAGTATTGCCCACATTTAACCAAACACCCTGTATATATTGTGCTAATATTAGAAAATGTGTGTGTAATCTTGTTAAGGAAAAACTGGCAACTCAAATGTGGAACTCACTTCCTATCACATTATCATTATCATTCTCCTGCCCTTATCCCAATTTATTTGGGGTCGGCGCAGGATGTCTTCTTCTTTCATACTTCTCTAATAGTCATCATCTCAGCAGTCACCTCCTTTCTAGCCATATCATTGTTCACACAGTCCATCCATCGTTTCTTTGGTCTACCTCACACACTGATGTTTATTCCTAATCCATGTTTAAAAAATTAAATTGTTCAACAGCGTAAATAATGCAATGAAAGATGATGAATTGTTTAAATGAAAGGCATTCCATTGCCATCCAATATTAAAACCACGCAGTAGCAGGTCAGTGTGAGATGCTCCTTTCATTGTAGCAAAAATACATTTTTTTACCAACTCCTTCGAATATTTGCGATAATTATTTACCTGACATTTTCCCAAAACTCCACAAAAATAAAAATGTCAAGATAGTAAACACAAAAATGTGTGCAATTGTTGAAAGCGTTTCTTCAGGCTGGTCCCGAGAGCGACATATTACATTCGGGGTGTCGTCACAAGTGTCGGGAACAAATGTCGAGTGTCGCTATGTCTGCTTGTAACATGATGCACTGTTTCAATGATATACGAATTTAGGAGAATATTTCTCGACTTATATTTTGAAGGGCGCTGAGTAATGGCCTTTTAAAAGGTTGCTGTCTTTTGCCTGGGATTTGATTCATTGAAGTTTTCACTAGTAATATTTCTTAAATGTTTTTGAGGCATTGACTTTTTCTTTTTATGATACGATGTCTGACCTTTCTGTACGGGAAAGTTGTCTAATTCTTTGATTTTATTTAATTCAAGGGGTGGAAAACCCTTGCAATCAATACCTACACGTAAAAGATGAAGTATCTTTAATTTTTTGTGTTCCGTTGTTCCGCAATTCTTTGAAGTAGTTAACTCTTTTTGCTCAATTTTTGCATGTGTTCCACTCCAAGCAACAAAGGCGAGAAACGAAACTAAAAGAACCGTAATAGTGTAAAAATAATTTACGATACCACTACTACTATTAACACAGTGAATTGGCGAACAATTTGCTGAAGAAAAAATAAAGCCAGAGCAAGACAAAGCACGGCAAATTCAGCGACGTATATTTTAAAAATGTAAGACCTCGTGCAGTATTAAAAGGAACCTGCGAAATTTAATACCGAACAACCCACCGACTTAATATAAAACGCCGGTGAAAAGAAAGTACGAAATTGTGGAACGAGGTAATAACAATTTTATAAGAACAAATAAATGCATCTACGATACCGCAGGGCATAAAGAACCTTCATAAAATGAAACTGCTTTTAGGGTTAAATTTTTATTTTAAACATAGAAAGGGATTTTGATGGCCCTCCCACGTCGTTGAATCGCGTTATCTTTAGATTTAGGACTCGCGCAATAATAATACGCAGTTGAATGGTGATTCAGGGCGCCATCCCGGCAGTTTGCCTCTGAGTGAATGTCCTGATTTAGTGGCGACATTCTCATAAATTATTGTGATGAAGAAGTGTTATTAATGATTGTCTTTGATGCAAATGAGCATTTCGTTATGCGTCTGTTTTGAATTATTGACACTTCAATAGACTGAGTCAGGTTAAAGACACAATTTTCTAGGAATACGACTGTAATTATTCAATTTCGGTCTGGAAATGTTCAAGTAGGAAGGGAACTTCCACTTGAATTATATCCTGGCGTATTTCCTAGATCTTTTGGAAATGAACATCAGAAAACAAAATTAGAACATACATTCACATCTCTCACTCTCTCTTCTACAATCTTTGGCCATCCAATGCTGAGTGAAGGTCTTCCCAATCTTGCCAGGGCTGCGGGACTGTTCGAAAGAGATACCTTGACCCTGGAACACAAAGGGCAAAGAAGGAACATGGATGGGTTTTAGTCAGTACAAGTCTGACACTCCCTTCCGCTCCGCCCAGAGTGGAGGGGGTCATTTGATGATTTCCCATCCGACAAAAAAAAAAGGTCTTCCCAATTTTGGCAGTTTTGTTTCATGGCTACCCAGTTTCTTCCGGCCACTTTAATGAGATCATCTGTCCACCTAGTCAGTTGTCTTCCCACATTCCTCTGCTGGCTCTGGGGTCCCCTCTAGCCTTTCTTCCCCATCTCCCATCCAGTCGACGGCATATATGGCCCGCCCACGAATGAAGACCCAAAAATCAATCATCATTCAGGGCCATTTAAAATCGATGATCCGTCCGACCCTCACTTTATTTCTATTACACATCAATAAGGAGTGTTGTTTAAACATCCAATTACGAGCACGTCAACGTAATGTCCCCGTAGTGACACCTTTGCATTTAATGGTGATAGTAATTTAACAATAATGGTTATTAGTGCCCGCCTTCCGGCAGTGTTTGTATAAGTAATTGGTGACTGATTTCCAAGCCATGTTTTTTGATGAGATAAATATAGGTTAGAAGGCAAATACCTCCTGGGGGCGTCGTTCAGGTGATGATAGTATTAAAACAAGTAGACATTTCGCTTTATAAAAACAGCGTCTAATCGAGCGTGTGATCGTTTAGTTTTTTTATAGTGTGCCTTGAATCTGTTGTCACCATTTTATTATGACTCGCAAACTATTTTGTGCCATATCTGAGACAAACGAATCGACTTTTGGCACGACACACATTCGGTACTTCGTTCCTTAGACAAAGTGAGATAAAACTATCCTTTCACAATATAGATAGACACATTTTCCTCGTAATTTTATCTACTCAACTACATAATCCTTTGCAATAAACAAACACTTCACTTCATCCTCTCAGATGACATATAAAAAAGTTGTGTGGGTAGTTAAAAAGCCGGCCACACTCAACATCTGTCCTCGGGTAATTCATCGACCCTTGGTCCACCTGCTTCCCGGCGTACCTTGCTTTATGGGATGGGCCATTGTTTGATGTGTTCGTTCAACTTGCTATGGCTATGTGATGGTGATAACGAGATTGGTTGCAATTTTTGCAGGATATTTGGTATTTGAAAGTTTGAACTTTATACATATCGTAATAGGCCATTTGAGGACCTATTGTTTCAGGTCTATCTTTCAACCACAATTTGTTGCATTTCTAATTTGAAATGCTCTTGTTTTCTTTAATACCGTGTTTATGATTCTCATTATGCATTGTAAACATACAGGAATATTTATTTATTTATTTATGCACACACAAAACACTTAACAAGACATTACATTAAGATAGAAGAGCACAAAGGTACTGCTTATTTCATGAGAAATCTCTTCCAGCAGACCTGCGAGAATATTGTTACAATACTACAAGGAATTTTTATTTACAAAGGCGAGGTTAACCCGTAATTATTGAAGTTTATTACGCATTTAATTTATGTAGAGAATATAATATTTTTTGTCAGACCTTCGTTTAAAATCCTAATTTACCCTGTCCTACATTTTGCTTTGTACTCACATACACATTACCCACTGTGTCAAAGTGTACACACATTATTTTTGTATCATCTCGCTCTAGTAAAGTGTAGCTGACACTTTTAGGTAGCATAATAAATTCATCGAAGGATCTGCCTTTAAAAGGCCCAGCAATTTTATTCGGAGACTGCCCTTCCCCATTTTTGATAAACGAGACGCTTGATCGAACCTCTGTCCGGGAAGGGGTTCTTTTTGATAATATCTCGTCACAAGACAAATTTGTATGTGATGTGATGTAGGCCTAACTGGGCTCTTTGCACGATAAACCCTTGCTGGATAGGACAGACATATGGGGGACGGACGATAAAGCGCAAGCTAGCTTGAATGCCTTCCTAAAATAACATAATGGATATGGTTTTGGACAGGCGTGTCTGGAAAAGAATAGTCGATACTATAGTCTAGTATTTATCTAAACCAGTAAATGTATTTTAAGGCATCATTCTTTTAGACAATATTTCTCCATTCCTCAGAAAGTAAAGTTTCCTTCGTGCTTCCTGAGGCTTTAACTTATACCGCGTCAGCCGATTTATTTTCCATAACAATATGGTGCGCTAGTGTAGACTCACCGTCCGCAATCCCGTCACCCATAAAACATCCAAACTTTAAATAGGAAAAGAGACGAGAAAATCGCGCCAGTTTTTCATGGCGGCAATAAATATTATTAGATAAATATGTATCATTGTCCGTATTCTCGATACAGAGGAATGGGGGGAAAATTCAAATAGTTTCGAGTTAGAGGGAAGGGCTTGTGACTCGGCTTTGTACCTTCAAGGAAAAGCTCGCCTTTTATGTTACGTGTCGATGTGTCGTTACGCGTTGTTTTGAAATAATATATCTTCTATTTGACACACGATCACGCATGAGTTTGAGTTATAACAAGTATCAGAATCGTGTCGAATAAATGTATTTTCTTACCATAAATGTTACTTTTGAATTTCCATATGTGCGCCAAAATGAAACGTTGGATAATGCAAACAACGGTCGCATTAAAATAAATGTAGATTAGTAGGTCTTTTTTGTACAGTCACGTTTTTAATTAAATGGAATTTATAGGCAGTGAACGTAACATTATGCAAGTCACATTTTCACATGTGACTTGGTCGACTTTATTGCTTTCACGTATTACTTGCAAATGGCGCCCAACGCGGGACACGGAAATATTATTCAACATTTTAAAGACATATTACTTTTGAATACGTAACATGTAAAATGCGTGTCACATGTTCCAGTCAGCAGATGTTATACAAAATACATAGAATTTATAACTTGACAAAAACAGATAAATCGAGGCCCCCGGTATAATTTATGTGCGGAAAATAAATCTGTAAGCGGATACAAGTTTATCCGTCCTTTCAAAATAAGGGTACATGGCGCAGGACCGCTCCGCTCGGAAGTCGGATGACGAATGTCCACATCTTTGCCCTGGGACGGGTTATATAATGCGTAAAATTACTGTCTTCAACTATCTTCATATGTTTCGCGTATAACGTCCTCTTCTGATGTACGTTTATTTATTTAGGCGTGTATAAATCACTTTTGGGATGCACATACATTTTAGAGAGAGCTCGTTATGCCAAATGCCGTTTTATTTGAAATGTTATATGCTGTTGGATTTATTTTTATCTTGAATTCTTATATTCATGAGACTTGTGAGGTTTTGTAATTGAATTTGTTAGTATGCTGTAACAACGTTGGGGAATATAAACACTTTATTACAAGAAGCGTTCATAGAACATCAAATACCTTATCATCAAGACTTAGTGCTAAAGTTTTCAAAGTAATTTAAGGCTTCTAACTATGTAAATACAGTCGTAAAGTGTCTACCTTCACTTCCCACTTGTAAGTGCTGTAGTGCATTCTTGAAGCTCCTGCTGAGACGGTATCTTAAACATGCACAGTACTGAAGGGCGGCCACGTGCACCACTCTAGTTTAATTAAGCGGTGATTAAAGTTTTGCGCCGGACTTAACGGAATTCATTCGCGGACCGCTCCTTACGGGCACCCAACGTGGGACTACTTTATTAATAGCCTTTTTCGCGTTGCATTTAAAATTTCCACAGGTTTTATAAAAAACTATTAATAACAGAGCCTTTTCATATTACCTCAACGAACCGCCATAAATTAACCATGTTTGATATTATATTTTATGAGGGTAGTCCAACAAAATTGCCCACTTTTCTGTTGTGCAATCTTGAATCTCCCGCTGAGACAGTATCTGGAGCATGTAGAGAGCTGAATACCGGTCACGTACGAGTTACTCGACTTTAATTGAGCGGTGATTAAAGTTTTACAGTAGACCTTGGTGGAATAGACTCGCTTGCTCGACTTGTGGCTCAACGCTTCGCCATTCTTTCATTAATTGTTGTTTACACGGTGCATTGAATACAAAGGCTTAGACAAGTATTTGTTCTGTTTCATTAAATGCAGGGGCTTTTATTTGTGCCGATACTGAACTTCCCCGAAGACTTTTTCCGATTTTAGCTTTGGATAACATTTATTTTTCTGAAAGTGCGAAAGATTCTGGAGTAAGTAAATGTGCCATTTTTTGGAATTTCTATTAAGCAATAATTCTTTTAAGTTCTAAATTAATTAATTACAAAGAAGTTATGGCCGTTCAGACACACCTAATTACGTATGATGTATATTAATAAGACGATATTATAACTCAAAAGGCACGCTGCAAAGAAACTGGGAGCCTTCCCGTTCAAAATATATTTATCGTTTACCTAATTAGCCATTAAAAGGTCCCTTTTTCCTGAGAAAGCAATTAATTTACAATTATGTACGAAGGGCTGCACAAAGTCTTATTAAATAAAATGTTTCAAAGACCGCTTCCCCCATTCATTTTGGGCAATTTCTTTCTTAGACGAATCTTTAATTATCAAAGATTTATAATTTCTGAAAAATTTAGCTTTTACACCTCTTCACGTTCCGTTCCTTTGCTTTATGATTTTGATTTAAGTATTTTACGTTAACTTCTCCCTAACTTTTATTGCTTAGATTTGGTCACGCGGTTTCTATAATTTCTACTCTGTCTTTTACGTATTTTAATTTTCAACAATCTCTTTCGTCACCTGCTTTTCACCTACGATCTCCACAAATACCCACACTTTCTCCTAACAGACTAATTCACACAGTTTAACCTCACATAACGCTAAACGTCCTAACTCATGAACTAGAACTCTCCATAATTACGTCGTCGGCATAATATTCAGCCGTTCCTAGAACCCTGTAGTGAATATAAAATGTTCAATCATGATCTTGGAGATCACTTACAGGAGTTACCGGCGCCATCTTTGAAGCCCACTTTATCTTAGTATTTGAATTTTTAATAAGAGTAAAGTCAACACGGCTTTTTATACCCGAAAAATGTTCGTCAAATATACGCCTGACGAGGTTCTGTGGTGAAGTGAAGATAATAGCCTGATGATGAAGTTGCTTTACATTTTTTCGATATAAAATATGGTAAGTTTGTTGCTGTTAGTTTTTGTTGGGGAGGATCTAAGGATAGTTAAGGTGAAGATTGATGAAGTGTACAGTCACTTTTTGTAGAAAAAATGAGACGTTTATAAAAGCTTTTTAAATATTATATTATACAAGGTGTAACATAATAAACGCAAGACCTCCCGTGTGTTCTCTCGCACCATGAAACTAAACATCTTTTGTTCTACGAGTTCTTGAAATTCGCAAAAAAAAAAAAACTTTCTGTTGGAACTGACGCAATCAGCTGATCCACATGTATGGTAAAACTAAAAAAAAAGTTATGAATTTCCAAAAGTCATAGAACAAAAGTTGATCAGTTTCATGGTCTGAGACACCACACGAGAGGTCTTGCGTTTATTATGTTACAGCTTGTATAATAACGCTGCCATTTTCATGGTAATAGACACTTTAACGCCATTCAATAAGACAACCTTTGTGATGTCAGAGTGTGAATAGTGCCATTAATTTATTCACTAAAACAATGATAGGTAAAGCTGTATATGCTCCTTTTGGCGCGTGGCAAAAATCGAAACTACCGCTTCCATATTGTATTTTTATCAATACAAAAAACTAGTGGCTCATCAGTTCTGGGCCGACAGAATTTAGATTGCCATCGACAAGCTAAGAAGAAGACTACAAAAAAAAATATCAACATCGCCTTACTGTCAAAGTCATTCGTGAACCAAATTGTATAGTATAACCACTTTAAGTGTGCAGTTCAAGGCGGCGTTGCTTGTCAAGAAAATTTGCATCGACATGTCAAACTTGGTACGTTTATTTTAGTTCAGTGTTTTCCCACTTGCACAGATAAGTTGTAACCTGTATAGCTCTGTCTTTTTCCCACACTGGAATAACTCCTGCTTTAAGACGGTCATAGTAACCCCCTGGTGGCCTAACATGACGCCTTAAAGCAGGAGAAATTCCAGTGTGGGAAAGAGATGGCGCTAGACGACCTGTATAGCTCTGTCTTTTTCCCACACTGGAATAACTCCTGCTTTAAGACGGTCATAGTAACCCCCTGGTGGCCTAACATGACGCCTTAAAGCAGGAGTAATTCCAGTGTGGGAAAGAGATGGCGCTAGACGACCTGTTCAGCTCTGTCTTTTTCCCACACTGGAATAACTCTTGCTTTAAGACGGTCATAGTAACCCCCTGGTGGCCTAACATGACGCCTTATAGCAGGAGAAATTCCAGTGTGGGAAAGAGATGGCGCTAGACGACCTGTATAGCTCTGTCTTTTTCCCACACTGGAATAACTCCTGCTTTAAGACGGTCATAGTAACCCCCTGGGAAATACATATGTCGATACCAAGTAGAGATTTCAACCAATATCTTTATCAACGAAACTACATAATTATGTTGACTTACCAATTCATTCGCCATTCATTCATTCACTCACGTTGCACTAGAGAGGAAAAAAAACAGCTGAAGAAATATTAGATTTCTCAGGGCGCGAGGTTTCAATCGTAGCGTAGTATTTAATTAAGAGCACCCCATGGGGTTTTCCCTGTTACGGGGTGTAACGTAGAGATTTTATTTCCTTTGCTACCCCGTCTGGTAGCATTATTAAGTAAATAGTGCTTTTAAATGCAGTGAATATGTATGGGCTGTTGGTATAAGTATTGAATTAAGGATGTGAAAAAAGTATTCTAGTAAGTTGTAATCTTGTAATGACAATGACTATATTAGTGATGGCTCCTAAAGTAGGGGATGATTCGTCATCTTAATGAGACATTTTGTTTGAAGAAGGTTCAATATCTCAATTTAAGCTGTTTGACAATTATGTGGCTGCTACTCAGACATTCCTGGTGATGAAACTTTGCCCGACCTGGGAATCGAACCCAGGACCTTATGCTCAGCGGTCGCGCTTGTGTCCACTAGACCAACGACGCTGTTTCTATACTTATAACATAATAAGATTTTAAACTATCAGGGTCACTAATATATATTATGAATACTAAAAACGGGATATTTACCATGTTTACTGTTTTCTATGAGTTCCCGATATTTCGGCGCTGCTGCAAGCACCATGATCACGGATAAACCCACACCCACCCGCAATAACTTCAGTTTATCCGTGATCATGGTGCTTGCAACAGCGCCGAAATATCGGGAACTCATAGTATCCCGTTTCTAGTATTAATTATAACATAATAATTTCTGAAACGAATAAATTCAGTTTTTTTTCAAGAGTATTTGTGTTGAGAAGTTATATTCTTGAGCCCTGACCTACCACATTCATTTTCATAATGCCATACAGTAATTAGCCCTGATAGGCTCTTTACTTTACGATTTTTAATCACGACATTTACCTATTTAAGGTCGTTCGTAGGCACAGAACGTGTACCTATTACATGAGAGTTTTACCTTGGCCCTTTTCCACAAAAAAAAGTTATTTTCGGAACAAAACACTGATTCCTTTTGCTTTTCAAGTCAATCTACTACACATCAAGTGGGTTGTCTGTGAATTGTAAGGATACAATGAAAACTATCCGTTATCGTTGGCTGACTTTCCTGTAAAGACACTAATTCCATCCATTCCAGGTTAGCTAACATTCCATCAAGTTTCCTCTCCTCGAACAAAACCCTGGAGACTTCTAACTAAAAACACAAAAGCTCCACTTTCAATAAAAAACAGTGAAACTTTCAATCCAAACTACGTCTTAATTACAGTCTGTTATGGTAGTTTTTTCCTATTCAAATTGAATCAGCACGTCCATTGCCCTGGGGATCTCTGAGATTAATCCAGATGCTGCATTGTGGTAGATATGAATTATTGTTGGCCTCTCTGCTTAGATGGGCAACCTGTTTCGCTAACTAACGCCCCTTTTGTTCTGATTGTGTGATTGTTGGGGGACTCGTACAGAGGTTGTGGGGATGAAAGTATGTCAGTTACAGTGATGAGTAGGTATAATTGGAGGTATGGAGGCAGGAATCCCTCTCATATCGGAGATGAAAACTTGTATGAATGCTTCATTTTCTGGACTAATGTGCTGTTAGTATGAAACTGCAGGAGTGGTAATAATACAGGGGACAAGCATAGGACACTTACTTTACTTTTGTTAATTTACTTGACTATTGTATCTTATATGAGGCCTGGTAACTGGGTTGTAGAGGTCAGATAGGCAGCGGCTCCATGTATAATACTAGTGTTCAGCTGCATCCGGTTAGGCTGGAAGCCGACCCCAACGTGGTTGGGAAAAGTCTTGGTAGATCATGATGATCGAGGAACCCGGAAAAGGGTAAAAGTTTACCCAAAACAAAATTACACGTTTTTAGAGCCGCCAGCATCAATCCGGATGTTTTGATCCATCAAAGCAGAGGGAAAATATTCAACGATACTAGGGTAAGGAATAATGTATGAACTTCAGCATTTTAGCATTTCCTGATGTTGTGTATTCCCCAAATCGAAATACAAGCAGTAAATATGCTCATAGACCGAATTGACGCCGCGATTATCCTTGTATATGGTAAGTATTACTGTAAACTTTCTCAAATGAGATAGAAATATAGAGGATATACTAGAATATTTTCCTAGACAAAATTGATAGTGGCAAGTAACGAAAAAAGAAGATTGAAATCCCCTTGAAGAAGACGAAGCAAAATGAGTAAAAAATCGTTAATAAGCTGGAAGCTTGGCAGAGTATTAGTGAGCGAACAAATTGATTGACTGCCATGTCCTGGGCTCTGTCGATATTAATTAAATGTCCTCTTATTATTTTGTCTTTTGCAGACTTTGCGATGTTGAGAACATTATGTACACATTTTTTTAATATACATATTTTTTTAATTTAGCAGTGGGACATACAAGGCTAATAAAAAATAATAATAATAATACATAATTACCTAATGACTAATTATTAATTAATGATTATTATTGATTAATGACCGTGTTCCCGATACCGGTGGGCTACAATTTTTTATATTTTAAATGTTTTTTATATTGTTTTTTTTAAGGAATATTTAAAAATGTAATTTATTTGTATAGGAATAAATAAAGGAAAAAATATAATAATTATTTTATTTGACGAGATCAATCTTTCGTAGAAATACAAGGTGAAAGGTATCGTTGATGTAAAAAAAAAACAGCTGTTTCCTACAAATCTTCAATACCTGCACTGTCAAAATGTATGGAACAGCTGATTTAAAAAAAATTACCTATGAAAAATTTCTATGCGGGTGGGTTCAGAATGATGTACTGAATATGTGGTAACCGTTTTAGCGTCGGTGTCTCGTCCACCCTGTATAACTTTAATGCGGAATTCAGAAACAACGTGAGGCAACCGACATGTCCTAGAATTTAGGGTCCGCGTCGTTGATTACGATCCACACCCTCTCAAGCTGGGAATATTAATTAAGTTGATTATTCTATGCTATGCAAAATTCATACTCACATTATGAAGATGGAACTAAAATATTGATTTTAGTCTTCACTATAATCTTTGTATAAGGTGTCAATGATTGTGGACTCCTCTACAATTACGTCAAACGCCTCAGTATCCTACAAACAGTTCCCACTACTACACTACTTTATCCGTCATATAACGGATCGTCTATGTAATTCTATTCTAACAGTATTAGCTGTCCCTTTTCTATCCTCCGGGACCCAGGTGGCCATTGAATTGTTTCAGCACAAAACCATTTGGTTCCTTTGAACTGGACACTCCCTTAAGGTTGTATCGCTATTAACTAGTTCCTTATTCTTTATTTGTAGGAAGTTTTTCTTACATTTGTCTTAATTTTTCCGTAACTTGGAAGTTGTTTAAGGTAAACAACCTGAATTGTTTTTGTCTTATTCATGATGTCCATTTGGACTGTGAAAGTTTTATTTCTTTAAATGTGTTGTTTTAGTAAGGTGAATTGTTACTTTTACTGACAGAAAAGATAAATTCAGGGGCTACCTTTGCTCTCCGAGAACTTACCTTACCTTTTCAGTTTACTTCGTAAAATAATGTCAACCTAACATGGTACTTAAGAAAAAAAGCTTGATTTGGGTCAGCTTCTTTCAACAGTCAAAATTATTAATGGCAGGAACCTTTTCAATCCGGCGTCCTAAAACTTTTAACAACATATTTCCCTCACAATACAGAAATGGTCCATCATCCCGACCGCTTTTTGCCTCAATTCCTTCTTTCAAGAGCTCTCAGGTACACATATCAGAATAAACTGCTTCTACTTCACGCCAGCCGAAATCACATCATTTCTGAGCACCACCGCCGTACTAAACTTGAGATCCTATTCATCTTGCCCCACTTTAGCTTGAGAGGTCGAATGCTTTCTTTACGGCTTCGTGTGTGTATAAATTATGAGTAGCTCATTCAAAAGTTTTGTTGGGAAATTGCATGAGTTTGCTATGATTAGTACATTGAATGTAAATTTACCACTGCATCAATGCATATAAATTCATTTGCTAACACTTTTTGTTGATATCTTTTTCTATACCTGTATTTATCAAGCTTATCCTTTTATCGCAAGGCAAAATTCAAGTTCCGCATACTAAGAATTGCCTATAAATCTACTGTAAAGCAGGAACAACATTGAGTCTGGCACTTTAACCAACAAATTCGACAACACCACAATAAGACTAAATTATAAGCCAATATTGATAAACGCTTCAGCTTTGCAGATACCAAAATGCCATTTATTCTATACGCCATTCTGACTCCTGTTGGCGTTTGAATGCATTCCCCAATCTATTGTACGATATGATTTAAACGACTCTCATAGAAACTTGTCAATGGATTTGAGGCCACATCCATTGTGGCGTCTGTATGTTAAAGACTGCGTTTGAATGGATTTTTTGAACGATTTTAAATCCATGGGATGAATTTTAAATTGAAATGCGATGTTGGGTGTATTTGTGGTGAGTGAATGTAATTTCGTTTATTTTGATATAGTAAAGTCAACAAAATCAGTGCTGAATGCAGTACAGTAGAAAGGAAAATAATGACTCAATGGGGTCATTAAGTACCAAATAAATGAAAGGGATATACCACATAAATTTTTGAAGACGTAAAATGACGACGATAATATTGGTGTTAGTAACTTAATGACATACAATATTGTACTTATTGATACTTTAGAGAAGAATATACTAACAAACAAGCTTAGTACTACTTCCTACCTTTTAGTGAAGGAATAAATAGAAAGTTCCATTGTCTAGAAGCGATTATAACCGGTTAATAACCATCACAAATCTACATTGTAAAGAGTAGTTTCAATAGCAGTAATTTAACTATCTCTCAGTCTCATAAAACGGTTAGTAGCACCGATATTACTTGTTAAAGCTACTGGAACACCTCAGGTGGCTATAATTTGATCAAGACTTGGACACGGTGTCTCAATTAGTCCACAGTTAACAATGGTGAAGTTTTTACGTCGGAACTTGGACGGGCGTTATTCAGGAAGTTGAATGCAGGTACGGCTAATAATGTCGGATTACTGATGTCGGTTGTTTCGTTGGTGCAGCGGTTACAAGTGCGACAGTAGAGCATGAGATCCTGTAGTCGATTCCTAGGTCAGGCAGAGTTATTGTGTTTCCATCAGGAATTTTTAAGTAGCAGCCACTGAGTCTGGATTTGTCTCCGTTTGATGGCAAGAGGCTCGTCTTAATTCATTGGATGTAAGGATCACGATTTAATTTTTTTTAAGTTCACGATTGTAAAGATTACGATTGGTTTTTTTTTAAGTTCACGATTTATTCGTTTTAAGTTTATCCGGGTTTTGTTACAGTAACAAGCTCGTTTGAAGACACGACATTTACTGCAATGAAAATGAATCAAAATCAACTTTAAAATGCTTCTGGAAATGTTCTTTGATCTTTAGTTCTCTGTCTGTTATATTCTCCCTACAATAGATTCGAAAGCAGCGTCATTTCTTCACGAAAGACTGCCAAAGATTTCCACATCATTGACTAGCAGAGATTATCTTACTTTCCAGCTTTACGTAACCCAAGAAAAATCTAGATCGAGATTTTAATATTTCCAATGCTTTGAGTATCTTTGCGGGCTTCAAGCAAACCATTGTATAAATCCCTCAGACGAACGCTTTTATCTTTGTCTCCACAGTAAATAGGAAGATGGAGTCTTGGTAACACCACGGAGGGTTCCCTCCCCCTCTAGATCTGATAACCATCTGCTTTTATTGGATTTTAAACTTTAGGCTAGTTATTTTAAAATCAATTTTGTATTAACGGTTGGGGTTAGGTGGTTTGTTCGTATTTTCATCTTCATTGGAGCATTTGTTCGGTCTTTGATTTTCCTTTGTGGTTTGGAAGAATGCGACTTATGTGGGAGACGTTTTGTTTATGTGGGAAGAATTAGTAATTGAATTCGGCTTCAAACATTTAACCATGGAATGAAATGTAAATACTTGAAATCATTTCGAATTATCAAAAATATCTTACCCTTCTACAACTACAACAAAAAAAAAAAAAAAAAAATCTTACATGTCGCGTAAAGAAGATTCTATCGCAATGGACGCTATCTAGATTTAAATTAACAGAAACGAAATTAAATAATTACCGACCAGACTGGTGTTGTGTCTGGTGCCCGACATTTGCTGTCGGGTTTTTCTATAAACTTAAGTCGCGGATAACTTGAATAGCACGATTCAGAATTTTGATGTTAGTCAGTAGTAGCTCATTTGTATCATAGATGGCGCTGTAGTCGTTTTTGTACTTTTTGTAGTACCGCTACAATGTCAATCAGAATTTTGAGGATGATTTCATCCAGTACTTGCCTGGTAGAAGTGGTAGATGATCCCTATTCCCTATCTAAGTCCTTAAATCAACGCCTTGGAGGCTTCAATTCGCAGTTTTGTGATCGCTCAACTGTTACTACTTCTAACCACAGTCCACAATATCAAGTCTGTTAAGACATACATCACAGAATTAAACAAGTAAGTAATACGTGCCTTTAAAGGGGCAGCCAGATGAAGGGGAACAAGTGTACTTGGTCAAAGGGTTCCACTTCATAATGGCCGACCCTTGAACTCAATACATTATTAGAGAGTAGCGAGTAATCCGACTCACTACCCGTAGGTACCACGACGTATAAAGTTTAAGTCCAGTATAAACTGACCTGTCTTTGTTCGGAACATCAATGCAATGCGAGGTCAACTATACTAGAAAGTTATACACCTGGAAGGTATATTTTCCAGTATAACCAGACTTCACATTGAACTGAACGTCAATGCAATGCGGGGCCTGCTTATACTGGATATTTAAACAGGTACCCACGACGAAATATCAAGTTATCAGAAACCAGTATGAGCTGAGCCCTCATTGTAAAGACAATCTATACAATATGAGGTCAGCTTATGTTGGATTTTTTCACATGTATATGGTGTCAATCCTGAGGTGATGTACTAGTTTAATAGAGCTAGAATTAAAGGGTGTGTTACATAATATGAATGTCGTTTATTATCCCGTGGAGCTGCCCAGCAAAAACGGAACTGGGCTGGTCACATGTGTCGCATGCCGGAGGAGCTTTGGGTCCCAAACAGCAGCAAACGGCAATGCGGCAGCCCCAGAAGGAGATGGCGGGACGAACTCGACGCTTTTCACAAGGGTTAGCGTATAACAGCACTGGATATTAGTGGAGGGAGGGAAGGGTAGCCTTTGCCCTACAGTGGGATTCAAATGGCTGATAATAATCCCGTGGAGCAGGATGCTGTTTTTTTTAAATAAAACTGCAGGATTAAGTGCTTGTGACAATTTTAGAAGTCATTTTATATCAGTCTTGATTTGTAATAATTGAATTTCAATCTTTCATTAGCCAATTAAATTATTCTTAAACTATCATGGTCACTAACTTTATTATTAATCGAGTTGCGAGTGACAGTGGTAGCGGTACTGAGTGCAAAAAACGAACAAGAAAGAGGGTACACCGATTTGTCTGCTCATAAACACCCACCAGCAGTAACTTCAGTTTATCCGTGATCATGGTGCTTGCAACAGCGCCGAAATATCGGGAACTCATAAAAAACAGTAAACATGGTTAATATCCCGTTTCGAGTATTAATAATAAAATTATTCTTATGTCCACAGGAGTGGGACAGACAAAAAAAGCAACGCAAGCAAAAAAAAAAAATGTCGTCCTCTACCCTTCTTAGTATACTGTGCAATACCAGAAATACATTAACAAAATATAGAATTAAGTAATAAACTATACGAATTCTAGGACACACGCTAAGGCTGAGGCCAAATGAGCGTAATTTTTTGAGCTGTGAGTCGCGTAAAATGAGTCGCTAAATTTACCCTGCATTCGGTTTCCGCAAAATGCGTCGCCATGTGGTACAAACAGGACTTTCACCACAACTTAGGCCAAAAGTTTTTCTTCATTCCTTTACAAAAAAATCCTTATATCCAATCTTCTATGTGACCAAACGTCCATGCGGGCAGTTAAAAGACTTCTGTCTTCTGTATCTTTGCTCTATAAATCTGGTGGTCAGACAAGCGGTGCGGGTCAATTTTCTCCAACATCTGAGCCCCGAACAGACAGACAACTTTGTCCGCCATTTTATATTATTGGTTTTATACGTCAGTTATTGCTGCCTTTTCTTTTAAAATACACTGCATTGGGAGAAAAATAAAGGAAAGAGAAAAAAGTATTTGTTTCGCGGTTAAGCCACTTTAAAGTTCTTTCGTACACTCTTCGAAATTGTGAGTTTGAGGAGTAAGCGAGTAGTTGGGAGCTCGTAAAAATGTATTGGTTCAAACGGTTCTTTATTTTTTTGTTTTATTTTTTCTGTTGGAAATTCTTTTTCATGGTTGTTTATTGTAGTTGCTTTGATACTAAGATGTGTGAATGGGTTATACAGGGTGGAGACGACAATGCGACAATAAATTAAACTGTATGTAGGTACCTCATGACGTTCCCAGTCTGCATACAAAAATTCAAGCGAAAATTACTGGATATTTTCGATTGAATTTTGTATGCAGTTTATTCACAGGACGTTATTTTTCATTTTTAGCATTTTCTACATAGTGTAGGTAATAGGCTACCACCAACAGGTTAACGAATCCCGCATCTGTATAAACGTTAAACACATGTTGCCAACTCGCTACTTCAAAAACCTTGGCCAAAATTGTCGTCTCCACCTTGTATACAGGGTGTAAACAGGGTCTGTTTATACCAACTACTGCTACTTCACGAAGCCGTCAACCAAGCATTCTGTACATCAAACTAAGTAACTTTACGCAAAAATTATTGCTGGGAAACGCCTTTTTTTTGGTGTGAAAAATCACGTTTTACGGTAGGACTCGATGGAACGCACTCAAAGCATTGTGATGATGGATGGATTGAATAGTACGGGGGTCGTGTCGTGGAAGTGTTTAAAGTAAAAATCTTACATTAAAAACATGTATTCAAAATAAAACTTGTAAAAAAGTTGGAACTTTGACGCTTAATACCTCCGTAACCAGAAGGTTCCCAGGTATGGTCTAGAACAATAAAATGATCGCAAAGACGGGGAGAACAAGTACCTTTCGACTTCTTACACCCTTTATTTGTCAGCAGCTAAATTACTAAAACGAATAATTCCGGTTGATGGCAATAGGCACGCCCCCTATTACATGGTCTTAAGCGTAACTGGTGAAATGTGGGTGTGCTATTAGGTACACATCTGCCTAACCTTTGGCCTATGGGATTACAGGCATGATGTTATGTTAGTTTAATATTTATTCTAAATAATATGTCTTGTGGTCTTGAGAAATAATTATGAGGAAACTTCGCAAGAATACAGATGCTCATATCGATTCACTGACTAGGGATTCTTTGATTTAATTCTCTCGCCGGCGCCGCTTAGCCAATAGTGGAAAATCCGGTGAGCTGTTGTTTTACGAGTAGGTGTAGCTTATTTTTTATGAAAACGAACATTTCTCAAATTCTGTTTGTGCGTTTGATTTGTGTTTTAAATGTCTCCTACCATAAGAGACAGATCCTAATGTTCAATTAAACAAAAAAAAAACTTACTTAACCCTTCGTAGCAGTCCGGTAAAAAACTCCATAATTTACTGACATAATAGTTTCAAAAACTCCATAATTTGATGACATAATAGGTTAAAAAAGAGAGACAAAAAACGATAGAAAAAGAGGGGCACTCAACTACTTTGTAAAGCAATAATACACTGTACTTTCTCACAGCTATCTCATCGCTTCCAAGTCGATGGCAAGCCGTTTCTTTAAGTGGACTATTACAACTGCGCAGCACAGTTAAAGGCTTATTGCTCCAGTGTTTTGTTTCCTACATTGTCTGACTTCCCCTTAATGTAAGACAACGGAATAAGGTAGTTTGTTTCAACACTGTAAAGGTGGCTGTACACTCTCGCCGAGACACTCCGAGACACTCCGAGACAGAGCGAGTGCGAGAGTGTACAAATAGTAGCGCGCGTCTAGCCTCGGTGTTCCTCGCTTGCTGTCCGTCCTTTGTTGGTTTACTGCGAGACGTTTCGGGAGAGACAGCGAGAGCTCTCGTTTGAGAGTGTACAGCCACCATAAAAGGAAATTTGCCTTAAATCAATTCTGGTTATAGTTGAGCTTACACGTTACATTAATATTAACAGAATAGTTTATGTAATATAACAGAACGCCCGTGCCGCCTGTATAATCCCTGAAAGGTTATGCAGAGGTGTAACTAAATAGTACACCCACATATAATACACCCATTTCGCCATGCAGTTATGTTTGATTCCCATGTAATAGGGGGTGAGCCTAATGCCATCATCCAGGCACAAATCCAGACTCCGTGGCTGCTACTGAGAAATTCCTGATAGAAAAACTCAATAACACTCTGCCCGACCTGGGAATTGAACCCAAGACCTCATGCTCAGCACCAGGCAGGCAAAACAGTTAATTTTAAAAATATAAGCTGAAGGAACGAAAGTTGTAAAGGGGCAAGGTTAAGCAACGGTTGTCGAGGCCGGCCTGTGGATGGCTGACCATTCATAACATACCTTCACCCTTTTGTGTCTCGGGAAACACGTAATGTTTTTGGTCCTGGCTATCATTTGAAAGTATTTGGAAATTGTTACGAGTAGTCAGAAGCACGAAACTCAAACAACCAGTCATTAGACTACTTTTATTTTAGAAAAATAGCTAGGGGTTCCGTGCAAAAAAATTAAAACGCTTGAAATTGTTAACAAAATCCGATTCAAACGGCTAATCTGCGAAACGGCTGGACCGATTCTGACAGGACTTTCACTGACAGATAGCTGATGTTATAAGATCTAACTTAGGTTACTTTTATTTTAGAATAAGAATTATGGTTCTGTGCAAAAATATAAAACCCCTGAAATTGGTAACAAAAACCGATTAAAAAAGGGAAGCCTTATTTTTTAATAATAATTCCACGCGTACGAAGTTCGCGTACAACAAATAGATGAAAAAAAATATATACGCAACGAGAAATAGGTAGTATTTGATTCAAAAGCTGGAAATATAAATAGAACCCTTTAAGTCAGACCTACAAAACTTGAAACCACAGTATACAGAATAGCGGTCAAGGCCACGAAGGCAGTTTTAGACTCTACACTCAGGCATATGAAGAAACTTCTTACCGAGAACTAGGTCTGTGGTCTAGTTCATTTGCAAGGCCGCACATTTGAAAAGGTGTTTGAAGCAGTGTACTCTAAACTAAGAAGTCTTTTAATATATTTCACTGGTTCTCATTTTTCGTATTACCTAGTACTAACTGGGTTGTGGAGGTCAGATAGGCAGTCGCTCCATGTAAAATACTGGTATTCAGCTGCATCCTGTTAGACTGGAAGCCGACCCTAACATAGTTGGGAAAAGGCTAGACAGATGATGACTGGTTCTCATTTAAAAATACATTCATTGAGTTCCCATTAGATTTTGAAGCCATTTCTAAAGATGCGAACATATCGAGCGGACCGGACAGCCCTGGACACCAGAGTTTGATAGATATTTCAGTGCGACATCTGTCAAAGTCCGCTGTCCGCAGGTCGGTTCCCTCAATTTGACCGACTGGTCAAAAAATTACCGGTTTTTTTTTCGACGGGATCGGAGATTGCCAGGACACATGAACGCTATAGTCAAAAACCTGACACAAAAAACAAATATTAACACAAATGAAACAAGCCCTACCACCCTACTTCCATCCCTCATAAACACTTACCTATATACCTACTAACATCACAATAAATCTCAGTATATTACTGCTCTTCTAATAAAGCCTGCACTATTTTATAGTCGCCGTGAATTCTCGTGTCCCGGCTAAGTGCAGTGGGTGATTGGAGCCGGTAAATTTATCGGCTCCTACTTACACCCGATACAGAAGTAAGGAGAGCGATAAATCTGGGTGACGTATTAGAGTGGTGACATCGAACCGAGGGAAAAATTGGAAAGTATACCGGTTTCTGGATTAATCTAGAAAAGGATTGGAAAGGAGATTTTCAGTTTCTGCCGCACGTGTTTTATAGACGGGTTTCTTTTATAAAGTCTAGCTCGCTGCCTACGTCTATACGGCCTAGAACTAAGTAATGTGTAGGTTGCTGTGCTACGTCTGGTTTTTATAGGTTTTAGTACTACCATTATCCATACTTTACTAAGGCCTTTTACCTAACGACACAGATTAAGTGAGGTACGTAGTTTTTCTACGCGTTGTTACCTACACGTGAGAATAATGTGACAAGTACCTACCTACAAGAGTTTTGTTCGTATAAAAAAATGTGTAACATATTAGAAAATAATACATAAATTACCGGAGCATGCGATCAATGTGAATAAATATATTATATGGGACCACCGCGTCCTCTACCAAATGAAAAAGAATCACGTAAATAGGACCAGTAATCACACAGTTATGAGGTAACAAATATTTAAGAGAAAACTTCTCCAAGGAGTATAAATAATAATACTTCTCCTTTTGAGGCCCGGACTCCACCAAGGCGGAGATGGGCGGAGCGGAGAGGAGATGTGTAAGATTCGACCAATCACAGAACAGACGAGAGACGTAATGTAGATTTCAGCCAATTTGATTGGTCGGTTTTCGCACGTCTCCTCTCCTCTCCGCTCGTCTCTGCTTTGGTGGAGTATGGGCCTTAGAGATCGTTTAAAAAATACGCCACGGCAGAGCGTAATTTACATATCGTCGGGGATAGTGCAAATCCGCGGAACTAGCATTGGATAATTCCGCGTGTCTGAAAAATGTAGCCAATTTCAATTACGCATTGTCGTAGCGACTAAATTAATGAATTTAATAGATTTCTATTGTTAACAATACATAGAACACATGAATTGTTACTATGCGGTCAAAAAAAAATTAATGAATTTAATAGATTTCTATTGTTAACAATACATAGAACACATGAATTGTTACTATGCGGTCAAAAAATGAGGTGAAAAGTGATTGAAATAAAAAAATAAATAAACTTATAACCTTCCCCTGTAAACCTAACGGTAGTGCAGATACGCGCACTTTACGTATGGCAGATTCGCGGATTTCCACCATCCCCGACGATTTGGCTTTAAATATCAATTACAGAACTTAATTATACGAATAATTTCACGATCTTCAACAATACATCAATCGTATCGATTAATTATCGTCCAAGAATGAACGAATTCACACAAAAGACACTTCCTCAGTTTTTATTGCAAAACTATTAACCGCGAAGAAAACTCCAGTGCGGATAAACAGGCCATTCCATTATGAGAATGGTCGGCAGTCTGCACAGATGCGGGCCGTAGACTGTTCCGAGAAAATACTTCAATGAGCTACTAGTGCCTTTCGCCCGAGGTTTGCTCAGTACTCAGATCTTTTGTCCGTTCAATATCAAATACTTATTTCTTTTTCTGTGCCAGATTTTTGAACACTATCAAAGAACTATATTCTAATTTTGTTGGAAAACTTGCTATTACCCGCGGTTTCACTCGCGTTATGGACGCAAAACATCTTACAGGAACGTCCTGATTTTTTTGAATATAGGCAATAATTGTCGACGATTACGTCTAAACTACTGATCCGATTCCGAAGTAATCCCCTACATCCAAACCTATAATCCTTATAATATTAAGTGTAGGTAGGGATTTACTTTCAGTTCCGACTTCGTCTTTCCAAGGATTCAAGTCAATACGAAGGACTCCGTTGGAGCTTGTCCTTCGGCGACGTTCGTTCGTCGTAAACCTTCAGCTAATTTCGCACTGCAGAATTTCTGCCACTAATAAGTCTTCGTGTTATTCCAAGGCGGGGTGAATTTGCGTTAAATTATAAAGCTTATTAACCATTGTTCCCCAGTGTGTCGTAACCTGCCGCAATGAAATGCTCCTCTGTAGGTACGTTACTTCATCCAAGTTTCTTGACTTCACGTGAATTATGTATTTAGTATGGCGTGAGATTTTGATTAATTAAATTCTGAATGCGACATTTTTCTTTGTGTTTGTCTACTCGTCTAGACGGGAGTTATGAGACTCATTCCATTTGATTTGTATTAAATTCTCAAGGAATCGCAAATTAGTCTCGTCTCGTGAAAGGTGTAGCATGCCATGGTCTATAGAACCGTAGAACCCTGAGCTTTTTGTGTTACAAACTCATTTGTTACGCCTTATTTCATCCTTAAAAAAAATACGCGTCCAATGTCAAAATGCAATATTTTTCAACCGCTTCACGTGAATATATTTTATATTTTTAAATTAAATGCAAACATTTCTAAATGGAAAAATCAAATAACGAGACAGAAAACCAAGGTTCCAAAAATGAGAGTGAGAACCAAAGACATGAACAGCCTACAACGTCAAAGGGAAAAATTAATCCCAAAGGAAATTCGCACAACATGAATGATTTTAAAACATTGGATTTTAATTCTGCTGATGAAATTAGGTGAGAAATTAGAGCATAATAATCTATGGTATTAGTTGTTACACTCTAAACATGTTTTATTGCTGACAAATACAATTGATAATTAAAATTTCAGGCAAGCAATGAAGGCTACCGGTCAAATGTTACCGCAATCGTTTCCGGAAGACGCTAATAATAAAATAAAAGGCCAAAATAAACCAGAACCGGCTGAGATAAACCAACGGGCAAGCAACACGCATAACAACGAGTTTCGCATAAATGTTCAGAGGCAAGTCCAGCAAAACTTAAACCTCAAAATTATGAGTGCATCCGAAACATATAAGGGTAACAGTTTACTGTTTCCGGCTGGGTCATCGGACCTGAATAGACGTCAACAATTAAAGAAAGCAGGCCCTTCAAGGTCGGTTAGAAGAGCAAGGAAAACCATCAATCATCAATCACTTTATATCGGGAAATTATCTAATGTTGTCAAATTTAAACGCCGCCGATGGACTTCTGAGACCGGGTCTGACGCAGACTCGGTAATATATTACTGAACAGTTTTGACTGCCTTTTCGTTCGTTGTCTAGTATTTTTTTAAATATTGTATTGAACGTGATTGTACAATAAAATTATTCCTTTGGATTGAAGCGTTTACTGTTACTGTTATTCTGCGTCATCCTACCATTTGACAAAGACTTATTCTTATGACTGCCAGCTCTTTCCATCAAGTGCCAATGTGTTAAAGTCAATGTCAGTGATTTAGTCCAACTCGACTCTCGCATCTTCTCTTCTAAAATATGATTAAAGCGTTTATTTGTTAATAAATTGTGGGATCAAAGATTTGTATTTATTAGCTTGAGTAGAGATCGTTTATGTTCGCGTATCAGTGAGCGGTGCTATCGTCTTTCAGCAATCTCTTAGCGGATCGTATCATATCGGAAATTGAATTTCCGATTGGCTCTCGAGTGCACAGCAGACTGTCTGTAATGGATGGTCCCGCGGTCCCTGTTTCGCGGAGTTCATGGGAATGATAGATAGAAATACTTGGAGGCGTATTTCAAACGTTTCGATGTGGAAATTGAGGAATATTGATGTAGTCCCTTCTTCGATTCTGTTTATTTTGCTTTTTTTGCGAATAAATGGTGTTTATTTTGGCGAGTTCAAAGCGGTGGTCGGTCTGGTTTACTGTTTATTGAATAAAGATGAGGTCAGCACTGTAGAAAGGCCATCAATTTTCACATCATTTTGTTTTTTAAACGTTTGTTTGTTTCGTTATCAAAGCATTATTTTGTCCAGACAAAACTGCACGCTATTTTAAAATGTAATAAACGCTAAAGTGGCAAAACAAGATATGGTTGGGTTCAATTCACAACACGTTACAGCACGGCACGCGTTGTTTGTACATGTTTTGACAGGTAATGTAATATGTAGTGAGAGAAATTGGGTTTGAGTCTCGCAGTATTGACGCGGGCGACGATATTGATGTTGACATGTTCCAAATAAAACGTGCTGCGTCCTCCAGATAAGCCATTATTTGAACATGTTTCATCGGAGCGTGGTTTAGAGAGGAGATAGATACTGTGCTGTCACTGGCTTTCATTCTAAGAGGATTTTCTTTGGAAAACAACAAAAAAAAACAAAAAACAACTGAAACACTGGAACACTGGAATTATTAACATTTGACATTTAACGAATTTGACATTATTTCCAACGATTAGAATTGACATTAACTAATTTTGACATTTTAACCAATTATGTTGATTCTGACTTTTGACTTTTTAAATTCCTCATTTAGGTCTGACATAAGCTCTAAATTAATTTTGAATTGTTAAATTTATTTCCATACCATAGCTATGCATGATTTTTAATCAATTTTAATTTGTAATGCCAATATTTGTACGCCTCCTGGCATAACATAGCGCTCTGACCATCAAACATAAGACCTGTAATTCTTCACCTATGTTAACAAAAATAAATTATTATTATTATTATTTGAAAACTTTGCCTGTTTTCGGTATCTAACATTAAGCGACACCATATTCATCTTTATCGTGTGGTTAGTGCCTAACCTGGCGTCAGAGTTTTTATGCCGCCCATCAGGGTCGAAAAAATCTCTCAGGTATGCTGGTTTCCTCACGATGTTTTCCTTCACCGAAGCAAGATAATTATAAAATACGCACATGAATCCGAAAATTCAGAGGTGCGTGTCTTAAATTGGGTTCGAACTCGAGACTTATCACTTGGCAGTGCAACGGTCTCACCACTAGGCCATCACTGCTATAATGCTGCTAGACTCTGAGTCAATATTTAGACCCATTTTCATGTTTTCAGTTATTTGAAAAACACCTTGTACGGGCTTTAACTTATTAAGTTCTATACTATGCAAAATCTAGCAGTAAGTGCAAATAAATTTGACCCTTAACTGCTTAAGTTCTTGCTATCCAAAATCTAGCACTATGCAGTAAGTCCAAATAAATTTGACCCCGGTACTTACGCCCCTTTCCACTCGTCCTTAGAACCCTACACAATTCCAACCCCAAATACTTCCGTTGACAAGCAGAATTTAACACAGCTTACTTAAATACACCGCCGTGCATACATTACAAGAGATAAGTAACTAACTTATCGGCCATCTTCCTGTCCCTTGACACATTTTACAAGGGAAACTACATGCACCTGAAGAACTTGGTCAATGCTGTGGACCCGTAAATTTGGGCCTTCTCTCATTGAAAATACAACCTTAGCTTTTGGACTGTAAAGTTGTTTTTTGGTTTGCAAGGGCAGTTTTTGGACAAGTGAGCAACCTTCCCCAAAATGTCAATGCTGTGGATACGTAAATTTAGAACCCTCTCCAATGCAAAATCAATCTTAACTTTTGGAGTGTTAAGTTGTTTTTGGTTTGTCAGGGTTGTTTTTTGACAAGTGAACTGAACTTCTCCGAAATTAAGTCCCCGTAGTGAAATGTTCTCTAATAATGAACTATGACCCCTGGTCCTAATCTGCGGACCCTGAACAAGTTTAAATTGCATCGTCCGACCTAATTGGGACACGTCACGAAATGGACAACGTGTGTTAATCGCTGCTTTTATTTATATCATCACGCTTTGGCCCTTAAGAGGGGTGGTAGAGTGCTTTGATTAAGATAATTGGAATTTAGTAGGTACTGTTGTTTTCTTCTTTCAGGTGGTAGACGCTAATATTTGACATTTAACTTGCTTTTATTTTAATTTCATTGACAATTCAGGTAACCTGGTGAAGGTTGCAGGGATCCGCTTGATGCGAGTCGGGACCGGTCAATGTCGCGACACTTGGGGGAGGCCTATGTCCAGCAGCTATGTCTTTCGGCTGTAATGATGATGATGATAATTCAGAAATGAAACATTTTGACGTTGCAGCAATTTACTTTCAATTAGGCTAGCATTTTGCTATATGGTTGGTTCATATGCTGATGCTTGTTTAAACATGAAGGCACAATGGAGAGGGCTATGCTCGGAATTTCCTTGCGTGATCGAATCAGAAATGAAGACATCCGCAAGAGAACCAACGTTACCGACGTAGCCCGAAGAATTGCCAAACTTAAGTGGCAGTGGGCAGGGCACATTGTTCTCAGAACGGATGGCCGATGGGGCCGAAAAATTGTGGAGTGGCGACCGCGAACCGGAAGACGTTGCGTTGGAGGCCCTGCCACTAGGTGGACCGATGATCTGGTGAAGGTTGTGGGGAAACGCTGGATGGGAGATGCACGGGACCGGTCAATGTGGCGACACTTAGGGGAGGCCTATGTCCAGGAGTGGACGTCTTTCGGCTGAAATGATGATGATGATGATGATGACACAACCCCGGAAAAAAGTCATGTCATCATCTGCCTCGCCTTTTCACAACTATGTTGGGGTCGGCTTCCAGTCTAACCGGATGCAGCTGAATACCAGTACCAGTACCAGTATTTTACATGGAGCGACTGCCTATCTGACCTCCACAACCCAGTTAGTACTGGGTTATACGATACCCCTTGGTAAGAGTGGTTGTCAGACTTTCGGGCCACTGACTACCTGTAACGACTGTCAAAGATCTACAAATGACAGCCGGGACCAACGGCTTAACGTGCTTGACGAGGCACGGAGGAAACTCGGTATGTAATGGGCGGTCACCCATCTACGGACCAACCTAGGCAAGCGCGGCTTAATTTCAAGATCGGACTGGGCGGCGGTTATTATTTAGCCCGGAAAAAAGTTACGTGCCAGCAATAAAAAAAATCTGACTAAATACCCAATCGATATATTTATAGATATATTTCATTTCTAAACTTATTCAACTCAGAGTTTAACGATCATCGCCAAGATACTTTAAGCAACGAACTAACAAAAGACTGCACACACATAAAAAAAGTTCAAAACACTCTATTTACCCTTTACTGAGCTTGTATGCATCGCCTAGCAAGTTCCGAGACGGGGCTGCGAACTTGGCTCCGCCGGGACCCGGGGCTCCGGTGTGTGTGTGTGTACAGGGGCGTCGGTACATGTGTACTGTGTACTTGTGTAGTGGCTGCTGTATATGCTGTGTTTTGTGTTTGTAGTTCTCGATGCATGCGTTATTATGTTCGAGCGTGTGTGGTTCTGTTTAAACTATGTTTTGGAGTATATTGCACTATATTTTTGAGCTATTATACAAGGTGTAAACAGACCCTTCACATAGCCGTCAACCAAGCATTCTGTACATCAATCTAAGTAACTTTACGCAAAAATTATTGCTGGGAATTGACTTTTTATTTTGGAGTGAAAAGTCACGTTTTACGGTAGGACTCGATGGAAAGCACTCAAAGCATTGTGCTGATGGATGGATTGAATAGTACGGGGGTCGTGGAGGTGTTTAAAGTAAAAATGTTACATTAAAAACATGTATTTAAAAAAAAAACTTGTGAAAAAGTTGGAACTTTGACCCCCAATATCTCCGTAACTAGAAGGTTCCCAGGTACGGTCTAGAACAAAAAAAATATCGCAAAGACGGAGAGAACAAGTACCTTTCGGTAATTTTAAGTGTCTATTTACACCCTTTATTTTGGAACTTTAACATGTGGTAACATGAGGTGAAATGTGAGTGTAACTTTCCACTATAGTACTCTTCTGTCTAACCCATAGAGATTAAGATGCGTGAAGTTATATGTTATTTAAACATCAATGATTATTTAATCACGTGATAGTAGGTAGTCTTTTATAGGAGATACCGGACCCTATTTCCCTATTAATAACATAGTATCGTCAATTTACTTTTTTAATTTTAAATAGTCTTCGGTATTAAGATTTAATGAAGTTCTCAATATACATATAGTAGAAATCATCTCGTCTATTTGTCAGTAACAAACAGCTAAGTATAGTAGGCCTTTACGAAATTGTAGTAATTTCCTCAAGAATCTAAATCAAACAAACATTACTAAGATCTAGTAGGCTTGAAGCAAACCGTCTGAAACACTGCAAAGGCAACACTAAATACTCAAGAGTGAATTTGCGAACTCAAACACTACGCCACGCAATTACTCAGTACATGTACCTACGCAGCGTTTGGTCTTAGCAAATTAATTCGACACAAAATCAACTCCCAAGTTCCTCATGAGTCATGCAGGTGCTAAATTCCATTTGGTTGAAGTTTTGGCTGAGCGATTCTCGCACAAAACACATTTGAATTACAGTCTAAAATTATTTCGTGACCTTCGTCCGTTTGAAATTATTATAAAAATATAACTTCCCTATATTTTTTTTGTTTTGCACGGCACCCTTATCCTTTTTCTAAAATAAAAAGAGCCTAAGTTACTCCTTATAAAAGCTATCTGCCAGTATAAGTCCCGTCATAATCGGTCTAGCCGTTACGGAGATCAGACGGAACAAACAAACAGACAGATAGACAAAATTTATAAAAAGTACCGTAAATACTTTCATATTCATTCAGTAAAAAGCTGTTACTTTGAAATTATAAACAGACACTTCAATTTTATTTATTTGTATAGATTCACAAGCTGAGACAAACAAAATTACATAAGATTTGCATTTGTACACACGGCGGCACATGAAACTGTACATTTCCAGTATAACTTGGCCTCGTTTTGTATAGATTTTATATACAATGAGAGATCCGAATAAACTGGTTTAGTACAGCTTGACTGGCCGTCGTGCGTACAAAACCGCGCATCAGCTTCTTAAAGAACAAAACACAACAACACTCTGCTCGACCCTCGAATCAAAGACCCCACCAGCCTTCCTTGCGACCACCAGACTATCAAAGCTGTCTTCTATAAATCATCCCTTGGACAACCCTGGTGGCCTACCATGACGTCTTAAAGCAAGAGTAATTTCAGTGTGGGAAAGAGATGACGCTAGACGACCTGGGTAGCTCTGTCTCTTTCCCACACGGGAATTACTCCTACAATTTATTTGTTTATTTATTTATTATTATCAACTTACACACTATCTTTACAGGATATTGGGGTCATCCTGTAAAGATTACAGGATGACCCCAATACAATAGTGGTTTGACCCCATTACATGTCTAATTGTACACACAAAATAAAATCAACTTACGGCTAATACTTAAAAATCTAACAACAAAAATCTTAACACAGAATATTAATATTTAAATATAACTAACACAATTCAACAACACTCTTCCGAATTCACTCAGATTGCACGAAAATATGTCAATTCTCTCATGAACTTCGTTTAGTACGCATATTGTGCGGCAATTAAGACGTCATAGTAAACCTCAGTTCACAAACTCCACTACTGTCCTATTTTCCTGTTCCACAAAAAAAAAGAAACCACCACCTCTCTCCCTTCAAACTACATATTAAACGATCCGTCTGCACCAGGATTTACGTCTGATTGTCTTCCTTATTACGAAAAAAATACATCCCTCGCCTGACGTCAGGTAATCAGTTACCATGGGGCACCATAAAAAATATTCCATCATGCCAAATAAGGCGTATTTACTCAATATAGCCATAGTAGCCTTTTTCACGGGATGAAAAATTGTTTATGGTGACGGTGGCGACACGCTCGCGACTTAGGGTTCCGTTGTAAAAAACCCTAATTTCCGTGCACCCTTTCATTTATAACCCGGCAATCTGGAGGCCCCGTAGCTTATTTATAGGGGTCTCGGCCATTTGATGGGTGGGAGTCAGAATGTGTAATGATAAAGGTTGTAAAAAATTTGGTACACTTGCGATTTTGGTACGCGATTTTTTTTGTGTAATGATGAGTTAAAAGTCAAAGTCGTCAAGAGCCTGTTGACTTACTTACCTATTTGTTTCTAATATGTTACTTACTAGCTTTTCGGTACTTATTTATATTGATTGAGGTGCTAAGTTAACATCTAGAAAGAACAGCCACAAAAGCGGAGTATGAGCATTATAATGTCTTCAACAGTTTAATTTTACCGTAATTTTTTCGTCTAAAAATAAATCTTAAATAAAAAGGAAGAAAGAAAACATGTTTATTTGGCATATGCCACAAAAACCCAATATGAAATAAATACATAAAAACTTAAATCTAAACAAAAAAAAAAGATAAAAAATTGTGTCTCACGGCTGCACCAAATAATCCTAGTGTCCGACGCTGGTTTTCCAAAAAAATCGTAAATCAGTGTTCAAAACAATCATATTTTTATTAATTTAGTTGTAGGATTTAAAAATGTTCTGTAATTAGAAGATTTCCCAGTACGACAAAATAGTCGCCCGTCTACTCACCCAAACAGCCCGCTGCATCTTCATGTAGAAGCAAGTTTACGAGTGTTAGTTTGGCTGTTTGGCCGTCTCAATGATATGTTATCATCGTTCGCTATTTTTGATGCGCCGTCCCTAAACCGGCACCCCTATCTAACCCGGTATTGTGTCGCGACTCATAGATAACCCTGTAAGTGGTTCTTTTCGTCACGTCACTACGAAGATTTTGACGAAGAATAGATTCGGTTTTATGATTTTCTGTTGAGACTTGAGAATAGTGAAGTCGTAAAAAGTGTGGTTGAAGAATGTGGTGAAGATAGGTGTGGTACGGATTTTTCGCTTTCATGGAGTATATAACATCGTTACCTGTGTTCCGCGAAGGAGGAGCTCTTCGCTAAATAAAAACAGCCGGTCGGGTCGATCTTCAGGTTAAGCTGCGCTTGCCTAGGTTCATTCGTGGATGGGTGACCAAACATAACGTTCCGTGTTTCCTCCGTGCCTCGGAAAGCACGTTAAGCCGTGGATGCCGGCTGTCATTTGTAGATCTATGACTATCGCCAGAGGTAGTCAGTGCCCCGACAGTCTGACAACCAGTCTTACCAAGGGTTATCGTATTACCCAGCAGTAGCGAAGGGTCAATTTTTGTAAGAGGTAAGCCGGAGTACATATCTTTACTGTATAGAATATTGTTGGCTATAGAATACTGACTGTAATTTTTCAAAAGGAAGCCGTTAGGAATCGGGTTGTATGGAACCTTCGCCACTGTTACCCAGTACTAACTGGGTTGTGAAGGTCAGATAGGCAGTCGCTCCATGTAAAACAGATGATGACCTGGAAAGAAAATAATGTATACGAACTAGGTTTTAAGAGCCACACACATATAAACCTACCTATACACCAACATATCGCCAGTTATGTTTAAGTCTCTTGTAATATGGGGCGAGGCTGTTGCTATCCGGGAACAAATCCTGACTCCAGGCTGTCACTGAGAAATTCCTGGTGACTATACCCAATTACACTTAACCCAAGTGGAAATCGAACCAAGTATCTTGATACTCAGCAGCCGCGCAAAAGTATGTGAATAGATATAGGTATATGAACCCAAATTCACTTCAACGTCAAGGCCATCGGGGTCCTTGATAGGCCGCGTCAATAAAATAATGGTAGGGGGAACTAAAATCGTCATGAGTGGCTAGCCAATTGACGGCTCCGTCTATCATGATGTGTGAAATAACTAGTTATCACACACGAGGCACGCATTCACACTCAATGATGCTACTGACTACTGAGAAGTACTTAAAAAAGCCCGATGGGTCCAATAACAGTTTGTCTGGTCTGGGAATCGGACCCAACACCATATGCTCAGCAGTCGCGGTTACAATCGCTAGGCTAACGCGCCAGCCAGTTATTCAAGTTATCATCATCTGCTCAGCCTTTTCCCAACTATGTTGGGGTCGGCTTCCAGTCTAACCGGATGCAGATGAGTACCAGTGCTTCACTTGGAGTGACTGCCTGTCTAACCGGCACAACCTAGTTAGTACTGGGTAATACCCCTTGGTAAGACTGGTTGCCAGACTTTCCGGTTGTCATTTGTTGCTAGTTGACAGCCTTTAGATACCTGTAACGACTGCCAGAGATCAAGACCATGACAGCCGGGACCAACGGCTTCATGTGCCTTCCGAGTCACGGAGGAAACTCGGTAAGTAATTGGGGACCACCCATCCACGGACCAACCTAGGCAAGCGCGGCTTAACCTGAAGATCGATCCGAGCGGCTGTGTTTATTTAGCAACGATCTCCAATTATTCAAGTTATCAACAAGGACATAAAACATTTATATTTCCTCCAGCTCTTCGAAAGTTTAAATCCTCGATGAATTTTAAAGCCATTCCTCACTATGGCTAAGCCTGGCTTATTTAGTCAACTTTTTCCCTTTTTCGCAACAATATATTAAGTGGGACCTTTCCGCGAAATCCGTTCAAATTACTCGCACCCCGTATCCTGGGGGTGAAGGGGGGAGGGGGGGGAGTAACCCACGTATTAAAGAAGGGATTTTAATTATATTTGGACTTTAAAACAGTGTACCCGCAAAGTGATTGCAGCGGGCTTTAAAGAACTTGCTGATATTTAAATTAGCTCGTTTTTTATTGCGTTTGTGGGGTGTGTTAGGTAAATATGCTGTTGAAATTAATGGTATATTTATACAATAGTATTTTAAGTGAAATTAAACCTAAGTGATTTTGGTAATAACCACTGAAATTCGTTTAAAGTCACCAGACCCAGTGATCAAGAAGAACTAGTGGTCTTACTTATACCATTTTTCTTCAAGGCATACAGATATAGTATTATGATCACCTACTTATTGTCTAGTATTCTTATTCGTCTCGAATCGATGACCCAGATTTTGTCCGACCAGTACGTAGCGAGCGACCTGGACAGCTCTGTCGTTTGCCTCATTCAAGTCCTGGTGGGTGCAATTCGTTGTGCTCGACGGGCAGGATAGAAAGTGTGGCAAATCCGCTCACCTTCATGATCCTTCCTCTTATTGAGAGGTACCCAAACAACACGATGAGATCCCAAAATAAATAAATGTCATCATCCTTTTCCCAACTATGTTAGGGTCAGCTTCCAGTCTAACCGGATGCAGCTGAATACCCGTATTTTACATGGAGCGACTGCCTATCTGACCTCCACAACCCAGTTAGTACTAGGTAATACGATACTCCTTGGTAAGACTGGTTGTCAGACTTTCGGGCCGCTGACTACCTGTAACGACTGTCAAAGATCTACAAATGCCACCCGGGACCAACGGCTTAACGTGCTTTCTGAGGCACGGAGGTAACTCGGTATGTAATGGGTGGTCACCCATCCACGGATCAACCTAGGTAAGCAAGGCTTAACCTAAAGATCGATCCGAGCGGCTGTTATTATGTAGCCACGAGCCCAAAATAAATAAATGTACTTTATTCTAAATCGTAAAAGTCCGTTGCCATTCATACAATGCTATAACAAAACCTACACTATTTATCTACATCAAAATGTACCTACATTGCGGGGCATACAAAATGTCTTGTATAACGCCTCACTGTCAGAGGGTAAGCAGATATGACAGGTCAGATAAGAGTCGGACAGGCGGGGTTCAAGATAATGTCGGTTTGGTCCAGTTTTGTCTTTTGTTGATGTGTAGTGGACTAGAGTAACTTTTTTGAGGGAAATTTGATGTAATGTAATTTTGGAGAACTTTAGGATGATTCAGAAATATGTTCTTTCAACATGTATTAAATCAAATCAAAATCAAAATATTTTATTTCACATAGGCCTCGATGGGCACTTATAAAACGTCGACAAAAAGGTGCACGGTTCGGGTTGGTCGTTTCTTACGGCGAAGAACCGGCAAGAAACTCCATGGCTACTCTTTTCAAATCATTTGGTGTTACAATATTATTATGGATACAGCATTTGTACTTAAGTATGAGGGGACAGCGTAGGCCCGACAATAAGTCGTTGCTTACTACACAAAAAATGTAGAACAAAATAAAAAGTTAACAAGCAGCTGGGAATCTACAAAGCCTACAATGTCCACACATTGGTTTCACATTATTGTTGTGAACATGGAACTAAGTTTTTTATAAGCTTTGGTTAAAGTTAAGGTATGTAATGATTAGTGAATGCGCCCGGTTCTACAAATCCTTTGATAACTTGCTTGCGGTTCTTTCAAGGTATTTGAGAACCGGGTGCATGTCTTAAGTATGATAAACGTCTGCTTAACTATACATTAACTTTTTAGAAAGGTAAGACGCCTCTTAACTTGAAGCTAGATTTATAAGAGTTTTTTTTAAATGGCACAATTTGACTCGGGTCAGGAGCCTTGGAGATTGGGAATCTGATGTTAAACTAAACTTATACTGTCACTTACGGGATATCTTCCGTGATTGTTCATTATTATGAGCTCCCGATATTTCGGCGCTGTTGCAAGCGCCATGATCGCATCCCGATTGAGCGCCATTGATATCCCGTAAGTGACAGTATAAGTTTAGTTGTAAACCGTGAAAACTTAAAACAGTGAATCTGATGTTATTCATCAACCCAAACGAAAAACCTTATTGTAGGACCTAATCTCTCAATAATAAGCATTAATTCGTGTTTTTAAAAGAATACTTGATTATTACAATGCAACGATTTAAAACGTCCTATGGAACTGTGCTCATAATATGCTAAACAATGCATTTTTCAACTTCACCTCTGTCATATTTACAGCAACTTTACCCACCCTGTCCCCATTCAACTTTAACTTTGAACACTAAATCATTATTCATAGAGTTACTTTTATCGCAACAACAAACTATGGCAGTTGTTCTTCAGGAACTTTGATCAGAAATACAAACTATTATGGCTAAGTTCATCGCCTCTAGTGTATCTTTCTGCTGTGTCGGTTTAATGCTTTATAACTTGAAGGAAAACTGGCTAAGTTATAAGTTAGTTACTTGGGTAATTGTGGTTATTAATTACTACTTCTGTTATGAAAATTGTTAGTTTATGTCCTTTGGGTTCATGATATTATTTTTGGTTTGGTGTAGTTTTTTTTTTTTGTTTTTTTCTTAGCTGATATTTGTGATTTAATGTGAAAAGGTTGTATATACGGATCAGGGTTATATTATGATGTTATTTATATAAACTTCATCTACAAGAGTGGTACATAGGCGGACTTAATGCCACAAGGCATTCTCTACCAGTCAACCTTTGGGTCAAATAGGACAGCATTGTGATAGAGTACAAAAAAATAAATAAGAAAAATACCATTTTGTTAACATAGATTGATATACATAAATAGGTACAAAGCACGATTGTGTAGCTAAATTCAACTCATATTCGTATAAACATTGAGTAATGACGTCTAAATCTATGTTACAAATAATATAAATGTGGAAGGAACGCTGTTTGCCAGCTTACTGACTAACCGTCACTGTACAACACTAAACCGATCGTTACGTAATTTCAAAATGCTTGAAATCAGGGGAATGCCTTAGGCTACTTTCCATCCTGGGTATTTGTCTGAAATGATAATTAAACAAAAAATACACGCCTGGTTTTTAATAGAAATCAATGATATTTTAACAAGAGATATTGAAACGGTTTTTAACCTTTTCATCGCTAACGTACCTACATACAGAACGCGATGCCTCGCCAGCGCCAAGCTATAATTGTATAACGAAGTATTCAGTAAACAGAACTGATGAGGGTATCGTCATATCGATGAATGAGATTTACACGCTTTAAATCATCATCATCTGCCTAGCCTTTTCCCAACTATATTGGGGTCGGCTTCCAGTCTAACCGGATGTAGCTGAATACCAGTATTTTACACGGAGCGACTGCCTATCTGACCTCCACAACCCAGTTAGTACTGGGTAATACGATACGCCTTGGTAAGACTGGCTGTCAGACTTTTTGGGCCACTGACTGCCTAACGCGCGCGCGCGCGTTTTAAATACAGTACTTTTATGTTTGATAGGTAGTTAAAAATTAAGAGTTTCTGATGAAGTCGTGGCGCTGGTGGCACGGAAATCTGGAACTTCTGTTGAAGTCCGTGGCGGTGAAAAGGTTAACTTTATAATATTGAGGTATTATAAAGTTAAAAACCGTTTCAATTTAATATAGCAAAATTGCAAGAAAGAATTCATAAGCTCCAATTAACTTGCGTTTTTAATATCCTTTCCTATCTACTTTTTATCCTTCCTAGGATTAAAATGAGCTGCAACAAAATACTTTTAAACCAAAGGATTTTCTTAACTTGGTATCTCATTACTGCATAGGAAGAACTATCAGAGAGAATATCTGAATATAAAGATAGCTTAAAAGAATAGATAACGCTAATGAAATCTCTTCATTGCAGCTATCAGATTTGAATCTATTCCTTTTAATAAGATCAAAAGAGAAGGTATTTTCTTGGATGCATTTTGAATAGTGGAAGAATGCTTTTTTTTTATCGTGGTAAAATCATCAAATGAGTCCTCCCACCCAGGGCAGAGCGGGAGGGACTGTCAGACTTGTACTGACTAAAATCCACGGTGTCCTTCAATAGCCTTTTATGTCACGGTAATTCTATAAGTCCCGCGACCCCGGCAGGCTTTGGCCCTCTAGAGGGGGGCCCCGACATTATGCTGACACTCTTTGAGGCGCGCGTGGAACACAACGCGCCGTCGACCCGGGCATGGTCCATGGTCGGACAGCGAGTCGCCCATTACTCGCCGCCCGCATGCCCAGTGGAAGAATGCTTGGTTGGAATTGCTATTTTGTTCTTTCGGGTGAGAGAGAATGCTACTATGTTTTTGATTGACCGTTTTGAGGTGTGAAACGGATAACCCATTTCTGCCAATTAGATAAACGTGTGAAAATTACTGGCATAAGATAACTTTGCAACTCAGGGTGGCAGGTTGTTTGACTGCTGTCTATTTATAGGGCGGCTAAGTACCTATTTTTATTTCTACTTATCGTGTCGAAGGCAATCTAAATAGTGTCGACCCAGAACTGAGCCACTAGTTTGGCGCTTTTGGTAGCGCCCATCAGTTCCTGAAGTGAACAAACAACAGGACACGCAGGACACGATATTAAGTGCCCCATCGTTTGTGGAACAGCACCACATTTACACTGCAGGGCAGAGTCATTCATGAATCTCCACCTGAGCAGGTTTTCCTTGCTGCGGCCAACCCGGGTCCGGAGTCTATTTAAAGACTTCCAGGTCAGTCATGGCAACTCATGACCGGGTGGGAGACTTACAGCAGGTGGAACGAATGGGTTCGGTAAGGATGCACTACCTCGCCACAGCTTTAATCTTTTCGTAGACCGCTCGCCAGGGTGTGGGGTGACACACTTCAGAAATCTACTTTTACATAAACAAACCGTCGGTCAACATAAAGAAAAACGTCGTCATACTGTTGTTATAATAATAGTTTTCTATAGGCGATCAAACCGGCGACATTTCACACTTTTTTTATTCACATACAGAAATTGTACCTATGAACCTAATACGTGATACAAGTCTCATATCGTCTGGTCTTTGCTCAACCAGTAGTTTGCCCGACTAGTATGTTAATGTTAACTGACACAAAAGTGAAGGTATAAAAGAAAGTACGTAACAATGAAAGTTAGTATTATTCTCTCGAGGCGTGATTGTGTGTCCGGCGTCAATTAATTATAGTCTTGAACGCTTGTCGTGTGTTCACGACACGTTGGTTGTAATCGCTACTGTAGATGACATTGTTTGATTTTCAAATCGTATAAGGCTATGTGTAGACTTGAGTTGTCTTTAGACAGTCTTTTGATGGAAATGTTGGAAAAACTAAGGCTCGGACTCCACCGAAGTGGAGGCGACCGGAGCGGAGAGGGGATGTGCAAGATTCGACCAATCACAGGAGAGACGAGTGACGTGATGTAGATTTCGACCAATGTGATTGGTAGGTATCCGCAGGTTTCCTCTCCTCTCCGCTCCGCGTCTCCGCTTTGTAGAGCCCAGGCCTAAGTTGTCATACATCTTCTGGCTGATACAATGCAGTTTGGTTAATTTCGCGCTGTTAGTTAACATTTTTGTGTTGTTTGTCTTTGGAAATCGTATAGAAATAACAAAATGGCGGGGTTAGTTCCTATTCCTATTGTAGTTGTCAAAACATGATTCTTTGGTTCTCAAGTAGCAAGTGTATTTGTACAGAGACGTTTCAATGTGGCAACCAATTTACAGGGCGATTAAGGGGTTATCGAGTCGAGTATTCGTGGTGGATTGACACACGACACACACGGTTCAACGAACAAACTTACCTACAATATTGAATGAAATAACACATAGAGCTGGTGAACTTAAATTCCGGGGTAAGTTAAGTTTTGAGCTCATAAATAGAATGTCGTGACAGCGATACGAAGAAGAAGAATCGTAAACGTAGAATTTGCGGGAAAATACGGAATCTGAACAACATTCCTCATGCATCGGTTGTTGCATTTAAGTTTTCGGTCAAACTAGGGAGATCTTCTTTATCCTGTGGTTAGTGCCTAGCCTGGTGTCAGAGTTTTATGCCTCTGACTTGGCTTTACATACCGTCGAGAAATATCTCTCAGGCATGCTCGTTTCTTCACGATGTTTTCCTTCACCGAAGCAAGTAATAATTATGCAATGCTCGCATGAATCCGAAAAATCAGAGGTGCGTGTCTTGGGTTCGAACATGAGACCTATGACTTGACAGTTCGACGGTCACACCACTAGGCTACCACTGCTTTACTAGGGAGATACCACATTAGTTAAGTGGTTTGAAATAGTGGGCGGTAATATCTTGCTTTCTTCTTACTGTGTGTACAACAATATATTGCTCATCAGTATCTAATACATTAAGAGATATCTCATTTGTTGGGATCCGCGCCAGCCCGGCCACCGCATAAAGCATTAAGATAAGACACACAAAGCTAATTGATGAGATTCAATAGAAAACAATAACGCACCATATCTTGATTTACTGAGTATACTTAGCGACGTAAGCGTATCAATAAGGCAAGCTTTACTGCTAATATAAATCTTTGTTTTAACCGTTGTTGGCAAGGCTCCTGCATCTTCGGTCGTAAACTAGTGCTATTGAATGTGTATTTAGGAGCCAATTTGAATGCCCTGTATGAAGAATATAAAGCCATAATTTTTACTTATACCATAAATGCACGAGACTTAAGATACCAATGCAGTAGACAGAAACATCAGTAGGTGTTCGTGTATGCGACATCTATCTCTGTAAAGTTTTAAACTTAACCGCACATCAGTAGGAACACGAGAAGACAAATTTTTACCACTTGTGTGGATCACCACATAAGTGGTAAAAGTGTGTTAAAAAGTTGAAGTTGAGTCATGATGTTGGAGAATTCCTAGTATAAAAATGTATGTAGAAACAGTTTTTTCCGATGTATGAGAACTACACTTCTTTAAAAAGCCGGCCGTTCCATAATACACCACTCCATAGCTTGTCTAATAAATACTCAAAGGCACCAATAGTAAATCACGCACAATCAATAGTAGGACGAGAGGTTATCAGCGCAGGAGCCCGCGATTATCTAAACGATTTCACTGACTAATGTATCTGACGCTGCTCCGGTTCTACCCAATTTGTTCTCCAATTAGAAGATAAAGTATTTCTTTTAGCTTAATAGACTTCGGACACGAGGCTGAGCGTCAGTTCAGCTGACAGTAAAGTCACTAACATTTCACTGGCCTCGCCATTTGAAGATCAGGAGAATCTGACTGGCTTCGTGAACGCATCTAGTAGAGGCACATGTCTGGACTATGGAGCCCATGAGTATTTTATAGAAAAGTTTTGTAGTTTTTAACAGACTTCAAGTGAAGTGTGGCAGAAAAAAGCGGAGGCCAAAACCCAGCACTGGGTGATTCCGGGCTGGTATGATGATGATGATGATGAACAGACTTCAAAAAAAAGAAGAAAAGGAGGTTCTCAATTCGGATGATTTTTTTTATATTTGGTACCTCATAACTCCGTCATTTATACACCGATTTGAATAAATCTTTTCTTAATATGAAATGGTCTTCTTTCCGATTAGTCCCATAGAAATTTCATTAAAATCGGTTCAGAAGTTTTTTTTTTCTGGCCTATGTTGATATGATGGTCCTTAATAAGTTCTAGTTACAATGTAAAATTGATTCATGACAAGAGTTTGTGTGGTATACAACTAAAAAGGGTAATATAAAAAACTCTGCCAAAACAAATCGACTTCCAAGAAAACACTAAAAACGTCTAAAATAACTTTACGTTTTGAAGTCGGTGGCAAAAAATTCAATGAAACAAACAAAGTAACCGACTTCCGAAAGTGAAGCTATTTTTTTGTGTTTTTCTGGAAGTTGGTTTATTCTGTTGCAAATACAGCATTTGTGCAGTTGTACCCGCTCCCATACATAAGTACACCTAAAAGGTCCTCAATAAGTCTTCTTCAGACTAGGGTTAAAATCAAGTCAAGTAGATCCATATGCACAGTGACTAACAACTCAGTCTAGCCAGATCTGCACTTTCTTTAAATTAAACGGGAAACAGTTAGCCCAAGCTTCCAAATGTATGAATGCAAGCACAAAAAAAGCTCCTGCAAGCTCTAAAATTAAAGAAAAATCTTAGTCTAACCATCTTCAAGTTCTTTTCAATTTAAGACTCCCTCATACTCTGTAACACCAACAAAAGTGTTCCTAGATAATCTAGATTTTAGTGTATCCATTTTTCTACAGGTTTATTCGCTGTAAAAGTGTCGTAAATAGCGTAGTGTAGGTAGGAACGATTCAAACTGTACGAAGGTCTTATAAGGAGCCTCTTAACTTTAGTCTCTTGAAAACACTTAAGCGGAGTTTAGAGTCGAACGAAGTTGGCTGTCTACGCTTGCGTGTGATGAGTAGTTGGGAGAGAGATTTTCATTCGCTTAGGGCGAGATTTCCACGTTTAATTTTTTGGCACTGTGCGGCTTCTTTTCATGAGAGTGTTGAGTAGTTTTCTACATAATTATGGGTATCATTTAAGCTATCGCCAATTTAATTAGTTTTGTGTTTCTTAAATAATAGGGTTTGCCCGCAAAATAGCAGATTTGTCACCAAAATTTAGTCCCCAAACAATATAAAATCAATTCCACAATAAATCACCTAAAATCATGGAGATATAGGATCCAGTACCAAATAAATGTTTTTGTATGTATTATAATAGGTTTGTCCTAATAGATATTTAAGCAAACTAATAAATTTTCTAGGAAATTTATAAACTTTCGTAGGATTCTAAACAAGAGATAAACTGTATTATTTTACGGCCACATTTTCGCACGGGGCTCCTATTTCTGTTTGCAGGGTTTAAAGTAACCTAACCTAACCTAAAGTCGGGGTGCCCCAAGTCCCGAGATTTGCGATAATCGATTTATTTGGTGACAGATCTACCATTCTGAGCACAAAGCTATTATTTAAGTAATGAAACTACTATTATAACAACGAAGTTTATATTCATCTAATGCACTACAATTTTATTGGTAATCCATCTCTTATTGTACACATATATTAACATTAATTTGATAATTCATACCTGGGAACACTTTTTGTTTATTTGAGAACGAAAATATTTCGTGGCGATAGATCTATTTATTAGATGATACAACTTGATGACAAATATAAATTTTGGTGACAAGAAATATAGTCCCCCATAATTATTGATCAGTGTCTGAGATCATGGATGAAATAAGACACTGCAACACAACTTTTGGTAGACTAATTGGTAATTCATATTCAATTGTTGCTAGCATACCTGATAACTGCGAAATTAACTATACTTGAATTCCAGATACTGTTAATGAAACGAAAGAAAGTCGAGGACTGTTAAAGAATACAATATAATATCCAGGAAAAGACGTGACATTCTGTGGTTTCTATCTGAATCTATGCGTCTGATAATAGTGAATTTGTGATCTAAGTCGTCTTGCCCACTAACACAATATCTAAGCGCACGGTAGTGCGCAGGCCAAGTTCCACAACAGGCCGCGCGCATGCCGTGCACTATTTACACGAACCGTTTCGACCCACTTTTGACGACCCTGTAGCTCAGTGCCTATTGCAAGTACAGAGATAAAATTGTACCTACGTAATTATATACTAGTACTAAAGCAGTATGCCAAATTTCATAGATATAACTTCAGTAGATCCTGAAATATGACCCTGTGAATATAGCTAATTTTGGCACTAACTGACTCACTCACTGACCGGTAATTTCAACCCTTTTTTAGGCGAACAATTAGCCGATAAGAACTTGGCCCCCTTTTTAACAGGTATGTTTTTGTTGGGATTATCTTCTCGGTAAAGTGCAGTAAACCTTGAGAATGAGGGATACCTACCTTAGATAGGTGTCTAAAATACTGCACCATAAAATCTACATCACCAATACAAACATACATAAAGGTACGCGCACTCTTTTACAATGTAATAAATCTAGCACATGATCACAGTGATTGTAGAGTAGACCACAATTGGCGAAGTTTTTATTGAAATGTCCTCCCGTGCGTTACTTGTGCACTTTGATACTGCGGTGTTTAGTGGACAATGTTGTGGTGAATATGTGTACTGTGATTTTTTGGAAGAAAGTGCGGGATTTGGGGTCCTAGAATGTTGTGTTAAGTGATTATTGTTATTCTGTGGATCAATTTATGTGAGTAACCCTCGTCACATTAATTGTGCCGGTAATAATACAGGTGATATTATGTCAGGATAGTAAACATAAACGTATCTTAGGATGGATAGTTGATGCTGATGAAGAAGCCTCGAGTGATTTATAAGATAGTACTGATCCTGAAGAAGATTTGATGAATAACAGTCGGTACGCAGATATAGAAGAGCTTCTCGGGTACCATTGTTGAACATTGTAATATTAAGTGAGTAAAATTTTTGTAAAATATGTAAGTATTGAAATAACGAATTTCCGTACATATCTTCATCCCCTATTTAACGCACCCATTCACGGATTATAAAAAAAAAAAATCTAGTGCTGAGTAAAATTTATAAAAAAATGTGCAAAAAATTCATTATATTCGATCCAGTTGTTTAGGAACTTAGTGAATTAATTTTTTTTGATAAATATAATGCAAACTAATATACAAGTAGCAACCACCATAATCTTGAACTCAAAAGGTATGACGCGTAGCTTTTTTGTCACTATATGATTATCTACTTTTGTGTTATTATAATGACGTCATTAGGTCGTTCATCTGTATTGTCATTTGGTCCATGACTCATTTATATATTGCTGTTTAGTTCTAGTAACGAGATCAAAGGTCAAAGGAGGTTACTGTTTATCTATACCTAGTATTAATATGTTTTGGTCTTGGCTAAATGATAACAGCCACTCGGATCCATCTTAAGGTTACGCCGTGCTTGTCTAGGTTGGTCCGTGAATGGGAGACCACTCATTACATACCGAGTTTCCTCTGTGCGTCGCAAAACACGTTAAGCTGGTGGTACTAGCTGTCATTTGTAAATCTTTGTCCTTAAGAATGCACTATTCTATACTATTTTCTCTTACATTTATAGATTGTTCTATTGCCAGGTCATTAAGCGAAGCTCATCCGTCAACAGATATAGCATATCATCACGCCTGTAATCCCCAAAAGGTTAGGCAGTACACCCACTTTTCGCTGGATATGTTAAAGTCCCATATAATAGGGCGACTGCTAAGCATGGGGTCCTGGATTCGATTCCCAGGTCGGGCATAGTGCTATTGGGTTTTTTCCATTAGGAATAGCAGCCACGGAGTCTGGAACAGTTGATGGCAATAGACCCGCCCCCTATTACATGGGACTTAAATTTAACTAGCGAAACTGGTGTACTATTAGGTACACCTCTGCCTAACCCTTCAGGGATTACAGGCGTGGTGCATGTTAATAGGGGCAATGCTATTGCCATCAACTGGGCACAAACCCAGACTCCGTGACTACTACAGATATTCTTGGTGGTAAAACCCAATAACACAATCAACAGAGTTTTTAGACAAAATCAAGGAACATTGATTATAAGCTTGAAGCTTAGTTACTTTATGATGACCTGAATAAAACAAATAGCTTAACAAAAATAGCATTTTTATTGGAAACACACAAATTAATTTGTACTTTAAAAACTACATTAGCAGTTGAAAGAATAAAGTTTAAACGTTTTATGCTCTGAATCTAAAAGTAAAAACAATGAAGTCTTTTTTTCTAGTCATTATAGAAATAAACTGCTACTGATTTGTTGGTGTAATAAGTAGTGATAGTTTACTTCCCGCTGGTCTGACCGGCTTGTCCGTTTGTCCCTGCAGTGCCTGAGTATCCTGCTCCAGCTGAAACATGAAAATAGGCGCATCGTCATTTTTTTTCATAACTGCAGCAATCTCATTACAAATGGGAATCTCAGAGATCTGATCTGATCGTATTGTTACGCGTTGAAAGTCTTAAACAACAGACATTGTGAAAATTCAGCTCGAAACATTGAGGAACATTATGTTTCTTTCCGAACAAGCGTTATGATAATGGTTTAAAATACCAACTAGGTTTTTTTAATTGGGATAAGGACAAGATATTAATGATGAGCCTGTTCTGTCCCACTGCTGGGCGAAAGCTTCCTCCATTGCTTTCCAACTATCTCGGTATTTTTGCCTTTTCTGGCCAGGAAGGAGTCCAGCCAATTGTTTTTTGCCTGCCTCGGTGACGACGAACGTCTTCAGGACTGTGTGACGTTTCTGGCCCATCTGTTCTGACCCATCCTGGAAATGTGACCCGCCCAATCCTATGTTTTCTGCTATTTAAGTAATTTTAATTTTAATTGTATTAGGACAACTAATTTGCTGAACAGAAATTGGTTTATGAGCATTTATTTAGATTAATGCGGAATTTAAAATGTTACACATATGAACTGTAACTTTAATATAGCTAACATACCTCCAGCCCCCATACTGGCACCGACTCCGAAGCCTGGAAAGGAATAATATAAATAAAGCGTCACAGCATTGGTATCAGAAAAAATACCAAAATATATAGTAGCCGTTTTATAAATAAAGCGTCACAGCATTAGAATTAGTGAAAATACCAAAATATATGGTAGCCGTTTTAGCGTCGCCGTCGGTGTCCCTCTACCTTGTATACATAGGATTCATCCGAGGAATGTGACATCCACCAAACTCGCACTGGATACGCGTGGTGGATTATCCCCCTCACTGAGTCTCTTAAACGTGTTCTTAAGTGGAGACCGCGAATAGGCAAGCGTAAGGTGGGACGCTCTCAGGCTCGGTGGAGCGACGATCTTCGCAGGGTAGCTGGTAGCAACAGGCTGAGAGTCGCGAGAATCGAGTTGAGTGGTGCGATTGAAGACGCCTATCATTGCTGTAGACATGATGATGAAACATAAGAGTCTCCAAATTGGATAAAACTCTTACCTGCGCCAGCACTACCACCGGCACTTCCAGCGGTACCGGCACTGCTACCGGTTCCTGCGCTTTGCTGCAAGCTCTGTAAATGAATACAAGAAGGAGTTAGTAACATAATTGAATTGTTCTTTGCGGGCAACTACGTATATGAGAAATTGTAGAGAATACGATAAAGAAGTACACGGAACTGACACCGCGACGTCCTGTATTTTCAATAATATTTCAAATACATACGAAAGATTCGAAGAGTGTTTGAGAATACCTCCTTAAATTGTATTAATATGTGTACGATATACATATATTCTGCCTTAGTTATCGCACACAGAAATATGTAGCGTAGGCCATCATCATCTGCCTAGCCTTTTCCCAACACTATTTTGGGGTCAGCTTCCAGTCCAACCAAATGCAGCTGAATACCAGTATTTTACATGGAGCGACTGCCTATCTGACCTCCACAACCCAGTTTGTACATGGTAATACGGTATCCCTTGGCAAGACTGGTTGTCAGACTTTCGGGCTACTGACTACCTATAACGACTGTCAAAGATCTACAAATGACAGCCAGGACCAACGGCTTAACGTGCTTTCCAAGGCACGGAGGAAGCTCGGTATGTAATGGGTGGTCACCCATCAACGGACCAACCTAGGCAAGCACGGTTTAACCTAAAGATCGACCCGAGCGGCTGTTATTATTAAGCCACGAGCTCCTTTAAAAAAGTATCTAGGCCATGAATGAATTTAGCCTGTTAATTTTTTGGTAGTAAAACAATGAAAAAATATAGAATCCACTTACATTTCCAACCATCATCACAACGACGAAAAGAATGAAGAAATTCTTGAACATTTTGATTGATAAATCTGTTAACCGTTTTGTTCAAAGGGTCACTCTGGATTGACCTACTGCCAGGGCTGTAAGCTTTTATATCAACGTATCTCGACTACAGCGAGATATTTTTGTTAGTAAATTATGATGACAAAATGATTGTTGTATTGTATAAGAGTGGCTATAATAATGTGTATACAAGGACAGTTTAATTTCACGCTATGTTTTGGTCGCGACTACACTTTTTGAAGTGAAATCTTCTGTTTGATTAAATCGTCTTTTTTCCAAGGGTTTTTTTAACAAAACGCTGAAAGCATGGGATAGGAAAGGCAGTAGTAGTAGCATTATCTTTGGAATTAAATTGTTACGTCATGGATCTGTTAGTGCTGGTAACTATGGCACTATTATCTTAAGAGGGCCCTTCCCAGTCCGTCTATCGTCATCGCGAGCATAGTCGAAAAGCTTGTTGTTTCATCCAGAGCCACAGCGGCGATGTTTTTTCAACTCCCCCGTCTCACAGGGCCCCGACCCCGCACGAATCGTCTCTCGCGCACCTCATACCGCCTTATGCGACAACATTGAACGAAAAATAGTGTTCGAAAATTTCATAAACTTGTTCCAGGAGATACGTATTTTTGAATAAGGCTTACAAGTTTGTGAAATTAATATTTGTCATTTAAAATCTCCATTACATTTGCAAGGTTTCTATCACAATGTTTACTTGACTTTTACAATTTATGAGTACAATATGAACGGCCAAAGTTTAGGTAAATATGTGCAAAATAGCAGATTTTTAGAGGCTTATACTGAATTTGTTTCGCCAAATTTTTTTGATAGAAACCTAGATATAGTGCACAAGATACCTATCAGTAAAAAAAGAAAACAAATATAGTTGTGTTACCACGGCATAATCACGTAAGAGCGTTTGTATCAAAAGTATGACGGGTTGGCCGCTCTTAAAGACTATCTTTGTAAACTTTTGAAAGTAGATATTAATAGTCAAATCAACGACCTTAACAGAGGGCCTATTTCATGATAAAAAAAAAACAAAAACATACAGACAAACGATGTATTTTCTGAGTAGAGATTCTATTTATATTATTTTAACAACTAAACGATTGTGCTTCCTCAACTATCATATAATTTTAGCACTCAAATAGTATACGCGCTCATTTGTGTATCAAAACAAATTATAGGTAAGTAGTTACCGTGTAGTATTTTTCCATTTGTATTGAAAACACATGATGATGGGAGTAAAATGAAAAAAAAAAATTAAATTGCCACGTTGAACGACGTCGTATTGACGGTGGCGCATTTGTAGAATTGCCGCATTTAATTTCGAGAAATGGACCACACTAGACGTGTTCTCATCCTGTCAATATTAAGAAGACGGATAAAGAAGAAACAGATACAAAGAAAATACTGGATCCATCCATATCTTTCAGCCATAGTTTACGTCACGACGACCGCGACGTGCTGTGCAACGTGGCACGCTGCGTTGTCGTAACGTGATTATTTACGTTGCTCGACGTGGATTTCCACGTCACGGCACCGTGACGCGACGTGCAACGTTGCAACGTGTCACGTTGCCGTGCGGTGGCACGTTGCGTCGTCGTAACGTGTTTTTGTGTTTGAGCCCTAACTGTCGAAATTTAATATTTATGATTCTGAAAGTTTTTGGCTCTGTCGAAAATCGAGTTATAGCCAGCTTGGTATTCATTACACGCTACTTCTCTAAGAAGAAGAAAATAAATCTTTATATTACAAATAAATAATTAGTATGTAAAGTTCCCATTGCTGGGCCAGTGTCTTAGAGGTGTCCGCTAAGTGGATGTCGCAGGTCTTAGAAGTCAGTTTCCTCACGATGTTTTCCTTCTCTGTTGAGAGCAGTGGTGATGAAATAAATTTTCTTCCCTTCGTCTTAGTTTTCCACTCTTGGCAGAGTGGTCGACTGCCTCGTTTGTCGCGATCCTTTTCCACCGGTCTCTATTGGCTACATGGCGAATAAATGTTGCCACAGGGATCTTGATGAAATAATTTTACACAAAGTTACTCGAACCACTTACTCATAAGACGGGGCTTTTACTTGCCAGGGCGTAATTACAAGCTAGAACATAAGTGGAGGCTTAGCTACGAGTACTTGCCTCCACACATCATCATTCTCTTGCCCTTATCCCTATTCGTTTGGGATCGGCGCAGCATGTCTTCTTCTTCCATACTTCTCTATTACTCGTCGTCTCATCAGACACCTCCTTTCTATATCATTCTTTACAAGTCGATCCATCGTTTCTTTGGTCTTCCTCCACTCATATATCTATCCACATTCATACTCAAAACTTTCCTCACTACATTTTCCTCATTCCTCCGCATCATATGCCCATACCACGATAACCGATTACCACACAACTTTTCAGTCACCGGCGCCACTTTCAGACTTCTCATATACTTATTTCTTATTTTGTCCATTCACGTAACACGCCACATGCCCCTTAGCATTCTCATCTCAGCCACATGCAAATGTTTCCACACAGCACACACATATTCATGCACTAATTAACAATAACATTACCTAACTCCTGAATTGCAATCAAAACCATGCAATATGAGTGGCGCCAATGCAATCTCTTTCTCTTCAAAGACGCTATCATTTACATTAGATGAAAATGTTAGACGAGTAAATTAGATGTCTTTATGAATAAACTTGATTGAAGCTATTCATACAGTCTTGTACTTTGCCTCAATTTTCTTCTTCTAAAACTTGTAACTTTGTAAAGATGGTCTTTTATTGTTGGAAGGTTAAGCAGAGGTCGAGTTTCCGCCGTGCCTCAGAAAACACGTTAGGTCGTTGGTCACGGTTGTCATTTGTAGATGTTTGACAGTCGTTACAAGTGTCAGTGGCCAGAAATTCTGACAACCAGTCTTACGCTAGGCAGATGATGATGATTAAGCAGAGGTCTTTTTTCTAGGTGTAAACCAACCCACTCTTCAACAGATCCAACTCCGTGATAGACAGTTCCTATAATATTCGACTCGTTGATTGTGAGTCTCACATTACTTGTGTGAAGCAATAAGGAAATCGCACACAAAATAAACGCCATTCTTTTTAATCCGCTCTCAGAGGGCCGGTCTACTCCGCCTTGCCACTCCTGACACATGTTTATGTATGAATTCTCTTCATATTTTATATTCTTACGAAAGTTTTGGCTCTCTCACCCGTTTGTCCTTTCTCTGAGAGCTATTAACTCCCACCAGAGGGCTCTATAATGGTCTTGGAGGGCATTAGTGACCCCGCTGTGCTAAGGACCTCTGGCGTTTTGGCCCGCCCGGAGTGCTTCCGGTGGAGGCACTATGACGTCATATCCGCCCTCTTAAATTGCTATTCATAATTTATTTGTTTTTGATGAAGATTGTGGAACATTGACGTTTGGTGATTGATTGGTGACTAGTAATTTAATGTTCTGGGAATTGGTAGTTCATCACATGGACACATCATAACGAAAGTAATTCTTTGAGATTATACATAATTTATTTGCCCATAAATATGAGAAACTTTCTTCCTTAACCCTCGATTAACATAATGATTCCTCGCTCCAAAAGTTACGAACAAATTCCTCAAAACCGAAAACACGCAACAGACATTCTAGAAACTTCGAACCAAAAACTAAACGCGAATCGTCTTCTCATAACAAACCGCAAAAGGTCAAACTATCGAACAACTCACTACCATACTACCCAAGAAATAAAATATACCATATTTACGTCGACGATTCCTTTCACACACCGTTTCTTGCAATGCAATCTGATCCCCGTATAAAGTTTTTATATCTCGCACATCCCCTTGGTCCATCGTTCGAAGGAAATAAGCGTATACAGAACCTAATATACAATTTAAATTGTGTGTCCCAAACTCGTAAATGGGAGGTCCCGGGGTTTGCGAAACCCTTTAGTTTTTACAACCTTCGATATTTTGGCCCTAAATAAGTTTCGCGATATGGTTCTGATGAGCGACTTACATTATTTTGTGGGTTCTCGTATGTTTGTAAACCTTTGGATGATAGCCTGTGTTGTTATTGAGGATTTTTCTGTTTACATATGTATTATGGATTATATTACGACTATGTTGCCTAAAATTTTTCCTATGTTTCACAATAAATAACCAAACCTAACCCGTAAATATTTATGACAGGCTTTTCATTTACTGTTATAATTTAATCTGGTTTTTTGTTCACAGCATGTATTTGCTTATCTTTGTGACGTAAATATTCATTTCTATTGATCCTCCACCTCATTCTCCTGCCCTTATCCTTTGTCCTGTTCTTCCATACTTCTCGTTTAGTTGTCATTTCTCTCGTCATATCATCTTTTACACATTTACTATTTCAAGATACAATCCTATTGGTAATGTTCATACAATCAAATCAATACAGGCTGTTTGGTTAAACGTGGGCAATACTTTAAGGCAGTGAAGTACTCATAAATATGAGCAACTTTTACTATGGGCTAACTATGAAATATGGTTTGAAAAATCTGCTTTTGCCTACATTTTTTCGAGTTACGGGGCCAATAATGTGTGGGGCAGCAGATTTTTATTTTCGCGATTTCGTAGTCGGTCCCTTAGTAAAAGTTGCTTATTTACATGAGTACTACACGCCCCTAAAGTATTGCCCTCGTTTAAAAAAACACCCTGTATAATAGGCGACCCATCACACAAAGAGGAAAAGAATCCAGTATGCAGTAAATAATATATGTGTACATGAGCTTTGGTTCCTGATTGATCTGCGTCTATGACATATGTGGCTGATTGATCAATTGCCAATGGACCTTGTGTGAACTCTGGTTCTTGTGATTGTTTATAGATAGGGTTCAAGGTTTAACTTGTTAGTGTTATTATATTAGTAGCAATAGAAGATTTTCATGTGCCTGCAAGCGAGAGACAGATCAATGACTTCCTCGTTGGTCTCATGGTTGCAAGTGCTACTGGTAATTATGAGGTTTTCGGTTTGATTACCAGGTCGGACAAACTTTTGTTATTATTATCCATCACGATTTTTTTTGCAACCTGATGTCTGGATTTGTCCTCGGTTGCTGGCAATAGGCTGGGGAGCCTATATGTTATGTGGGACTTAAATACAACTGGCGCAATGTAGGAGCAATTACTAATAGATCACATCTGCGTAACTTTTCAGGAAAAACGGATTTAAAGTTACATAATGCTAGTCGAGTCACAGTAATTATTGTTAGGTTTTGTCGTTTTTTATTTTGGTATTTGTTAAAATATTTATTACTTAGTTTATTTAATTTGTAAATGTGTATTAGTGTCAATATTAGTATATGACGAAAACAAGAAGTTATTTTTATTTATATTATTTTGTACTTAGGGTACAATGTTGTCCTTTTTAACTCAAACGTTGACTGGTATAGAATACCTTGTGGCATTATGTCCGCTTATGTACTACTATTGTAAATGGAGTTTAGAGAAATAAATATGTTCTTCCTCTTTTATTTATTTCGTGAATGTTTTCAAAGACTTGAAGCATTCCGTCTGTCTCAAAACTTTTATAACACAACAAGAAACATGTTCTAACATTTACAAACCAGAAATACATGTAAATACTGTAGATCCGCGGGGCGTACGAGAACTTAATAATTACAGTAACAGCACAACTTCACCAATGTTAGTCTAGAATAATTAAAATATTGCACTTGTATATGAAGGGAAACACCGGCTTCTTGCTCTGAATAATTGTGTGGTGCAAGTATTAAGCGACGACGGGTACTTCCCGCCAACCCGTCCTTTCCACAGACGTCTTACCCACTTTAAAATTTAAAAAGATATGCCATTCAGAGCACACAAAAAAAAAGAACAAGTGTACGCTTAGAGAGAGACATATTTTTTTTATTTTTTTTATTGTAAATATCGATAGTTTAAAAAAAGTTTGAGGTGGTGTAGGAGCCACACCCCACAAAGCGCATCTCCTTCCAGGTACTCTTGACCTGGATGCGCTTTGTGGGCTCTGAATGGAATACCCCATAGGCACATAACTGAAGAAAATTAAAGATCTTGGATATATTTACCGACATTGACTACCTATTCTCTGTATTTTGAAATGCTAAAGAAACTTGCTTTCAGTATAACGTATTTTTATAGGGAGAGCTCTATTTCCAGCAGAGGGTATTGATAGATAGCTGATGCTTTTGCGTCACCAGTTATTTGTAACATTATTATCCTATCACAAGTGCTTTTTGCTTAGAGTTGAACACGTGTCTCCAAGTATTTTTATATGCTATACCATATTTTCTTAACGTTCTTACCAGGACTTTTCCACGCTTTCTTCTATCCCTTGGACCTCCACAGAAAGGGTAATCCTGGGCCCTTTCGCAAACTTTGTCAACTGCTTCCCAGGGAGCGATAGCTGGAGTTCAGTAATTTTAACTAATGACACTTCGCGAACGCTCGCCAAAGCCTGGTTTAGGCCGAAATTTGGTGGCACAGGATAAAGGATTCTCTCTTCAGTCCCAGATTTGAGAAATTACTCTTTGTCGGGACTTGTGTGGCAGCAAGTCTTAATGAAATGTGTTGCTTTAGCGTTTTGCTTAATGATGAATGTTGTGTGAATTGCATGTTTACCGAACTAAGGCTACGGAGCTTCGACTTAATTTTGGCGTATTGTGTTTATATTCTGTACGAGTGTTTCAATGCTGTGTGTGTTGTTATTTGTATTTTCTCTTGAGTTTAGTGTAGTTCTTGTTTAGTCGAATGTGTTGGCTGGCTTGATGACCTAAGTTCTCTTAAACTCGGAATATTGTCCACGATGTTTCTACATAACATAACATCACGCCTGTACTCCCCGACAGGTTTGGTCGGGGAGTACAGGCGAGAGAGTCTCTGTCAAATCAAAATATCGAAGTTAAAGAATACTAATATCCCTGATTGTTCATTTCCATTTCCAACATTTCTAAAGCAATTAAAACATCGTTTCTCAACTTTGTGGATCACAAGAGGTCTCGTTATTCATCGGACGACATCGACAATATGATAAACTTGTCTAATTTACATGTAAATAATTGTAACAGATTGAATCGTCCGTTCCAAGGTAAATTGTATTCATTTGTATAATTCGTCCTCCGAAACTCTGGTTGTCATGTAAAATGGTTCTAATTTAGATATTGTTTCGTTTGTATTAATTTTCGCGATTCAGCCACCTGTACGTAATATGGCGTTCATTTATCGCCTTCCGCGTGCAGTTTCTAAATATTGCTTCTAATTTTATTCTCTGGCACGTAGGTCAGTTTAGGAAAAAAAAAATGTGAAGAGACTTGACGTCGCTGATGAAGAAGCTCGCATTTGACAAAAGTCCTCTTCCATGATTGTGTATGTTGAAGACTATGAAGGGTGTGGTATTTCTGTCTACAATACATGCCTAAGAGTCGCCCCTTGGCCCAGAGTTGCCCCACGCCAGCATAGAAGTGTTCTATTCTGTCAGACAAACATCTCCTCCATTTCAACTTTGACCTTCAACTAGTTTTCATATTTTAATTGCCACATGCCTAAAATAAACGTGTTCGCTGTTCAGAAATAAATCTCAGTTCTTTTGTGTGCACTAAATAAATGGTTTATCTATCTATCTATCTATTAATTATTGTCCAAATAGTGTGTTTGACACTTCGACCCAAAAACTGTTAGTTCTAATTCATAAAGCTAGACCCGTAAAAATTTACTACTCTGGGGATCTAGAATCATGTGTCGAATTCATAGTAACCGTTCTCCCGTGGATGTCCCTTACACCGTGTATACTATGTACTAGCTTATGCCCGCGGCTTCGCCCGCGTGGAGTTCGATAACTGTCCCACCGGATCATATTACCGGGATAAAAGTATACTATGTGTTAATACAGGTTATAAACTATCTGTGTGCAAAATTTCATCCAAAACCGTTCAGTAGTTTTAGCGTGAAAGAGTAACAAATATACAAACAAAAAAAACAAACTTTCGCATTTATAATATTAGTAAGATTTACTTAATATTTGGGTATTTATACCCCATCCCGTCTATTTTCCCTCTGTGTAAACGAGACTGTAATGAAAACTAACGTGTATTTTATTTCATTTCCAGATGGATGCAGTCGGTGCTTTGTTTGTAAGTAATACATAGATTGCTTTAAGTACGAGAAACTTCTTCCACTACAATTCCTTTGATGAAGCAACCTTTTCATTTTAAACTCTCATTTCCTACCTTTGTCTGCGTTCCATGTTTCTACTCCGTTCGGTTTTTCAATTCTTCCGTTGTTTTTAATGTTTTCTAATAAATGTTCCATTGTTCGCGTTTTCTGATTTTCCTTCTTTTCTTTGTCTGTGCTTATTGTATCTAATTGGGAGGAATTGTACGGATTTGCTATTCCTCGGGGATTTTGTTTAGATTTATTTTTATTTTTTGAGCGTCTACTACCTAATTAGAAAAATGCAAAGGTTTTGTTTTTATTTCAACTTTTTATACGTCTCGGGCGTCGCTATTAAAAATCAATAAATACTTCTTACATTTCTGTGAATTGAAATGTAATTTCGCTAGAATAGTGGAATGAGACGACAAGTTTTGACGATGACTGGATAGGAAAACTTTAACGACTAATGCTTTTCATTTGCAATATTCAATCAATTGCAAAAAGAGAGGAAAAACTTTCAAAAGACAAAATGACGTATTTGAAAAACCATGATATGGAGTTAAAGAAAATAAAACAAAGACGCCCATTAAATATAACGAAAAACAAAAGCAACAAGAAAGCAATTAGCACAACCGGACACATCTTATAATTGTTTACAGTAGAAAATTGGCGAGAAATTTCAACCGGTGTAATGAAAAATGTTTCCGGGACTTTGTCCTCAGTTCTTTATGGCCCAAGTTTTGTGGGTAGGACTTAAATTATTTTAAGTGCGGCCATTTCTGCACGCCTTGCGGTTATCGTCTGTTCTCGGTGATTAATGCAGCCAACTTGGCTTTTGAGGGATTTACACTGGGATTCTTGTCTCACTCACTTCAATCAAGAGTGTTGGATGATCCAAGTTTTGGGCGTTTTGGGTTCTCTTAATTGGTCGCTGTTTTTCATTTTGGGGGGTTTGTATTATTGGGTGTCGGGCGGGCTTGTCATTTGCCTCATGGGGAAAATCCTTTCACTCATACCATCTGGCCCATTATTCATGTTTTGAGCTTTTAAAAAATAAATATTGAAATAGTCCATGTCAGACTAAAGTCTCGCTGCAGATGTTATCTCACGTCTATATTTTAATTCTTCGGTAGACGTCTTTGGATCACCTCTTAGATCTTTTTCATGCCTCAGCGTGTGAAGGATTCATAATGAGAGCAACAATCAGCCAGCTCATGAAATGGGTTGTAGTTATACAAGAGTAATATTCAGAAGATACGGTTTACAGTCATATAACATGACTGTAAAATTTCTCACAGAACTTCAGAATATTAAGTAGGTTTGTTATCAAAATTCACTCTTATAAAATTCATAATATTATTATTACCCCACGTTGTTTAAATTACTCGTTTCAGTGACTTCTAATTAATGACAAAACAATCCGTTGTGTTGAGAACTTAAATTGTTTACGAGCCCATTCCGATTGTACACTTCGTTGTCTACTTCAGTAAAGACTTTATTGTCTAAATAAACTTCGGGATCGTAATTCTCTTTATTAAAAGCACAAAATTAAAGGTCCTACAAAATATTCGTATCAAAAGATCTACTTAGCAAAGGGTACGTCATTAGACCGGTCGTAAATCTCGCAGATATAAAACTGCAAACAAGTAATTACTCTGACCCAAAGATTTGGTACAAAGGGATCCCAGATTAAAAACAGTTTCGGCGGTGTCCATAGAAGAGGAAGTAAATCCGGCAAAAACAGATAAGCGGACGTCGGGAGAACTTAATTCGAAACGCTTTTTAAAGCCGACCATAATATTTTTCCCCCGAATCTGAGATTCGTTACGTTATCTAAAAGCAGGTTTTAATTAAATTTTTCAACTATCAGATGGGACAAGCGCCCTCGGCGAAAAATACGACTAATAAACTCTGCTGTTTCGTTTATTCGAGTTGGAGCATTCGGGCGTTGATTGGCGATTCGATAAAAATAGTCAATTTAATGAAAAATCGTAAAAATCCCTGTTCCCGAATGTAAAACGGATAGAATTAAAATTTTATTTTACGTTCAGCTACGAACCATATAATGCTTGTATATTTTAATAAAACGGAATTGCTAAGGATGGTTGTAAAATTTGAAGACCTCGGAATTAATGGGGGGATTGTAATTGAGTCAGGATTTGCATTACTAAACATCATTTTATGTTTACTTCATTTGGGGAATTTTGAAGTGTTCCTTGAGTCGGAATGCCTGTAGGAGCGGCAATAGTTGGAACCGTTTGTTCGAGAACATTCCTTAGTTCTTAAGGAAGAGTTCTGTGTCTGTCTTTGGTGTTCCTGCTGTAGTTTGTTACTCAGTTTCATTTTATAAGATTTTAAACTATCATGGTCCCTAACATTATTATTAATACTAGAAACGGGATATTTACCATGTTTACTGTTCAGTTTCATTTTTTTTCGGCAGTTTGCACAATCATGTTTGTGTTCGGTTTATGAATTCGCGTTTATTAACTTGGGAAAGCCTTTTTGTTTTTTCATGACTGTGTGTTTTATTACCTCAAGGAATGTTTTTTGAATGTTTATAGTTTATTTTATTAAGCTTGGCTTGTTATTTTATTTTCGTTTTGTCTCTATGACTAGATATTATAAATCATGATTCTCTTACTTAAAGGCGAAAGTGAAAGTTTTCTTCTAAGCAAGAATGTGTGTCCTCCATATCAGACATTATCTCTGTCTATATCGCCCAAGACATAAAGGCAAGCCTAACCAAAAACAAAAGAAAACCAGCAGTAAATCTCTCAAACACTTGAACATTATTTACCGCCGCCGAAACTGGTGCGAAATAACAACAATTATTAGTTTTCTTGTTCTGTTTAGCGCGAAACTTTCATACATTGGATGTTGGTGGTAGTTCTTCTGATTTATAGAGTCGGCCATTACCCCCAGTCGGTGTGGGACGTGATGTGGTAATGTTAGTGGATGCTGGAGAGATGTTACACGATTGTTGCACTTTCGGTTTTGTTGGGATGTTGTGAGTTTAAGAGGAAATTGAATTTGTTATGGCAGTAGTGAAGATTTATCTTACTGAAGTCTTTATCTAACACCGTTTAGCACAGTACAGGTAAAGTAGACCAGCATATTGGTGGTAACGCTCTGATTTTGATCTGGCTTAGCGTAGTAATCTTCAAGGCAAGGTGTCTGAATCAAAATTGGTAAACTAGATAGTGTTGATTGAGGCAATATCTTCATTCTGGTATTGTAACACCAAGGCAGATGGGTAGACGACTACAGGAGACCGTGGGGAAGACCGGGATGAGACTTGTATAGACCAAGGAATTATGGCACTTAAGCGACGAGGCGTGGGTGGAACAAGACCCCAAATTAATGAATGATGATGAATGTATGTACCTACATGAAGAATGTACGACTCAAAAATCTGATTCTTTGCATAACTTGTTTAACTGGACATGTATGAAAACCGCTATAGGGAGTTTTACGGTGTTTCTTAAGCGTAAAAAACTTTAAGCTGTAAATGCCTATTCAACAGCACTATATTATGCAGAATTAATGCATACCAGAAGTGCGTGGTTAGTTTTAATTGCAGCACTATTCATATTCCCTTCCTCCCCAAGTGTTCCCTTGCCAACTATAACAGTTCTACTGTTTTCCATACATGTTTTTACACCAGCCAAGTATATATCATGCTCGGAAACTTTTTCAGAACTTTAACTATACGTCTGCCCGCAACTTCGCCTGTGTTTTGTTTTTTTAGATATATTTTAAAGTTCGCCGTCTGCGTTTGTGTTCCGGATTTTTTTATAGGTTTCTTTTTCATTTGAATATTAATAAAACGAGTGTAAGATGGAGAAAGGAAGCTTTGTTTTGTTTTCGTCTTCAGAATCCTGATGAATTGGGGAAGTTTTTTTAGTGTTTTTATATGACTGCTGATTAGCATATTGCATTGGGATTTCTCTACTGGTGGTGTTATGGGAAAATGTTGTTTTGGAGTTCCAGAAGGTGGGTACTTTTTGAGGGTACCTTAGGTCTTACTAAGGGATATGAAGAAAAATACCCACAGGGTAAAAGAACTAATGGTCAAAATCTGGTACTGGTTTTTGGAGTAAGCAAGTTTTACTCCATCGAGAAACCTTCGAAACTCAACAGAATTTTGGAGTGAAGTTTTTTATAAAGCTGCCATACAAAAGATAAACAACACAGAAATTCACGCTCAAATTGAAAGTTTCACAACCCATATTAACACCCCTCATTAAATTAAACTTTATTTAACTACGACCAATAAAATGGACCAAATTCAAATTGAACGACAATATTCGACCAAAACGGTTCAAAATAAAATAAAGCAACGGGTTATTTTATCCGAGTCATACGTAATGGGGGTCATTAAGACCGGAAACGGATGCAAAGATAACGCGGACCAAAAATAATCGTTTCATTTGTTTGTTAGATAGGTTCGCTATTTTATGGAGTTGGCTATGGTTTTTGCATATTTTGGCGCTGACTTTATATTATCGCTGCTGTAAGGGACGGTATTGTTTTTTAATTTTTGAGGGAAACAAGAGGGAGATTCTGATTTGTGATTTTGTTTCTTTTTTACCTTCTTTATAAAAATACAATAGATGTCGCTTATCCTCGAAAAAACTGTCGAATCACGAAAAATTATGTTTCGAGAAAATTTGTTTTTTTTCTATTCTCGAGCTTAGTATGAAATAGTAATTATTGAATATAATGTTAGTGTTATGACAGTTTTTTAGAAGTCGAGCGATGAGTTGTCTTTGCTTTCCGTACCGATGGTACGTCTCGTCAAAGTCCTTGTGCCCAGTAGGTGGCCACGATGTCAGTGGCAATTTTTATGTGCTCTCAAGTGCAGGGATACTTGGGAAGGGACACTCAAGTAAGGTGTCATGGTCTGGTGAAGGGTTGTGATAAAAATGAATGAGTTTATGTCAATAGAGTAATGGTTTAAACTCCAAAAAGTGACATAAAAGCAACATCGACGATTGCTAAATCAAACTTATTCAGTCTTAGGAATATGAAACGCTTTGATAGCGATAACCAACTGTCTGCCCTCTGATATGTTGATGAAGATTTGATTAATGATGAAGTTAATGCCAATTGTTATAAAATATAAAAGTTAGAACAAAACGTTCGTATATTGACATTGACGGCACAGTTGGCGTTGTGGCTGAACGATTGGCTGCTGCGCTGCGTGTCGCAGATTCGGTAGACGCACGGTACAAATATTTCTATTTGTATGACCTACAAGTAGTTGTTTCGGTTCTAGTTGCTTGTTTATGTTAGTTTAAATGTTTGTAAATCCACCCACGATACAGGAGAAATTCCTAGTGTGAGGCAACGATTTTTTTCAAAACAAACATACATATATTTAAACATTTATCGAAGTATCCGCAAAATTGCATGTGTCAGGAACTGGGTCAAGTGTTACAAACTTTATTACAGCAGAGCAACAAAATATTTCGCAAGGGTGGAGACCCCAAATGCCGTCCCACGTTCCCACCATAAAAATGTAATTAAACAAAATATTCCACTAGCCCTGAGATAGCGAGGGATCGTCGTGATAACGCGTCTGCAGCAAACCATCCATCTTTGTCTCCCAAATCCTTATCTCTGACGACGACGGGACTTTCACCTTTCTTTTTTATTACAGTCTGATAACATTTTTGTGTATTTTTTGTGACGAAGATACGGTGTGCCCTAATATGTTTGAGCGGGGGTAGGTTAGGATTAAACCGTAGCGTAGGTGAGATAGGTAAGCTCTTTTTTGTAGCACTTACGACCATTTGCCAGGGTCGATATTAAGGGTGTATTTGGTCTTACCCTAAGGTTAGATTGGATTATAAAATGGTCTATTTGATTTTATTTTTTGAGAATTACTGCCATTGGCAGCAAGACAATAAGAACGTTGTTATAAAATATGTAAAAGTCTTAAAGCTGACTTAGCTACGGACTCGCTAGTCGGGTTCTGAAATACAAGTCATCAATAGCTAATTATAACGACGACTCGGATTCGGGTTGTGGGCACACGAACGAATTCTTGTTCGAACCATGTGCTGGGTGCTGGGGCCCCGAAAGTGTTAATGATTTTGAAAAGAATACACACTTGCCAAATATTTGCATGAATCTGTGCTTTATTTGGGAGTGTGTTATGGGGGTGTGTGTGTGTGGGGGGGGGGGGGTCCTTAAAGTGAACTATTGTACGTGTAATTGCATAACTCTGTACCGCGAACTCTGCTCAATTTACTCGTCTTTTGCACTTAATTTCTAAGTTTAATCGCCCCGTCATTACCATGGTATAGATTTTCTCATTCTAAAACAAACAATCGTACGTGAATAAAGTTTAAATTAGTATATTAAAGGACATGTTCAAAAGTGCATATCAAACACGAAACAACTCAAAAGTTTGGCTTACTTAAAACCCATTAAAACCCATTAAAATGTTTAATCTCCTACAATTGTTGTAAATAATGATCTTAGGATTATAGGGTTAACTGCATATGTGGTGAAATAATAATTAAGATTTTGAAAACACCCATGAATGTAAACAACTTCAAGTGTCTTTAGAAACCAAAGTATCCAAAATATGGTCGCGGGACTTATAGAACTACCGTGACCCTGGATCATAAAGGGCTATTGAAGGACACCGTGGATTTTAGTCAGTACAAGTCTGACATGGACTCATTTGATGATTTTACCACGACAAAAAAAAAAAAAAAATCTCCAAAATATACTTACTTATGGAAACATTCCTTGCGTTTGTGCAAAACTTTTCGGATTCCACAGATCGATATGCTGAAAAAATTAATAAGCTTTGTGTGCAACTAGTTTTTTATTGCTACGTTATTCTTCTAGTTCTCGAACACTAATGACTTCAATGATTTAGAAATTGTAAAGGTAGAAAGCCGATGGACCTGATCGTCATTTGTAGATTTGTGTCGTAACGGGTAATCTATAGCTCGAAAGTCTAATTAATCAGTCTTCTCAAGGGGTATCGTGTTTCCAGTTACTGAGATGTGAAGGTCATATGGGCAGTAGCCCCATGTAAAATTCTGCTATCAAAATCAAAATCAAAATATTTTATTTCACATAGGCCTCGATGGGCACTTATAAAACGTCGACAAAAAGGTGCACGGTTCGGGTTGGTCGTTTCCTATGGAGAAGAACCGGCAAGAAACTCCATGGTTACTCTTTTCAAATCATTTGGTGTTACAGTATTATTATGGATACAGCATTTGTACTTAAGTATGGGGGGACAGCGTAGGCCCGACAATAAGTCGTTGCTTACTACACAAAAAATGTAGAACAAAATAAAAAGTTAACAAAAGTTAACAAGCAGCTGGGAATCTACAAAGCCTACAATGTCCACACATTCACAAACAATCGATAAAAAGAATCTATACAAAGGTAAGAAAATATTGTAAAATACTAAATTAAACAAGTGACACAAATACTGTTATCAGTGCTGTAACTATTTTGAGCAAAAGATATAAATGATTTGAAAATTACTTTGTGATTCGAAAGAAGAGAAAAAATGAGATTGAGAATAGTTAGAGACATCCACATATTTGTGCCGCTTATGAGGTACCAGGGAAGCTGCAAGCGCAGAAGGAACTAAGGCCAAAAATGTTTATCTTCAACGTAGTCCTTGATTTTGTAATATGCTTTTTTAATAAGGACACGTTTGATGTGGTTTTTTTATCAGCAGGTTCCTGCATCAGGTTAGAGCGGATGCTGAGCGAAATGCCCAAAAAAATACTAAAACCACAAGTGTGATTCGAATTTCATGCAGACGTTTCGATCGCATGTTCATTACGTTTTGCCATTCCCTGGCATTACAAGAACTGTCCAGAGAGCCTAGAAAAGTGACAAAAACAACGCTTTCAGAGTTTTGTGTTTCTACAATCGACTTTCAACAGGATTGACCTTACTTTTTCGGTAACTTATGAGAATCATAAGAATATTTATTAGTTTATTTTATTCAAGAATCTGTAAGTGTACAAATTTTCGAAAACAGGTAGTTATTTTTTGTGCCCTATCACAATGTTGTCCTATTAACCCAAAGGTTGACTTAGAGAATGCATTGTAGCATTTAGTCTACCTATGAACCACTATTGTAAATGAAGTTCAAAAAAAAAACAAAAATCATCCAACTCATTTTTGACTTTTGACTCATCGTGTCGCTGATAGAATATTCCTTTTTTCTAGGCCCTCGGGCTTCTTTTAACATAAACCGTATCGATATCATCACAAACATTTCCAACGTCCAGTATCTACTAGAGGGCCAAAGCCTGCCGGGGTCGCGGGACTTATAGAATTACCGTGACCCTGGAATATAAAGGGCTATTGAAGGACACCGTGGATTTTAGTCAGTACAAGTCTGACAGTCCCTCCCGCTCTGCCCAGGACTCATTTGATGATTTTACCACGTTAAAAAAAAAAGAAAAAAGTCCAGTATCTATCTTTCCAACAAAAGATAAAAAGGTGACGGCTGCAACCCTTTGTTTGAACAAAACGAAACTTTTTCGTTTTATCTTTCGAAAATAATTGTATCCGCGTTAAAAGAATAATAATTCTAACAGAAAGAAATCTGCATGAAACCCGTTTGCTATTCAATTAGATAATCCTTTCTGTTGAATATTTAAATGCAATTTTGAATTAAAATCTGCGTTTTCTAGAAAACTTTACAACTTTCTGCTAAGTATGAAAAAGCGAGTTTTAAGTAAATAAGTTGGATTAAGTTTTGCGAGATTTCGTTCGAGAGCTCTCACAATACTTAGTTTCAACATTATAGTCAATTTAAATCTTTTGTTCAGGCTATTAAAACTGCACGTTAATATCTACTAGATTCATTAAATTAGAATTGATTAAAAGCTGGATTATAAAAGGCATTAGATTTGATTAAAAGCTAGATTATAAAAACAAAATCTACCCTCGATAGTATTTCGTCCCCTGATGGTAGACTGATGATTTATCATCGTAGGTAACTGCACTTCGGGGGTCGAGACGAAACTAAAACTTGGAAAATCCACTCTTGACCCCCAACGGTCCAGAATAAACTATAGTTAGGGGTCCAGTAGACACATTATTTTTTGGGGGTCGAGGGGCCGAGAGTGGACTAAATGAAACGGTTTCAAGGTACTTAAACATAACGGGCGAAAAACGGGTGTATTATTAGGTACACCTCTGCCTAACCCTTCGGAGATTACAAACGTGATGTTATGTTATTGTCTTTCTACTGGAAAAGATCCTCATTTTAAACAGATATGGACCGAGCATTCATCAATTGTTAGAAAGTTCAGTTGCGTCCGAAATGCAATTGAACGAAACTCCCCATTGCTCTCCGGAGTTCTTATAGTGGAATAGTTTCAGCCAAGACTTCTGCAACGGTACTACTAAAGCTTAAGACTAGGCTTTGAGAATGGCCACATTTCAGTCAATATGGCGTCGCTCAGCGTCCAGTAACTTGACTGTGTTTGTATTCCGTCTGTTTGTATTGTTGAGTATACGTATGTAGGGACATTGGAGTCATGTCTGCAATAATTAGTAGCCATTTCTTGTGTACAAACCATGTGTGCCCGATGGAATTTCTTATCGACAAAAATGGCGACCTTCCATTACAAACTCTCATCTCCTATTTAACTTCGTAGGTGGTTAAAAAATCATTCCTTAGTGCCCACCTTCTTTATGGGACTCATGTGCTCCAGACGTAACGGTTTAAGGTATGCGTTATCTGTCAGTGAGTTTTTTTTTAATTTATAACCAAATATAAAATCACTCCTGTAATCCCCGAAGGGTTAGGCAGTGGTGTACCTAATAGTACACCCATATTTCGCCAGTTATGTTTAGGTCCCATTTGATAGGGGGGCGAGACTGTTGCCTCCAAATAACGGCACATATCCAGACTTCGTGGCTGCAACTGAGAAATGATGGAAAATCCCAACATTTGCCCGACCAGGGAATCAAACCCAGGACCCCTTGCTCAGCAGTCGCGACTGTGACTACTAGACCAAAGAAGCAGTCAAAAAAATAAAAATATTCAGTTGATTTTAATGTATGAAGAGGAGTGAAGGGAACCTAATCAAAGAAGGCTGTCTGTACTTGAAAAAAAAACCAAAAGTTTTAATACAATTTAAACTTCGAAACGCTGCAACCGAATCGCATCTAACAAGTCCGCACGCAACTTAACCTACACTTGGAACTTTCAACTTTTTACACATTACAAAAGCTATATAGACCCATTCAAAGTTCAAACATGCATAAATCACAAAGTCTACGCCAGTCGCAGTTCTAACATCTCCACAAGTCTATATTTTTCGAGTTCCACTCGAGTTTGCGCCCAACAATGAAAGACTTGCGACTTGCGACTTGCCGAGTTGCGACCGCCTCGCGACTTACTGTGAATGGCCCGCCTTGCAACTTGTGCGGCTTAGTGTTGTATGATTAAATACCGTAGTTTAAAGTTTTAGAGTGAAAAGTTATGACTTATGTATGGCATCATGTTTTTCCTTACGAATGAATTAATTCTAACTCAAAATTATGTAAGAGAAACCAATCATATGGTATAATTTTTATTTTATTATGTCTTGTCTTGATGTTCTGTCCATTCTAAGAAAGTTATGCTGTAGAATTTCACAGTAGTTCAATTGAGTCAATTATTAACCATTTCCACTTCTAGATTCTGTAGTAATAGTGCTTAAAGACAGTTAGTTGCTTCAAGGAAGTTCAATAGATTCGATTATGAGTAAAACTGACACTCTACTCCCTCAAGTATTAATTGCAAGCGTAACCTTACAAATTACATTAGTGCTACTAGGTCAACCAGTCCCCAGCTACAAGCAATAACAGTCTCTAAAGATACGGTGCAACGTGCAACTAAGATAATATTCCCTTAAGACCCAATTATAATATTGCCGCAGCACTATAGTTTCACGCTACGGATAGTCATACAAGCTAAGACACAGATTGTAACGAGAAAGGAGATTATATGCAGTGCACCAATGCGGTGAACATTGCTGTTTATTGCTCTGGGTAATCCTATGGTAGGCTATGCGCAGCGTGTTAGTGTAGTTCTGTAGGAGCGGAATCACGTTGTCTGTAGATAGATATTTCTTTTAAGATATTTTTTATAGTAAGAAGAAACTTAATTTGATGACACGAATTTAGAGTAAAACTGATACTTCTCCCGTTTATTATATCTATGGGAGCTTTTCGTCTTTATGCTCCACTAGCTGTTTGCCCGAGGCTTCGCTCGCGTTAATTTAGGATTTGACAATCAATTCGAGTTGTACTCTGCTTGTTATAATATAGTTCAATCATGATTCGAAAAACACGTGGCGCTATCTATATCATAAGAACGTTATTGTTGTTTTCCTCGGGAACAGTACTTTTTTTAGGGATGAAATGTAGCCTATGTCCGTTTCTGTACACCTGAAAACTTATATGTAATTTCAGGATGATCGGTTGAGTGGTTTTGGAGTGAAAAAGTTACAAACAAACAAACTTACTTTCGCATTTATAATATTAGTTAGGAAATTATGATTTTTTGGTCTCGTATCTCTCTGCCCAGCGTGTTAATATGGTGTGAGTAATGAACTAATGTAGAAGTGTTATGATTTTCAAAGAAGATAGATTAGGTATTTATATAATTTGTAATAATGTGTACCTTCTAGAATTGGTTGACAAATATTAAAATGTTTTAGTAGAAGTTTTATCCATGAGACAGCTGCGTACTTGGAGACCCCGTCGAAATATCTCTTATCCAGTATTCTTGTCGTCTCATGTACGCGACAAATTACTGCTCAGTTATCTCAAGTGCAGCGAAAACACTAGCGATCGCGACCAGAATAACTATAAGTTTAATCACGCTGTACACACAATTTAAGGTGTGTGTATTGTTTCAGACAACAGTGTTTATTGTACTTGACTATAAGTACCGTGACAACACAACATATCACTTAGCTGCTTTGTATATTTGAGTGCCAATAATTAATTTTGGTAACGATTATTGTATATTGGTGCATAATGAGTATAATTAAGTGCCAATTACGCTAAAAATACTCAAAAACTTTAAGGAACTGTAGTTTCTAAAGTTCTATTCTTACCTCGAGATTCTTATAACTGCAACCTTTACTGTTTAAATGGCGTGGTATCGAATATGTGTAAATATTTTGACATCACTAATGTTTTAAAAACACATAAGAATACTTTACAATATTTTTAGCAGAACAACGGTAATTTTATTATTCTGTAAGCACACTCTTAAATTACTATGAAACTTATCACGCTGTGCAATTAAAGTTAAGACGTAGATTACGGCGATGTAGATCGTGTGCACTGTTCTTAACATCGTTCTTTATTGCACTGTGTAATGTACGGGACTCTACGAAGCGTGTTTATCTTTTAATTGTAAGGTTAGTCTTGCTGAATTATAAAACGTGTTATTGATGGTTCATTATGGTTTTGCCACAGATAACATTGTACAAGGCTGTTTGTAAAAAAAAACGATAATCTTTTAATAAAAAAAAAAAAAAAGCTACCGGCCCGCCCCTAAGTTGACTTCACAGAACACTAGGATTTCTTTATTAAATCTTAGTTCAATATTAATGATACACATTAACCTACCGCAATACGATTTCTAAATGATAGTGTTGACCGCATCGAAATCCGTTCCGAAGTTTAGAAGCTTAACGCGGCCACTCACGACGGACATGAAAAGCAACTGCAATTTATAGTATGTAAAGACATAGATGGTTATAGACCGACCGCTTTAATGAGTCCTCCGCCTTGCCCCATCAAAGGCGTCCACAAAGTCCTAACAATATCCCACAGATTATTTAAAATAACCATAATCCACGTAGGTATTACGATACCAATTGAACCAATAAGTGATCAACCTTCAGAATATTCCATTTAAATTTATACCTTCGCGAGGACTCATTAAAGCGGTCAGTCTATAGTTATTATATTCTTTCTATTAATCCAAAAGCTCGGTGATAACGTTTCGATAATCGAAATCCTGCGAAAAGAAGCTTGGTGATAACGTTTCGATACTCGAAATCCTTCACCAAAATGAAGGTGTATACGAGTTTACAGCTTATTATCTTTCATTCCGAGGTGAAACCCTAATGTGACTGGACTATATTTCAGAATTCCAGAAAGAACCAAAGCAATTCAATTAAAATAATATAAATGCAGCTGCGATGTATGAAGCAGCAGAATAAATTGTATGAGCTCATGTTAACAATGATGTCTGTGTGCAAGCAGCGTTCCCTAACATTTTATCCGCATTGACATACAAATTTTTTTGTTCGAGAAAACTTTTAATTTCGAGATAACTCCATGTCGACTACTAACTGTTTTCGATTCGAACCCGTTTTTTTTTTTCAAAAAACGTTAAGATTGAAGTAAGTATCAAGGATTATTTAATTGGTGTGGCCAAATATAATTTAAAGAAATTGAGCATGAGGTCGGGTCGGGCAAAGTGTTATTGGGTTTTTCCATCAGGAATTTCTCAGTACCACCCGGTTGATGCCAATAGGCTCGCCCCCTGTTACATGGGACTTAAACAAAACTGGCGAAATGTGTGTGTACTATTAGGTACACCTCTGCCTAACCCTTCGGGGATGTTATGTTATGTAAAACTTGATCTTGAACGTCAGTAGCAACATTTTCGATTTTGACATAAATGAATGCTACCTGATAATTGGGCGTATCACACGAAACAGACCAACTTGTTACAAAGTAGGAACCAGTAATATACTACAATTTTCTTCTTTTCCGGTCTATCGCTTGTAAATATTTGAATATCTTTGACCCTGACAGATACTTCACCACCTAGTATTTCCATAGAAAGGTCCGTGTCCGCAACTGTGTCCGCCATTTGTCCGCAATCTGACCGAATCTTTCATGTGATTTATGTCCGTCACTTTAAGACTTATCTTGTTAGAAGTATTTGAGTTCTAATTTATGTTTGTTCGTAAAGTTCTAGCGATGAAAAGTGAAAATAAAGATAAGTTTGGAATCTTAAAAGTTTTTAGAGCTTAAGTTGCTCTACTTTAGATTGATTAAAGTATAAGAAATGTGATTTATCTTGCTTTTGTATGGTTTAAAGGATAAAATAGGCGTACTTTTTTGATAAATATTTTGGTTTCTGGTACTAAGATCGATCTCCAGGTTAGCTAAAGTGTTAATGAATTTTTTGGTAGCATTTTGGCGTCGGGATTTGTGCCCATTTTAAGGCAATAGGCTCGCCACCTACATGGGACTTAAACATAACTGTTGAAATACGGGTGTACTATTAAACCACCCCAGTTTAACACGGCAGCGAAAGACAGGTTTAATAAATGTGATGAACGGTTAAAACAAAGAATTGGAACCACACAAATACATTATTTACTAACTATACAGGCCCAAATAATAAAAATATGAACATGTATCAACAATAGAAAAGAATTAAGGGCGTTAAAAATAACGGGGAAAGTGCCCAGAAGGTTGGCAGCATTGCCACGATGGATGGCGATGCTGATTCTTGAACAATAAACTTCGAATTTTTTCTTTTTTTAACTTTTTTTTTTTTTTAAGTTGAGAACGATCGTACTCGAATTTGAAATTCGAGAACCATTTGTAACTTTCGAGACTTGCGTGACTATTTCGATTCTGTAGCATGTCCTGAATAAAATTAATTGTTGTCTATATTTTACTTCCTAAAACGCCCTGAAATATTTGTTATTGTTCTGTTGGTTTTTAAAAACTTTAGGTTATTCTCGCTATCGAATACGTTGATTTCATACTATCTTTAGGATGTTTAAAAATCCTTGTATAGTTATGATCTGTCGATTTTACTGATATTCGTACAGTATATTAGACCATAGCGACGGCAAGGCCTTTTTTTTTCTTTAGCTTCATTTAAAGCTGTTGGTTTGTTAATATTAATCTAATTCACCAATCAGTCTGACTTGTCAGAAAATTTTGAGCACAGATCAAAATCGCTCTAACACTATTGGCTAGACGATTGTGATCTAAAGTTCATTTAATATCTTTCAGGTAATTAACATTGAAACAAAGACTAATGCTTATTTATAAAAAAGAGCTATAAATAGACACACCATCCAATTCAAATTCCATTAACACTATCACTTTCCTTATTTATCCATGAAAATAGTCAAACAATAAAAATTAAGCGGTTTCATGCACTATTAGGGGCACGCCACACCGAAAAAATTGTTTAATTATTTCAATGCCCCGGTATCACCGATAAACTTGGGTTATATCTAGATGTGGCCCACAAATTACTGTAATAGTTTTTGTGCTAATAACCCTGTGACATGCTAGGGTCTGGAGAACTTGAATTTATTGAAGGTGGCTTTTTGAGGGTTGTGATTGGGTATTGGAGGGTTGTTTTTGTGCGACATGTTAGAACTTTGGAGTAAGTTTTAGGAGTAAATGTGCTATTGTTAGTTCGGTATTCTCTCTGCATGCGTAGCATGACCACCGAAGAAACTGGTTTTGTCGACGAAAGAATCGACAAAATAAGAGATTTCTTTTGTTGATCTGTCATTTTGTCGATTCTGCAGTCGACAAAATCTGCTGGTCAAAGTTTTTTTTCTACGCGGTGGTAACAACTCATATTTCAGGTGTTTCATTATTTTGGTAAATGCATAGCATGAAATTCAGTTGCAAATAAATTATGGTGTTGTGTTACGTAGTACTGGGTACTATAATTTTTCTAACTCCGCTGTTTTTTTCTGATTCATTTCGTTGCGGGTCCAAGACAGCCTTATCGTTTTTTCCGGGACTCGTCGAACCTCATTGTCTCCGCACTTTTCTCGTTGTCACTACTGTTGATGTCAGTGCTTTGAGGAGTTGTAGTGGCTGGGAAAAACAGCGCGGGCTTGCCCAAAAAAAAACTATTAATTTAGATTAATTCCTCTACCACTTTCGTGTAGTCTAACCCTACCTCATTTTTTTTAAAAGCAATTCTAAGTGCAAAAAGCAATATTTATTTACAGTTACCATGACCGCAAAAGCTCGGTATAATATTCAAATCTGTTATTTTACTACCACACGTATGTTTTTACGATGTGTTTTATGTTAGAGAATACTTCGCAAGCTTTTAATATCGTAGATTCCATAAATGGCGGTTTCTTTTGAATATTAAAAAGGACTTTATTGCTACTAAAGTTTTGAACGTTTTATTAATAAATACTTTTTATATTTATAATTATGGATATTGGGAGCAAAATACTGCCTTAACAACCAGATAATGCTTGCTAAGGTTAATGAAGTTTGAAGATAGGGCATTATCATCAACTGCCTACGCAGACCCGAAGGCGCCTAAGAAGCCGGTTTCTGCCGGCTTACCTTGGAGAACAAGGCGTGCCTAGCCTTTTCCCAACTACATATGTCGGGGTCGCCTTCCAGTCAAGCCGAATGCAGCTGAATACCAATATTTTACATGGGTCGCTCCGTGTATACCTATGACCTGCCTCCACAAACCAGTCATCGCTGGGTTGTGTTTATGTTTTTTTTTAACTGCTTCTTTTAACTTTCAGCTTGTTTAAATGCACTGGCTAAAGAAAATTTTCTACATTTTTATTTTAGTTAATTTCTACATTATCATGTAGTTTTCCGGCATTACAATACTACCTACACGATTTATAGCGATAGGCTTTCCCCTTCAATGGAACTGCGCAAAAGCACGACACAGAACCCTCCTGCCTAGCCCCTTAGGGACAGGAGTCGTGACGTTTAAAATAACGAAGACTTAAATTAAAACAACTTTAATAACTTAGGCCAATGTGCTTCTAAAATAAATAATGCGGAGGATAGTTCAAAGAATTTATTTTCTCAGTTATTTGTTCTAACAATTCTCGCGAGATTTCTTAGATTTATTATGAGACCAAATACTCGGGGTCTCGGAGAGATTCGCACGGAAAGATGGAGTGAAAAGTTTACTTGAAAAATATGAGAATTAAGCATTAGCTGTTGTCGTAGGGTCCTTTGCAGTCCTTGCACCTATTTTAAGGAAGAAATCCTTCAAGACAGTCGTAACTCGAAGATTATCGCTTGCAAAAAGAGCCAGTACACACTTACTTGTCTCATATATCATCATCATCTGCCTAGCCTTTTCCCAACTATGTTAGGGTCGGCTTTCAGTCTCACCGGATGCAGCTGAATACCTGTATTTTACATGGAGCGACTGCCTATCTGACCTCCACAACCCAGTTAGTACTAGGTAATACGATACCCCTTGGTAAGACTGGTTGTCAGACTTTTTGGGCCACTGACTACCTATAACGATTGTCAAAGATCTACAAATAACAGCCGGGGCCAACAGCTTAACGTGCTTTCCGAGGCACGGAGGAAACTCGGTATGTAATGGGCGGTCACCCATCCACAGACCGACCTAGGCAAGCAAGGCTTAACCTAAAGATCGACCCGAGCGGCTGTTATTATTTAGCCACGAGTCCTCGTGGTAGAGAATTTGAAAGCTATCTGAAAGACTTAGAAAGGCGATGTTTTTATACAAATTAACATAATCAGCCCACAGCGTTTTTAGTGCTGGGATATTAGGTCTTCTCTGTGATAAGTAATGGACCATAATCTACTTGGTAGATGTCCACATGTCTTCGAGTTTTTGGTTCTAAGACATTTCCTCACACTTTTTTCTTAACCGTTTTGTAATGCCTCGTTGGTCTAGACGTCCTAGGTTCGATTCCCGAGTCGGGCAAAGTGTTATTGGGTTATTCCATCAGGAATTTCTCAGTAGCAGCCACGGAGTCTGAATTTGTGTCCCGTTGATGACAATAGGCTCGCCCCCTATTACAGGTAACTTAAACATATATGAAATGTGGGTGTACTATTAGGTACACCTCTGCCTAACCCTTCGGGGATTACAGTAGTGATTTTAAGTATGTTATATTTGATTGTTTCAATATATCTGCCTAGCCTTTTCCCAACTATATTGGGGTCGGCTTCCAGTCTAACCGGATGCAGCTGAATACCAGTATTTTACATGGAGCGACTGCCTATCTGACCTCCACAACCCAGTTAGTACTGGGTAATACGATACCCCTTGGTAAGATTGGTTGTCAGACTTTTTGGGCCACTGACTACCTATAACGACTGTCAAAGATCTACAAATAACAGCCGGGGCCAACGGCTTAACGTGCTTTCCGAGGCACGGGGGAAATTCGGTATGTAATGGGCGGTCACCCATCCACAGACCAACCTAGGCAAGCACGGCTAAACCTAAAGATCGACCCGAGCGGCTGTTATTATTTAGCCACGAACTCCTGTATTTGATTGTTTCACTGAAAACACAAAAAATCGAAGGAAACAATTTCTCAACAAGAAAAGCGAAACCAAACCAAAATATGAAGCATACAAAGACAGCCAGATTCATAAGCGCCGCCATTTCAACATAATACATTTTACATTACCGCATTTAAATAATTCCTTTAACCCTCTCAATGCGAGTGGTGCTCGGGCGTGGTCCTCGGCGAAAATCTCAAAATCGCGGATGGTATTGTGCGTTGATATTTCAATTCGTTCTGTGTCCCCAGAGTGAGGTTGAATGCTCCTTTTGTTTCTTTTAAAAGGTTGCAATGGATGAAACGGATGGATGTGGCAGATATTGTGGAGCTAATTAAAGTTGGAAGGTTTTTGTTAGTTTGTTGAGGTCGGTGGTCATAAACTTTGATTAATTGGCGTATGTTTCCCATTGCTTCAATTGCACATTGCGTGTATGATCAGCACGCGTAGCATGACCAAGGTAGAAACGGGTTTTGTCGACGGAAGAATCGACAAAATGAGAAATTGTGTCTACAAAATGACAGAATTCTTTTCACAGTCTGTCATTTTGTCGATTCTTCCGTGGACAAAATCAGTTTCTACGGTGATCATGCTACGCGTGTTGATAGATGTTAACGTGAACGAAAAGCGAAACGAAACGTTCTGTTGTTTCTACCTACCTCATCGGAAAAAGACGTCATTTATGTGTATGAATGTATTTCTATTGCACATTCATCATCATCATCATCATCATCATTTCAGTCAAAAGACGTCCACTGCTGGACACAGGCCTCCCCTAAGTGTCGCCACATTGACTGGCCTAGTGGGAGGCCATCCATCGCAACGTCTTCCGGTTTGCGGTCAAGAACTTCAATTTATTGTCTGTTTAATGCAGGTTTAACAAAAACCAGCTAGAATTGTACAGCTGAAAACCTGCAGCGTCCGTCTTTTAGTTTTTTTTTCTACCGATTGTCTATTACAATATGGAATATTTTAGTATAATTCCCACTTGCCACATCAATTTCTTAGTAAATGAAAGTATTTTCTATTAGGAAGCACAGTCTGCGTCTGACTGGTGATTAGATACGCGCCATTCTAATGAATCTCTGACGTTTTGTTGTTTAAACCATTGTTCTTTTCATTCAATTGCCTAAATTGGATTCACCGCACATTCTTACTTTAAATTATGACCTATTTTAATGTCGTAGCCGATTGGTTTTTTTGATGTCCTTATTTTAATGAAACGACCGATTTTTTAAAGTTCGGATCTCTTTGAATGTCGAAGCAAATAGTTTTTTCTTAAGTTATGGCGTACTTTAGTATAGCAGCCGAATTTTATTGTGAATGTCACTTTGGTGCAGTGGTCGCAAGCGCGACTGCTGAGCAGTCGCGCTGCTGTTCTGGGTTTGATTCCCAGGTCAGGCAAAGTGTTATTGGGTTTTTCAAAGTGGTATTGGGATTGATGGCTCAACCCCTATTAGGTACATGGAACTTATAACTGGCGATATGTGAGTGTACTACTATAAGGTACACCTCTGCCTAACCCTTCGGGGATTACTGGCGTGATGTTATGTTATTTTGTTTGCGTTTAGACGAATTTAGGTTAGGTTTAGATGTCATGGCGGATAACGCGAGTACTATAAATACTTACAATCTTAATTGGCCGCAATTGCAGTTACTAGAATCTAAACCCTCGCTTTTGTTCTTTATTTAGTGGCCACTTCTGCTGTCAGGTCCCTAAGTTTTTGTGGTGATTACTGCCAAGAAATATCGGAGTGTGGGCTACGCTGCAGAACTATCGCGCATAGTTTTCTGTGCAGAATAGGATGACAAGCACTAATTTATTTATTTAATTTTCCCAATCATTTCATCTTGGATATTGTAAGGTATCAGTGGTGAAGGTTCCTTACAACTCGATTCCTACCGACTTCCCTTTGAAAAATGGAACAGTCAGTAATCTATTGACAAATTATATAATCACATAAAAGATATGTAACGGCATACCTGTTACAAAAATTTACCCTTCGCTACTGCAAGGTATACGCATAAAATAAAATAATCTTGAGCAGCTGTCCTTTTGCTGTTGTCAAAATAAAACGTTACAACTACGTGTGCATTTTCAAATAAACCATTTTAAATTGCTTCTGGTTTAGTATTTAGTACTTCAAATTTATCCCTAAGGTAATATGTAATAATTTCTCTCGCAGACTCTTAGGAAATTGCCTGCAATTCACGTTGCACCTGCCACCGCTTTGTTCATAGCGCAAACAATTGTGTTAGAAATGTTTTCTTTTAAATTGTTTATGTTATTATAAAACGTGACTTGACTGGTGTCATCTGAAGGTGTGATATAAGTGATTAAAATATAATTGTTTAGTTTGAAAAGCACGAAAAAGATTGGTTTACTGAGTAATTTGACGTTTTTAAAATCTTTATCTTGAAATTATTTTTATTTTCTCCGATACTTATTATATGAAAACGATTTCCCAACGGAAATCAGTCGAACGACGATTTTTAAGCAAGAGATTGGTCACTTTAAACGTAACTTTACGCGTAGTTTCTAGCTTCCAAGTCGTGCTCAAAAATACATAATTTAAACATTAAAATACCTCGTTACGGCTCCACAATTAAATTTTATTGGCACTATAAACAAGCCTAAAGCTTATCTGAACAAAAAATACCCACACACTGGGGGTCGGAATGACCAATTTAATAGAGTTGATCGCGCGAGCCGCGAATGCCGTAATGTAGGTAATTCCATGCGCGGTGCGGCGGGCGGCGGGTTAACAAACGCAGACGGAACAAATGTCGTGCATTCGTCAGGCGCGCGCTCATTTGCACGGGACTAGCGGGGATAGGGTTACCATTTTAACATTTGAAAACATACATACACACATATATTCACGCCTTTTCTAATTGAGGTAGGTAGAAACTAGAGAACTCCACCTGCTACGAACGAAGAACCAGTTACATACTCCTTTCGCCTCGTCAATGTTTGTATTTTCATCTGGTAACACACGTACTGCGAAGAAAAGTCACATTTGAAAAGTCCCGACAAAAAGCTGGATATTTGAAAAAAGATCCGAAGATTTCATTTTAAATCTCTCTTTTTCAGTTGCCGTTGAACTTATTTTTGAAAAAAAAAAAAAAAACATTGTATTTCGAAGTCGTCTCCAGACAAGGCCGGGGCACCAAAAACCAGGACATTTGTCCGGATTTCCGGACGTATGGTAACCCTAGGCGGGTCTAGTAGACCCCACCTCCGTCCTAGGTTAGAATATAGGTGAGTTTGCGTACAGAGATTGAATAGTGCATAATTTTACTATCAGGCTTTAGAAATTGGAAGGTCAGTCCGGCTTTTTGTTTTATCTGTGTACATTGTAGGTTGGGTTTGGTTCCGTTGATTTATTTCAAGCATTGTTATGGATGGTTAGGCATGAGTGTTGTTTTATTTTAGAAATACACAATTCAAGCTCATTCGCTGCATACTTTTGCAATGGACACATAACACCACAGAAATGAATTGGTTATAATGTAAAGCTGGCATTTCCTGGAACTCACACGATTCCGAAGTAAATATCTTCCGATTCCGAGAAAAGACAAAATATCAGAAAAGAAAAAAAAGGGGGTAGATAGATTTGTCTGCTCTTAACAATTTATTTTCCATCCAACCGCATTCTCCAGTCAACCCGCGATCATGGCGCTTGCAACAGCGTTGAAATATCGGGAGCTCAAAATAATGAACAATCACGGAAGATATCCCGTAAGTGACAGTATAAGTTTAGTTGTAAACCGTGAAAGCTTAAAACAGTGTTTACAAAATATCAGTTTTGCTTCATCATTCCAGCCGAAATACGTCCACTGCTCACCATAGACCTCCCCCAAGTGTCGCCACATTGACCGGTCCCGTGCGTCTCGCATCCAGCGGATCCCCGCAACCTTCACCAGGTCATCGGTCCACCTAGTGGGAGGCCTTCCGGTTCGTGGTCGCCTCTCCAGAACTTCGGCCCCACCGGCCATCCGTTCTACGAGCAATGTGCCCTGCCCACTGCCATTTAAGTATGGTGGTTCGTTTTGCTTAGCTACTTAGTTTTCACAAACAGCGAATAAAAGTTCCAGACTAAAAATATAATAAAGAAAAGTTCATTCACATCTTACGATTGGCACACATACAATATAGATATTTTATTTGAGATTAGGAAACATTTGTTGAGTAGTTTCAATTTTAGTCACGCGCCAAAATATCCATGACCATATTATACGAGTATTTCCACGCCGTGCCTACCTTACTCTGTGGCCGCCCATAATAAGCGTCCACGATGTATGACCGCTCATGACGCTATTATTTTTCATATTGTTCGCTACGTCACCGTTGACGGGTACTGCCTTTATTTCGCGATTTCCATGGATCGTTTCAATAAAGTTTATATTCCGTTATTTTACGAGTTAATGCACCGTTGACGTAATATTTTTGTATGGTGATTTTATCTTGGTTTTAAATTGAAATAAACTTGGTTTGTTTTTTATTTTGGTGATGTACTTTTTCACGAGGTTCGGACTTCGATATGTAGCTGTTAGACTCATCTGTAATTTTGAAATTGTCATTTAATTTTACAATTCATTATAACCTGGATCTATTCAAATTTAGAGTGAATCGGTTTCTTATAGGCAAGCGTGCTCCACCCTTGGCAACATCATCGCTATACATCAGGCAAGTTGCGGCCCAATGCAAGCCAGTTTATAAAAAAAAAAAACAATTGAAGTTTTTCATATGTGGAAGCAATTTTTAAACGGACACTCATAAAATAATGTTCTAACCAACGTCTACAAAAGACATACGCAAAATAATGAGTTCCTAATAGATTAACACCCCTCTAAAACCCCCTGAAAAATTAACTTACAATCACTCTAAATGCAAATTCATTCACAAGAACAGTCTGCTCAGAACTCCTTCATTTTAATCTGCTTTGAATATTACTCGTCCCTTTTTTAATTGCCCGTAAAAACCGAAGTGCATTTTTCTCCTCGTATGAAAGGCTTCCTAATTAAAATTCTCGCCCCCCTCCGCTTGGGGGTGAAGTAGTGGGGGGTGAAAGGGGGTGAAGGGGTCGAAGGAAACTATTTTCCAGGTTGGCGTCGTATTTTCACTTGATAAGATCTGGACATGATTATTTATGTGAACATTAGGGGAGCTAACCCCATCGATATGCCTCTTTATATGCGGTCGCTGTACTGTTGACCGCAGCAGTGGTTTATTTTATTTCTTGAAATGGGTCTTGTGTCGTGTTGACAATACTTTGCATTAATAATCATGTGGAAACCTTATTTTAAACTGAGAATTACCAGCGGAACTTATTTCAATTATTTTGATTTTTTTAACTTTTTTTAACTTGCCGTTTCCAGTCCGATTTCGGCTGATAATTATAATGATACATTGTTTCACATTGGTAATAAAATGGACAACTATTGTACCGCCTGCGGACATCGGAGACTGACATGTATGTAGGTTTTCGTGTCCGAAGCCGCGTCCGCTTTTGTCCATACCAGTTTGACAGATTCTTAATTCTTATACATTAAATAAGTCCATATTTTTTTAAATTCTAAATTAATAAATAATCGTTATTTTTTTTACCCTTTAATTTTTACATCCAGCCAGGTACACCCAATTCAATCCTGATAATCACTTTCGCACAAGACAGTACCTACCTACTACTCCAAAGAGTTAGATAAGTTTTTCAGTTCATTCGTTAAGTGGGCTGTGAAACCGTTATTTATTACGTCTTTACCGTTCGCCTGATAGTTACAGCCGTTTAAAAGGGAAACCGAATGGTTTACTAAACAAATGTATATAGATTTTGTAAGTTATTATCGTTTTAGGCCCTATAGTGGGGTTTGTTTTTTAGAGTAGCCTTAACCAGTTGTGGTTATTTGTTCTTTCCACAAGTCCTGGATTGAAAGACCTGGAAGTAATGGGGATAGCCTTTGCCTACCAGTGGGAGGGTGCATTTTAATAGTTAAAGTACTTGTTTAATTATCAATAAAAAAACTGCACCATGCTGAGATCTTTTGGCCTCATACAGGACCAATTTAGTTTATTGTATGTCTTAAATAAGTTTAATTTTAATTTTTATAATGTTTTTGCTTTTCTCTTTTTATTTAATTTTGTTTTATTGTCCTGTGTGTGTTAATCACTTTTGCTTTCTAAATCTGATCAAAATGTGGTCACTTAAACTTTTACATAGTATTAAATATTTTTAGTCTGATTAGACGTTTGAGAAAACCAGTTATGGGGTTTTTTACAAAAGTTTCAGCTGTGAAAAACAATGATCTTGATAGGCCGAAAGAAATAAAATTGTCTATTTTACAGAAAACCCTTACTTTCAAGTTGTAAGTAGACCAATCTCAAAACCGATTAATATTAAATACAACATCAAAAGCATAGTTTCGGGAAATTGCTTTGTCAAATTAAATTGGTTTAACTAAATTGTTGTTTCAATCTATTTCCCCTGATTGAAACCTTTGAGATTCGACCTCCTTTTGAAAGTAATTAGTGGGAAAATTTAATAGTTTACGATTCTGTGTGAAAAGAGCTTCAAAGGTTATGTCCTGAAAACACACCGTTTTTCTTAACTTTTGTAGTTGAAGAATCTTTTGTGTTTTGAAAAGACACTTTAGTTTTCATATTTTGTAAGTAAAGTAATCTAATTAATAATTATATATTGACGATGATTCTTATAGTTAATTTGTTAGGTATTCAAATATTTTTTGAATAGGCATAATTTGACTTGCCTACAGATATGGCGAATTTTAATTATTCTTCTTCTTAGCGTGTCGATGGCAAAAAGTTCAAATGTTATGCCCAAAACTCAGCTTTACGAACCCCACTCCCTGATGCAGTAAGCAGATCAGCAAGTGCGCAGGTGATAGGGCATGCGGTGCAAGATGGAAGGTGGGCGACAAATTCTTTATTTTCCTTACAATTACACAAATGAATACATCAGCTGTAGGTACACTTAATCATGCCTAATCACGTGTCCTGATGTTACCCTGAGGGAAAATAGCGTGATAATACATCTCATGTAGGTCAGGATGTCACAAAAAGTCACAATAACTCCAGCTCTTGGGCTTTCACCTTGTTAGCTACGAGATGACACTAATTAATGGGATGGCAGTATGCGCGAGTGTGCCAAAATATATGGAAAAAACTTCGCATGACTTCGCGTGACTATAGGGCGTTTATTTTTCAGGTGTTTTTGTTATCAGGAATATATATACACTACTAATATGTAATTGATAATATGATAAAAAAATAATACTTGCGTAACATAATGGCCTCCATGAAAGACTGGATTTATAGCAACGGGCAACCGCGAGAAATAGAAAGAGTGGAGGGAGGCCTTTGTCCAGCAGTGAGACACTATCGGCTGATATAATAATAATGTAATAACATAACATCATGCCTGTTATCCCCGAAGTGATAGGCAGAAGTGTACCTAATAGTACAACAAAATTGCGCCAGTTATGTTTAAGTTCCATATCACAGGGGGCGAGCCTATTGCCATTAACAGGGCACAAACCAGACTCCGTCTACTCAGACATTCCTGATGAAAAAACACAATAACACTTCGCACTTTTTTGTTTTTTTTTTATCACCTATAAAGCTCGAGCAGGCCACCTCTCTGCCAAGGGTAGTGGGCCAAGTGCGAGTTTGTAATTATATAAGAAAATAACTAGAGAAAAACATAAAGTCACGCAGTAAATAAAACAATACTTAACTAATATGGCCAACAAACTAATCAAACAAAACTAATAAACACAAATCATCACGCCTGATTTGTTTCAACAGTTACAAACAAAAAGTAATTAACAAATTTTTTAACACCTTCATAATGGAATACTCGAAGCCTTTTCTGTTAAACTTGCGTGTTTGAACTAAATCTGTGTAAACACATGTAGAACGATTTAGTACGTCTAGACCAATATTATGGCCGAGGAATATATGAATGAAATGACTCTGCGACCTTTTAATTTTTTCATTTTTTTTTTTTACTACAATAATGTGGTCTTTTAAGTTTTTTTTTTTCTATTTTCAAGCTTGACATTTATTTGTCACTTTGTCTCGTTTGTGACTTGATATATGTTATTATTTTTATTCATGTCACTGATAAATAAATTACTCGCATTTTCTGTGAATACTAAATAGTAAAAGCAAAATGAACGTCACGTCTAGTCATAAACAGCTCTTAAACATGGCTTGTCGAATATAAGAATTGTACATCTCTTGTATTGAATTTAGACTGTAGTACAGTAATTTACCATCATATGCCAAACAAATCAAAACAAGAAACAAAACACACACATGAAAATCGCACCACACAAAATCATCATCTACCTAGTCTCTTCCTAATTATGTTGGTGTCGGCTTCCGTCTAACCGGATGCAGCTGAATACCAATATTTTACATGGAGTGACTGCCTATCTGACCTCTACAACACAGTTCGTACTGGGTAATACGATACCTCTTGGTAAAACTGATTGTCAGACTTTCAGGCCACTGACTACCTGCAACGACACAAAATGCGAATAAAAATATGTGTAAAATTTTGCAATCAGCGAGTATGCCCTTCTGCATAATCTCATCCTGCGTTGCGCAATATCTCCTAAAAGCCGTTTTACGAGGCCCGTTTATACCCCTCCCCACCTTAATAAATTAAACGGAACACCCCTAAATAGACATGCTAATTTCTATTGTTTGAAATAGTATTTTTTTCTTTTTTCGCCGCGAACGTTGAAGATGATTTGTGTTAAAAATTATGGTTTATGTGATAAGGGGGCCTTTATCTGATGACAACAGTAAGTGGTAATAAATCGCTTTTACTTATGAGCTTTCAATAAATGCCAAGAATTACATTTTACAGAACATTTTGTTACCCACAATGGACTCAATGTTGTTCTCGACCGCGTAGGGATTTTGAACACTGTAGCGAACTGACTGCCTGGACCTAACAGCGCTTTTTTCAGTCTATCTATCTAAAGCGTCTATACAGCTTTTCCAGCACTACCAATAAACCAGACCATTTCTTTTTTTTCCTTTTTCACACTAGTTTCCTCCAAGTCGGATGCATTCGATTTCTCCTGCCTGTTACCTGTGCATATAAATTCAGGTAAACCTGAACCTTATCTTCCACAATTAAGGTTTTATCCCTTACTAGTTACTGTACAGAACCGTGCTAATCACACAAAAAAGCATTAAAGTATGTATTCACTAATCACATCCCACGTGCTAGATCGCAATAAAAATGAGATAATAAAACACTGTGTACCAGTTAAAACGGCACAGCAGTAATCCTGTCTGAGTGGGGCTTAACTGTCAGCCAGTGTAATTACTTAGCAGACGTGTTTGTTCTCCACTGTACCTGTGTACCTGCAGTGTGCAATGTATTGATGAATCGATGCAAGTGTCCGTTATAACACTTGCAGAGAGATTTTTGAATTTGTGCAGTTTCAACGTTGGTTGAGCCTTTCCAAAAAAAAAAAACGAGCAATAAGTGAACAGCTGAATGTTTCGTTAACACCATTATCCAGCTTAGACATTAATACAGGGTGGCAGGGACACGGACGCACAAACGCTTACCACGTATTCAGTACATCATTTTGAACCTCAGAAAAAAATCGCCGGTAATTAAAAAATAAAAACAGCCTTTCCATACATTTTGACCGTTTAGGTATTGTACTTTTGTAGGATTCAGCAGATTAAAAAAAAAATACCGATGATAAATTTTCTATGTGGGGGAAATGATGAACAGAATGATGTACTGAATACGTGGTAAGCGTTTGTGCTTCGGTGTCGGATCCTACCAGGTATAAATCATCATTATTATATCTTATCGCCGTGTGTATACTTCTGTTACACTTATTTCACGTGCCTAAGTCTTTTTATCATCTCATGTCCATTGGTTTGACCGGATATTGTAGTTGTATTGGCACATAACGTTCCCACAGCTGGGACAAAGCCCACCTATCTTTAAGACGGCGAAGATCATACCACGCGAGCCCAGTGCGGGTTGGTGGAGTCAGCCAATCAGACGGGTAAAATGACACACACACACACACACAGAAACACACACAGACACACACACACAGACACATACACACATTAGATGACTTATGGATCAAAGACGAACAGAGTCCAAGAGATTAATTGTGAAATTAGAAAATGAAACCAGCAAAGAAAACCACAAATGTCTACAAAAAGCGAGCGTTTAATGCCGAGAAAAAAGAAAAAATCCTATGTAATTGAATCAAATTCAAGTTACTTAAGTTTTAAGTCAAGCTCAGACAGAATTTAAAGTGTTTAACTTTCAATTTTAAGCGATCAATCGAATGGATACTTTACTTAAGACATACATTATTTATATCTTACTTACTTAGTGCTTTTAGAAGTAAAGACCCATCTGCATTTTGATGAAACCTTTTCTTATTTATTCATGCTGAATATTCAATTGCATGAACCACGTGAAAGACCTAAATGTACTTTACATAATGTGGATTGATCCTGTGTTACATATAGGTTAGGTATTGTGTTGTAGTCAGGAGATCAATTGGGAATCCTGACCTGAAGGTCTAGCTAGGGTCTACAAGTGGATCTTTCAAAATGTTTAACAACCTTTAACAGGTGGCCTACAATGACCAGTGTGGGGAAGAGACAGAGCTATACAAGTTGTGTAGCGCCATCTCTTTCCCACATGGGAATTACTCCTACTTTAAGACATCATGGTAGCCCCCCATGTTTTTTTTCACTAAACAGGCTTGCGTTTGTCCGCAACTCGCCTGATATGAAGCGATGACGTGGCCTAGGCTGGAGCACGGTTGCCTAGAAGAGACCGATTCACACGAACTTTGAAGAGCTCCAGATTATAATGATCAGGGAACAGAGAATCCAGCTGTGAATTCCATAGACTCGCGTCAGCCCCGGATCTTGAATTATTTCGAGGCTGGGCAAAAACTGAAAAATACCGCCCCCGCCTGACAATATTTTTACCTTTATCATCATCATCATTTCAGCCATAACACGGTCACTGATGGACCTCCTCCAAAGAACGCCACAGCGACCGGTCAAGCGCTGCTCTTTCTCTGTTAAGCCTATATTTTTAAAATAAATGGACGTGTTGGAAATATGATAGGACAAGATATGGTCTGAGACTGACACTGCACCGGCCGCCTCGCGAGAAATCGCGATCTATGCCTACGCGCCCCGCGGCGAATAATTAATTGTTCATTTTATTATTTTACTATAGTGCCCGTTAGTAACCGCAAAGTTGCGATAATGCTGAGTAGTGTATTCTTCTACCAGGCTTGAATTTGCCGCCCTCTAAATTTGCCGCCCGGGGCAAAGGCCCCGGCTTGCCCCCCCCTAGATCCGGGGCTGATCGCGTGGCGGTTCGCACAATAAACGTAGAAGCATAGCGCTTTGTTCATTGACATATGCTTTTCGTTAGCATATTTCAATCCATATACATTTTTGACCTGTCTCTAGGCTCCCTGGATGAGAATCGTTTGGGCCAGGGAATCATGTCTCAAAAATAATAGGGATTTTCTCATTAGGTTAAACAGTGAATGATTAATAATTACGCAAATGATGTCGCGTGGATCATCGACAGTTCAACCGTAATTAATCAAGGATTTAAGACTGTTATTTACCGAAGCAGCTTACATTCATCACATAACAGAACCAACCTTCAAATTGGCCGCGTATTTATGAAATACCTACCTCGAAAAATCAATGAAAAAAAAATCACCACACATTTCATAACACAAAAGAATTTTCGTAACAGAGAATACCAATACCAGTATATTAAATAAACAAAAATATGCCTGAGGGGTGTATATGAATGAAAATATTGATTTAAAACGTGTAGGTATTTAACATGAAACGCGATGGACCGTCGAAAGACCGTTTAATTTTTCACACAGCCACGGTGTATATGGTGTGGTTGGATGGGCAAATTTAGTACAGGCTGTTACCCCTGCTTGTCGTTGTTTTAATACTATTATACTAGGGTGATGAAAATTGAGGGAACGGATCGAAGTTATCGCCCGCTAGCTAATTCGTTTTTTGGCTGACCCCAAAATAGTCTCGGATGACTGAGATTAGGGAGTTTTTTCTCTAATGATTTTTCTATCATCTGTTAATGTACCTACCTGCCAAGTGTGAACATCACAACTTAATTTGTTAGCTTGGTTGTTTATTTTACTGTGCATGCTGTCGTCTCCTGTAATTGAAGGCCTACGAAATCGACGAAATACTTTGTTGCCCATATGTAATTATAATAATGTTATGTTATGTATTGTGTTGTTGTGTTTGTGTTGTTATGTTATGTTGTTGTGTGTGTTTGTGTTGTTATGTTATGTTGTTGTTATTGTTTGTTGTTGTGGTTGTTGTGTGTGTATGTTTATGTAATGTTTTGAATATTTGTTGGAGATCCTAAAATAAATAAATAAACTGGAAGAAAAGATACATAGCCACGTACGTTATGTATGTTTTTTTTTTTTTTTCGAGGGAGTGTCAGACTTGTACTGACTAAAACCCATCCATGTTCCTTCTTTGCCCTTTGTGTTCCAGGGCCACGGTATCTCTTTCGAACAGTCCCGCAGCCCTGGCAGGCATCGGTCCTTGCAGACCCCTACATCGTTGCTGACATCTCTTTGAGGCGCGCGTGGAACATGAACGCGCCATCAACACGGCCTGTCGTCAAAAGACGGCCGGACGGCGAGCTAGCCCATAGCTCGCCGTCCACCCATAGCTCGCCGTCCACTCATAGCTCGCCGTCCACTCATAGCTCGCCGTCCACAACATTTTGGTACTTTGACTCGTTTTTTCATTAGGAATATTCACATTGTTTTTGGCACCGTCTACATTTTGTTTTCCTACAGCCTACGCGAAAGTGGGAGACAATCTAAAACTGACATAAACATCACCATAAACTTGGTCAATTATACCTTTTAAATTATCCACCATTAGCCGATTATGAGTTTATTCATAAAGACCATTATTAGTCTTTCGCCAACTCATAAATTTTGTTTTACAAAACAACCCGCAATTTCTCTCGAGATGGTGTTCTTTATAGCATCTTCAAGTTTATTATACCCATGAGGTATTCGCTGAAGTGTCTGCATTCAGAAAACACCTATCTTTGTTTATTGTTATTATTTATGGAGTTTTGTTGGTACTTTCTTTATTGCCAATATCTAGCGTCGAGTTAGAAATATTACGAAAAGTTTTGCATAAAATATTCAAAGTATTTAGTTTGGTATTGTGTGAGAACTGTTCTTAGTTCTGAATTATTCAGCACTTTATTTTCAGTAGTTTCGCTTTAGATTTATTTATTCAGTGATGTTGGTGTCTGTGTTGTGAGCGAATTTTGCCGAGTTGATTAATTGTGTCGATTTTAAGTGATCTGATAATGTTTAACGGTAAGTGATTTTAATGAATTTGTTTATTGAGTGCATTCACGTGGTGTTTGGATATCAAATTAATGTTATTTTATACTCTGGTGTTTTACACGTCGAACATACTTCTAGTTATCAATGATTTCGATGTTAAAATAAGTGAAAACAACAGAAAATCGAAAGGTACGGTCATACTTCGGACCTGCTGTGGACACGGGACACTTACAAATACTTCTGTACATTATCTATCTCAGTTCGGTGTCCGGAGACGCGATCCTTACCGATTTGTCCAAACCTCAAACAGTTTCCCGTCATATGTGATGCCAAATCAACATCAATAATAATTAGTAATTGCCACTCATATTTTAAGCCCCATTGCACAATAACTGTCGCAATAAAAGATCGTTCGCTTCCGCCATAGTTCGGCTAACCCCAATCTGTATCCGGCCACAAATATACGGCAGCTAATTTTAGTTCATACTAGCTTTTGCCCGCGGCTTTGCTCGCGTTACTTTAGAATTTGACAATCAATTTGCATTACTAAAGTTTGATAATATATTTCAATCATGATTCGAAAGACATCGTGGCGCCATTTATTATCTTAAGAACGTTATTGTTGTTTTCCTCGGGAACAGAATTTTTTTCCGAATGAAAGGTGCCCATGTCCGTTTCTGTACACCTGACAACGCATATGCGAAATTTCAGGATGATCGGTTCAGTAGTTTAGGCGTGAAACGGTATCAATAAAGGGTATTAATAGACCCTTATCATAACCGAAAGGCACTTGTTCTCCTCGTCTTTGCGATCATTTTTTTGTTCTAGACCATACCTGGGAACCTTCTAGTTACGGAGATATTGGAGGTCAAACTTCCAACTTTTTCATAAGTTTTTTTTTAAATAAATGTTTTAATTGTAAGAATTTTACTTTACACACCTCCACTACCCCCGTACTATTCAATCCATCCATCAGCACAATGCTTTGAGTGCTTTCCATCGAGTCCTACCTCAAAAAGTGATTTTTCACCCCAAAAAAATAGACCGATTCCCAGCAATAATTTTTGCGTAAAATTACTTAGTTTGATGTACAAAATGCTTGGTTGACGGCTATGTGAAGGGTCTGTTTACACCCTGTATACAAACAAACCTAATTTCGCATTTATAATATTATAGTTAAGAAGTTAAGATTCTAATAACTGTAGTTATTATTGTCTGGTTATTTGGACAGTAGCTTGGTCAGTTCATTTAAGTGGTTTAAATAGTTATTTATAATTTAATAACCTGTATCGTCCCACTCACGGTCACGTTTGACTGCCTAGTTGGTCTAGTGGTCACAATCGCGACTGCTGAGCGGGCTACATGTTATTAGGTTTTTCCATCAAGAATTTCTCAGTAGCTATAATAATAAATCTTTATTGAAAAAGAGGAAATACATTTTACACTTATCACAATATTGTCACAAGTACAGTAAGTAGCCACGGAGGTTTGATTTGTGCCCGGTTGATGGCAATAGGCTCGCCCCTATTACATAGAGCTTAAACATAACTGTCGAAATATGGGTGTGCTATTAGGTACACCTCTGCCTAACCCTTTGGGGGTTACAGGCGTGCTGTTATGATGTTTATGTATCATTATTACACTTTTTCACTTAGCAGTAACTTATATTTCTTATTTGCATTCTTTTCCTATTCTACTATTAACTCAATTAGTTATTCTAAAACCTGAATACATAATAAGTAGGTACAGGATAGAAAAAAAACTTAAATCTTACTTAGCAGGTAAGTATTATTTTTTCAGCCCGTAACAGTAAGGGTTATTACCAGTAATCGGAATAGGTTGACTATATTTGCCTAAACTTCGGAGAACAGAGACAGAAAGTGGAGACTTCCTTACGACTATATTTTTTTTCCCGGGATTCGGGAAAAATCTTCAGTAAGTTGAAAATAAGCTTTATTTAAGATGTGTAAAGGCTATTTTTAACTAAACTTGCAATTAACAAATCTTAGGAATTTTCACTTTTACGTGAAATTTTCGGGATTTTACGTGAAAATCCCGAAAATTTGGTAATTGCAAGTTTAGTTAAAAATAGCCTTTACACATCTTACATAAAGCTTATTTTCAACTTATTGAAGATTTTTCCCGAATCCCGGGAAAAAAAAAAATAGTCGTAAGGAAGTCTCCACTTTCTGTCTCTGTTCTTCGAAGTTTAGGCAAATATAGTCAGCCTATTCCGATCACTGGTTATCACACACTTTCCCGAATCTTTTCTTTTGCTGTAACCAAATTAACACCATCATCTCCAATTTTACTATCTCCAGCTGAATCCCTAATAAAACACCAATTTATTGCGCAACCCAGCCACAATAAACTGGTAACACCAGTACGTCTGCGAGACGTATTCAATCAAACGTCGCGAATTTTGTTTATATGATCGTACGTCTGGCAGACGCAGACTGCCTGTCAAATGTTGATGTCGTAAAGTTTAACGTGAGCGTTTATTGCCCGTTTTAGGTGGAGGCCATGAAAACAGCGGAATAGAGGAGATTTTTTGTAGCTAATTTACTGCGAGACTTAGGCCTACGCCATACTTGGCGGAAATGCCGTCGCAGATCTTCCGCGTCGGAACGCCAATACATGTTATTGCAAATAAATGACTAATAACGGGCAAACTACGCGGATGATCGGGCGTTTCGTCGCGGACCGCTCGCCCTCTGCGTCTGTTCCGGATTTACCGCAACGGAAGTTCGGCGTCGGAATTTCCGTCAAGTGTGGCGTAGGCCTAACGGAGAGTTAGTACGACTTTCTTCACCTTCTATGTTTATCTGTGCGGCTTGGATTGAAAGAATCATTGACTATCGGTGATTCATTTAGCTTTAGAGCAGCCCGTTTATCTAGTTTTTTTACCGACTTTTATAAAAGGAGAGTAATGTTTTTACACTTTCACTGCCTGTAACCTAAAAGACTGAATTTACACGCACTTGTGTTGCTAATGCTAAAGTGATAATGGAAATAACAGGATTGGTGCTGCAGCTTGTTTTATAGGGTTCCGTACCCGAAAGGTTACCAACGGGACCGTATTACTGAGCCTCCGTTGCCTGTCCATCCGTTTGTCCGTCCGTCCGTTCGTCCGTCTGACAGCGGGCTGTATCTCATGATCCGTAATAGGCAGACATTTTTAATTTTCACAGAATGTGTATTTCTGTTGCCGCTATAACATCAAATAATAAAAATAAATTAAAAATTAAAAGGGGCTCCCATACTACGATGGTACGGAACCCAACCCTTTATGCGGCAGTCCGACTCGCACTTTGCCGGTTTCTTAATATTCGCTTTTTTTTTTTGCCTTTACATAAAAATCACTCTCGCTTTCTCCCGATACCCCGCTGATTTCAATGCCCCACACTGTCACGCACTGTAATAAATCATGGCGCCGCGGACATTGTAAACGTTGCTTAATTCCTCTCCTCTCCAAATTAACTTTTACTCAGCGTTTCGAGGAAATGTCTACCCACTTAATAACTTCTATTGAGTTCTGTAAAAATATAATTTCGGTTTGAATATAAATTAGATATGGGACTTGACATTACCTAAAAAATGTTTAAGAAGAAAATATTGTTCAAAGAAAATGTAACCTTATCTTTAGTAAGAATTCGATCTTTAGTTTGAATACTTGATGTAATGAATATTTAATTATTTATACAGGGTGACCTTATTATGGCTCATTTTTGTATAAAATTCCGTAGGAGATAATATGCTTGTTTATATTTAAACTGGGGCTTGAACGCAGCTTCGTTCGCGTTGGGATCGATAATTATCTCACGGGAACCTACTACCGGAGTACGGAAGCATACGATGTTTTAACCAGTTTTAACTCGGATTATGTTTATTTTTTCGTTATTTCATTTGCTGTTTATGCGCATATTGTAGTACATGTAGTGCTCTCCTTTAAGGTAGCCAGGGTAGCCCGCGAAATTCAAATTTCCTAACGTTTTTTTGCAATTTGCAGGTCAGTATCAGGTTGTATGTTGATGAAAATATGAATCGCGCAAGTATCACGTATGTAGTTACAGAATTATAATCATTAAAATCATCAATACAACCTCTGAGTTCATTTTACGGCATTGAATGACTTTTTCATGAAATAGTTATTGAATGGGGTTAAATGAATAATACGGAGATATTGAGGGTCAGAATAGAATAGAATAGAATAGAATAGCATTTATTTGCAAATATGGGTAATACATAAGTAGGTAGTAGTAGTCAAAGTCCCAACTTTCCTCAACTTTCAAAGTTTATTCAAATTCAAGTTTTTATCGTTACAATTTTACTTTAAATACCTCCATGACCCCCGTAAAAGCATCCATCAGCACAATGTTTAGCACCTTAAAAAATAATTTTTCACCCCAAAAAATATTTTTTTTTTTTTTGCGTCGAGTTACTTAATTTGATGTACAGGAAAAGACGTAAATCGAAAATGCCCCAAATGACTTTATGTCACTGTTATTTCCTACGCGCTCTATGTTCGACAGGTAATTTTCATTAGCGCTCTCACTTGATTGTAAAGAGTTTCGAATTTTGAGTTAATTTGAGTTAAATGATTTTGAATAATTTCGTCTGAACTGAAACATACTATCGCATATTCGTACCTTTTGCAAATAAGCACAAACCATGTAAATCCCACCAATAAGTGAAAATCAAACACTTAATTTACATGAAGCACGAACAAATAGAAACGTCTGCGTTGTCCCGAGCAAATGAAAGTTAAATACAAGCGCAATTAAAACGCTACGCCACCAGGGGGCGCTGTGGTGACAACCACTGTACTGTGTAGCTGTATTGTATAGTGTAGTGTTTTGTTACTATTTGTTTTGTTTCTAGTGTATGTGTGTATTGGAATACTATGGGGATTCAGCGAGTACAGACTGAAAGCACCGACTTTTTTCATTCAAGGGAATTCAGGAACTTTTAAAAATCACTTAAATCCAATCCAATGCATGGAATATACTTACTGTAGAATGTGTATTATGTACCATTGAATGAAAAACTTATAGAAAACCGTCACAATGAGTTAAACTGGGCCTCACAGAAAAAGAAGAAAGGTGAAATATAACATAACATCAGGCCTGTAATCCCCGAAGGGTTGGGGTCCCATGTAATAGGGGGCTAGCCTATTGCCATCAACCGGGCACAAATCCAAACTCCGTGGCTGCTACTGAGAAATTCTTGATGTAAGAACTCAATACCACTTTGCCTGACCTGGAAATGTTAGGATTAAAATTACAGTACCTCAAAGTAAACTCTGATAATAATTGTTGAAGTCTGCAGGGTTACGATTAAAATAAGGACCTCCTTTTTTACGAAAATTAATCATTTTAAACGTAAGTGAGGCAACACTTTCATTGTCCGAAAAGCAGACAAAAATATTTAAACAATCGCCCTGTACCATATGTGGTACGTGGGACAGGTAATAAGTTAACTTTTGCATATTTCAACATTTTTAAGGGTTGTCAGAGGGCGTTTTAGGCAACCTCAGTAACTAGGTGCTGAGGTTGCCTCCTCGCAGTTATGCCTTTAACCAAAGGCTATAGCTGTTTATACTTTATGCCTTTATGCCATAATGTTACGTGTTAATTTGTAACTTAGGTACTTACAGTGGTGTCGGATATCGGCCAAATGAGACATCGCATCGTTACGAAAATCGAGATTTTCTGCTTCATTTTGATATTTATCTCAATAAAAACCCACATCAAAAACAACCACACATCAATTATTCCTTCGCATCTGGTTTCCTGTAGTTATTCATCATCAGTATTTTACGAATAGTTCCGAATAAAAGCTTGTGACAAATAATTGTTGGTCCTGTCATTTAGTACGCATTGTTCTGCGAGAGGAAAAGTCTTGTTATTTGTGCGTGCATTGTCAGACAGGACGACAAAACAATAATAAAAACGTTTTCATAATAATATAGTTCCGGAATGATTCGTGTGTTTGGTATTTGTGATGTTTTGTTTGCGGAATTTGAGCTCAGTAAAGGATGATTTCCACCAAACGGCTCGCATAGCATTGGATCGGAACGGAACGGATTTTACAATCTTCAAACGATTTTAAATCGTGTAAACAGTTTTTAAAGTCTATATTACCAAGCCGCGCACAGCAGTATGCTGCAACGCGCGATCGTGTCCGTTCGCCTGTCGTCGTATCCGATCAGAATTATAACACGCCAACACGGTAGGAATGAAACCATTTGACTATTCGGAAAAAAACCTGTTTTAAATCAGTACTTAGCATGCAGCCGTATAAATATATAATGCCTTTTTTTCTATATTTCAGGTGCTCCACATTAAGAGCTGAATTTACTTATACAAATACTTATATAAAACTAAACTTTTACTATCACTTACAAAGTAATAAACAATCACGGAAGATATCCCGTAAGTGACAGTAAAGTCAGTTAATGATGACTTTAAACCACAGACAAAACCTAAAACTCAGTTAACACAAATTCGGCAGTCTGCAAACGAAATCTAGTTGTTTCGCCACAAACATGGGAGATAGGTTCTCACAAACAGTCGCGCACGGCACAAAGACACAATGGGACTTCAAAAGCCGGAGGCAGTTCCCGTAATTAAAATCTGCCTTTTGGGTTGTGAAACCGGTTGGGTTTTGGTATACTGATATAGTGTAGACTGTGGCATGTTTGTTTGAAGAATGTGCTGGTAATTTCGGACCTCATTTAAGAAGGGTTAAGAGCGTTTACGACTTACGGCATTTCATACAAACTTTTAAGTTCTTTTTTTTCGAAATGACAGAACCGATTTTAATGAAACTTCATACGCATAAGCAGGTTACATAAGTCTAAAAAGTTATCAGAGAACATTTTCGAAATGTCTTTTTAAAAAAACGATAGTTGGCTTTTCTGTTCCTATGGAAAATTTAAAATCGGTCTAATTTAGCTGTAACACTATTTTTCGAAAATTTTCTCTGATAACTTTTAATGCCCGACCATTCACATACATACCGAGTTTCATCCGTGCCTCGGAAAACGCTTCAAGGTGAAAGCGCCATCAAAGAGTGTTAGCATTATGACGGGGCCCCCCCCCTAGAGGGCCAAAGCCTGCCGGGGTCGCGGAACTTACAGAATTACCGTGACCCTGGAACATAAAGGGCTACTGAAGGACACCGTGGATTTTAGTCAGTACAAGTCTGACAGTCCCTCCCGCTCTGCCCTGGGTGGAAAGACTCATTTGATGATTTTACCATGAAAAAAAAAAAAAAAAAAGGTTGAAAGCGCCAGGGTAGCCCGCGTATTTAAAAAAAAAGAAAGAAAAATGATTACGTTTTTTGCAATTTTCAGATCAGTGTCAGGTTGTATTTAATCCCATTCATAGCTATGTCATAAAAAAGTAATTCAATGGGTTAAATGAACTTAGAGGGTTGTATTGATGATTATAATTATGTAACTGAAATATTACTGTATTTGAAAAGAGTAACCATGGAGTTTCTTGCCGGTTCTTCTCCATAGGAAACGACCAACCCGAACCGTGCACCTTTTTGTCGACGTTTTATAAGTGCCCATCGAGGCCTACGTGAAATAAAATATTTTGATTTTGATTTTTGATTTTAACTACATACGTGTTAAGGACGCGAATTACATAAATTTTTTGTTTAGTTTTAAGTTTTTTTTTCTTGTATTATTTTTGTTTTATATTGTGTGCACTTGTGGCATGTGCCAAATAAATGTAAATATTTTCTTTCTTTTTTTCTTAATTATATTTTCATCAACATTCAACCGGACACTGACCTGCACTGTTTCTGTTCGAATGGACAAACAAAAACCTGACAAAGCCGGGGTGAAGTGATAAAATATTGAGCTCGTGTCGCTCAGTCTTGCTCTCTGGATAATTTTGAATCTTATACAGGGTGTAAACAGACCCTTCACATAGTCATCAACCAAGCATTCTGTAAATCAAACTTAAATTGTTAAGAGCAGACAAAACTATCTACCCTCTTTCTTTGTCTTTTGCTACGCGCACTACTGGAACTCGACACTAAGAAACGAAAACAACACAATCAAGTAACTTTACGCAAAATATATTGCTGGGAATCGACTTATTGTTTTGGGGTGAAAAATCACGTTTAACGGTAGGACTCGATGGAAAGCACTCAAAACATTGTGCTGATGGATGGATTGAATAGGACGGGAATCGTGGAGGTGTGTAAAGTAAAAATCTTACATTAAAAACATGTATTTAAAAAAAAACTTGTGTTTTTTTAGTTGCGCCCGAGTAGGTATCCGAGTCCACTCGGTCCGAGCATACTCTGATCGTGTCAACGTGGCTTTAAGTAAACCTACCACATGTTTCATCACCAAATCACCATCCGTCATTGTGAGGAGTTATCTCAAAATCTTAACTACCAATAAAATCTTACAGAGCTCATCTTACAGCTATACTGCAACATTATCTGCAGAATCTTTCTTCATAACATGCATTATTAAAGTAGATTATAACATAATACTAACTGCCTCATTGGTCGAGTGGTTGCAAGCGCGACCGCTGAGCATGAGGTCCTCGGTTCGATTCCCGGGTCCGGCAAAGTGTTATTGGGTTTTTCCATCAGGAATTTCTCAGTAGCAGCCACGGAGTTTTGATTTGTGCCCGATTGATGGTAATAGGCTCGTCCCCTATTACATGGGACTTAAACATAACTGGCGAAATGTGGGTGTACTATTAGGTACACCTCTGCCCAACCCTTCGTGGATTACAGGCGTGATGTTATATTTGTAACATTACATGATTTTGTAAACGAGGCAATAAATAGCTCGAAAGTGGGTTAAGGTTGGCTTGAAATATTAATTGCCGGTAATAATGCATCGGAATGCAACGCGACCTAGTTTATGCAAGTATATGCAAGCTAAGGTGCAAACAAGAATATCTTGCTTACGTAAAATGCATTTGTAGATCAGTATCTTTCGAGATATCGTATGAACGTGCGAGTATGCTTTTAATATGATATGCATAATATAAGAAGCTAATTAATTATATTCACATAATATACATGTATGACTACGGCTATTCATTTTCCTTCTTTGCCAGTAAACATACCTCTTGACTCATTGACCTTAATATAAAGAAAATCATTTTTTATTTACACCTATAATTTTAACAATTCGTGTATTGGCTGGGATTGGGGATGGGGATTCCTTTGTAAAAATGAGGGAGCAAAGACCATGGCCACATTTCCTAGTTCCTTTCGACGAAACACCTATGAAGTGATAACTATATATTTTAATCACAATTAATATGGAAAGCAATGCTGTAACTGGGAACCATAATATTATTTTAATGAAGTCGTAGAAATAGTTACAAAATCTAAACGTTCTAGAAAAGACCAAGGCATCCTTCACCAAACTACACAATATTTAATCTCCAATGATATTCCAGAACTTAATATTAATTATGTCAGAGTAGCCTGGGTATAAGATTACGGTAAGGAAGTGCAAGGGTCTGAGGGTAGGATCTCGGGCACTGAGCCAAATCGATCGGTTCATGCCACGCTGGGTATCGGTGCTTGGGTAAAGACTTTGATAAGACACGCTAAATTAGGAGCTACTGATTATATTTCGTAAGAAAATCAATTTGGAACCCTGTTTACATTAGATTTGTTTGAAGTAGTAGTTTAAGACTGCGGTGGAACATGACGTTTGATTACCATTGTCACTAGCTTCTGAAATTCGTTCACTTACAACTAAACAGAACTTATACTGTCACTTACGGGATATATTCCGTGATTGTTCATTATTTTGAGCTCCCGATATTCCCGTAAGTGACAGTATAAGTTTAGTTGTAAACCGTGAAAGCTTAAAACAGTGTTTAAACTAAACAGACTACCACTAACTCTTTCGCATTTGTGTACCTTCTGTATGTCATAAGTACGTTTCTCTTGGCGATTGTGGTCAAATATTACGACTTCCTGACAACACCGAGTAACTAACGGTACTATTATCGTGGTACCTATGTATGCACTATGTACACAAGATTGTACAGAAATTATGCGACTGCGAAGAAAATTGCAATTTTAGTTGGCAATATAACCGCGCCGATAGAACGATTAGATTCGGTAGCATATCTTAGCCCAAAAACAAACAGTACAAAGAATATTGATTTATGAAAACGGAAACATTTACTATTAGAAGCCTTCCTACCAATATCATACCACACGACCCCCTCCTTGCGGTTCAAAATCCACACATTCACTTATGTTTAATTCACCTAACATTCTGACCCTTCCAAATATTTAATTAAGGGTCAAACATAGAAAGATTCTTGCTTGACCCCTGTTATTTGGTTTGGGCCACCGTCAGATTTGTTACATTTTATACATTCCAACATTGCTACAGGTACGCCATTCCTGGAGGTTTTCTTTAATTGAAAAAAGGTTGTTTACCTCTGTATAACGACAAAATTATAGGGTCAGTAATTTGAGAAGAAGTGGAAAGCTGTGGGCGAGACTTTTGTCCAGCAATGGGACAATACAGGTTGGTCGTAACTGGTGAAATGTGGGTGAACTATAAGGTACACCTCTGCCTAATCCTTCGGAGATTACAGGCACAATGGTATATTATGAAAAAATAAAGATTTATAATAGGTACAACAAACTTATGATAATCTGTTTTATAGTTTACAAGGGAGAGTTTTTTATATGTCTGAAAGTGATTCCCCATCATTAAACGATTTGTTTATTATTCAGTTTCACCCCGTCGTGCGTCGGTCGAATTTTGTATCGATTTTTCACCCCTTGCCCTAACTCGATTGAGTTTAAACATTTGCACAGCTGTGATCGGTTCCGTTGAAAAAAAAAAATACTATGAAATATTTGTAAATTGTCAAGATGTTATATGCTCGCCACTTATTAACATGGGACTTAGACATAACTTGAAATTTGGATGTATCACACCTCCGCCTAATCCCTCGGAAGACACTTTGTGAGTATAAAGAAAGAAGAAAAGATTTTTATACAGTAAAATATCTAAGCTCGTAGCTAAATAATAACAGCCGCTCGGGTCGATCTTTAGGTTAAGCCGTGCTTGCCTAGGTTGGTCTGTGAATGGGTGACCACCCATTACATACCGAGTTTTCTCCGTGCCTCGGAAAGCACGTTAAGCCGTTGGTCCCAGCTGTCATTTGCAGATTTATGACAGTCGTTCCAGGTAGTCAGTGGCCCAAAAAGTCTGACAACCAGTGTTACCAAGTAGTATCGTATTACCTAGTACTAACTAGGTTGTGGAGGTCAGATAGGAGTCGCTCCATGTAAAATACTGGTATTCAGCTGCATCCGGTTAGACTGGAAGCCGACCCTAACATATTAGGGAAAAGCCTAAGCAGATGATGAAAATATCATCATCATTCTCCTGCTCTTATCCAAATTTAAATGGGGTCTGCGTAACATGTCTTCTTCTTCCATACTTCTCTATCACTTGTCATCTCAACAGACACCTCCTTTCTTGCCATATCATCCTTTTTTTTAGGTTGGGAAATCGTCTAATGAACCTCCCGTTCTGAGCGGAGCGGAAGGGAGTGTCAGACTTGTACTGACTAGAGCCCAACCATGTTTCTTCTTTGCCCTTTGTATTCCAGGGCCGCGGTATCTCTTTCGAATAGTCCCGCAACCCTGACATCCATATCATCCTTCACACAGTCATACATCCATCGTGTCATGAAGTAAAAGAATTTTCCGTTTTTTTTTTAAATATTTTTCTGAACGTCTGAGGGTGGACTTCGCCGACGAGGTCGACCGCGGCGAAGGTGGTGTGACGATCTGATCATGATGGCGGGGCAAACGTGGCCAGAAATTGCACAGAACAGAGAGGTTTGGAGGGAGAAAGGGGAGGCCTTTGCCCAGCAGTGGGACACAATGTAGACAAACAAAAAAAAAAATCTTTTTGTACCCTTACCCCATATCGTTCAAAGAATACAAAAAAACCCCGGATTTATCGTGTTTATTGTTTGACTGATAGCCGTTTTGCCGTTTCCCGATACGGAATCGTTTAAATTGCTTACGTCAGCTACAGACGTCGGGACCTCGTCAATCTTGTTTCGGTATTTTCATTTCCCCCTTTTTTTTTCTAAACGATTTTGTGTTTTTCTCTTATTTCTTATCTAAGTGATTGTTTTTATTGTGTTTTAAAGCAAATGTAAAGTATTTTTTTTTAGGCATTGCAAAAACATTCTAAATTAGTTGTAAAGCTTAATGGCTACTTTTATTACACTTATACTGCCACTTATGGGATATCTTCCGTGATAATCCATTATTGTGAGCTTCCGATATTTCGACGCTGTTGCAAGCGCCATGATCGCGGGACCACGGGGGTTACCTTAATTAGTTCGTAAATTCAAATTAAAAGTGTCATTCTTTGGCATAGTTGTATGATCACGACAAAATATTGCTGGAGGGTGTAAACTTGGTTAACACGTAAATTCTATGACTGCATGTAAAAAATGAGAATTACTTCCTAGGAAAAACAACAGAATTATGAAACGAATTATAACCCTTATAACATTAAGACGATTAAGCTCCATAATAGTAGATTATTATTTCCTCCCCAAGCCATATCTAACCTCATTTTATTTCCATGAAAAAAATCCTTGGTTCCGCACTTACGCCAAGGTGGTGCACCATTAGAACCACTTGAAACGGCTTAAAAACCCCCGATAAAGCTATCAGCGCTCCCTTAATATTGTTCCTCATTTACCCCACCAAGGATCGATTACCCTAATTTTAGGGGTGCCTAAATATCTCGCGATACGGTGAGCCTATTTATTCGGCCGTATCTCTGCTGCCACCCCTGGGGCTCATTTACCTTTAAGTATGTTCACGATTACGTGATTGACCTTATCAATAGATGGTCGATTCCTTTAAGAAGTATTGGAAGTTATCAAGAAGTAATTTGACCCCACCCCCCCTCATTTCACACCCGCACAAAGACAGAGAAATCTTGAAATAAAATTATCATAATTTCATGAGTCATCATTACTTAACACGGAGTCTGGATTTGTGCCCGGTTGATGGCAATAGGCTTGCCCCCTATTATACATAGGACCTTAACATAGCTGGCGACATTTGGGTGTACTACTAGGCCTCTGCCTAACCCTGCGGGCATCACAGGCGTGATGTTATGTTATGTAACTTAGCCCGATATTGAATCTCCGTAAATATTTTGTAGAATATTCTGACGGCCTACATCGCACACCATCATCTTTATAGCATTTAATATTTCTTGACTGACTTTCAATAGAATAGACATATTTTTTTCAGTATAGCCTATGAACTCACCATAGGTATAACTACTAATAAAGTGACATTCATTATGGCAAGACGAAAGGTGTCATATGATCGGTTGAAATGAGAGCTGATCTCGAGAAATGATAGGCGTCCTGATTTGCGCTTTTGGCTTAGTGCCAAGGTTTTCATTTGAGTCGTGATTGCTTAAGAGGATTTTGAGAACCCATAAAAAGATGTAGTAAACGTTTATAAAACGTTGCCAAAACATTGGAAGCGATATACAACTGAAACATTAAGAAATAGATTAAAAAGCCTTCTATTAGAGAATAGTAGAGTTTGATGCAAATGGGGAAACTTTGTCATTGTAGCCGAGGCTGAATTAAATTTGGTGTTATGAAACCGAGAACTCCAGTGACAAATGCCAAAGTGAATAAAACGACGGTTTTCAATACACTTACGAAGAAATATAAAAATAAAGAGAACGAAAATTATTATACGAATCAAAAAAATAAACAATGTTAAGATGATTTCGTAGCACGATGCCTACTTTCGCACTATGACTACTTTTTTGTACTTTAAAGTAATCGGTAGCAAGATGCCATCATTTTGAAATCACCATATAATGTATGGTGATTTCAAAATGATGGCATCTGGATCTAATGATCGTACGATGCCTACTTTTTAATTTTTGTCCCAGTGACACCACAGTCTGCCAACTTTATGAAAAATTTAATAAGTTCCATAACATCACCAAAGGAAAGAAAACAAAACAAAAACACATCTCCACATTCAACACCAAAATCACGTCACTTCAGCACAATGTCCTCCGAAAAAAAGAAACACATTTCCTAAAAATAGCCACGAATTTTCTCGAACAAAACGTTACAAATTCCCCTTGCTACCTGAACAATCCATCTCTAACAGTTTGTGCATAAAAAGCGTTCGTCCGCCATTACGGACACAAAGACAGTAATGACGGCCAGCATTCAGACGGTCTAATGAGCGCTGTTAACGTGGACAAAAAGTGCCGGGGACACAATGGTGATATGGACGTGTTGTGTGTCACTTCTACTTTTTAAACGTCTATGGTAGCTTGGCGTGATTGTGTGTTATTAGCTTCTATTGCAGTTTTGTCTTGTCTTGTGTCTAGGAATCATGGAACTGTCGCGTCGTTTTAATTGCTCGTTTTCGTCTTATGGTGGTGCAATTTTGACTGTCTGGTGATTTTCTTAATCTTTTTTCGGAACGGTCTTGCTACTAAAGAGAGCAATTGCTAGTGTTACTATTACTATGACATATCTGTGTTCTGAATTTGGGTTGAGTCTAAGTCTACCTAGGCCAGTATTCAGACGGACTAATGAGCGCTGTTAACGTGGACAAATAGTGCCGGCAACACAATGGTGATATAGATGTATTTTGTCACTTCTATATTTGAATCAGCTTTGGCGGCTGGTCATCGTTTTGTGTATTAGCTGCTATGTCTTTTTGTACGTATGTCTAGGAATCATGGAGCCGTTGCGTCGATTTATAATTCGTCTTATGGTGGTGCCATTTTGAATATGGTGTTATTACTAATGAGAACAATTGCTGTCTCTTGTATCTGTTGCTATGGTCATGGTACTGAATCTGTGTGGTACACTCAGAGTAATGAGTGCAGTTATCGTCCATAAAAAAGTGCCACCTTCTCAATGGTGATACAGACGTGCCACTTTTATTTTTGACACATCTTTGGTAACACAATTTTGTGTTGTTAGTAGCTATTACAGCAGAGTCGGTGAGCCTTTGTCTGCATATCTTGTCTGTGATTTTGAAGAAAAGAACCTGCATTTAGAAATACATAAGTGTTAACTTTTTGGTAAGTTTCTCATTTTTGAAGCATAATTTTGAATTCTTAGAAGACTGACTGTTATATAAAAACCAAAGGTAAATTCCTAGTGAAATTATACAACTTTCTATTTCTATTTAGTTTCCATAGGTTCTGAGCAAAGCTTGCCGCATTATTTTGTTGAACAAGAGTTCGAGTTATAGTTTTCTATAATATACTTATATACTTGGTTAAGCAAAGGTATATCTTAAGTACACCCATATTTCGCTAGCTATTTTTAGTCGCTTGAAATAGGAGCTAGCCTATTGTCATCAACCGGGCACGATCCCCCTCCAGACTCCTATTGTGAAAGTCCCAATTGAAAACCTCATAATTTTCATAATGATAATCGAGAAAATGGCGTGAGTTTATGGTATGTTTGTAACATGATCTTTCTTATGCAAATTGTCACACCAGGCATCTTGACACTACGCAGCAGAAGTCATCTCACCAAGTACCACAGCTTCACTAAACATTCCTCCACGGTTTCCCCAACAAAGCGGCGTAAAGTGTGCCACTAATGAGACGTCGCCCGCCCATCACTCATTAGTACCGTAGCACGCGACTGTACTATTTTATGTAGCTTTGTTCGCGACTGTACTGCAGAGATGGGAACGTTTTGGGATTGTGACGTTAGGAGATAGACGAACGATTTATTTTCTTATGTCACACTATCAGTTATGACAGTTAGGTTAGACTTTTGACTGTGAGTGTACAGAAAAGGACAGTGTGACGTCACTCGGTACTGATAGAATCATTAGTCATAACGTAGCACGCGACTGCACTATTTTTATCGCTTACCACTACTGCCAGGATCTGAACGTTTTAAGAGATATAAGAATAAATATGAACCAGTGTAGTGCCTTGATGTGACTGTATCAGTCATACACAAGTCATTTGGTCCGACTATAGTGCACAGGACTCGCCTGTACTTTTATCTTTTCTATTGTACGAGCTTTGTTTACGAGTGTACTGTGTGAAAAGACCTGCCATGAGCATTATCTCCATAGATGTAGATTCTTTGGTAGGTACATCATTAGTCATTCACATACACCACTGAACTGCACTATTTACACGACTCATCAAAAAACGGGGTAGGCACTTATTAATTCAATTATGTAATTTTTGAAATTTATCTGTCGTAAGGGCGCATCTTGCCTAAAACAAATGATATTTTTTATTATTCTTTTATTTTTATTATGTTTTCAGTGATCGTCTATGTTTGTGTGTGAGATTTTTATGTTGACATTACGTTTTCTATTGAACGTATTGTTTAAATAAGAAAACGATGTGTTGTTTTGGAAGATTTATCTTATATATAAAATTCTCGTGTCACAATGTTAGTTAACATACTTCTCCGAAACGGCTTGACCGATTTTATGAAATTTTATACGCATATTCAGTAGGTCTGAGAATCGGCTACTATCTATTTTTCATACCGCTAGGGTAGGTAGGGTAGGTGGTGGTGTAGGGTAGGTTAAAAAAGGTGAATTGCAACGCATGCCGGGCGCAGCTAGTAATCTATAAAGATGCTTAAAATAGTTTCTGCTTGACGGGACTTGTCTACTTTGTTTAATCTGACGTACGAGTATATCATTATCTTAATAGTGACGTGTGCTGCGTTAATTATATTTTTCAATTTATCGTCTGCTAGCATCCATTACAAGTAGATTTCCTTTGACTCTAGCTTCGTTGGTCTAGTGGTCGCAATCGTGACTGCTGAGCATGAGGTTCTGGGATCGGTTCATCCACGGAGCCTGGATTTGTGCCCGATTGATGGCTATAGGCTCGGCCCTTATTACATGGGACTTCAACATAACTGGCGAAATGTGGGTGTACTATTATGACGCCTCTGCCTGTCCCTTCGGGGATTACAGGCGTGATGTTATGTTGTGTTTTTGCAATACTTATTACAAAACAAAAATTCAGAACTCACAAAGCTAAAAGTACCTCCCTACAAAAGTGTTTACTTCACTTTAAGCTCAACGTGTTCAGCTTTTGTACTCATACCCAAGTCTCTCTGACTCAAAATTAATTATAACAAATATGCACAATGCATGTTTCGAAGTCAAACAAGCTGCAGCAGGCTACACGACAAATCCGATGTAATCTGCCATGCTGCCATAAGCCACGCCGGTTGGCATTGGCATTTGTTGGCAAAGTACATCGAACGTCTCAGCTCTGGCTTGACAAGTAGATCGTAGGGCTTGCAGGAGAATTAATGTGGACGAATTTGGTATAGGAAATAAACTTGGTAGATTTTGGATTAATTTGAGAATGTCTTTTGATAGAGGATGGGATAACAATAGGACACTAAATAATGATGGAATGGTTCATGGCAAAGATCATTGCGATATATTAATCAAAATCAAAATCAAAATATTTTATTTCACATAGGCCTCGATGGGGACTTATAAAACGTCGACAAAAAGGTGCACGGTTCGGGTTGGTCGTTTCCTATGGAGAAGAACTGGCAAGAAACTCCATGGTTACTCTTTTCAAAACATTTGGTGTTACAGTATTATTATGGATACAGCATTTGTACTTAAGTATAGGGGACACCGTAGGCCCGACAATAAGTCGTTGCTTACTACACAAAAAATGTAGAACAAAATAAAAAGTTAACAAAAGTTAACAAGTAGCTGGGAATCTACAAAGCCTACAATGTCCACACATTCACAAACAATCGATAAAAAGAATCTATACAAAGGTAAGAATATAGTAGAATACTAAATTAAACAAGTGACACAAATACTGTTATCAGTGCTGTAACTATTTTGAGCAAAAGATATATAAATGATTTGAAAACTATTGTAAAAATCTGATTCGAAAGAAGAGAAAAAATGAGATTAAGAATAGTTAGAGACATCCACATATTTGTGCCGTTTATGAGCTACCAGGGAAGCCGCAAGCGCAGAGGGAACTAACTATTATTATTTATTATTTATTTATGAAGACAAGATTTACAGAAATCTTAACTTAAAAACTATGTCCCACAAAACCGTTTTCACGGTTTGTCTGAGGGATCGAACCCACGACTTACTGCTCGTAAGTCGGGGCCGCCACCACTGGGCCACCGCTGCTTACGGATTTCTAAATGGATTGGTTGCAATTATGTCTTTACGTTTTTCCATTTGACTGTATGGTTCATTCGGAATTTGATTTCCTTTTATTTATTTCATGTAAATTTTTTTACATTGTATCGAAATGTTTAACAAAATTATAAAATTTAAAAAAATATAGTAGCAATCGTTAATATAACAGCAACCAAAAAATAATTTTAAAATAAAAAATATTTGCAATTTATTTTTTTTATTATTATGTTACATAGCAAAATAAAAAAAAAAATGATACAATATAAAAACAAACTGTGAGTACTATACTCTACTCTACTCTAGAAAGCTAAAACCGGTTGGTGGCTTTTATCAAAGGTTTTTATTTAAGAGCGTTAACGCCTTACGGCATTTCATACAAACTTTATAAAATCGGTTCAGTCATTTCGAAAAAAAATCACTTGATGAAATGCCGTAAGGCGTTAACGCTCTTAATCTATGTTTCTGTCGTATTATGTAAATTGTTTTTTACTGTAATAAACTATTTCAATGCCTGTTTATAACTGTTTTGTAACAAAAGTAATAACTCCAACAAAGTCTTTGTTATCTAGGCCATAAGTCTGGAAAGTTTGACAACCTGGGATTTGACTGACACGTTCCAAAATTCCAGACTAATTGGATTTCAGAATTATGCTGTTTGATATGTCAGTCTGAATTTAGCAACGAAATTGTTCGTATAGAACTATGATCTAGGTTCTGAAAACAACGAGACAACTGACAAAACCTGTGAGAAATATGCATCGATTACGTCTGATTTTTCGAATTCATGTGCGTATTGTATACAGGGTGGAGACGACAATGCGACAATAATTAAACTGTATGTACCTCATGACGTTCCCAGTCTGCATACAAAAATTCAACCGAAAATTACTGGATATTTTCGATTGAATTTTGTATGCAGTTTATTCACAGGACGTTATTTTTAATTTTTAGCATTTTCTACATAGTGTAGATAATAGGCTACCACCAACAGGTTAACGAATCCCGCATCGGTATAAACGTTAAACACTTGTTGGCAACTCGCTACTTCAAAAACATTGGCCAAAATTGTCGTATTGTCGTCTCCACCTTGTATATATATATATCACTTGCTTCGGTGAAGGAAAACATCGTGAGGAAACAATGCCTGAGAGGTATTACTCGACGGCATGCAAAGCCAAGTCAGAGGCCCATGGGTGCCATAAAAACTCTGATACCAGGTTAGGCACAAATCACACGATAAAGAAAGACGGTGAATATTTTGCCTATAGCTCACTGGGCATACAAAAGACGTGACCAGTTCCACCTCAATTTAGTGACTATTCTTGTTCTGGTCTTGTTTACTAAGCTCGATTGACTTTCAATGTCTGATCGAGGACTGGCAACCCTAGACCGACGCTAATAAATTAATCTAAACATCCTGAACTGGTGTTAGTTTCAAGCCGAAACACTTGCAGCAGTCATGGATCGGAGCTTAGATGTGTTTCTTACAACTTGGAGCCTGGAGTTAGGCAACAAGATGTGGTTTGGTCCGAAGATGTTGACTGGAAAGTTGGATTATCGATATAACAAGTTACTAGTGTTTTGTCGATGCTTCAATGCAGTCTTGGAGACTCGTACGAACCACTTTTTTGTGATCAAGAGATATTTAAATCGTCTTGCGAACAATAACTGTAATTGAAGAAAATTACTAATGTAACGCAATTCTGAAGTTCCAAAAAATATGATCTTTTAATTCCATAATCAACACGAAAATAGGTAACTCCTGAACATAAATAACAAAGAAAAGTTTTATAACTTTCCTCAAAACAAAATCCTAAACAAAACCATTCCAAAATAAAATTAAAACAATCGTTAGCCCAGAATAACTCTATAGATAAAAATTTCCGCGGATGGCCCCAAAAAAGGGTTGACCCCAATTTAAGGGGTGTCCCCAGATAACCGCCTTGATAACATTAATCAAAGGACATAACTGTAGAGTTTTCGGGTTCCGTCGTCAATTTTCTGGTCAGTGCCCTCGTAATTTCAGTTTCCTTGGCAATTTTTCAGGTCAGCTGTTGATAAACATTATCGAGTTTCTTGTGAGCATGGCAGGTGGGAAATAAATCATTTCGTGGCTTGTGAAGATTGGGATTCAGAGGTTTCGGAACAGATGTGGCTTTGTGAGGAACGTTTTCGTTTTTTAAACTTATACTGTCACTTACGGGATATCTTCCGTGATTGTTCATTATTTTGAGCTCCCGATATTTCGGCGCTGTTGTAAGCGCCATGACGCCTTGCGCCTTGGGCCTTGCGGCTGTCGTAAGTGACAGTATAAGTTTAGTTGTAAACCGAGAAAGCTTAAAACAGTGTTTACGTTTTTTGTTAAAGAAAAGCGTTTTTCTTGTACTTGGTTATTGTTTTCTTTCTTAGGGCCATTTATCATTGATTACTTTGAGAAACTAAACTAAATTCATGATTTACCTATAAACATACCTGTAATTGAAAGATCCGCATTTCACATAATGTATTATCAATCAAAATCAGTCGGAAATGACATACGAATCAACCGTTGTAAATAATGTTTAGGCCAGTATTTTGGTACCATATTGTATGAGTTGTGTCAAGGCCAAAGATTCTTTTAAGTCACCCTAACGTTGACCTTATCTAGATTCAATTAAAATTCAAAAAACCCTTCTAAAAAATCCGAGTCCTTCATAAACAGTTGGCGATAAAAATAAGATGAAAAGGACCCCAGTAATATTTCACTATTGGTATCGCTACATAAATAAAAATCTTTTGTAAGAATTCTATACACATTCGGTAGTTCTATAAGCACGACAAAATGTGACTATACTTGTTTATAGGGTGTTTGGAATGAAGTATACTGTCTTGCAGTGGCGAAGGTTCCATACAACTCGATTCCTACCGGATTCTTTTTGAAAAATGGCACAGTCAGTATTCCATAGACAAATAATATAATCCCATTAAAGTTATGTACTTCGGCTTACCTTTTACAAAAATTTACCCTTCGCTACTGCTGTCTTGATACCACGACATATGATAAATTGATGACTCATAGGTGTCATTAACAGAGGATCTCGGTGGCTTAATAATTAACAGCCGTTCGGGCCGATCTTTAGATTACGTCGTGCTTGCCTAGGTTGGTCCGTGGATGGGTGAAAACGTATTACTTACCGAGTTTCCTCCGTGTCTCGGAAAGCACGTTTAGACGTTGATCCCGGGTGTCGCTATAGATTTTACAGTCGTTACAGGTTAGTGGCCTGAAAGTCTGACAACCAGTCTTACAGAGGGTTATCGTATTACCCAGTACTAACTGGGTTGTAGAGGTCAGATAGGCAGTCGCTCCATGTAAAATACTGGTATCCAGCTGCATCCGGTTACACTGGAAGCCGACCCCAACATAGTTGGGAAAAGCCTAGGCAGATGATGAGATGTCGTTAACCTTGCATGATATGTTTTCTGTTAATTTTTCTAAATAATTACAAAGCAATTTTATGTTAATGGATTACTGCGTGAATTTTTGCTGCTGGATATATCGAAACCAAGGTTCATTATTCGCTAATTATTTAGCAATTTTACTCGTTACAGCGAAACAAAATCATGATTTATTTGCATTGTTCACAGTAATACAATATTAGAGTAACAAATTACCTCGTGATAATCACATAACATAACGCCTATAATGCCCGAAAGATATCGGCAGAGGTGTACAACCACATATCGTACCATCGTATCTACCATGTAATAGGGAGCGAGCCTATTGCCATCAACTATGGCAAAAATCCAGACGGATGAAAAAACTTATAATGACTTTACTACATTCCAAACACCCTGTATAGTAAAATAAGTATATGCTCTTTCATTCAAATGAGTCCGCAGCAGTTAAGTCGGCGGCCAGAGCAGAGTTTCCCAAAGCGTTTACACTTCAGAATAAAATATGTATATTTTAGTGAATGGAGTGTGAAATTTAAACAGTGTGTGAGTGGCTTGCACTTTATTTGAGTAGATTTTGTGAATGGGTAATGTAAAACTGTTGCACTTTTTGTAAAAAGATGAGATTCTGATTAAAGTAGTTTTTCGACTATTTGACATTGAAATGGTTTGAAGTTTGGGTAACCTTACGTCCGAATTCATCAGGAGATGTCATTCTTCCGTTTTTTTTCAATAAAAGATACCTTTTTAATGAAAAACGTTAAACCTGATCTAAACTACATAAAAAATTAAATGTCTGGACTTTTTTGCTTTTATGCAGGGCTTTTTAATCTTTAGAAATAGCACTTCATTTTTTTTTTTTTTTTTTAACGTGGTAAAATCATCAAATGAGTCCTCCCACCCAGGGCAGAGCGGGAGGGACTGTCAGACTTGTACTGACTAAAATCCACGGTGTCCTTCAGTAGCCCTTTATGTTCCAGGGTCACGGTAATTCTATGAGTCCCGCGACCAAATAGCACTTCATTTGCCGAGTTTTCGTCGATTTTGTTTTTTTTTTATTTCCATGAAAATCCCACTGCTGGGCAATGGGCTCCCCCATACCTTTCTAGTATTGCATGATTTAATTATTTATTTAGTCTTCATGACCCAGGACCACACCATCATCATCATCATCATCATTTCAGCCGAAAGACGTCCACTGCTGGACATAACCACACCAAATAAAAACGATGCATGATAAAATAAATGTGAGAGAAAAGGATTTCTTCTGATTGCAAAGTTCGGATTTCAGCTAATGAGACAAACCTATTTAGCTGGCATCGGATACTGCAATTAATTAAATGAGCATTGTTTTTGCACGATTATTTCATTCAGTTGCAATTTAATTAATTAAGCATTTAAACAACACTGTCCGTAAAAGTGAGACAAATCAATTACGTTACAATTAACTCACGGTCTGTTTGTCGCTGAAAAATTTACTTACTGATGTTTTAATTTCATCAATCTGTTTTGATGCCTTGTTGTAGGTACTTGTTAACCGACTTTAAAAAAAGAATAAGGTTATACTGTCACTTACGGGATATCTTCCGTGATTGACATATCCCGTAAGTGACAGTATAGTTGTAAACCGTGAAAGCTTGAAACAGTGTAAGAATAAGGTTTTTATTTTTTAGTTATTAATAATTGAGAATCACTGCTCTCCACAGGTGAGACGAACTAATTTTGAATATCAAAGAGTTGTCGCCGCGTTATTCATCTGTTTATTCATCGGTTAGTCTACAGCCGCGTCTGGGATGAATAACACGACTTTGTGCAAAGTTCAGTTTCGAATAACACCAGGTATTACGTTGTGCAAAGTTCACAGTTCTGTTTACAAGCCCCGCAAATATGATTGTGAATATTTAATATCAATTTTAGTTTAGTATTCATGGTTTTGTTCAAGAGTAAATTAAAAGCTTTGGTTGGTTGATTATTTTTTTGTAGTGTTTTACGTGTTGTGGTTTAATCAAGTGCAATGAATAAGCGAGTGTTGTTGATTTGATTTATGTTAATGTACTTGCCAGATAAAATTAACATGACTTTATGATGTGACTTTCTAATATGGTTTTATCGAATTGTTAGGGGTCGGGTCGATCTTTAGGTTAAGCCGTGCTAACCTAGGTTGGTCCGTGGATGGGTGACCACCTTTTACATACGAGTTTCCTCCGTGCCTGGGAAAGCACGTTAAGCCGTTGATCCCGCGGCTCTCATTTGTAGATGTTTGACAGTCGTACAGGTAGTCAGTGGCCCGAAAGTCTGTCAACCAGTCTTACCAAGGGGTATCGTATTACCCAGTGCTAACTGGGTTGTGGAGGTCAGATAGGCAGTCCATGTAAAATACTGGTATTCAGCTGCATCCGGTTAGACTGGAAGCCGACCCCAACATAGTTGGGAAAAGGCTAGGCTGATGCAGATGGTATCTAGTTCGGTTCGGTCATAAAGGTCCCATGGATAAATTGCTGGCCGTATCTGTCAGTATCCGTAGTCGGACGTTCGGATATGACCGAACGTTACGCAGGATTGACTTTACATGACTGACATAGATTTCTGGTAGAATACTATTTTGTAAGTAGACCGGAAAATGTCATGCGTAACGGAATTAAAGTACCTAAATATTAATATTTAACTACGACGCCGTCTTTCCTCTCATAAAAGCGATTTACCGAATCAACATATCAAAGGTATCCCGCCCCACGACCTATTCAAAGAAATCTTATGTTTTCTTAATTAGGTAACGTTAGCTTAGGATTATAATTTACGAGAATACATTAAAAGGAAAAATAAATAAAATATACTAAAAGGTATCATTTGTACGGTTTATTGCGATGATGTTAATGGAGTCTGAAATAGTTTTATAGGAATCGTTAAAACCGGTCAACTGTGATTAAAACAGTCTTTATTTTCTTTCTTTTTTATTGGGCTGTGGTGGTGGGTGTGTAAATGGCGTATATGTTACAGCATCTTTGATTTTTGAGACTGAAACGTGTGGTGGTGGTTCTTCTTTTGGATTTGGTTTCCGTACAATTTCTTCCTTGTTCCAACTCAGATGTAAAAATACACTTTTCCTATCAACGTTTTCTAATTAGGCACGTAATCCGAAGCACAACAAATTGAGTGTTGAAAACAATCTCGACTACAACTCGTTTAGTTAACGACAACCTGTCGACGTTATTTTGTCACGGCTCCAAAATGGCGCCCAGAACCAATCTCTAATTGCATTGGCTTCCCTAATCTCCCGTCTAACCACCTAACGATGACACGTCAACTGATACTTATTATTTATTTTCCAGCGTTCTAAATTCGGCGGCGGCGCAAAGGCAAATTAAACTGTGAAAAAGATCAGACGGACAAGATGGCGGCGGGGATTGCGCGCCAAATCCCGCGTCACCGGCAGCGCCATCTGCCAGCGCCCGGCGGCAACCACTTCCGCAGTTTGAATCATTCGGACCGTTCGAAATAGTCATTTGTGATTGTACAGTGACAGACGACAGTGCGGGGTCGTAATGTGATATAATAGTTAGTAATATTTTTAGTGTTGTGTTGTGTTTGTGTGTTTACGATGTCCGAGGAGAGGTCGCGGCGGCTGTCGCAGATCTTCGACCCTCTGGCTCGGTTCACGGACCTCAGTGGGGCTGGCCACTCGGCCAGTACTCCGAACAGTCCCCGACTGATGCCGAGGAGGTCGCGAGATCCGCCGCCCCCGCCACCTAGGTGAGATCAAATTGTTTAACACCTTTTATCACACACACCTATCTTACCTTTTCACACATATATGCCCAATCGTTCACTTGTTTTTTTCAATTTTGTGTTGCTCGACGTAATTTATTTTCCTACACCTTTGGTAGAGATACCTAGTCGAGGAAATTCTTGATTAACAGGTCTATCGATCTCTTTGTATGATTGTACATGCTAAGAATGTGGGTGTTAAATCGCTAATGACTCACTTTTTGACAAATTCTTTTGTCTTCAAAAATGCGGGTAGATACAATAGGGGCAACCCTTTTATCGGTGACGCTGTCATGACTAATGTTTATTTTCTGTCGTCTGATTACGTTTGTAATTTATATTTTTATTTAATTTATTTTTTACATTCTATTTCTGTGTCGTACACTCGTGCGCAGATTGGAGGTACAAAAGGCTTTGTGCATATTATTGTAGCTGGAGTAGGTGTTGCTCAATTTCATACCTTGTTGTATTGTGTTATGGTTTTTATTACCGTAACCTTTAGTCATGTATGATGAATTTTCATGAGCGAATTTTCACGGTGTCTTGTATAAATAGATACATTAGTACATCGCTTTTTTATTTTTTCAAGCAGATGTTGTGTTTGATTAGTTGGCGCCACGAAAAATATTATTTTCATGTTTCGTTACGGTCAATTTCAGTTTCTGGCAGTCTTAACATTGCAATCTCTTTTTCTTAGTTGATATCATTATTTTGATATTTTCGTCATTATCATTTTGTAATGCCTAAATACTCATGAAGTCCAGAATTTGTGGTTACCATGTTAATTATGCCAACTAAAGTTAAGTCATTATTGAATGTAAAGTTAATAACTTAACCAAGTCACAGTATAATCTGATTGGATAAATCTTTAGGCTTGTTACACATTAAAGTTACAACAGCAAATATATACGCCGTATGTCATTACTTCCCAGAATTTGATCCTTATTAGGACGATATCGTATGGTGTCACAGTGTGTGTTTTTTCTTCCAAAATCAATGGGTTCGATTCCTGGCTAGCAATATTGATTTTTGAAAATCGAATAATTCAGTTTTAGTTTTCATCAAAATCGGGGTCGAGACTCCTTTGAGCATTTTTCGCTATTCCTCATAATTTCGGATTTGGCCATCCATTCCCATTTGAAAAATTCACCCTGTATAAGAGCTCACAATGATAAATTTTAATCTGCCTCGACTGATTGCCTCGTCGCAAGAGTGCACCGCTGAGCATGAGGTCCTGGGTTCGATTCCCAGGTCAGGCATAGTGCTATTGGGTTTTTCCATCGAAATTTTCTTAGTAGCAGTCACGGAGTCTGGATTTGTGCCCGATTAATGGCAATAGGCTCGCCCCCTACTACATAGGACTTAAACATAACTGGCAAATTGTAGGTGTACTATTAAGTACACCTCTATCTAACCCTTCGGGGATTTCAAGCATGATGTTGTATTATGATAATTTTAATCCGTGGTGCTACTGGGCTTATCCCAGTTGTAAATGTCCCTTTGTCCCTATTGGCCTGACTCTGTTCTGTCTCCTTCTCTGTTCTTCTCTTATTTTCGTTGCGGGATCCTCTCTCTCTCTCTCTGGGGTCGGTCCCTCATGTCTGAGGATCGTGGTCAGCATCAGAGTTGCATCTGGAGCGGATGATCTGCCTCCACCGGTTTCAGTTCAGCGCTGTTACAACCGTGTAAAAGGATGCCGAGTCTTTAATTTGCGGGATCCAAGACAGTTGAATTATTTCTTCGGGACTCGTCCTTCATTGCTTAAGCGCTTTTCTGATGGTTCTCACTATTGATTCTAGCTTTCAAGGTGCTGCAGTGCAAATCAGTGCCAGGTATACCTTGTGTTGCCATATAGCATTATACTGAGCTGAGGCCCTTTTGGCGTTGTTAGTTTTGTTTAATTTTAAGGTGGTTCTTGTTTTTAATAATGCCAAATAAACACGATTTTTATTTCTTTCAGTGGTTGAGAATAGTGTGGCGGACTTGTATACTCAAAACACTACTAATGCACAGACTAGTATCGATAAAACTAGAACCTAAACAAGATGGCCGCCGATAATAACACTAAAGCTAGGAATAATGCCCTTATCGATAGCTGGCACATTAATTAGTGTCTCAATCAACCATGTTCTATAATAATTAGCATATTGGAATCAGATAACTTCTACAAGTTATTGCAGATATAAAGCCCTCAAGGCTTTGTAGGCGTTATGCACTTAAACTGGATTTGTAAACATGATTGGATGTTAAAATTCCATTTTGTGAATTGTCTTGTTGTGAGATAGTTATCATTATCAGTGTAGGTACATATTAATTAATTGCGAAATGGAAAATAGTAGCAATGGGTAATTAAGTATTTTACTTGTATTTGAGACGCGAAACGGGAAGTTTGTAACAGTGCCAGTGGTAGTCGTGGTGGCTCATTGGTATGTGCACTTTTTTTTAGCCTGTTCTGTCCCACTGTTGGGCAAAGGCTTCCCCTGTACTTTTCTACTCTTCCTTATCTCTTGCCTTCTGTGGCCAATCTTTTAGGAACGAGTCTTCGTCACACCAGCGTTTCGCGAGCGAGCGAGCCGGGCGAGCACCGTTTCTCCTCTTTTCAAACTTCGGTTCGGAACTTTTGATAAGTCGCGGTGTGAACCGTAGTAGTCGGTTACGACGCCCGTGTTCAGGCATCCCCTGTGTGTTTTGTGGGTTCTGTGGCTGTACCATCACTTCTTATAGTAGTGTTACTTAATTGTCACTTGGGTCTGGGAAAGAGATGGAGCTATACAGAACGTCTAGTTCCAACTCTTTTCCACACTAAAGTAGAATTTAAACAATACTGCTATAAAAAGTCACGAAAGGCCGCCTGAACTGTATCGAATACCGTGACCATTACTGTCACTGAAACAATATAAATTCGCTTTCACACGGTAGCTAAAAGTGTCTGACCGTGTAATCCTCTAAAAAGCCAATTTCACACCAACTTCAAACATGGCTTAGCAAAAAATTCCACACAAAGAGTTCTGTATCAATTCAAAAACAAAAACGCTAACAGAACTGAGTTGAAAGTCGGTTTACATTTCCATTAAGTGAATTCCATCAATTCAGTTGATCTCGTCAGATTATCCCGCTCGTTTCGACCCCTGCTAATTAATCATTTAATATTAATAATACCTCATTTGTTCATATTAATCCTATGGAGCTTCCAACCTCGTTCAAGTATTTATAGTGAGGCAAAATATTGTGCATTTAAATTAATGAGTAGTCTGAAATATTTATGATACGTTTCTGCATATTTCTGGGGGAGGGGTGAAATACTGGCTACGTGTGTCGCATAAAGTGCTGATATGGTGATATATGTAATTCGGATCTTCTTCTTTTTCGTGTGGTTAGTGTCTAACCTGGTGTCAGAGTCTTATGCTCCCCATGCGCCTCTGAATTGGCTTTATTTGACTTCGAGAAATATCTCTCAGGCATGCTGGTTCCCTCACGATGTTTTCCTTCACCGAAGCGAGGGATAATTATAGAATACGCAATTACTTATACGTATTTCGGATTATCACCTCTGGGTTTGTTTACAGCCTTAATTACTGTATTGATAGAATTTTGCATGAGTGAATAGTGAATGCGAATTAGTTCTGAACTTAATGTATTTCTGATAGTCTAAGAGGGTGCTTGAGATACAAGATAATTATGTAGTTTGTGAGCTGCACCCATAGATTACGACAGAGTTAAGAATATGTATGTTTGGTTTCGTACGTAAAGCTGCATCCACTCCGAATTTACTTTTTGTAGAGCAACGTTTACAAGTGTAATCATTCTCCAGCCCTTATCCCAATTCATTTGGGGGTCGGCGCAGCATGTCTTTTTCTTGCATACTTCTCTATTACTCGTCATCTCAGCAGTCACCTCCTTTCTAGTCTTATCATCTTTCACAAAGTCCATCCATCGTTTCTCTGGTCTTCCTCTACTCTTATAGCCATCCACACTCATTCTCAAAACTTTCCTCACTACATTTTCCTCATTCCTCCGCATCATATGCCTATACCACGTCCACCGACTACCACACTAGTTTTCCGTCACCGGCGCCACTTTCAGACTTCCTCTTGTGTACTCGTTCCTTATTTAATCCTTTCGCGTTACGTTAAGTTAGTTAAGTGTTAGAGGCAAAAACTTTAAGTAAAAGCCGCAAAATTTACTTAATATTATGTTGCCCAGAGGTGGCGGCTCCGACTTACGAACAGTAAGACGTGGGTGGAAACCCAGGCAGGCGCATTACTTTGTGTAATTTATTTCATCACCATTGCTCTCAAAAACGGTGAAGGAAAACATCGTGAGGAAACCGGTATGTCCTAGAACCAAAAATTCGAAGACATGTGACATCTACCAACCCGCACTGGGCCCGCGTGGTGGATTACAGCCCATTCCCTCTCATAGATAGGAAGCCAGTGTCCCAGCAGTGGGAACATTATAGGCTGATTATGCTATATGTTACGTCTACCAATAGTTACTTCGGTGTGGATGCACTATAATATTTATGTGTACGTAAGAGTCCGTCATTAAGGAATCCATTGATGAATCAATTTTTAGCCTCTAAGTCCGATTCACGACGTAAAACTCCGTGATTTTACAAGATATCTATTAAAACTCTTCTATTTTACTAACTTTCAATAATCGAACCCCTAACCCCGCAGGCCGATCGCTCACACCTCGCGCCTGGACCCCTTGGAGTACGAGCTGGTAGCAGCAGAGGTGGGGTCCATCAACTGGCAGGAGAGATGCTTAGAGTTGCAGCTGGAGCTGCACCGCAGCAGGCATCAGGCGACGAGGGTCCGGGACATGCTCCGAGATAAGGTAGGGTTACATTTTAAATATATTTAGTTCACCTCATAACTACTTTACCACTTTTGACAACACAGTGATATAAAATTCAGGGCGATAAAGCAAATGTGAGGTCGACATAATTTAACATTTTATAGGAATTTGACTGTTTCTTTGTTCTACGTAGGACTGTTATACACTTTAAAATGGATCACGCAAAAATGCGTTACTTTTGAAAATGAAGTTCCTTGTTGAAAAATAATCTAGGTTATATTTCAGGTTTATGGATAACATATAAATCTAAACCGCAATAAAAAAAATAAAAAAAATGTTGAAATATGTTGAGTAAGGGCGCGTTCCCACTATATCGTGTCGTTTAAAGAGTCGTCGCTTGTGTATTTAAATTGAGGTGTTCACATATAGGACGACACGATTCGTCCACGACTTTTCCATATATTATCCATCGTTAATTTTCACGACATATTGGGAACGCGCCCTTAGTCCCTTTAATATTAAAAATTTAAAGTAAGTAAAGCCAACTTATTTATAAGCGATTTTAATTTATTTTCTTAGTATGAGGCTGAAAATTTAACTCAAGTGATGATATGTAATTTTTTTTTTTGAAACCTCACTAGGAATTTCTCTTGTATCGTGGGTGCGACCCGGAACAACTATCTGTAAGCCACACAAATATTTGTTCCGTGCGGGGATCGAGCTCGCGACACGCAACGCAGCAGTCAATCGTTCAGCCACTGCGCCAACCGTGCCGTCGAAAATAATTATCATGATTGTCCACCAACCACGCCTTCAACACAAAGACAACTAATTACAGTCATCCAAATCAGCCTCTCAATCCAAATCACAGCTATCAGCTACAAACCGGTGATACGGCAATTTGTTCTAATTACTCCTCCCTAATTAATATCGAGTTAACAAGGAGATATCGATGACGTCATCGCGGTGACGTCGACTCGTGTCACTATACGTCACAATTACGCGGGACATGGTAATTTCGGTATTGATGTATAGGCAGGTTGTGGACGTACGTTTGTCGATTAAAGATTACAAGGAAGATGAATGCATTGATACTGATTAGCGACATGTTTTGCGCATAATAACGCTCGCAGAATCTTATGGGGAGGTCGAATCTTAAATTGTGTTTAAAAAGGTTTAAAAAAAATCTGAACCTTGTGACTGCCATAGAATAAAAGTACGCGCGTGCCCTCCACGCCAAACCATAATTTCACCTACCATTTTGTCACATATTTGTGACGTTAGACGAGGGCACGCGCTTGCTTGTCACGTATATGTGACTATGGCGGTCAAAAGGTTAAATATAGGACTAGTAGAACTTTCTTTTTGTATCTATTGCAATAACCACGCTACATACATTGTGTTGTATGCTGATAAGATAAAGCTCATTAAAAAAATCCACTCTGTTAGTGGACATGACTTTCGCGGTATAGCTATCAGTGAATGTAAAAGTTATTCCTTAAGTCTTCAAATGCCAAAATGAATAAATTAACTCTTTTAAGCTCTGCGTTGATTTTTTTAAACAAGTCGAGTCGGAACACTCGGCGCGTATTTCGTGCGGGATTCTCCTTAGTTTGCCCAGAGCTTTGGTTCTGATAACGATGATGATACCATGCCATCTAGCTGATTTCGGCCACTGCATTCGATGGCTTTCTAGAGTGGTTGTCGAGTCCTTTAGTGTGCTGCATGGGCTCAAGTGACTAGCATATCCAACTTTGGCCAAAAAACTACAAGCACACATAGGACATGTCAAAAAACCGAAATTGTAAGTTACAGGCTGTAGGTAGACTAGCTTTAAGGTCAACACGTTTTTTATCTAACAGGGGTCTTCTTTTCTCTTCAAAAGCGTATAACTAATAAGATAAGATAACTAATAAGATTCTATAACCACTACCAATCATATCTAGATATTATCATCTGCCTAGGCTTCTCCCAACTGTGTTGGGGTCGGCTTCCAGTCTAACCGGATGCAGCTGACTACCAATATTTTACACAGAGCGACTGCCTATCTGACTTCCACAACCCAGTTTGTACTGGGTATTTTTTTTTGTACTGGGTAATACGGCACCCCTTGTAAAAGAGTGGTTGTCAGACTTTCAGGCCCCTGACTACCTGTATCGACTATATCAAAGATCTACAAATGGCAGCCGGGACCACTGGCTTAACGTGCTTTTTGAGGCACGGAGGAAAGCCCGTATGTTATGATGGTCACCCATCCACAAACCGACCTAGGCAAGCGCGGCTTAACCTTGATGATGAACCTGTGCGGCTGTTATTATTTAGCCACGAGGTGATAACTATTTAATATTACTATATCATAACACAATTACAAATCAAAATAAAAAAAACTACCACAGCCTATCTACCTAGCTACATATCACCAGCAGCCCAAAGAAGTTAGACGCCCGTCATCTGTTCTTTATAGCCTACAGATTTCATTTGGTGCGACGTTACTCATGAACCCCTGAGTTTTTCTGTTCTGCTGACTATACCGACGAGGAGTTTATGATATATGGCTGATACATTTTTCATTGGTCCACTGGATATTTTGTGGGATTCGAATGTTTTTTTAGACTGGTATGCGTAGAGGAGGTATTTTATGTGCTTTGGTAATGGGAAAATAAAATGCACGTTTTTGGAGTTTGTTTTGGAATATCTATTACTAGTTTTTATACCCACCGTTAGTTTGTACCGGACAGATTCAAATACTTATATTGAGTATGCTTTATTGCGAACCAAAATTTCAAAAACATTAATTAAAATGAAAATGAGGAATTTCAGATCATCTGATTAAAATCAAACTAGCTATTTTACCTCTTCATAATATTAGTTTAGATGAAAATGAGTATTATATTATAGGAGATTGTTTATAACTCGTTTAATTTTTTATATCGTTAAGGCCCACTTGTACCAAAACCTTGAGTTAAATAAATAACTCGAGGTTTACTAACTCAGTGTTAATATTTGAAATTTTTAACTCACAGTTTAAATTGCACCAGTAAAAATTAACCCAGAGTCAACTAACCCGAGTCTTGTCGTGTTCATTTGTCATGTTCATTCATTCTTTTTACATCCGGCAAAATATGGTAGATCGAATGCTGAATGAATTAAGTGTACTGCTCTCTCTTGCTCCACAGTACTTTGAATAAGTCTATTCCTTTATGTCAGATTAGAAATGACACGTGGTTCTTTGTCGTGTTATATTGACTGTTGATTTGTGACAAGTGTCAAGCACAGAGTACTTTTAAAGACTTGAGTGTGTTGTATTTTTGCATTTTGTAGACGAAATCTTCTATGAAAATCTTTGTCTCTTTGTGAGTAAAAATGATCAGTCCGTTCTGCAATTTTTCTGTTATAAAAGTCTGAACTAATGTATTCGATGACCTCTTCATCATCATCAGACAACAACCATTCATTTATCATTTTCAGGACAAGATAAAACCGATATCACTGAATGCAACAAACACAAAACACAACCAAAGCGAACCTAACCTAAAATATCTCAATTTTGACATTACTAACCCAGAGTTAGTTGACTTAACCCTCCCACATCAGTGGGTTAACTCTTGATGGTGCAAGACATAATTAGAATTTAACTCCAAAGTAGTATTTACCTCTGAGTTAACCATGCCAACCTAGCCTGGCGCAAGTGGGCCTAAATCTTTTAGCTGTTTTTTGTGTGCGTATGTGGCTCTGAGGTCTTTAACCTAATCCTGAAATTTTCATCATAAGGACCGTCTAATTTAGGTATTGCAATCGCATAATCGTATTGGACACTGACAATGATGATAACTTACTTCAGCTTCAACCGATCCATATCTAAATTCCCTTCGTCATATACCATTAACCTTCCCAGACGACCATATCTCCCATTGAACTGTATACGTATAGCTACGTACGGAAACTCGCCCCATAATGCCTGGCTTACACCGGCCCAGTGACTTGTAAACAGTCCTTCATACGTCACTGGCCGTGGTATGAAATGCCATAAAATCAGTCGGCTATGAGAGCCGATATGGACGTGAAACAAGGGGGATTTACACCGACGTCTATAGCCGTACGTATGAGTGTGAAAGTTGTTTAGGGCTAGTTCACACAAAAAATAAACATAAATGAAATCACTTTTTATTTTACACTAGTGTTATAAAGAGGAAAAGATTGTAAGCTTGGATGTAGAAGGTAATCTTCGACTTATCAAGGTGTGTAAAAACTGGAAAAGTGCCGAAAAAAGTTTACGAGCGGACACAGTGAGTTTCGTGTGTCGGGAACACAATCGAGTTGCGAGTGACAGTGGTAGCGGTACCGAGTGCAAAAAACGAACAAGAAAGAGGGTAGACCGATTTGTCTGCTCATAAACACCCACCCACAATAACTTCAGTTTATCCGTGATCATGGTGCTTGCAACAGCGCCGAAATATCGGGAGCTCAAAACAAACAGTAAACATGGTAAATATCCCGTTTTCAGTGTTAATGAAAATCTTCGAAACTATTCATCCGATTTCAAAAAAATCTTTCATTGATGGAAAGGTAGACTAGGATAGATAACGAGTACCATAGGTGTCAATCAAAAAGCTTTACACGAGTGACGTTGCAGGCGGAAGCTGGCCTGAAATAAATTCAAAAGTAAAGTTATTGGACAGCGGTTTTTCACACAAGTTAGTGTTGTAATGTTAAAACGAATTGAACACTCCTGAACGTGGTGTTGACGTTTCATGACATGACTGTGGCTGTACTGTGGTTTTGTGTAGTTAATATCAGTCACTCCGCACAGGTAACAAGTCCGGATACCATGTTATTAAACAATTTCTTTTACTTGGAAAAAATATAACATTGCACACATAATATTACGCCTATAATTTTCAAAGGGTAGACAACATTGGAACACACGCACTGGAAACGGTAAAAAAATCCTTAATAGCATGTGGGTCCCAATCTCCTGCAAATATTAATAAGTGACAAAACGCTATTCTTTCTAAAATTGCGTTGTTATGGTTTGGTTTGAAAGCCGGACATCTGTACGTGCCCTTATATTGTTGGTACACTGCGCCATTTATGAAATCACTAAACCTGGATAAAAAGCGCCGATACCCTGGATTTTTGTCATAACTCCCGGGCAAATTAGTTTTTTACCGGGATATTGCTGGAAAAGTAACGTATGGCCGTTGCGACAGGCTTTGTAATATTTTGCTTGTTTTAACATCGTTTCGACTACAAATATGGAATCTGTGTGAAATATTTTTACTGGCAAATTATTTGTGAATGTTTACTAATTTAATAAATTATTTAATCATGATTTTAATAACATTTCTAAAACTTGTTTTCAAACATTTCCCAAATTTTTCGGAACAGATGTCGCAAAGAACCAATTTGCATTTAGTTCAGTTCCCTGGAACAAAACAAACAATTATTTGCAACAAAATGACAATCAAACAATTCGAATTTGTTAGGCGACTTGTAAACTTATGGACTTCAGACTGAAAAGTTTTAATTAAGTAAAGGCAATTTCAGTAAACGACGTTTCAGCCAATTTGTGAAAGTTTTAACGACTGTCAACATTGAACGGCGCGGGACCGATTTAAGTCGACGGTGATCGATTTCAAAGTGGCAACATTGAAAAAATGGCGCCGGGAGCCACTGTGACGTAAGAGGAAATGGTTTTCGATTAAAAATATTGGACTGCGTAAGTACCAAGTGGGATGAAGGAAATTGTAAATCTTTGGGAAGAATCTTTGGTGTTATGATATTGTGTAGGTAGATTATAAATTACCAGGAAATTACAAAATATTTATAGAAAGATTTAATTTTCTTTTGGCAAACTTCAAACCAACGTTAGACGGCGCGGTTAGAGGGAAAAAGTATTTGTATGGCCTACAGGCAGTTGTTCCGGGTCTGGCTGTTTGTGTATGTGAGTTTAAATGTTTGAAACCCACGGTTCAGGAGAAATTCCTAGTGTAGGCCAAAGTTTATTTAAAAAAAACCGTTGAGGACATATAGGTAATGTATCGAGTTCATGTTCTTAAAAAAGTTTTGCTTACTGTTACAAGGACACGTTTAGCCAGGCTAAACTAGTTTTCTATAAATAATAAGGTACTGAATCTAGTGTAAAAGTTTGTGTCACGTTGACACATTTTTTTTTAAATTTTTGTCTTTTTTTTATTAGACTTCATCGTGTCGCACTGGGACAAGGCCAGGGCAAAGGCCTCGCCTTTCTTCTTCCATATCTCTCTATCCTGCTCGATCTCTGGTCATGTTAGCCCTGCAAACATAATCAGATCGTCACGCCACCTTCGCCGCGGTCGACCTCGAGGGGGCTGTCCTTCCTCAGGCAGTCCAGTGTGACGATCTTTGCCCATCTCTCCGGCTGCAGCCGTGTTACATGGACTGCCCACTCCCAATTCAACCCGGCTGTTTTTGTCTTTCACATAATAGTAATTTGTATGTAAAGAAACTAAACACACAAACAATTTCCCATATCCACACACACGTCCCAACATCGATGTCTCCCAAAACACCTCTAAAACTTCAAACCGAACTTGTACCGAACTTGCACTCCAGCGCAAGATAAGTTCTCACCTCGCAAAACGTATCCTTCACTTTAAATCTGATACCGGTGTAGGATCCCGGGAACACGCTGCATAGTTGTCGGCAAATCCCGGGAGGTTTCGAAGCAAGAAACTGCCATACATCTAGTGGTGCATAGTTTATCGTGAGGGCACTTAGTGCTGCGAAATGTTTCGTCGCACCTTTTTGGTATGACGCTGGTTTACTGTTTTATTAAATTTTCGGGATTTCGTGTGTTCTTTTAGTGCATATTAGGGAAATTGAGAGAAGAGTGGAAGGCTATGGGGAGGCCTTCGCCCAGCAGTGGGACAATATAGGCTAAGAAAAAAAAAAGATGGTGTGTGCGTGTGTAAATTTTTGGCATAAATCGACAATCAAACATTGTAATCTTTGGTTACTAAACGAAAATGGGTGGTCAGAAATCAGAAAATCTGAAACTAGCCTTACCAAGGTGTATTACTTACTAGGGACTGCCTATCTTCCATAAACCGGCTAGGTTACCGAGGTCAGATAGGCAATAGGCTCTAAGTAAAACAAAAGTATTCGCTGTATCTGGTTAGACTGGAAGCCGACCCCAATATGGTTCGGCTCGGCTGATAATGATGCTTTGTTAAAAAAGATGACTTTATTTGTTGTATAGTATAAGTTAGTTGTAAGTACTAAAACCTATACTTTATATGTAAATAATAGTATTTTCTCGTGTGAGCTTTTCGCGAGGCGCTGCAATGTTTTGCAAAACGTATGATGCGCGCCTATGCACGATCGGCGTATCGCATAGAGTAGTGATTGATAGATGCTACAACACTAGGAAATGTCAAAAATAAATTCTCTTTTTTAATCTAAAACAATATTAGCTAAGTATTGGTACTATTGGCTATCAAAGTTAACAATACTTAGCATTGAAATGGGACGAGATATTGAAAAACTTATTTGAATTAATTAAATTAATTTAAAAAAAAAAAAAATAATGGTATTCAGCTGCATCCGGTTAGACTGGAAGCCGACCACAACATAGTTGGGAAAAGGCTAGGCAGATGATGATGATGAAGCTTCCCCCCCCCCAATAAGAAATAATGTTCAAGTCATATTTTCAATCATTAGCAAAAGGTGATTAAAAACTGTTAATATGAACTATCCCGCTATTAAGAAGTCTCACTAAAATAAAATAAAGTCCTAAAAAAGCTAGAACGTCCGTAGTGTGTTGCCAATATTAAAACTAAAAGCCCAAAAATTGCGTAATATCCCAAAAAAACCCGAACCTCATTTGATTTACGAACTTACCCCGCCTCTGTACCCAAATTGCTCTGTGCAAATCTCCACAGAGTAATTCATCACGTCTCTCTCAGCCCGCGATAAATCAATCGACTAACTGTTGCCGAGTAAAACAGATATTTTACGTAAAAGACGTTGACCATATCCCTATGTATTGCCTGTCTTGTATGATTTATTTGAAACTGTATGAGGAATGGGTGATGGGATGTCTGGGAGGATAAGCAGGGCGGAAGATTGGCTTTTGTTTTGTCGGTGTATTTGTGAAAAGCTTTAAATTATGACACATAAAAAGTTGCTTAAAACAATTATTAGTTCAGCAATGAAGTCAAAATAGTGAAATCCATGTTTTTTTTGTAATGTATGCGGTTACCAAAACAATCAAATACTGTAATAAGAATAATATCCTTTTTCTTTTAAATGTTTTTTTTAAATATTACTTTCTAAAGAAATATTTAAATATGTAAATTATATGTAAATAAAATAAATAAAGAAAATATTATACTCTTATAAAGGAAATAATTTCCCCTTTATATTAATTAGCTATATTATAGCCCACAAAAATTGTACGAGTACCAGATCTTTTAACGCGGGCGAAGCAAAAATAATATCTAACTGTAAGCCTTGTAGCAGATGGCCAAGGGAAAAGGCATGAACTCACTTATTTATGTTTATATGTTCGATATGTAACAAGTCTAATCAAATTCATACTATCTTTAAACTACCATTCACAACACACCTGTCTTACTCACACGGAGACAAGTACCAGGGCGCCATAACCCTGCAGTAGTCTAACGGCCATAGCACGGATATGCATAGCACGGACTCACAGACTGCACTACGGTGCTCACTCAAACCCACCTCGGCAGGGCTATCAAATCTCCGCCAATATACTGAAGATACTGCAAATGGAATAGATATCGCACCAATAGCGTTCTACGGAGCTGTGGTGACCAAACGAGCAGTTTAAAGCGTCTTGTTTGTAAAGGATAGATTGATATACTCTATTTCAGACTGTGTGTTGAAAATACGACTCAAACAGCTTATGAACGGGAACTACTTTGGAATTTGTTGGAGAATGTTTATGTTTATTATACTACTAGATTATGAGCGCGGCGTCGCCCGCGTGACGTTCGATAATTGTCCCACGGGATCACACAACCGGGATAAAAAGTATCCTATGTGTTAATCCAGGTTACAACCTATTTGTGTTCCAAATTTCATCCAAAGCCGTTCATTAGTTTTGACGTGATTGAGTAACAAACATCCATCCATCCAAACTTTCGCATTTATAATAGTAAAGTAAGATAAGATAATATGTTAAAATTATTTTAGTTTTCTTTTTAATAATATTGCATTTTTTTAGCATTGAAGGTTGTTGGTGGATCTGCTCCAGTCTATACCTTTGAACGTCTTCATTTCTTCAGAAAGCAGATGCTTTCATCCTCAATGAGATTCGTCCTTCAACAGTTTTAACCAATCAGACAAAAAAGTGGCACTGCACCGAGTTTCAACTTGCACATTGTGCGGCTTATTCACATCTTATCTTCAGTCTTTTTCCAACTATGATAGGGTCGCTTCCAGTCTAACCGGATGCAGCTAAATTATAGTTTAAAAAAAAAATACAGTGTTAAGAGCACTCTCAATGCTCACCACTTTTCTCCTTAATCCAGATATCCCAACAACCAGTAAACGTATGGCCACCACAGACATAGTGTCGCACAGTGTAGCAACCGACACGTCTCTCGAACGTCTGGACCCGATATTATTGTTACACTACCCACAAAGATAATGTTGTGTCTATTCTTGAAAGTTTTAGTACTTCTCAAATGTGGGGGGATTTAATCCATTATAGCATCGAAGACGCCGGTCATATTTTATGTTGGGGACGATTTTCGGCTTGGTTTTTCGTTTTGGGCAATTTATGGGGTGTTGTAAAGAATGGATAATATCTTTGGATGACACGTCGATATAATCCAAGGATGAGAACAGATACCTAGTACAATATTGCAGACATACCTACTCTTAAGGAGTACATGATTGCGTGACGGTTGACGGAGGAGAATGGAAGAAAAAAACGTGTTGCGCCGACCCCAAGTATCATGGGACAAGGGCAGGAAGATGATCTACTCTTGAGTGACAAAATGTACAATCTTAAACGCTCATTCCTCAAACTTCCATCGTCAACCGCATCTCTGTCCTCAGGACTAGATTGAGGTCAAGAGTAGGCCCATTTAATATTAAAAAAAAACAAACGATTGATACCTTATTCATCAAAATCGGATGAATTGTTTAGGCGCTACGGAGGAACATTTATATAGAGTGCTAAAATCATAACCCTTCCTTTTGGTTTCGCCGTAGTAGAACCTACTATGTTTTGAAGTGGTCAGATGATGTGGTCACTGTTTTGCTACTTTCACTGAGTAAAACTTGCAGCTTTTTACATTACGAAGTAAGAGCGTTTTTAAAATAATAAGGGGACCTATTTCCTGCCCATGTTTTGGCTCTAGAAATCCTTTTTTGGGATACCTCTGGGTGACCACGGAAGAGTAAGTGGTGGTGGAGTGGTTGAATTCTCTTTAGGTCTCCCGAAACTATTTTAGTGTTAAATCCTGGCGTTCTCCTGCGCTTTTAGTGCGTATAAAATATTCGAAGTATGGTTGTAAGTAAATACTATGTGTGTGGTCCAAGCTACAACAGAGTAGCGATTAATTTGTTGAGAGTTTTTTTGAACACGAGCTACTTAAACACACACACGAGTTACCTGAAAATGCTTTTTTAAGCTTCCAATGATAGATGTCTCATTAGCAACACATTTTTTTTTTCTTAACAGGACTAATAGTATTTGCGAGCTTCGGTTTCAAATGACGTTGATTAAATTGTCATATTTGGATTGCTTCCTTAAAACTCACTGATAAGGGCTATTTAATAACAGCCCCCAAAATAAAGAGTGATAATGTTTCTATCCCCGCTGTTTCTTCTAACTTGTACCAGTATTATGAGTGCAGACTGTTCCGCTGACCGCAGGGCATGCAAATTCATACGCTGAGCATGCTCTGTTAATTACAATGGATAATTATTTTATTTAAGCGCAATACCTTACCGCCGCATGTGTCTGTAAGCATTTAACTGGCCTGGGAAAGTTTTAATTCTACGACCTGTGACTTTTATTAAGGCTTTATTATAAAAAACATGGGTGGACAGAGGAGCATCTACCTAGCCTTTTCCCAACTACGTTGGGGTTGCCTTCTAGTCTAACCAGATGCAGCTGAATACCAGTATTTTACATGGAACGAATGTCTATCTGACCTCCATAACCCAGTTAGTACTGGGTAATACGATTCCCTTTCGTAAGACTGGTTGTCAGACTTTCAGTCCACTGATTACCGGTAACTACTCTCAAAAATGGCACATGGTGTAAATGACAGCCGGGACCAACGGCTGAACATGCTTTCCGAGGCACGGATTATTCATCCATACCTCATACCTCTAAATTTTTTTTTTTAGAAGTGGCATTGTCTCTGAACCGCTATCTCCTATTACTTACACCTCACACTACACTCAGACACAGGCTCCTGACCGCAGGCCATGCAAATTTATCCGCTGAGCACGCATGCTCTCTTAATTACACTCCTAATGCTTTTTCGATTACAGCTAACGTCTAATTGAAACACCGGTATTTCGGGTTTGCGTTAGGGTTTAACCTATTAGGGTGTTTTCGTCGTCTTTCGAGGTGATTAAGGAATTTGGGTCGGTAGGTCGGGGATAAGGAAACGTGTGTTGGTAATGTGATCTTGTCTTGAAAGGGTTAGGGGTGTGACTTTTGAAGAAAGGTGTATTTTTAAAATGGTTACGAGAAAAAAAAAACATTTCGGATATCATTTTACATCCCATTGTTAGTAAACATTAACTTTAAAAACTATGTTAGTAAAACATGTAGGTTTGACAGGTAATGCATAAACGGGCAATCAAATTTCCTGGCAATGAAATACAGGAGACTGTTCGAGCTGCCCCGGATCCTCTGCAGCAGCGACGCGGCACGCTTACGTCTGATCGCTAGGAAGCTATCAGTGTGCGCGTATAATGCTGGTTGATAATTCCTCCGCTTTTTCACTTCTTCCTCCTCCTCATTACTGTGGACTACTGTGCTGCCATCACAAGAATAAAAGAGCTTTCTACCTCAAGGTTGTAAACGGAAAAAAAAATCTTTGAAGTAAAAACAATTCGCTGAGCGAAAGAAATTAAGAAACATATTAATTTGACAGTGCAAACGTATGGATTCAAAATCCAATTTTATTGAAATAAATGTTGTGTTAAATAAATTACATTTACCTTTCATTTTAGTAAAAAAAGACTTACCTGCTGAAACAGTATCCATGCCTTAGAATATGTGATTTATTTGATGTCATTAAGAATATTCAGGATTGCTATTATCAGCAGCTAATCGTAGTCTCCACACACCACTCCACAGAGAACCAAGGTTACCGACGTAGCCCAACGAATAGCCAAACTTAAGTGGCAGTGAGCAGGGCACATTGCTCGCAGAACGGATGGCCGATGGGGTCGAAAAGTTCTGGAGTGGTGACCGCGAACCCGACGACGTTGCGTTGGAAGGCCTCCGACTAGGTGGACCGATGACCTGGTAAAGGTTGCAGGGATTTGCTGGATGCCAGACGCACGGGACCAGTCAATGTGGCGACACTTGGGGGAGGCCTATGTCCAGCAGTGGACCTCTTTCGGCTGAAATGATGATGATGATGATGAATCACAGTCTTGCCAAAAATGGTTAAAAAACTGTATCATGCAAAAACGTACCTTCTGTAAAAGCAAGCATGGTGGGTCAAGCCACCTTTGATAAATCCAAAACTTTGCCTTGGAATTAAATAAAAAAAAGAAATCCACGTAAACTTTGTGTATCCGTTTGTGGTACACTGCCGGCCACAATAAATTACTGCCCCGTGTCACCGATAAAGCTAATTTACTCGTAAGTGGTATTTTTGTAATTAATGTTACACTATCCGACCGTTACACTGTGCGTTATTATACATTCCGCGATTAGATTGTTTTATTATGTTAATTTTCTATTTGAGCTATTATTCGTGGCCTACAGTGTACAGGTACAGCGTTTTGTAAAATTGTAACTGAGTTAGAAATGTGAAGTACCGAGAATTGCCTGGTTATAAGTCAGGCATTTAATTCCTTTTTCTGGGAAACCAGATCAAAGCTTTGATCCGCAAAAGTAAAATTATTAAGAAAAAAAAAAATCTCAGTCATCTTTCACATTAAGTAATGAAATAAAAATAAACATGATTTAAAAAAATCGTAGTTATACATAAACATATTAAACTTAGCCTTTTTCCAATGGGGGTCGGCAGACACTACAGAACGTGGCCACTGTGGGTGGCACCTGCTACCAGTAGCGAAGGGTCAATTTTTGTAAGAGGTAAGCCGGAGTCCATAATCTGTAATGTGATTATATTTTTGACTATAGAATACTGACTGTGCCATTTTTTAAAGGGAAGCCGGTAGGAATCGAGTTTTATGGAACCTTCGCCACTGCCTGCTACGATCCTTCCATAGGTACTTCTTTTGCTTCGACCACGTTCACACTTCTGGTAGTTGTCTCGTAGACCTACAGTTAAAATGTTTCCACACTTTAAAATTTTCTAAATTCCTTTGAATAAAGTTTATCATCGTTATAGCCAGTAACGCCCTGATTTAAACACAAGTACAGTATAAAACCACTTCGAAAGTAACACATTCTTTCAAAATAAATCCTCTTCTTGTTAGATGAAGGCTTGGTGAGCCTTCATCTAACATCATCGAAAAAAACTCCCCTACAACCGATACGAGAGAATTAACGAACTCTTTCTGAACTCAAAGAGTGAACTGATCAAAGGCAACAAGGAGTGAACTAGATGAACGAGTAGGTCATCGGTTCACACCGAGGCGTCTCATTCACTGGGAAGCAATTACGCCCAGAGGGATTATGTTGCAATCGGGATTTTAGGCTTTAGACGCTGTTTGTGTGAATTGAAGATCTAATACTTAGTGTGTTTGGTCTATTTTTATCTACTAGTGATACAGATGTTAGTAAGCTTAAAGTCTTGTTTTGATGTTTAATTAGAAAATGCTTTTTTTAAATAGCTGGGCTATTTTTACTGAAAGTGAGTGTATGAATTTTTTTTTGTAAAATAATCGTTTTTTCATATTTGAATGTCAAAAGGATCTTTTAAAAAAGGGAAATAACGGTGTGACTTCGCGTTACTTTATGAATAACTAAACTTAAGTTGTATGTCTCTCTTATACTTTATTGTGTAATTGTTAGTTGTTCCAAATACATAAAAATAAAAAAAAATATTGCAAGTACCGCTAAAGTATTTTCTAGTAGAAAATATAATTAGACGACGACGACATATTTTCAATCATAGACAATTTCGCAACTTCGTTTTGGAATATTACTCCACAGGTTCATTGAATCGGAGAGCAACATAGTTCTTAACTACCTCGTGTTATTGTCAAAATGGCTTCCAACGGTAATTCGGAGCTTAAACTCGACCCATAAAAACTTTATTAAAAATTCACTTACAACAGCTGTTCGGACGAAAAAACATGTTGCAAAAGTGAAATAACAAGGCGTTTTAACTGTTCTAATGTCGCTCGTGGTCGTGTCGGAGTCGTGTCGTGTCTTGATGTCTTGTCGTGTTACGTAATCACGTAATGATAATGTTTTTGTACACACTGCTGTGAAATATCGCATGTTGATTTGACGACATTATTTCTATGTATATGGGCTTTGATTGCAAGAAATGTTATTGGGTTTTTCAATCAAGAATTTCAGTAGCAGCCACGGAGTTTGGATTTGTGCCCGGTTGATGGCAATAGGCTCGCTCCCTATTACATGGGACTTAAACATAACTGGCGAAATGTGGGTGTACAGTTAGGTACACCTCTGCCTATCCCTTTCAGGATTACAAGGCGTGATGTTATGTTATGTTTTGTGGCCGAACAGCCGAACATTTGGCCTGACTTACAAATGACCGAGTATTAAAAAAATGGTGGAATCCGCTGAATACCGAATAGTAACCGAATATTCTTAGCAATTTTACAAAAAATGCAATAATCTGAAAGCTTTATCAATAACTACAGTGAAATCTATGCAAAACTTTACTGAAAATCCTACATAAAGCAGACCTGAAATTGTCATAAATTATATTCCTGTTGAACGCAGGTACTTATACGTCACCATGTCGTGTTCACGTCAGGTTGAGTAATCGCTACCTGAATATTTCGGACTAACATCGTGTTACTCCAGATTGCTGCGAACATCAAAGCTCTGAAATTAATACGTTATTTTATGCATTACTGAAATTGAATTGGTACTGTAGGTGTTTTATGAGAAATTGTGACTTTATGAAGGATCCGGCAGCTGCATCCGGTTGGACAAACCTAGGTGAGGAAGATTAGGCAAATGATGACGATGCTTTTTTTTTTTTTCTCAGACACTACTAACATTACAGGGAATTCCTAATGCGTTAGCGTGGTTTTAAATTAAACTATCTTATATAGCTATCTTAAATAACATAACGCATACAGTATTGATCGATTAAGGGAGTTCTTCCCAGCGAAAACACGAAGAAGTGGCGAAGAAGAGGCGTTTATAGGGACTGTCTCGTGTACATTTTGACGTTCAAAAAGTACTGATTGTCAACCTTATTAGAATAAATGGCTGATTTCGCGTGTGGGGTTGTATGTATCTGTAGTTTCTGTTCATCCCTATATTCTTCTTGGTTCTCTATTGTGTCACCTAACTTTTTTATCCATAATTTAAAGTGCCATAACTTTTTTTGTCCTAATCATCATTTGTCCGAATGATAACTTACCCGAACTTAATATCACATAATATCACATGCCATAACATTGAAATCCCTAAATATAATATGTCCTAAATCCGTTTGCCATAAATATTACAATCAATAACATACAAAAGACATAAAACCGTTTTCAATAAAAGTTATAAGTCCTAAATTCAAATTACATAATGTTTATTTATAATAATAATATTCTTAGAACAAATTTGTATAACAAAGCTTTTGCTATGAACTTCTCTGTCTAATATTTTTATATTATACATAAATAAATATATTATACATGTACTCAATAAAGCAGTTGATTGTGAACATGTGGTTTTTGTAAGCAAGCAAGCATGAAGCATGCAAGCAAGCATGCAGCATGCAAGCAAGCACGCAGCATGCAAGCAAGCACGCAGCATTCAAGCAAGCATGCAGCATGTAAGCAAGCATGCAGCATGTAAGCAAGCATGCAGCATGCAAGCAAGCATGCAACATGCAGCAGGCATGGTTTCTGTCACGGCTCCGGCGCTGTGGGGCTCCGGCGGTCCCACGCGAGTTTATCGTCGCAGATGGGTTTAACGCTCACCACCGCAGTTTCGGATTGCTGGCCGGCCAAGCCGGCCAGCCTCAGCCGCGGCGGCGAGTGTTACAACCACCTGCTCCTCAACTCGCGGGCCGCCTCGCCCCTCCGCGCCTACGCGATTTTAAATTACACTCTAGGGGTAGAGCAGACAAGACTGCGTGGAGTCGGATTTACAGCGATTCGTTTCTGTCACTAAAACCTAATTTTTAGCAAATGTTTTAGACTAAAAAAAATATTATAAATGAACATTCGGAATAATACACATTATTTAACACAATACTTAGGACATATGACTTTAGGTCATGTAAAATTAGGAGATTCAATTATTATAGTACTCGATATTATGACAGAATACTTTTAGAACTAAAGATAATTATGTTAAACAAAATTTCGGGATTTTGACCAATATGGTTACTGAAGTTTATAGCATACGTGTTATGGATAATGATTTTCGGACAAACAATTTTAGGAGAAGAAAGGGAGTACCATTCTTCTTCTTTGTATCGCTGGCACGACTTTTATATTGCTAGCCCAAAACTTCGCCACTTCCACCGCGTCGTCGGTGGCAGCGCAAAAGTCACTTCGGCTGCATGTTTTTGGGCAGTATAGGAGGTGGAGCATAGTTTGTGACAAAGCTCCACAAACTCACCCCGCTGCTGTTTCGTTGAGGTAACCCAGCTAAACGAGGTTGGAGTTACATCTTCCCACTTGAGTCCGGAGACGGTTCTGGGACTTCCAGGTCGACCCTATATGAAAAGGGAGTAAGTTAAAATTTGATTATATTTACTTTTATGTATTGTATGGCTGTTTTATTCAGATAAATAAGTGGAAAACCTGTACTATCCACCTGCTAGGCAGAGGTGTCCCAGTCACTTTTGCAGTGCCAGCAAAAGAGACTGGGACACCTCTACAGTCCTCTTGTCAGAAGGGAAGCTCATCTCGCTGTCTTCTTTGTTTTTTTTAAATTTATTTATTTAGGTTAGCCTACAATTGTTTACACGTTACAATTCATTTAAAAGTAAACGATATACATTTGTAAGTGCAACAATTACTTACAGGCTAACACCACATGCACTATTTTATTTATATTACCTTATACATTTTCATTATTGCAATTAATTGTTTTCCGATGGAGTGATGTAAACTGCAAGCAAATTTTTATTTGAAATCTTTAAGACCCATCCTCACTTCTTTGAAATATTTGCTGCCCAATCTCCCAGCCCGTATGTCAGACATGCAAGGTTGCACGAATTTCAAACATGGCGTCCCTTTAATATTCCATAGCTGGCCCTTGAATACTAATTATTATTTAACTTATATTCTCTGCCTACACCAGTAAATCATTCGCGTGATAGCGTGGAACTTCACAGTTAGACTTGACTTATAATTTATTGGACTTACTGAATTATGTTGTTCCAACTATTTTTATTGCATTCTGTTTTATTTATTGCTAGGAATTAGAATAGGTTGTATTTATAAGGAAGTGAATTTCAGGGGTGGCGGTAAATGTTAAAGTTATAATTTTTGAAGAAACAATTTATATAGTTTTATTCTTCCCCCGTAAGTAAAAAGTATTTTGTGTAAAAAAATGCAGAACATCACTGTGGCCTTTTGCTTCGGCCATGTCCATACACCTGATAATGCTCGCACGCGCCGTTTGAATCGATTCTGGTGAAATGTTCGTCTGTTGGCACATAGGCCACAACTACTCAATAACTACAGGAATCCTTTAGATCTATAAAGTCCATGGATGGTAAATGATGAATGTGATGGCGAGTGTAGGATGTAAGGTAATTTTGTTGTAAGATCGAGGAAGGGACCTTTGGCCTATATGATGCGGTGGATAAATGATGAATGTGCAGTGTTTCTGTTGAAAAATAATAGTCAACCTTTGTAGATGGTCCGTGTAACTGTCACAAACATGACTGAGCTTCGAACCCAGCATACTAAATTTCATTTGTAATTCCGTAGTATTTAAACTTAGATAAACACACAGTTAAATTCTCGTCTTTTGTCCTATGGGGCAGGTAAATACTACAGAACGCCATCTACTACGATCATTGCATACTTCTTTTGCTTTTTCTACGTTTATAAATACATCTAGTCGTATACGCACTGCGATTGTGAGTACTACATACCTCAGTTTCCGGCGTTGCCACTCATATCTCTTTACCTATCATAAATAAATATTACTCAGACATCACAATGAGCAAGATAAATTATATCATAATACTCGAAATATACAGCATCCTCTACAATGTTGACCACATTTAAAATGCGAAGTATTTTTTTATTTTGGCCTGCTTCGAAGTAGGACACAAGTCTCGTTATATTTTTATGTGTTTGAGACATCTTTATTCCATTTCTGAACTTATCGGGACATCGAATTTCGCAGCTTGTGCCAAGATCTTGTTGCCGAAACCATGTTCCGATACAAATTTGCGAACAAGGCTTGAAATGGGTCGCAGTGTACATTGTACTGTGACTATTTATGTATATAAAGTGTTACGTAACAAAATATCACGCCTTTATACTCAGGAGGCTTGAGAGTTAAGTACCTAGAAAGTACTACCGAGCTCACTGAGGGTCGACCACTTTTCATCCTTATTACTTAGTACATAAGGGTGAAAAATGGCAGACCGTCAGTGAACTCCGTAGTACGCTAGCACATCAAGTTACTATAATCTGTCAAATTTCTTTAATAGATTTTCAACTTTATCGCTAAAGCATTAGGTTCAAGATTAATTGGGAAAATTTGACAGTTACAGGTAGCTTGATGTGCTGAGTCTGTAATTCTGTACATCCACGATTCACCTATTACGTTTAAATCCTATGTAAAAGAAGGCTTAGGACTAGGCGCTTTGCCAATAGTAGGGTGCAAATTCAGGCTACTATTGAGCAGGTGTTAATAGTTGAATTTGTATCTATTTAACAGATATGTAAACACTGTCTCACAGCCACAAGTAGTCGATAGATGAACACTTTGCAACACTTAGTTGAATTTTATTTTCGATACAGTATGTCGAGAATCTATCCAGATCCTGTTGAAAAAAATTTTAACACCATCGGCACATAGTAGAAATTAGGAATATCTGAAACACTTATATATGTCATTTATGAATAATATAAACAAGAAAGGACCTAAAATTGAGCCTTGAGCCACACCGGATGTAACATGTATGGATGTAGATTCAAAACCTTTGATGACTACTTTTTAAGTTCTATTTGTGACATACGATGCAAACCAGACAGAAGTTTGAAGGTAAAAGCGTATCCTGGACTGCAGTGGCGAAGATTCCATACAACTCGATTCCTACCGGATTCCCTTTGAAAAATGGTACAGTCAGTATTCTATAGACAAATAATATAGTCACATTAAAAATATGTACTCCGGCTTACCTCTGACAAAATTTGACCCTTCGCTACTGCTGGACTGAAGCTTGGTGGTGCTGGTGAGCCAGTAATATAGTTAGTAAATTGTGTTATCAACCTATTAGCTCTACTACAAGTTGATACTACAATAATAAATTCCAAAGCCTCTTTGCCACAATTAAAAAGAAATTCAAGACTCAGCAATTTCGCTTCCTTGTCTACTGGACTAACGAGGAGTTCAAGTGAGAAAGATCCTGTCTATCTTTTCTTGTATGTTTTTCTGAATTTTCCACAACAATAGTAAAAGAAAACAATGCTTTTCAAAAATATTCATCAAACAGAGAACATAGATAAGCCTCCCTTCCGCCATTTTTGACAAAAAAACATTCATTTGTTAGATTTTTTTTACTTTTGATGTGCAAATTAACCATTGAAAGTCTATGGGACTTTTAAAAATGTACCATGGTGTTTACTTTGAGGGTGGGCAGCACACAATGGAGGCTAATCAGCATTTCTCTTTATTATGTCGGCTAAGGCTCTGGTGATGGTGTCCCAAAATCATTAAAAGTTTAATTAGAAATTGGATGTAAAAAGTCACGCTGGTAGGTATTTTTTTGTTTTTAATTTTAGCTTCTTTAATTTTAAGGTGATTATTAAGTGGCAACTCAACGGCTTCGACAAAAGTTACAGTAAACTAGCTGTTGCCCGCGACATCGTTCGCGTGGATATTGTGATGCCTGTGTATGTCCTTCCCCAGGATATAATCTATTTTTTACCAAATTTCACTACGATCCGATCAGCCGTTTAGTCGTGAAAGGTAACAAACAGAGTTACTTTCGCATTTATAATATTAGTGTGGATGTGTTAGCTCTTTTTATAAAAAAATTATGTATTTTAGAAAACAGGCCTGAAACTTACCCAACAAAATTCAATTTTTAATGTCATTAGCTGAAAAAATCATTTACGTTTCTTCTATTGAAACCCACCAAACCGATTACGTCCCCAAAGATTGCGTCGAGAATCAAATTGGACCGCAAAACCTTTAGATGCTGGGAAATTAAAAAAAAAACCACGTTAAGATGATTTCCCTTCATCAAATTTGAGCCAGCCAAGGCGTTTGATTGAATTAACATGGAAGTTTTGGCCCCGTCTGACAAATTTATCGCCATAGGATTTCTGCGACCAGCCAACTCGTAAAAAAGGCAAGTTTAACTTTGAAATTACGTTTTTATTTTATTGGGATTCTGGGCGGTTTTATGTTTTTCGATTTGGTTGTTTTCTTTTTTTGCCAGATTGCTTGGACTATGATTATTGCTGTAAAATGTGGGGTGAGTTTACAATGTTTCTGTTTTTCGTTATTTATGAGATGGATTCTTGAATAAAATAAAACGCTTGTCTCTCTTGGAATGCCTCGTTGGTCTAGTGGTAGCAAGCGCGACTGCTGAGCATGAGGTCCTGGGTTCGATTCCTAGGTCGGGCAAAGTGTTATTGGGTTTTTCTATCAAGAATTACTCAGTAGCAGCCACGGAGTTTGGATTTGCAGCCGGTTGATGGCAATAGGCTCGCCCTCTGTTACATGGGACTTAAACATAACTGACGAAATGTGGGTGTACTATTAGGTACACCTCTGCCTAACCCTTCGGGGATTACAATCGTAATGCTTTGATATGTCCTATCTCTATCTTTAGTTGATACAAACTTGCTGTATTCATCTTACATACAAATACAATACTATTACAGATTACAAATCTGTTGATGGTTTGGTTGGTGATTTCCACTTTAACGACATCAAATCATGTGAGTTAACAAAAGATTGAAGTACAGATGAAATCCAAATCAAGTTGACAAGAGCCACGCCGAGAAAAACAGCCTGTCAGGCTTCGTAGCAAAACATTGGACTTTTAAAACGTTTCCTTTCATTCATTTCATTCCGCGTTATCCAAGAGATTTCCCAAAAGAGGTGAGCTCACCGAATATCTCCACGTAAACAATTATGAAAATTTATCAATCTTTCCAAGACATTAAAACGTAGAATCACAATTTTTTCATTTAAGAAATAGAGAAAAAAAGAAAATGTTCGGTCGAATGGAGGGGCAAAAACGTTCTTGGCTATAAGAAGACGGCTATTAAACATGATCGCTATCATAATTGAATTAAAAATTCCGACACGACCGGCCCTAAGTGTAGGAGGGGGGACGTGGCAGTTAATGCTATTGCAGTTGCCAGTTCGCGCGAAACTTGACATCATATATATTTTTTTTGTATCGGCGTTTTTTTGGTAGTTCGTTGGAATTGGTGTCGAGTTTTTGTGTTACGGGTTTTCAGTAGAGCAGTAGTTTAGTTTTTAGCAGAGTTAAAAAGTACGATCACTTTGATGGTCTTTTTACTGTCCACTACTTTCCATGATGTGTAAGACGCCTGGATGTTCGGTATTTCTCGATTTATAGATATTTTTTCCTATTAATTCTATTTTGATAATAGGCTGATCTAGCATATTGTCAAAATGGAATAATTACATAATCTTCACCATCACGTCTTTTATCCATATAAGAATATAATTGTAATTGTAACTCGTCGAGACTTCTGAGCATGAGGTCTTGGGTTCGATTCCCAGGTCGGGCAAAGTGTAATTGGGTTTTTTCGTCAGAAATTTCTCAGTAGCAGCCACGGAGTCGGGACTTGTGCCCGGTTGATGGCATTAGGCTCGCCCCCTATTACATGGGAATTACAAAAATAACTGGTGAAATGTGGGTGTACCATTAGGGACACTTCTGCGTTACCATTCGAGGATTACAGGATGTTATGTAAGGTTTAAGTATCACGTTCCGTCTGTCTGTTGTCTTTTGACGCTGTAATGGCCAAAGTAATTTCGATCATATTTGGCAAAGAGGTGGTAGACCATGACTTGGTCAGGACATACGGTTTATACGGGGATCACGTTTCCGTTAGCAAAAGTCAAACGATTACATTGCAATTTCTGCCCACACCACATACAGAGTGTAAACAGACCCTTCACATTACCGTCAACCAAGCATTCTGTATATCAAACTAAGTAACTTTGCGCAATAATTATTGCTGGGAACCGACTTTTTTTTTTGGTAAGTGAAAAATCACGTTTTACGGTAGGACTCGATGGAAAGCACTCAAAGCATTGTGCTGATGGATGGATTGAGTAGTACGGGGGTCGTGAAGGTATCCAAAGTAAAAATATTACATTAAAAACATGTATTTAAAAACAAAAGTTGTGAAAAAGTTGGAACTTTGACCCCCAATATCTAGTCTAGAACAAAAAAAATATCGCAAAGACGGGGAGAACAAGTGCCTTTTGTATATGTTAAGGGTTTATTTACACCCTTTATATCTACCTACCTGTACTCCCAACTTATCTCAGTCGCTTACTCTCTAATATATTCCTGCGTACCCCAAAACGCATCTTGATAATTCTCTCCCCTCTATAGTTTGAACTATTTGAATGGAAGTTTCGGTTATCTCCGCAGCCGCGGGGTGTCTGTCAACTTGACAGACGGACTCTGAATGCTCAAGATTACCACCATTCACCGAACTTCAGGTTCGTGGAGGCATTATTGTTTGTTTGATGTGTGGTCTTAAACAAAGCTGCAAACCTGGTCCGGTTGCAAAGTTGGTATTGTTAGGCCTTACGTTTTGTCATTTGTAGATCTTTGACAGTCGTTAAAGAGGTAGTCAGTGGCCCGAAAGTCTGATAACCAGTCAGTGACCAACAACGGGTATCGTACCCAGTACTAACTGGGTTGTGGAGGTCAAAATATAGGCAGCCGCTCCAGTAAAATACTGGTATTCAGCTGCGTCCGGTAAAACTGGAAGCCGACCCGAACATAGTTGGGAAAAGGCTAGGGAAATGGTGGTGTATCGTTTTGCCTTTAACTATACAGTTAGTAAGTGGATTATTATAACTCAAAGAAAGGTATACCTAGAAATAGTAACTCAACAAAAAAGAACTAAATACGTAATAAGAAATAATAGCTGGCTGATTCATTGGTCTTGTAGTCTCAAATGTCACTGTTGAACTTTCGGGCTTGAAATGAGACCCCCCCAGAAAAGTTATTATTAAAAGGGTTTTCCCCCCCTCATTGCTAAGCTTTGAACATTTTCTCAGTAGTTTAAGCCTGCGTTTCCACCACAGATGAGCGAGGATGCGTAGCGAGGGATGTGTGTGAAACTTACCAATTTGTCAACATTTTATAAGTGCCTATCGACGTTTTATAAGTGCCCATCCGAGGCCTATGTGAAATAAAATATTTTGATTTTGAATATTATTGCTACTTTGTCACAGCTTGAGGTATTCTAGCTTTGTGATTTGTTAGTTCCACACACATCTCTCGCTACGCATCCTCGCTCATCTCTGACGGAAACGCAGCCTAAGTCCAGTTTTCGACTCAGTTCACAAGTAAAACGCTCGCTATTAAATAGTTCTTATAATCTTCTATGCTCGTCTACCCTTTCGGATTACACAGGCGAGATCTTACTTTTCAAATATAAGTATATATTCAATCTTTCAGCTGTTCTCATTTATAAGTGTTAAGGAGTTTATATGTATAAACTCCCAATTCATTGCCCACCTGTAGAACAATTTATTACGCGTATGACGTATAAGTACATATTTCTCCTTGTAAATGTTCTCTTCATTTTGCCAGTCACTGTACTACATTGCGCCTTGTGTAAAGTCGTTAGTATCTGCGCCTGGGGCTGCTTTGTGCTGTGACAAGGTGACATGCTCTCAAGTACTTTGAACGTTGAACACTTTTGAACTTATGTTTTGTTTAATTATGTTTTTGTTGGAGATAGGGTGCGATATGATTATGGGCTGAAAAATACTGAGTATTCAGGTATTATGGTCGTAATGAAGGGACTTGAATATGTTATATTTAAATCAGCATGATGTTGAGATGCGGAGAACTGTCTTGTTAATTGATTGAGTTAATGATTAAAGTAGATCCTGGCCGTGTGCTATTGAAGATAGGCCTACTAATTATCAGCAGGTAGGTGCCACAATCTCTCCTCATAATGTGAGCCTTATAGAGGAGTACTGCCTTCCTGCCTGATCCAACCGCCTAAGGAGAGCCTCGAAAGATAGTCGTCGGGGCTCTTGGCTATAAGGCCATTGGCCGTTACGACAATCGGCACAATGATAGCCGAGTTCACATTCCACATGTCGACAACCTCGCTTTTTGCATAACCAAGAAAGTTTCTACACAGCTCTTTGAAGTAATCTCTTAGTGACCTTTTAAAAAAAGGTTGAAAATGTTAGTAACAACCTTTTCAAGCTGAAATATGTATTTCATTCAATCAATTTAATGTACCTATTAGATGTTCAACAATTCTGGAGTTAGCCCAAGTTGTCTGTAATCTCTGCAGCCGCGGGGCTTGTCTCCGAGGTTTGACAACTTGACAGACGTCTGCTCCGCCTGCATTGTCGTAGTTGTTGATCAAGAATGCCGTCTAAGGGCTGACTCAAATGTTTGACAGGATTTCACAATGCTTGATGGTGTTAAACTTATACATATGTATGTAGTTGTCAGATTATGGGCACGTCGTAAATCAGATTGTGAAATCTAATTGCCATACCTTACTAAATTTAATGGAAATATGCCCTTCATTGCTTCATTGCATTGCTCGCAGAACGGATGGCCTATGGGTTCGAAAAGTTCTGGAGTGGCAACCGCGAACCGGAAGACGTTGCATTTGAAGGTCTACCACTAGGTGGATCGATGACCTGGTGAAGGTTGCGGGGATCCGCTGGGTGCGAGACGCAAGAGACCTGTCAACGTGGCGACACTTGGGGGAGGCCTATGTCCAGCAGTGGACGTCTTTCGGCTGAAATGATGATGGCTTTCAACCAAAATTTTTTTTAATCATTGTGTGTAGGTAGGTGTAAAACTCGAAAACCCATATTCACATTGTTAACATAAGCCATTATTACGATTAAACCTACGATTTCGTTTGTCAACTTACTGCAACACAATATAATTATAATATAATATTATAAGTCCTAACTATTATTTCTATAGACCAGGAGCTAGCGACCTAACATTTCATCTCTCAAATCTTTACCTTTAATGTAGGTAACTCCATCTTGGTGCTGACGCTTAAACAAAATTATTTTCAGGAAACCTTTATTTGAGAAGAAAATTGTGCGATTTTACGGGCATTGGGTTTCATTTTCAATTAGGATAAGGTGCTAATAGGATAGAGGACTCATTCACTTTTAGGGAGTGAATTATTTAAACGATCAAGATTTCTTCTTGCTTCTTTTTGCGTTAGTTAGTTGTTTAGGCCCTGAAGTGGCCACGTTTAATTTTCAGAGACGTTATTCAGGTCATCGAGAATGTAGGTAAATGGACACCTAAAACACTCCAGCAGTTGGGGGGGGGGGGGGGGGGATAGTCTGATCCGGAGCGCGCACTCGCACTCGGTGTTGGAGGGATTAATAATATCTCATTTTGCCAGATTATGTTTGTAGCGGCCTACTACGCAATCGATTCAATGGTTTCCTAATAGACCTCTGCAGTTCACTACCGGGGATCAAGATTTCGAGAAATGATTATTTTCAAATGCTTGTATCTCTTATATCATGAGCACTAATAAGTCTGCAATTTAAATAATTGTGACTAAAAGATTAACTACAAGGAAAGATTACGACCGTCTCAATAACAATAGCGACAGTCTTTATCTTTTGATTATTTATTTAACTTTTCTTTGGTTGCTAAGTTGGAATATAGAATTTTTAAATCAATCCTGTTAGTCTCTTCGGAGCGTGTCGATGGTAATCTAAATTGTGTCAGCCCAGAACTGAGCTACTAGTTTGGCGCTTTCGGTAGCGTCCATCAGTTCCTGTAGTGATCAAACAACAGCAGGGGAGGGGCAGGGTTAGGCACAGGTCTACCTAATAGTACACCCACATTTCGCCGGTTAATTTTAAGTCCCAAGTAATAGGGGGCAACCCTATTGCCATCTACCGGGCACAAATTCAGACTCCGTGGCTGCTACTCAGAAATTCCTCTGATGGAGAAACCCAATAACAACTTACCCAACTCGGGAATCGAACCCATCATCTCATGCTCAGCAGTCGCGATTGCGATCACTAAACCAACGAGGCAGTCCACTATTAAACTAAAACTAAAACATTTTTGTTTTAACAAAAAATGTTGGTCTGCGAGCCCAACAATGGACAGTAACGTGTCAAAGCATAACTCCATTAAAAAAAACAAACCCACAAACGTCAAAATTTCTAGCAATTCGCACGTGTCTTTTCAGTACGAATATCAAAAAAGGTATATCTTTTTTTATAGAATCTGATGCAACTTGCTGCGTTTTCATTTCACCCAGTGGAATACAAATCGGTATTGCATTGTATTCAATGCTTCGATAGAATTCAATGTGTTTAGCCGCAGGCGGTTCTGTTTTATTAAAATTTTATCAAGATCCAACGATTGTTAAGTGTTATTTTATTGTTATTGTGCTTTTATTAAATAATACAAGGGACTAAGTGTTCGGAGTAACACACGTGGGTAGAATTTATTGAGGACTTTAGTACGTACCTGCCAGCCTTACCAAGAGGTATCGTATTACCCAGTACTTACTGGGTTGTGGAGGTCGGATAGGCAGTCGCTACATGTTATATACTGGTACTCAGCTGCATCCGGTTAGACTGGAAGCCGACCCCAACATACCTGCCAAGGTAGCTTGAGGTGTTCATCTGTGTCTCTTATCAGCAATCTTCTTGTTGCAGATATCCATAGATTATGGTGAAGATTTTGTACAAGGAAGACCGTAGAGCCCGTCAGAAAATTAAATTTTAATCATAAAAACATCCACAACCACACAACACAACAACATCCGAATTGATAACCTCCTCCTTTTTGAAGTCGGTTAAAGATTTGTGTTACTTTCTTAGTTGACTCCCCGAGCCTGGACTTGTGCCGCTGTTAATACCAATAGGCTCGCCTCCATATAACATAGGACTTCACCATAACTGGCGAAACGTGGGTGTACTATAGGTACACCTCTGGCTAACCCTTCAACATAGGCGTGCTGTAAAATTAGTATTTAAACAGAAATCCTTCTTACTATTTTAAATGCGAAGGTTTGGATGGATGGATGTTTGTCATTTAACCACGCCAGAACGGCTAAACAGATCTGGAAGGCACAGAGATAGATTGTAGTCTAGAATAGCACATAGGCAACTTTTTATTCCGGTTTTACGATCCCGTAGGCGATTTCCAAACTCCACGCGAGCGAAGACACGGGCGTAAGCTAGTAACATTATAAAATTGCTCAGGATACACAATATAACTAAATTCCACTCATATTGCCTATGCTTGCATCATACCTATTTCCTTAAATATCGGAATTTACGAGTTCCAAGTTTTCGTTTCCGCGCCGTTGCCTCATGCAATATTTCTACGTTTCAAATGACTGAAAGCTTACAAATTCGCAGAATGACACTCCGAAGGAAATGTGCAAAATATTCAGGTTTCACAGCATCGAAATAGAAATATATTGCTTCCAAGTAGTTGAAAGGTTCGTTTTACGAAGAAATTCCGAGTTTCTGATGTTGGTTTTCTTTGGTATAAAACTTTGTAAGATAGTGTTCCTTTTTGTTGTCTATTTTTATTTTTGTCAAACCCAAACTCGATTCACATTCGCATTTCTTTCAATTAAACCATAACAGGTACTGTTGAATGTCAGAAAAACAAAGAAGGCGAAGCTACAGTCACAGACACAAAGCATAATAACTTGTGAAAGTACTGCAGTTGCCCATTCCAAAGCGTATATCTCTATGGAGAAGAATGGGCAAGAAACTCCATGAACACTCTTTTCAATCAAAATATTGTTACAAAATCTTGGTACCATATGATGTACCTAAGCACATCATTCATGTTGAGATAATATACTGCTGTCTTCTTTTCGAGTCGATATGGTACTTCTATGGTACTTCTCCCAACAGATGTGAAAATCAAAATATTTTATTTCGCATAGGCCTCGATGGGCATTTATAAAACGTCGACAAAAAGGTGCATGGTTCGGGTTGGTCGTTTCCTATGGAGAAGAACCGGCAAGAAACTCCATGGTTACTCTTTATATTCTTCGTAGCAGAAGATTATCAAAATATGACAATGGTACGCACTGAGATTTTAGTGTTTACTAGCTTATGCCCGCGGGTTCGCCCGCGTGGAGTTAGGGAATTGCCCACGGGATCTTACTTCTGGAATAATAAGTAATCTATGTATCTATCTATAATACATACATAGATTTACATGTACTTGCTTATAACTTGCAATTATTATTATAAAGTTTTATCAATTAAATTAGAGACGTGAAATATTGATACCTTGGTTTGAGATTGGACATCGGATTTACTGGATTTTATCTGAAGAGTATGTACACAATTTTTCAAGTCAATCGACCCCGAGAGTAAAAAGTTTCACAGAAAATTCAACACCCCATTTCACCCTCTAAGGGGGAGGAATTTCGAAAAACTGACACTAACTCTTCACAAAGAATACACCCTCCAATTTTCATATCTCTGGGACCTGCGGTTTGGGCTGTGCGTTGGTATATCAGTCAGCCAGTCAGGACATGGAATTTTAAATTGGGGGATGATTTTGTGATACACGTATCTCATCATTTTAACTGAAGTATATGTAGACACATTTTCAAGTCAATCGACCCCGAGAGAGTTTCACAGAAAATTCAACACCCCATTTCACCCTCTTAGGGGAGGAATTCCAAAAAACCTTTCTTAGTGGATACCCACTCTCCACAAAGAGTACATTCTCCAAATTTCATTTCTCTAGAACCAGCGGTTTGGGCTGTGCGTTGATATATCAGTCAGCCAGTCAGGACATTGAATTTTAAATTGGGGGATGATTTTGGAAAAACTGTGATACACGTACCTCATCATTTTAATAGAAGTATATGTAGACACAATTTCAAGTCAATCGACTCAGAGAATAAAAAGTTTCATAGAAAATTCAACACCCCATTTCACCCTCTTAGGGGTGAAATTTCGAAAAACCCTTTCTTGGTGGATACCTACTCTTCACAAAGAGGACACTGTCCAAATTTCATGTCTCTAGGACCAGTGGTTTAGGCTGTGCGTTGATGTATCAGTCAGCCAGTCAGGACATTGAATTTTAAATTGGGGGATGATTTTGGAAAAACTGTGATACACGTATCTCATCATTTTAACTGAAGTATATGTAGACACAATTTCAAGTCAATCGACTCAGAGAATAAAAAGTTACATAGAAAATTCAACACCCCATTTCACCCTCTTAGGGGTGGAATTTCGAAAAACCCTTTCTTAGTGGATACCTACTCTTTACAAAGAGTACACTGTCCAAATTTCATGTCTCTAGGACCAGTGGTTTGGGCTGTGCGTTGATATATAAGTCAGTCAGTCAGTCAGTCAGTCAGTCAGGACTTTGAATTTTATATGTATAGATGATTTTGACTAAACACATCTAACTCCTTTGTGCAGTTTCAAAGTTGGCAATGTATCTAAAATTATTGCAGTCTACTCCGCGAAGACACTTAAGCGCAGGCCACACCGCCAGCTGGCGGGCGGGGCGAGCGAGGCGAACGATGCCTTTTCATACTTTGTTCGTATCTTTCGATAGTTCGCGGTGTGAACCAAAGTATGAAAACAAGAACACACCGCGAACTATCGAAAGATTCGAACAAAGTATGAAAAGGGCGTCGTTCGCGTCGCTCGCCCGCCCGCTAGCTGGCGGTGTGACCTACGCTTTAGTTTACGTCCAGCGAAACGGGGTGTTCTAGCTTTCTACCCTTACAGTCTGACTTAAAAGAAGTGCATTATAGCTGACTCCATCGGCAAAACACAGTCACATATTTTCCACTGTAAATTATAAACATCCAACAGTCGTCGACTCGTTACAGCATCTCATCATTTCCACCGCTTCCATGACACGGTGGCATGAAAACGGAACCATCCTTTGTGCCAATTAGAGTTAATACGTGGTATTACGCCATTTTCGGCTTTCATCTGCTATAACAGTTTGACGTCACATCCGGAATACCTGTATCAGCTTAACGTGTAGATTTGGAATACTATTCCGGAATAAGCTTCACATTTTAGCTTTGGAATACGCTCATTTGTTAGTACTGTTTACGTAAACGTGAATGCAGGATTTTGGAGGATTTCGAGTTTGTTAGTGTGCATGACTAGGTTGACCGGGTTTTGGCAGGTTGGTTAAACATTTTGAGGTTTAGGTAGCCATAAACACTGATTACACTTCAACCAATTTATCTGTGCAGGCGAAGACACAGAACTAAAATAAATGTACCAAGTTTGGCATATCGATGCAAAATTTCTTGACAAGCAGCGCCACCTTGAAGGTGGTCATATTATAAATTAACGTGACGTTTGAACATCAAAAATAGTGTATGGTTAATAGATAAATCTTGGTTAGGCTACGTTTCCATCAGAGATGAGCGAGGATGCCTAGCGAGGGATGTGTGTGGAACTAGTCAATCAAATAGCTAGTCTAGCTCAAGCTGTGATAAAGAAAAATTATTTTAGTTTTACACAAATCCCTCGCGACGCATCCTCGCTCATTTTTGCTGGAAACGCAGCCTAAGACTGGTTATCGACTTTTGAGCTTCTGATAACCCGTAAAGAGGCAAAAAAATTACACAATGGAAAAGAAACCTTTGGGTATATCATCACCGAGTTGTTTCTGCACGTGAAAGCACCTCTCACCTTGCTTGAGTATGAATATGCAAAAGCTACCAAGCTTTTCTTATGCATATTCTTCTCATAAATTTAACAACTGTTATTGCTGAACCTTAAGGTCTGTTTTATAGTAGCTAACTGTAATATTCACAACTATTATAGCAGTGCCAAGCTCAAAAATCACTAAGTACCTATAACTGTATCTAATAACGACAACTACTAAGGTCAACAATATGCACATAATCAGAAATACAGAGCTTTCACAAACAACGTACATTGAATAAAATTATCACCTCAATGCGCTGCGATTTAATCAATGCAATTACAATGACATAAAGGCTGTTACACACAGACGGTGCGGCGCGCTCATTACCATTTCAAACCGCGCGTGTCATTATTACCGTGCCGGCCGTATACGCGATCTTTGCATAACCATCCCGTCTTGTGGGATAGTTTACGCCTTGAACGTTGCGGGGAATTCAATTTTGTAAGCTAAACGCCTCGAGGGTGAAGGGTGTGACCTCAGCTTAAGGTGGGGTAGGTGTTTTCATAGATTTTGTGGTTATGTTTTTTTAAGTTGTTACGGTGAAAAGATTCGGTGAAGTTTGTCTATAGTGGTTTTAGGATAGCATTTTTGATAGGTAAGGTTTTGTGAAGTATGAAGATTTGCCTTCGGATATTCAGTTAGTGCTTGATAAAATCAAATTTATGAATCCTCAATCCCTTTGTTCTTCTGTCATTCGACGAACCTATCCTATCAATCATCTTTTTCTCAAGGTACTAAAGTAAATAACAAAAAAAAACTTAAAAATGACTTACATATTGTTGAAAAATACAGGTGAAAAGAACTGCAGGTTAGACGTCGATCATTATTCAATAAATTTTGCGTACGCGGCGTACAACGAAACTCCTTCGAAAATGTTGTTGAAACTCAACCGAAAGCTTCAGGCTTTTCCAACATTTTAACTCGCTATCCGAAATCTGTTGAAAAGTTATCGAGTTTGAAAATTGTTGTGTATTTTTGAACGATGCAATCGATAATGGTAAGTGGGATTCTATTTGTTATTCACGTTTTCCTTCACGGATTGGTATTGCAAACGTCTTGGCAAAAAGTTTTTGCTCCTTCGACAAGTAAAACATCCTATTATTTGTTAGCAATGTGCCTCATAATATTGCCAAGAAAAGAACAGGATATTTTATAAGAGAAAAAACGTTAGTATCTACACACATCCGTAGGAAGTAATCGGGTGGTCTCTTTCTAAGTTAGACCACACGGCTAAGTCATAAAAACTATGCTAATACCTATTGTTTCAACGTATTCACTTCTACTAAACCTGTACAATAGTCGTTACCAGCTTTTATTCATAAGAGGAAGGAAACCTCCTCAGTCATTATTTATTTGATGGTAACTATTCTTGAAATTCAAAACCATTTGAATAATTATTTCCACACAACAGTCAGTAAGAAAATCTAGGAACTTTGGAACTTATTAAGTACAAACTAAATGAATAATTTGTCAGGGTAAAAAAAACCTTATAATTATGGATATCTGTTAAAAGGCGTTCTAAATCGAATGATACGACATACATCACCTTAACCCGTCATTACCATGCCATTAAAATTCACCGTCAGTCCAAATGGACGACTATTTTAAGTCTATTAAATACGACAGCCAAATTCAAATGTCATTACGAGTACAGTGCAGATACACAAATGTGCATACCATCACGATTCACGCGTATCGTTCACCGCGCGATGTTTAATCGCTCGTGTGTGACCGCGCATTAATGAGGCGGCTGGCGCACGTGTGTGTGGAGCCTTATGTCGGATTATGAATTATTATTTGAATTGTATGGTGATGGGTTCGGGGTGTGAGTTTCGAGTTGAACTTTTTAACTTCACACGATGCTTTATAATGTTTTCAGTTTCAGGTAGCTAATTTACTGGATATCTACGAAATAATCATGATTGTCTACTTTATCACCGTTCATCTGCTGCTGGTTCTCTTGTTAGTTGAAAGCGAGGTAAGGAGTACAATGATGATATTCCTGAACGAATTTCCATTGATTTGTAGTCGTCAAAATGTCAAAAAGTCGGTACATTATAGAAATAAGTAGGTACTCAATCCTTTATAACTAAATGGCATATTTTGGAGAAAATCACTATTTGCCCCCTTACCCCCTCCCCCTGATGACCCCTTAGAGGTTTAGGGTAAGCAAAAACTAAGGTTCTGTAGATGAATTTCGAATACAACAATCTTCCCACATTTCCTTCCCATTCAATAAAACACTTGGCAATATAGCCCAAGTATTAGCGTGCAATGCTGCAATAGCTGGAACTCCTGGAGTCCTGGGCAATGCAGGGTCCGGTTCAAATGCGGCACATACCACGGCCAGACGACGGGAATTCAATAAAGAAAGGATTATGGACGCCGTACACACGGATATACTGAATGCTGTTTTGTTTTTCGTTTAGATAAATAGTTTAAATAATGAGAGAATATTCAGCTAGAATGAACAGATAGCGTTTTTAGACCTTGGCTTATTCCATTATTCCCCCCCCTGAGAGAATCCCCCTCAAGGGGGAATACTGGACCCTAATGTAAAAGAATTCCAGAAAGTCCCTTTTTTAGTCCTAAGTCAAATCAAAGATCCGCTCAACGTTGTTCTGACTTTCGTTTTCCCGATTTTGAATACTACAAGGTGTAAAGAGACCCTTCATGATGCCGTCCAAGCATTCTGTACATCAAACTAAGTAACTCTACGCACAAATTATTGCTGGGAAACGACTTGTCTTGGGGTGAAAAAAAAACACGGTTAAATCATAAATCGTATTTATTTCTGTAAATTGGTTTACAAAACTCTTTTACATGTCAACATGTTTTGTTTTAAAACTAGATGGGGCCGGTGTTTCGTACCTGACTACTCTAAGAAGAAACATCCGAAACAAACTCAGAGGTCACCGTCTCTTTTAAAGTCCAGACATTGCTCAAGTCATATGAGGACCATGTAGATTAATGTCTGAGATGGTCTTTTGAAGAAATAACCACACAGATTTGAGTGGACCTGTCCAGACAGTGCAAGCATTGGCCAGTGATCGTGTAGCTCGACTCATAATCCAAGGAGCTCAACGACATGACGAACAAAACCAAAGAAAGGACATTTGAGTAAACCGCATAAAGTACTCAAACTGCCAGACAATCGTGAAACTAACTAAACTAAAAAATTAAAATAATAATAATAGTATGACCCACGTAGTCCTCATATTCACAGTAATAAACAAAGTAATTATAATACGGTTTACAGTAGGAATCAATGTGACGCATTCAAAACATTATGCTGATGGATGCAATGAATAGTGCAAGGGTCATGGTCTCATCGAGATATTTTAAGTGAAGTTATGACATTTAAAACTTGAACACTTTTACTAGCACAAAACATCATATTCATCATAAATCGCTTTAATATCATCACAGTGATAAACTTCTAATACGATATGAATTATGATTACAGTCACTTGTTAGTTCAATAAACCCACCTTAATCATTCCTACATTGCTATAGGTTTTTTTGGGTAAACAACATATTTGTTTGCCCAAAAAAACGTCCCAGCACAAAAAAGAGAACTCCACTTCAAACAAACGGAACACACAACACACTACACATCAATTCACACCCCCACAATATATCTCAATCATGCCCTACCTATAATCTCACCTGTAACACTTTATAAAACCCTGCATCCGTATTCCGAAGTGCAATCGAAAGTCCCAGACGATTTACGCGGTACACAGTGAGTGATCGCCCCTATTAACGGAATCCATCTCTTCGGGACTGAATTATTTATCGGCAAAGATGCATTTAAGTGCAGCGTTCGACTTGCGAACTTCGATAGAATAGGGCTGTATTTCATTATTGGACGTAGTGTAGTTTGAAATTGGAATGTTTAGTTTTTTTTTTATGATGTATTAGAAAATAAAGTTTTTTTTTTAAAAGCGATCGGTCGTTGATGGGGTCATATGAATCAGTTGTACCAGTAATGTAGTCAATAGACGTCGTATATCAATAAACTGATTGTGTAATGCGTAGTTCGATAAAGACATGACTCTGATCGAAAGGATTTTTCTGCAAAAAAAAAGATTATTTTGAAGAGATTGATCAATTCTCGATATTTCTCCATCTTAAGTGGATGATTATTATACATTCATATTATATTTACTTTCTTTGACTTATTTGACTATTAAAGAATACAAAAGCGCTGATAAATAAATACTACTGAAGGATAAACTTCCATGCATAACTAAATGAACCTCATTTGCGGTTAATTCAGAGGGCGCAAACGTGCAACCTTTTATTTACCATGAATTGATTCCTAAATGGAGCTGAAACAAGTGCCCCTAGTTAGCACCCTATTGCTAGAACCCTAACCACTACGAATAAGGAGCTTCCCTAATTGAATAACACAACGTGGTCTGCCGGTATTTAGTGCTGGATTGTGACTGGAGGGGGCTAGAAGCTTTGCTATGAAACTTCAAGCTTAATAAAGGTGTAATTACTAAGTGGCTTTAACTATGATAGCTTAGTATTTTCTGCGCGACTTTAAAATAGAACTTTGTCTTTTAAAAATCTTTTTGAAAATAATGCAGAATTGTAAAGATTGTTTGGTAAAAAAAGATAGATGAAAAAAAAAAAACAGAAATAGTTGTGCATCCCTGATGACTCGTGTTCGCGGCGGCACCAACAGTATTCTCAGTGTATTTGCAGATCGATGGGATTCCCCGATGCTGCGGAGGTGGATGCAGCACCACGCTGAATTTTAATTGTATGCGTCTGTAACCTACTAACACTAGAAGGTAAGTAAAATTTTTACTAACACTATGGACTCCGGTCTAAAATAAAAAAAATCTATTCTATTCTATTACAACTGAAATGTTATTGGTATTATAGATAGTCCTCTGCCTAACCCTAGGGGTATCACAGACATGGTGTTATGTTATGTGTGACATTGGCGAGTTTTTTTTTTTGGCAAAGGCCTCCCTCCATCTTTTCCACTGCTCACGAACCCGCACGTCCTCCTTCCAGTTCTGACTGAATTTACCAAGTTCGTACCGCCATTTCCTTCGTGGCCGATTCAATCTGATTCGATTCGTCGAGTTTTATCTTTGAAAAAATTACGACGATTTGTGATTGTTTAATTCTGCTTTCATCGTTTTCAATCGTCATCATCCACAGCCCTGAATTCACCCACTGCTGGGCATTGACCTTTATTCTGCTTTAGATACCAACAATAATTTGAAAAATGAAAATACAAGTTGTAATCCTACCCTTCACGAAGCCGTCAAGCAAGCATTTTTACAGCAAACTAAGTAACTTTAAGCAAAAAATATTGTTGGATACCGACTGATTGACTGGTTAAAAATCACGGGTTATGGTAGGATTCAACGTAACGTACTCAAACATTGTGCTGATAGTTGCATTGAATAGTACAGGGGTCATGGAGATATTTAAAGTTAAGTTACAACATTCAAAATTTGTATTTAAAAAAATACGTTGGAACTTTGACAATCAATATCTCAGTAAGTATCTCCGAAAGGGCTCCGGCTGCCTCTAACGGCGTTGGAAGGCCTGTCACTAGGTGGACCGATGACCTGGTGAAGTTTGCAGGGATCCGCTGGAACCGGTCAATGTGGCGACATTTGGGGAAGGCCTATGTCCAGCAGTAGACGTCTTTCGGCTGAAATGATGATCTCCGTAACTAGAAGGTTACCAGGTATGATCCAGAACAAAACAAATATCGCAATGACGGGGGAAACACGTGTCTTTCGGCTTCGTTAAGGGTCTTTTACACTCGTTATAATGGCTCAATCACAAAAAAATATCCAACTTTTTTAACACACTTGAATGCCCCTAATATTAATTACAGTCATCAATCCGCCCTTAGCACTGTAACCGCAACCCTCGCAGAGGGCTCTCAATCTAGAAACAATATCTGTAAAGTATTCATGACAAATCGCTGTCTAACGAAGAGAAATAACTGTGTAAATACTACGTGTCTTTAGTATGGGGGAGTGGCGGGGTGGGGTGCTAGTGTTAGCGAGTTATAACGCGATAATTTTTTACCATAGAATATCACTAACAAGCAGCATTTTTCTTAGATTTAAATCTGTTAAGTCAAGTTATGTAATTGGTTGAAATATTTGAACAGGATTTCAGCAATCTGTGATCAGACCCCAGCACAGAGTAGCCCTAGTAGATTTCAAAATTAAAAGTACTCGTTTTAATTATAATATTTTGATTTTTTTTAAAATTGATTCATATGTATGGATGATACTGAGTATGCTTGTTGCAAACAATAAAAAAAAATGCTATAGGATAATTGTATTTTTGATTCAAAAATCGACATATTTACGTTACGTTTTCAACGCGTGCAAAGTTGACCTTTAAGTAACTGCACTTAAAAACGTTGCTTTAGTTTATCATAACTCACATATTTAGAATAGTTTTTGCTACAAACTTTTATCTGACCGTTAACATCTTGCTTCGTTTTTAAGTCATTTCAAGACGATAAATTCGTTTCGAAACCAAAAGTACACTCGCATACATACACACCTTCTGAAATTTCTTTAATATCACGCTTGTAATCTTCGAAGGGATAGACAGAGTGGTACTTATAGTACACCCACATTTTACAAATCTTTTATTGATGCAATGTAATTCAAACGTTCCCGCTTACCGCTACCACTAAGCCCACACCCACATCCCGACAGTGGGGTCCCTAACTACATAACACCGTTTAGATGGATAGCTGACGCAATTTGCGACCGACTTGGATTTATTGGTACTGATAAAAGTACATTGCGGCCTGCTGATAATGTCTGCGTGATTCCCCTTCATTGTTTTGGATCAGGTGGTGGAAGTCGGTAGGGAAATGGGGAAGTATGGGCTTGAATAGCTTGGTATGACAGGATTCAGTGGCGAAGGTGCCATACAACTCGATTCCTACTGGATTCCCTTTGAAATATGGTACAGTCAGTATTCTATAGATAAATAATCACGTTAAAGATATGTACTCCGGCTTACTTCTTACAAAAAATGACCCTTCGCTACTGATAGGTTTGTTACTTGCGTAACAGTTTTTGTCTGTAGATTCTGCCTGTCCTCTCTAAGGAACAGGTGTGGGTTCATGCTGTCGTTTCCAATCAGTTTGGCTCATTTCCTTGAGAAAAAAGTGCTTAAAATATTACAGAGTAATACAATCCAGGAAATCTTCCTTGCGTCACTACTTAAAGACAAATCTCATGCTTTTGCTGGGATATTGCGTGACAAGCTCAGTTTAGTAGCTTGCTGTCTTTGTTTCAAGTCAACTAAGTGGAGATTTGCATAGCATCGCGTAATCAACCTAAATATTCCCACTAGAAACATGCAGAAGGGGAAATCTGTTTCTTCCGACAGAATTTGTCCGCAGTGTATTTTTTTTTATTTAGCCTGTTCTTTTAATCTATATTGTTTAAATCTGTTCTGTCCCACTGCTGGGCAAAGGCCACCCCCATTCCTTTTCAACTCTCCCGGTGTTTCGCCTCCTCTGGCCAATCAGTCAGGAACGAGTCCAAATCGTCATCGACAGTGAATAATAGGTGTAAAAAGTCCCTTAACGAAACCGAAAGGCATTTGTTCTCCCCGTCATTGCGATTGTTCTGGACCATACCTGGTAACCTTTTAGTGGCGGAGATATTGGAGGTCAATATTCCAACTTTTTCAAAAGTTAAATAAAAATACAAGTTTTCCTTTATTTATTTCTATACAAATTAATTAAATTTTTAAATATTCCTTAGAAAAAAAACAGTATAAAAAACTTTAAAAATATAAAAAAAATTAGCCCACCGGTATCGGGAACAGGGTTCAAGCTACGCCGGGTCAGGGCTCCAGAGAGAGGAACCTCCTAACAATACGAGCCGTGTCCAGAAGTACCGCTTTCTGAATCAAGCCCTTGATCCAGCTGCCTAATGAGAGCCTCCTCAGGTATAATTTATAATTTTAATTTAAATACCTCCACGACCGTACTATTCAAAGCATCCATCAGCACAATGTTTTGAATATGTTACATTGAGTCGTAAGCCGTAATTTTCACCCCAAAAACAAAAGTCGTTCATCACTAAATTTTTTGTACAGTTACTTAGTTTGATGTACAGTTGACGGCTTCGTGAAGGGTTCGTTTAGACCTTGTATGTAGTTTGCACCAGTGAAGATTTGACATTTTATAAACGTGTGATAGATACATAAGCCGTTTATTATATTCCTGGTATTCTAAAATGACGAGCAAACGATTAGCACGATTGCCAGTGTGAACGCAGTGATCACGTTCTTTCGAGGAAATGCAGATTTATAAACGATGTAGCATGGACTGTAGCGGCAGGACACGTTTTAACGTTTGTGTGTTCGAATTCGAAACGAGTATGCTTATATCAACGATATACAAAGTTTCAATTTAAATTAACAAAATCGACATAATACAGGGTGCATTCTGCACATCAAACTAAGTAACCCTACGCAAAAATAATTGCTGGGAAACGACTTTTTTTGGGGTGAATTATCACGTTTCACGGTAAAACTCAATGTAACGCACTCAGAACTTAATGCTGATGAATGCTTTGAATAGTAAACAGGTCGTGGAGGTAATTAAAGTAAACTTAACACCGTAAAAAGTACTTTTTTTAAAAAAAACCTTGTGAAAAACTTGGAACTTTGACCCCAATATCTCCGTAACTAGAGGGTTCCCAGGTATGGTCCAGAACATAAAAATTATCGCAATGACATGATGAGGAGAACAAGTGCCTTTCGGCTTCGTTAAGGGTCTTTTTACACCCTTTATAATGTTGAATATGTTGCTAGACTGTAGACGATGTTAGAAATATACTATGAATTCAGGTTCCCATTAGATTATAAAGTCAATAGAACACACTAGTCTCGTGACAGAAACCGCGGGCACAGCGTTTTATTTTGATAATATCCGCGTGTTTGGAAGACATTTATAGTCAAACTTAGGCCAAGCATAACATCACTCGGGGACCACGTGGTGGATTCGGGGGTCACGTGGTGGCTCCCGGCCACCGTAGGCGCGGGCCTGTGGGCGGCGAGCTATGGGCTAGCTCGCCGTCCGGCCGTCTTATGACGACAGGCCGTGTCGACGGCGCGTTCGTGTTCCACGCGCGCCTCAAAAAGATGTCAGCAATGATGTAGGGGCCTGCAAGGGCCGATGCCTGCCAGGGCTGCGGGACTGTTCGAAAGAGATACCGTGGCCCTGGAACACAAAGGGCAAAGAAGGAACATGGATGGGTTTTAGTCAGTACAAGTCTGACACTGCCTTCCGCTCCGCCAAGAGTGGGGGGGGGGCTTGTCATTTGATGATTTCCCATCCGGAAAAAAAAAGCATATCACCACGCTTGATTCCCGAAGGGTTAGACAGAGGTGTGCCTATAATTCACCCATATTACGCCATTATACAAGGTGTAAACGGACCGAGAACCGACATTCAAGCATTCTGGACATCAAACTAAGTAATTCTACACAAAAATTATAGCTGGGAAACGCCTTTTTTAGGGTGAAAAATCACGGTTTACGGTAGGGTTCAATGTGAAGCGCATTCAAAACATTGTGCTGATGGATTCATTGAATATTACAGTGGTCATGGAGGTATCCATATTTACTAATATTATAAATGCGAAAGTAACTCTGTTGGTTTGTTACCTTTTCACGACTAAACGGATGATCGGACCGTAACGAGATTTGGCAAAGAGATAGATTATATTGTGGGGAAGGACAAAGGCTATCTTTTTTCTCTCTCTCACACATATACATAAAAATATCCACGCGAATGAAGTCGCGGGCAACAGCTAGTTGCTAAAATAAACTTATAACATCAACACAAAAATATTTCAAGGACAACAGACGTCTCCCCTTGCGAAATCCACCGTTTTCTCAAATAAGCTTATTTTTTACTTTTTCTTAGTACAATATTCACCTCAATAACGGAAGCTAATACAAACAACTCTTTACCAATAAACATACGTATGTAAGTCTCTCAAAATCCCATAAAAACTGCCTAACCACATACATCACTCTTCCCTCGCTACAAAATCGATCAATCTAATTTCCTAATGCTCGTCTATCCGTTGGTCTCCGTTACCTTAAGACTGCAGGACAATTTCTTAATCGTCGGGAGGGTAGACAAATCACCGGGTACGCTGCACTGAGTTGCGGTTCGAATCCCGAGGGAGATACGGCCCTACACTGCAATTGAAGCGGTGTAAGGGAGAGGTGAGCAGCGGGTAATTAAAGGTTTCGAGACTGAGGTAGATATAATTTATTCCACCCTTGGCGACATTGTCGCATTACCTCAAGCGAGTTGCCACTAAACGCAACCATAAACAATACAAAAAAAAACATAGAACTTATAAGAGGCAATGTTGTAAATAAAGGATTAAAAGGTTCTATAAATCAGCATAGAATGGAGAGAAGTATGAAATAATGTGTCGAGGAGAGAGTAACTTTAAAAAAAAACAAAAATGTAGTGACGAACTTATCAGCTCTTTTGTTTGATGTAGCATTTCTTTGTATATAATAAGAAACAAAGCAAGACCTGTAACTAAAAATGGGCGACTGAGAACTCGTTGTACCAGTTTGCCAAAAGAAAGTATAGTCACCAATCTTTCTCGATGGTCATGATTTTGATGTAGCCAATACATGAATGTTTATCGTTTTGGAAATTGGAAGATTCATATGAACATTTGAACAAAAAATTCTCAAGGATACAGTACAAAAGCCCTCAGATATTTAACGAATCAATTACGTAACACGCTTCCTCTCTCACGTTGTACCACCACAGTAAGGGGACAACTGCAAATTGCGGTAAAATGGGTTGTAACCCTCCCGCTGCAGCGACTTTGACGGATGTACGGGCGCTTGCGCACCTAATAAACTAATGTAATACGGCTGTTTATTTACTCGGATGAGCCGTGAGTTGTCAGCTGTGACTGAGAACGGGAATTTTTGGGGATATGGGCTTTATTGACATACGTATGTGAATGTCAATTTTATTTATTTATTTATTTACACTTCAAGCACAAAAGTACAATGGCGGACTTAATGCCATAGGCATTTTCTACCAGTCAACCTTTGGGTGATGCAGAGACAAACAGTGGTAGGTGTATCTGAAAATAGTTATAATTTATACTAAGATTAGCTATAAGTATATATAAAATACTATAAATATATATCAAATACTATAAATATATATCAAAATTCAAAAATTATAAATATATAAATTTTATTGCACGGGTCTTTAGTTGGTAATGTTTTTGCACAATGTATTGCCAATGTTTAATGACCTTGACGCCTATAGACAGGATTGATCTCTATTGGCTCAAGATAGAGAGGGTTGGAAAAGACAAAGAGCGGTATTTACCGGTTGGCCTGACTTCCAAATTTTTAATTGAGTGAAAGCGAAAAGTCATTTCTTCGAAAAGCCAGTTTCTTTGTCGTTAGATTCACATTCCATCGTAATTTCAGTAATAACTTGGTAAAATTGTGTTCGAAAGTATTTACAGTGTGCTTTGTTCGGTGATACACGATGACAAAAGACTTGATACGACCATTGGGTGTGGAATATTTTCGTCAAATAGCAGTGCATTTTGATAATAATGTGTCTATTTCAGTGCTCCCAAAATTTATTCTCTATTTTGCCGTGGGTAATGATGAAGCAACTCGCTTCTGCGAAATTCGTGTATTATTCGTAGCAAATATTAGCCGTAGGATAAAACGTGAAATGAGAATAAAACTCATAACACATGTGTATCTGATACGGTACAGTACCGGATGGGCATCTCCTCACCTCAGATTTTTCGGATTCATGTGCGTATTGTACAATTATCACTTGCTTCGGTGAAGGAAATCATCGTGAGGAAATTAGCATGCCCATAATTCATCATCATCATCATCATTTCAGCCAAAAGACGTCCACTGCTGGACATAGGCCTCCCCCAAGTGTCGCCACATTGACCGGTCCCGAGCGACTCGCACCCAGCGGATCCCTGCAACCTTCACCAGGTCATCGGTCCACCTAGTGGTAGGCCTTCCAACGCAACGTCTTCCGGTTCGCGGTCGCCAGTCCAGAACTTTTCGGCCCCATCGGCCATCCGTTCTGCGAGCAATGTGCCCTACCCACTGCCACTTAAGTTTGGCTATTCGTCGGGCTACACCCATAGTTACTCGTAAAATATGCACATGAATCCGAAAAAACAAAAGGTATGTGTCATGGGTTCAAACTTGAGACCTATGACTTGGCAGTCCGACGACGGTCACACCACGACGCTATCACTGCTAATAACTCTGCTATTATAAAGTAGGTGCGTTCTATTAATAAGTAACGCCCTAAAACAAGTGACAAACGACATCCACTTATCTTCCCATGTTCCAGCAATCTACATGAGATGTCTCACTAAGGGCTATGGGAGATGGGGTGAGAATCAGGTGCCCTTGCGAATCTATTGATGGCGCTTGTAATTGTAAGAAACGTTGATGTATGGTGTGTTCAGGAATACATGAGTAGGTGAGGGTTGAGGTGATGGATGACGGGGTTCTAAGGTGAATTGATTGTTGGTGTAGTCATAAAAATGGGAGTTTAAATTGGTGTGGCAGTAATGGTTATAAAACAGCCGTTAGTATGAAAGTTTAAGCACTAACTGTTTGGTTTTTGATTTACAACTATTAGTAAGTGCTAAACCAGTCTCGACCGGATCGACGGACCGACTGGTGTACCGATGACCTGGTCAAGGTTGCGGGGATCCGCTGGATGCGAGACCGGTCAATGAGGCGACATTTGGGGGAGGGAGGCCTATGTCCAGCAGTGGACGTCTTTCGGCTGAAATGATGATGATGATTATGATGAACTAGTATCTCTACCATCCTTGTTGGATGGCAAACTTTGTCGAACTTTGAGCTAAATTAGAAAAACTCTGTGTTATCGCCACTTAATCTGAAAATAAGAAAAGTCGAATTCATATGAGGCTTGTTATATTTCGTGTCTCAATCTCCGTTAAATTTTCATGTTACGGTTCAAAAGCAACCCCATTTCCTTCGTCTTACAGGCACTGTGCCCTCTTCCGGCTTTTCATCAAAATTGATTATTGTTTAGCGTCGAAACAATCGCGATTCTTCCTGAAAATAATAGTAATATCTATTAAAAATTTTGCCAAAACAATTTAGCTGTGTCAGAAACCACAACTTACAAAGCGAAGCAAAAATATTCCCTCACTTAGTTCAACTCGAAACCCTGCCATGAAACACCATGCATCTTGTACCATAAAATATCGCCCAATATAGGGGCTGCAGGTACCTTTTTAAACCAGTTGACGGCTGAAATCGTTCACTCCTGATATATGACGGGTGGTGTCGGAAAAATACGATGTTGGTGTAGTAGCAGCGGGGTTTAATGATAGATGAAGCTATGGAAAACAAAGATTAGTAGAAAAGTAAATGGAGTTATCCATAGTGAATATTTTTGTGATTTTTTTTTTTGGCACAAGTGAAGTAGAAAAGCACACACACACCTATCAGTACATTCTTCCTACTGTAAAACATCTGCGCTTATAAAGTAACAGCTGTGAATGTAAAAGCTACTGTGACATAAACGTATTGCGAACGAACACAAGCACAGAACGACGCTAAATGAATCATTGTGAGGTCACACTGAAACATCGTTGATATACGTAGACGCGTATGTATGGTGCGTCTGGCGCATGTTTCGTGTGTATCTTGATGTTCCCGAGTAATGGAAGATAACATGAATCTGGAGAATATGGCATGAGAGGAGTGTGAGCGCAATGTGAAGTTGCAAAAATTAAAGGCCAAAAGATTATCCGAATGAGAAAGGGTTATTTATAAGACGAAATCCGAAGGTTTGTTTTATTTCTTCAGGCACTAGAAAAAAACAATATCTTTTACAAAAAAAAAAACTCAAATTAAAGAAAAATGGTTCGATTGGTTATCAAAATAAAAATGGAATACTGGATCCCTCAGTCAAAGCTCGTCATTGATCCCAGCATATCAAGTACACGGGCGACACAACAATTTCATATCTTTATAACCTACATAGTTCCTTTCAATCTTGTTCCCCTAGTACCCGCGCACTACATCATGCGCGTGAAATGACGACAACTCCCGTAAGAACACCTGCATCTACTCAATCGAGTCGCTTTGTCGCTTTTTTTGTAATCGGGTCGGGTCGCCCTTTAGGTTAAGGCGTGCTTGCCTAGGTTGGTCCGTGGATGGGTGACCCCCCATTACATGCCGAGTGTCCTCCGTGCTTCGGAAAGCACGTTAAACCGTTGTTCCCAGCTGTCATTTGTAGATCTTTGACAGTCGTTACGGGTATCTAGTGACCAAAAGTCAGAGAATCAGTTTTACCAAGGGCCTTACTCCACAACTCAATACTGGGTATGGTATTACTCAGTTGAGTTGTGGAGGTCAGATAGGCAGTCGCTCCATGTAAAATACTGATATTCAGCTGCACCCGGTTAGACTGGAAGCCGACCCCAACATAGTTGGGAAAAGGCTAGGCAGATAATGAGTAACTAATTACTTTTATAATTATCCAAAAAAATTGCATCTCTATTTACAAACTTACAACTCCGCTACCTCACAGATTGATCCGGCAAACCAAGCATTCATTTCCTCACATAGAAATCCACGTTAGCGAAACAATGTCTTTAACCTACTTTAGTTCTTCCCAATCCTGCTCCCCTAGTACGCACTACATCATGCCCCAAATGTCGTCATCTCACACAAGAACACCTGCATCCACTCAATCGAGTCGTTTTTCTCGACAACTCGCGTCGTTGAGGTAATCATTATGGTAAAACTCACCTGGTTCTTGAGAGATACAATTTGAAGGTGAAGTATTGATGTTGTTAGGGTATACTTTTCGGCATCATTTGCTTGATTATACTTTCTAGCTTTGTAGTACAATTAGGTACAGTAGGCATTTTATTACTTCAAGTGATAGTAATTGTCTATCTGTACATTGTCTTCTTAACGCCAGACACCGTAGATTTAACTATCAACCGAGTGTGCTTTAACACAAGATTCAAGGTGTTATATCTTTGATCGGACAACTAATTAAACGATTGGGATATTCGACATCTATAGTCTGCGTAAGTATTAACGAAAGCGGTTCATCAGTCTAGATGAAAAAAATATCTGTCTGTATTTTCCTGTTTGATAACGGAATGATCTTTTGGATAATCAGCATCAGCAAAATATTCCCTGAGACTGCATATATGTACGTCGCGGTTGTGGAGGATCTTCGCGTTTAAAAAACCTCTGCTTATAAAGTTTCAGTGCAGTATGGCCCTTTGATACACTTCGACAGCCCTCTCAAACATATTCACCACTTTTAACCGTCAACACAATCTATGAATGTTTGTGTTGACGATGATCGTTTCTTTGGTTTGAAGTCAAAACTTGTAAGGCGCCAATCAAAGACGCAGGCCAAGTTTATTCGAATCCAATAAGAAAATCAAACATAAAACAATCACAAATCTAATGTAACCAGACTCCCCCACGTGCACTATAATATCAGGAGTCAGAGATTGTAAGTACAGACGGCTCGTTCCAACGTGCGAGCGTCTCGACAAATCGCATTTACGTCAGTCGCTATCAAGGTGGCGCTGTGGAAACATTAGGACGTTAGTGCAGGGAATTTTGTTACGAGAAACAGTCTGATTTGTGGGAACCAGCAGATTATTATCTTATAGGATTTGAATTATAGTTTGTTTTTGGTCTAAAAATGCTTGAAATGTCTGTTTCTGTGTATCGTCAGAAGAGTTTCGAATTATTTGGCCTGGTTGGTATCAATATAAACAAGTTTTGAAGAAGACAACATATTCTAAAGCGTCACGTTTCCGTGTTACACACCATCTAAGTTCCAATGGTAGCCATCAGTACTACATCGATTTTATTAGCCACTCATAAGACCTGTTATAATTAATGGCTTTGAAAAGATCATGTCTTGAGAATCACTGCTGGACATGAGACTCTTCCAACTTGACGTTATCACTCTTGCGGGGCCACTAGACTGACGAGGCAGTCCATTAGAATAGTTTTTGTGGAATAATCAACGTTATGATGACGACCATCCATTCATTACCCGGTAAATAGTTAGTTGAAATAGGTCGTGTTCAATGGCGCAGTTGCATATTGATGACGATAACGCTATATTAGACCGCTTGTCAGCGCTTGCGGTCTCGGTTGGACTGTAACCACAGTCTGCAGCTGGCAAACGAGTAGAGAGCATCAATCTATGCACCAGTGTAGTACATTATGACCGCAAATAAGTAGCCACTATAACGCAGCCAGTAATCCAGAATGAAATTCTTCAATTTATTGAATCATTTTATGGCACGGTTGGCGTAGTGTTTAAGCGATTGGCTGCTACACCGCGTGTCGCGGGTTCGTTCCCCGCACGGAACAAATATTTATAGGACCTATACGGTAGTTGATCCGGTTCTGGCTGTTTGTATATGTGGGTTTAAATGTTTATAAACGCACCCACGATACAAGATAAATTCCTAATGTTTGCTTTTAATAAAAAAAACGTTAATCCAGTCTGGTAGTCCGGTCCACTGCCAGACATAGGCCTCTCCCAAAAAACGATAAAATCCTCAATCTTTAAAAAAGTTTCCACAATTTATTTATTCCCATTTTTATTTATATTTACTGCAAAATTTGCTTTGACAAGACAAAGCAACCAGCGCAGAAAATCCAAAAGCCAAACGAAAATATTATTTATTTCTGTCCACATAATTCCACTTTGTTCTATCAAGCTGGCTTGAAAACCAATAACCACGCGAAAAGGCTAAAAGCCACCGAATTGAATCCGGAGCGGTTCAAAGGGGGTTTATGTTCCGGAAGGCGCGCAGGCGTCGCTAGCATGCTTTGAAATTGCAATAAAGCTGCAATCACATGTGCATTCAAAGCGGCCAAAGAGTGTTTTTATAAGAGACGACAGTCGTGACGGCGATGTGAGAAGGTAGGGAGATGGTATCGATAGGTTTTTAATCATTCTGCTAGTTTTCATTTGAGTACTCAGATTGGAGAAAAAACTATGATTCATCAAAGTAACAGTATAGTGACATAAAGTGATATAGTGTTTTGCGGTGAGAGCGGCCCATTTCGTAATAAAAAAAAAAAACGTTCTATTTATTAGTGATAAGGACGATAGATAAACCCCCAAATACCTTTGAAAGTCGTTGCGGAAAAACGCTATGATAACGATTGCCGCTGTTTTGGGGTCTCAGCTGAGATAATGTAAGTAGACCCGCAAAATAGACGTCTTTTAAAATATTTTACGAACAAAAGGCATGACCCAATTCGAGTTTCGAATGTATTTCTAACAACCATTTCTGCTCGAAATTCCTGAGTCCTTTTCAAATAAAAACCAGAAATACTATACCGTCCCAAGAAACATACGCTCCCAAAACAAGAAGAACGTGAAGCATCCGATGCATCTCAACAAACTCAAGAAGTCAAGATACAAAATCCCACAAAACTTTTCCTCTCCCAAACAAATTTCAGGGACATTATCAATAACTCCACCCAACAAACAAACTGTGAGCCTAACTTCATAATCCCACAAATTATGAAGAAGTAGGTCATCTAACTTTACCGCATCCAAAGTTCCAACTAGATTTAAGGCCTGAACCTTTTGCTATGGAAATGCAGCGAAGATGCATGCTGGAGCCGTGCATAGTAGATTGGATGTAAAATTTTGATTCAGCATATCCTTTGTGCTTCAGAGTGGTGGCAGACTTTGTAGATTTATTACGTGCGTTGTGTGGGGGTTAATTGATTTTTTTTATTTTTGGAAACGTCTTTTTTGGTGCCTCGTGACTGCCTTGATGGTCTTGTGGTCGCAAGCGTGACTGCTGAGCATGAGGTCCTGGGTTCGATTCCCGAGTCGGGTAAAGTGTTATTGGGTTTTTCCTTCAGGAATTTGCCCGGTTCATGGCAAGAGGCCCTTGGCGCCATGTGGGTGTACTATACGGTACACCTCTGCCTAACCCTTCAGTGATTACAGGCGTGATGTTATGCTATGATATTGGATAACCTAGCCAACTGATTCTCGATACCATATTGTGAAAATTAGATTTTTACTTTTTCCATTTTCCTGTTTTTCACTCTTTCCAATTTTAATTTAATTTAATTGCATATTGGCGCTTACTACTTAGTAAGTTAGCTTATTTTTCGAATTTATTGTTTTGGGCATGTGGTGTTTGCCTGTATGTAATTGTTGCGCTGTAATTTAATTTTGAGAATGTATTATGTCGCTGTATTCAGTGTGAACAATTGTTGGTAAACTAATATTAAATTTAAAATTCTCGTGTCACAATGTTAGTTAACATACTCCTCCAAAACGGCTTGACCGATTTTTATGAAATTTTATATGCATGTTCAGTAGGTCTGAGAATCGGCTACAAACTGTTTTTCATAGCGCTAGGGTAGGTAGGTAGGGTAGGTTAGAAAAGGTGCATTGCAACGCATCGGGGGCACAGCTAGTATTATACAGGGTGTAAACAGACCCTTCACATAGCCGTCAACCAAGCATTCTGTACATCAAACTAAGTAACTTTACGCAAAAATTATTGCGGGGAATCGACTTTTTTTTTGGGGTGAAAAATCACGTGATACGGTAGGACTCGATGGAAAGCACTCAAAGCATTGTGCTGATGGATGGATTGAATAGTACGGGGGTCGTGGAGGTGTGTAAAGTAAAAATGTTACATTAAAAACACATATTTAAAAAAAACCTTGTGAAAAAGTTGGACCTTTGACCCCCAATATCTCTCCGCAACTAGAAGGTTTCCAGGTATGGTCTAGAACAAAAAAATGATCGCAAAAACGGGGAGAACAAGTGCCTTTCAGATATGTTATGGATCTATTTACACCTTTTATAATATAAAGCCTTTATCTAAGGAGATATTGGGGGTCAAAGTTCCAACTTTTTCACAAGTTTTTTTTTTAAATACATGTTTTTAATGTAAGATTTTTACTTTACACACCTCCACGACCCCCGTACTATTCAATCCATCCATCAGCACAATTCTTTGAGTGCTTTCTATCGAGTCCTACCTTAAAACGTGATTTTTCACCCCAAAAAAAAGTCGATTCCCAGCAATAATTTTTGCATCAAGTTACTTAGTTTGATGTACAGAATGCTTGGTTGACGGCTATGTGAAGGGTCTGTTTACACCCTCTATGAATAAATCATTAATCCAGAATATTTAAACTTTTCGACCAATTCCTGAAAACTGCCCCTTCAGTCGCATACTAGCCTCATTCCCAGCATCCAGTCCACTTTCCCCACCTGCAACACCTTGAACAAATCCACCATCATGTCTAAATTAAACCATCAAACGTACATTAGTCACAATTAAACTTGGAACTAAACCAGGTGGGGAGCTAAATGCTACACAGAAAGCGAGGGCTGCAAATTTCCAAATCCTCGGGGCCCTATAACTCTGCCCTTCGGCAATTTCGATTTAAACTCGGCAAAGGCTAATAATTCGTAAAGTTCGGAATATGTTTGTTTCGCCTGACGTTTCGACGTGATTTCCAACTTGATTAATTGGGCTTCTTATTATTAG